>CM062817.1:510653393-511977241 GCA_031772625.1 Pinus tabuliformis | reverse complement strand
ATGAATGATGTAATGTTTCTTGACTTGTTAAAAAAATTGGTATATCCCACTTGGTTGGGAGATGGATGCATGTATGAGTCATTGGTGATAGGAAGGTCATTTCTGATGTATGTATAGAGTCATGTTTTAGAACATCTTTTTGCAGACATTGCTTATGCTCAAGGGGAGCATGGACTCGATCATGGGAGCTCAATCAACACTTCAGCATATCAGAGAATTCAGCATGCACTTAGGGGGAGCATGACCCTTTGCCCATGATGTCAAAAGGGGAGAGTGACTTGGTGTGGTTGGTGTGGTTGTTGCCATCAAGTCCAAAGGGGGAGATTGTTGGCATTATGATGTATGTGTTTTACTTGATGGCAACCCACTTGTAACAGAAGAACTCTCTTGTATGTGGTAACTAGATGAATCTACAGAAGAGATATCAGATGTGACAAAATGCATGACATGAGTGTTTACAAATGTGATGAAATGCAGGGTAGCTTCAAGGAATCAGTTCAGAAAGCAACTCACTCAAATGACAGATCACAGTACTACAAGTTGACAGCACAGAGTTATAGATCAGACTACACATAATGAAGAAAGAGAGGTATACGCAGGTTCACCATTGACCAAACCACGTATACACACAGGTTGCACTGTATACAAGTCGCGTATACATACACACACACTTTCACAAAAGGAAAATCACATATACCTTGGAAAACTAAATGTTCGGTCCATGGTCTTTTGATCCATCATATTGGTCCAAGGTATTGGGTCCAAGGTATTGACCCCAGGTATTTGGTCCATGGTATTGATCCTAAGTGGTTTTAGACCATGGTATTGAGAAAGGCCTAAAACTATAAAAGGAGGAGAATATCATTAGGCCAAGGTGTACAAGTATCAAATATCTGATATAATGTGAGATCTAATATACAGGTTATTAGCTTATGGTGTTATGCTGGATCTGAACCGAGGAAGAACCTTAGCGCTTGATGAAGGATAAGATCTAATGATGCATCAAGATCTTAAGGCTTGAAGTGAATTATATTTATGTGGTTTGATCATGTATCTGAATAACTGGCGCATGTTGTAGTCTGTAAATATGATGATCTGGGTATGATTGAAGTCTGGAATAGTTGTTATGTTTAAATCATCTTTTACAGATCTGCACGCAGGTTCACTTCAGAAAATAAGTGTATACACGCTAGTTCTGCATATCAAAAGAGTGTATACATCATAAATTTGATTTGCAAATCTGTACACTGGTTCGATTTGAGGAAAGCATGTATGCACGCATGTTCGACACATGGAAGTAGCGTATACCTTATAAAACATGTTTTAGTTGCTTATGTTTTCTGTTGCAGTGTTCTGGGTTATTTCTTGGGTTCTGGTTACTGTATTCTGGTGACAGCATTCTGAATGATCAGAGTGATTGATTGATTCGGTTGTGGTTGGTTCAAAAAGGAGATTGGTTGATGCAGATATATTTGATGATTGAATTATGTTGTTGATGGATCCAGTCTGAAAATTTATGAAATGTGGTCGCTGGAATAAAATAGAAGGTTGTATCCTTCTGTAGGTCGGCACTTACGTACTAGTAAACATATCAGCTAGTACAAGAGCTAGGGGATTGTAGCTCCCTTCCAATAGAAGCTGGAGAACGATAGAAGGTTGTAGCATTCTGTAGGTAGAATCCTGCATACTGGTATAAGACTGCACCAGTACAAAAATTGTAAACAGAATTCTCTTATTATTAAAAGAAGACAGAGACGATTACAGTAGGTGGTTTTCATCCACATTGGGTTTCCACCTTATATCTTGGTGTTCATGTGTGTTTCTTATGTGTGATGATCTGTTCTATTTTACTACACTTGGTTACTTTTTATATGGTTCTGATGCACTGATTAAAGATCAATAAATGATGAATTAACTGAATCATAAGTTTGTTGGATATACGCTAGTTGCTCTAAACACAGTTGCGTGTACATGCAAGTTCCCTTAACTAAAGTAGCGTATATAAATCTAATTATGGAAATGAAAAATTATTAGTTTGATAATACTGATTCACCCCCCCCTCTCAGTATTATTTCCAACATCATTGATTGAATCAAGCCATTTACAGTAAAGAGAATACAGTGGTAGTATCAAGGTCTCATTGCAAGGGCATGTGTTTTATTACAATACCTCTTATATCAGTGAAGAGAATGCTGATGAGAGACAAAAGCCAAAGGCACAATATCAGTAGTGGCTTTAGTTTTTAAAGAATCAGGCTCATCTATGACCTCATTGGCAGTGGTTTAATTGACAAGATTTATAATTCATCTATAAGCAGTTTGTTCATCAAATTCTCTATGTAGTTTCATCATTGTGGGTAGAGAAATTTCATCATTCTATACAACAGTAAAGGAAAAAAAACACTCAAGGTTTCACCCTCAACAATCCTCACTTTAGAGACATTTTCATTGTACAGTTGTGGTATGTAAAGTCAGATCCTTGTGAATTTTTTGTAAAGGCATTATTGTACAGGGAATTGTAAGAGTCATTTAGTCTTAGGGTTTGTTGTTGGGACAAGGGTTTGTGTCCTAGGGTTTTGGTTACTTGAAGTAAAGTCATTATATATCATTGTAAGTGGACCATTATATTTGGTATGGGAGTCTACAATATTGTAGTAAATTTTTGTCATTTTTCAGGGTGGCAGGGTGGTGTTAGGGAGGTGGTTGGAGCCTGAAAGCACTTCAGGGTGGTAGGGTGGTGCTAGGGCAAGCTAGAGCTTGCTAGGGTGTTAGAGCATCCTTTTAGCTAGCTGCTGATAAAACTAGGGCATTGGGGCATCCTTCCAATGGGAGCTATAGAATGAATTATTTTCTAGAGTTCTAGGAAGTTGGGGATTTCTTTTTAGTTGGAGCTCAATATTAAAAGAACTTATTAGAAAAACATTTGGTGGTTTTTGACCCAGAGGGGGTTTTCCACCTAAAAGTATTTGTGTTCACCATCATTGTTTATTTATGGTTTTAAATACTACTGAAGATAACTAATGCTCTAAAAAGATTAATACGTCACTAATTTCCAAGAAATATTGATTCACTCGCCCCAATATTTCTAACAAAAAGAGGCAAGGCCACTACTTAATAAATAAGTTATTAATCAAACTGAAAAGGTTCCTTGAATTAATAACCACTATATAGTTGTTAGATTAAAGAAATCATCACCGAATTTACATGATTTACTCCAAATCACCTACGAATGTATTGTAAATGAAGTTAAGAAAACATCACAAAAATGCCTTAAAAAATTGGTTATAGATGGAAATATGAAATTGACAAAAAAACATTTATTTTTTTTAAATAAGTCTACCTAAATTCATGATAAAAAAAAAAATTAATAATGTAAATGAATGTGCCCTACCCCAGGGATATCCTAGAACCCTAAAAACCAATAAAGAAACAAAAGTTCAATAAAATGTTCCTCTTATTATTTAGGAATTGTTATGAAAACAAATAGGGGAAAACAAGCTTATCTCTCTAGTACAATTATATTAGTTTCTAGTAATAACAAATAGAAAGTGACATAATAAATTTGGCTAGATTATTATATCTTTTAAATCTCTATATATATTTTAAAACCATGGAAAGAATTTTAACTAACTTAATCAATCAAATCTTTTGATTCACAAGTGTTGTACCTAGATTGTCTCATTTTCGACATATTTTTTTGCGGGGTAAATTCATACAGATTAGATCACTATATTGTGTTTCATCCATGTTGATGCATTTGGAGTGGAAACTGTGGAGGAATCAACTAACGGGACCATTTTTACCAGCAGGACCCAATTTGGAAAAACGACGTCTGAAACCTTCCAGGAGCATTTTGAGGCATCAAACAAAATTTTTTGGGGGTAAAAATTTGTCGCTTTGAAGCAGAAACATTTAATGCTATTCTACATAGAGATATTTCCAACAACATAAGAAGCACGTCCATTGAAGTTTGTATGCAAAAGTTATGCCACTCATAAGTTGACTTTCATGTTTTCACACCTATAGTTCGGGAGGATGCCACATTAGCCCCCATTATTCATGGAAAATGGCCTAGCCACGTGATTATGATGTAAAATACCCTATAAGGGTCTATATTGTAACTCTAGTTAAGATTTGATGTAGTCAAAATTAACGAGTAGTAGGCTATTGGGTTGTGTTATAAATGAGCCACTAGGAGGAAGAGGCATTCCATTCTTTCGAGAGAATTTTGTTCCATATTTGAGCAAAGACAGCCAAGAGAGATAGGAGGTAGAGCACACGAATGAGATATGTGCATTATAGTAGCCCATGGGCCATAGGAATTACTTATTTGTACCTTCAACCATATTCTCAAACAGAGAAAGAGAGTTAAGCAACCTCACCTTCCAGTTGGGTTTTTTTCCTGAAAGGGTTTCCCATGGAGCATATCTCGTGTCGTATGTGTGTGTGAGATTATTTTTTCATTCTCTACTTTTTGCATAATTTCCATTCGCATGCATGCACTAATTACATTTAAATCTACATATATTAAAGTTTAATAAAACTGTAATGGTGTAGAATCTCATATTTTTAATATAATATTATCATATCTATTGTGATGAACTGTCAAGTGGAATATCCGCGATAGTTTGCGGATCATTTGGTATCAGAGAAGGTTTCTTTGGGTATTTTTTGGAGATTACAGGGACATATATCGGCGAGGTTGAAAATTGTAAAACCCTAATCATGGCCGACAAATCTGTAAACAAACCTCGTGATCCTGCAGAGGTGAGATTTACGCGGTTGGAACAACAAGTCACAGATATGAACCGTAATGTAGGCCTCCTCATGGAATCCTTGAATATCAAGCTGGGGATATTTGGAGAAGATGGGGGTTTGAATGCAGAGGACGAATCAAAATGGGGATCAAAATATCAGGGAGAAATGAAGAACAAGTTGAAGAAAGGACCCAAAAAAGATCAACCTAGTTTGAGTGCCATGAACCAGTCATAGTCCTTGTTTAAAATGGAAGAAATAGTCAATATCAAGTCATAGCATGACAATATTGATGCTATAAAACTAAACCATTGGTTGCAGCAACTGGAAGTTTATGTTAGTGTCCATCATATCAAGGAAGGGAAAAATATCTCATTTGCGTGACTGAAATTAGAGGGTCATACATTGAATTGGTGGGAGAGACACACAGAAACCCTAAGGTTGGAGCGAGAAACTATATTGACTAAGTGGGAGGATTTCAAAACCCTCATTAATTCACAGTTTTATCCCATTAGTACTGGAGGACTAGTGGATCTGGTGGCATTACTTCAAGCAAAAGTCGGGCCAAAGCATGCAGGAGTACACCACAGAATTAAAGAAGATGGCTATAATGTTGGCTATGTCTCCAAAGAACCCAGATGTACTCCTCAAGTATTTAAGGGGTATGCACCACCATTTGCATGAGAAAATGATGTTGTTCAAGCCCAAATTGGCAGATGAGGCTCGTGTATAGACACAGTACCTGGAGAACATAGGCCTAAAGAGAGCGCAATCAATTGGATCGAAGCAGAAGAAGCAACAAGAAGCTTATAAGTAGGGAAAGAAGAAGAAAAAGGGGGAAAAGATAAGAATATAGTAGCCACAACACACTAGTACAAAGATCCTAGAAACCAGTGCAACCTACTACAACATCAATGGCCATACAGAGGAAAAATGTTGGAAGTTACATCTAGAGCTAAGCCAGAAGAACAAGAAGAAAGATAACAAGAAGAAGAATCTCATGGCCACTGATTCGAGAAACCAAGTTCAAAGAAACTCAAATGTGGATGATAATATCATATGTACATCAGTACATAAGGAGGTGAATCTGAGTAGCCTTCAGCAATAGGAAGAGAAAGAAATGACCAAACTCTTCCATATAAAGATACAGGTCAAGAAGACAAAGATTGATGATCAATTTGACTCAAGATCGTAGGTGAATCTCATTGCAACGTAATTGGTCAAGAAGTTGGGGCTGGAAGTTCGCGATCATCCAAACTCATATCCATTGGGATGGGTAAATAAGGATGCAAAGTTGAAGGTAACCAAACAGTGTAAAATTAGATTCACTATTAGTGTTGATTTTATTGATGAAGTAGACCTAGATGTGGTTCCCCTTGATGTATGTGGAGTCGTGTTTGGGATTCCATACATGTACATGTGTGATGCAATATTCGTGAGGAGAGACAACTAGTATCGGCTCATTAAAGATGGAAAATATTTCATCATCAACGTGCACAAAGGCAAGTAAAAAATCCCACTAGTAAGTGCCAACCAAGCCAAGAAATTAATAAGTTCCAGTAAGAATTACGTTTTATGTTTTTTAAGAGAAATTCAGTCTGAAGAGGAGTTAATAAGAAGCAAGGCATCCCCAGAGGGGTGTACTAATAAACATAAACAAAAATTGGAGGATTTTTTACAGGTACACAAGGATGTGTTCTATGAACCTAAAATGTGACCACCTAAGAGAGAATTGGAGCATGAGATGCAGTTATTGCCAGACTCCCCATTTCCAAATATCGGGTTGTACACGTAATCTGTTATAGAAGAAAAACTTATAGAATTTTTTGGAACAGGGTGTCATTCGACTGAGTACATCACCATGTGGGTAACCCATCATCATTGTGCCGAAGAAGAATGGGACTTGGCAGATGTGTATAGATTACAGGGCGTTGAACAAAATCATGCTCAAGAATAGATACCCCCTGCCTAGGATTGATGATATGCTAGATCAGTTGCAGCAAGAAAATTACTTCACCAAGTTGTACTTGAAGTCTGGATATCACTAGTTTCGATTCAAAGAAGAAGATACCTGGAAAACCACCTTCAAAACCAGGCAATGTTTGTATGAGTGGTTAGTCATGCCATTTGGAATATGTAATGCACCAACTACATTTATGATATTAATGAATGATATACTATGCCCTTTTATAGATTCGTTTGTTATTGTCTATTTGGATGATATAATGGTATATAGTGATACCTGGGAGGAGCATATGTCACATTTGATGTAGGTGTTGGAAACATTGAAGAAGCACCAACTGCTAGCAAATCTAAAGAAGTGTGAGATTATGCAACTGTATTTTGTGTATCTGGGGTATGTTATTGGTGGAGGAGAACCGAAGATAGATCCTTCCAAGATGGAGGCCATCGTGAAATGGCTGGTTCCTACTAATGTTTCTGAGGTTACGAATTTCATTGGGTCACCATAGTACCTGAGGAAGTTCATAGCCTCATTTTCAGTGGTAGCAGCACCGCTCCACACCATAACAGTAAGTGGAAAGAATTTCCAGTGGGAAAAAGGTAAACGAGGGATTTCAAAGAGCTAAATAAGAAGATCATCCAAGCACCAATTCTAGAATTACCAGACTTACAGCGACCCTTTGAAGTGGAGACAGATGTGGGTGGGTATGTTATAGGAGCTTTCCTGATGCAAGGAGGAAACCTTGTATGCTACCATTTTGAAGTATTTCATGGAGCAGTCCTTAACTACCCTACCTACGAAAATGAGTTTTATGCCATTGTGCAAGATGTGAAGAAGTGGAAGCACTGTCTCATAGGAAAGGAATCAGTAATTCACACAGATCACCAATCGTTACAATACTTGTAGGCCTAAATAAGCTACAATAGACCAAGCATCACAAGCAGATGGGGTTTTTACAATAGTTTCATTTGGTGATCAAGTATAATAAGGGAAGAAAAAACAAGTTGATCAACGTGCTTTCAACGCCACCCACATCAAATATCACATCTTTGGGGACTCTTATGCACATGGAACCATTCACCCATGATGCATACAGAGAGGCATATTCAGAAGATGAGGACTTCAAAGAGATGTATTAGTAGTTGTAGAGTCAGAATAATATGCACGATAGGGATATCACAATTGACTACCATCTCCTGAATGGGTTACTCTATAGGTTGGATAAGTTATGTGTTCGTAAAGGTGAGTGATTACAGCTGATCATAGAGGATCACACCTCCAAGGTTGCAAGACACTTTGGTGTAGAGAAGATCGTGGCTAACTTGCATAGGTATGTGTATTGGCCCAAGATGCAAGAGAAGGTAGTTAGGTTCATAAGAAGATGCATTATTTGTTCTACCAACAAGCCTAGCAATAGGAAACAGGGTCTTATCATCCATTACATGTACCTACTTATCCTTAAAAAAGAATTTGCATGTACTATGTGGGAGGTTTACTGACAATCAAGAAAGGACATGACTACCTATTCATGGTAGCTGACAAGTTCAATAAGATGTGTGTTCTGATGCCCTGTAAGAAGCAAAAAACTTGTTCTTTGGACAGGTCTAGGTGCACTTTGGGATACCAAGGAGCATCATTTCAGACAAGGATACAAGATTTCTCAGTTCATTTTGGAATAGATTGTGGGAGAATATGGACACAAAGTTGAAGAGATCTACATCATTCCATCCATAGACAGATGGAAAAATAGAAGTAGTCAACAAGACTTTGGTGCAGCTTCTCAGGGGATATAACCAAAAGAATCTGAAGACCTGGGATGAAAATATGGTCTACATACAACATTCTTACAAGAGAGCATTCCATGCTTCTATAGGAAAGTTCCCATTTGAGACTTGTTTTGGTTATTTTCCACCTTCACTTTGGATACTGCATATGGGAAAGAAGGAGGAGTGAGGGAAGATCTTACAAGATATGATTTGAGGGATGACAAATATATAGAGAATATTAGGCATATCCATCTACAGGTACAAGAAATACTGTAGAAGTCACAAGATAAGTATAAGGCTAGGAATGATCAACACATAATAGAGAATTCATTCAAGGTGGGAGACAGAGTATGGTTATAGTTGAACAAGGAGAGGCTGCAGGGGCCTAGTAAGAAAATCAAGGCTCTAAGATATGGTCCCTTTGGGATACTGGAAAATTTGGGTGATAATTCATATTGACTCAATTTACCACCATATATGCACATTTACTCAGTTACGAATGTAGAGAATTTAAAACCCTATGAGCCTTCCATGCTAGATCAAGAAGAGGAACATGTCCTACCTTCTATGGAGGATTTGGCACTAGATGCTCAGGTAGAGTTGATAGAAGATACATTTTTGCAGAAGAGGTCCAAAAATACAAGACAAGGGAATCATGACCTTTGGCAAATTATATTTAAGGGACAACTTCTAGGCAAAGATAAATGGTACACCAGAGAGAAGGTGGAGGAGAAATTTCCTCACCTCATTTAGTAGAAGCTTTTGGGGCCCAAAAGCCTCCCAAAATGGGGAGGTGTGATCCATATTGGATAATTATAGTGTTTCTCATCCATATTGATTCATTTGGAGTGGAAAAAGTGGAGGAATCATCTCACGGGACCATTTTTACCGGTGGGAACCAGTTTGGCAAAACGGGGTCTGAAACCTTCTAGGAGCGATTTGAGGCATCAAATGACCTTTCTTGTGGGTAAAAACTTGCCACTCACCTATGGCACCATTTCATGCTATTCTACACACAGAGATATTTCCAACGGTTCAAGTTGCATGTCAATCATAGTCTATATGCAAAAGTTATGCCACTCATAAGTTGGCCTTCATGTTTCACACCTATAATTCGGGAGGATGTCGCATCAACCCCCATTATTCAAGGAAAATGGGCTAGCCACGTGATTATGATGTAAAATATTATAGAATAGTTTATATTGTAACTCTAGTTAAGAGTTGATGTAGTCAAAATTAACCACTAGTAGGCTATAGGGTTGTGTTATAACTGGGCCACTGGGAGGAAGAGGCATTCCATTCTTTCGAGAGTATTTTGTTCCATAGTTGAGAAAATATAGCCAGGAGAGATAGGAGATAGAGCACACATAGAGGATTTGTGCACTGTAGCATCCCATAGGCAACAAGCATTACTTCTTTGTACCTGCAATCATATTCGTAGACAGACTCAAGAGAGTGAAATAGCCTCACATTCCTGTTGGGTTTTTTTCCTGAAAGGGTTTCCCATAGAGCATATATCATGTCTTGTGTGTGTGTGTGTGTGTGTGTGCTTGTTTTGTTGTTCTCTACTTTTCTGCATAATTTCCATTCGCATGCATGCACTAATTACAGTTAAATCTACAGATCTTAAAGTTTCATAAAACTATAATAATGTAGAATCTCATATTTTTAATATAATATTATCATATTTGTTGTGCCAAACTATCTAGTGGAATATCCACGGAATTTTACAGATCATAAATGGATCCTTTCATTAATCATAAAATGTTACGTAGAGCTTTGATTTCCAAAAGAGGACTAAAATCCAAGAGATTCTTAATACTAGCAAGCTACCTATCAATAACAGACAATTAGAAACTGACTACGATAATCATTACTACATAGATAAATTTTGAAGATGAGGGAAAATTTTAGGGGCCAATATACGCAAGTGGGCTAATTTTCCATGCTTTTTCCAAGAAAACTATTCTTCAATCTCTATTTTCTCTATAAATGATTTTCCCAAATTTTATAGTATAAAATTATTTTACTATTAAAATAACTAAAATTTTATAGAGACTATTTAAAGATATTAGAAGTATGATTATTTTTATAAAAATATTTCCAATCATGTCATATTTTTCATATTAGGGACTAGTAAGATTCAACAAGGTTTCTAAAATTTAAATCAAACTTCCATCCTTAAAATTTTCCCTATTGAAGATTCAAGATTTCAAGGGGGGAAGTGTCTATGAAATTGGCATGATTTTCCCTAAATTGACTAATTTCTCACCATCTTCTTGAATCAATTCCTTATTGATCTTGTAGTCTCATTTTTTGGCTTCTTTCTCTTGCCTAGAAACCATCTTGAAATCCTTTATTTGAACCCCAAGACTAGATTGTGAAGAATGCAAGCCCAATTTGTTTTTTTTCTTGTTTCAAAGATAGGAATTGTACAGAATCCCGACCTAATAATTTGGTATGTCCTTCATATTTTTTCCATACCATTCTTCTACAAATGAAATTAGTCTTGGGTCATCCAAATCCATATCTTTTGGTAGGGCTTTTGCTTCAACATCTTCCGAAGGGGATCTAATAATTTCCTATGTTGATGGATTTTGTTGATACTCTTCAAGAGAATTTGCGGGGCCTCTATAGGGTTTGATAGAGATTTACGTGATTTTCCTTTTGTTGATTTCATACTTGATTGCATATTGTCTTGCTCTAGAGACTCCTTCGAAGAGGAGAGAAACTCGAACCTATTTCCATATCTAAATATTTAGTCAAAATTTAAGGTACCCTAAGGACTCAAATTCCTTCTTTTTTGGCTTGCTCTTTATGAGGATGGTGTTCTTCAAATGATTCATTGGTATTCATCGGCCAATCCCTAATTAGATGCTCGTATTCATGACAATGCCTACATCTAAAGGGGACATGTTCATAATCTAGAGACTACTTCCAAATACTATCCTGATAATAAATATATATGGAGGCTAGAAGATACTAGGAGATATTCATGTAAACGCATATCTAAGAATATGATGTATACCTCCCTCTCTTCGTAGCCTCCATTATTTTGACAAAGTTGTTGATAGCATTGTTGATGCCTTCAAGGGTTTTTTCCTTCTAATATTCCTTAGGAAAAGAAAAGAGACGTACCCACACTAGGGCACAAGGAAATCTTCCTTCTCTAAATTTTATTGCTCCTTCCAAAAATGCATGAAGGCCCTTGCATTGTTGAAAAAATATGGCCCTCCTTCAAAAACCCTTGATCTTTCTTCCAAGCTGGAGAAAATGACTATGAAGAATATTTTTGCCCATAGCTCCAAATCTATTTGACCCTGGAGATTCCATATATTTTAGATCCACCCCATCAAAGACATTTAAAATGGCCATAATCTAAAGAATTTTCAGATCAAAGCATGATCCTGCATATATTGGATATATTCTCCGATATTGCTAGATTTAACCTCAAATTTTGGATCTTTCCTGCTTTTGGCTGGAAACACCCTAGATTTCTAGCTTGCCATGATGCACTCATGGAGGCTTTGCTACGAAACCAAAAACCTTGATTCACCCAGTTGCTCTATGAAAAGGATGTCGAAAATGGTGAAATTAAAAGGGAATACCAGTAAATCTAGAACGTTATGAACTCCTAAAAAAATCTAGCTAAAGGATCAAAGAAAGTCCCCTCTCATGAAACCAAGCATAAATAACTATCTAAAAAAACCTTTAAATTTACAGAAAGAAGAGACCCTAAAGTTTTTAAAGCTCCATTCTCATTTTCAACGTATTTAAATTAAGAGAATTATATTTTTTTAACTAATTTAAATTCTAAAACACGAATAAAAATTCTCAAAAAATTGAATTTTTGGAGCAAGGCATAGTATTTATTATCTTCAAAATATAATAATATAACTATTTTTTAATTATTATTTTTTTTAATATTTATTTTTTCTATAATATTAATAATAATATATTTTAAATTTATTGGTGTTATTTTTATTTTTTTAACTTTAGATAATTAAAATTTATATTTTTTAATATTTATTTTTAAATTAAAATTTTTTTTTTTATATTTAAATTTTCTATAAAAATTATAATGATAAAACAACAAACATGGTTTTTTTTTTTTTTTTTTTTTTGTAAATAATCATAATGTGGCTTTTTCCTATTCAACTAGTAGTATGTCTATATGTTTATTATGTTTAAATGTTTTGTGAGGATTTGGGAGGTTGAACAAATAAATGGAAAACCATGTCACAGTGTATCATCCATCAACTACAATTTGTTTCTTTTTAATTTTTCGTTGTTTAAACTTTTATTCACGAATCTAGAATAATAGAAAAGTATGGTCTTCGGAACTTTAGGGTAATAAAAAAATATCTTTAAAAAATTTTTAAAATAAACTTTTATTTTTATCATTTTAGCGTTATGTTGAGTTTGTAAAATTTATACGTAAATCACGGTGAGATATAATAAAAATTAAATTTGCAATTGCAAATACATTTTACTAATTAATTATTATTTTATTAATAAAATCATATACAATCATATATATGTGAATATTGATTATCGTTATGCTCTTTCTGTGAAACCCTAGCCGCCCGCCATATGTTTGCATTCTTGCCATGGTCAACTCAGAGAGCGCTCCTCCCCCTCTGCTTGACGACGCAATGGCCTTCTAGATCTTGATCGCATCCCTCCCAGTGAAACAGAGATCAAAGGAAAACTTTTCCAATTTTGTTAAAAGAGTGGAGGAAATCCCATTTGTGGCACTGCCCTCAATGTTCTTCCACTCTACTTTGGCTTTCACAGATCGTGCCTTGGTTGGAAAATTCACCAGGATGTGGCCTTCGCCCAAATACATGGAATCATGGACTGAGAAGAATTAGAAAAGTAAGATGAAAGGAAATCTAGGCATTTGTGTTGTCGAGAACAACTACTTTTCCTTCCTCTTCGAGTTCAAGGAGGACAAAGAGGTCATCTTCAAAAATGACCCCTACTTCTTTGGAAATAGGGGAATGTATCTCAACAGATGGTCTCTAGACTTCAATATATAATAAGACATCCCTAATGTTTTTCCAGTGTGGTTTAAGCTCCCTCGACTCACTTTGTCCTGCTAGAGCAACGATTGTCTCCATGTTATTCGTAATGGGATAGGCAAATACATTGACATAATTGAGTCTAAGGGATGTCAATTTTCATGCCCAAAAATTTGTGTCAAGGTAGATATAGAGAAGAGATTTCCTGCAAAGATATTCCTCATGATAGGAGGTTGGAAGCACTGTCAAATTCTGGACTATGAGCATCTCCCCTTCAAGTGTTGAGTCTAGTGTCGATTCTACCATGAATATGACCATTTCGCTCCAGACTACAAGAACACTCAAGCAAATAAAAGTGAGACTTCTATCGGAAATCAAACATAGTAGTGGCAGACCCAAAGAAAAGCAGGAAATAAGAGATGTCTCGTAAATAGTAAGAATGAAATTCAAAACAATAGCATCCCATCCTCTTCTACAAATCCATTCAGATTTTTGCAGTCCCCTAAAGCAAACCAACTAGAAGAGATGGCTCAAGACACCCAACGTCCAGTGCATGCAACGGAGAACATTGAGGATGTTATAGTTGAAGAAGGGGAAATCAACTAATCTCAAAAGGAGGACGCTCCCGAAGAGATTCAGACATCGTCGATTCAAATCCCTCTTCATGTCAAGGGTGGTCATATCATCTGTCAGTTGGCTTAGCCTATGTCCCCCCCTAAAACTACTAGAGATATTTAGGAAGGTATAAGGAAAATAATGACAAGGAATATGACACTGACTCTAGGAAGCAACAAGGAAGCAAGTAGCCAGGATACTGGGAGCACTACTAAGAAAAAAGGAAGGCATTTAGACAAGGATATTAGGGAAAACGAGGCTAAGAAAAATAAGAAGTTGGGCGACCAATTACAAATCTTAGACTTGTTAAAGTCTTCTAGAAGTAAAAGTACAACACGATTAACAGAGGGAGGTCCCAAAGCTCATTCACCTCCTAAATGATGAAATTGCTCTCTTGGAATATAAGGGGATTGGGTGGTCCCTCTAAATCCCTCTCAGTTAAGGAACTAATTAAGCTGGAAAAACCCTCTATTATTTTTTTGCAGGAGACTAAGTTAGAAGAGGACGGTTTTTAAAAAGTGACAATTTTTTTTGGAAGGATAGCGATGGAGTCGAACAAAGCTCTCAGAGAGCCTATGGAAGATTGGATATTTCCTAAATAAAAGCCAATTCTCCTTGGTTGAATGCACAAGAAATCTGAACTAGATCGCCATTATTTTGAAAATGAAGGACACAAAGGAATGGATTAAAGAAATAAATGTCTATGCCCCTTCTACATACAAGGAAAAGTTATAATTTTGGGACAAGCTCCTCACGTTGAATAATGACAATTGGAATCAAAGCTCTATTATCGAAGGGGACTTAAATACTGAATTTTTTTCAACTGGAAGAAAAGGTAAAAATATTGTGTGAGATCCATTTAGAGAAAAAATGGAGGATCTAATTGCAGATTGGGACATGATCGATATCAATCCAAGGAGAGGAAAGTTTACTTGGACAAACAAAAGAAGCGATTCGGGACATATTGCAGCCTGACTATAGTTCATGGATCCTCAATGGTTTAGACCCTTTTTCTTCCATTTTGGCTTCGAGTGAGTCAAAACCGCACCCAAAATTATTGGTCTTAGAAGAAAAGGAAGATCTAGGGCATCCCCTTAAAATTTAATACTAGATGGTTGCTAGAAGAGGGGGTCAAGTATTTAATTTCACAAGCATGGAGCACTAGTGTGCTTGGATCCCCAGCGTTCATCTCAGAATCCAAAATAAATATGGTGAAGCAAGCACTAAGAACATGGGAAAAAATTCATTGTATAACACAACTAAAAAAAAACATAATCACAAACAACATATAAGATAGAAAGAAGACGTGCAAGGTGTAGAGGCATATAACTATAATCGAAAACAACAATGTGGAGGACTGGCATATAGAAATGGAGAAGATCTTAAATACCCATTGATGAGCCTAGGTATTGCAACAAGAATGCTGCAACTCCCAGGGCTACCAGCTTTACTTATCAACCCGGGGTTTGTACAAACTTGGAGGTGACTGTGCTATATACACAAGTAGGAGTGAAGGTACTGCCTGTTGTCACTGCTCATCTAGCAAGAGACCCCAAGGGTTCCAAGCTAGACTTCTATAGGGTCAGAAGAAGCTTGATCTTAATGGAAGGGAGGCAGATCTATTCTCAAGGAGAGCTACTCTACTACAGCAATGAAGAAAGCAACATGCAAGCCTAACTCACACCAAACCCTAGCTAACCTATTAAACAACTATGCTGAGCAGAATTAGAAATTAACGCTAACCTACTATTGCTATTTAGAAAGCATCAAACTAGACTAAGGGGTAAACCATGAAACTAGGTTAAGTTTGTGTCTAAGCAGAAAAAGCAATCAGAAGTCAAAATGGTGAAAAGAGGACGTGGGGGAGCAAAAACGCACAAGGATCGTTGGATCAGGGGGGTGGAAGGAAAACAGATGGCTGAGATTAGGTCGCAGGAGAGTACGTAGGCAGATGGGCGGAGATGGTGGACTAACATGATGGATGGTTGGGATTATATCATGGAGGCGATCGGCAGATGGACAACGGAGAACACGGGCAGAAGAAAACGTGCAAAAATGGTATCGGGTGAAGCAACAGCCGTTAGATCTGGCAGGGCAGATCGACAGTGGAGGTTGGAGCGTGAAAAGAAACGTGCAGGAATGAAGAGCGATTTTGGAGGGAGGTAAGAGGGATATTGTGTGCCCTCAAAGCCATAAATGGTTCTGGGGAATTTCACGCAATTAGCCTCCCTAGCCGACACGTAGCACAGGGAAACCGCCCTTATCGCATGCCCTCAACCCGATAACGGTCAGAAGGAAATCCATGTGATATGGCGTGAGGGCCGTCGGATCTGGCAAGGAATATCTACGAGAATTGGTGAGTGGGTGTGTGTCAACCGTCGGATCTGACAAGGAAGATCAATGGTGGGGATTTAAAAGGCAGAAAGTCAAATGCGAAAAGTGGATTTGGCAGCAATTGGGCAGTTTGGCTTGTAAAAAGTGTTCGACGGTTAAAAACCATTTAAACGTGGATGAACAGCTTATGTTGAGCTTTTCATGCCACAGGAGAATGAACAGGAAATGAGAGTGAGGGTGACTGATGAGGAGAGAGAGTGAACAAGTTGATGACCATTAAAGGGGCAGAGTGACAATGGACTCAGTGGTTGTGTTTAAATGACAAAACTCCATGAAAACCAAAACCTTGTGTTTTTGGGGTTGCTGCAAGGTTTCTTCCTCACACCATAGTCCCAGAGGGAGGAGGTGAGGCCGAGACACTGTGAACAACCTTGTGGATCTTTTTCTTTGCCAACCTACCAATTAGATGAAAGCATGAATGGAACAAACTGAAACACAACTACTCTGCCCCGCACTACTGTAATGAAACTGCAACTACTCAGCAAATGAACAAAAAACAGGAAGCCACTTCAGTAAATGAACAGGAAAGCCATGAATCTATGTTGAACCACTAAAATTAACATGCATCTACTTAACTAAATGAACAATCAAACATGCATCTATGCTACTGCTGTAATGGAGATGAGTTTCTTAAGTGAATGAACAGAAAACATGAATCTATAGTGTTGTTGTAATGAGAATGTATCTGATTAAGCAAATGAACAGAAATCAAGAAGCTAAGATACTTAACAATACAAGAAAGAGGAGATTTGGCTGCTAGGGTTGGGCCCTAACCTAAGAGCTTCAACCCTCTGAGTTAACTCAGTGCTGGCTTGAATCAAAACTCTTCTTCATTATCAAATAGCTGTATTACATCAAAACTGCTACAAAGTAGAAATTCGAATACTTCTAACTAACTGACTGCCTAGCTGACTAACTTATGACTAGCTAAAAAAACTGAGGTACTAAGCCTCTTTATTTAAACATATGAAGTCTCAACGACTTCCCTCCAATTTAGGGAGGTACAGCTCCCAACTTAATGGTAACTTGTCCTTTCACTTTCACTAGCTCGGTTGCCTTCTAGTAGGGAGGCTGCTTGTACTTCCACTTGCTTGGTTGTCTTTTAGTACTCTTGATTTGGTTGTTTGTGCTTTTAGTTGATGGAGGGATATTCAAATGGATGGGCAGTAAATGAGGAGGATTTACCTCCTATAATTCCTCTCCCTTGTCCCATCTGAGTTTTTACCAAGGTCTTTTACCATAGTTCCTTTCTTTTACCTTTTATCCCTGCATTTCCTTTGCTTTTATCCTTTATTCTTGCATTACATGCACATTAGACCACAAAGCAAAATATCCAACTCTAACTCATCTCATAAGAAAAATATAATCAAAAGTATGCAATAAGTTGTGAGAATAGTTGGTTTGACTAAGCTAGGAGGTGAATTAAGGCCAATTAAGGCCCATATAATTACTCAATGTTGAGACTCATCATCACCCCCTACTGAAAGTGTTTCTCATCCTCTGAGCAACTTAGTGGCTCTGGTAGCCTCTCTGACATCTCATGCTTCTGCTGTGGTATTTTCTTCTGGTTTATAGCAACCTGCTTTCCTTTCTCCTTTTTCCCACTGATATTCTCTGATCTTCAAGCTATGTGGCAGTTTTTTCCATCTTTTTTTAGCAGGCATGTATATTATCATTCTTTAGCAACCTAAACATATCCTCAAAATGTGAAATTGCTTGCTCTTGGGCAGCAAGATGTCTAAGTGTCAGTTGAGGATTATTTGCAATTAGATTATGAGTGCTGATTAGGGCCATGGGATTTGATTGTTCAGCTGCTTCTCTGTCCCTAAAGCCACTTAGCTCTTTTGTTTCTTGCTGCTCCATTTTTTTTTCAATGCCTTCTTCCTCTTCTGTTTCAGCATCATGTTCCTTTTTGTTCTTCTTCATCATGTCCCTCTGTATCAATTTATTCTTTATCCATTTCATCCCCATCTAGCTCTGTATCTGCTTTTTCTTGTTTTTTCTCCTCCTCATTGACAGAAGGACTAACACCATAGATGAAGGTTTTGATGTCATCCTCTGCTGGTAAGTCATTGAAGATTGTCCATGTTATAGGGATCTTTCAGTTTTTTAGGGCATCCTCAATGAGGATTCTAATCAACCCATGGTGAACTAACTGTTGGGAATTTCTTGTCTTTTCTTTGCTGCTGGAGTCCACAAGTGATTGCATCAAGAAATAGGGTATGTTGAGTCTTTGGTGAGCTTGTGTTTCTACCCCAAATCTTAATTCTTCAAGAATTATAAAATGGTAGCCATAATCAATATTGTATCTACCCTCACATGAGATATACTTGATGAGCATCTTTCTTGTGAGGCTTGAAGAGGAAATGAGCAAATTCTTGAGAAAACAGAGATTCCTATGTATTTAATCCACTAGCCTTTTTTAGAGGAAACTGGCCACCCTTTTACTTTCAAACCAACTACCTCTTAACCTTTACAACCTTTGATCAGATGATGTATACGTGAGTAGGATACTTACCTGTGGCCTTAATGCCATGCTACAGTTGTCAAAGATCAAAGGTGTTGTTGATGGTCATTCTTCTTCCTCCTCTATTGTCTGCTAATGGTTTCTTGACTACAAATATGATGTTGTTGCTGCTGCTATATGGTCATCTTTCTTCCTCTTCTGTTGTCTACTGATGGTGTCTGTGACTGCAGATTAGATGTTGTTGAATGTACAGAGGGAGCAGGAGTGTGTGTGGATGCAGGGATGATGGTAATGGATGAGGTGATTCTGTGGAAAACACAATCTTCTCCTAAATTGAAGCAATGAAGTGAAAAACAATGGAACTGATGGAGGGATGCATGGTAAGGAGTGGAGGAGATGAATATATGTGAGGCAGGGTTGCCTTTTGATCTTCTCTTTGCTCCTTGTTTGTTCTTTCTCATCCACCTGCAAATAACAATTATGTTTTTTTTCTTTTTTTTCCAACCCATTGACCACCTCATGGAGGTTTTCAATCAATGAGCCAATCTAAGGCGCCTCAAAGGAGGTTTTCACCTTATATTTTTATTTTTATTATTATTATTATTATTATTATTATTATTATTCTCTCTTGTTTTTACCCCCCTACTTGAAAAACAACATCACTTTTAAGTATAAGAATACTTCCAATGGAGCCAGGTGCACATCAAGATGACAGACAAGGTGATGTGGGGGCTTGAAATGTGTGCTCTACCATGTACCTAGATTTCAGAGGCCGAATGATGTGACCTTGAAAGGGTCAAGCATATTTGAGGAAGAGAGTGACGCTGCAACTTAGTGACTGTCTGGAACCATACTTCAATGTAGTTGTGATATCCTTGGTCCGCTTGTTGATTTGGATCATCTTGGATGTCTTCTTCTTTCATGACCTTCAAATCTTCCTCTTTTTGCTGAGTGTTCTCTTGGACATAATGAGGATTTGATGGTAACCATGAGGGAGCTTCCTCAATCTCTGATTTTGCTATCTGCTTTTCATCAAATGCAACCCATGGTTCTTTGACCTGCTCTTTTGAATCTTCTTCTTCTTTTTGTTGTCCTTCAATGATATCAGGAGGATCTCTCTTTTGCAATACTCTTCCTGAGCTATGGTGAATACCATATATCTCAAGAGGAGATTTTTGGAAGTGTTGTATCTCAACGTTGTAAGTGGACCGATCTACTTCAATGTGTGGGTTTGGAAATGGTGGTACAGGGAGTTGAGCAAGAGTGTATAGTTGAGATGGATGTGGATGGGGTTGGGGTTGTGGTGGAGGTGAATGGCAAGGATAGCATGGCATTTAGTATGGAGGATATTGTGGATATTGTGGATATTGTGGATGGCTCCCATAAGTTCCTTGCCAACCTTGTTGCCAAGATTAGTTTTGGGGTTGTGATGGCCAATGTTTCCAAGGAAAAGGTGTGTTCCAACTACTTGGAGGTGGATGTGCATAAGCTTGAAATTCTGAATTAGGCTCTTGCATCATATCGGGTTGAATAAGCTGCCATGGTCCTCTTGGAGCTATATAACATTGCTACATTGGCAATGGACTTGGTCCATTGTCCTCCCGTTGAACTTTCTTCAACCTTGGCAATGATGGACAATTTCTATCATCCTGTGATTCTGCAACACAAATATCAACATTTTCTTTTCCTTCATCTTGCATTCTCAACATTTCTACTTGTTTTGTTAGATTTCTAAGAATTTCTTCTTTAAAATCATCAAACAAATTTACAAGTTTAGTTTGACTTACTGATCTTAATGTTGATTTACCTACTCTTTCTTTTCCTCTTGATATGTGTTTGCATGTTTCACAAATTTCCTCAAATGATAATTGGTATACATCACCTTTACTCATGATATTAAGGAGATCAATCCATTCATCCCTAATTGTTCTAAGTAAGACAATTTTTAGTGTGTCAGATCCTAAATTATGTAGTTTTTCCCTCTTAACATTGTACATGAACCTCTCTATTAGATCCTCTAGACTCTCATCTTCTCTTTGATTCATTCTAAAGATTTCTTCTTTAATATCATGACCTTTTGTCTAGAAATGTCTTTTTAATATCATTCCATGATCTTATTGAATTAGCCCCTAAGCTCATGAACCATATAAGAGCTCTATCCTTTAGAGTTGCTGGAAACAATCTCAATTTTTGAGTTTTTGATAAATAACCATAAGATCTACAAACAATCTCAAATTCAAAGATAAAGGTTGTTGGATCCTCTGTCCTGAGACCATGAAATTTTGGAAGAAAAGATGGAGGGATGTTCTTCATGTGCACACTACCATCAGTATCTTGAATGGGAAATCCAAGAGTATCTTCCTCATTGTTATCATCTCCATCCATTTCTTCTACATTCTTTGCCATTTTCTTCTTCTACCTGCAAGAGTGAATGGTGATGTGGCTCTTACTACACCACATGATCAGATGGGGGGGTTGGGTTGGTGTTGGAGAATTTTTTTGTTTTTCATTTTTATGATTGAATGGAAAACTATAATGCAATGCAATTTTCTACTTTTGAAATTAAATATGCCTAATGCAAATATTTTATTTTATTTTGCAGAAATGAAATTGTTGAATTGAATGAAAACCACCAACAAAAGGAAACTACTTGTTGAATTGAATGAAAACCACTAACAAAAGGAAACTACTTGCTGAATTGAAATTGTTGAATGAAAGACTACTGACAGAAAGAGAACTACGTACTAAATTGAAATTCTATTTGCAGGAAAGGAAACTAGATTAACTTGCACAATGAAAAGGAAAGCAAATAAATGACAGAATGAAAGAAAGAACTTAGATTACTTTTGCAAAAATAAACTAATGGAAGAAAGTTGGAAACTAGAAAATAGAAGAAAAGAACAGTAATCACTACTACTTTGAGACCTCCCTGGCAATGGCGCCAAAAAGTGATGAGCCTAGGTATTGCAGCAAGAATGCTGCAACTCCCAAGGCTACCAGCTTTACTTATCAACGCGGGGTTCGTACAAACTTGGAGGTGACTGTGCTATATACACAAGTAGGAGTGAAGGTACTGCCTATTGTCACTGCTCATCTGCCAAGAGACCCCAGGGGTTCCAAGCCAGACTTCTATAGGGTCAGAAGAAGCTTGATCTTAATGGAAGGGAGGCAGATCTATTCTAAAGGAGAGCTATTCTACTACAGCAATGAAGAAAGCAACATGCAAGCCTAACTCACACCAAACCCTAGCTAACCTATTAAACAACTATGCTGAGCAGAATCAGAAATTAACACTAACCTACTACTGCTATCTAGAAAGCATCAAACTAGACTAAGGGGTAAACCATGAAACTAGGTTAAGTTTGTGTCTAAGCAAAAAAACTAATCAAAAGTCAAAATGGTGAAAAGAGGACGTGGGGGAGCAAAAACACACAAGGATCGTTGGATCAAGGGGGTGGAAGGAAAACAGATGGCTGAGATTAGGTCGCAGGAGAGTACGAAGGCAGATGGGTGAACATGGTGGACTAACAGGATGGATGGTTGGGATTATATCATGGAGGCGATCAGCAGATGGACGGCGGAGAACACGGGCAGAAGAAAACGTGCAAAAATGGTATCGGGTGAAGCAACAGTCGTTAGATCTAGCAGGGAAGATCGACAGTGGAGGTTGGAGAGTGAAAAGAAACGTGCAGGAATGAAGAGCGAGTTTGGAGGGAGGTAAGAGGGATATTGCGTGCCCTCAAAGCCATAAATGGTTTTGGGGAATTTCACGCGATTAGCCTCCCTAGCCGACACGTAGCACGGGGAAACTGCCCTTATCACATGCCCTCAACCCGATAACGGTCAGAAGGAAATCCATGTGATATGGCGCGAGGGTCGTCGGATCCGGCAAGGCAGATCTATAGTGGAGATGTGACCGAGCAGGTTGGTGAGCGAGTGTGTGACAACCATCAGATCTGACAAGGCAGATCAACAATGGGGATTTAAAAGGTAGAAAGTTAAATGCGAAAAGTGGATTTGGCAGCGATTGGGCAGTTTGGCTTGTAAAAAGCGTTCGACGGTTCAAAACTATTTGAACGTGGATGAACTGCTTCTGATGAGCTTTTCATTCCCCAGGAGAATGAACGGGGAATGAGAGTCAGGGTGACTGATGGGAAGAGAGAGTGAACAAGTTGATGACCATTAAAGGGGTAGAGTGACAATGGACCTAGTGGATGTGTTTAAATGACAAAACTTCTTGAAAACCAAAACCTTGTGTTTTTGGGGTTTTTGCAGGATTTCTTCCTCACACCATAGTCCCAGAGGGAGGAGGTGAGGCCAAGACACCTGTGAGAAACCTTGTGGATATTTTTCTTTGCCAACCTACTGATTAGATGAAAACGTGAATGGAACAAACTGGAAAACAACTACTCTGCCCTACACTACTGTAATGAAACTGCAACTACTTAGCAAATGAACAGAAAATAGGAAGCTACTTCAGTAAATGAACACGAAAGCCATGAATCTATGTTGAACCACTAGAATGAACATGCATCTACTTAACTAAATGAGCAATCAAACATGCATCTATGTTACTGCTGTAATGGAGATGAATTGCTTAAGTGAATGAACAGAAAACATGAATCTATACTGTTGTTGTAATGAGAATGCATCTGATTAAGAAAATGAATAGAAAGCAGGAAGCTAAGCTACTTAACAATACAAAAAAGAGGAGCTTTGGCTACTAGGGTGGGGCCCTAACCCAAGAGCTTCAGCCCTTTGAGTTAACTCAGTGCTAGCTCGAATCAAAACTAATCTTCATTATCAAAGAAATGTATTACATCAAAATTGTTACAAATTAGAAGTTCGAATACTTCTAACTGACTGACTGCCTAGCTGACTAACTTATGACTGGCTAAAAAAATTGAGGTCCTAAGCCTCTTTATTTATGCATTTGAAGTCTCAACGTCTTCCCTCAAAATTAGGTAGGTACAGCTCCCAAATTAATGGTAACTTGTCCTTTCACTTTCACTAGCTCGGCTGCCTTCTAGTAGGGAGGCTGCTTGTACTTCCACTTGCTTGGCTGTCTTTTAGTACCCCTGATTTGGTTGTTTGTACTTTCATCTAATGGATGGATATTTGAATGGATGGGCAGTAAATGAGGAGGATTTACCTCCTGTAATTCCTCTCCCTTGTCCCGTCTAAGTTTTTACCAAGGTCTTTTACCATAGTTCCTTGCTTTTACCTTTTATCTCTGCATTTCCTTTGCTTTTATCCTTTATTCCTGCATTACATGCACACTAGACCACAAAGCAAAATATCCAACTCTAACTCATCCCATAAGCAAAATATAATCAAAAGTATGCAATAAGTTGTGAGAATAGTTGGTTTGACTAAGCTAGGAGGTGAATTAAGGCCCATATAATTACTCAATGATGAGACTCATCACCCATATCTTCCAAGAAAACATGAAGGAAGAACAACTCTGGAGACTAAATTCCATAGGCATATGGATAAAGACAGGAGATCATAACACAACATATCACTCTAGAAAGCAAGCCAACAGTCTCAAAATTTTGAGAGATAAAAGAGGAAGATTTCAAGCACTTTCATACTTTATACTCTTCATAGGGAATTTTAAATAATGAAAACGCTGAAGAACTTTTGTCCTCATTCCTCCTAGAGATCACTGAAGAATATAATCGATATTTAATACAAGAGATAATGGAAGAGAAAGTCATAGATGCATTCTGGTCTATGGACCCTGATAAGGCCCCATGACTCCATGGTTTTCCAATCATCTTCTATCAAGCTCTTTGGCCTCTGATTAAGAAATATCTTATTAGAATTCTCAACTAGACCAACTCAAAGGGTAAGGTAGGTGGAGGAATGAATTCAACATTTTTAGCCCTAATTCCCAAGGATCTTAATGCTTCAACCTTCAACAGGTTTCACCCCATTTCACTATGTAATGATTCCTATAATTTTTTGACAAAAATAATTGTGGGTCGTTTAAAGAAAGTGATGTTGAGATTGATCTCTAAAAACTAGGGAGGATTCCTCAAGCACAGGTATATACTGGGTAATATTATTCTGGTGTAGGAGGTGATACATTCGAGCAAGGAAAAGGGAGAAACGGGCTTTGTAATAAAATTGGGCATGGAAAATGTTTTCAATTAGGCATGTCATCCTTTCCCCTTTCTCATTATGGTTTCAATGAAGATTTTATTGAATGGATAAATGCTTGTATTGGATCCCCTTGGACACCCCTCTGATTAATGGTAGTTCATCCTCCTTTTTAAAATCCTCTAGAGGACTTCGACAAGGTTTCCCACTTTCTCCACTACTATATATTCTTGTGGCTAAGAGTTTAAGCAGAAACCTTGAAAAATCTAGGGAAGGTGGAGCACTGCCAGGCCTTTCCATTACCAAAAATGTCAAAGATATCAATCACTCCCAATTCACAAATGATATTATTCTCTTGGGAGGAGCCTAAAAAATCATAGCTTCAAGATTTAAAAATATTTTTAATTCCTATCTGGAATTCTCGGGGGGCATGGTAAATAAAGGAAGAGTCATCTATATGGCCGAAACTTCTCTAAGCTAGAACTTCAAGAAATCGCCTCAACCATGGACTTTCTAGATTAGACAGGGTGGAAATATTTCAACTACTTGGGAGTTTCAATATCCCTAGGTATGCCTCCCCAAGAAGATTGGGAGTAAATAATACAAAAATTCAAGAGGAAAATAGATGGGTGGGGCACATATTGGATGAACTTGGCAGTGTTACACAACCAACTCACAAAATAGATGAAAAGGGAGATCAATGACTTCAAAATCAGCCTCTTAGAGGGGGCAACCTCCTTTAAATTACACAAATGAACAATTATTGGATGACACAAATGATAAGACCTCCTTTCTACATATAGGAGTCTAAGGGGTCACAATATAATCACATCCGACATAACAATAATAATGTAAGGGCACAACAATAACAATAGTGGGCTTCTTTGGGGCACAATAATAACATTTGGGGACTACATGGGCACAACAATACAATAAAGGGGTTGCACTAATAACAATAAGGGGCTGCACTAGTAGTATAGGGACCTAACATTCCCCTCTCCTTCAAAAAAGAGTTTTCTTCAATGCTTGAGTAGTTTTGGATGCTTCTGTATAAAATTATCATCCTCCCATGCAGAATCTTCAATGGTTAAGTTCTTCCACTTGATTAGATACTCTGAAATTGATCGATTTCGTAGCTGTCGGGTTCTTATTTCCATGATTTCTTCAGGTTCCAATATGATTTTTCCTTCCTTGTCAGGTTCCGACAATATTGTTTGAACTGGGAGCTTGTCACCTATAACCTTCTTTAAGCATGAAACATTTAAAACTGGGTGCACTTGGGAAGATGAAGTAAGCTCCAATCGTATGCTATAGTATCAATATTTTGCAACACCTTGTAAGGACCATAGTACTTTGGTGATAATTTATTATCCTTCTTAGCTTGCTTGAGGGACATTTGTTTGTATGGTTGTAGACGTAAAAATACCCAATCGCCTTCACCAAAACTTGTTTCGCTCCAATGTTGATCTACCTGTCATTTCATTTGATTATTGATCCAAATTTAAACAAGAACGCAACAAATTACAGATATAACCATACATATAGAGATGTAGCAGAAATAATACTTCATTTCATTACTATAAAATACTGAAATATGCTTACAAATAGAAATGGAAATAAACCAGCTAGGGCGATGGTAGCTTATCTTTGAGAATAGATGTGGCGGCTACATGCCTCTGAATTGTGTTACAATGAGGCTCGAAGGCCTATTTATTATTTAGAAACAATGGAAAACCATAAACATCAAAAAACCTAACCCTAGAAGATGAAACGCCAAACTGTGGGCCCCGTTTGGGTAAATTGGTACATCAACTTCCTGGGGTCGTAACTTTGGCATACGATCTCTATTTGACATGCACAATATCTTGTTAGAAAGATCTATCCGAGAAATACAACTTTGGGAAGAGAAAAATCGATCCATGGACCCACGTTTCTCCCATATTTCCTAAAAATTTAGGGCCTCAAAAAGGCTCCGGAAGTTCAGGACTCGAAAAACTGCTAAAAATAGTAAATTGTACTACAAATAAGGAAAGTGAAAAGTTGAAAGAGACATTTGTGGGGTTCAAAGTGGGATAGGTGGGTGGCCACCAACATCCACCTAGATCATTCCTCCCCCCTTAGGAAGAAATGGTCCCCATTGTGTTGAGTTCCTCCATCTGCTGAACTTGGTCTTTGGTGAGTTGTTCTGCAATCTCTGATGTGTCCAGTAATGGTGGGAATCATGGTAGAGGGCATTCCACATTGAACACTCGGTGCAAGCGAAGGAATGGAGGAATTTTGTGCTCCAAAGCATTGTTTCCCACAACCTTGGTAATGTTGTAAGGACCATGTCGGAGTGGTCTAAGCTTCTGATGGGCTCTTGTAAGGCGTTCTTTCTGTAGATGTAACCAAACTTTGTCACCCACCTGAAACTTGTGTGGTACCCCTGTGGGTGAGGATAAGTTGTTCCTATGTTCTGTCATGACCATATCCCTTTGCTACTACTGTTGCATGGAGGAACCCTTCACGGGGGTTATGGATGTGGCGACAATCTTCCCCTTACTTTGGGATCAAACCAGATAGAAAATGAATTTCCTAGTCTGGGAAATGAACTTGCTACATTTCTTAGCAGTGATCAAAGAGGTGGTGGTAGGTAGGGCTACCTCCGGTATCCTGTATAATTAATTACACAAAGAAATAATGATAGTGCGAGGCCTTGACTCATACACAGTATGTCGCCTCCACAAGTATGGTTGGCCTAATAATACATCACAAACATCCAAAGGTGCAACATCACACATACCTCGTCTATGAAGGGTTTGATGTTGTAGGGAAGGTGGCACTACTGGTGAACTCATAGATCATGTCCTTGGTGAAGCCACTCGATACTGTACATCTACGAGTGTGGTGTAGTCGATAGGTCCAACCGCTTCATGACCTCTCCTGAAATGAGGTTCTTTTGGCTGCCACTGTCGACAATGAATTGCAGCGGCAAACCCTTCACCCACATCTGTGAGTGGAAAAGACGCTCCCCCTCCTCTGGATATTCAGGCTCATTCTTCTGGATCTTAGTGGTGGCAATAGTGGCATTGGGCTCCACGTTAATGATCTACTTCCCTTTGCCATTCCCCTTGTCGGGTTCTGACTCAGGGTCGGAACATGCATATGATTCTGAAGCCTTCAACTCAGCCACCAGTGACTACTTTGTCCAACACTCACTTGTTGGGTCCCTATAATACTAGTGATTACCCTATTACTATTGTAGTTATACCCCTTATTTATATTGTTGTGCCCCTATTACCCCCATATTGTTATTTCTGTGCCCCATAGAATCCCTCTATTGTTATTTTTGTGGCTTTATATTATTATTGTTAGGTTGGCTAGATTATATTGTGACTCCTTAGACTCCTATATATAGAAAGGAGGTTTTGTCATTTGAATCATCCAAGAATTGTTCATTTATGTAATGTAAAGGAGGTTGCCCCCTTGAAGAGGCTGAATTATAAGGCGTGGATTTATCTTTTCCATCTTTTCTTGAGCTGGTTTCATAACATTTGGTATCAGAGCTTTGGATTCTAAGGTTTCGCTGCTCCTAACAGGTCATCGTGGCATTTTCGCTATAACTTTTTTTCTGTGACGTTTCAGAAGTTGCAAAGAAAACCCATTTGATAAGAAATCGCGTTGAACCTTGGTTCCAAATTTCAGAGCTTTTCGCGCGATATTTTCGGAGATATGATCTGAGAAGTTGGTCTTTTTGCAGACTCCTGAATTACATTCAAAACAGGTGACCTGGGGAAAATTGTCATAACTTTCTCTCTGGGAATCAGATTGAAATTTCGTAAGAAGGCACAAAAAGAGGACGGACTGTAGTTTCTTGTATATCTTTTTCAAAACCAAATATCGAAAATTGTACACGTGGCACTTCATAAAACTTCGCTCTTCTGGAAAGGTCTATAATCAAGTCATCTTGGGAGATTTTGCATAACTCTTTCTTGGAGAATCCAATTTGGATCAGACTGGTGGCATGGGAAAGAGGACACAGAGAGCTACTACAGGTCACAAATTCAAAACTAGATTATTGGAAAGTACAGAGATACATCAGAGGCAATATCGAGCTCCTACAAAGTGAAAAAAGGTGTGTAGATTTTTTTAAATTTTTGCTTAAGCTTGGTTTGAAAATTTATTTTGAAGGAATTCAAAGGGCATAGTAGAGCATTATTATTGGTAACTGATGCCCCGAGGAAAGAAAATGCAAACACCTATTAAGGAACCTGAAAGCTCTAGCATGACTCATGAAGAAAAGGAAGAAATGCTACATGATATATCAAAATTACAAGAACAAGTGCAACTAATGTCACACTCACAAAAGTTAACAGAAGCTAAGATAAATGGTGTGGAAGCTAATATAAATGGCGTGGAAGCTAAGATGAATGGCATGGAAGCTAAGATGGACAATTTGAAGATAGATTTGAACACAAATTTGAAGACAGGCATGGCAGATTTGAAGACAGATTTGACAAATTTTCTTCAAGAAATACTTACTAATGGTGAAAAGGTAGTAAAAGAAACTCATGATGAGAACAAAAGAAATGTTAATCATGATTCCATAGACGCTAATGTTGGATCGAAGAATCACCATATTCCAAAAATCGTTATGAGGAAATTTGATGGCAAGGATCCCGCCACATGGATATTACAGATGGAGCAATTCTTCGATCTCAATAATGTGCAAAACGCACAAAAGGTACGTATGGCAACTGTATATTTGGAACCAAATCAATTTGTATGGTATCAATGGCTTTGTTCTCATAAACAATTTATCACTTGGGCAATTTTTACAGAAGAATTGATAGCACATTATGAGGATACAAAAAGCAACACTTTTTTTAGCCAATTGATAAGTCTCAAACAAAAGGATTCAATAATGGAGCACATTGAGGAGTTCCAAAAATTGAACATAAGGGTAAAAGATATTCTAGAGGAGCATAGGATTGATGTGTTCATAGGGTCTTTAAAGGATAATATCCAACATGATGTTTGCCTTTGGGAACCTGATTCATTAGAGAAGGCATTCAGGTTAGCAAGAAAAATGGAAAGCAAAATTATGGCAACTAGGAAGCATACCACTCACAACTATAAAGACGGAAGTGTTGTTGCCCCTAGTCTTCCACAACCTACAAGGTTGACACCACAACAATTGGAAGAAAAAAGAGCAAAAGGGCTTTGTTACAGTTGTGATAGCAAATACACAAAAGGTCATAAGTGTGCTGAGAAGAAATTATTCTACATAGATTGTGAAGAGGAAGAAGAAAAGGAGCAAGAAAGGTCAAAAGAAGAGGATATACTCCAGGAACAAAGCCTAGATGAAGAACAAATAAATCTGACCATATCTTGTAATGCATTGGCGGGAATTACCACTCCTCAAACCATCAAGATAGAAGGACAAATCAAGAAGAAAAAGGTAATAGTGTTGATTGATTCAGGAAGCACCCACAATTTTATTCATTGTAGGGTAGCAAAAGAATTGAATTGCTTCCTATATCCAACATCAGAGTGTCAAGTGATGATTGCAAATGGAGGAACAATAAATTGCTCTGGAAAGTGCCATAATATCAAGCTATCCATGGGAGAATATGTATTGACTAGCCCAATGCTTTCCATTCCAATGGGAGGTGTCGATGTTGTACTAGGAGTCCAATGGCTACAATCCTTGGGTACAATAGCTTTTAATTTTCAAGAAATTTTCATAAAATTTTCTACAGAAGGAAAGGAAGTTGAATTAAGGGGTATTGCAGGGAAACCAGGAAAGATAATCAGCTCTAATGGCATGACTAAGCTTCTAAAAAAGGAGCAAAGAGGTGTAATTGCACAATTATGTTCGTTAGATGTTTCCACATTGGAATCATCTATTTCTCCAGATCTCCAAAAAGTCCTGGACAATCATTCCAAGGTATTTGAGACTCCCAAAGGTCTCCCACCTATGCGTGATCATGATCATGCTATTCATCTGATTCCAGGAAGTGTTCCTCCAAACATCAGGCCGTACAGATATCCCTATGTCCAAAAAAGTGAAATTGAACGTATGGTTGCAGAAATGCTAGAGGCTGGTATAATTCAACCGAGTCAAAGTTCTTTCTTAGCTCCAGTAGTATTGGTGCACAAGAAGGATGGATCATGGCGCATGTGTCCGGATTATAGGGAGCTCAACAAGCTCACTATTAAAGATAAGTTCCCCATTCCTGTCATTGATGAATTACTAGATGAATTGCATGGATCAATTTACTTCACCAAGTTGGATCTTCGTTCGGCATATCATCAAATCAGAATGAAGATTGAAGACATTCCGAAAACGGCATTTAGAACTCATGAGGGTCATTATGAATTTTTGGTCATGCCTTTTGGCCTTACCAATGCACCTTCAACATTTCAAGGTTTGATGAATTCAATTTTCAAACCATTCCTTAGAAAATTTGTGTTAGTATTTTTTGATGATATACTAATCTACAACAAGTCTTGGAAGGATCATGTTGAACATGTTGACAGGGTGCTACAACTATTGGAGGAGAAACAATTATATGCAAAAAGATCCAAATGTTTCTTTGGAGTCCAGGAGGTGGAATATTTGGGTCATATTGTATCTCATGAAGGAGTTAAGGTAGACCCTAGCAAAATTAAAGCCATTAAGGAATGGAAAATCCCCACATCCATAAAGCATCTGCGAGGATTTCTTGGGTTGACAGGGTATTATCGCAAGTTTGTTAAGAATTATGGGAGAATAGCACCACCTCTAACAACATTATTGAAGAAAGATTCATTTTCATGGACTCCGGAAGCAACAAAGGCCTTCGAACATCTTAAAGAGGCAATGTGCCAAGCACCGGTCTTAGCTACACCGGACTTCACAAAAACCTTTATTGTGGAATGTGATGCTTCAGGAAATGGAATTGGTGCTGTTCTAATGCAAGATGAAAGACCCATTGCTTTTGAAAGTCGTCCAATCAAGGGAAAGTTTTTAAGCAAAGCTATTTATGAGAAGGAAATGTTGGCAATACTCCATGCACTTAATAAATGGCGACCCTACCTAATGGGAAGACACTTCAAGGTAAAAACGGATCATGATAGCCTTAAATACTTTTTAGAACAAAGAATATCCTCTGAAGAGCAACAAAAGTGGGTCACAAAGATGTTGGGTTATGACTTTGAAATCATCTACAAAAAAGGGAAGCAAAATGTGGTGGCAGATGCACTCTCAAGAAAGGATGAGGATGTGGAAGCATTGTTGTGTGCCACTTCTATTATCCAACCAGATTGGATAAACGAAGCAAGGGAGGAATGGAAGAATGACGAAGAAGTGTGGGCACTTATTCTAAAGCTACAACAAGATTCCAGTACTTCTGATACATTTAGCTGGCAAAATGATTCGTTATGGTACAAAGATCGCTTATACCTCTGTAAGAATTCCCAGCTAAAACAAAAGATTCTTATGGAATTGCACACTTCTCCCTTAGGAGGGCACTCAGGATTTTAAAAAACTTACCACAGGGTTAAGAAGGAATTTTTTGGGATGGCCTTAAATCAAATATTCAAAAGTTTGTGGTGGAATGTTTGGTTTGCCAACAAAATAAAGTTGAAACAATTAAGACATCGGGTCTATTACAACCTTTATCCATTCCAAGCCAACGTTGGGAGGAGGTTTCAATGGATTTTATCACAGGTTTACCCAAGTCTGAGGGATTATCACAGGTTTACCCAAGTCTGAGGAAAAGAGTGTCATCATGGTGGTAGTTGACAGACTTACCAAGTATGCACACTTTTTTGCATTATCACATCCATTTAAAGCCAGTACAGTTTCTACTGCATTTATGGAAACAGTTCAAAAGCTACATGGAAACCCAAAGATTATTGTAAGTGACAGAGATCCCATTTTCACTAGAAATTTTTGGACAAAATTATTTTCTTGTCTTGGTACTCAGTTAGCTCATAGTTCATCTTATCATCCTCAACCTGATGGGCAAACTAAGATAGTAAAGAAATGTTTGGAAGGATATCTTCGTTGCTTTGTATCTGATAAACAGACACAATGGGTCAAATGGTTGCCTCTGGTTGAATGGTGGTATAACACTTCCTTCCGTACAGCAACAAAAATTACCCCATTTATGGCACTTTATGGGTATCAACCACCATCCATCACATCATATTTAAGAGAAAATTCTAAGGTTCAGGCAGTGGAACATCACATCAAACATCAACAACAAGTCCTCCAACTCTTAAAGGATAACCTCGTGTTGGCACAAAATAGAATGAAACAACAGGCAGATCAACATCGCAGTGAAAGAAGTTTTGATGTAGGTGATTGGGTATTCCTACGGCTACAACCATATAAGCAAATGTCCCTAAAGCAAGCTAAGAAGGATAATAAATTATCACCAAAGTATTATGGTCCGTACAAGGTGTTGCAAAAGATTGGTACTATGGCATACAAATTGGAGCTTCCTGCAGGTTCTCGATTGCACCCAATTTTCCATGTTTCATGTTTAAAGAAGGTTATAGGCGACAAGCTCCCAATTCAAAAAATATTGCCAGAACTTGACGAGGAAGGAAAAATTATATTGGAACCGGAAGCAGTCACAGAAACAAGAACTCGACAGCTACGAAATCGATCAATTTCAGAGTATCTTATCAAGTGGAAGAACTTATCTGCTAAAGATTCCACATGGGAGGATGAGAATTTTATGCAGAAGTATCCAGAACTACTCAAGCGTTGAGGACAACACTTTTTTCAAGGAGAGGGGCATGTTGGGTCCCTATAATACTAGTGATTACCCCATTACTATTGTAGTTATACCCCTTATTTATATTGTTGTGCCCCTATTACCCCCATATTGTTATTTCTGTGCCCCATAGAATCCCTCTATTGTTATTTTTGTGGCTTTATATTATTATTTTTAGGTCGGCTGGATTATATTGTGACTCCTTACACTCCTATATATAGAAAGGAGGTTTTGTCATTTGAATCATCCAAGAATTGTTCATTTATGTAATGTAAAGGAGGTTTCCCCCTCGAAGAGGCTGAATTCTAAGGCGTGGATTTATCTTTTCCATCTTTTCTTGAGCTGGTTTCATAACATCACTTGTGTTGTGAGTGGGGCTCTTATGGAACTCACACCACTTTCCTGTGTCCTTCTTCAAATTCGTGGTGTTGTTATTTTCTTGCGGCTTCAACGGGTTGTCTTGGGTCACCCCACCTTGGATTTATCCTTTGGTCTTCAGATTTGCAAATCCAAAGTCTTGCTTCTTTTGTTTAAACTTTTACTCGATTTTGACAACGTATCGGTACGCCATGCCAAGCAAGGATATGTTCAGGAACTCCATCTCATCCTGGATGTATCTGTGTAGGCAGTCGCGGTATTTGAGTACCAAATGCAACTCAGAATCCTTGGTACCTAATTGTGTTTGAAGGGTATGAAAAATGTTTGTGAACTCCGGCACATCTTGGTCCCTTCCCTGCCGCAGCATGGTCCACTTTATGTATTTTTCCTCATAGCTTTTGACAGGGTATTATTGCTCCTTGATGGCATCCTAGAACGAATTCCAAGTGGGTGTATCTGAAAATAGTGAGCCCGTACTTTCATCCTCCTACTCACAATAGGTTTACCACTAGTCCTTAATGTGGGGGGCTGCTTTGAGAAGAGCGAAAATAATCTTTTCCCGACTGGAAAAATCATGAACAGAAAAATACCCTTCTAGCAGATTTAACCATTTATCTACAGCATCTACATCTATTTGACCCTTGAAGATGTGGATTTCAAAATTAACTTGTACCTTAAAGGGTGTGGCATTTCCAGATTAGCTGTCAGAAGCTGATGCGCCGCCTCTGGGTAGTCGCTAAAGGATCTGTGCAAAGTTGTCCATCATCACGTTCCTTTGCCGCTCGAGGGCTTCTTCGAGCAATATTTTGATAGGATCTATTGCCCCCTCGTCTTTCTTTTCATCCGCAATGGGAGGCTGTTGGGATTTGCGAGGTTGGTCTTGAAAAGGTTCGACCAGTGCAAGCCCTAACTCCTTATATCCCGACCCCGTTGGGGACATGCAAAGAAAAACAGAGAAAAACCAGACCCCTCTGATACCATTGATCTGGATTTAAACAAGAATGCAACAAATTATAGATATAACCATACATATAGAGATGCAGCATAAATAATACTTCATTTCATTACTGTAAAATACTGAAATATGCTTACAAACAGAAATGGAAATAAACTAGCTAGGGCAATGGTAGCTTATCTCTTATAAGAGATGTGGCAGCTACATGCCTTTGAACTATGTTACAATGAGGCTCGAAGGCCTATTTATTATTGAGAAACAATGGAAAACCCTAAACATCCAAAAACCTAACCCTAAAAGATGAAACGCCAAACTATGGGCCCCGTTTATGTAAATTGGTACATCAACTTCCCGGGGCCATAACTTTGGCATACGATCTTCATTTGACGCGCACAATATCTTGTTAGAAATATCTATCTGAGATCTATCCATGGACCCATGTTTCTCCTAGATTTCCCAAAAAATGTTGTTTAGGGCCTCAAAAACAGCTCCGGAAGTTCAAGACCAGAAAAACTACTAAAAATAGTAAATTGTGCTACAAATAAGGAAACTAAAAAGTTGAAAGAGACATTTGTGGGGGTCCAAGTGGGATAGGTGGGTGGCCACCAACATCCACCTGGATCAATTATGTGCAAAAGTGAGGTTATCCTTTAAGATTCGGAGAACTTGTTGTTGATGCTTGATGTGATCTTCCATTACTTGAACCTTAGTATTTTCTCTTAAAGATAATGTGATGGGTGGTGTATGATATCCATAAAGTGCCATGAATGGGGTCATTTTCGCTGAAGTTTTATACCACCATTCAACCAAAGGTAACCACTTGACCCATTGTATTTTTTTATCAGATACAAAGCAATGAAGATATCCTTCCAAACATTTGTTCACTATCTTTGTTTGTCCATCTATCTTGAGAGTTTGAGTGGTAATTCCTGCCAATACACTAGAAGATATGGTCGGATACATTTATTCTTTCTCTGGGGTTGGTTCTTGGTGTATATCCTCTTCTTTGATGTTTCTTGATCCTTTTCTTCCTCCTCTTCACAATCTATGTAAAATAATTTATTCTCGACAAACTTATAACCTTTAGTGTATTTTCTATCACAACTGTAACAAAGCATTTTTTCTCTTTTTTCTTCCAATTTTTGTGGTGTCAACCATGTAAGTTGTGGAAGGTTATGAGAAAAACACTTCCATCTTTATTGTTGCGAGTGGTAGGATATCTTGTTGCCATAATTTTGCTTTCAATGTTTCTTGCCAACCTGAATGCCTTCTCCAATGAATCAGGTTCCCAAAGACGAACCTCATGTTGAATGTTATCCTTTAAAGTTCCTATGAAAACATCAATCCTCTGCTTCTCTGGAATATCATTTACCCTTATATTCAATTTTTGGAAGTCCTCAATGTGCTTTTCCATTGAACCCTTTTGTTTGAGATTTACCAAATGGCTAAAGAAGGTGTTGCTCTTTGTGTCCTCATAATGTGCTATCATTTCCTCTGTGAAAATTTACCAAGTGACAAGTGGTTTACGAGAACAAAGCCCTCTATACCATACAAATTGATTCGGTTCTAAATATAAAGATGTAATATGTACATTTTTGTTTTTTTCACATTATGGAGATCAAAATATTTCTCCATCTGTAGTATCCATGTAACGAGATCCATTCCATCAAACTTCCTCATATCGATCTTTTTCTTTCTTTTAGGAGCTCGACCTTGAATCTGTTGTATATTTGTAATTTTGAATTCCCAAGGTCTGAAATTTCGTTTTGTGGTAACCCTCTGAGTCCTCTTTCCAACACCACAAGTCTGATTGAAATTATATTCTCCAAGAACGAGTTATGCCAAATCTCCCAAGATGACATGATTATATACTTCTTTAGTATAGCGAACTTTTACGAAGTTCCACGTGTTACTATTTCAACCTTCATCTCTAAAAATGATACCCAACAAACTACAGTCTATCCTATTTCTTTCACTTTTTACTAAATTTGAATCTGATGCTCAGAGAGAAATTTATGATGATTTTCCCAAGGTCCCCTGTTTGAGATGGAATTCGGGAGCCTCCAAAAACCCTAACTTCCTCAAATCATATCTTCGAAAATATAGCGATTCAAGATCGGAAATTTCGACACGAGGTTAATCAAGATTTCGGCTCAAATGGGTTTTAATTTAAGCTTCTTAAACTTCATATAAAAAAATTTATAGAGAAAATTCCACGATGGCCTGTTTTAAGCAGCGAAACCCTAGAATCCAAAGCTCCGATACCAAATGTTATGCAACCAACTCACAAAATAGATGAAAAGAGAGATCAACAACTTCAAAATCAACCTGCTTGAGGAGGAAACCTCCCTTACATTACACAACTGAACAATTCTTAGATAATACAGATGACAAGACCTCCTTTCTATATATAGGAGTCTAAGGGGTCACAATATAATCTGAGCCGACATAAAAATAATAATGTAAGGGCACAACAATAAAAATAGTGGGCTTCTATGGGGCACAATAATAACAATATGGGGACTACATGGGCACAACAATACAATAAGGGGGTTGCACTAATAACAATAAGGGGCTACACTAGTAGTATAAGAACCTAACAAGCAGGCAAAATGATATTAATCAAGTTCATTTTATCGGTGTTGCCAATTTATTTGTGCTCTGGCATTTTAGCTCCAGTAGGAAGTCAAAAGAAAAATAACATTATAATCAGAAAATTCCTTTGGCAAGGGGGGAAAATTAATGACAAGGAGTTCCACTTTGTTAATTGGAATATAGTTTGACTCCCCAAAGAATTAGGAGGATTAGAGATCAAGGACCCAGTGATGATGATCTTATCTTTAGGAGAAAAAATCATTTGGAATTGATATTGGACCCCAAGGAGTGGTGGAAAGAGGCATATTTGAAAATATATTTCCACAAACCTCACTTTCTAAGAGCCAAAAAAGCATAGTAGATGGATAATGGTTCAAAAATATAGATACTATGCAAATCAGCAACACCTCTAATCATGGACAATCTAAGATGGCAGGTTGGGAAAGGGACAAGAATCAATCTATGGAAGGATAAATTCCTCCCAGATAGTTCGATCTCCAATCAAAATGTGCTTCAGGCTCTCATAGAATGGATGAATAATAATGGGATTGTGAGATTGAAAAACATCTCCAATTGGGATGATTCAATATTGTGGCAGGGTTGGGAGTGTCGTGGTCTTCCTCAGCATCTGCATCATAATTGGAATTTAATGATTCCCCTACTAAAAGATTGAGTACCTAATAATAGACGATGGGTCTATGAACCATTGTATTTGGAGGTCGGGTAAATCAACGTACTACACAATCAAAGAAGGATACAAATTTATACTGAGAAAACTTCCCTCCCCCACCCCTTCAAAGATATGGAAATCAATCTGGAATAGAGACCTTATCCCAAAGGTCAAATCATTTTGTTAGACACTAATTCATAGGAGAATTCTTACAGTTGGAAATTTAAGGCGCATAAACATACAACATCCCTCATGGTATTCATTATGTAAGTGTGAAGAGGAAATAATTTCACATGTATTCCATGTATACTCATTCTCTATAGTTGTTTCATGACTGGCATTCAACAAGGTTCATTCTCTATCCTCCATTCCTTCACACTGGTAGGATATGTTCGAAAATTGGTCCTCCAATTGTCCTCAAAACAAGATCCAATCTTCCATCACTAAGCGTGCATGGAGATCACTGCCTAAATTCTTTTGCTGGACAATTTGGATTGAAAGAAACAAAGCCATTTTTAAATATGAAACTCCCCGAGTCGCCCAATCTTCCAACAAAGCAATTTTACTTCTCTCTAAGTCACTCTCATCGAGAGGTCTCAAGAGTGTTGATATTGAAGGTTTATCAGTGTTGGAGAGGAGCTAGATAAAAATTTCTATCATTTCAGATCATGCTAGAAGCTTCAAATTGACTGAATGCATTCAAGGTGCAATGTTTAAGAATGAATAAGGAATAGCTCCAAGCTTGGAAAAGAAATCAAACTTTGCATTATTATTCTTCAACAAAGATGCAAAATGGAACCCAGGGGTGACAAGAGTGGTAGGGGTGATATGTTTCCCCAAAGGATGTGAAGAGATTAGATACGCATGAGGATTAGGCACAACCACAAACAATAAGGTTGAATTCCTTACATTGTGGAAAGGACTAGACATCGCTAATAATAATGGAATTAGAAAGCTCAAAATCCTTTGGGATTCCATGATAGTTATTAGAATGATTTCAAAGTCCAAATCATTAAATGATCCTTCATTTCCTCCTGTGGTGAGAATAATAATTCTTCAATTAATTTTTTTTGAAGAAACCTCCCTCTTTCATCTCTTGAGACACTTGAATGGAGAGGAAAATGGTATGGTGAATGAGGGAGTAGAAATGGGATTTGGAGCTCTTGAATTAAATGGATTTGGCAAGGGTTATGTCCCTATGCCATAATCAAATGAATTCAAGCTTGATTCATCGAGTCATCAATGATGGAAACATTAGGAGATCCCAATCTCAGGTATTAAATCCCTACATGAAAGACAAAGGGGGAATGTGGTTTAATAAGAGCCCACTTGGAGGATTATACATTGTATTTGGTATCTCTAGGAGATCAGATCCATTTCCCAAGAGAGATGTAGTTAGGGATATGGACAGATGAATGGCAAACATCTCCAGAATTGTGGGTTCCCAATGAGCGATATTAATGGAGCAAAGTTATTTGTAATCTTCCCCTCGTGCCTCCATAAATTTTCTACAAGGAATGTTAGATTGGTATCTTGGGAAGGATGATCCTACAAAAGATATGAATATCAGTGAAGATTTGGCTTTAATGGTTGCAAAGGAGAGTAATGGAGGGAACCCAGAAGAGGAAGGTGTTGGTATTCCTAGAATCATTAATCATTCAAGCATACTATTGAGCTATGGAAAAGGTATGAATTTTCCATTTATTTCATCATCCTTTCCTTTAATTATATTCCGTTTATATTCTAAAGATATTCATATATCAAGGGATTATAGTAAAAACTAGGGAACTTTTTATTATTACAATTTAGCTAATTATTGTCTTTTCTCATGTAGGAAAAAAATGAAATGGGAAAACTATTGTTCCCTACCCGAGAGAAGGAAAAAGAAAAAGTGGAGTAATTGTTGTTCCTTCACCAGGAGACAGCATACAGGCAGCAAGCCAAGGATGGAGCGCACAATTATGGATAAGGACAAAGAAGATCATAGCATCAACGCAAAAGACAAAGAGTTAATTGAAGATGGAAGATTGAGCGGATCTCTCAGGATCTCTTGATCCTGAGGGATCGCTGTTACTGTTCTATCCGTTGTTCCTATTTTATCCGCTTGGCCATTATAAAAGGGACAACGATTGTGAAGAACAGGGGGAGATTATTCAGAAATTACTTTTGTATTTTTACTTTGATCATCGACTCTCATTGTTGAAACAGAGCACGAACTAGCTGTAACTATTTTGCATATGATTAATATATAATACAGTTGTTGTTCCTTCTTTTATACTGAAGTAATCCAGTGGTGTTCACTAGCAGCTAAGGGCCCGGCCCTGGTGGATTCACTTGTTGTTCTTGTATCATTCCTTTACGATTTCTGTCGTGTGATGGTTTGGTTTCATTTCTATCTATTGTAGTCGCATCGCTTTACTGTTTCGTATTTCCAGACTTAATGAACTGATCTGTTTTATATGTTGTAATTGAATTGCGTTGTTGTTCATTTCCCTCATAACAAGATCATTGCTTTTCGCAAGTATATTGTTGTGTTGTTCATTTTACTTACAGAGCTTCGTTGTTCATTTCAGTAACTTAGCTTTGTTGTTCATTGTAGTTACATAAGTTTTTCTGTTCATTTCTATTATAAAGCGTTGCTGCTCATTTACTTTCTGCAATCATTTAGTTTTGCCTTTTAGCATTCTTACAGTTAGCATCATTATCTCATTTCAATAAGTTGCAGTAGCATTATTGATTTAATTCATTTTCATTTCCAATTTGTTCTTTAGTGTGGTGTGTGTGAGAGCAACAACTATAAAGAACATTGGCTATTACTATCAAAGATCTCAGATTGAGGATCTTATTTATGCTTGATTTAGTTTACATCAGTTAAACAAGGAATGAGTTATTGCTACTGTATCCTTGACTGATAATTGTTGCTACTTTGTCGAGTAAATGATTTAGTTTCAGAGCATTGAGTTTCCTTTAATTGCAAGTGAGTTTTATTTAAAGCATCCATTTACTCTTGTATTTGATAGCACTGTACTGCAATTTAGAAACATTACTCTTGAGTAAATAGTCGCCACAAACTATGTACACTCTTGAAATAGAAAATCTTGCCCGGATTGATAAACTAATGTGAAGATAATTAGGAGTTAAAAAGACACCTTTTATACCTCAACATTTTGGCGTCGTTGCCGGGGAGAGAGTAGCCATCTCTAAGGAGTAGTGTGCAATTGATGGGCGACTGTTAGGAAAGAGTTGGGTATTAAAAACGGAAGGTAAGAACTTGCGTACGAAGCATGTAAAAGCCCTGCTCCCCTGCCTGCTTTCTAGCAGGATTGTTAAAGAACTGAGGGTAGAAATAAATATTTGAGTTGTGTGTATGACTAAGAAGAAAAAACTTGAAAATAATCCAAAACCACTACCCAAACCCGACAAAGCTAAGGGACCAGTGACCCTTGGTCGATCAACCTTCATAGACGATATCATTAAGAAAGTCAAATCTCAGCCATTAGTAGGCCCTAGAAAAGTTGCTTCTAGACAACCTACTGGCTCCCTTCAGGCCACAGACTCACCATCTGTAGCCTTTGCTGAGGTGCACAACAAAACAGAAGAAAATGAGCAAGATTTTCAAGAAATTGAGAATTCTCACCCAATTTCTTTACAAGAAGGGAATTCTAGTAATCTTCATGAAGGAGGAGGAGAAACAGGGGAAACAGAAGAGCCAAGATCCCCTCTCGAAATAGTTCAAACACTCAGCAGCCCAGATAAGGGGAGTGCTGTCAAGTTTATCCAAAACACAGCAGAAGAACCTGAGGAGCCAAGATCCCCCTAGATAGTAGTTCAACAAGGAATACTCATCATCCCAAACCAGGGAAGTGTTGTTAAGCTCATTCCTATTCCTTCTAGTCATCCTAGGAATAACTCTCTAGAGATCCCAGAAGGGTATTGGCACATATTTGATCAAATGGCCCAGAACCAGCAAACACCTCAAACCTCCACACTGCAGTATCCCATCGTGGACACCGTAGTTAATGCACCTATGAAGGCCATTCCTCTCCAGAATATTCCTACATTCCATGGCCTAACATCAGAGGATCCAGATGCATTTCTGTTTGAGTTTGATGTATTATGCCGGGGGTATGACTATACCACCGATCCCCAAAAACTAAAATTATTTCCCTCCACATTAAAAGGAGCAGCTTTATGATGGTTTATGGGGTTAGGTGGGGGCGTTATAAATGACTGGGATTAGATGAAAACTGCTTTTCTAAAGAAATATCAGGACTATTGTAGATCCAGAGAATTAAAGGATGAAATATTTCAAATGACAGCAAGACCTAGTGAAACACTGGAGGAATATGTAGAACGCTTTCAATACAATCTCCAGAGATCTCCTTATGCATCTTTACCCTTACCTGACAACGTGTTAAAAACTACACTAATTAAAGGGATGAAAGAACAATGGATTGAAACATTAAACATTATGGGTAAAGGTGACATATATCAGGAAAAATTTGTTGACATCATTGATTTGTGTATCAGGAGTTCAAGAGGCAGCACAATACTAAAGCCAGCAGAACGTGACATGATCACAAGGGATAACAAGATCTCTGGTGGAGGTATAACCCACGCAGAAATCGACAATCTACTAGAAGATTTCAAAACTGATATTCTAGGGACTCTGACAACGCAATTGGACATTATGCAAGCTAAACAAAAGCAAGCAGAAGCGGAACAAAATTTGGCGATATTCTACCCTAGATGCAGAAAGAAACATAGCCACAAAGAGTGCTCGCTGGATACGGTCAAAATCTGCACTATTTGTACGAAATATCACGCCACAGAAAGCTGTCCATCACTCCCAGGACTGAAAGCAGTCTACAAAGAAGCAGAAGAAGAAACAAAACCAGTTTACCTACTAAATCAACGCTGCCAGTGGCAGCCGCGACAAACAAGTATGCCCATTGATTCATCCTCTTCTTTTCAGTCTCCTCAGTGTAATGCTCAGCAATATAATGGAATGTGGCAGAATCAGCCACTTTTCTCCAGCTGTTCATAGCAGTCGTTCCCCATATCACCATGGCCAAATCAAACCAATTGGCCGAACTTTCCTTATTGTCCACCATTTTGGCAAAATAATGCATATTCAACACAATGGTCACCCTCCACCTCGCAGAGTCAAAACTGGCAGTCGAACTGGCAAAGACCTATAAATCAGCCAGCTGGAACGATTCCTCTCCCTCAACCCACACTGCCAGCACCTTATACATTGCAACAAAACCCCCAGACCAACTTAAGACCGTAGCTCCCAGCCCAACCCAACCCGAACCCCAACAACAAACCGGTTCAATCTGTGCAAATAATTGAAGGACCAAAACCAGAAACCGAGTTAAGGGAGTGCAACGACCTTCAATTAAGATCTGGGCATATAATAGAATCAGAGGGAGATAAAAATGTTCAAACTAAAAATCCATTACCCATAGAACAAACACTACAAGAAGAGAATTTGCTTAGATAGAAAACTCATGAACAAGCAACCACCTCTTCTCCACCATTCCCAAAATGACTGATCATACCTCACCCAATAGAACATCTTGATTTTGATCTTCTGGGAGAACTAAAAAATTTGTGTATAAAAATTCCACTCCTCCAGGCTATTCAAGACATCCCGATTTATGCAAAAACTATCAAAGAATTATGTATGAAAAAGCCAAAGAGGAAAATAACAACTAATCCAACTGTCCATGTAGTCGGTACCCTATCTAACTTACTATCAGGAAGAGAAGCACCTGTAAAATATGAGGACCCAGGAAATCCTATAGTCATGGTGCAAATCAATGGATGCTCCTTCCCCAATGCCTTAGTTGATTTAGGAGCTGCAATCAATATTCTTACAACCACCACTTGTCAAAAACTTGGCATTACATCATTAGACCCAACCACAACCTTATTGGAGTTGGTTGACCGATCGGTAGTCAGACCAGAAGGCACATTACATGATGTAATGGTATCTGTGGACTCCTGGGAGTACCCTACATACTTTCTAATCATCAATCCTAAAAACCGACTGGATGGACACCCCTTAATTCTAGGTAGACCTTGGCTAGCAACTGCTAATGCTTACATTGGCTGTCGACAAGGCAGCATGACTATAGCAAGAGGAAGCAATGTAAAGAATTTAGCCTTATATCCTCCAGCCCAGCCTAGTTTAACAATAATCAAAACAAAAAAACAACCTGTATCATACCTAACTGAAAACATTAGATCACCACTAACCATAGAAGATGCCCTCGAATTTAAAGACCAAATAGAGGACGACATCATTAACAGCTTCATTAACCAACTAGAAACTAGATCCCATCTAAAATGTCACATGATCAAAGCAGCATTCGATAATGAAGTAGAAGAAGATCCCTTGAAAGATACTCATGATCAATCAATACCAACCACCTCTGTTTACAACAGCAAAACCATAGAAATTGAGCCAGGAAAAACTTTGAACATTAACAAAAACCTAACTGCTGAACAAGAAGAAAAGTTGGTTCAACTCCTGAGGAAATATAAAGAAGCCTTTGCATGGGATTACCCAGACATGAAAGGAATTGATCCCCAGTTGTGTATGCACCACATCTATACAGAAAAGGATGCTAGACCCGTTCGCCAACCCCAACGGAGATTAAATCCTCATCTTAAGGATATTGTGAAAGCTGAATTGCAAAAAAATTTAGATGTAAACTTTATCTACCCAATATCTAACAGCAAGTGGGTCTCTCCATTAGTAGTGGTGCCGAAAAAGAATGGAAAGTGGTGGATATGTGTTGACTATAGAGAACTGAATAAAGCAACCCAGAAAGACCACTTCCCCCTTCCATTCATTGATCAGGTCTTGGACACTTTAGCAGGAAAGAAATTCTTTTCTTTCCTAGATGGCTTCAGTGGATACAATCAGATCCAGATTTCCCGTGAAGATCAGGATAAAACTACCTTTACCTGTCCTTGGGGAACATTTGCTTACAGGGTCTTACCCTTTGGGCTATGCAATTCCCCTACCACATTTCAGAGGGCTATACTCAAAAAAATTTCAGATTTAATAAATGAAGTGCTCGAAGTATATATGGACGAATTCACACCTTATGGGGATGACTTTGAACCAGCATTACAAACATTAGAAAAAGTGTTGCAAAGATGCATTACCACTAGGCTCTGTTTGAGCCATGAAAAATGTCGTATAATGATGACTGAGGGACTCATCTTAGGTCATTATATCTCAGTAACTGGAATACAGGTAGATCCGGCTAAAATTCAAATAATTTTGTTAATACCTACCCCTACCACACAAACAGAGGTATGCAGTTTTTTGGGATTTTCTAGTTATTATAGAATATTTATAAAGCATTTTTCTCAAATTGTTGCACCTTTATACGCACTAACAGGAAATATTGATTTCATTTGGACAAATAAGTGTGACCGTGCTTTTGAGGATCTGAAAAAGCTTGTATCAACAACCCCAGTGCTAAGGGGCCCAAATTGGGATTTGCCATTCCAAATTTCATCTGATGCTTCAGACACAGCAATCGGAGCAGTTCTTGGACAGGAAGAAGATAAAAAGCCATATGCAATATATTATATCAACAAAAATCTATCTCTTGCTGAATTAAACTATATTGTGACTAAAAAAAAAAAAATAGATATAATATATGTTGTAAATAAATTTAGACATTATATAACTGGATATCTTGTAGTTTTATATACAGATCACTCTGCCATTAAGTATTTAGAAAATAAACCTATTACAAATGGAAGACTTACAAGATGGTTGATTCTCTTGCAGGAATTTGACATCACAATTAAGGATCGACCTGGAAAAGAAAACCCTGTAGCTGATTTTCTCTCACAAATTCCAAAGCCAACGGACGCAGCAACAGTTGAGGATCAATTTCCTGATGAACATTTATTTGTTGTTACTGTCAGAACACCATGGTATGTCGACATTGAAAATTACTTGGCAGTCACTACAACAAAACAGGCAATTTGCACCAGATTTAGCACCAGATTCTAGTGCATTTTTTTCTCAATTGGGATGAGCAACCTGGTGCTAAATCTGGCTCTATTGTACAATTTTTAAAGCGTCCTTTTTTGCACCAAATTTTGCATCTTTTTTACGCCAAATTTTCCATCATTTTCTGCATCATATTTTGCACCAAGATTTTCATTTGGTTTTACAACAGGTTTTGTTTCTAGTTTTGTGCTTTTTTTTGCATCTATTTTTGCATCATTTTTTTCTTCCTCTTTTGTGGAATTCTTTGCTTCTATTTTTGTGTCATAATTTGCATCGATTTTTACACCATCTTTGACATCTTATTTAGCGCCTTTTTTTACATCCAATTTGTGCCAATTTTTGCATCTGGTCTTATGCCATCTTTTGCTTCTAATTTTGTACTTATTTTTACATCTATTTTTGTGCCAATTTTTCTGCCTTTTTTTACACCATCTTTTCCATCCAATTTTGCACCATATGTTGAATCTGATTTAGTGCCAAATTTCGCATGCATTTTTGCACCATTTTTTGCATCCACTTTTGCATTTTATTTATCTCCCTTTTTTGCATCCTATTTTGCACCATATTTTGCGTTTAATTTTGCATCATTTGTTGCATCCAATTTAGCATCATTTTTAACACCATTTCTTGCATCCAATTTTTCATCCTTTTGCGCACCTAAATTTGCATCCTATGTTGAACCATATATTGCATCCACCTTTGCATCCCATTTTGTGTCTATTGTTACGTTCACTTTTGAGCCATTTTTTCATCTACTTTTGCATTTGTTTTTGCACCAAGTTTTGAATGATTTGTTGCATCATTTTACATCCAATGTTGCATCTCAATTTGCATCCAAAATTGAGCCATTTTTATGCCCATTTTTGCACCATTTTTTCTTCTTTTGTGTCCAATTTTGCACCATTTTTTATGTCCAAATTTGCATCCTTTTTGGTATCTAGTTTTTCATCCTTTTTGGCTTCCAAATTTGCATCCTTTTTTCTGCCACATTTTGTGTCCACATTTGCATCTCATTTTGCACCTAGATTTTAGTTGAAATTTTCATCTAGTTATGCATCATCTTTGACATCCTTGGTTTCACCATTTTTTAGTCCCATTTTGCATCTTGTTTTGTGTCTTTTCTTACATCCTTTTTGCATCCTAATTTTACACCATTCTTTGCATCCTCATTTTGGTGTCCATTTTTGCATCCTTGTTTGCACCCAATTTAGTATCCTTTCATATGCCCTATTTTGTTCCCTTCTTTGTGTCTAGTGTTGCACCCTTTTTTAATTTTACTTTAAAAACATTTTTGTGTCATTGTTTGCATATTGTTTTGATGGCTAGTTTAACATCCAATTCTACTCCCAATTTTTCATCCATGGTTAAATCCATTTTTGGCTTCTTGTTTAGAGTTTTACTTTTATTTCCATTTATGACCACCTCTATGGGTTCATTTTACTAAGTTCATTTACATAGTGAAATATATTAAATTTTCTAAATATCATTTTGCTGTAGGATTTAATGCATGGTTAGATGAAAAAAAACCCTCTCAGTTTATCTCAGAAACCTAGGACAAACCAATTAAGATAAAGGTTGTTCTAAGGCTTAGGATTCTTAGTAGATCAAGATGTAGAGTATAGATTAAGAAAAAGAGAATGAATTCTTGTGAGTCCTCGCATGCAGGTCTTCTTGGAGTTTTTCGTATAGCCAAGAAGCGCTCCTAGCTAGCTCCAAAGCTTGGTCCTACACATAAGAGAGAGAATAAAGCAACCTTCACAACATAATATCTTAATAATCAAAACTATAAAAAACATATAAATATTATTGAATAAATAAATATAAACCAAAAACCCATGCATACATTAGTTAAATAGAAGAAGTAAAGAATGAATAGAAACATATGGAAGGAAGAACAACTGATCTATATGAATAAAGGAGTTGGAGGAAAGTTACAACAATCAGATATAGTTGCAACATCACCTCCCCCAACTCATAGCTCCAAAACTCTCCCTCTCAAGACAGATCTCAAGAGCGTGACAATACAAAATTCCCATCATTTTTTCAATGGCCAAGCCTCTAATATATAGGAAAGTGGAGGCTATGAAGATTTCCAAAATTCCTCATTAGTTCAATTTGGGAAAAATCTTTTGGGTGAATAATGTTTCCTCATATAAAAAGGGAATTTTCCACTTTTTAGATGCTTTTGTGCTTAGGAAAAAGCTTCCCCATGCTTTATGGCTCTTTCCCACTTTTGTATGCTTTTATTTTTTAGGAAAAAGCTAAAGATGAGGATAAAGAGATTACATTCCACCATATGTTTCCGAAAGTGACTAAGAATGTCAAATTCAAATTCTAGTTTGCTTATGTTTTAGTTTTTTTTTAAATATATATTTAGTTTTAGTATTTTTTTTTTCTAGAAAAATATATTTAGTTTTTGGTAAATTTTTCTATAAGAAAAATTATATTTTGTTTTTATAAAAATGGATTTTAAACATTCCATTCATGCTAAATTTGTGATTTTATGATAGGATTTTAAATTATATATAGTAAAGTAACTTAATGTCATGTGTCGTGTTGCTGAGATGGGTGTTATACATCTCTTTCTTGCTAAGTTATAGAATGTGCTTGGGTTTTCTTAATGCAATAAAACTAATTATGTTCTTCATGATATCTTGAAATGTTCATCTTGAACCAGGCTAATAAAACAATAAAGTTAAAATAGGTTTTCCTTTGTCCTTTATAGATCTTTGTCCCCATTAATCTTGGTCTTAATAGATTAATTGTCTTGTGGTGGCCTTGAGTGGTCACTTCCATTAGTTGCATGCTTTGTAGTTTTTAGTTAGTGACATTTTTTAGGCTTGATAATATGTTATTTAATTTATCAAAATGTGTTATTGTCCATATTATTGTTAAATATTAATATTAAATATGCTGATTTTTAAGCATGTTTTAGAAAAACTTTCCCAAAATGATTATAGATTGTATTTTATAATGCAATGATTCTTTGCTTGATGAAATTGTTTTGGATATTTTTTTTAATGATTCATTGATTGATGAGATTGTTATGGATATTTTTTTTAGTATATTAAATTGTATGTGATAAAGTCAAAAATCACCTCTTTTTTAGATTTTCATTGATCAATTTCCCTTAAGGCCATCAAGTTCACCATTTGGTCCCAGGTTAAGGAAATATAGGAGTCATGAAGTGGAATTGTTCAAGCACTTAAATCTTGAGACATGTTTCTTTTTAGTCACTTTATACTTTCTTTCTATGTAAATTTTTTATGAAAATAGTCTTGGAACATGAGGGGCGTCAATAGTAAGTGAAAACAAACTCCTAAAAGAAAAATGGTATGCAAAGCACCCATAAATAATGTTGATATAAGAAGCAAAAATATTAAGTGAGGTTCAACCTCATATAATTAGAAAATGGGGGAGGAATTTCCAAGTAGTAGTGATTGATGCTTAGAGATACTTGGGTGGAATGGTTATTATTTGAAATGATTAAGACATCAAGGTTACCAATATGTTTACCTCTTTTCGCATTATGACAATACAATTTTAGTTAATTGACATTGAGGACTACTACCATGTATCCAATGTCTATGACTCCAATATCGCAAATGGAAAACCTCTATTTCTCAATTCTATTTCTAGCACAAGTAATTTATACTCCCCATCTCCATGGATTGTTGGGAGTGACTTCAATATTATAAGTGTCTCGAGGAAAAGAAAGAATGAATCGAAATGTTTAACAAGATATTTTGTAAGCTATACCATTAAAGCCACAAAGTAGTCTCCATTAAAGTTGTCAAGAAATGAGTCTCCAACCCACACATGTGGATCAATGAGATGTAATACATGTGTGTGTGGTTACGAACTCAATACACCTCTATAATAACTCCACAAACTTATGTATTTCACTCTGTCACATAAATTGACAGTAGTGTGACATAAGTAAACCAAGAGTAGACATGAAAGCCTTAGGAAACAAACATTCCTTAGATCCTCAATTAGGTGCTTAAATGATGAAGTGAAAATGCAAGGAGAAAAGAAGAATTCATGATTTAACCATCACATACATGTGATCAAGTGTGACTAGGAGTGTATATATTCATATATTTTCCAAAGAGGGAGTGAATACATGAGTTACCATTTATTGGCCCTTATTTTTCTTTCTTTTTCATTTTCTTATATATAGGACTTAGGGAATAAGGTTTTCATAAGTTTGTCACAACTCATAGATATAAGATTTACATGAATTTTCACTTCAACCTTAGAGTTTAGACTTAGATAAATCAATATAGTGTATGTTTAATGATTTTGGCTTTCACTTTTTTATTGTATTTCATCACAAATACAAAAGGGGAAATATTTTGCCACAAATCTATGAATGCTTAATCATAAAGTCGTCATGTGATGAAAACAAATTAATGATGTTATTCTCTACGAAAATGATGGTTATTCTTGAGAAAATCTTATGCTTGTGGATGTTTCCTCCCTGGTTGAGAGGGAGTGAGGGTAGACACCATGTTATCCATGTGTCATGTACTATGGATAGGATTAACAATCGTAAGCCTAGTAAAGGCACTAGTAGGGATAATGGTGGATTGGATAAACATCTGGGACCAATATTCTTTGAGAATTTGGACATTGACTAGGACTAATCGCCATAAGTCAAGTACATTAATCCAAGATAAGAATAGTCATGAGGATTGACATTTTCTGGTGTCAAATATTATGATAGTGGATTAGGAAATGATCATGTGAGGACATACCTAGTAAACATCTTGGTGGGGTAAGTGCCTTGAAAGGTAGTGGTGTCCAAATTTATGCCTCCCAACATTGTGCTCTGATCTAATGGAGAGATAAACTTGTTAGTCAAGGCCTTACTATTTTGAAAATTTTGGCTATGATGATGTAAATCATCATTGATGCTTATCAATCTAGATCCCTTCTTTTATGAATATTTCAACTTGAGAGTACTTTTTTGTCTCATTATGAGTACCTCACTAGTTTAGAGGGAGGGTCATCATCTTCATTATTGCCATCATCACCACCATCAATGTGATCATTATTGTCATCATTTCATTATCATCATAATCACCATTCATGTCTTCTTCATGATCATCATCATCATCATCATTTTGTATATTGTCGTCAATTGTTCATAATTATAGGTATCATGAGAAATATCACCAACCTTAGGACACATGATATATGAAAGAAAAATAACCACTTTATTTTTTAGAAATGATTGATGATCATCAACATCACTACCATTATCATCGTCATTATAATTGTCCTCATCCCCATCATCATAACTAATATAAGTTTTATCATAATTTTTGTCATCTTCATCATGAACATCATAATCATCATTCATGCCATTATTGTTCTTGATTATGACCAAGATGAAAATAATGATAATGATGATCAGATGATGATGACTTGGAAGATGATGCCAAAGATAATTATTATGATTTTTACCATGATAACATTTAAAAATTGGTAGGAATGGCCAAGGTCATTAGCATCATCATCATTGTCATTGTAACTCCCATCGTCTTTATCATCATTGTCATTATCATAACAATCGCAATTCATGTCATCGTCATCATATTCATTATCATCATCGTTATAATTATTGACATTGTCATCAGTTGTTCATAATTTTCAATGTCATAAGAAATATAATCAATGCAAAAGATATGATGTGTGTTGGAAAATGGATGCAAAAGTAAACAAAAAAATGGGGGTAAAAATAGACGTAAATTTGGATGAAGAGTGGACACAACATAAGTAGATGCAGAACAAGACAGAAAAATTGAACAAAAGTGGATGAAAAAGTAGATGCAATAGTTCATACAAACTTGAACACAAAATAGGACTCAAACATGGATGAAAAAGTGGAAGAAAACATGGGCACAATAGTAGGCATAAAACTTAGCATGAATTGTGGTGAAACAAATGTGGATACTCCAATGAATGTAAAAAAAAAGGGACACAAACTTGAATGCAAAAAGGAGGAAAACTTGGATGAAAAAAGGGATGTAAACATGGGCCAAACATGGGTGCAATAGTGAACACAAAATTAGTTGCAAAACTAGACAAATCAAAAGTGGATGTAAAAGTAAATTCGAAATGGGATGCAAAAAACATAAACAATATTTGATGCAAACTTGGACACAAAAGAGGATGCAAATATGGATGCAATAGTGGAAGAAAATGTGGGTTGCAATGATAGGCATAAGATATGGCACAAATAATAGCACAAAAAAGGTGGATGTAATAATAGACACAAAAAAATATGCAAACTTAGATGCAAGACAAGATGCTATAAGGGATGTAAAAGTGGATGCAAACACGGGTGCAACATGAGAAACAAAATTGGATGCAAAATATGGATGAAATGGAAGTACATGCAAAAGAAGATACAAAATGAGATGCAAAACCCAACACAAAAGTGGATGCAAAAATAGATGAAATATTTTATGCAAAAGAGGATGTGAAGATGGATGCAAAATTGGAAGCAAACGTGGGTACAACAGTATGTGCAAAACATGGAACAAATTTTGTCACAAAAAAAGTAGATGTAATGATAGATGCAAAAAAAGAAGCAAATGAAGATGAAAAATAGGATGCAAAAAGGGATGTAAAAGTGGGTGTAAACATGGGTGCAACAATGGATGTAAAATAGTTTTTGCAACTTATTTGAAAGAGCAATTTTGTCCCAACAATTAGACTTGTAGCATAAAGAACATGGTTAATACATATGATTCGACCAAAAACTAGTTACTACCAAAATTCAACCAAAAAAAATATTACTGCATAAAAATAGAATTAAAAACAAAAATTTCCCAAATTAAAAATAAATAAATGATAAACATTTTTTTACCAAAATTTAGTGATTTTTTTAGTGCTAATACTAACATCACCATTACAACAAGATATTTTTTTAGTGCTAATACTGCCATTACAACAAGATATAAGAGGGATATAATGCAAAAAGTTTAATAATAATATGTATGTAGAAGATGGTCTTCAGACTGGTGAATTCATGATAATCAATGGGACTACAGTCAAAATAATTGGATGTTATTTACTTTTTTACATAGATTGTCAAAATAATTGCATAAATCGATTTTTTTTAACCAAAATTTAACAAAAACTTTGCTAGTGCTAACATTAGAACCACCATTACAACAAGATATCTTTCTAGTGTTGACAACACCATTATAGTAAGATACCTCAAAAGAGACAGAAAATTTAAAAAGTATGATAGTAATATGTATCCAGAAGATGGTAGTGAAACTAGTAATTGTTCATTCTCATTATCATAATCATTGTCATCATCATCACCATCATCCTTGTCATCGTTATTGCCATCATTACATTATCATCATAATCACCATTCATGCCATCATCATCAGCTCCATCATCATCATGATTATGGACATTGTTTGCAATTGTTTATAATTATAGACGTTGTAAGAAATATCATCAACCCAAAAAATGTGATCAGTGCTAGAAAAGGGTTGTTTAGGACACATTGATATATGTAAGAGAAATAACAACTCTATTTTTGAGATATGATCGATGATCATCATCATCACCACCATTATCATCGTCATTGTCATTTTTATCATCCCCATCATCATCATTAATGTAATTTCTATCAACATTGTTTTAATCATCATCATCATTCATGCCATTATTGTTTTTGATGATGACCTAGATGAAAATGATGATGATGACACCAAAGATAATGCTTATGATTATGACAATGACAACATCTAAAATTGGGAAGATTCGCCAAGGTCATTAGCATCGTCATCATCATAATCATTGCCATCATCATCATTAATGTCATTGTAACCACTATCGTCTTTATCATCATAATCACAATTCATGTCATCGCCATCATCTTCATTTTCATCATTGTCAATATTATTGACATTGTCATCAATTGTTCATAATTGTCAATGCCATAAGGAATATCATCAATGAAGAAAATATGATGAGTGTTGGAAAAGGGATGCAAAAGCGAACATAGAAATGGGGGCAACAATAGAAGTAAAATTGGATGAAAAGTGGATACAACATAAGTAGATGCACAACAACATGAAAAACCTAACACAAAAGTGGATGCAGTTGTCAATGCAAACTTGGATGCAAACATGAAGGCAAAAGTGGAAGCAAACATGGGTCCAATGGTAGGTGTAAAACTTGGCACAAACTGTGGTGAAACAAATGTGGATGCAACAACGGACACAAAAGTAGATGCAAAAATGGATGAAACAAAAGTGGATACAATAGGGGATGCAAAAACATACACAATATCTTATGCAAACTCGAACACAAAAGAGGATGCAAATGTGGATGCAAACGTGGAAGCAAATGTGGTTGCAATGGTAGGTGCAAGATATGGTGCAACAAAAGTGGATGTAACAATAGACAAAAAATATGCAAAATAAGATGCAAAAATGGATGTAAAAGTGGAAGCAAACATTGATGCAACAGGAAAAACAAAATTGGATGAAAAAAATGGATACAATGGAAGTAGATGCAAAAGTAGATACAAAACGAGATGCAAAACCCAATGCATAAACCTGACACAAAAGTGGATGCAAAAATAGATGCAATATTTGATGCAAAAGAGGATGTGAACATGGATGCAAAATTGGAAGCAAACGTGGATACAATAGTGAGTGCAAAACATGGTGCAAATTATGGCATAACAAAAGTGGATGTAATGATAGATGAAAAAAAAGAATCAAAGTATGATGCAAATGAAGATGTAAAAAGGGATGCAAAAAGTGAAATTTAAAATGGGTGTAACAGTGGATGCAAAATTGTATGCAAAAGTGGATGCAATAGAAGTCGATGCAAAAGTAGATGCAAAACGAGACACAAAACCCGATGCAAATCCTGGTCCAAAATTGGATACAAAAAGGGATGCAAAAATAGATGTAGTAGTTGTTGAAAACCTAGATGCAAATGAGGATGCAAACGTGGATGCAAAATTATAATCAAAAGTGGGTGCAAAAGGAGGTGCCAAACTAGGCACCAATTGTGGCACAAAAATATTAGATGCAATAGTGGGTACAATAATAGATGCAAAAGAGGATGTAAATATGGATGCCAAACAAGATGGAAAAGTGGATGCAACAAAAGTAGATGCAAAATTATATGCAAAACTAGACACAAAAGTCGATGTAAAACGTGGCGCAAAAGTGATGCACAAATGGATGAAAAAATGGATGCAAAAAATGATTTAAAAAAGGATGCAAAAAAGGATGCAAAAGTCGATGCAAAAGTTGATGCAAGTGTAGGTGCAAAAAGTGGATGCAAATGAGGATGCAAAAGTATGTCAAACAAAAATAGATGCCAAAATTGATGCAAAACCTGGAAGAAAACCTGGTGCAAAGGATGACACAAAACTTGGCATAAAATTTGGTGCAAAACGTGGTGCAAAACCTATTGCAATACCTGGTGCTAAACTTGGTGTAAGATTTGGTGCAAAACTTGATGCAAATTTTGTGTCAAGTTTTGCACCATATTTGATAAATGGATGCAAATAGCACCAGAAATGGGCTCTAGATGAAAAAAATAAGTAAAAAGGGACGCTAATCGCTGGTTTTGTTGTAGTGAGTGGGCAAATTACCCAAACACCTAACGCCTAATGAATGGAAACAAATAGTGCAGCGCAGTACCTGATTCTCTTGGATTGGGGGATACTTATTCCATACAGGGTCAGATATGCACATCAGAAGATGCGTCCAGGAAGATGAATTGTTTTAAATTCTAAAAGCATGCCACAATGGGCCGTGTGGTGGAAATTTTGCAGACCGCAGAACCAGTCACAAAGTCTTACAAACAGGCTATTACTGGCCTACTATCTTTAAAGATGCTAAAAAGTTTGTTCAAGCCTGTGATAGTTGCCAGAGGGCGGGACGCCCTGGACAATCTAATGAGATGCCTCTGAACCCGCAATTAGTAATCGAGCCTTTTGAGCAGTGGGCGCTAGATTTTGTTGGTCCTATTAACCCATCATCCAATCAAAAAACATACATACTGGTTGCAACAGAGTATGTTACTAAATGGGTTGAAGCAGAGGCGCTGCCAAGAGCTACAGAGGATTCAGTAATACATTTTCTTTTCCAATTATTTGTGTGATATGGCCTGCCGAGAGACATAATTACAGATGGAGGACCGCAATTCGTAGGTAACAAGATTGCCACAACATTGAGAAATTACCATATCCGGCACAAAATTACAACTCCATACCACCCACAGGAAAATGGCCAAGTAGAAAGTACTAATAAGGTGATTGAGGCAATACTTACAAAAATAGTTGCATCACACAGATGTGACTGGGCTTCAAGATTGCCAGAAGCCTTGTGGGCATACCGCACAACATGGAGAAACACCATGGGATATTCACCATATCAATTGGTATTTGGTAAGGAACCCATCTTCCCAATCGAATTCGAGATTCAAACATTAAGAACAGTGCAGGAGGTGGGTTTGAATTTAAATGAAGCTCAGACCAATAGATTACAACAAATCAATGAATTAGATGAAATTAGGCTCTCAGCTCTTCAACACACTACATTAATTCAACAGCAGAGGGCGAAATGGCATGATGCCCTTATTAAAAAGAAGATCTTCCACGAAGGAGACTGGGCACTCCTATACAATTCAAGGTTCCAGGATTTCCCCGGAAAACTCCAGACCCGATGGCTTGGACCTTATGAGATACAAAAAGTGCATGATAATGGCACCATTACATTGACAACCATTGATGGATCTGGATATTCTTTCAAAGCGAATGGTCATCAAGTGCGACTTTATCACAAACCACTTACCAGGGAGTCCTTTTACCAACAGTTACGGGAAGATTCCACCATGCAAATTCTCGCTGAGGAGGTTAACCCATCCTCAGCATCAATCTAGTAAACAACTCATTTGTTTTTGAATTTTGTATATAAACTTTTCTTTTTTAAAATTTGCTTGTATAAACTGTTTTTTTGTACAGATTTTAGTGTTGTTCCATTTAAGGAACAATTGTTGTTCCTCTTAAGGAACAGCAGCCATTCCATTTAAGGAACAACACTTTTCTCTTTATTTAATTTTCTTGTTGTTCCTCTTAAGGAACAGTTGTTGTTCCTCTTAAGGAACAGTTGTTATTCCTCTTAAGGAACAACAGCCGTTCCATTTAAGGAACAGCAGTTTTTGCGTGTGTTTTCTTTTTGCTATTCCTCTTAAGGAATAGCAGTCGTTCCATTTAAGGAATAGCAGTTTTTTCATGTGTTTTCTTTTTGTTGTTCCTCTTAAGGAACAGTTGTTGTTCCTCTTAAGGAACAACAGCCGTTCCACTTAAGGAACAACAGTTTTTGCACATGTTTATATTTTTGTTGTTCCTCTTAAGGAACAGTTGTTGATCCCCTTAAGGAACAGTTGTTGTTCCACTTAAGGAACAGTAGTCGTTCCATTTAAGGAAAAGCAGTTTCACGTGTTTGTATTTTTGTTGTTCCTCTTAAGGAACAGTTGTCATTCCTCTTAAGGAACAGTTGTCGTTCTTCTTAAGGAACAGCAGCCGTTCCTCTTAAGGAACAACAGTTTCACGTGTTTGTATTTTTGTTGTTCCTCTTAAGGAACAACTGTTATTCCTCTTAAGGAACGGCAACCGTTCTATTTAAGGAACATCAATTTTGCGTTCTTGAATGTTTGTTGTTCCTCTTAAGAAACAGTTGTTGTTCCTCTTAAGGAACAACAGCCATTCCATTTAAGGAACAACAGTTTTGCATTTTTGTATGTTGTTGTTCCTCTTAAGGAATAGTTGTTGTTCCTCTTAAGGAATAGCAGTCATTCCATTTAAGGAACAACAATCCCATTTACATTTGTTTACACTATTCCTTTTAAGGAATAGTTGTTGTTCCCTTTAAAAGGAACAGCAGTCTGGTATCCGTGTGTTTATGTTGTTCCATTTAAGGAACAGTTGTTGTTCCTCCTAAGGAACAGCTGCCGTTCCTTCTAAGGAACAGCAGTTTTGTCATTTTTTTGCTTGTTGTTGTTCCTTTTAAGGAACAGAAGTTTCACTTCGGTTTGTTTTTATGCTATTCCGCCGAAGGATTGGCACTTTCACTTGTGTCTATTTTAATTGTTGTCCCTCTTAAGGAACAGTTGTCGTTCCTCTTAATGAATAGCAATTTCGTGTGCAATTTTTTTTATCTTTCTGTCGTTCCACTTAAGGAACATCAGTTTTGCATGCAACTGTCTTTTTGTTGTTCCTCTTAAGGAATAGCAGTCATTCCATTTAAGGAACAACACCTTTTTTTAGTGCATTTTTTTGTGAATAATGTTTCACTCTTCATGATCCTTTGGAAGCAAGAATACAAATTTATGCAAGGATACAAAATTAGAGGTTGCTGGAATAAGCAAATCAAAAAAAGAAAAATTATCATCTTTAATGAGATTGCTTTGTATTGATTAGAAAAAGGGAAGGACACAACTATCTATATTACTTTGCTATCCTTATCTTCACTAGAACTCAAAATGATTGATTACTTTTATCATGTTGGTTCTTCCCTAATTTTCATAATTCTCTTTGATTATTAATTAGTAAATAAGAATAAGGTCATATTTTCTACTATTGATATGTTTAGACATCTTCCACCATCCCTACTCTTAAGGAGTGTTAAGCCATCCTCTATATATAAATAGGAAGTGCTATATAAAAGAAAAGAAAAGAAAAGAAAAAAAAAGAGAAAAGAAAAAAAAAATATATATATATATATATATATATGTTCACTAACAATTCTATGATTTGGCAGATGGAGGATTGGGGGTCTCATCATGAGCCATCCTACCATGATCATAAGGAAGCAGTGAAGTGGCATTCCCACTATGGCCACCACAGCAGGGATATGATCCAATGGACACATCAGAAAAATAAAAGTCCTTGGAACAAGAGGTCTCATCATGAGCCGGCCTATCCACCTGTTAGCACTTGAAATTTCACCTCAGGCTGAGAAAGGTAAACCTCAAGGCAACATCAAACCACTTAGCCTCGTAGCTAGCCCTACAGGGCAGGAGAGGGCTCTCTCCGGTCTATCTCGATAAAGATCTTCAATGGGCGAGATAACCAATAGGATAACACTAATTTTAGGCTAGTAAACTGATCAAAAGGGTTGATTTGGGATTTTTAGGGTTTTTGGTGGAAAATTGGGGAAATGGCAATTTTAGGTGCGGGGATTGGACACAGTTTTCGCAGGGGGTTCTTTGGGGCGAGGTAGGAAACAATATTGATGCCTTTAATAGAGATGGATGGATGAGAATGACCGGTGAGGAGTTAAAGAGAGCAAGCAATAACCTTGAATTCCCTTTAAACAGTCGGAAACATTGATATTAAGCAAACTTAAAAGCAGAGCATGACAGTCATGAGTTCTACTTTAACACTTCATTTGCCTAATGTGCAGAAGGAAAATTAAGGAAATGATTCACATAACACACTTACAAGTACAAAGAGAAACACACCATCAATACATGTGACCACAAGAATCCCAAAAAGGACTGCAAAACCCTGGTCTTCCTTTGCCAAAAATTGCAGAGATACAGTGAGTAATACAATAAGAGCGTCTCCCTCAAGAGTCCAACCATGAAAATGAGCAAGAGAGTACATAATATATATCATATAACATCTTTCCCTGCCTCTAGGGGTCGAGCTCACTATCCTAGGAGCTGTTTCAACCAATTCTAAACTAAGCACTGAAAACTAGGCAGTCAAAACAACTTGCCTCTATAAACTAGGAAACCAATTCATTCATTTAATTTTCACCTATCTCATGAATGAATCTTCCAGAAGAGATACATAAGTGTAAAAGTGTCATAAATTTACATCATTTACAACAAGAAGGATAAAAATCAACTCCAAAAAGTCAAACACAGTCAAAACTGCGTTTTGCTGAGCTGTAGGCTGAAATCCTGAGCAATTTGCCTGACAGGTCGCGCGCCAAATCCTGACGGGTCGCGCGCCTTTGAGAGCACATTTGGGGCACTTTCAGGTGTCCAAATGAGGCACGAGTAGGCTTGTTGGAAATTTCTGTGAGTCTAATTTCCAACCCAACTGGAATTTCTGAATTTGGTTGTCATTTTCCCCTCCAAAATTGCAATCTCCCAAGACTGCTTTCTGTGTGTCAAAAATGTGGTAGAAAGTCATTTTTTGCTTGTTTTTTGACTTTCAGGAGGCCCAAAACTTCATAAAATCTCTTGGAAATGGGTGAACATGTGTAACTTTTCATGCCAAATCCAGAAATGCTGAGTGTTTTGAAAATAGAGTTGCCAAGTGAAAGGGTCGTGCGGGGGGTGAGACCCGTGAAGCGGAAAAACCTGTTTTTTGCCTTAAAAACCAAAAATCACCCAAAATGCTCAAAATTTCTTGGAATTTGTGCTAGGGCTGAGCTATTTAGTGCCATGCTCCTTCAAGGAAGCCTCGGCCAAGATGTGGAGGGGATCGGGCCTTTTTCTCCGTTTTTGTGCTTTGACCAACCGCCTTTGGAGCACCTTCATCTTTGCCTTGCACACGTGCATCTGTGCCCAATAATGATTCTTCATGTTTCTCAGCAATTTCTTATCTTGGTTGGCCTTAGCCAACAGCCTCTCTAAATGAGCATTGAGCCGGATAAGCATAGCCTCTCGCTCAACTGGCACTAAATCACCGGGTCTTCTTCGATTCAAGTTGCGGTCACTACGAATCCTCCACAACTCATCAAGAGTTTGCTCATCCTCCAACTGCTTGTTGCGCTGTTCTAGATATGAGATTGTCCATTGTGCCCCTTCTAATCTCTTCTGCAATGCATCATTTTCAGCTCTAAGGTGCTGAATGATCTCCTTTGACTCTAGGCTAGGAGAACTGACATCAAGATCAACAAGCTCTATATCTGGAACACCTGATGGCCCCTCATCAATCCTGGGCTGTTTTCCCCTCTCTGATACCTATGCTGTTGTCGGAGACGAGGCCCCTTCCACCTGGTGTGGAGATAACACTCGTGGTGCTGATGAAGAAGGCGAGACCCCTTCCCCCTGGTGTGGAGAAAATACTCGCCTAGCTGCTGCAAATAAGGCCCTGTGGCCTCTCTGATAAGTGACCAATGGAGAAGAGCTGACATGGCTAGTCCCGGGGATATCATGCTGCTGTGATGGTCCTCCCTCCTCATGAACAATCTCCAGATGTGGTGGTGGTGCTGTAAAGAACTCACGGGAGATGAACTCCTCCCATGTGATGCCCTGCTGAGCCAACTGATGTCTGACCACAAGCTGAATCAAACCGTAATGATAGAGGCTCCTATACTGCTGTGCTGGGCTCTTCCTCTGCATCAAGGGCACCATCCTCTCAATGTTCTGGCACATGAAAACAAGGATGTTCATCATCCGTACCCGTGTGAAATGCATCATCAGGCGAATATGGTACGAATATATCTGTGAAAATCTGCCCTCACAGGTGAAAAAGAGCATGATAAGCCTCATCATGGGAGCATACTCACTCCTCAAAAATCTAAAGGGAAATACACCCGTCAAATGTCTCATGAATGCAGGTCTAATGAAAGGCTCAAACTGAACACTGTCCAACATCCTGCGCTTGTTCCACACCTCTCCGACATTCGGTATCCCTGTGGCTTGAGCAATCATCTTGGGTGTCAATGTAAAATCCACCCCAGCAAGGTTCACATGTCCATCATGCAAATGCAAAACAAATAAGCGAGCCAACTCCCTGTGATGTTGAATCCGAGAGATCCTCTCGCAAAACTCATAACAAGACATATAACGGAAACATGATACTGCCATTGGACAAGCCTGCAAATCGGTCAAAGAGGTGGGCTCCTCTCTCCTATGATGACCACCCTTTCCACCCTTATGAGGCCTCCTCTGTTCCTCAAACTCTGAAGCTGATGCATGGTCATCACTTTGCTCATAATTGGTTTCGGTTTCTGACATTGTTTTAGGAGAAAAGTGGCTGAAATGTACTGTTGTTTCTGCTTTGCAAACTGCTAATTAAAATGTTGTTTCAAGGGGACAAGGAGCACAAGGGAAATGTTAGGGAAGGGATATTTTAAAGGGAAACTGGGAATAATAATGAAACAGGGAGTTTAGGGAAAGGATTATTGCATATACATTATTTTCCAAATTTATTTACAATAATGATATGGGAGGAAGGGCTAGGGTTTAATTTTTCTTTTGATTTCTTGGGAAGAAGGGTAGGGTTTAGGGCTCGTTAACAAATTTGGAAGGGAAATTTACATAAAATGATAAGGAAAATGTAATGGGAGGTGGAAAAAATGAGAACAATGGGATACCTCAAAACAGCATAATAAACCCTAGCAATTTTTACAACTTCAAGCCAAAGCATAATAGAGACTTCTACTTGCAAATGGAGACCTTTACAAATATAATCATGACCTTCTTGAACTGTAACAAGCAATAATTTTTTATGATGGAGGGCTTACCTTGCACAATTTAGAAATTTGTGGCTCCTTGGCAAATTTGTTGGCGGTTTTGCAGAGAGGGCGCTGATGGGTCGCGCGCCTCACCCAACGGGTCGCGCGCGTTGTGAATTAACACTAGCGGAGGGTGCCTGACGGGTCGCGCACCTCTGACGGGTCGCGCGCCTGGTTCGACGGGTCGCGCGCCTTCCCAACTCACAAACTTCACTCAAACTCTCTTGCAATCAATTGCTCTATCACTTGGATGCATAATGAGGCTTGATAGAGGGAGATTAGGGCTTTTATAGCCTTGTTTGAATTAATTTCATATCATAACCCACTTTATAATGCTTTTTCCATGACACTTTATAAACTTGTCTTTTTGGTTTCCTTTTGTCCTGAAACTGATTGATTTGATGCTTTTCTTTGATAATTTTTGCAGGGATAGGCTCTGAGGGATCTTGGCAAGGGAGGCAGGGATATATGCTGTCCTTTGAATCATTTTGAATTTTTTACAATTTTCACAAAATTTTTGAGAAATGACTTTGGCTTTAAAAACAGGTTTTTAAATCCAAGGTGAAAATTAACTGTACAAGATAGAATCTTTTGAAAAAACACTTTAAAAATCATCCCTCTGGCTTGCTGGGTACTTATTGACCTTCAGAGACATGAGCTTGAAGACAAACTTGGCCAAAAACCCTAGACCTAAAAATTTGATCTCAAGACAATAGACAAGTAACCTTGACAAAGTTTAATGACTGAAACAAGCTGATCCAGCAGTGCCCAGAGGGGGACAAAGACACCAGCTCCTCCATCAGGGTTCTGGCATGCCTAACGGAATGCAAAGAATGACACTGATGAGACACCTACCTATGCAAATGCAAAGAGCTTTGATCGCTGATGGAGGGCTACTAGACCGACTCTAACACCACCTTTCACTCCTTCCCAGTGAATGGCATTGTGATCTATCTAGTTACCAAGCCAGCACAATGGCGTCCATTCTGACATCACAAGGCACTTTCCTAGGCATACATAAAGGATTATGGTTCCAAAGGGTGAAAAAGCAACTTTGTCAAGGTTATAAACACCTGTGGGCAACAGAGCTCTGTTGATGGTATTGGAGTCATATATTTTAAACATCAATAGTAATTATAAACCCTTTTCTTATTTATTTATCTTTATTTCAAAAGAGATTATGTTCTCAATTCCTTTTGAACCTTTTATGCATGAAATATCATTTAAAAAGTCAATCATAATGGTTTGAGTGGAATAATGACCGCATAACATCTTACCTACATCAGCTGTCCTTTTTCCCTTTTTCGCATCACTCCATAGCATCTCCATATTTATTCATAATTTCCATTCTAATGCATCGATTTCAGCAACTCGATACTTTTGTGATCTTGTCATAAATATGTACACCTTGCCAGTTTTTCACCATGGTACGATGGTCGTTAGTACGTCGTTCCTCCATTTAACCAGTCGAAGGTGACCTATCATTTTTCAGGGGGGCGCGAGTGACTTCCAAAGCACTTTTGCATATGTGTCAGTCTTTTATTTGGTTGTACTAGGCTATATAATATCCCATAATAGCAATTTTTAATGGTATCTATGTTAAAGAAAAGGTATTATCTGATATTTACAGTTTGTTGTTCCATTGTTGGCTCTATGCATTGCTGTGTAAAAATAACAGTGTGCAGAACTTAGACAAAATGGGAGGATGATCGGTACGCAACGAGCCATAGATATTAGCAGTTTCCGATGCCACACGAGAAATTCTAGTAAGGGCTAGATGGGTCGCATATTTTACATGACTGCAGCAACCCCATGAAACTGTGGCTATCGAATTTTTGCAGAATTTGCAGGATGATCATTCTATAGTAAGAGGAAGATGAATAACAGTGACGGATACAATAATAGCTAAGGTATCTAGACTACCAGCAGTCGGACCCATATGGACACATAAAAAATTGAGACTACAAGACGCCATGGCTGTCTTTTGGGACGAGGGACAGAACCTGATTGTCAAAGGTAAAGGAGTCCAGCATTCATCTCTCAGAGAACCATGGACAGAGCTGGCTAGAGTAGTTCAGAGCTACATTACATGCAACGGAAGAAAGGATGTGGTAAGACCATGCCACCTTAAATTACTAGCAGTATTAAAATAGAAATGTTCTGTAAACCTGCCTGCATATTTGAATTTTTTGTTGCATGACATTGCTCAAAGCATAAAGAAATCTTGGCATATAGATACGGTTGTAAGTCATCATTGTCTAATTCGGTTGATAGTAAGCTACAATCTTGTCCAGCAACAAACCAGTTGGGAAGAATTAGTGTTTGCTATAGATGGGGGATTAGCCTTACCTGCCCCAAAAAGAAAAAGAACCACCATCACAGCAAGCAGACCACAAAAATGTAGACACTGTTCCAAATTGAGAACAAGCATGGGAACAGTTGAGAACCTCCAGGGTAGCAGCAGCCAACCCTTAGAATTATCTAGCCCTAAAAATGAGCAACCCTTACAGCTGGAAGGAAGAGACAACCAAGAATTAGAACTTGAGGAAGAAACAGAGCATACTAGTGAAGAAGAGAGGGATGAAGCAAAACTTCCCCTAACTCCCAACACAAGTCCACCACAAGACCCATTATATGAGGAGGAATTGGCCCAGATTTTGGCCAATATGAGTGAATATATTCAGCCTGAAAGTCTGCTCAACCTCAATGTTGAAGTAGCACAATCAGAAGAGGACTCTGCCCATAATAGGAATATATCAGAAGAAATAGTTGGTGAAATAGAAGCAGGGGCAGAAACCACTCAGGAAAAGGCAGACCAAACTAGGGTTACCTCTCCAGAAGAACCTAGTCAGGTCGATGTAAACACAGAAGATGTGGGCCAAACAGAGGAAATGGAAACTAGTCAGGGCAAAGACATAGCCCTTGGAGAACAAAACCCAACTGAGCAACCAAGCTTAGTAAGAGCAGAAATGGGTAGTGAAATAGTTGTTCCTCCCAAGAAGAAGAAAAGCATAATTAAGAGGCTGTGAAAGGAACAACAGAAGTTGCAGAGCTTAGTGAAAAGACTTAGACAAGAGATAAGAATATTAAAAAGGAGAAAAATTGCAAATAGAACCCCGAAAATGGTGAATGCAGCCATTCAAACTGAATTCCATGATACAAGGGCTATGGAGACTCAAACCGAGCCCATTCTCATTCAAAACAATAAGGAACAGCATGCAACCATTACAGAAGCGGCTGCCCAAACAGAGACTGCACATTTCTGCAATACGGCTGTTCAAACGGAGGCAATACCCTCCAACAGTGTGGACACCCAGACAGACATCCAAGCCAGAGATGTTTTAATAAGTAGTGATCCTGGTATAACAAGTCTTCAAGAGAAGCTGGCACAGGCTCAGCTGACTATAGAGAAGCTTGAGGAAGAGACTGTTCCTCAACAAAGGTACCAGGAATTACAGAGGCAATTGCGGAATATCAACGCGTCAGAAAGTGAGGCCTTCGAGAAGTGTCGGAGGGTAGAAGAAAGAACTGAAAAGATAAAGAATAGACTGGAAACAGTCATGTGTCAGATGGATACTCTCTGTTCCCTTTACACAGATGTTTTAGCATGCAGGTCCCCTGCCAAGAATTATGCTTTATTTTTATTAGAAAGGTATTTACAGTTAAAAATTAAGGTTGTTAGGGCAGGGAAACCCATAGAATTAAAAACTATTGAGGATTTTATAAACTGTTGTAAACACCATGGAGTAAAAGTTCAACGATTACTCTGTGAGTTTTATTTGCATAATTTTATATTGGAAGAAGAAATGGAGAAGAACCCCAACCCTTTTGTGGGTGATGTACAGTTTCAAGCATTCATTTCATTTGTTGTTAACCAGTTGAAGTGGTTCAAAGCCCATAATACTTTCCAAAGACAAGAAAATGGGTTGGACCTTTGGGTCAGGGGTGAACCAAAAAACCCATTACAACTTCTAACCAAACATAAGAGTCTAATGAAAAAGGAAGGAGTCATCCAGACCTTGGGACCCATCCACAAAGAAATTGTCCAGCAAGGGGTAGAGTATTTTCTCTCTATCAAAGACAATTCTTTGGCAATAACTAAATTCAGATGGAAAACTTCCAATCGTAATGTACAAGAGAGAGAACCATTTAACTATAAAAAATTAAATTAGCTGCAAATCGCTTGGTTACTTATAGCAACCTCATCTTGAGGGAAGGGCCATATTGGCTAGGCTGTCAATTTCGTTGTCCTATTGTCTGGTATCCTGCAGAAGGGTATAAAGCCATATACGAATTACCTGAAGGATAGACAGGGCCCATCTTTGAAATTTTGGCTAAAAATCATGGTTTTAGACCACCTCATGACATCCCTTCTCCAGCCTATTCTTTGACTGCTTTGCACTCAAACTACATGGTTTTCATGAGGGCATGAAAAAGGGTAAGCAGGGGAGTGTGTTGAGCTATGGAAAAGGTATGAATTTTCCATTTATTTCATCATCCTTTCCTTTAATTATATTCCCTTTATATTCTAAAGATATTCATATATCAAGGGATTATAGTAAAAACTAGGGAACTATTTATTATTACAATTTAGCTAATTATTGTCTTTTCTCATGTAGGAAAAAGATGAAATGGGAAAACTACTATTCCCTACCTGAGAGAAGGAAAAAGACAAAGCAGAGTAACTATTGTTCCTTCACCAGGAGGCAGCGTACAGGCAGCAAGCCAAGGATGGAGTGCGCAGTTATGGATAAGGACAAAGAAGATCACAGCATCAACGCAAAAGACAAAGAGTTAACTGAAGATGGAAGATTGAGTGGATCTCTCAGGATCTCTTGATCCTAAGGGATCGATGTTACTATTCTATTCGTTGTTCCTATTTTATCCGCCTGGCCATTATAAAAGGGACAGTGATTGTGAAGAACAGGGGGAGATTATTTAGAAATTACTTTTGTATTTTTACTTTGATCATCGACTCTCGTTGTTGAAACAGAGCACAAACTGGTTGTAACTATTTTGCATATGATTAATATATAATACAGTTGTTGTTCCTTCTTTTATACTGAAGTAATCTGGTGGTGTTCACTAGTGGCTAAGGGCCTGGCCCTGGTGGATTCACTTGTTGTTCTTGTATCATTCCTTTACGATTTCTGTCGTGTGATGGTTTGGTTTCATTTCTATCTATTATAGTCGCATCGCTTTACTATTTCGCATTTCCAAACTTAATGAACTAATCTATTTTATATGTTGTAATTGAATTGTGTTGTTGTTCATTTCCCTCATAACAAGATCAATGCTTTTTGCATGTTTTTGTGTTGTTCATTTTACTTAAAGAGCTTCGTTGTTCATTTCAGTAACTTAACTTTGTTGTTCATTGCAGTTACATAAGTTTTTCTATTCATTTCTATTATAAAGCATTGCTGCTCATTTACTTTCTGCAATCATTTAGTTTTGACTTTTAGCATTCTTACAGTTAGCATCATTATCTCATTTCAATAAGTTGCAGTAGCATTATTGATTTAATTCATTGTCATTTCCAATTGGTTCTTTAGTGTGGTGTGTGTGAGATCAACAACTATAAAGAACATTGGCTATTACTATCAAAGATCTCAGATTGAGGATCTTATTTATGCTTTATTTAGTTTACATCAGTTAAACAAGGAATGAGTTATTGCTACTGTATCCTTGACTGATAATTGATGCTACTTTTTCGAGTAAATGATTTAGTTTCAAAGCATTGAGTTTCCTTTAATTGCAAGTGAGTTTTATTTAAAGCATCCATTTACTCTTGTATTTGATAGCACTGTACTGCAATTTAGAAACATTACTCTTGAGTAAATAGCCGCCACAAACTACATACACTCTTGAAATAGAAAATCTTGCCTGGATTGATAAACTAATGTGAAGATAATTAGGAGTTAAAAAGACACCTTTTATACCTCAACACATACAAGGAAAGAAATGCATAAAACTAAAAAATTGAATTACACATTAACACAAGTGATTTTACATGGAAAAACATTGACATTATATCAAGGAAACCTCCACAGGGCAAGGGTTTGGAAACTTTATTAATAAAAGGTGATTCTTTATGATACAAGCCTATCAGGCAATCCCAATTAATATGGTCTTACTTCGTTACATAACTCTTTATCATTATACAACTGATTGATCGGTAATAAACCAAATTTACCCATAATTACATTATTTACATTACTTTGTTGTCACATTTCAACAATCTCCACCTTCACAACATTTTTCCTAATCCCTTGCCCATGCCCATTCATCATCTCTTCTACAAGCCAAGAGAAGCCAAACACCATTGCAACTTCTCTACTGTAATTGGATTCGTGAATATGTTTACACGATTCTCCTATGTATGAACCTTCTTGAGAGATACTTTACCATCATCGATCACATGTCTCGCAAAATGATACCTTACATCAATGTGCTTGGTCTTGCTATGATAAGTTGGATTTGTAGCCAAATGAATAGCACTCTGACTATCACAGAATACATTCACTTTCTCCTGTGTCCTTCCAATCTCATCAAGTAGACCTTTCAACCAGATTACTTCTTTACTGGCATCTGAAGTAGCGATATACTCTGCTTCAGTAGTGGAAAAAATAATTGTTTCTTGAAGCTTTGACATTCAGCTAATTGATCCACCTGCAAGAGTAAATACATAACCTGTAGTAGATCTCCTTTTGTCAAATCACCCTCATAATCAACATCCACATATCTGCAAATTGATCCTTCAATACCATTAAAGATGATGCAATGGTCAATTGTGCCTCTCAAATACTTAAGCACCCATTTCACTACTCGCCAGTGTTCTTCTCCAGGATTTTCCATGAACCTGCTAACAACTCTAATTGCATGTGAAATGTCAGGCCTTTTTAGATACCAACGGATACATTAAGTTTCCTACTGCAGTTGCATATGGTAAACGAGGCATGTACTTCTTTTCTTCATTAGTTCTAGGACTCAAAACCGAACAAAGTTTAAAATGGGAAACTAATGGAACATTAACAAGTTTCACATTGTTCATACTGAACTTTTCAAGTACTATTTTCACACACTTATGTTGTGATAACTAAAGCTTTCCATTTTTCTTATCTCTATGTATCTCCATTCCCAAGATATGTTTTGCCGCTCCAAGATCCTTCATATCAAACGTCCTAGAGACTTGAACCTTTAACCTATTGATCTCTTCCATGTTTTTTCTTGTAATAAGAATAGCATCAACATACAAGATCAAGATAATGAATATGCCATTAAAACTCTTAAAAGTATACACAATGATCATACTCACTTCTATTAAAGTTCTGGATCACCGTGAAGGAGTCAAACTTCTTGTACCATTGCCTTGGAGACTACCTCAGGCCATACAATGATTTTCTGAGCTTGAAAACTAATCTTCTATTGCGACCTTGAACAAAACCTTATAGTCGTTCCATATAAATATCTTCATTCAAATCACCATGAATAAAGGTTGTTTTTAACATCTAACTGATCTAACTCAAGATCAAGTAACGCAATTAGTGCTAACATAGTACGAATAGAAAGAAGTATTACGACTGGTGAAAAAATATCATGAAAGTCAATACCTTCAACCTAAGAATACCCTTTTGCAACCAGGCTTTCCTTATACCTCTCGATATTGCCATTATAATTTCGCTTCAATTTGAAGATCCATTTGCATCCAACAACACTTCTCCCTTAAGGAAGTTCTACAAGATCCTAGGTTTTGTTCTTGGCTAAGGAATCCATTTCTTCTTCCATCGTCTTTTTCCACGTTTTTCTATCTGCATCAACCATTGCTTATTGATAACAAGAAGTTTCCCCATCTTCAGTAATCAATGCAAAATATGAAGTAGAATATTCATACCTTTTGGGTGTTTTTCTTTCCCTTGTAGACCTTCTTAGAGTGACTGGTTTTAGAACTAGTTCTGGAGCTTCAATATTTTCCTTCGCATCTTCTTCACCTTTTCCTTCAGAGGTCTCTCCTTCCTTTTTTACTTTCTGAAAAAGGTCTAGCCTCGAATTGAATTTGTTGATTTGGCGATACCTGTTCAATTGCTCAACATATGATTTTAAAAGAGAAGATTCATCAAATGTTACATCTCTACTAATCACTATCTTTCATGAAGAAGGATCCCACAACCTGTATCCTTTCACCGCATAGTCATACCCAACAAAGACATAAAATTTCAATTTTGGATATAATTTTGAGCACTGATTTTTAGGAATAAGAGCATAGGCATCACAACCAAAAATCCTTAAATGTGAATAATCACAAGACTGACCTAACCAAACTTCTTCAGGAATTTTACAATTAATGGCAATTGAAGGTCATTTGTTAACTAAATATCAAGCAATAGATATTGCTTCTGCCCACAACTCATTTTGCAGGTTAACATTGTTGATCATGCTTTTGGATCTTTCCATAAGAGTCTGATTCATACATTTAGCAACACCATTTTTCTGAGGAGTATAAACAACAGTTTTATGTCTAACAATTCCTTCATCCTTATAGTATTGTTCAAATTCTAGAGAAGTAAATTCACCGCCATTTTCAGTTCTCAAACATTTAATTGATTTGCATGTTTTCTTTTCCACCATTGCTTTAAATTGTTTAAAAACATTAAATACATCAGCTTTCATTTATAACATATAGACCCAAACTTTCTAGGAGAAATCATCAATAAATGTTAAGAAGTATAATGCACCTCCATAAGATACAGTAGGAGATGGTCCCCACAGATCAGAATGACTATAATCCAAAACTTCTTTACTATTATGACTTCTAGTTTTAATTTTTTGTTTACATTGTTTACCATAAACACAATGTTTACAAAAATCCAACTTCAAGGATTTCAAATCAGGAAGCAACTTGCAATTCATCAGTACCTGAAGACCCTTCTCGCTCATGTGACCCAACCACTGATGCCATAGGAAAGTACCTTCTTCTGCCTTCTCTGATACAGTCATTGCCTCACTGACCTGAGTACTTCCTTTGAGTCTGTAAATATTTTCGATCTTTTTTGCCTTCATAACAACCAGGGAAGCTTTTGAAACTTTCAGTATTCCATTCTAACTTGAAAACTTGTAACCATCCAAGTCCAACACTCCAAAAGAAATCAAATTTGTTCTCAATTCAGGTACATGTCTAACATCAGATAATGTTCTAATTGTATCATCATACATTTTAATTTTGATATTTCCCATCCCAACAGTTTGACAAGATACATTATTACCCATAAACACAGAACTACCATTCACAACTTCATATGACGTGAACCAATTTCTGTGTGGACTCATGTGATGAGAAGCACCAGAATCTAACAACCAATTATCATAATTTTGAGAGACATTACAAATTGGTAAAGCTTCATCTACCATACCCAATTCAGTAGATAAAAATTCATTAATCATACCTTACTCAACTTGATTTGCTTCTTTCTTTGGGTTTTTAGATCCCTTTCGTTTCCAACAGTCTTTCCTAAGGTGTCCAATTTTGTTACAGTACCAGCATTTGGATTTACACTTTTTTCCCTTTGATTTAGCTCTGGAATACCCCCTTGTTTTATCCCCTCTTTCCTTTGACTGGCCTCTAGCTACCATGGCTTATGATGTAGAAGTTTCAATACTAGACTTCTTTCTTACTTCTTCAGCTAACAGAGATCCTACAATTGAATCAAATTCCAAAGACCCAGTTTTGCTCAAAATGATAGAGGTTATGAAGTGATCCCATGACTTAGGTAGAGAACACGACAAAGTGTTATCTTTTTCTTCTTCCTAAAATTTAACTTCCATATCTCACAATTGGAAAACCAGTGTATTAAAAACATTTAAATGTTATGCAATTTTTGTACCCTCTTCATCTGAAAACTATACAATTTCCTTTTCAGATAAATTTTATTGGTAAAAGATTTGGTCATATATATAACATTTCTAGTTTTCGCCATAAACCTGATGTCGAGGTTTCTTCAACAATGTTTAAGATAACTTCATCCACTAGGCACAACCTGATGGTACTGAGAGCTCGGGCATCCAAGTCCTCCTAGTCTAAATCTATCATGCCATCAGGTTTCTTCTTCACCCCGTCTAATGCTTTGTGCAACCCTTGTTGCACCAGCAAATCCCTAACTTTCAGTCTCCATAAAGAAAAACTTTTCTTGCTGGTGAAGTTCTCCACCTCGAACTTTGCATTCATCATCTTTTCCTTTTTCTTCCTATAGGGTTAAAAATTATGCTTCTATATTTTCCTTCTAGGGTCTGTTCAACTATGATTTCACTTTTTTCTTCTTAATAATCATTTTTTTTTGAAGAAAACAAAATTTTTATTATGTTCCTGCTTCTAGATACAATTCTTTAGACCCTACTCCATTATCTTTAAAAAAAAAAAAATGATATTTCATTACCCAAGAAAAAACAAAATTCTAGAATTTCCTCAAACGTTCAAACCCTATCCAAGTTGTTTATGTATCCTCTTCAGTTCAGAATTTTAGAAAAAATATAAACCCTACTCATCTTTGGTTCAGAATTTCCTTACTACAATTAAAAAATATCTTTGTTTCTGTTGTAAAGGAAAAAAAAATACCCATACTTCTTTAAAATGGCGGTCGACATCCTCGACTTCCTTTTTCAGCGGGCAAGGTTCTCTTCCAATCGACTCTTTTTCGATCAGGCTTTGAACAACGGAAATACATAGTCTTCTTTAAAATGGCAGCTCTTCTTCAGAGAACTGACCTCCTCAACTTCCTTTTTCAGTGGGAAAGGTTCTTTACCAATCGGCTCTTTCTCGATCAAAAAGCAAATTTATGCCTATGAATTTTTCCTACTTGACCTCTTCCTCTTCATGATGGCAGCAGGGTCTCTTCCGCCTTTGACTAAGGTGATAGGTGGCTCGGCGGCTACTTAACAAGGAAAATTTTAAGGATGGAGAATTTTCTTGAAGTTTAAAAACATTGGCGAATCTCACTAATCCCTAATATGAAAACTATAAAATGTTTATTGATATATTTGTAAAATTATTCAAATTTATAATGATTTTATATATAGTCTCTATATAATGATGGCGATTTTTAAGGTAAAATAATTTTATATTCTAAAATTTGGGCGAGTCGTCTTTTATAAAAATTGGAAATTGGCTAATCTTTTTTGTGGAAAAATCATGGAAAATTAGCCCACTGGGCGAACATTAGCTCCTAAAATTTCCGGCCGATCCAGATACTACAAATGATCATGGCAGAAGAATAAGAGTTGCAGCAATAAATAGCAAGACTAGTCCTAGCCCAGCAGCTTAGATGAGTGAAAGTGCGCCATTCTGCTTAACCAGCAAGCAGAGATAGGGGCAGAAACAGCTTCACTACGGCTTTCTCCTGCTTAAATAGGCTCCACGTGCTCAGCGTTTCAGGTGGCCTTGATTCCCTTCCTCTGTGTGCTCTACGTTTGGCAGAAAAAATCAAGCCGCAGGCTCCTCCAGCAAACTTCAACGGACTCCCTTTCTCACTTTCGAATTTAACCAACAGGCAGATAGAATTGAATCAAGAAATTGGCTCTATCTCTGGCTCTAATACCATTTGTTGGTATTCCTAGAGTCATTAATCATTCAAACATACAAGGCAAGAAATGCATAAAACTGACAAACTGAATTACACATTAACACAAGTGATTTTACGTGGTAAAACCTTGACAGTGTATCAAGGAAACCTCCACAGGGCAAGGGATTGGAAACTTTATTAATCAAATATGATTCTCTATGATACAAGCCTCTCGGGAAATCCCAATTAATACAGGCTTACTTCGTTACATAACTCCTTCTCATTATACAACTGACTGACCAGTAATAAACCAAATTTACCCATAATTACATTATTTACATTACTTTGTTATCACATTTCAACAAAAGGCCTATTTAATTAAGCTAGCTCTATCAGATCTTTGGGAAACTATTTTCCATTTGCCTTGGCGTTATTCCCACACTTTTTTCTTGTTGAATCGTTTAGCGATGGTACCAAAAGGTGACCAACCTTTGGAGTCTGAGATGGCGTGATGGAAAAAGGGAGTGGAATTTTTATTTAAATTTCTAATGGGCCGAATTGACCTCCTAACTCACTGAATAGAACTGTTGGAGAGTGACAAAGAGACCAAGGCATCCCTGTCAAAGGCTAGGTTTGAAAGTATAGAGGAAAAAGTGGAAAGGAAAATTATTAAGATGGAAGCATACTTGATGTTCAGTGGCACAGAGCTCACCAGTGGTAGTTTATTTGTAGAGGTTCACGAAATTTTGTTTAGCAATCCAAGTTTTTACCTCATATAGCAGCAAGGGTTCTCTAATGGAGGTGTAGCTGGTGCAGGGACGAGCAAAGGTAAAGAGGTCACCAGTGCAGATAACGAGGAAGTTGGGCCTTCCAACCCTACTTAATCTATATTTACTATATATACTGCAAAAATATTCTGTTGTTGGGTCAATTTTGTAGGATATATGGGAAGTATCAATGTAGAATTCTAGGCCAAAGGGGATATATATGCAATAATACTCCTCTCATTACATTTGAATGTAGAAGTAGTAGAGTTCACAAAATCAAGTTTTGTTAAATCTGGTGTAAATGGTTCTGGCCATGTAATCCAAGCTTTATAATAAAAAAGTAATTGTTTCATTAAAAAAAAAACATATACAATCAAAAAGTAGTTAATAATTATGTGGTTGGGAAAAATGGTTGTTATCTTCCTCATCCAATTTCAGTTCTCTTTGAGTGACATGATGGTGAGAAATGTTGACATAATAAGTAGTCTAACTAATGGATGAAATGACCCTTTTGTGGTTAATTTTGTCCAAAATACAGTATATATTTTTAGAATTATAAGTTTAAGTTGTTTAATCCATAAGATTTTAAGTGTTTTAGGGTTTTTTTAGGGCATTGAGTCCATTTATATATTTAAGAGTGCATTTTAAATAACAAAAAATCACAATCTTGCTCAAAATTTTATTACCAAACCAAGAAAAACCATTTCACCTATTAATAGTTTATTACTTGAATGAAAAGAAACAATTTCATCTATTAATTAGATGAATCTATGCTTATAAATATTGTTATGTTGACTCTTACTCTTGCTAAAGATATAATGATTTTTCTTAAATAATATATATATATAAGCTTGGCAGGACTACATCTTCATCATGTACAATATATCACCCTAACTGGGGCAAGGAAGTGACTTCACATCAAGGAGTGTCTTAATAGAGCACGTGATCACTAATAATAATAATAAATAAATAATTATTTATTTAATTATAGAAAATATTATAATAAAACATTTTTTGATGGATAAAATATTATATAATAAACATTCTAGTTGTTAAGCCAAGAAGCTCATTCTACAACCTAGTGAGGCTCATTTTATAGCCCAGTGTGAAGGCCATGTGTAAGTATGTTCATGCTCAGCTTGGAGTTTACACGTGTCCCTCTTAAAATAAAAATAAAATATTCTCTAAATAGAAAAGCAATGTCAGCTTTAATAATAATAATAAAATATGTTACGCATGTTTAATTAATTGTCCATATAATCTAATATAATTTCATTTGATGTAATTAAAAGTGAACGAATATGTGAGTAAGATGTTTAAACCTTATACTTTTCAAAAATATTTTAACACATTATTTAAATAAATTATTTGAATGTCTATGTTAATGTGAATCTCAAATTCATATTGATGTATACTTAATAATATGAATTAATAATTGATGTATACTTAAAAATAGGCATAGTCTAACTTATAGATGAAATGACACTTTTTCACGACTTAATCAAAATCCAATAGAGACTTTTAAAAATTTGAGTTTAAATTGTTTAATCTACATAATTCAAGTGCCCCAAGGGTTTTCAAGGGTGTTGAATCCATTTATGCATTCAAAAATGTATTTTAAACAACAACAAATCTTGAAATTGTATTTTCATATTTTGGTGAATTCCAGTGAAAAAGGTTATTCCATCTATAAGTTAGACTACGCTCTTAAAACTATATAGCGTTCATGAATACAATTTAACAATGAAAAATTATACATTGTTTTTTTGCACAATAAAATAAGTTTGCACCTTAAGAAATTTGATCCCTCTAGGCTCATGTTAGATATTTGCTTAAGATGGATCTATACTGGTTAAATTCCAACACTCTCTCAACTTTCTTAATTGATAAAATTAATAACACCATCATGATTAATTAAACAACAACATCTTGACTAATTAAAACAATTACTACCTTAGTTTTTTTTTCAACAATGACAAAACCTATCATAACTCAATTGTCAAACCAGTAGTGAAGACAACCATTTTTTGTTGCTATCAACGAATGAAAACTCACTTGTCGCCATTGTTGAAGGAAAACCATGCCACCTGGAATGACGTGTTGGTAGTTTGTAAGGGGGCAGGGTTTCAGATGGTTTGTAAGGGGGCAGGTTTTCGCTCCTGCTAGATGCCTCTTGGTCTTGGACTATTAACTTGTTTTCTTAAATCCAAGGAAGTCGAACTCTTAACAAAGCAGAAGCAATTTTAAGGGATAATTTACTACCTCGATTACAACATTATTATTCATTGAGAATTAATGTTTTTGTATTTTAATATAAAAGATATGAGATTAAAATCTTCCTCTTATATTTATAAAATTTAATTAGATATTATGCTATTAATGTTATATAATAGTTTTTTTTTATTATATATATATATATATATATATATATAAATTTAATATGACTAACTACATAAGTAAGTAATAAGTATTTTTTTAATAATTAAAAAAAAATATTATTCTTTTATAAAATATTTAAATATTTATAAAATTTGTAAAGGAAGATTTAGTATTGATATTTTTTTATATCTATGTTGTGTATGTGGAAGGAGGATAGTGTTCAACGTTTTTGATGGACCTTCCACTCATCCTCAAAGACCAAATGAAGTAGAGTGTTAAATTTGTTGATACCTAATCATTGGGATTGGGTGAACACTTGTAAATAATGTAAATAGTAAATAATGGAAAATGAAGAGTTATCGGGAGGTGAAGCCCAAAAGTCACTCCCTAATGTATATAACCATGAATAGTATTAATGAATAAACACAATTCATTTGAGGAGTTACCTCCTGGCCTGACATGGCATCAGAGCCAACTCCATTTTTAAATTTTTTTCTCCTGTAACTCCCTTACGCCATTTTTCTGGTAGCTCCAAAATCTGTCATTTCTGTCAATTTCTCTACGTGTTATCATTCTCTGAGTTTTGTCCTATCTTAATTGATTGTTAAAAAAAATCATGACTTATTTTTTGCTTGAGTTCTGGAATGTTGGTTAAATTGTGTTGAGTATGAAGACTGATGGTTGTGTTCAAATACTGTGATGTTCATGTCCCTGCATCCTGCCAAGGCGAAGCATGGTGTTGAGAGTTTTGCAGCGGAACCATGGTGTCAATAATGGGATTGAACGCATACCCTTTCAGACGCACAACTGTGGGTAGTGGTTAAGGAACATGGGGCTTTTGCAGTGGCTCTGTCTGGAGGAGCTTATAGTGTCGTCGATGTGCAGAGTCCTGTTTCATTGTCACATGAGGAATCACATATATATATATATATATATATATATATATATATATATATATATATATATATATATATATATATATATATATAGCATGCTGCCACCATTGTATAACAATGTTTCCCATCCATCGATACCTCTACGCAGCCCCCTCCCTTGCTGTTATTATCACTTTGGCTGCCATACGCGACCCTCCTGCAAACGTTGTCACTACAACAATGCTCCTCCTCCCACGATTTTCATTTTAATATACTGTTGTGTGTGTTTTTTTAATGTTGTGTGTTACACCACTTCCTCCTCCTCGCAGCATCACACTGTGGTAATACTCCTCCTCCCGTGGTAATACCTCCCCCCATATGTTGACTCCCCCATAAACCCCCTCCCCCAAATACTCCCTCCCCCACATAATCCCTCTCCCATATAACAACTACCCCATATAATACCTTTGTCCTCAAATATCAAATTGCATTTTTTACACCAGAAGTGCATTTTTAGCCACCATAACTGCATTTTTTTGCCACCAGAAGTATAATTTTTTTTACATAATACAAATTTTAAAATGCATTCATTGATATATATTGTGGGAGTGGTTCTCACCAGGAAGAAGAACTATCTTGAGTGGTATCAGCAAATCAAACACACTCTCATTTTCAATGAGTTGTGGAAAGGAGTTTGTGTATGAGAAGGAGATAATGAACCTGCAAAGCCTACCTCATACAAGGAATTCGCCATTTGGGAAAACAAGAACAGCAAGGCCTATGCCTTGATTGCAGCATCTGTAAATAAAGAGGTGAGTTGCCATATTTCACCCTTTTCTAATGCTTTTGAAGCCATGCAGAAGTTGAAGGAACTCTATGACTCCCACTTTGCGCTTGAAGTTGTCCAATTGATGATTAAATTGTTCAATCTTGAATTACAAAATGATGATCCTCTTGCTCTAACATCAGAAGTAAAATCTATTATGCATGATATCAAAGTCACCAATGTTGAACTATACATTCCTCTGATAGCTTTTTCAAGGCACTTTATCCCACTTATTCAAATTATCTTGAGTCATTGCAAGCAAATGGAAACCTCAAAGAGATTACCTTTGACTCCCTTGTGAATAAATTTGTTGAGAGAGAGAAAGCCTTTGGGAGGAAGACAGGTCCTCAGTCTTCTAAAGAAATTGTTTGTCTTTCACATAGAGAGAAGAATCATGCTCAAGATTCTTCCATAGGAAGAGGCAGTCAAAGAGGAAGAGGAAGAAGAAATTTCAGAGGCAGGGGGGCAGACACTCTCAAGGAGAAAAGTCTGATCTTCACTGTATAAGTTGCAATAGAGATGGATCACATGATGCATCCACATGCAAGTTGCCTTGGGACAAAATTGAGCAGGAAAGAAATCAAGCCAAAGGTAAAACCAATGACAAAGAGAAAGGTAAAACACCTGAATCCGCTCACTATGTTGTGGCACATTGTAATATTGGAGTAAATGAAGACTTGTTTAATGCTTCAATTGCTTCTTGGAAAAATTATTGGTTGCTTGATTCAGGAGCAACTTGCCACATGAATTTTAGAAGATATTTGTTTGAAGCATTTATTGACAATGTTGATGGAGCAGTATACTTTGCAGACAAATCAAAACTCAAGCCATCAAGGCTTGGCACAATCAGGCTCAAATTGCCTGGTCTTCCATACTTTCTTTTGCATGATGTTTTATATCTCCCACAGCTGAGGAGAAACTTGTTGTCCTTGGTCCACATCCACCATCAAGGACACTCCATTCATATGTTTGATGGCAAGGTTGAGGTGAGAAAAGTATCATATCACTCACTTGTCATGACAGGGATAGAAGAAGAAAGACTTCTAAAGTTGCAAGGTACCTCTGCTCATGCACAAAATTTCTCATATAGTTCTCACTATGATGAAGGTACATTTCCATCAAGTCTTTTATAGCATGCTAGATTTGGACACTTGAACTATGAGAACCTTTGCTTGTTGAAGAAAAATGGTGTTACTAGTTTGCCTACAATTCCTAGGAAACTTAAGAAATGTGATGCTTGTATTCTAGGAAAGCATAGAAAACAATATTTTCATGATTCACATTCTAGAGCACATAGAAAATTTGAAATATTCATTCAGATTTATGCGGTCCAATGCATGTTCCTTCTACAAATTGAAATAAATATATGATGACATTTATTGATGACTACACCAGAATGTGTTGGGTTTATTTATTGAAGAACAAATCTGATGCTGAGAGATTGAATTCGGATATTCCACAGTGTTCATCATTTTTATTTGTCAACGTTTCAAGCCTAGACCAAGACTCATCAGTCCTGATGATGAGTCTTGGTCTAGGCTCGAAACATCGACAAATAAAAATGATGAACACTGTGAATATCCGAATTCAATCTCTCAGAAACCACTCCACAGAAATCTACAAACCAAATCTGATGCTTTTCAAACATTCAAGAACTTTCATACATGGATTGAAAATGATGCACAATCTCATATTAGCTCTATTCGCACTAATAATGGAAAAGAATACACTTCAAATGAATTTTAAAACTATCTTCGCCAGCATGGGATCAAACATCAAACAATTGTGCCTTATAATCCCCAACAGAACAAAGTAGCTGAAAGAATGAATAGGATAATCTTAAATATGGTACGTTCCATGATGTTTTTCAAGAATGTAAAATTGATGTTTTGGGATGATGTAGTTCTATGTGCTATATATGTAAAGAATAGATGTCCATCTAATTCAATTAGAAACAAGACTCCTTATGAAATGTGGTATGGCCACATTCCTTCGGTAAAGCATATTAGGGTCTTTGGTTCCACACGTTATTCCTTGATACCAAAGGTACATAGAAACAAACTTGGTGCAAGGAGTCGTAAGTTTATCTTCTTGGGGTATTCAAATACCTCCAAAGCATACCGTCTCTATGATGAAGTTAATAAAAATTTTGTTGTATCTAGAGATGTAATCTTTCTTGAATCTTCCAAAGCTTACAATGTTGTTGAGTGACAACTTGATTGCTTGGATAGATTCGTGCATGAAAAATAATTTCAAGAATTTTATAATTAGATTCCACATATTGAAGGGGGGACTCTTATACTGGATCAATCTATGGAATCTTCTTTTGAAGCACTCTCTCCCCACATGAAAATCCAACCACTGATGATACTTTGAGTGATGTGATTGACAGAATTGGGAGACTCAATCTTGATTCAGTCCAAACACAATCAACGAAGCAGCCTAGACCATCTGAGAAAGGTCCCCCAAATTAGCTGACAAAGACACTTGAAAGTGTTCATCCTGATGAGGTTGGAAAGACAAGAACAAGAAATTCAACCAAGAAAATGGAGGTGATGTAGATGATTATGATTCACCTTTTGATATGGATGTTTCTTATGATTGTGAACTGAATTTGTCTACATATTTTGAACCAACTTCGTTCAAAGAAGTCACTTCTCATGATGAATGGAAAGAAGTGATGCAAAAGGAGTATGATTCCTTGAGAGAGAATGGCACTTGGAAGCTGTTGATCCTCCATTGGGAACCAAACCAATTGTTTGCAAGTGGGTCTACAAGAACAAGTATAAAGTCGATGGCTCACTTGACAAGCACAAAACCAGGCTTGTCGCAAAAGGTTTTGCATAGAAGGAAGGGGCCAATTATGAGGATACTTTTTCCCCCATAGCAAAATGGGATACCATCCAGACACTCTTTTCCTTAGCAGCTCAGAACGGTTGGAAAGTCCATCAAATGGATGTAAAAACTGCTTTCTTGAATGGAGATTTGAAAGAGAATGTTTGTATTTCCTAGCCTCAAGGATTTTTTGTGAAGGGACATGAACATAAAGTATGAAAACTTTTGAAATCCTTGTATGGCCTCAAGCAAGCATGCGATCCTGGTATGAAAAGTTAATTGAGCATCTTCTGAAACTCAACTTCAAACATTATGATCTTGATGATGCAACTTTGTTTGTCAAGAAAGTTGGCAAAACAGTTGTATATCTTGTGGTGTATGTAGATGATCTTTTGATGGAAGGAAACAATGAGAGCTACATTACATCCATAAATAAGGAATTGAGGAAAGGTTTTGAAATGACTGACTTGGGCTATGTTCACTACTATCTTGTCATTGAAGTAACTCAACATCTGAAGTCTACATTCCTCTTCCAAAATAAGTACATTAGATATTTGTTGAACATGTTTGGCATGGATGATTACAATCTTCTGACTACTCCAATGGAACAAAAATTAAATCTCACTTCCATTGAAGGAAAATAATTTGAGGATGCAACAAAGTATAGACAGCTTGTAGGAAGTCTCAACTACCTAACTACTACCAGACCAGACATTTCGTTTGTTGTTGGAATCCTCTCCATGTTTATGAAAAACCTTGTGAGGGACATTGGTCTGCTACAAATAGAGTTCTAAAGTACTTGAAGGGAACCCAAGGCTTTGGACTCAATTATACACAAGTGGGCGACTTCAGCTTGATTGGATACTCTGATTCAGACTTCGATGGAGACAAAGAAACTGGGATATCTACTTCAGGTTATGCTATGAGTCTTGGATCAGGAATTGTCTCCTAGAGATCACGCAAATAATTTGTTCCAGAAGATTCCACAATAGAGGCAGAATATGTGGCAGCAGTTGAGGCAACAAAAGAAATTGTGTGGCTTAGGAAAATTCTGGAAGATTTGCAGGTAAAACAAGTACATTCAACTCCACTCATGATTGACAACACCTCTGGAATAAAGTTGTTAGAAAAATTATATATTACAGAGAAATGCAAGACATATAATATGGGGAAAAACACAAACACATAAAACTAGAGAGACACAGATATACGTGGTTCACCCAGTTTGGGCTATGTCCACCCCGAACAGCTAGTCCTTCCTTTCTATTATCCAGCAAAATGAAGAGACACAACCTACAACAGATGTGTTGTAATGTCCTTTGTTTTCTCTCACAGTCTCATCTCTTTGTTTCTCGCTCTGAGAATACACACACATATTCCACAGCCTCAATACAATACCCTCATAAAGGTAGGGGTTGCCTTGTAGGGAAAAAAAAACCCTAAACTAAACATAAATTCTATCGTCAGATCATCCGCCTAATGAACGGCCCAGATTGACTAGAAATTACTATACTTTTACAAGGCAATTTACATTTATTTTTAGCTTCGGGGGCGCTGCCCCGAAACCCCGCTAGGGGACCACTAGCCCCCAGACCCCCCAACCAGGGGGGATTATCCCCCCCGCACCCCCCCCCCCCACGTGGAGGGGTGTACAATCTTCCTGGGGTATACATCCAGTTGAAACAAAGACCTCTAAATTAGGATGATAATCATGCTCCACACCCAACAATCTCCCACTTGGAGAATGATTGTAGCAACTCCATCGTCGCTTCATTTTTTGGACAATGACTCCTCTTTGGACCTGGTTGTTTCTCATCTTCATTGTCATCCTTGAAGACCAATTGAAACTGAGCATATTCTCAGTTTCTCCCTGGTTACAACTTTTGTTAGCATATCTGCAGGATTCTGGCTAGTGTGTATCTTTTCCAGCTTCAACTCTCCATCTTCCAACACTGATCGTATGAAATGGTACTTGAGCTGTATATGTTTAGTCCTGGAATGAAATTTTGAGTTCTTTGCAAGATGAATGGCACTTTAGCTATCACTGTATAACGTGCCCATATCATGCTTCTTACCTAATTCATCCATAAACCTTTGTAACCAAATCATTTCTTTACTAGCCTCTGTAGCAGCAACATACTCTGCTTCTGTTGTTGAAAGTGCAACAACACTTTGGATTTTTGAAACCCAACTAACAGTTGTTCCACCTACAGTAAATACATATCCTGTAGTGCTCCTCCTGTTATCTCTGTCACCTGCCATATCTGCATCAACATATCCCTGTAGAGAAATGTTTGAACCACCAAAGCATAATGCTTTATTTGTGGTACCTCTCAAATATCTGAGAATCCATTTCACTGCCATCCAATGTTCTTTTCCTGGATTGTTCATGTACCTGCTTACAACTCCCATTGCATGTGCAATATCAAGCCTTGTGCAGACCATTGCATACATTAAGCTTCCAACTGCTGATGCATATGGAACTTTAGACATATAATCCATGTCTTCTTGGGTCTTTGGGCACATCTCCTTACTAAGTTTGAAATGGCTAGCAAAAGGTGTACTAACTGGTTTTGCATTGTGCATATTAAATCTTTTCAACACCTTTTGTATGTACTCATTCTGAGACAATGTTAATTTGCGATTTTTTTTGTCTCTAGTTATTCTCATACCAAGGATTTGTTTTGCAGCTCCCAAATCCTTCATTGCAAATGAATTTTCCAATTTTCTTTTGAGAACATTTATTTCCTACATGTTAGACCCTGCAACAAGCATGTCATCTACATACAATAACAATATAATATAGCTGCCATCATTTTGCTTTTTCAGATAAACACAATGATCAGAGTGACATCTAGTATAACCTTGTTCAGACATAAACTTGTCAAATTTTAGATACCACTACCTTGGAGCCTGTTTTAAGCCATACAAGCTCTTCTTCAACCTGCACACTAGTTTCTCCTTCCCTTTTACCTCATATCCTTGTGGCTGCTGCATATATATCTCTTCCTCCAAATCCCCATGGAGAAAGGTTGTCTTTACATCTAACTGCTCAAGATGCAAATCTTCAACTGCTACTAGACTTAAAATAGTTCTGATTGAAGTCATTTTAACAACAGGAGAAAATATTTCATCAAAATCAATACCTTTCTTCTGTGCAAACCATTTCACCACAAGTCTAGCTATGTACCTCTGTTTTCCTCCATCTTCTTCCTTCAGCCTTTAAACCCATTTATTCTGCAATGTGGTTTTACCTACAGGCAACCTGACTAAGTCCCAAGTTTGGTTATACATTAAGGAGTCCATCTCTTCTTCCATGGCTAGCTCCCACTTCTTCCTGCTTTCAACCTGCATTGCTTCTTCATAACATTCGGGTTCACCAGAATCAGTCAACAATAAATAATATAATGAAGGAGAGTATCGTTCAGGGGTATACCTATCCTAGTAGATCTTCTAACACCACTTTCAGGTGTTTGGGGTGCCTGTTGCTGTTGTGGTGGTTTTTGTTGTTGTGGTTGTTGATTATTATTATTTTCAGGCACCTTTACTTTTTCAGTGATCTCATCAAGAACTGTGTATTCCTTGTTTTTTTTTTCTTGTTTCTTTTCCTGCAACTGATTCTTATACAAGACCTTTTCATTGAATATTACATCTCTGCTCCTAATGATTTTGTGATTTTCATAATCATATAAGCGATAACCAAAATCATTAACACCATATCCAATAAAGGTACATTTCTTTGATTTTGCCTCAAGCTTTGTTCTATTTTCTTTATTAATATGGACAAAGGCCTCACAACCAAAAGGCTTTAAAAAAGAGTAGTTTACCTTTTTACCTGTCCATGCTTCCTCTAGAACACCGCCATCCAAGGAACTTGAAGGCCCTCTGTTTATTAGATAAACAGCAGTATCTACAACATCTGCCCAAAATTGTAAAGGCAATCCTGCATGCAATCTCATGCACCTTACACGCTCCATGATTGTTCTGTTCATCCTTTTTGACACACCATTTTCTTGTGGTGTTCTTGGAACTGTCTTCTCTCTGTGAATTCCATGCTCTGAACAGCACCTATCAAAATCTTTGCTGCAATATTCGCCTCCATTTTCTTATCTAAGACAATTCAATTTCTTTCCTGTCTCAATCTCAAACAAAGCTTTCCATTTCTTGAAAGTATCAAATACATCAGATTTATTCTGAATACAATAAATCCAAGTTTTTCTAGTTGCATCATCAATGAAAGTAACATAATAATGAGAGCCACCAAGAGATGATACCTGAGCAGGTCCCCATACATTTGTATGCACAAGCTCTAATTTTTCGCTCTTTTTTCTTTCCCAACTCTAAGAAATCTGACTCTCTTCTGTTTTCCATAAATGCAATTCTCACAGAAGTCCAAATCAACATTCTTCAAACCCGGCAACAAATTCCTTTAGTGAAGAATCTTCATCCCCTTCTCACTCATGTGTCTGAGCCTATGATGCCATAACGTTGCATCTACTCCTTTGGAAGTTAAAGCATTAACAGAGTTAGAAATACCATTGCATAAATACAATGTACCAACCTTTTCACCTTTTGCTATTACCAGAGCTCCTTTGGTGACCTTCCAAGCTTTATCTGTGAAAGTTGTCACACAACATTCACCACCTAACTGCCCTATTGAAATCAGATTTTTCTTCAGATCTGGAACATGCCTTACCTCCTTTAGTAGTCATTGGTTTCCATTCTGTTGTTTTACAAGAACCTTACCCATTCCAAAAATTTTACAAGTTTTATCATCACCCAAACGGACTTGTCCAAAATCTCCTTGAACATAGTCATGAAAATATTTCTTATTAGGTGTGGCATGGAATGAGGCCCCTGAATCTACCACCCAGGAATCAGTAATATTTTCGAAACAAAGAATCAAAGCATCTTGTAACACCTCACCTATCACATTTGATTCATGATTGTTTTCTTCTTGTGCATCTCCTTCTTTTCCCTTCCGAGATCTACAGTCTTTCTTTAGGTGTCCTTTCTTTCCGCATTTCCAGCACACTATCCCTGATCTGGACTTGGATCTGCCTTTCCTTGATTTACTTTGATATCTTGAGATCTTCCCTCTTTCCATTCTTCTTCCCCTAGACTCTGCACTCAAAGCATTACTCGATGTCTCACCGGAGATTTTCCGTCACATTTCCTCGCTAAGGATAGCACTGACAACATCATCAAACTTTAAAGTACTAGATCCAGAAACAGAGTTACTAATGGCCATTACTAAACCATTCCAACTTTATGTCAATGAGAACAAGAATAACAGAGCTCTAACTTCATCATCAAAGTTTACCCCTACATAACTTAACTGACTTGTAACTATATTAAAATCATTTAAATGGTCTGCAACAGATCCACCTTTCGACATCTTCATATTAAATAACTGTTTCATAAGAAATACCTTGTTTAGGCTGAGGGTTTTTCATATAGTTTCGCCAATGCCTGAATCAAACCCTCTGTCATTGTTTCCTTCAAAATGTTGAAGGTGACTGATGCTACGAGGCACAACCGTACTGTTTCGAGTTCCTTTCTATCGAGAATGTTCCATTCTGCATCTATCATTGCCATCGGCTTCTTTGCTTTTTCACTCAATGGTAGGTACAGATATTTCTGATACAAATAATCTTCCATATGCATCTTCCATAGTGGGAAGTTTTGGCCATTAAGTTTCTCGACCTGAACTTACCATCTTCCGCCATTTCTCCCACTCAAACAAGGAACCCTTCTTTCCTGTGAGTTTATCAGCCAAATAGGCCTTCGACTTTGATATTAGTTGTTAGAAAAATTATATATGACAGAGAAATGCAAGACATATAATATGCGGAAAAACACAAACACATAAAACTAGAGAGACATAGATATACGTGGTTCACTCAGTTTGGGCTACATCCACCCCGAACAGCAAGTCCTTCCTTTCTATTATCCAGCAAAATGAAGAGACACAACCTACAGCAGATTCGCTGTAATATCCTCTGTTTTCTCTCACAGTCTCATCTCTCTATTTCTCGCTCTGAGAATACACACACATATTCCACAGCCTCAATACAATACCCTCATAAAGGGAGGGGTTGCCTTCTAGGGCAAAAAAACCCTAAACTAAACAGAAATTCTACCGTCAGATCATCCGCCTAATGAATGGCCTAGATTGACTAGAAATTACTATACTTTTACAAGGAAATTTTACATCTGTTTTTAGCTTCGGGGGCGCTGCCCCCGAAACCCCCGCTGGGGGACCGCTGGCCCCTGGACCCCTAGCTGGGGGGATTAGCCCCCCCGGACCCCCGCGGGGGGTACAAGTCCCCCCGTGTGGAGGTGTGTACAATCTTCCTAGGGTATACATCCGGCTGAAACAAAGACCTCTAAATTAGGATGATAATCATGCTCCACACCCAACAAAAGTTGGCCAAGAACCCAAAGTTCCATGATCGAACGAAGCACATCAATACAAAATACCATCTGATTCAACATCATATTGAGGCCAAGACAATCCATCTATGCCATTGTTCCACTAATGAGCAGATTGCAAACATCTTCACCAAAGCGCTTGGAAGAGAAAAGTTTGAAAGATTCAAAACAATGCTTGGACTCACCAACATCCCTTCAAATTAAGGGGGAAATGTTGACACCTAATCATTGGGATTGGGTGAACACTTGTAGATAATGTAATTAGTAAATAATGGAAAATGAAGATTCATCGGGAGGTGAAGTCCAAGAGTCACTCCCTCATGTATATAACCATGAGTAATCTTAATGAATAAACGCAATTCATAGGAGGATATACCTCGTGTCCTGACAAAATATTTTCAAAAACAAGTTCATATGAATATTTATTAATTATAAACCAGTGTAGATACATCTTAACTCTGGATCTACCTAGGGTCGAGATGGATCAAATCACTTTTCACTCTAAAAGAAGTTTTCACCTCATGGGATTTGATCCCTCTCGACCCTTGGTAGATCCTGCGTTAAGATCGATCTAAGTTGGTTTAATTATTACTAATTGATCATAATGATTATTAATTTTATTTTTATTTTATTTTTAAGTTTATTTAATTTGACCTAGTCAAAATGTTTTAATTAATATTTATAATTATTTATTTTATTTATTTTTTTAATTGTATTTTACATTATTTTTATTGTTACCTAATTTTACCTAGTCAAAATGTTTACATAACATAACATAACCTTACAACATCTCTTTCATACTAGGCTAGAGAGTGCCTCTAGGCACAATTAAGTATTGGCATCATCTTCACAAAATATAGCCTAATACGGAAGAAATGTTGTAATGTTATGTACAAACATTTTGATTCAATCAAAGTACCCACGGTTATTGGACTTCGTCCATGTACTATATAACCAACATAGATCCATATTAACCATTGACCTAACATGAGTAGAGAGGGATCCCATACTATATAACCAACATAGATCTATCTTAACCAGTGATCTAACATGAGCAGAGAGGGATCAAATTTCTTTAAGTACAAACTTATTTTAGAGTGCAAAAAACAATGTGTAATTAATATACTTTTAAGCATACATAGATATTAATTTATATCAAAATATTTTATTCATAACCCACATTGGATATTTTATTCTATACAATATTAAAAAAAAAAAAAAACATTTTTTCTATTTATAGATATATATGAAGTTGATATCACATGCTAAAATATTTTTGAAAAATATAAGGTTAAAACATGCATAACATATTGTTTTTCTTTTTTTATTATTGCGGACATTGCTTTTCTATTTAAAAAATATTTTATTTTTATTTTAAGAGGGACGGACATACTTACACATCCCCTCCACACTGGGTTGTAGAATGAGCATCTAGTCCCAATTATAATTATAAATTATAAATTATTTTGACTTGGTTAAATTAAAAAATTTATAGTTTTTATTAGTTTTTATTATAATTATAGTTATAATTATAATAAGCTCATTTGATTATTAATTTGCTAGTTTAATTTCTCTCATTAAATAGGCCATCTCCACATGAATACCATGGGTTCTTATAAAGGTAAATCTCAAAAAACCACTGGTAACTTGACCGAGTCAAATTTATCTTAACTACCCAACTAAAATCAACAAAGTTTGAAGTTACTTTTATTTTAAAGTGGGGTTATCTTTATTTTTATTATTTTATTATTTTTGTTTACATAAAAAGATATGACTGGAGAGGACATATTGGTGCAATCGTTTTTTCTATAACATATATTTAAATATGAAAATTATATCATTTTAACTTTACACTATTTATAGAAATTAAATCAGCGTAGGTCCATCTTAACTTTGGATATATCAAGGGAGGTGCAAGCATTTCCTCAAGTTTTGCAACTCAAAAAAGAGATTTGCAACTAAAGAAATTTGAACCCTCTCGGTGTTTTATAGACCCATGATTAAGATGAATTATATATTAATTTGTAATGTTGTGTAATTAATAAAAAGTAAAATAAATATTTATAACATATTATGTTAATAGTAAAGGCATAGTCTAACTTATAGAAGTCAAGTGTCCCACGAATTTTTAGGGTGGTGAATCCATTTATGCATTCAAAAATGTATTTTAAACAACAACCACAATCCTGCTTGAGATTGTATAGCCAAAATTCTTGTGAAAAAAACATTTCGTTTGTCAGTTAGACTATCTCAAGTATATATATATATATATATATATATATATATATATATATATATATATATATATATATATATAGATATAATATATATATATATATATATATATATCTATATCTATATATATATATATCTATATATATATAATATTTGAAATAACTTTTTTTGTCTTTTAATTTATAGGTTTTTTATTTTAATTTGTTGTATTTTAATTTTCAAAATTTTACATGATTTTTTTTCAATTTAGTTTTATAACAAGATTTATTTATTTTCACCACAAAAACATATTTATATCATCTTAATAAAATATATCCATACCATATTCTATATATTAGTTATTAATATTGTGTAATTGATAAAATATAGATAAATATATATCATATATTATGTTAATAATAAAATATAGATAAATATATATATCATACACTATGTTAATAATAAGTGTTTCATGAGCAGTAATGTGGGTCTAGGGAAAACTAAAAATTCTAAAGTTTAAATTCTTTAGTTATAAACCCAGAGATTTACTAGTAGTTATGTGTCTAATTATATTATATAGAAGGTTTGAAAAATATGGGTGCCATTTTATATGACACATGGCTTTAGCTCCACGTTGATCAAGCGGACTTGGTTCTTCCAGGAATGGGCAGGCTGGGCATTTGGCTAGGTGTGAACATGCCTGCCAAGGCGAATTGCAGGCCATCAAGAAATGAATGTGACTTTCATGTGAGGGAGAGTTGTTTCGTGAGGAATATAAGGTAGTGTTATACTCTAGAATTGTTGATTTCTAGTCAAAATTCCAGGTCTCTCGATCCACGTGTCATTATAGTGTTGTCTTAAATATGCTTCCAGTATTTTTTTGTAGGAAAGATGATCAGCTGCAGTAAATTGTTGATTTGTTGGGAGATAATATTATAACCAGTTGTTTTTAGTGAGATTTTTTAGAAGTTTTTCTGGTGGGTTTTTGCGGTCTAATTTCCCTCAAATCCGGCAGTAATTTATTGAAATCACAAGCTTGATGTGTAACCCCTGCACAATCGAAGTGCCATAGGGATTTTTGAGGGTGTTGAATCCATATATACAATCCCAAAACCAATTTAAATAACACGGCCGGATTCCGACACTAGAAAATCTAAAAAGTCTCACTAAAGACAAGTCCATATTTTAATGCTCTAAAGTTGTAGATTATATTTTAATGTTGGAAAGTTGCATCTAAAAGTGGGATGGAACAAGAATTATTTGATTAGTTTGAAGTGCATGCTTAATAAAGTTAATTTAAATTGTAATAATGGATTTTGTAAAAATCACATATTGAGCCTAACTCAATGTGATTGCATAATTGTTAGAATTGATTATTTTGAAAATTGTTTGGTGAAGTTATTTTTTTTAGTTGTGAAGTTATTTTTGTTATAATTCATAACTCTAACGAATGAAAAAAATGTATGAATATGAAGACAAAGATGCCAAGCATGTGAATCTTTCCAAAGGAGGACCATATTTGACATATATTTCTTGTAATATATCATTTATTTGTTTGCATAGTGAAGAAGTGTTGTAACAGAAAGGGAGTTATAGCTACATGGTTTTTTTCATGAATTTTTTTTCGAGTGGTGCATTACATGGTAAATTTGTGTGAGTGTTTAAAATAAGACAGACCGATGACCATGTTGTAATATGATTGACACATTGTAGTCATAGTAAGTTTATTATGTTTTCATGTAGTGGTCTTTGAAAAGATTTGTACTGGTATCTATAGGAGATGGAGAGTGTTGTACTTGTATCCATGTAACATTAAAAGGGCATATCATTACAAGACCTAGAGAGGCATGCATACCCCTTTATCATGTGTCCCTAATGACTTGGATATCTTGTCCATTTTAGTTCAGTAGCCTATGTTAGGGAGTTTTTTAACACTGAGTGATCCACGTGTTGTCTAGATACATTGAGTGGACCATATTAGTTGTAGACTTCAAGAGGTGAATTTTTACATTTTAGGGAAGTTCATCAAGAGTTTAAATGAACCATGTATAGAAAGGGACATCATTGTAGATCAGCAGTTGCATCAGTTAGGTACTCATGCATTATGGCGGATGGTTGTTCCTTTATATGGATGCCAACATTTTGGTGATGTTTGCATGATTTTTGTACGAAGTGTAAGCGCCAGGTTAGACCTAAGGTAGACTTTGTTGATCAGGAGGTTCTTCAAGTCATAGTGAAACATTTATTACAAAGAGAAAGATATTGAAGACCTCAATGGATGAAGATGAAGACAAGTAATCATCAAGGAGGACTATTGGAGTATTTAACTCCTATTTGTCTTATGAGTGTGAGCATATATTTGATTATTTTTAATTATTTGTCATTATTGCTAGAGTTCTATTTTCTACCAGACGGAGTCTATTCCTATTATTTAGGAGTTCGTTGAGGCCTAGTTGGTTGAGAAATTATCTCCATCTAGTTAGTCTCCTAGATTTGTGTGTGGTTGAGATATTCACTCAACCAAAGATTGTATGTCCAAGATAGTTTTCATGTATTGAGACATAGCTTTATGTATTTATATTTGTACCATTACATTGTGGAATAGAGCTCTCGAGACATTTTATTGTGTGAGAATAAGATTCTACTCTCCTGCATTTTAAAAATAAAGATCTTTCAGGTTTTTGAATCCATTTCTGCATTAAAAATAATAATTTTATCAATCCAATAAAAATTTTAAAAAAATAGAAATAGGTGAGATTTATATTAGAAATAGGATGCAAGGATGATGTCTCTTAACAAACACTAGCATAACCATCAAGTACTATGTGTTAGGTATGGAAGGTCTAAATCATCATAAGGGATTTCAACAAGTTTCTACTAATAAAGACTCTTAAATTGACACCTCATATGTTAATATTGTTAGACTACACAACATAGAAAATACCAACGAAACACATGCTTATAAGCACCTCATCTTGATTGATATAAGTGGGGTATGATTCATGATTTCCCAAGTCATTTGGTGGATTGTTTCCTCTTCCTTGGGGTCATCAAGGATTGAATTCATTTAGCAAAGTGTGAAACCTTATTTATGTTGCAAATCATGTTTGCTAGCATTAACCATTCAACTTCCATTTCTTGGATTTGCCTTTTCTAATGCATAATAGTATCCATGACCATTGTGTTTGGGGAAATAAAATAATATTCATTCTCATGAATCTTTGTTGTCACCAAGAATATGGGCATCCTATTATTGTTGAAGAAATCCTCATGCCTATCCAAAACTCTATGCATTTCTTGGATTTCCATTAATCTATATATAAAATCTCCCACAATTGCTTAAATAGAGAATACACAATATACACCTAAATAGATAATTCCAAAAGGGTGAACCAAGCCTTTCAAAATAGAATGCACAACAAACACCCAATAGGTCAAGACATTACTCAACGAGGGAAAATATATAGCAGTTGTGAAATAAAAAGGTACACATAGGAAAGAAATACACATGAAGTGGTCACTAAGGGATAGCTTGAATGTCCCTCCTTGGAGTCATTTAAAACTTGTAGTTTGAAATTCAAAGCATCACCCAACAAGAATCTAAATAGAATCAAATGGAAGAGAAACTAATATCTTTAATTCCAATGTTAAGAACCATAAGCAAGAAATCAGAACCAACTGTTATAGCTCCAAATATCACCTTATGTATTTTTGATGCTTGGTTTATGGCCTAGGGCAACCCCTCCTTCCAGACTTGGTCCAAATATTTTGAAAACAGTGTTTTACTCCTTGTATGTGACTTTGCCTTGTATTAAACGTGTGTACATGTGGGTCAGTATATACCCAACCCACGTATATGTCTTAAAACACTTAAAAAAATTAAATTTCCTTAATTATGGGCAGAGATCACGGGTTTTACCTATTGATTACCTATTAGTGCCCATGGCCCAACTGTTTCCCAAGTAAAAAACTACTTTGGGAGAAGTATAAAAAGACTTCAATGGGAAGGCCTTAAGGAGGACAGAAAATAGAGAATTACTCTGCTGAGATTATCCCTTGATCAAGTCTGAAAATCCCTGTGCTTCAAGCACTTCCCCAAGTTCAGGAAACCCTTGTTTCCTTGAGAGTTGCTATCCTTTCACTTGTGGAAGATATCCTTGTGTTGGTTATGGAAGGAGCCTTTTGAAGACTGGGACTAGACGGACCTGGAGGATGGTTCCGCTTGGAGCCAGAAGAGGAAGACTCAGGTGAACTCTTTCTATGTTTTATTATAGTTATCTGCAATAAAAGAAACATTGTCTTGTTCCTGATATCAACTTTGTTCATGCATCTGATGTTGTTGTTATGGTTTATGTATGAATGACTATTTCAATGTATAACTAACCATCTACTTATATGTTATAAAGTTGATTTCACTATAATGCTTTATCTATATGTTGTTGTGCGTCTTTGAATTGGTTGTTTTGTAGGTTCAAAGATCGTGAGGAGTTGTAGAGGGTTTGAACCCTAGCTGGAACTACCCGAACGAAGGACCCCCGGGTATGTACATCCTCACATAGTTTTCTCGTTTAAGAATTTTTCCTGAGTTATATGCTTGTTTCTTGTTGTAGAATACTCCTGCCCTGCTAGGGTTCTGACCCAAATCCCTAGGGAACTTTATCCCTTAACACCAACAAAGATCCATTCAAGCATTGACAGTATTGGATTAAGGTAGAAACCACCATGGATTGATCCAAAACCACTTTAAAAACACCAAAGTATGTCAAAAAAAAATCTATTGGAAATATTTACTTGAATATCCAATATAACTCTAGTCAATTTCCACTAATTCTCCTCCTCAAATGTTGCACCTTCCCCCTAAGCCATAATCACACCTTCCTTCTACTTAAAATCCCTCTAAGCTTCAAATTTCCACAATGCATTAAGGTTAGCATATGTGAAGATGTTGCGAGTGTGATGCACATTGTATCCTACCTCCATCTTGTTATACTAAATCAAATTTGCTGAGTTGACATATGTAATTTAAGAAAACTAGTAAAATGGCATAATGCATAAATTGGCATTAATCATAAACCCAAGGGATAAATTGGAAAAAAAATTCAATTTTTTTTCCTTAAGCTTCCTTCATTCAATCTTGAGGTATAGTTGGCAAGGGTATACTCTTATTGATATAGTTACCTCAAGAATTGGAAAAAATTAACATTCTTGAATTGAAGAATCTATTTTTTGTTCTAGTAATGAGGAAAACCAACCTATTGTTAGATGGTATTTTCTTGTTGTTCATAATATTGATAATTATGGATGAGTATAAAATAAATACCAAAGAGTTCATACTATATGCATTTATACATGAAATTCCCTAGAGGAGAGCATGCAACTCCACTTATTTTTTTTGGTTGTTTGTAGATCCCATTAATCAATTATTTATTGTTTCCCCTTGGGATTAAGGATCGTCCCTCCTGCACCTCTCACCACTGATTGTCCTTTCAATATCCCATCAAATAAGACAATGTGCTTTTTAAACTTATTCTACTACTCTTTGAAATATTCCTCTTACATTCTTAGCTTCTAATTAGAGCAATGTAAGGGATGAAATATTATTGGTTTTGGATGAGAAGCTCCTCCCTAAGGATGTTTACTAGCCACTCTTTCTCCTAATAGTTAAGTAAGTACATCAAATGACCTTTTTTGACATAAATATTAATGGTTTTTGTCATTAAATCCCTTGTTTTAGTAGTCATTGTCCTAAGATTGACCAGTTCCTATTGAAATATGGCTTTATAATGGGTCAACCAAGATTTCCAACAAATAAACTTTGGAGATACTTTCCAAACTCTCTTGAAAATATGTTTGTTTAAAAACAAGGTCCTATAGAATTTAAACCAAAGACTAAACATATCTCTTCAGGCATATAGTGCTCTCATCTTATAATTGATCCCTTCAAAAGAAAACTTCCACACATGCTTGGTAAAAATGTAATCAAAGAACAAACAACGATGATTTTTAGCCTTCATATACCACAACGCACATCATGATGTCCCTTGTAGTCTTCATTTTTTAATATTATCCATATTTAGAACCTTGTCATTAACCATTACCCAACATAAATCATTGATCTTGGGGAAAACATCATTTTTTCAAACCTACTTCCATATACTAGATTGTTGTGGGAGAGGAAAAGATACAATGTCATCTTGATATCTAGATTTAACAAAGTAATATAATATGCCTCAACCTCTATGATCATGAACTCAAAGATTAAACAAAGCACATCCTTTAATAAATACTATAAGAGTTGGGATTAAATAGGAAAGGTTAGCTAGATGTGAAGAAGGGAAGCAACTATTTCAACAAATCACCATTTACTAAGCAAGACGATATATCAAACAAGGAGTGAAAAATTTTGTTTTTATCATCCATCCTTTCAGATGAAGGATCCTTTTAGAGGAAGGAGCTCACATTTGAGTTCCATAAGAGGATTTCCCATAATGGCTATCCATCCTCATTACCTGGAACCCAAGTGAGTTTAGACTAGATATGGAATTACCTGGAACCCAAATGATTTTAGACTAGATAAGCTTAGAAGGTGATATGCATGGATCAGGTGCCCTGAAATGCAACGAGTTACCTTAATTATCTCCTACAATAATTTATTAATGAATTTCCAAAGAATTTAGAGGACAATTTGATTTAATTGATGAGTATTTTTTATAAAAATGGAAAATAAGTCAATGATGGATTAATTCATAGTTGTTGTCCTCAATATTGTGAGATTTAATCTCAACTGTCAGGATTAGGAATTTCTCTTAAGATTAGGCTTTGATATTTTTAGTAGGAGGTTCAAGCTAAAGGAGAGACAAATTTGATTTGGCATGAGATGGGATTCAGTGGAGCGCAGTATTTGGCAGCGAGAACCAGAAAAGGTTAGATCAAGCTAGTTATAGTGAGATCAACAAAGAGGCCAATTTTTTTTTCTCTTTGGCCGAGAGGCTGAGTTTTTTTGTATGTATAAGTTTTATGCTAGACCCCACATGTGGATTGTACAAGAGTTGAATAAGAGAAAGAGGGTTGAGATATTTTGTTGGGTATTTACAATAGCAAATTCTTGTGTAATTGTTGTAAGAATATATTTATCATGAAGCTAAATAAGAAGCCCATCATTTGCTGGTTTCCCCACATTTGGGTTTCCAAGGTATATCTATGTTATTTTTATATTACACGCAATTAGTTTCGAGTGTTTTTATTTTTTTGTTTATTTGGTTAAAAATACAGAATATTTATTGTTACAAATCATATTAGAAAGATTTGTTTATTTTAGATCTATGATTATTTGTTGAGATAGTAAATTTGTAATTGGGTTTAAATAAATTAACATTGTATTAGATGTCTAAAATCTGAATACAAAGCCAAGGATATTTGATATAAGTTTTAGGACAAAAGAATTCAAAGATTTCAGTTTTCAATCTCTTCAAGGGTTATATTCTACAATGGCTACTAGTGTTCGATATGAGGATAGACTTGAGGTTTCTTTGAACTCTTTGCAATGGAAGGCTTAAATCTTAGTTTTTCTCAGGGAGAAAAAGTTTTGGAATTTTGTTAATACAAAAATGGTCGTGCCAACAAATAAATAAATTTCTCTTGATTTGCATGAGGTCAAGGAGGCCAAGGTGTAGAGGATTATTCTAGATGAGGTCAAATATAATCTCATACCCGATCTCTTATAGAAGGATAATGTGAAAAGGATGTGGGATGTGCTCATGAAATTATATTAGAGCGACTATCAGAGTCGAAATATGTTGCCCACGAACAAGTTTCATGGCACAAGCATGTCTAAGGGAAAGAGTGTGACATCTTATTTATCCAAGCTAACATGGGTCAAGGAAGAATTAGTTGTTGTTGGAGAGACAATTGCTAAGGAGGAGATAGTGTATATAGCGTTGAATGGATTTTTTAATCACTATGAGGTATTTTTCAAGTGTGTTATGGGCTAGGATCACCTACCCAATTGGGGAATACTTTGGGATTATTTCATCCAAGAGGATATTTGAGAAAGTGGTCAATGAGGAGATCAAAGGAAGGGATTTGAAGAAGAGGAGAACCTTGCTCTAGTAAGAAAGTGTAAGCAGAAGGCTAAGAAAGGGCCAACTTATGGATCCTCTTCCAAGGGTGAGAAGAAGAGGGATCCAAGAAAGGTTAAATTCTCATCAGTTGGGCCACTATGCTAGCCAATGCCCAAATAAGAAGAAGGGAAAATAGAAGAAGCAGGTTGTTGCTACCACAAAGATAGATGAGTTTGCAACACGGTTCGAGAATGAGTTTTCTCTCGTTGCATGCCTCTCGAGTACATTTGCCACCAGCATGTGGTACATTGACATTGGGGCTTCTTTCCACATGACGTGAGTGAAAGAGTATTTCACTAGTTTGAAGGAAAAGGATTCAAATTTCTACATCTATCTTGGAGATGATGCCAAGTACCATCCATCTAGTATGAGCATGGTCAAGTTTTAGAGGGAATATGACAAACCATTGTTGGTGAAGGACATGTTGTATGCTTCAAGTATGAAAAATAACCTGATATTAGTTACTACCTTAGAGGAAAAGAGTTGCATTGTGAACTTTGATAAGTGTAAAGTATATATTCAATCCAAGAACCCCAAGACAACGAAAGTAATAGGGGTCAGGAAGGGAAACTAGTTTCAATTGTAATTTGGAAAAGGAGGATTGCCCATATTAATCATCAAGGACATAATTTTCTCAAGGAGATAGTGAAGGGGCTGCCAAAACTAAACATCATGAAGCATGAGGTGTACAAGGGTTGTGCACTAGGTAAATATGCCAAGACTAGTTTTTTGAGCAACGACACTAGGTCCAAAGGATTTTGGATCTAGTACACTCAGACATGTGTGGATCCATTTCAAAAGTATCATTGAGTTAATACCAATATTATTTGAACTTCATTGATGACTTCTACCGGGAGACCTATATCTATTTCTTGAAAAATAAGGAGAAGGTCTTCAATAGACTCAAGGAGTTCAAGGCTCTCGTTGAGAATAAAACAGGGAGGAAGATCAATACAATGAGGTTAGATAATAGAGGCAAGTAAATCTTGAATGACTTCTATGTTCAGGAAAGTATCAATAATGAGTTTATTTTTCCATAAAACCCTCAGTAGAATGGGGTTGTAGAGTAGAAAAACATCGCTGTAGTTGGAGCATCCAAAGCCATGCTCCATGACCAAGATCTACCTCTGCTTTTATGGGAAGAGTCTTACAACAGTGTTGCATACTTACATAATAGAATCCCATACAAATTGTTTGGAGGATTGACACCAAAGGATTTTTTTACCGAGAAGAAACTGCATTTGGGACACATTTGCACCTTTGGGTTCTTTTTGTATTGCCATGTTCTCGAGGAGAACAGGACCAAGTTGGAGGCTACTATAGAGAAAGGTATCCTTGTGGGGTATAGTGAGACTTCAAAATCATATCATGTTTACGTTCCCTGTAGAATTCCTGCAGAAACTTCGATATATCTAGAATTCTAGTTAAATTAAACACAAGTAATTTGCCGATATTCAAGAGAGGAGAGAAAGAATTTGCTCCATAGAATCAATGTATTAAGTTAATGAACAATAGTAATACATGAGCAACCAAACCTCTATTCCCAAAGGAAGGTGGTTATATAGAAATTGCCGAATCTAGAAAACTAGGAAAAACTAGTAAAAAACTAGAAAAGGATAAGAAAAGCTAAAGGGAGGCCTAAAATAGCAACAATGACTGAAGACAACCTATGCCAACTATCAAACATGAGGAAAGAATGAGGAGGGGTGCATTTCCCAAGAAAGGAAACTTTAAAACATGATAAAATGGTCCGGGGCACCAAATCCCTTGATTTAAGGGGGAATCTTCATGTGGGCCGCCAATCCTCAAATAACTCAAGTGGATGAGGTGTGGTTAGGTGTGAACATGCACTTGGATGTCTAAATGGTTTAGGAAAGTGGTTGGACCAATATTTCCATAATATTAAGCCTTTAAAGGAAAAAAACAAGGGAAAGTTTGTCCATCGAGTTAGTTTACCAAAAACCAAGTGTGAACATGACTTTTAGTGCATGTGGCTAAGTCAAGGATAATTAGGCTAAAAAATAAATGTAGATGTTAGGATTATATTCAAACACCCCCCCTTCATCCTAAGTCACTTATCTAAACTGAGTCCTGGCCAAGATGCCATGTTAGGTACTCAGGTACGATAAATAAAAGATCATCATAAAATGAAGAAAGAGGGAAAACCTTGTGGGACAAACCCCCTCCTCCCCCCCCCAAAAGAGGAGAAAAGGGCTAAGTGGCCAGAAGGGCCTACTCAACTGTCTCCACCACTCCAAGCATAGCTCTTAGTTCTAAAAAATTCTTTTCAGTGAAAGACTTGGTGAAGATGTCTGCAACCTACTGCTCAGTGGGGCAGTACTGCAGTGATATGACTTGGTCACGGTTCAACTCGCGGATGTAATGCATGTGAATCTCGATGTTCTTGGTCCTCTGCCTCTGAACTAGATCAATTGATATCTGAATGGACCCCTGATTGTCACAAAATATGACAGTCAGAAGTGGATACTGAATACCAAACTCGGAGGGAAGCCCCTGCAACCAAACAGCATGTGTAGCTACATTCACTGCACCTCTATACTTTGCCTTGGCTATAGATAAAGCAATTGTGGATTGCTTCTTGCTAGAATAGAAAAAAGGCCCTAAACTAAAGTTGAAAACATAACCAGAGGTGGAATTGCAGTCTGTACCATTGCCAACCCAATTAGAATTTTTGTACCCAATCAGTGAAAGTGGGCAATTTGCAGCGTAAAAGATACCAAAACTAGAAGTACCTTTCACATATCTAAGGATTCTCTTTGCAGCTTTCAAATGAAGCTCATGGGTCTCCTTCATATATCTAGAACAAACTCCTACTGCAAAAGATATATCAAGTCAGTTGTGAGTAAGATACAACAAACTCCCAACCAGCTATCAATACAGTGCACTGTCCACCAAAGGTGTAGCACCTACATCCTCAAATCTGATCCCCGAAAGAAAGGGAGATGTTGATGGCTTGCATTTTGCCATCTGAAAGAGGACAAGTAGATCTGATGCATACTTAGACTGTGCCATCTTGATCCCTGAAATAGACTGAGAAACTTCAAGACCAAGAAAGTAGTGCAACAATCCAAAATCTGTCATGGAAAATCGATCATGCAATGTTGATTTTGCCAAATCAATAGCTAATGTAAGGTTCCCTGACATCAGTTAATCATCTACATGAAGTACTATCAGCAAAATGAAATCATCATGTTGCAGCAAATAAACATTCGGATCAGATTTGCATCGAATGAATCCAATGGAAAGCAGGAAAGAATCCATCTTTGCATACCAGGCTCTGGGAGCTTGTTTTAGGCCATACAAAGATTTCTTTAATCTGCAAATGAGGGAAGAGTTTTGAATGTATCCCTATGGCTGCTCCATATATATCTTCTCCTTGATATATCTATGAAGAAATGCACTCTTCACATCCATGTGATGAACTTCCCATCTGCGAGAAGCAACAATGGCTAAAACTAATCGAATGGAGTCCATGTTTGCAACAGGTGCAAATGTCTCTATGTAGTCTATGCCATGTACCTGTGAGTATCCTTTTGTAACAAGTAGAGCTTTTTACTTTCTGATCTCACCATCTACAGCATTCTTTGTTCAATAGATCCATTGGCATTGAACAATCTTTCTTCCTTTCGGAAGTGGAACCAAGTCCCATGTGTTGTTTTCCATGAGAGCAGAGTACTCTTCATCCATGAAAACCTCCCAAAGCAAGTTTCCAATAGCCTCAGAGTGTGACTGTGGATATGAACCAAGTTTCATATAGCAATGTATGGGAAGCAATGGTTCGGTGGCAGCCAGGGCTTGAGGAGCCCCAAAAAACTGTGATCTAGTCCTTCTCGCATCCACAGGATCACCGACTAGTTCACCCGCATCTTGCAGGGTTTTCTCTGCCCAAGTTGGCAGTTGAGTTGGAGTAGCCATGACCTACTCCTCATCCTCTGAATTAGACCCAAGAGGATTCTTTGATGGCTGCTCTGAACTACTCGAAGAAGTTTCGTACTCCTCCTCATCAATGGCAATAAGCGGTTCCTCGGCAGGGTCTGTTGAAAAATCATGCAGTGATTCTTCTTCAAACTTCACACTTCGAGCTACAAGGAACTTTTCAGTGTGAGAGTCCAACAATATATATCCTTTGACACTATCAAGATATCCAAAAAAGATACATTCAACACTTTGAGGCTCCAAAGCCTTCCTCTTATCTGTCGGAATGTGAGCCCATGCTCGTGAACCAAAAATGCGAAAGTGTGACACTTTCGGTTTCTTACCGGTCCAACATTCAAATGGAGTGGTGCCTTTGAGTGCTTTGTGAGGAATGTGGTTCTGAATGTATGTTGCACAATTAATAGCTTCAGCCCATAGCTTAGGAGCTAATGATTTGGACTGTAGCATACAATTGGCCATCTCTTTTAACAACCAGTTTTTCCTCTCCATGACACCATTCTGTTGTGGTGTATATGGCACTGTGTGTTGTAGCTGTATACCTACATCAATACAAAGTTGCTGCACATATTTTTTGACATACTCCCCCCCATTATCAGTACGGAGTATCTTAATCTTACACCCAGACTCATTCTCAACAAGTTCTTTAAAGTCTATAAGGCATTCAAATACTTCTGATTTTAATTTCAAAAAAAATACCCAAGTAAAGCGAGAGAAATCATCTATGAAGGTGAGTACATATCAAGCCTTACTGATTGAAGGCTATGGGAATGGGCCCGTGATGTCACTATGAATCAGCCCAAGAGGTGAATAATCTATCTGTGCCTTCCCTTTGTCAAACTTTTGCTCTGGATGCTTGCCAAGAATGCATCCTTGACATACACCGCTTGTGAATTTAATAGCAGGCAATTCTTCTATCATGTTTTCCTTGCTGAGTTGATGCAAGTACTTATAGTTTAGATGGAAAAATATTTCATGCCATAACCTGCTAATATCATTAGATTGTGACATAAATATAGTGCTAATAGATTTAGGAACAAAGTGGGAGAATAAATACAAACGAGAACCGTGATCTGCAATTCCATGTGCAAGTTGTGAGCCCGTGGAAATGTCGGTAATCATTGTGGAGTCCGAAGTGAACTCCACCTTCCTTCCAGAGCTGGAATGAGTGATCTGATATATCGAGAGAATATTTGTGGACAGTGAGGGAACATGAAGCACATTTTTGAAGCATCCCCCTTCAAGGTCTACAATTCCTTCTCCACACACCTTTGCAGGTGTGGCATCTCCCAAGTAAATTAGGGATCTGGTGCTTTCTTTGATGGAGGAAAATTCATCTTTTGATGCAGCCATATGGTTCGATGCACCTGAATCAAGGATCCAAGCTAATGGAGTGGATGTGACAGCCATTAAAGCATGACCATCTCGTGCTCTCCCTCTCCCATCTCCTGTTCTGTTATCATCCTTCTTCTTTGCATTCTCGAGCACGGTGAGATTGTGCTGTTGCAATTGCTTAGCCATCTCATCGATTGTTTTCCTCATGCAATTTTCTTCAGATGAAAACCTTTGGAACAATAGCTGCAAAGTGTTCTTTCCTTCTTCTTCTTACCCTTAGGCAAAGAACAACTCTGAAGATTGTACGGATCTCTCCTTCTTCGATTCATTAAATTTACCCTTCCCTTTTTGCTTGTCTCTTCCACTGCTCTTTGGAGCATCAGTAGCCGCAAGTGCTTGGCTCTTTGAACGCTTGATGGCACCCATTTTGACTAACTTAGCTTGTTCTTGAGTCCATGCTGCAATGAATTCATTCAATGGAGGCATTTCCATTTTTCCTGAGTCAATTTAGATGCTTGAAAATACGATACAAATACGGAGTATTCAGGGCCTAGTTTCGAGAGAATCGAAAGGATGAGTTGATCTTCCTCTTTATTGACTCCAAATGCATCAAGTTCAATGAGGAGGGATTTAAACTTGGTGAATTATTCTTGCAGATTTCTGAAATGAGTTGGACTAAGGGATATGAGTTCATTCTCCAATTGATGCACTCTCATTTCATCCTGCTTGCCGAATCGTCCTTCCAATGTGGTCCAGACCACATCGGGAGTAGTGGCTCCGCTGACATGAAAGAGGAGTTATCTGGAAATTGATAGGCATATCAGCCCAATTGCTTCATCTAATTTATTGAAATACTTGATCTTCTCCGCTGCAAAAGTCAGTTCAATCTCCGTTCCCATTGTTACCCTGTAAAGCCCTTTGCTTCGAAGGAGCAGAGTGATCTTGTCTTCCATTTGAAGTAATTGAAAGGATTTAGAACGAGTTTTGTGGGATGAGAGATATGATCCATTGCTGCTTTCTACACCTCCTGATGATCTATACCTACAAAAAAAACCGTGTAAAATCCACTAGATTTAAACTAGCTCCGATACCATGTAGAATTCATGCAGAAACTCTGATAGATCTAGAATTCTGGTTAAATTAAACACAAGTAATTTGTTGATATTCAATAGAGGAGAGAAAGAATTTGCTCCATAAAATCAATGTATTAAATTAATGAAAAATAGTAATACATGAGCAACCAAACCTCTAATCCCAAAGGGAGGTGGTTATATAGAAATTGCCAAATCTAGAAAACTAGGAAAAAACTAGTAAAAAACTAGAAAAGGCTAAGAAAAGCTAAGGGGAGGCATAAAATAGCAACAATGACTGAAGACAACCTATTCCAACTATCAGCCACGAGGAAATCATGAGGAGGGGCGCATTTCCCAAGGAAGGAAACTTTAAAACATGCTAAAATGGTCCGGGGGACCAAATCCCTTTATTTAAGGGGGAATCTTCATGTGGGCCGCCAATCCTCAAATAACTCAAGTGGATGAGGTGTGGTTAGGTGTGAACATGCACTTAGATGTCTAAATGGTTTAAGAAAGTGGTTGGACCAATATTTCCATAATATTAAGCCTTTAAAGGCAAAAAACAAGGGAAAGTTGGTCCACCGAGCTAGTTTACCAAAAATCAAGTGTGAACATGACTTTTAGTGCATGTGGCTAAGTCAAGGATACTTAGGCTAAAAAATAGATGTATATGTTAGGATTATATTACAATGAGGTCAGATAATAGAGGCGAGTACATATTGAATGACTTCTATGTTCAGGAAAGTATCAATAATGAGTTGATTTTTCCATAAAACCCTCAGTAGAATGGGGTTGTAGAGTAGAAAAACATCGCTATAGTTGGAGCATCCAAGGCCATGCTCCATGACCAAGATCTACCTTTGCTTTTATGGGAAGAGTCTTACAACAATGTTGCATACTTACAAAATAGAATCCCATACAAATTGTTTGGAGGATTGACACCAAAGGATGTGTTTACCGGGAAGAAACTGCATTTGGGACACATTTGCACCCTTGGGTGTTTTTTGTATTGCCATGTTCCTGAGGAGAAAAGGACCAAGTTGGAGGCTACTATAGAGAAAGGTATCCTTGTGGGGTACGGTGAGACTTCAAAAGCATATCATGTTTACGTTCCCTCTCTCTAGAAGACAATAATGTGTAGGGATGTGAAGTTTGTAGAAGAGAGGACTCTTCAGAATCCCGGGAGCATGAGTTCTTCTACAATTGAGGTTCAGGAGGAGCAATCACCAAAGGTTGAGACAGTGCATATTCCTCTTACTATAGTCACACAGGTTGGTGAGTAGAGCAAGTAGTCCAAGTAGAGATATTAGGATGAGGAACATGGGATTCCTCACAACCCGCCTCAGACTTCAGGCACAAGGAGGAAGCAGGCCAAGTGGGTAGAGAATACATTGAGAGAGGCCCAAAAGTATGTTAATTCTACAAGATATTCAGTCAGACAGAGCAAGGCTCCTCAGTGATATTCCATTTATATGGTGTTTATGAGTGAATTAATTTAGGTTCAACCTGCAAGATTTCAAGAGGCATCCAAGCATCAGGTGTGGATGGATGTTATGGTGGAAGAATATTTTTTCATCATGAAGAGCAATGTATGGGAGCTTGTGCCACGACAAGTGGGTAAGTCAATGATTGGAACTATATGGATGTACGATATCAAGCATGATGCAGATGGCAGCATGGAGAAGTTCAAAACTCATTTTGTGGCTAAGGGATTTTTGCAGAAGGAAGGGATGTATTATGATTAGACCTTGACTCTGGTAGACAAATACTCATCCATCAAGGTTTTCATTTCTATATAAACACATGTGGGTTGGAGGATTCACTAGATGGACATGAAGAAAACCTTCATTAATGATATATTTGAGGAAGAGATCTACATAGAGCAGCCAAAGTGTTTTTAGGTGCATGGGAAGGATTCCCATGTGTGTAGGTTGGAGAGAGCATTGTATGGGCCCAAGTAGGCTCCCGGGGCGTTGTATGCATAGATTGACAATTATTCACAAAGCATGGGCTTCACTAAGAGTGAGGCAGGCCCAAACTTGTACTACTTTCAGGTGAAGGGTAATCCTCTCATATTGGTGTTGTATGTTGATGATATGTTTCTCATACGATCTGAGGAGCTCGTAATGCACTGGAAGAATAACCTTGCAGAAGAGACAGAGATGAAGGATTTGGGACTAATCCACTACTTTTTGTGGTTGGAGATGTGGTAGCGAGAGGGAGATATTTTCCTTGAACAATGGAAATACACATTGGGGATCTTGAAGTGTTTCAAGATGGAGGACTACAGACTCATTACTACACTACTTGTGACGAAATAGAAGAAGATCAATACTTCCAAATCAGAGGAAGTGGAACCTACCTTGTATAGATAGTTGATTGGCTCTCTCATGTATTTGGTCAACAACAGACTAGACATTGTTTTACAATGAACACACTTAGTCAGTTTATGGTAGAGCTTAAGTGAGTGCAATGGGTAGCTACAAAGAATTTTCTAGGATATCTTTGAGGCATAGTTGAGTATGGTTTGAGGTACACTCAACAAGATGGAGTGAAGATAGAGGGGTACACTAATGTATATTGGGAAGGTAGTACAACTAACATAAAGAGCACTTTTTGGTGTAGTTTTAGTTTGGGATCAGGAGAAGTCTCTTAGTACAATATGAAATAGACATTGGATTTGTTGGGTTCTACAAATACCAAGAATGTTACTGCCAATATTTGGCTTCAAAAACTCCTTGTTGGGATTTTTTATCCGGAGACAGGTCTGACTGTCATTCATTGTCATAATCATAGTTGTATTGAACTCTCTAAGAATCCAGTATTCCATGACAAGTCAAATCCTATTGAGATCAAGTACCATTTCATCAAATATTGTGTGCAGAAGGGGACAATAAAGTTGCAATACATTCCCAGAGATGAGCAGGTAGCATACATCTTGATTAAAGCCTTGATGAAGGGAAAATTTGTATTCTTCAAGGATGAGTTGGGTGTTATGTAGAACACCTTCCTCACTAAGAGGGAGTGTTGATATTGTAGCTCAAAAGGTGATTCTGCATGGATCATGTGTCATGACAAGCAACAATTCACCTTAATATCTCCTACAACATTTTATTAATTAATTTCTAAGTTAAGACTTTAGACGACGATTTAATTTAATTTTTGGGTACGTTTTATAAAAAGGGAAAATAAGTCAATGATAGATTAAGTCATAGCCATTGATGTTAGCAAAATGAGATGTAATCTCAACCGTTGAGATTAGGGATTTCACTTGAGATTAGGGTTTTATATTTTTATTAGGACTTTCAAGCCAAAGGAGATACACGTTTGATTTGGTATGAGTTGGGATACAATGAAGCACAATGTTTGGCAACGAGAGTGAGAAAAGGCTAGATAGAGCTAGCTAAAGAAAGATAAAGACAAGTGATATCAATAGAGAGGCTTTGTTTTTTATCTTTGGCTAAGAGGTTGAGTTTCTTTATATACAAAATTTTTCTATTGAGTTGTGCATGTGGGTCATGCAAGAGCCGAGTGAGAGAAAAAGGGATGAGATCTTTTGCTAGGTATTCGTTGAAGCAAATTCTTGTGTAACTGTTGTAAGAAAATATTTCTCCTAAATTTGAATAACAAGCCCAATGTTTGTTGGTTTTACCCACACTAGGGTTTCTAGGGTATATTCATGTTAAGTTTCTATTATATCTGATTTGTTTCGAGTATTTTTCTCTTTTTGTTTATTTGGTTAAAACCCCAGAATATTTATTGTTTCAAATCATAATAGAAAGCTTTGTTTATTGTATATCTATGATTATTTTTTGAGACTGTAAATTTGTAACTGGGTTTAAAGAAATTAACAAAAAGATCATTTTGACACTAAGAGGAGGTTCAATGGAAAATATTTGAAGGAGAGGCTCGAGCTAAGACCCTAAGCCTAAGAATGAATAAAATTAGATAGGTGAAAGCCTCCATGAGATGGGGTCACAGGATTCTCCTTCCACCCCTAGGAAGCCTAGAATTGACTTGGGTAGGATACTATATTGAATATATTAACACTTAATAAAAAATAACACTTTTAAATCCATAATAATTTAGACTAAAAGAAAATTTAAAAAATTAAAAAACAAAAGTGCTAACTTCCTCCTAGAGGAGATGCTAAAAAATAAACACATTCCCTAAAACTAATGCATAAAATAATCGAGGCCACTATAAGCCTTTATAAATAGGAAGGGGGTTAATTAGGGATATCAACAACATTCCAATTGAAAAATACAAACAAGCATGCAACCTAAGCCAATAAAAAACTCACTAGGTTACCAAATAAACCTGTAAACCAAAATATTTGTTCTTTAATTTGAAATTGTATGGCATAATCCCACCATGATGAGGTAAATTTCCTTCATGTATTCAAATAATTCTAGAGTTGAGTGCATAGGCATGCAAAGAGATGGCATGAGTCTCTTCTTTTTACCACTTTGTCGTACAATTGTGCTTCCTTTCTATGTGCCATGTGACTCCTTAAATACATGATACATGCATTGATCTTCTTTAAAAAATCAGAAAATCAATTGATAATGAACCCTACCATTGAGAGCAATAAATCCACTTTTAAAGAAGTGATTTGTTTATAAAGTCATCTACTAAGTGGTTATTATCTCTTAACACTATAAAAATTGATGCAAGTGAATTTAATTGTTCCTTCTTTTGTTGAGATATCATTGATGTTAATATATTATCAACTAAGGTAGTATTCATTACTATTTGGCTTATGATGGGCTTTGAATGTCCCACCATTATTAGTGATTAAATACAAGAGTTCATGCCAATCTTCGTGCCTTGTAATAAAGCATAGACTTATGATTGATTATGCTGAGGGGAACATTCTATTGTCTAGTATGAATGAGATGTATAATTCCTTTCATACTCAACTAGGAGTTGACGTGTGTCCCTTCTAAAATGAAAAGAATTTATACACTAAATAAAAACACATTGTTTCATATAGTCAAAAACAAAAATAAATATAAATGGTTGGTTTGTTGTTGTGCATTTTACAACCCATTATGAGGGAGACGTATAATTCCTTCCATATTCAACCTAGAGTTGGCACATATCCCTTCTAAAATTAAAAAAAAAAATTATCTAAATTAAAAAAAAAAAAAACAATGTCGGTTATAATCAAAGATAGAAAATAAATATACATATTTGGTTAGTTATTGCGTTGAGAGGCGCATTCTACATCAAGGAGATTTGAAATTCCTTCAATTCTCAACCTAGATTCAACATGTGTCCCTTTTAAAATAAAAATAAAATATTAGCTAAATTAAAAAAACAAATAAAAATAATATATATATATATATATATATATATATATATATATATGGTTCTTTGTTCTCTTTTTATTTTTTGATATTGCAACCTAGTATTAAAGAGCGTGTGATTCCTTCAATTCTTAACATAGAAATGACATGGTCTGACACGTAACTACTACTAAAACTCTTGGGGCATACAACCTATCCTCCTCTCCATACATTGGGTCGCAAATAGGGGTATTTGAACCTTGTATCTCTCAATTTTCACAGATTTCATATTACTTCGGTCACCAATTAAGCTGCCACATTGGGACTTGTAATTTATTCAATTTTTAATATGAAGTTTATTAACATTTAAAAAAATATTAATAGAAAAATAAAATTCAACTTGAGTCATAATTAAACGATTTCAAATTTCAAGACATGTATTTAAAAATATATTCATAACAAAAAGACATTTTGATGTGGACAAGGTGGGCATAAATAAAATATTTCAATGCCCATGTTGAGTAAAATATTTCAATATAAATATGTATATATTATATAAACAAAAATAAAAACAAAATATTTAAATGTCAATGTTGAGTAAAATATTTCAATGTCAACTATGTATATATTAGATAAAGCAATTGAAAATAAAAAAATTCTTATGGTTAAAACATTTCGGGTAGTATGACTATTCGGTGTTTTGGAAAAAGGTATATTAAATAAAGTAAATAATTATTGGAATTTCAAATTTGAACTATGAGTCTATAAAATTAAAGTGTTGAAGGGGATTTTCAAAGTGTTGAATCCATTTATTCATTCAAAAGTACAATTTAAATAATGAAAAATTACAACCGCATGAAGAATTGTATGGTTGTGTAGTGGCCAGCAACAACCCCCCCTTTTTCATTTAAGTGTTGTCCAAAATACTAAATGAATGGGGACCCTTAGTTAAAATTTAGGAAAAGCAAGAGTTTCCTTTCTTCAAAATAAGGTTACCATCGTAAGCTTAGGAAGATCTTTTGAATACTTTAAAACCTAAGTTTATGATAAGAAAAATCTTTAAAAAATCACATCATAAAATGATAGAAAAACACCTCCATTTGGGTATAATCCTGGTATGTGCAAGAATTCTCATACTAAGCAGTATATCCCATCGCAATAAGGTAATGCCAATGAGAAAGACTTCAAGATTTTCCGATTTGCGATAACCCTGATCGCAAGATCGCATATTGCAGGGAATGGGCTAACAAAATATGGCAAGCATAAAACTTCTGCGATCTGCGATGTTGCGATATCGCGATAAAGCAATGGTTGCGATATTAAGCCAAATCAACTCTGCGATGTTATATTTGTGAGTTGGTACGAGAGCGCGATGGTGCGATAATGCGATGTCGCGATCTGCGATGATTGCGAACCAAATCGCAAAATCACTCCATCACGAATCTTTCGGGCACGCTATTCAAGAAAAGCCACTTACCATAATCTGACTCAAGATCATGCACTTTTAATGATAATAAAGGAATTAGTTGTCATCTATTAAATGTAGATGTGTGCTTTTGCAAAGAATTACTTCACGTAAGGTGGCATATTTGATATATCTACTGCATTTAAGACTCTCCCATCACCTTTCTTGATCAGTCATTTCCATTTGTGAGCTGCAGGAACGAAGAACGAAGGGCGATACCAAGCCATACGCAGGAAGAAATGGGAAAGAAAAATAAGGCTTAGGGCTATGAGGCGAAGGAAATGGCACCTTTATATACAGACACATCTTGTAGTAGAGACGCAGGGATATTGACGTGGGAAAGCATGTACAGACTGCTTGAAGAAGAAAACCCCAGGATAATGAAGGTTACCGCTGTCGCAAATTCACAGGGCTCTTCCGAAGCATCCTTAGAAGAGCTAGCGTGCTCATTCCTTCATCGGATATCAGCAAGGCCTAAAATTCTCCCATATATGGATATGATCAAGTGGATACTTGACAATGCAAAAATGAACGACAGATAGTTCAAGATTCAAGTACATGGGCTCATCGGGTCATTCGCTGCACAAGACTTAAAGCTCATGTATCATCTTCCTGAACCGCAGGCGACTTACAATGCCCAATTCATTAAAAAATTTGTGGCAGAGAACCCAAACCTATCAGAGACCACCAAATATTGGTCCAGAAAAGATGAACCACTCAAAAAAGATAAAAACGTTATGTACAGCACTGGTTCCCTCACCTCTCCGTATTGTTTTGCTGCGGCCATGCTTTGTAGATTATTCGGGATGCCAAATATCAATAAGTTTTCATCTGAATGGTTACCATTGATTGATGCTGCCACAAATGCCGTTATTATAGATTGGGCCAAGATCTTTTCTGATAACCTATTCACGGCTATTATCAATTACCGGTCTAAAAGATCCATGTCTCAAAGGATCTATCCTCCTTTTTACCTATCCGCATATGTTATGGATTCTATTTGTTATGTGTCTAAATTTCCCGGTATGGGTTTGAAATGGACAACTCAGGACCCATTACCCATCCATGTTTATCATAGGATATTATGGGATTCTCAGTTCATTCCACATTTCTACTAAATTTGTCACGGGCTTATCTTACCCATGTATAGAATGATGTATGATAAAGAACCCCCGAGGTGCTCACCTAAGGCACAGATAGATATCATCCCCATCGCAAGATGGTTCGGAGAAGAATGGTTCACCTATATTAGAGTATTTGGAAGCACCGTCCCCCCTCATGTCCTGCCTTTGTATATTCCTGACAAACTTCTGGCTAGAGAGATTGCATATCAAACTTGTTCAGAAGGTGGCCTGACTAAAGACCTAAAAGACAAAAAGAAGGCCATATGGCCTCAGTTTCCTGTAGCTTGTGGGGCCTTTTCATTGTTCGATGTAGGTCACGCGTTCACCGAAGTAGAGAATATGAAGTTTCTACAATTATTTAAATTCCCGGCAAGGCCATTTGACCCAAATGAGGTTGCCCAGGATTTCACAACGACAGTCAAGATAAAAGTGTTCGTTGGAAAGAAAGCTTTATTTGATGATTTATTTCAGAGTAAAAGCTCACTCCAGGAAATTTTGCGAGAAGCTCAATCGCGTTTGTCTCAAAATGACCTCCAAAGATTCATGGTATACAGGGAAAGAAGACTAGCCAGTGTTCCTCTAGAAAAGCTGCAACCACCTTCCAGAGAACCTACTCCAAGCATTAGCCTTAGTGGGAATTCAAGCGCTTCCGGATCTAAATCTAAGACTGGACAAGGGATGCCTGAGCATTCTAAAAGATCCGAAAACAACCAAGATAGAGGTGAAGAGTCAGCTAAGGACACCACTCAGTCAATGGAATTTCCACAGCAGCAAGTTATCGCCTCCTCGTCAAGAGATGTCCCCCCTCTCGTCATTGAAGCACCACCCGTCACAACAGAATTAGATAAAGAATGGGAAACCTTCAACGAACTGATCAATCTTGAAGGACAGGCCCCAAAAACACCTGTGAGCAATACACAGGTAGCACAAGACGTGTACTCAACCATAGTCAGCAATGTCACAGAAACGGAGCATATTCCTATCACTCCATCTTCTGAGCTTCTACTGAATGTAGAAGAAATTCCCCCACTGGACATATTTTATAGTCCCCAACATAAAGCAGTTGTAAGAAGGCAAAGAAAAAAGAGAAAGTTAGAAAATACACTTTCTCAGGATGCTGAGCAATTAGACGTCCTGTGGAAAGATCCTGTCAATAATCCAACTGAAAATCTCACCAAACTGTCTCAGATCGCAGGGGCGTATGCCTCTGCAACTATTGACAAAGCGTCAGAAGTACAACAATTGTTGAAAGAGTAAGAAAATCAAATATAGGTACTGCAACTACAATTGCAACAAGCCAATGCTAATAATGAGGTACGCAAACAGCTTGAAAAGTTGCAGGAAGACTTCCAGCAAATGCAAATAAGTTATCAAAGAAGTTTGGATGAAAAGGGAAAACAATTGCAAGATGTACAAGAGATGCACAGAGACGACCCCAAACTTACAGAGTTTATTTCAGAGTCTATTGCCTTGTATGAACAACTACTCCAGTAACAGGAAGAGTTGGGACAGAAGTTATCACAGTGGAATTATTATTGCGAACTGAGTGATAAAATCACCAATCAAGTGGTAGACTTGCGAAGTGACTATGATCAGATTGACAAACGAGTGACGGAGTACTTGGCTTGGCAGGATGAAGACGAGGGAAAAAGAGCAGGCGCACCCAGGATAAATGAGAATCATAAAGAGTTGCTCTTCAACAAGTGGGACAATCAAATCAGGGAAGCAGAACAAGCAGCAGAAACAGCGGCCACGATAGCAAGCATTCTTGTCGACTGTGTAAATGAAAATTTGCACAGAGCAAACTTAATCGCAGAGACCACCCCGGGGTATTTACCAAATAAACTACGACTAGAAGCAGAATGGAAGCAGAAGGTGCAAGAAAAGAAAAAAGAGGTCCAAGCACTAAACAGGTTAAATTGGGAGTGTTACTGGGCATACTTGGTGAAGCCACATAGTCAGCAGATGACTGTGAAATGTATCATAAATGCAGCCGAGAAAGTGGTGCCAGCTCTCATAGATTCTATTTTCTCAGCCCAGCTCAAAGCAGAAGTCAGCCAGCCGACTCTCCTCAAACCCATGATGAATACATGCAGCTTTAAAGATCAGATTCAGAAGTAGCTTTATTTAGAATGTTGTTTTTTCTTAAAAATTAGATTAGAAAAAGGACGGTCATTTGAAAACCGCATCCTAAATTTTGTAAATAAACTATTATTAGAATTAGGAAGTAGTATTTAAACCCTTCTCATGCATTTAGAGAAGGGTCCAGAAATTTGTCAAAAACTTGTCCTCAGAACATGCACTTCTGCACCCTCAGAGGAGGTTTCTATGAATGAATGGATCTAGGTTTATTAATGTTTGCATTTGATATCTGCTACTGATGTTGCACTTCTGTACTCTTAGTAGATATTAGAACAAGTAGAGATAAATCATTGTTGCTTGAAGCTTATGAGTAGGACCAGTCATAAATGGTACTTTTATCTCTTGGCCATTTCTGCTTATATTCTTAAAGTGATATATAGTTTTTAGTTGTTTATATGTTATTGCATGAATGTTTGAGTTACCATTTGGCACTTTTGTACGGTGGAGTCATTTATTTATGTTTGATATATGAATAACTTGTTATGTGATATGTTGTTCACAACTGTTTTGCCTAACTTTTTATGCAAAGTAGTTCATCTTAATTGATTTTCATTCTTATGATAGCTGAATGATCTTTATTACCAGTTATTATTTGAAATCTCTTTAGATCACATAATAGAAGAAATACATCTCAGGTTAGCATAGATTAGATGTGATGTTTTCATTAGATTATAATAGCATAGAATTAGATTAAAGTAGCTTAGATTAGAACCCTTAGATCAGCATCATCCAACTCTGCACACACACACACCCTTAGATTGGGAAACTGGTCCCATTATCCCCAGTCGGACCCGCTATACCAAACGGATAAGGAGCTTCCAACCAAGGTCTGGACCGGGTGGGTATCCCCCTTGTTGTTGACCCGATTTTCGGGGCTTCAACATATTTGGCGCTAGAAGGAGGGCCTGAAGCATAGTGTCTGTTGGAATGGTTTGAAATCGTAATCATTTGAATTAGGATGGCTGCTCACAAACTTCCCATTTGGAGTTGCATCCATGTTTGTGCCTCTTCCAACACTCCACCTGAAGTGGTAAGACTCTTGTCTCAGGTAAAATTCAATGGTAAGAATAATTCTTCTGCTTTTAATCATGCCCTTCAATTTATTCAAAGAGTTTAAAGTTCGAATGTTCAAAGAATTGATGAAGGCGTTTTATGCAGAATTTTTACTCTCACATTCACGGCGGAAGCTAGAAAATGGTGTAGAACCCTCCCAGTTGCCTCAATTCACAGCTGGGACCAATTTGTCAAGGCTTTCATTTGTAAATTTGATTGCTATGATTATGATCAGGTATATGATGAAATTGAGTATCTACGAAAAGAAGATGAATCTGTTAGGGATTTTAATATGCGATTTCATCTTGATTGTCTAAAATATGATCCTGAAAATGAACTCTTGAATGAAGAATCTTCAGATTATGCTGAGCATTCCCTACCTCCTATGTCTGATCCATCAGAAATTAGTTCGAGTCTTGTTTTATTTTCTTCTAATAGGAATGAAAATTCCAATTTGAATGTGCCAATCACTCATGATGAAGAAAACTCCCAAAGCTTAGGAAACATGCCTGCTCTAACGCAAGAAGACAAAAGCGAGAATGTTGCAAGAAAGCCTGCCTTGGAACCAGAAAGCAACTTGGAGACAAGGTTAGATAATATCATCGCAAGTCAACAAATGCAGACGCCAAGGTTAGAACAGCAAATTAATTCTCTTTCGGAAAATACAAACACGCAAAGGTATGATCTAAAGCCCGATGTCTACGGTGGATGTGATGAACAAGAATTTTTTCACGATGATATTTTCAAATGCATTGTTTCGGAATCACATTTTTCTCTTTATCCTGATGTATTTAGTGATGATAATTTTTTCCCCCTCAGTATTAATGATATCTCAGAAAGTACAGAGGATTATTCAGATGAATCACCATCAGGTTTTCAAGATAAAGAGGCAGCTATAGAACATCCTTTGGTCATTTACAAACAAGAACGACTTGACCTTCCTTTTCTGAAAATATTGGATGAAAAAGAAAAATCTAGGGAAACCTGTAAAATCATTTATGATAGCTACTATGATGATGATGATGTTGATTTATCTCAAGTAACTCAACAGAGCTCAGATAATGAGAGATATTCTAATTCAAGAATCATATCAGTCGATCCTCATTCCAGAGTGACAGATCATTTGCATGATTTTACTATCCAAAACAATATCCCGATCTATGATTCGTATCATGAGAAAACCGCTATGCCTGTTCCCAATCATAACTTGTTTTCTAATTCACAAGACGTAATTCGAAATTACTCGGATCCCATAATTCTGGCCAGTTCTTGTGAAAAATAAGATATTTCAAGTCAATCCCAGTTGTGTTGTAACATTAGTTGTACAGATAATCATTGCATTCTTTTTCGCTTGCACTCATTTTGTATAAAATCGGATTGTATTTTAAATTTTCAGAGTTTTGATAGATTACTATGGTATATTGAGCACTTTATCAAAGAACATTCGAAAGATGTATTACCATTTTGGAAAACTAAATTGTGTCAAGGAAATACATAACTTTTTCAATTTCACGATCAATCAATATCAGCCTTTCAGAAGAAACTTCTGTGTCATCCAAAACATCATCAACAAAAAAAAAGTATTTTTGGAAACTTGCCAGCAATTCGCGTTAATTGATAAATCTCTTTCCAAAAATTTCCATCTATTCTTCATTGATTTATTTAGTGATTTATATGTGGAAACTTTCCTTTTACGAGAAATTGCTAAAAGCTTGACTTTAACGCATAGTAGATTACAGGCCATTAAAACTAAAAAATCATATTCGCAATCTGGCTTTACATGATCACCAATCCATAACAGAAATTCATCCTGATTTTTATGATCCAATAGGTATCCAATTGGACAGAATATTTCATAAGAAAGAAATTTCAAGCGGAATTCCGACTGAAGTTACACTTTCTAATCCTACATTCAATATTCACAGTCCAAGAAAAGTTTTATTCTTAACACTGATGTTTAAAAGGTACATACGTGTAGGAATAAAAATGAAAAGATGGTTCCACTAGAAATATCATTTTACCTAGTTAATTTTTCTGTGTATAGTTAGAATAGGAGTAGGGGTAGTTTAGCTAGGTTATTAGGTGGATAATTTAATTTTTAAATGTTGGTAGGCAAACTAAGAGAAGAAATTATCCCTATCATGTACATAATCCAAGGGAATAGTTACTTCTCATTTCTTTAAATATTTTCCTCCCTAATAAAATTTGCCTGTGGTTAACAGCATTTGACATTTACTAAAGACACCATTTCTCTATCAGATTTTGAACTTCTGCTCGTATAAATAGCAAATATTTTGGAAACTTGATCTTTATTATTAATAGATACAGTTAAAAACTTTAAACCAGATATGATACTAGTTTCAACTTCAAAAAAATTGACGAAAGCAATCTTAGTGAAGAAATTGTTTTATATCAGTACAACGAAAGGTATCAATAATAAAATGAGGATTCCCTGTAGAACATCCATGTCCAAAAAACTCTATTATTGTTGTCCAGGGCTTTCTTAAGGAAAAAATGACTTCCTCCCTACTAAAGAAAATCGCAGCATTTAGAGAAACGACCCAAGGATACACTATATCTTGAAGAATAAGAGGTCTCATCACGAGACAGCTTATCATGATCACAGATATTATAACTTTGCTGACTTTTCCAAACACTGTCCATCAAAACAGGGCAATGACTCCAGATTGTTGAAATCAAAAGACAAGGGGTCTCATCACGAGCCAGCTTGTTCAGCGAAAGTGTAAATCAAGTGAATGACTGTGTCATAATTTGGCTACCAAACCAAGACATTGTTCTTTAAGAATAAAAAAGGAAAAAGTGTCAATATGGTTTTTTCTTTAAAAGTTGTAGATCACCTTAAGCAGGATAAAGGATCATTACTAGGTAATAGGTAACCCTGTCGAGGCTATGAATGCCTGCTGGCAGCAGAGGCTCTACCTGCGACAAATGAGCATATTTTAAAAACTGGTACACAGGGAAGACCTTATTTTATCTTTACAAGACCAAGTAATGGCTGATGTAAATGCAAGGACAAGCTGAGGAAGCAAATAATTAAAATAGAAAGAGGTTGGAACAAAATGTCATTGACAGTTTGGGGTATAATGCACTTTATCTTTTTATAATAAAGTTTAATTTTCTAGAAAATTTTGTTTTGGAAATTCGAAAAGTTCAATAGAAAATCAGAGATAACTGGTTCTCCCAAGTGAATCACCAATTGTTGTGGCCAGCAACAACCCCCCCCCCCCCCTTTTTCATTTAAGTGTTGTCCAAAATACTAAATGAATGGGGACCCTTAGTTAAAATTTAGGAAAAGCAAGAGTTTCCTTTCTTCAAAATAAGGTTACCATCGTAAGCTTAGGAAGATCTTTTGAATACTTTAAAACCTAAGTTTATGATAAGAAAAATCTTTAAAAAATCGCATCATAAAATGATAGAAAAACACCTCCATTTGGGTATAATCCTGGTATGTGCAAGAATTCTCATACTAAGTAGTATATCGCATCGCAATAAGGTAATTCCAATGAGAAAGACTTCAAGATTTTCCGATTTGCGATAACCCCGATCGCAAGATCGCATATTGCAGGGAATGGGCTAACAAAATATGGCAAGCATAAAACTTCTGCGATCTGCGATGTTGCGATATCGCGATAAAGCGATGGTTGCGATATTAAGCCAAATCAACTCTGCGATGTTATATTTGTGAGTCGGTACGAGAGCGCGATGGTGCGATAATGCGATGTCGCGATCTGCGACAATTGCGAACCAAATCGCAAAATCACTCCATCATGAATCTTTCGGGCACGCTATTCAAGAAAATCCACTTACCATAATCTGACTCAAGATCATGCACTTTTAATGATAATAAAGGAATTAGTTGTCATCTATTAAATGTAGACGTGTGCTTTTGCAAAGAATTACTTCACGTAAGGTGGCATATTTGATATATCTGCTACATTTAAGACTCTCCCATCACCTTTCTTGATCAGTCATTTCCATTTGTGAGCTGCAGGAACGAAGAACGAAGGGCGATACCAAGCCATACGCAGGAAGAAATGGGAAAGAAAAATAAGGCTTAGGGATCTAAGGCGAAGGAAATGGCACCTTTATATACAGACACAGCTTGTAGCAGAGACGCAGGGATATCGATGTGGGAAAGCATGTACAGACTGCTTGAAGAAGAAAACCCCAGGATAATGAAGGTTACCGCTGTCGCAGATTCACAGGGCTCTTCCGAAGCATCCTTAGAAGAGCTAGCGTGCTCATTCCTTCATCAGATATCAGCAAGGCCTAAAATTCTCCCATATACGGATATGATCAAGTGGATACTTGACAATGCAAAAATGAACGACAGATAGTTCAAGATTCAAGGACATGGGCTCATTGGGTCATTCGCTGCACAAGACTTAAAGCTCATGTATCATCTTCCTGAACCGCAGGCGACTTACAATGCACAATTCATTACAAAAATTGTGGCAGAGAACCCAAACCTATCAGAGACCACCAAATATTGGTCCAGAAAAGATGAACTGCTCAAAAAAGATAAAAACAGTATGTACAGCACTGGTTCCCTCACCTCTCCGTATTGTTTTGCTGCAGCCATGCTTTGTAGATTATTCGGGATGCCAGATATCAATAAGTTTTCATCTGAATGGTTACCATTGATTGATGCTGCCACAAATTCCGTTATTATAGATTGGGCCAAGATCTTTTCTAATAACCTATTCACGGTTATTATCAATTACCGGTCTAAAAGATCCATGTCTCAAAGGATCTATCCTCCTTTTTACCTATCCGCATATGTTATGGATTCTATTTGTTATGTGTCTAAATTTCCCGCTATGGGTTGGAAATGGACAACTCAGGACCCATTACCCATCCATGTTTATCATAAGATATTATGGGATTCTCAGTTCATTCCACATTTCTACCAAATTTGTCACGGGCTTATCTTACCCATGTATAGAATGATGTATGATAAAGAACCCCCGAGGTGCTCACCTGAGGCACAGATAGATATCATCCCCATCGCAAGATGGTTCGGAGAAGAATGGTTCACCTATATTAGAGTATTTGGAAGCACCGTCCCCCCTCATGTCCTGCCTTTGTATATTCCTGACAAACTTCTGGCTAGAGAGATTGCATATCAAACTTGTTCAGAAGGCGGCCTAACTAAGGACCTAAAAGACAAAAAGAAGGCCATATGGCCTCAGTTTTCTGTAGCTTGTGGGGCCTTTTCATTGTTCGATGTAGGTCACGCGTTCACCGAAGTAGAGAATATGAAGTTTCTACAATTATTTAAATTCCCGGCAAGGCCATTTGACCCAAATGAGGTTGCCCAGGATTTCACAACGACATTCAAGATAAAAGTGTTCGTTGGAAAGAAAGCTTTATTTGATGATTTATTTCAGAGTAAAAGCTCACTCCAGGAAATTTTGTGGGAAGCTCAATCGCGTTTGTCTCCAGATGACCTCCAAAGATTCATGGTATACAGGGAAAGAAGACTAGCCAATGTTCCTCTAGAAAAGATGCAACCACCTGCCAGAGAACCTACTCCAAGCATTAGACTTAGTGGGAATTCAAGCGCTTCCAGATCTAAATCTAAGACTGGACAAGGGATGCCTGAGCATTCTAAAAGATCCGAAAACAACCAAGATAGAGGCGAAGAGTCAGCTAAGGACACCGCTCAGTCAATGGAATTTCCACAGCAGCAAGTTATCGCCTCCTCGTTAAGAGATGTCCCCCCTCTCGTCATTGAAGCACCACCCCTCACAACAAAATTAGATAATTAATGGGAAACCTTCAACGAACTGATCAATCTTGAAGGACAGGCCCCAAAAACACCTGTGAGCAATACACCGGTAGCACAAGACGTGTACTCAACCATAGTCAGCAATGTCACAGAAACGGAGCATATTCCTATCACTCCATCTTCTGAGCTTCTACTATAAATGTAGAAGAAATTCCCCCACTGGACATATTTTATAGTCCCCAACATAAAGCAATTGTAAGAAGGCAAAGAAAAAAGAGAAAGTTAGAAAATACACTTTCTTAGGATGCTGAGCAATTAGATGTCCTGTGGAAAGATCCTGTCAATAATCCAACTGAAAATCTCACCAAACTGTCTCAGATCGCAGGGGCATATGCCTCTGCGACTATTGACAAAGCGTCAGAAGTACAGCAATTGTTGAAAGAGCAAGAAAATCAGATACATGTACTGCAACTACAATTGCAACAAGCCAATGCTAATAATGAGGTACGCAAACAGCTTGAAAAGTTGCAGGAAGACTTCCAGCAAATGCAAATAAGTTATCAAAGAAGTTTGGATGAAAAGGGAAAACAATTGCAAGATGTACAAGAGATGCACAGAGACGACCCCAAACTTACAGAGTTTATTTCAGAGTCTATTGCCTTGAATGAACAACTACTGCAGCAACAGGAAGAGTTGGGACAGAAGTTATCACAGTGGAATTATTATTGCGAACTGAGTGATAAAATCACCAATCAAGTGGTAGACTTGCGAAGTGACTATGATCAGATTGACAAATGAGTGACAGAGTACTTGGCTTGGTAGGATGAAGATGAGGGAAAAAGAGCAGGCGCACCCAGGATAAATGAGAATCATAAAGAGTTGCTCTTCAACAAGTGGGACGATCAAATCAGGGAAGCGGAACAAGCAGCAGAAACAGCGGCCACGACAGCAAGCATTCTTGTCGACTGTGTAAATGAAAATTTGCACAGAGCAAACTTAATCGCAGAGACCACCCCGGGGTATTTACCAAATAAACTACGACTAGAAGCAGAATGGAAGCAGAAGGCGCAAGAAAAGAAAAAAGAGGTCCAAGCACTAAACAGGTTAAATTGGGAGTGTTACTGGGCATACTTGGTGAAGCCGCATAGTCAGCAGATGACTGTGAAATGTATCATAAATGCGGCCGAGAAAGTGGTGCCAGCTCTCATAGATTCTGTTTTCTCAGCCCAGCTCAAAGCAGAAGTCAGCCAGCCGACTCTCCTCAAACCCATGATGAATACATGCAGCTTTAAAGATCAGACTCAGAAGTAGCTTTATTTAGAATGTTGTTTTTTCTTAAAAATTAGATTAGAAAAAGGACGTTCATTTGAAAACCGCATCCTAAATTTTGTAAATAAATTATTATTAGAATTAGGAAGCAGTATTTAAACCCTTCTCATGCATTTAGAGAAGGGTCCAGAAATTTGTCAAAAACTTGTCCTCAAAACATGCACTTCTGCACCCTCAAAGGAGGTTTTGATGAATGAATGGATCGAGGTTTATTAATGTTTGCATTTGATATCTGCTACTGATGTTGCACTTCTGTACTCTTAGTAGATATTAGAACAAGTAGAGATAAATCATTGTTGCTTGAAGCTTATGAGTAGGACCAGTCATAAATGGTACTTTTATCTCTTGGCCATTTCTTCTTATATTCTTAAAGTGATATACAGATTTTAGTTGTTTATATGTTATTGCATGAATTTTTGAGTTACCATTTGGCACTTTTGTACGGTGGAGTCATTTATTTATGTTTGATATATGAATAACTTGTTATGTGATATGCTGTTCACAACTGTTTTGCCTAACTTTTTATGCAAAGTAGTTCATCTTAATTGATTTTCATTCTTATGATAGTTGAATGATCATTATTACTAGTTATTATTTGAAATCTCTTTAGATCGCATAATAGAAGAAATACATCCCGGGTTAGCATAGATTAGATGTGTTGTTTTCATTAGATTGTAATAGCATAGAATTAGATTAAAGTAGCTTAGATTATAACCCTTAGATCAGCATCATCCAACTCTGCACACACACACACCCTTAGATTGGGAAACTAGTCCCGTTATCCCCAGTCGGACCCGCTATACCAAACGGATAAGGAGCTGCCAACCAAGGTCTAGACCGAGTGGGTATCCCCCTTGTTGTCGACCCGATTTTCGGGGCTTCAACAAGTTGGAACATTTTATTGGTGTTAAGTTGAAGAGTATATCCTTATTAAACAAAAAATTGTGTTGAGCACTCTATTCAAAAATTTAATTGTACATATATAAATAAAATAAGCTTAGTCTCAAGACAAGCAAACTATATTGAACACACAATCCTTAAGTTGAGAAAATATGTCAACCTCACACAAACTAGGAAGATAACTAGTTGGAGAGAATCTCTCAAACCAAATAGGTCTCAAAAACCTCCTAAATGATAGGAACAAACTCATTCTCATATATACCAAAACTCTAGCAAATAATGACCAATAATCTCAATAATTAAATATGATCGCACACACAAAAGACAAGTAGGAGTTATATATTCTAACACTCCCCCTTAATGACTATTTTTCTTAATCTCCATTCGTTAAGGTCTACATATCCATCTTCTTTGTAGCATACACTCCACCAAAAACTAAAGGGCCTCCTGATCTGCAATGTCTATCTCTGGTCGAACCAAGTGCCTTCACCTTGTACCTCAATCATGAAAACATTACCAAATTGTCAACGTCCATAAGAAGGCACTACTACATATAGGACTAAATTTCGATGACAGAGTGCAATGGTATGGCACATACTATCGCAAGGTCAAGAAAAATGTCATTATTTTTATTGTTGGCAGTGATAAAGTCCCTGTGTTCGTCACAATTCTGACATCCTATTCTCTAGGAGATCAGAATTGCGACAAACTATTTCTAGGTCGTCCCAATTGTGATGACATGGTCTTAATTATGATAAACTTTCTTAGGAGTCAATATTGCGATGAATAGTATTTATCGTCTCAATTGTGGTGACCTAGAAGTAGTCCATCGTAATTCTGACTTACTAAAAATAGGTCATCAGAATTGCAATGAACACAGGGGCTTATCCCTACCAAAACTATAAAAAAATGACACTTTTCTTTACCTTTGCGAAGTATTTTGACTCCTCCTATGTGAACTAAAATTGATAGATTTTTTGTTTCTTTGGCTAGGCTAACTCATCACCTAGGTTTTATATATATATATATATATATATATATATATATATATATATATATATATATATATATATATATTATCTTCCACCAAGGCTTCTTTCATGCCATAATCTTCTTTCCCCCTTTGTTCTCCTTCCCCCACAGTCAAACCATTGATATGTGATTTGAATCACCATTGAGTCATGGAAAAACTTCCCCTATAGTTCTCCGTCAATGTAAATCCCTCATGTTCGAGCACTGAGACATTGATATGCTAAGGTTACATCGAAGGAGACATTGATCTGATAGGGGCACATTAGAGGAGACATTGATTTGCTAGGGCCACAATGAAAGGCTAACAAGAAAGGAGAAAAATGGTAATGTGCTTTCTTCATGCTTCAAAATTGTTTAGTTTGGCTTCAAAAGTCTTGTGCAGGTCCTCCCTTTTGTGTAATCAGTTCATGTTCTTATTTATCTATTTTTATTAGCTTTTATGTCTTGCATGTCATATCTCTATTATAATGATTGTTGGTGAGATTTTCTTATTTCTTTAGAAATTTGTAAATAGGGTTGTTTTTAGCTTGAGAGGTACATCAAGAGCGCCTTCATTTTAATACAACAATTTCCTTCTTTTTTCACCTTGGACTCCATGCCGCCAAGAAGCAAAACAAGGATCTTGTATACTTTATCTTCAGCCACAAGTTTAACCTTTTTACTCTAAATTTGGTAGGAAACAGGACTGAGTTTGGCCCTTGAAATATATAAATATATTCAGAGGATTTGTTGTTGCTCAAAACAATGCCTAGCCATCAAATCCAACATACTATTGAGAATTAGCTTGTTTTGTCTTTGAGTTGCCATGAAGGTTTGTTGGTTAGAACTACAGTTGTATATATCCTAATCCACATATTTTTATGGATTATTTCCTAGGGTTGCACGATGGAAATATTACATTTGAGACCATTCATTGGGTGGTTGTAACACAAACCTTGTAACTTCATATTTGCCTTGTAACTCTGAAGTTGAAATTTTTTTGAGTGAACTTTGTCACATGGATGCCAGTCTTGATAGTATTTATTTTCATAAGGATTCATTGCATTTCCATAGGGTTAATGTCATAGAACTTTGCTTCAATATTTTTATCACAGAGATAGGTTATTGTGTTTGCATCAAAACTTAGATCTACTTCTAAATTACCTTAACCATAGACAAAGAACTTGGGTTTGAGATCTATGGATATTTAACCTTTTTAGGTACATCATAAGGCTTCTTGTGACTTGAACTAAGGCAAGAAATTTGACTTCCCTATAGCCTAGCTCTAATTACATGTTGGAAATTCAATTGCAAGCATGAATTTCTAGTACAAGATAATTACTTGTGAGGATTCTTATTCTTTTAGCCTTTATTCAATCTTCATCAAGAAATTATACTTCATCATTTCAATCATCAAGTTTGTGTGCACATATATTAATTATAATAGTCCTTGGGATTCTATTAACGAGGATTTTCTCCTAGGATCCCTATGAAAAAAAGCATCATAATGATTTAGCTTTTGTTGTTGTAGAAGAATACTTCTCGAAGATGGCTAACATGGTCACATAAAATAAGGCTATTGGTGGGTGTAACTTTGATACCAAAATTATGAATTTCAATTTTGAAAGTGTGAATTTTGAAATTCAAAAGTATTAATTTTGATCCCAAAATTGTGGTTTCCAATTCTAAAATTAAAAATTTTGATTCCAAAAGTATTGATATTGAATTGTTATAATGCATATTTTGAATTTATTTTCTAATGTGTATAAAATATATAAATCTAAGATTCATGTATAATTATCAACATTTTATTTGTTTGTGTATGAATAGCATCATAATAACATACATTTCTAAATATATCAAGATTGAAGAGACATAATAAAGTAAAAAACAAAACAATCATTGTGTTGAATAATTGTACCTTTTTCACAAATATTTGAGGCAATGTATAATAAGGTTCCATATAAACAAAATGATGACCATGAGTTAGTTCCTTTTACCAACTTCCTCACCTTAGCTAAAAACACTATAACTTGTTTTAATTATGGAAAATATGCTAACAAAACTTGTATACCAAAAGAGAATAGAGTAATCAACATTCAATATTTACATGAAGCAACAAGTATTAATTAAAACTAACTACTAATTTATGAGTTCTTACAGGATATAAGGCATTAAAAAATGACAAGTGTATAGGTTTTTAGTTCTTTGTTCAAATAAAGTTTTGTTTTTCGACATCATTATCACTCCCTCAATTTTATTCAACTTGTTCTCGTTGTACCTCATTTGCCTCAATTCCCTTCCAATTTACTTTCATTATCTCTCCCTTTCATCCTAGTTTTGATGACCATGCCCATATGATGTTATTCATCTATGGAGACCATTATTTTTGTTCCAAGTACAACTCACTATTTTATTCTTTTTAAATATATTTTTAACAAAACTTTGTTTTTCCTTGTTATTCTTGTGGGATTCCACAAATGAACCACTATTTTGTATGTCTTAGTGGCAACATCTAAATACATGTAGAAATTACCCTTTATCCTACCCAACCATATTTCATAATGTGGGCTTGATGATCACATTATGATCATTTTAACATCTCTCAGAGAGATTTCATGTCTAGGCTTGTTACATAGAGGTCCAATGTAAAGATTCTCAATAGTATAGACATTATCACTTAAGTAAGCTTCCATGAATTCATGTGTCGGTTGTAACTTGCATATGATCACCGCTTCTTATTTATTACATTAGGAATGGCTAGTAATTATTTGTTGAATACTCAATGGTCAAAAAGGTGTGTCCATAGATTTTAATATATTCTCCCAATAAGTTACCTTAGGATGCCAATATTGTCTCCCTCAGTTATGTTGATGGCCAAAATTGACCTTCATCAACATTAGGGAGACCACCTAGTCAAATTCCCAAATCAGACTCTTTTCCATTTGTAATGGTGGTTCTGATTGGTTCAATTGGGTCCAGTTACCCATAAAAATGGAATGATCCAACAAATGGAGACTGAAGAGGTGTGGAAGATATATGGAGTAAGTGGCATTGGGTTGACTAATTATGATATGTATAATAAATGAAAACATAACTTAAACTAAGCTATATACTAAATAACTCAAGTATTCATACACTGATGTGAACTAGAAAGATAATGTGTCACTAAAAATATAGATTTACAGCCTATAATGTTAATTAAAGAATCTAAGATTATTAATTCAATTAAATAGTTAATTGAATTAATGTGAACACATTGACATACAATTTCAAGATCTCATTTAACAATACTTATCATCAAAGAAAGAAAAAAATCAATAGTGATAATATTTCATTCAATAATTAAAAGCATAAGAAACCAGTCATAAAACAAGATTCCACTTATAAATTTGAAAACATAATTGATAACAGTACCAACTTCACTCTGCTTCTTTCAGACATTGAATCAAATGGTTTAGATCTTCAAATTAAGAAAAATCAGTTTACAGTAGTGAAATAAGGCTTTCCTTTCAAAATTTCAAAATCCTTTGATTTGTGTTCGAGATGGGCTTAAATAGTTTTTCAAAAATCAGAGGGAATAACTACAATTCCTACATTCCCTCAACTAAAACAAAACAAATTATAGAAAAATAGTTATTTGTTAAAAATGAATATAAATTGGTCAATTCGATGGAGGAACTGCAAATGAGGAACCATTGAGAATTTTCCATTGATAGTAGACTTCTAGGAGCGGTGTCATCTCAAGAGGAGAGTGTGGTCTTATATGCATCTGGAAGTTGAATACTTGTGCATGTAGCAAAAGGAGAAATTGAGTAACATGTTCAATTGTAAGATTAATACATTGTAGGTAACTATGCGGTTTAATCAAGAACGCCTAGGTTGACTCAAAATCTACTTCTGACCAATGTTCAACCTTATTATTGCATTCATATCTATCATTTTTCCAATTTACTTTCAATACGTCGCCTTGTGGGATTGTTTCTTTTGTATCACTTGATAACATTTTGGCTTCTTTTAATGAGTGGATAATAGAAGAAATAATTGAACTTGAAAGTTTCTCAACATCATCAACTAAATTTTTGACTAAGCATGTTTGAGTTTCCCAAGTGTGTAGGGATATTTATTTTTGAATTGTATTAATCTTGGGATGATTAGGAAAAAACCTCTTGTGATCTTCTTGCCACTATAAAACATTAATGAGTTTTCACTCCGTATCATCATATTAACTTTCAATGTCAATCATTACATCAACAAATGAATCAACAAGCTTTTCCTAGGCCTTAACCAAGTCCAATTTGTTACATAGGACCTGAAGTTGGTGATGAAGTTGTTGATTCAATTAATTAGCCTCATGTTTCAACTTTGTAATATCCAAAGAGTTAGCATCAGATTTTTTAACTTTCTTTTGCAATTATGCTAATATGGTATCCTTTTGCTTGAGTTGTCTTTGAACTGTGAAGCTTCTTGTTGTAGCAATCGAATATTTTCATCCTTCTCTCTAATTAACTCCTTGACCTTGGCTTATTTTTCAATGATTGTTGAAGTATGTGCTCATGCATATTGCGTTAATTCTTCTAGCTCTTCATGTGGAGTTGGTCAAGTTCCTTTCCAAACTATTTCCAATGAAGATGTCTATGAGGAAACGCTTGTGTTCAATACATGTGTATCATCCACCTTTCTCTTTTGCATGCCCCTTTTAATAATGGATTTATGTTGAGAACTATAAAATACATCAATTGGAGGTGTCTCCTCAATATTTATAAATACTAGATAGATTGGAGACATTAGAACTATCTCCACACTAGGTCATGAGCTAATAGGTGTTTTAGTAATAATACCTTGCTCTAACACGGAAGTTTTAGATGATTCAGAAGAAAGAACCATTGGTTATAGTTGTGAATTAAATGTATAAGTAACCTCTGGAATTTTAGTTTCTTCGGTCTGCTAGTCTTTGAATATATCCTCGACTATATGATTTTATGGAGTAGTTTTCCCTTTATATTTTTTCAAATAAATCTGAACCGAAGGAGTGACCTACATGTTGAATTGCTGAGAGGAAGTATCTATTGCTTTTCTTGATACACCTTCTTCCACATGTAGTTGAAGTAGATGCAGAGGTAGAGTGGTCCTTTAGGATTCTCTGAAAACTAGAAACTGTCTATTTCTCTCCAGAGATAATGTTGGGATCTATTACACACAACCAGATAAGAGGATTCCCTGAAAACCATTTCAACATATTGATTTTCTTCATGATAATTGATCAGATATTGATCAATGACCTTAGTGATAGATCAGATTTCAAAGTGTTTGAAAGAGTGTTGAACCTAAGCAACCGGATAGATCTCGTCTTCCTAATTCTGGCACTGTGAACAGTTCCAGAAATCGATACTGTATGAAGGAGTTATCACAATTTGAAAAGTCCAGTAACTACAATTTTTGGACATTTGACCAAGATTAATTTGGTTTTTGAAAATATTAAAAAAAGTATATTCCTTGGAACATTCCCTGGACTATTCCCTTTTGGAGACCAATCAGGTGCCGACACATGGCAAGCCCGGAGGCCGCCACGTGGCCCTGGAATGGTTATGTAAAATTTGTTATGGGTCCAACGGAATCGAACCCGTAACCTTCAGCAAGATAGGATAGCGCTCTACCAACTCCGCCCGACGTGTTTCTTAACATGTTAAGGTCTCGGTGCATATTTGTGTTATAACAGGTTAAGGTTTCGGGATTAGGACTGCCAATGTTCTTACCACCCGCAGCCCCATGAAACTATTCATATGTCCCGTAATGTAACCGTCGGTTGCAAATGATGTACATGCGGTTGCATGTGAACTAACCGCCAGTTCTACGGGGAGTTTCCCTAACCGCCGGGGATTAACCACCTCATATACGTGCCCAACAGTTGTGGTAACGGCTACCTCCAATGGTCTAGCTTGGTGGAGCGGATAAAAAGGGCAGTTATGCTAAATTTAACTGGAGTTAAGTGTAGTTCACCAAATTTGGTGGAGTATCCCTAGGGGATATTGACTAAATGCACTCTAGGAGCAGTTTTCGACCAGAGAGAGTGAAACAAGAGGCTAGATAGGCTAATTGGAGACTTCTGAAGCCAATGGAGTAGTCTAGAGAAGTTGAAGAAGTAATCTTCATATAGATTTTCATCCAGGGAGATTTTGGAGCTTAGGGCCACTAAGTTATAGACATATTTGGGCACATCAACACCAAACTTATATGTCGATGTATTAGGGCTCATCAACTGCTAAAAGAGTTGTTTCATACCCCAAAGAAACTTAGTCATCTGAATACATCATTCCCCAAAAGTTCCATCTCAGAAATCATCCAGAAAGTGCCTAAACTGAACCATACTGACTACTACACTGTCAAAGTGTGATGCATACTGATTGTTACACTGTCAAAGTGCGATGCATACTGTTTAGACCTTCTATAGGGTGCGATGGGTGAGGATGGAAAAATTTTTGGGACAGTTTGTTAGTTGGTTGCTCATGGAATCTTCTAGAAACTTCTCCAGTGCCACTTGCCTCTCTGAATTCGCCCAAGGATGACCAAAGGAATTAGGAAACCATTTCCAATTCCCCTCTCTTGTGGAACCAATTGTAACAAGTGGAATGACACTAAGAAACTCCCATGGATGACTCATACCCTTGCAAACATCTATAAAAGGATCTCCCATCCAAGAGATCAGAAGTCTGAATTGTTGTGAATTGTAAGTAAGTGTTGTTATTTTTGGTATTGAGGAGAGAGAATTGTATTCTTGTTGGTGTGTTCTTGCTAATTGATGAGGTGAAGAAGGATTGATGCTGGGAGGATGGCACTGGATCAGAAAACCAGGTTGTAATTCTCCTTATTATTAATAAAGTTCTTCAGGATTTTTCCCAATTGATTGTGTAATTGTGAATGCTTTCATTTGTTCATTATATATCTGATTCTATAATGTTTATGCTGTAATAGATCACGATGCTTTGACAGTTCTTTGTTGTTGTACTTGTGCAGGTACTCTCCAAGTGTGTCAAGTACGGGGAGGAGTTACTTGATCTACCACAGGAGAGAGAGATCTGGCAAGGGATCAAGCGAAAGTTCCAGGTTGGTTTTCTACTATCTTTCTCTTATCTATTACACATAGGAAAAATCATTGAATTGCTTTAAACTGTTGTTTCTAGGGTAGCTGCCAAACCTAGAGGGTTAGTCGTTCAACAAGACACTAATTTTCCCATAAACAAATTGGCGACTCCACTAGGGAAGACCAGATGTTTTTTTGTTGTTATTGTTTGTTTTATCTTCAATTTTATAAACTATATACAGAATATGAAGCCAGCCAGGTTGCTTTCGAACTGCTCTTGCTCTGCAATTGCATAGTAGATAAATGTTGCTTCAGTCAATCTCTGGTTTAGTTTATGAGTTAAAATTTTGACATGCAGACACATCTAGATGCCCTTTTGGTAGCTCAGTAACCTCTCGGGACACTCCATCATACTTTTCTTATCATTGTTCATCAAAACCAAGCTTGAATTCATTGAAAACTACTCCAAATTTGAGCCAAAACACTTTCAGAAATCGCTCCCTGGACCATTGCACTGTCTTCCACTATGACTCAGTATGCATCTCACTTCCTGAATGGGCGAGGTGATATTCATCTCACCATCTCCAAAGGCCAGGTGTGATGATCATACTGTTGTCTCCAAAGGCCAGGTGTGATGATCATACTGTTGTCTCCAAAGGCCAGGTGCGATGATTGACTGAACTCAATTTCCCATCTAGGAGTTGAGAGTTTTTGACTTGTTTTCAGATTTGTTTGGTTGTTTTGCTGAATATGAACAATTTCTCTTCACTGAAGCTTACTTGCATCACTTAATTCATCCCCACTTAGACTAGGATTGTTAAATGTTTCTTATGTATTACTTTATCATTTTCAATCTTTAGTCGAAAGTTGTTTTTCTTGTCGATTGATCTTTGTTGAAAGAAGTGTCGTAAAGTCGTTCCTCTTTCGAATTCTGAATTGTCGTAAAGTCTTCATTCATTAAATATCAATTGATTTATATGTGCATATGATTTGTATTTTCATTTAAAGTGTCGTATTTCTTCATCTCTTTAAAATTGAAAGTGTTGTAAAGTTTTCCTTTTCGTTTAAGAGAAATTGTCGTAAATCGTCGCTTTTATGAAAAGAAATTTTTGATCGTTTGTGCATTAATTTTCCTTTCTGTATCATTCACATTAAGGGAAAATGAAAATAAATACATGCATTTTGCATTATTCATATTAAATTTTGTGAATTCTTGATAGGAATAGCTAGGGAAATTGCATTAGATGTGCTCTTTGCTCTTTGTCAAAGATCTTATTGCTCTATCCTTTAGTAGCTAAGGTTTTCATCATTCAAACTAAATCAAAAGTTTGTTTATCATGATAGTTGAATTTTAGGAATTGTGAACATACATCACGTGGTGAGCCTTCAAAGGCAAATTTTAAGCAAGATCAACTTAAAATGAACCTCAATTAACTTAACAATGCTTTGGAATTTAACGCAACACATCTAGAGGTCTAGGCTAGAGACGTGTTCCGACGTCGTTAAAACTAGTGGCTATCGTTTTCATTGAAGGTTGGGTGATTCCTCCTCCTTGTTATGACAAGTGCTAGCATGGACTTGTGCTCCCCATACCGTCGTGTATATATTGGGAGACCCCCGTAGGCTTAAATCCTTTATCCATAGGAAACCGAGTCTGCCGCCTTATCGATCGCAATGCATTGAACACAGCATTCGGGAAGATTGACTGTCATACATAAGTCCTTGGTAATTTCTCTTTAATTTATCACCAAGGTGTATATTGCAGTTTTGCGATTGGTCTGGTAAACCTTTTTGTCTAGATTCTCTAGAGTAGTCACTTTCGTTCCTTTTCGACTCCTTAAAAGAAAAGGTCCATCTGAGCACTTGTCCTTTTAGGCTCATTAAAAATCGAAGGCGACTAGAGTCATCTTTAGCTTTTTCTCGACTCTTTAAAACTGAAAAAGCAAAGTTGCGTCTAAAGTGTCGTTAAAATTAATTGACCGCGAATAACATCCCTTTTCCTTAGTTGATCTTAGGTTGGAACATATGGCAACAAATCCGAAGTCCACTGATCAAGGAATCCCTTTTGATGGAAATCCTAGTCCTTTTCCTTCTTTCGGAAATATTGGTGCTCCTTATATGGCTACATTGTCCCTTCCGGGATTTACCATTGGCCTACCAGTATGGCTGTTTTCAACCTCTTTGGTTCAAAATGTCGTGATTTCTCCGCAATTGAGTACACCTCCAACTAGACAAAATCAACCTCTAGTTGATCCTAGAGTTGACCCTTTGCCTTCTTCCTCGGTTGTTTCTTCCTCCCCTTCTTCCTCTTCACCTGATGAAAGTATTGGTACTAGTAACCAGGTGGCTAAGAAGAAGAAGAAGAAAATTCAGTAAAGGGGCAACCAAGCAGTCATTGCTTTGAATGCAACCACTAATGAGAAACCATCCGTTAAGCCACACAAAGTTCGATATCCATGCATAATTTGTGCGGGAGACCATCTTCATCGAAATTTTCCTTACATTCCTCAGATCTTGGAAGAATGGTCTTCCCATTCACACCATCCCGTGTCATCAACCTCTGGAGATCATGTTGGTAACACACCATCAACTAGTGATAGTAAAGTTCATGGATAGAAGGGAAAGGTCAAGTTTCCATGTAGGTTATGTGAAGGGAATCACCCCATTCACCTTTGTCCCTATCTGGATGAAGCCAAGAAAGTGTTGGATAACCGTCCTGCTTCACTGCAACGACTTCCATCTAGTTACAGGAAACTCTCCCTAAATCCTTCACTAGTTGATAAACCGACTGACCAAAATCAACCGTCGGTCAAAACCACTCTCTCTGAAAGTGAATCCAATGAGTCTATACCTGACCCAAATCAACAGGTCGAGGCAAAAGTTGACCTGATTTCACCTTCAGCAAATCGTACCTTTTCCGAAGAGAGTGAAAATGATACCGCTCAAGTTCTTTTTGTTACTTCGGATTCTAACGAGCTTGGGGGCAATCCGCCTGTTCCATCAAGATAGGAGGAAAATCCTCCAATTCTCGTAACTCAAGGGGTTAATTCTCCCATTTCTACAGTACCCCCTCCAAGTAGTCTAGTCACTTCCTTTGATTGGAATTGACTGGCAGGATCCCGCCTTCCTTCTTATGTGCCTTTCCAGATCATAGTACAAGTTTGTAAAATGATTGTATTTGGCACTATTATAGACGAAGGTGCATCAGTGAGTATCCTTTCCTCAACTACTTGGCAAGTGCTCGGTTCGCCACCACTTGTGCATGTTACACAGAATCTATTGGGCTTTAACAAAGGAACCAGTCGACCGTTAGGGATCCATCCTCAGTTACCTATTACTTTGGGGGGGAAAACCATTTATCTGAACGTGATGGTAGTCCCAGGCCCTTTATATTACAATTTACTTCTTGGATGTGACTATGCTTATAACATGGGGGCTATTGTTTCAACACTCTTTCAAGTGATTTGTTTCCCACATGAAGGCAAAATTGTCACCGTTGACCAACTTTCATTTCCCGGTCCAAATATAGCTCCTAGTCAACCATCGTCTCTAAATAGTCCATTTATACCAATGGTATCATCCCCGCCACGAGTTAATTATGTGGAAACCTGTTCCATACCTACATCGACTGACGATCAATTCAATGATGTTGTACATCATGTACTGGGGGCATTGGAACCAGATCTCTCCTTCATGAGTTGTGATAGGGAATACGAGGAGAATTCCTAGTCTTGTGTCAGCCTCGTTAAAAAATGAAACAAGGGTGTCCGAGGATAGTTCATTGTCTTGTGTCAACCTCATTAAAAAGTGAAACCAAGGGTCTCCGAGGATAGTTCATTGTCTTGTGTCAACCTCGTTTAAAAAAGAAACAAGGAATCTGAGGACAGTTAACTGTCTTGTGTCAACCTCGTTAAAAAATGAACAAAGGTCTATGAGGACAGTTCTTTTACTGTGTCAACCTCGTTAAAAAAAAATGAAATAGGCCAATGAGCATAGTTCCTTGTCTTGTGTCAAGCTCGTTAAAAAATGAAACAATGAATCTAAGCTGATTTCCTTGTCTTGTGTCAAGCTCATTAAAAAATGAAACAAGGACCCCTGGAGAAAAGTTCCAAGTCGAGTATTTGATTAGATCTCGTAAAATCCTAGTCGAGCCTTTCACTTGATCTCGTAAAAGAACCTTCATTCCACCCACCTGATAGCCATGAGTAGTCTACTTAGGTGAATGTAAAGAAGCTTGGGGGGCATCCACCTAGTGGTAAAGTTAAATTTCCCTGTAGGTTATGTGAAGGGAATCACCCCATTCACCTTTGTCTATCTGGACGAAGCCAAATAGGTGTTGGATAACTGTCCTACTTCACCGCAGCGACTTCCATATGGTTATAGGAGACTCTCCCTTTCATCATGCTGGGGGCATGTAAACCAATTTTCTGTTGGAAATAATACTGAGAGGGGGGGGTGAATCAGTATTATCAGATCAGTAAAACCTTTCCAACTTTCATACTCAGAAACATATACGCTACTTCAATTAAGTGAACCCGTGTGTACACGCTACTGTGTCTAATGCAACTAGCGTATATCTAGAGATCTTATAATTCAGTTAGTTTAATCTTCAGTAAATGCATCAGAACATTATTAAGCATATTAACAGTAAACAGGTGCAGTATAACAGAACAGAACATCACACAAGAGCCACACACATGAACACCATGATATAAGGTGGAAACCCAATGTGGGTGAAAACCACCTGCTGCAATTCGTCTCTTTCTTCTTTAATAAGAAACTTCTTTTACAATGTACTGGTGCAGTCCTTTACCAGTACGCAGGCTACAACCTGCAGAGGGCTACAACCCTCTCTCGTTTTCCAACTACTTCTGGAAGGGAGCTACAACCCCCTCAGCTCTTGTACTAGCCGATCCATTCACTAGTACGTAGGTGCTGACCCTACAACCTTCTTTCCTTCAGGGACCGCGTTTCATCAATTTTCAGACTGGATCCAAGAGTATAAAACAAACATCACTGCAATACAATCATCAACTTATACTTGCATCATAATTCATTAAACAACCCAATACTGAATCACTGAAACCCTGTCATCAAGAACACAAAACCCAAACCAGAGCCCAAAACTCTGCAACAACCACCAGAATCAACAGCAACCTGAAATATCAAATCTTATTATGCATACGCTACTTCACTGTATCAAAACCGCGTGTATACGCGCTTTCTCCAAAGGCAACCCGCGTGCAGATCTAGAAATAATTACTTATGCCTTCGCTGTCAGATCCGACCCTTGCCAAGCGTCCCGAACAGATAAACAGCAATACCAGATCTTCTCACTTCGTCAGACACACAATACATCACCTTTGCCTGATGATCTTCTACTTACGTAGCCTTAGGCCCTTCACAATACCACGGGCCAAAACCATAGTAACACAATACCATCAACTTCAAAACTAGGGATCGACACGTCCGTCGAGACACCATGGTCCAAAACCATAGGCACAACTTCCAAGGACTAACCGTCACGGACCAAAGATAAGTTTTCCACATACACGCACTTTTACTGAAGCCAACCTGCGTGTACACGCGACTTGGTATATAGCGAACCTGTGTATACGCGACTTGGTATATAGTGAACCTGCTTGTATACGCGACTTGGTATATAGTGAACCAGCGTGTATATATTTTCTCTTCATACTTGTAGTCTGATCATCAATTCCTTGCTGCTATCCTTCTGCACTATGATTTGTCATCAGTGTGAGTTGCCATCAAGGACAACACTTGTCTCATAATGCCAACAATCTCCCCCTTTGGACTTGATGGCAACCACCACACCAAGTCACTCTCCCCCTTTGACATCAAGGGCAAAGGGCGGACCAAGATATTTTCTTCTTTGGTATACCTTCTGCTGTCCATACTGCTGTCCATACTGCTGTCCATACTCTCCCTGAGTACATGCTAAAGTTTCTGATTTGGCTCCCCCTTTGTTTATGCCAAAGTATACCAATCTATCCATGCTCCCCCTGAGCAGATGCAGGTTCTAAGACCAGCCATTCAGATCTGTACCATAAGCATCAGCCTGCAATACTATTTCTTTGATCAAACAACAAGATGTATCATTTAGTTTCATCAGCAACTTCTAACCATAATGCCAACAATGAATTATTTGAAGTATATGCTCCCCCTGAGTGTGAGCCAACCATTTCCTGAGTCTGTTCTGCTCCCCCTGAGCCTGAGCCAACCATGACTGAACCTGGGTCTGTTCTGCTGCCCTTTCTTCATATACGCGACTTTGCAGCCTGTAACTCGCGTATATACGCGACTTGTCTTCATTATATCAGCGTATGCAAGGAATACTGAAATTCATCACTTTCAGATTCCCCTGTGTCTGTTATGTCAGCTGACTGAGTTATGCCACACTTTTCTGTCTCTGTCTTCTTCAATTCCTGGAACTGTGATGATGTATGGTCCTCTTGTTTTGAATTTTGAAATCTGCTCCTGCATTCCCTTGCTTTATGTCCATATTTGTTGCATGTATAACATCTTACATATTTCATGTTCCTTCTATCACAATCAATTGCTTTGTGTCCATATGCATTGCAGGCAAAGCAATATCCTCTGAAATACCTGGGATGTGATGATCTTTTGTAATGGTCTTGACCCATTCTACTTCTACATCTGGCTGCAACATGTCCAAGATTATGACATACATAACATTCAACATTATTCAGTGGAGGAAATAATCGTCTATCACTTCCATAGTTAGGAGTAAAGGATCTTCCTTGAGGAATTTCTTTCCTTGGTTGTTCCTTGTTCAACATTTCAGATTTCTCATTAGAACTCCTTGCCTCACCTTGTGCACTAGATTCACCTTCAACATATTCATGAAAACCAAGACCAGTTTTGATAGCAGGAGACCTTTGACTATTAAGAATATCATCCAAGACTTTAGTACTATCTTGAAATCGTAAAAGCTTATCCTTTTCTTCTATTTTACCTTTCAAGATATTTACCTCAACTTGATGTTGTTCTTCCTTTTTCAGATACTGATTCCCTAGGTCTTCTTCAGCTTTTCTTCCTTCTTCCACTTGTCGCTTTAGTTTGATCACTTCATGTTCTTGATCTTCAAGATCTTCTTTTAGAGAGAGAATCTTTGATTCAAGTCTCTGAATAGTTGTGCTCTGATCCTTTACTATATCCTGTAATTGCATCCTTACCCTGGTTTCTGTCTCCAATTGTTCTTTTAATTTGGCAACTTCTTCAGTTTCTGCATTCTTCTTTTCATGTGCCATGAGACTTTTAATATCTTCGCTATTATTGGATGAAGCATTCTTCTTTTCATGTGCCATGAGACTTCTAATATCTTCATTATCATTGAATGAACTTTTAATATGGGTATAATAGCTTCTACCATCTTCTTCAGATATCGTTCCTTTGTTATGAGGGCATCTAGCAGCATAGTGACCAACTCTACCACATAGAAAACATTTGAAAGGTAGCTTACCTTTGAACCGTCCAGTTCCCCGTTCAAGATTCTTGACAAAATTTACCTCATCTTCTTCCTCTGACACTTTGAATGCGGCTTCTGGTGGTACCTCTTGTCGCATTTCAAAAGCAGTTAAGATCCCGTGAAGCTGTGACATGGTGATTTTCTGCACATTCTCCTTTTCTTCTATGGCAGATACTTTAGAATCAAATTTAGCAGACAGAGATCTCAAAACCTTTTCAACTAAGACAACTTCCTCAAATTCTTCACCCAGATCCCTCATGCAATTCACAATCTCATCCATACGCAAGAAATAATTAGCTATGCTTTCATTACTATGCATCTTAAGAGTTTCATACCGGATTCTGAGAGTTTGAAGCTTTGCTCTTTTTACCTGATCATCTCCTTCGTAGCTTGTAACGATTTTGTCCCATATTTCCTTAGCTGATTTGAAATGCATGATCTTCATAAATTCTGATTGTGTCAAACTACTCAATAGGATAGTAACAGCTTTGGCATTGAGTTCATATTGCTTTTTCTCTGCTGGATCTGTAGGAGTTGCTGATGGGAATTTGTATCCTCCTTCTACGATTCCCCAAACTTCTGCTCCAAGTGATTGTAGATATGCAGTGGTTCTTATCTTCCAGTGAGTAAAATTGTTCCCGTCAAAGACTGGTGGCCTGATGTGTGCCTCTCTTTCTGGATTAGCCATTCTGATGGATCTTTTCCTTCAAGCGATCAAGCTTCCTCTGAAGGACCTGCTCTGATACCAATTGTTGGAAACAATACTGAGAGGGGGGGGTGAATCAGTATTATCAGATCAGTAAAACCTTTCCAACTTTTATACTCAGAAACATATACGCTACTTCAATTAAGTGAACCTGCGTGTACACGCTACTGTGTCTAATGCAACTAGCGTATATCTAGAGATCTTATAATTCAGTTAGCTTAATCTTCAGTAAATGCATCAGAACATTATTAAGCATATTAACAGTAAACAGGTGCAGTATAATAGAACAGAACATCACACAAGAGCCACGCACATGAACACCATGATATAAGGTGGAAACCCAATGTGGGTGAAAACCACCTGCTGCAATTCGTCTCTTTCTTCTTTAATAAGAAACTTCTTTTACAATGTACTGGTGCAGTCCTTTACCAGTACGCAGGCTACAACCTGCAGAGGGCTACAACCCTCTCTCGTTTTCCAACTACTTCTGGAAGGGAGCTACAACCCCCTCAGCTCTTGTACTAGCCGATCCATTCACTAGTACGTAGGTGCTGACCCTACAACCTTCTTTCCTTCAGGGACCGCGTTTCATCAATTTTCAGACTGGATCCAAGAGTACAAAACAAACATTACTGCAATACAATCATCAACTTATACTTGCATCATAATTCATTAAACAACCCAATACTGAATCACTGAAACCCTGTCATCAAGAACACAAAACCCAAACCAGAGCCCAAAACTCTGCAACAACCACCAGAATCAACAGCAACCTGAAATATCAAATCTTATTATGCATACGCTACTTCACTGTATCAAAACCGCGTGTATACGCGCTTTCTCCAAAGGCAACCCGCGTGCAGATCTAGAAATAATTACTTATGCCTTCGCTGTCAGATCTGACCCTTGCCAAGCGTCCCCAACAAATAAACAGCAATACCAGATCTTCTCACTTCGTCAGACACACAATACATCACCTTTGCCTAATGATCTTCTACTTATATAGCCTTAGGCCCTTCACAATACCACGGGCCAAAACCATAGTAACACAATACCATCAACTTCAAAACTAGGGATCGACACGTCCGTCGAGACACCATGGTCCAAAACCATAGGCACAACTTCCAAGGACTAACCGTCACGGACCAAAGATAAGTTTTCCACATACACGCACTTTTACTGAAGCCAACCTGCGTGTACACGCGACTTGGTATATAGCGAACCTGCGTATACGCGACTTGGTATATAGTGAACCTGCTTGTATACGCGACTTGGTATATAGTGAACCAGCGTGTATATATTTTCTCTTCATACTTGTAGTCTGATCATCAATTCCTTGCTGCTATCCTTCTGCACTATGATTTGTCATCAGTGTGAGTTGCCATCAAGGACAACACTTGTCTCATAATGCCAACATTTTCAAGCATATTTTTTTCATTTCGAGCTTGTGTAAAAATGAAACTGAATCTAAGCATAGTTTTTTGTTTCAAGCTTGTGTAAAAATGAAACTGAATCCAGGCAAATTTCCCTATGGTTCAAGCTTTTCTAAAAATGAACCAATTTTCAATTTTTAAACCCTCGTGATTGCCATTCTATCAGCCTTTTCTATCAGATGAGCCTTGGTTGTTTTCATCCCATTGCCACCATCTCTTTGGCCGATCATACACTTTCACTTGGTTGTTTTACCCTTTTTTGAGGAACAGTTGCAATGAGTGGTCTTATTAGCGAGCCTCTTCACATAAATCAACATGTTTTGAGAAGTTCCAACATCACCAGAACTAGTTGCTACCCTAGACACCACTCGTTCCTCAAAATAGAGTCCTCTTTAAACCCTTTTTAGACTCGTTAAACATGAAAATATTGTCGAGCGCTTGTCTTTTCTGGCTCGTTAAATTACTGAAAACGTCGTCCCTCCTGTATTATTTTATCATTTTTTTGGACCTGAGGGATTACTTTACGAAAAAGAACTTATGGAGTTTTCTTTTCGTCCCTTTTTCAAACTCTCTAAACATGAAAAGGACCGAGTTATCCTTGTCGTTAAACTCGTTAAAATAATAGCGACAAACTTGTCTATCTAGACGAGACCGAGTTTCACTGTCGCTAGACTCATTAAAACATAAAATAGCGACGGGTTTGCCCAACGGGTGAATTATAGAACAAGCATATGTTATCCTCCTCAATCTTGACAAAAATAAAGAGGTACTGGTCAGCAATGACTAGGGAAAAAGGGGAAAAACCTTGAAGAGTTTATGGTAGCAAGTCGCTCTTGAACATGACACTTTCACTTCATCTCCATGATTGAGTTGGGTTGGGTTATCCCATTCACGGGTCATCATACCATCCATCTTTTGGGGTTAACGCTACCAATTCATCTTAGTGTCACCGACATGTTCAAGAGAATTCATCCAGTTAAATGTCCCATACATTGCAATACCTCCAACCCTCATATTTTCATGGACGCCATTCCTGAACCTTGTGTCGTCAGTTCATTTTCACCTCCAGAAATCATTTTCTTCATTTCGTGTCGTAGATGTGGAATACATCAAGGCCCTCCTACGACGAGTCGCTTCTTGTCGACATCAGCTCATTATCCAAGAAGTTGACTTAGAAACACCCTTCCAATGCTTTGAAGCTTTTTTACATCAATGGAAAGTTTCTCACTTCTGGCGACAAGTTGACATCAATGGCCTTCAACCGAAAGATTTTGTGTGGTGTTCGACATCAGATCATGTATTCACACCACATGAATTGTACTGTAGTACCTTGAGGATCATTATCATTATCGGTGATTCCTCTCGCGTCTGTTAACAGCTCACATCATTGGCTGGTAATTAGGCGATGTCTTTCCATGTTCAACTTCAGAACATCTCTTCACATGGTTTGACTTGTACATCGAGCGAATATTGACCGATTTTGAAGACCCCAGATCTAGTTTCATCCATCCAGGCTATGATATATTCAGGAATACAAAAACATCAAATGTACAAAGGCTCTACACAGATGGTCATCTTAATCATGGATAGCAACTCTACATCTGTAGAATCATGAGTCTGTATCTGCAGACGACTATCTGATCTATGTACATGAAATGAAAAATTGTAAAGTTGAGCATGGGAATGCCTCCCTTAGCTAGATCATGAAAAATCATATTATGATGATGTATTGTATTGTAACTTATGCAGGTCACCTTCTAGTTTGAAACTTCGGATCCTCATGATAAAGCATTTCACCTGACATGAATATTTACGACCTCATGCTTTAGGGGCAACTGTTATAGACATATTTGGGCACATCAACCCCAAACTTATATGTCAATGTATTAGGGCTCATCAACCCCTAAAAGAGTTGTTTCATACCCTAAAGAAACTTAGTCATCTGAATACATCATTCCCCAAAAGTTCCATCTCAGAAATCATCCAGAAAGTGCCTAAACTGAACCATACTGACTGCTACACTGTCAAAGTGCGATGCATACTAACTTCTACACTGTCAAAGTGTGATGCATACTATTTAGACCTTCTATAGGGTGTGATGGGTGAGGATGGACAATTTTCTGGGATAGTTTGTTAGTTGGTTGCTCATGGAATCTTCTAGAAACTTCTCCTGTGCCACTTGCCTCTCTGAATTCACCCAAGGATGAGCAAAGGAATTAGGAAAGCATTTCCAATTCCCCTCTCTTGTGGAACGAATTGTAACAAGTGGAATGACACTAAGCAATTCCCGTGGATGAATCATACCCTTGCAAACATTTATAAAACGATCTCCCATGCAAGAGATCAGAAGGTTGAATTATTGTGAACTACAAGTAAGTGCTGTTAGTTTTGGTATTGAGGAGAGAGCATTGTATTCTTGTTGGTGTGTTCTTGCTAATTCATGAGGTCAAGAAGGATTCATGCTGGGAGGATAGCGCTAGGTCGGACAACTGGGTTGTAATTCTCCTTATTTTTAATAAAGTTCTTCAGGATTTTTCCCAATTGATTGTGTAATTGTGAATGCTTTCATTTGTTCATTATATATATGATTCTATAATGTTTATGTTGTAATAGATCACGATGCTTTGACAGTTCTTTGTTGTTGTACTTGTGCAGGTACTCTCCAAGCGTGTTAAGTACGGGGAGGAGTTACTGGATCTGCCAAAGGAGAGAGAGATCAGGCAAGGGATCAAGCGAAAGTTCCAGGTTGGTTTTTACTATCTTTCTCTTATTTGTTACACATAGGAAAAATCATTGAATTGCTTTAAACTGATGTTTCTAGGGTAGCTGCCAAACCTAGAGGGTTAGACGTTCAACAACACACTAATTTTCCTAGAAACACCAGGGGTTGGAGGCAGTTGTAGGAGCTACCAATACTCGTTCTCAACAAATCAATAGTCATTCCTGACTATAAAGAAAATTTTGAATCCATTGCAGGGATTTGCAAAAGCATTTTAAGACTTCTAAAGGCTGAGAAGCTACAGGGAATTTTCAGACAGCCAAATGCCAACCATGGAGGAAGGCCTAGTTTGGGGATGCAGTGCTCATTTTGAGCAAATGATCAGTCTATTTTCGGTGTCTAATATGTGTTGGAGACAATAGATGAGGTTTCAGTGATAGTTAAAGAATTCTGAAGGAGTTAGTGCCATCAAGAATCTCAGGGTAGCTCAGAGCACTGATTGAGGGAATCAAGTCTAAGGGAGCTTAGATCTGTTTGCAAAGTGATGACAGCCATGACAGGGATGTAGATGGTATTCTAAGCCCATTTGTTTAGTTCAGTAACCTTTGGAGTTAAGTGTGGAACTTGTAAAAGAAACTTTGCCATAATCCCAAAGAGCTAAGTCAAAATGACAAAAGCTCAAGGAGACATAGCCCACGATATTCGGGTGAACTCCTAGATTAAATTTGTTGTTATGTGTTGATGTTTATTTGTTGCATTATATGGCTATTATATGTGTTTAATATCAACAAAAAAAGGACTTAAAGCACTTAAACAGTTAAAATAAAAATACATACACATGTTTCAAGTATTTAATTCCGCAAATGTCATAAATGAGCTAGATCATTTATTTGTTTAACTGAGTGGTAGGTTCTTGTAAGCATAACAAGTTATCAAACCCTCATTACAAATCAATAATACCTTTTGATATTGGAATTAATGGTTACATTAATGGCTACTTGAGATGGATCATGTACCTTAGTAGAAATTGTATCCAACTTTAATGCATACAAGGCTTGGAGCTCCTTTTCAACATGAACAAAATTATGAAGTGAATATATACCAATTTGTAAGGGAAACTTAGGCAAATATTTAGATGATTCTTTGATGGTTTTGGTGATCCCGGTTTCCATTGTTTAGTATGTGACCTCCCTATATAAAATCTTATTAGGAACATATAAGGGTAGCACATGTGTATTTCCATAGATTCCACATACTCCAATATAAGTAAAAATATCGTATGTAAACCAATTCCCAATCCTAGATAGATAATCCATTTTGGAAGGGGACCTTCTTGGAGATTTGGAATTAAAAATAACTTTATAAATAGGTATCATGACAAAGCAAAAAATCTAGTGGAAATGATCAAAATAATTCTCTTCCTAAATAATATTATGGTAGATGTGGATAAGAAGAGGGTCAACAGGTTTCCATTTCCATCCCATAGCTGGAAAGTCCATAGAGAAAAGGATGGCATCCATAACATAATATGCTGTGTAAAATGGAGGGTTATGAGGTGCCCTTTGCATGGAATGAAAATGGAGAATGTGTTTTACAATATTATCTGATAGGATTTGGGCCCAATTGAAACTACAACCATCAATTTCTCATTGGATAATAGCAACCTAGTTTATAGGGAATTGGGAAACATTTTGATAAGCAAAGAGTTTTCAAAGCATTGCGAAAATGTTAGCAAAATGGGGGATTCAAGGATGCAATGAATACAAACCAGTAGAATCTGCTTTATGCTTATTGGGGTCTCTTTTCCATTCTTTATTTACATTTGGGAGGTCTTTTCCTTATCATCGCATTCTTCCTTCACAAATCCATGAAAAAATTGCATGTTGTATGTAAGTTGGGGCTTAGTCAAATGGCACATACCGTGAAGATGTTCCACTTTAAATGAGTCAATAATTGTTCCCTGAGAAGTAATGAATTGTCTTTTTTTTATATCCACTTTTTCATCCACCCACTGGATCATATCTATGTAGGGAAGGATCCTGGTCATGCAACAATTATATGCAAATAAGACTTGGTGGCATCTCTGAAAATTAGTTTAGAAGTTTTGCTTCCTCCTTGCTCTGTTGTTGCCATTGTTGGCTACTTGAAATCCTCTGTAGGCATCTCCTCTTCGAATAACTTGTACATTGCATTCTAGGAGGAAATTCCCAAGTCCATGGGGCACACAATGTCTGAAAATAGGAATGCATTTGCAATCTTTCCATCATTTGTTTCTACAAAAGGCCACAATGGTTGTTGTGGAGAATTTTTCTTTAGATTTTCCATTTCAGTATATGCAAGGTTCACAGGAGTTTTTGTAAATGCAAGGAAGGATCAAAGGTTAACAAAAAAATCAATCACGTAACTGCAATCCAAGCAAAAAAGAGGAAACGACTACTTGAAATGGTAAAATCCAGGCTTAATGCATGCAAGATATTTATGCTAAATGTGGTAAGTACCAAAATTTATTTGATCGTATAGGACAATTATATAAGAAATGACAATGAAGTCCAGCTTGATTGGATGGAAGTGTGGGAGATTGTCGTGGTAGTCCACGTCATCCTGGGGGCTAAATCCTGGAAGGAAAAGCAATATCACGAAATAGAACATCCTAGGATGTCCTAGAGTGAGATAACGTGGTGAATAAAAAAGGGGTCGGACCAATAGACAAGCATATCTTAGTGTGGTATTGGGACCTACAGTAAGGTGTCGGAGTTGAGTTGGCCCGGGATATCCATTCTTGGCCTATTCAAATACAATGCAATCGAAAGCACTCTAAGATAGAGTAGGTCGTGTCAATTTGGCAGATAAAGCATGAGGATCAATGAAAAATATCTATTAAAAATGTTATGGCAAGAGTGGGGACCGAAACTATATATTTATTATATTAAAACTATCCCGAGAGTTATTTCCTAACTTGTTTAAATAAGGGTGAATATATGATCGTCCGGATGAAAGGGAGGTTGGGTTATTGTCATAAAGTGGGGCCACAAATGCCTTATCATAGGAAATTTTAGTGGATAGGGAAATACTAATACAAGGGAAATCATGCTCAATAACGGGCCTCATGTGTTAAAGTACTAAGTTATATGGGGGTAATTGTCTGGGAGATCCAAGAGTTTTCAGTTTATGGACAACCCGAGTTAGTGACTATTGGGCTAAGATTTAAAACAAAAGCATGCAAAGGTGTTTTAATTATAAAGTGATTAGTTGCAGTGATTCTGGCCATAGGCCTTATTCATATAGTTCTATATAATATAAAGTATTAAACCTTAATTTATCCAGGTGGATATTGATGGCCACCCTCCTATTCCACTTGGACCCCCATCGTTGTTTCTTTTAAGTTTCCTTAATTGTAGCACAGCTTACTATTTTTGGCAGTTTTTTGGGTCCTAAAATTATGGAGCCATTTTGAGGGACTAAAAGACGGCTTATAGGTAAAACAGAGAGACTAGAAAAGTGCCAAGTTGGTCTACTTATTTTTTTTAGTTTCCTCTTCAAGATCTTCGAAACAATGTATTATGATAGCCAAATGGAGATCGTATGCTGAAGTTACGACCCCGAGAAGTTGACATTCCAACTTATCCCAATGAGGCCCACAAGCTTTTGGCGCTTCATCTCCTAGGGTTAGGTTATTGGATGTTTAGGGTTTTTCGTTGTTTCTCAATGATAAAAAGGCCACTAATCCTCATTGTAACATAGCTTAGAGGCATGCAGCCACCACATCTCTTCTCAGAGATAAGCTACCATCGCCCAAGCTAGTCTATTTCCATTTTGTATGTAATCATATTTCAATTCTTTGATATTAATGAAATGAAGTTTTATTTCTGCTGCATCTCAGTGTTTATGTTTGTATATGTATTATGTTGCATCGTGTATAAGTCTAGATCAATGGTATCAGAGCGGTCTTCTCTTTCTTTGTTTTTCTTTGCATGTCCCCAACGAGGTCAAGGTATAACGAGTTAGGGCTCAAACTCGTTGAACCTTTGCAAGACCATCCTCGTAAAACCCAATGGCCTCTCATGGGGGAAGAAAAGAAAGATGAGGTAGCAAGAGATCCTTTCAAAATATTGCTCGATAAATCCCTCAAGAAACAGAGGAATGAAATGATGGATAACTTTGCCCATATCCTTTTGTAGCTACCCACAGGCTACACATCTTCATCCAGCAGTGACTCTAGAGACACCACTCCCTTTAAGTTACATGTCAACTTTGAAATTGTCATATTTGAAGAACAAAGATATGCATATGTCGTAGATAGATGGTTAAATATGTTGGAAGGATATTTTTTGGTTCATGACTTTTCCAATCGAGAAAATATTACTTTTTCACTCCTGAAAGTCGACCCCCATGTCAAGGATTGGTGGGAAACCTATTGTGAATAGAAGGAAGAGAGGGAATCCTCGTTTTTTTCAACCGCACCCACTTGGAATTCTTTCTAATACACCATCAAGGAACAATATTACCCTATCGGGAGCTATAAAGATAACTACATAAAGTGGACCAAGTTGTGGCAAGGAAGGGACCAAGACATTTCGTAGTTCACAAATATTTTCCATACCCTTCGCATGAAGTTGGGTATCAAGGATTATGAGTGGCATTTGGTACTTAAGTACCACGGTTGTCTACAAAAGTACATCTAGGATGAGATGGATTTCTTGGACATCTCCTCGCTTGGCACCACCTATCGATACACTTTCAAGATCGAGAGAAAATTAAATAGAAGAAGTGAGACTTTGGATCTACGAATCTGAAGCAAGGGAAAGGCACCCTCAAACCGCAGAACAAAGTAAAAAGATAAGGTTTGGTAGCCCAAGAAAACCTCCAAAGCTGCAAACAAATAACAACACTATGAAGACAAAGAAGGACACAATGAAATAGTGTGAGTTCCATAAGAGCCCCACTCACAACACAAGTGCATGTTCTGAATCTGAGTCAGAACCTGATAAGGGGAATGAAAAAGGGAAGAAAATTATTAATGCAGAGCCCAGTGCCACCATTTCCACCACCAAGCTCTAGAAGATTGAGCCTAAAGATCCAGAGGAGGGGGAGAGGCTCTTCCACTCACAGATGTGGGTGAAGGGTTTTCAGCTGCAGTTCATTGTCGATAGTGGAAGCCAAAAGAACCTTATTTTAGCAAAGGTCGTGAAGTGGTTGGGCCTACTGACCACACCACACTTGCATCCATACACAATCAGGTGGCTTCACCAAGGATGAGATCTGTGTGTCAGCCAGCAGTGTCGTCTTCCCTACAGCATCAAGCCCTTCATAGATAAGGTATTGTGTGATGTTTCTCCTCTTGAAGTTTTTTATGTATTATTAGGCCAACCATACTTGTGGAAGCACCGTGTTGTGTATGAGTCTAGGCATCACACTTTTATTATTTATTTGGGAAATAAGTTATACAGGGTACCAAAGGTAGCACCACCTACCACAATCTCTTTGATCTCTACGAAGAAATACATTAAGATCATTTCCAAAACTAGGAAATTTATCTTCCTTATGATTTATCCTCAGGTAAAGAATAATATTATGGCCACATTTGTGGCCTCCAAATAGGGATCCTCCGCACGGTAGCAGTAGATGGACAAGGTCATGGAGGAGTACAAGGATATCTTCACCTCACCCACAGGGGTACCCCTACATGGTCAAGTCAAGCACTCTATCGATTTGAACTCGTGCGCACCACTACCCAATGTGTCAATCCATCAACATTCTATTCTGGAGAACGATGAAATCAAGAGGCATATTCAGGAATTGTTGCAAAAATGGCACATCAGGCCAAGTTCATTATCCTATGGGAGCCCAATCTGTTGGTATAGAAGAAGGACAAGACATGAAGACTTTGTATTTACTATCGAACGCTGAATAAGATCATTGTCCATAATAGGTATCCAATCCCATGAATTAATGACCTTCTAGACCAACTCACGAGGGCCAAATATTTCAACAAGGTTGGCTTGAAGTCCAGTTATCACCAGGTACCAATCGAACCCTTCGATGTGTGGAAAAATGCCTTCAAATACAAGGAGGGAATTTTTGAATGGTTGGTCATGCCTTTCGAGTTGACGAATTCCCCCTGCAACCTTCATGAGGTTGGTGGATGACATATTTCATCCCTTCACTAACTCATTCGTGGTAGTGTATTTGGATGACATCTTAATCTTCAGCCAGAGTTGGGAATATCACCCCCACCATATTCGACAGGTCCTCCAAACCGTGGGACAACACAAATTGTGTGCCAATCTGGAGAAATGCACTTTTGGTATGACACAGGTTCATTATATGGGGTACATCATTTATGAGCAGGGTGTGCATGTATACCCATCCAAGATACAATTTATTCGGGATTGACCAACCCCAACCAGTCTAACAGAGCTCCTCATCTTTCTTGGTCTTTCCAATTTCTACGGCAGGTTCGTGTTGGGGTTATCTCATATCACTTGGCCTTTTAGTCAAGTCAACAAGGGTGGATCGAAAGTAAAATTATTTTGGTTTGAATCCCAATAGAAGGTTTTTATCAAGTTGAAGCATCGTCTCAGCTCTGCACCAGTTCTCACATTACCAGACCTACAGCAACCATTTGAGATTGAGACAGATTCCTCTAACTATGATATTGGTGCAGTTCTTACTCAGCAGGGGCATCCAGTGGCATATCACATTGAGACACTTTCAAACATAGTCTGAAAGTATCCCACCTATTACAAAGAGATGTATTCCATTTTGCAATATTGTCGATAATGGAAGCATTACATTCTGTGGAAGGAAACAGTAATTCAGACATACCATCAACCCCTGTAATTCATACATACACAAGAAAAGTTGCAGAATGATCGCCATCAGAAATTATCCACATACCTACAACAATTCCATTTGAACATTAAGTACAAGAAGGGTAGCATCAATAATGTTACATACTACCTCAGCCCACTGTTGGTTATGGCATTGACCACTGCGCTCGACTCTTGTGGACACGAGACTTTTGGGTGGCGACATCTTTACAAGAGTGATCTAGAATTTGGCAACACATACCATATGCTCCTAGGAGGCAAGCAAGTTCTTGATTTTCACCTCCAGGGTGCACTATTATGCCACCTGGGGCACCTTTTTTTTCCTTCAAGAGAGCATGCCATGATGATTAGGGAGGCACACTACAGTCGGGCCACTGGACATTTCGGAGTAGAGAAAATAGTGGCAATGTTGTAGAAGTATTTTTATTGGCCGAACCTTCGACAGGATGTTGGGAAGTACATCAAATCCTGCACAACCTGTGCCATTTCAAAACTAACCATCAAGAAGCAAGGACTATATACTCCTCTGCCTACTCCTAGTTCACCTTGGGAATCCATCTCCATGGATTAAATTTTTGGCCTTCCTTCTACTAAGCATGGCAACAACTACGTTTTCGTGGTTGTCGACAGATTCTCTAAGATGGTCATTATGGCGGCTTGCAAAAAAAGTATCATAGCCATTGAACGAGTGTGGTTACACTTTGGGGTCCCATAGTCCATTATCTCATATCAGGACAGCATGTTCCTGAGTACATTTTGGTCAAGCCTCTAGTCAATGCTAGATACCGAGCTCACTAATTCGACTGCCTGGCCAAACAGAGGTCGACAAAAGGATGATCATGCACATTCTGCACATGTACAATTAAAAGCATCCGCATTCATGGGATGAAAGTATCCCTTATTTCCAAAAAAATTACAACAGATCTCTCCATAGCTCAACTGGCTACAACCCCTTTCAGGTGGGAATGGGATTCTAGCCACTATGTCTCATTGATGTGGCCATACCATTTGCAGCTACTCAGGTAGATTCATAACATGTCCAGGTCTAAGTTGACAGGGCTAACGGTTTCATTGAGCGCATTCAACACATCCACCAGAAGATCCATGAAATATTGGACAGAGCCAATGCTAAGTACAAGCAGTCTAATGATCAGCATCAGGTGCCACACATGTTCCAGGTGGGCGACAAGATTTGGTTACATTTGTAGAAGGAGTGTCTCGCTAGGGCCCACCGCAAGCTTCGCCCGCTCTGATATGGGCCTTAAACCATCACTAAGGATGTGTGAGACAATGCTTTTGAGCTCAGAATTCCCCCATTCCTTGGCCTGCACCTAGTGTTCAATGTGGATTGCCTTCAGCCATACTTTCCACCATAACTAGACACATCAGACATTGCAGAATAGCTCACATCAACAAAACTAAACCCATACTACATGGAAAAAAACACAATTTATTGGATCATGGACACATAGATCAAGAACACTCGCTAGAATAATATCTAATTGTATTGGGTTGTCAAAGTTGGCCAACTCCTGTACTTAGGCAAGTGGCTCACCAGGGACCACGTTCAACAGAAATTTCCCCATCTCATGGAGGCACTCAACACAATGGGGACCATTGCTTCCTAAGGGGCGAGGATTGATCCTCATGGATATTGGTGGGCACATGCCTATTCCACTTGGAGCCCCAACTATTTTTTCTTTTCATTTTCCGTAATTTTAGTACAACTCACTATTTTTGGTAGTTTTTTGGGTCCTAAACATTCGAAGCTGTTTTGAGGGACTAAAAGATGTTTTTAGGGAAAATGGAGAGACCGGAAAAGTGCAAAATAGGTCTACCAATTATGACCCCAGGAAATTGATATTCAAACTTAACCCAATGGTGCCCACAAGATTTTAGCGCTTCATCTCCTAAGGTTACGTTTTTGGATGTTTAGGGTTTCTCATTGTTTCTCAATGATAAAAAGGCCATTGAGCCTCATTTAACACAGTTCAAAGGCATGTATCTGCCACATATATTCTTAGAGATAAGCTACCATAGCCTGACCTAGTTTATTTCCATTCTGTATATAAATCATATTTCAATTATTTGATATTAATGAAATGAACTTTTATTTTTGTTTCATCTCGGTGTTTATGTTTGTATATGTATTCTATTGCGTTCTTGTATAAGTATGGATCACTAATTCTAAAAGGAATATAAACGTTAATTATTGTTTTGTTTTAAAGGGGCGAAAACATATGTACATTAAAAATTTAAAAGGGTCCCATTATTTTGTTATGAAATAATACAAAAATGGGGGGTTGTTTGCCACAACAGGTTATCAATCCCTTTCTTTCATAATAAAATATATGTTTCCAATACTTCTTTATTTATCCCATATTAGAAGGTTTATTTACCTATATATTTTCCAATTAAGGTTGCCATGTAAATAATTTTGGATGGCTTTCAAGAAGAATTCCATAGTTTAACAAGAGGTGGCCACTTTCATCCTAAACCAAGGCTTTATATTTCATAACAAGCATGTATTTAATGAGTTGAAATTTGAAGTATTGACATCCTTTGATACCGATTATCTTGCAGTTACCTTCCAACATGTTTGGATCCATAAATCTTGGAAATTAAAGAGTTCATAAATTAGATATGAAACAAAGTAATTTTGGTTCTCACATGTCCTATATGTTTCCATCATCCATGGCAATGAAAACATGTATTTCCACTTTATTTTCCAACTTATATCATCTCATAAGTTCCATCTACGTTTTCATGTTTGTGTCACATTATGAGGGAAACAAATATAATAATGTCAAACACACTTTTTGTTATTAAAAGGGATGTAAATGAAAACACATAGTGAATTTCATTATTACTCACACAATTATCCATTTTCTGCATTAATATTGGTGGATACTTTCTATTTTACCTATAACAATTTATATTATCAACTTTTACCTCATTTGATTTCATATACTCTTAGATTTAGAATGAATAGTTTTCATAAGATTAAGTTTGTAATAGAGCTTCACGCAATGGGTTGTTTAATGTTCCCCTCTTATATAACAAATCACCATATTGATCCACCATTTGGTTCTTGAAGATCTTTGAGCCATTTAACTAATTAAGGGACAATGAAGTTTGAACCCATCTTTAGAAAGGAAATGCTAAAGTAGACAAAGCCCCCAATTCTGTGTCCATGTGTAAGCATGCTAGGTAAAGAAGTTGAGAGATTCATGACACTACTAATAATTTTTTTCTTCTTACCTAACCTCAGTATAGAAGTCTCTACCTTATCCATTTTATAAACATTCCTGGAAGTTGTGAAATAAAAGAAAATAAATCTGGTAAAATTGTAAAATTGATTAAATAATCAAGCCAAAGAAATTTTTATCTCAAATTATGTAAGTGATGAGTTCTCTTCAATCCTTTAGTAAACAAGAATTTCACATTCTATTTAAAAATCTTAATTCAACTTGTTTGATTTTTTGTATTAACAATTTTTCCAACCATTTAATATTTAGAGTAGCAAAATAGTTGATTATCATATTTTGATGTGTTTCTTGTGCCTTTCAGTGTTCCACCAATTGTGTATAGGAAGGCATTGTTGCTGCTATTGGCCATGGTAAGCACTCGGCACAAATTATTTTCCATAATAGGTTATCAATCCCTTTATTTGATAATAAAATATATGCTTCCAATCCTTCTTTATTTCTTCCATATTAGAAGGTTTATTTACCTATAGATTTGACAATTAAGGTTTCCATGTAAGTAAGTTTGGATGGCCTTCAAGAGAATAATTCCATAGTTTAACAAGAGGTGACCACTTTCATCCTAAACCAAGGCTTTATATTTCATAATAGACATGTAGTTAATGAGTTGAAATTTGAAGTATTGACATCCTTTGATACTAGTTATCTTGTAGTTACCATCCAACATGTTTGGATCCATAAAGTTTGGAAGTTAAAGAGTTCATCAATTAGATATGAAACAAAGGAATTGTGGTCCTCACATGTCCTATATATGTCCATCATCTATGGCAATGAAAACATGTCTTTCCACTTTATTTTCTAGCTTATATCATCTCAGAAGTTCGATCTATGTTTTCATGTGTGTGTCACATTATGAGAGAACCAAATGCAAGAATGTCAAAATCCCTTTTTGTCATTACCCTTTTTGTCATTAGACGGGATGTAAATGAAAACACATAGTGAATTTAATTAGTTCTCACATAATTATTCATTTTCTACATGAATATTGGTGGAAACTTTCTGTTTGAACTATAACAATTTATACTATCAACTTTTATGTCATGTGCTTTCATATAATCTTAGTTGTAGAATGAATAGTTTTCATAATATTAAGTTTGTAATAGAGCTTCATGCAATGGTAGTTTTGATGTTCCCCTCTTATATAACAAATTCACATATTGGTCCATCATTAGTTCTTGAAGATATTTGAGCCATTCAACTAATGAAGGGACAATGAAGTTTGAACCCATCTTTAGAAAGGAAAGGCTAAAGCAGAAAAAGACCCAAATTTTGTGTCCATGTGCAAGCATGCTAGATAAAGAATTTGAGAGATTAATGAAACTACTAATAATGTTTTTCTTCTTACCTAACCTTGGTATATGAAGTCTTTGCCTTGTCCATTTTGTCATACAAAATTTTCAAGTAGGTATGAGCATGCTTCTCTAAATTTAATCTAATGGGTCTAGTACACACTATGACTAACTTGTAATTTAGTTATCATGGGTCATCTCAATTACCCACAACCTTTTTTATTTGAATGGATGAGTGATGGCCCTAAGTATGTCGATGATTGAGAAATAATTATCACACATTTCAAAGAAGTTGTTTCTTGTTACCAACACTTCTAGAAATTGATTTATCATTATTATGTTGAAAATAAAATTATGACATTGGAGGAACAACCAATAGTTGCATGCCCTCATTAATATTTTTTCCAAGTGAAGTCCAAGTCATATTTGAAGGAAATAATATGAGAGATTCCCTTGTTCCACCTTAAAGTATCAAAGCATTATATGACAAACCTTACTTGAAATTTTGTCCACAATATCATTAAGATTATCCATTATTTTACTTTATTTTTAAAGAATGGCTACATTTTCATTTTTGTTTCAAGGAAAGAAAAAACAATGGTTTCATATTAACAAAAACCAGTTACATTGTTAAAAAATCTCCAAATAAAGAAATTCTTCAACATCATCAGCAATAGGGGTGTTTGAAATAAAAACAACCACATAGTCATAATAGGAATGTTGTCTACCTAATTATTTCCACCATATCCAATATCTACATAATATCTATCAATGCGAAAAAAAAACATGCCCTACATCAATGTTTTATAAAAACCATAAAAGTTTGTAGAAATTTGGTGATATAATTGCAACTACTCAAGAAATTTTAATCTAAATCAAGAGACATAATTCTACTCTACTGATATGTGGAATTCAATTCATAGTTGACAAAAACAATCTCAGACCTGCAATAAAAAATAACACACATGCACAATACCTTTTATAGGGAAACCCAACTGGTAAAAACCCCTCAAACCTCTTTGCATTAATCAAATGAATAGAGATGTATTACCATTATTAGCTCAGTATGAGCTCAACCTATAAGTGAATAACCTATCTCTCTACTCAGTGAGAGTCCTTGACCCAGACTTAGTTAATTTTTGCCTCTACTTGAGCCCCTATTTTGTTGCACAATTCCTAGAGAATTAGCACCTATTTTTTAGGAATTTTCATCCAATTTATTTCACAATTCCCAAGGTTTGATCATCTTCTTGATTGAAGCATCTATAAGTTTAAATTATTTTACAACTACTTGTTAGACTGCCTTGAAATCTCCACCGCAACTGGGAACTCAAATTCTCCACATGCACTAGTTATTTTAGGTTGATTGATCAATTAACTCAATGATCATTGAGTTAGATCGTTGTCCCACTTCACAACTAACCTTCCACTAGTTCCTCCAAATGTTAGAACTAGTTTACCTGACCTCAACTAGATATAACTGAACTAGATTACTAAAATTTAGCAATCGAACATGCTTAATTGAACTCCAAGCCCTTTAACTTGAATTTACTAAGCTAACTGAGTGACCACAGCCATGTCACACAATTTAAATACATCCAAATCGTTTGTTGGTATGGAAATTCAAATTTTCTCAATTTTACTAAGGCAAATTCAAATTGAGACTTTCTTGCTACATTTCTCAACAAATTTGCATTATATATTTTCATTAAGATAATGTGGTTTGTAGGGCAGAACCTGGTACATATTGAACCTTTAATTCTTCTTTTTTCTTCCAAAAATTCCATTGATATCTATTACAATTTGAACCTATTCTATGTACATCTATTCTAAACAAATTTTCCTTATATTGTCTCCAAAAAACACTTGCAAAACATGGGCATTGCAAACACCTTCAAAAACCTGCAAAACATTTTAGACTATTTTAAACATGGGCCTTGCAACGTATTCCTAGTTTCAAAGGTAACCTGTTATTCATCCTTTTCAATCTCATGTGGTGGAGGTGAAGCTTGTTCCATGTTGATGCGCATGTTGTCTCCATCTCTACTCTACTCGTTGAGGTTTTCTTTCCTCTGCACCATTCATTCTAACTCATTGACATGTTCCACCATCCCTTGGTCTTCCATTACTTGTATCATATCATTCATTTGCAGTGTTAACATATCTACTGCCACCTAAACCCCCTCCAACTTATTTTCCAAGATCCTCAATTTTTGGGACATTAATTCACAATGCATGCATGTTTCTAAGATAATCATGTCTACCAATCTAATGGAAAGGGACAACATGTAATAAAATGCATCCACCTTCTAGTCCAGTTTGTTATTCCTCTCACCATTGTTATTGTTAGTGACCATGGTAAGTGCTCGACACAAATTATTCTCTTTGCTTTGAATGAATTGACTGTAATTCTCTTACTTTGATTCCACCAAGACAAAAATTATCTCTTTATATTTTATCAAACCCATCTACCTTGAATTATGACCTCTGGTTGCTCCTTTATTTCTACATAATTCCCAATATGGTGATTGGACTAGTATATCTAATGCCATATTGTGAAGGAAATTTTTTGGTATTGAATGGATTAAGATAGAGGTGCACACACTTGTATCCAGAGTCTTGACTATAGTATATATTAACTCGCATGTTCTTGTTTCCTCGTGATGTTGAAAATTGAATATACACTTGTCTAACCTCCATCCTTGCATGACATCCACCATTTGAGTGGATGAGCATTTGCATCCTTTGGTGATGTGATGTTGATTCCACTGCATGAGGAGAATAAATGTTGACACCAATATGATGAGTGTGTTGTCTTAACGGAATGATTGATGTTACCGCCCTTTTCTATATTTATCAATGTTTGATTCCTCAATACCTTGATTTTGATGTGGGCAATTGGGTATTTTTACGACTAAAACCATACAAAAAAATGTCCCTCAAGCAAGCTAAGAAGGATAATAAATTGTCACCCACGTAATATGTACCTTACAAGGTGTTGTAAAAGGTCGGTACTATGGCATAAAAAATGGAGTTGTCTGCATCTTCACGAATACACCCAGTTTTTTATGTTTCATGCTTAAAGAAGGTTATAGGTGTTAGTGTGAAATTTCTTAGAAGGTGAACCAAAAATAATTCACTTAAGTCACTAGGTGACAAGTGACCCTAACAACAAGTTGATGATGGTTATCGTCTTAGATCTGAAACACAAATAGAAAACCTACAGTAAAAGAAGATATAATCCAAAAAAGAAAGCAACAATATAAAGTATCCAATATAATAACCCAATTGGAAAGACTATTTTAAATGAATAAATCTTTTAATGATAACACCTGGTGAAGGAGATCTACAGATTGTTTTCTAAGTCCCCCTCTATAGGATGGGCCCCTTGATATCCTTGATGCTTCAAAAATTGATTCTCTCTCTCAATATGTGAAAAACCCAAACAAAAGTGAAGAACTCAAAATGGGAGCTCAAGAAAAATGATGATAATGTTGACGATGATTATGATCACGGTGAAGAATGAATGAAAAAACACTCCTTTTTATAGCAAAGTATAGAGTTAACCTCGAAATTGGAGAATAATAAAATATTATTAACCAAATTCAAATCTAACTACTTGGAATACTTTATTATATTTATTGGAGGGGGAAAAGTACTTAAAATGGTTGAATACTTTTATTTAAAAATTATTTAAAAAATGAAATGAGTTATCAATTATTTTGTGAGAAATAAAAAAGGTGTGAAATCAAAATAATTACTAAATTGTGATTTAATAATTATTCTAATAATAAATAATGATTTATTTAAATATTCCTAAGGGATTTAGTCAAATGTGACAAGGAACAATCATTTAAATAATGATTTAATAATTATTCCTAGAGAAAATTAAACAAATAATGATTTGTCTAATTATTCTCATAGGATTTTTTTATTTAAATCAGAAAATAATTTAATAAAAGTGGTTTACTAAATTATTTTCCACAGTAAAAGTGATCTTACTATGATAAAATTAAATCTACATGGTGTATTTCGATCCACCTAGTGAGACATGGCTAGGTGATCATTTTTTGGTGATAAAATTAGGTGACAAGATTACAATTCAAACTATATTGCCAGAACTTGATGAGGAAGGAAAAATCATATTGGATCTTGAAGAAATCACAAAAACAAGAATCTAGTAGCTACGAAATAGATCAATTTCAGAGTCTCTCATTAAGGGGAAGAACTTACATATTGAAGACACCACATGGGAGGATGAGTATTTTATTCAAAAGCATCTAGAGCTACTCAAGTGTTTAGGTCCCTATGACACTAGTGTAGCCCCCATATTGTTATTTTTGTTCCCCATAGAAGCCCACTATTGTTATTTTTCTTCTCTTACATTATTATTTTTATGTATGCCCTAATTATACTTTGACCCCTTAGACTCCTACATATACCAAGGAAGTTGTCATGCGGAAAGAGTCGTTAGTGCGGACACAACCGACCTCCCTAGAAGCAAAAGCTTTCTAGTGACAAACAAGACAAATAAAGCTACCTTTCTCTAAACATGCATTACAAATACAAGTAATCAGGGGATCTTTAACATACCTTTATTCCAACGCTTTGTAGTAGTCCAGCCTCGCCGATCCGGATGAGCTCCTCCTTCTCTTCGAAACCTGCATTCACTAACAAGCCAAAAGATTAAATAGCACCTGATAAACTCATAAAACAACACATATATATCATATAGACCAAGGAGTATATGAAACAAACCATGAATAATAATCTGTTGAGAAAAATAAGTTCATTTGCATTAAAAGGTAACAAAAGGAACCATTACAACCTGAGCCTTGGTGTTGTGCAAGTCCCTCCTAGGGTCCAGCAAGAGTTTTCCTTTACTTTGATCAGCTCACCCACTCTCAAATAAGGCTAGGAAAGGATGGGAATCCCTCCTCTCAAGCTTTACAAGGGAGTCCTAATTCCAGCAGCATCTACCCTTAGGAATGTTCAGCTTTCAACCTCCCTCCCTTTGGCCCAATGCCTGTATTTATAGTGCTCTAGAGGAAGTTATTCAGGTCCACCATCAATGGGATAAGCCCCTCTTTGGATTGGATAGCTCCCCTCTTGATGGGATAAGTTCCTCTTTGGTAGGGATACATGAACCATCTGGAGGCGCTTCATACACGTCAAACAAGCTTCTAGAATGCTCTAGAAATGACCACAAGTAACTTTTTTTGAGTGAAACTTGCGCCTTTTGACCTTTACAGGAGTACGCACCCATTGCTTTACATACAGAGCGTACAAGTACGCAGGTATTGTGAACTTGGAGTGCGTACACGCAGGCAAGGCTAAGAGAAACTGCGTACCCAGAGATATATAGATTTTTAATGACTTTCTCTCTTTCTTGGAGTTTTACATGGAGAGCAGAGGTATGAGGCTTGCCAAGGAGGATAGTATGACAGTTGATGGAGCCATACTAACTGCAAATAGTCATGGTGACAAATTTTAGTGTAACAGATTGCCCCCTAAAGTGCGAAGCCTGTAGTAGATAAGGGTTTCATATCATCTAGGAAGGGTGAAGTACTTTATCATTTCAAGGATTATCATGTGGAGAGCCCAGTTGGAACCTGCAAGTATTCAACACAAAATACATATATAAGATCATATCATCACTGAGGTAGGCATTCCCATACTCATATTGAAAACTTTAACTAATTGACTATCTACTGCTCTGATACAGGAATGATTTTGCAGTACATCATAATCATAGACTTTTGTAGACACAGTATGGACGTAGCCATCTGTTTATAGTTAGTCTACTGTATAATGAATAGAAAACTCCTCGCGGCCTGGATGGTGGAAACTAGATCCAGGGTCTTCATTTCTACTTCCCGAATAGGTACGATTCTATCCATGCGAATAAATGAGTTGATGTCGAACATGGTAGAAACCACTTGATTACCAGTCAATGATGTAAACTGTTAACAAGTGTGAGAGAGACCACCAGTGATGTCAATGGTTCTCAAAATACCCAGTACAATCCATGAGATGTGAATGAATGAGTTGATGTCGAACATTTCACGGAATCCTTCGATCAAAAGTCAATGATGTAAACTGTCGTCAAAGGCGAGAAACCTGCCATTGATGCATGCAGATTTCAAGGTACTGACGATTCCTAGGTCATCTTTCTAGATAATGTGCTGATGTCGATAGAAAGCGACACGTTGCAGGCAAGCCCACAACACGAAATCATAGATCAAGTTGAAGAAATGTAGCTGTAAGCACTGACTCAGGGATGGTCAAAATGGATGACGAGTATTTTGCAGATGAATGTTTATTGCAGAGACCTCTTGAACACACAACGACACGACAGATGGCTTGGTGACATTTGACCCAAAGTTAATACCCGACTGAAGGCTTTCAATGTGGTTTGATCAACTGTGGGGCAAAGGATTTCCCAACCCAAGTGAATGCAAAGTGTCGTGTTCAAGAGTGGTAATAAGGCTTCTTCTGAGACAAAGGGTAACAAATGGGCTCATTTTTCTCTCTTTTCCCCCACCATTTCTGGCAAGTACCTCTTTATTTTTTACAAGCTTGAGGAGAATAACATATGCTTGATTATAAGCTCATCCTTCGGATGAGTCCAACTTAGTTTTGATTCGAACCCTAAGAAGGAGTGGTCCGTTCCTGTTTGTAATCGAACAGGTCCTTTACTGTGAAATTTTAACGAGTCCAGTATAGGAGAAACTCGGCGTTTTTCATGTTTAGAGAGTCTGAAAAAACTTAAGAAGACTCCAGGTTGAACTTTTTCCTAAAGTTGTGTCTCCCAAGCCCGAAAAAGTATAAAATAATACTTGAGAGAACCGCTTAGTCTTGCGACCAAGGAGTACTTTCATGATTAGTGTCTCTGATCTGAAAAGTAAAAAGCGATCAACGACACGTCGTTTTATTTCCAATATCGAATTTGAAACGACAAAAATCCGGCAATCTTTTCATGTTTTTACGGTCAGAAAAGGGCTATAAGAGGACCGTCTTTTAATTCCATTTTAACGAGTTTAAAAGAAAAACTCGGCAATCTTTTCATATTTTGAGAGTCTGAAAAGGGCTTAAAAGAGAACTCCAAGGTGTCACTTTTTCGTAAGTTTTAACGAGTTTGAAAAAATGATAAAAATGTACTCATGGTTTTCACTTTTTCGTAAGTTTTAATGAGTTCGAAAAAATGATAAAAATGTACTCATATGGCCGACTTTCAATTTTATTTACGAGCAAGAAAAGACGGAAAGAACTCGGCATTTTCATTTGTTTTACGAGAATGAAAGATAGTAAAATAATCTCGGTATTTTCATGAGTTTAACGAGTCTTGAAAATAACTGAAATTGACTCGAGATAGGTTTCATTTTTACAAAAGCTTGAAACAGAGAAAAACTATGCTTCAAAGTAGTTTCATTTTTACACAAGCTTGAAACAGAGAGAAAACTGTGCTTGATGCCCCCTAAGCATAGCTGCTAGAGCGCATGCCCCCCAGCTTCATTTCATTCAACCAGTTGGATGAAATGAAGGTTGAGTTATGAGATCATTTGAAAGACTCGACCTAAAACTGTAAGAAAATTATGCAAAAAACTGAAATAACTAACCTAAATACTCAACATTTATGAGATCTAGTCAAACTCTCGACTCAATTAGAGGAGGATTTGTTTCATTTTTTAACGAGCTTGACACAGGAAAAGAACTATGCTCGGATCCGGTTTCATGTTTACGCAAGCTTGAAACGAAAAACTATGCTTGTTACAAGTTCACATGCCCCCAGCATAATGACGCAAATCGAGGTACATGCCCCCCAAGCTTCATTGCATTCAATGAGGTGGATGGAATGAAGCTTTACTTTCAAGATCTTGGAAAGACTTGTGGGAGCTGTTTCATTTTTTAGTGAGGTTGACACAGGAAAAGAACTATCCTCAAAACCCTTGTTTCTTTTTTTAACGAGCTTGACACAAGACAAGGAACTATGCTCATAACTACTCTACAATCTACCTAACAAAGAACTATACCTAAAAACCTTGATTCATTTTTTAACGAGCTTGACACAAGACAAGGAACTGTGCTCTAAAATCCTTGATTCTTTTTTTAATGAGCTTGACACAAGACAAGGAACTATGCTCATGACTACTCTCTACAATCTACCTACTTACCTACCCTTATTTCATTTTTTAACGAGCTTGACACAAGACAAGGAACTATGCTCAACACTCCTTGTTTCATTTTTTAACGAGCTTGACACAAGACAAGGAATTATGCTCAAGAAGTTCGCATGCCCCCAGGATAATGATGCAAAGCGAGGTACATGCCCCCCAAGCTTCATTGCATTCAACCAGATGGATGAAATGAAGGTTTACTTTCAATATTTAACTTGAAAAGGGAGTTGTTTCATTTTTAAGGAGGTTGACACAAGAAAAGAACTATCCTCATACCTGATTCATTTTTTAACGAGGTTGACTCAGTAACAGGAACTATCCTCATAATCCTACTTTCTACAATCTAGCTGATTCATTTTTTAATGAGGTTGACTCAGTAAAAGAACTATCCTCATACTAGCCTGTTTCATTTTTTAACGAGGTTGATACAGGAAAAACTATCCTCGCACACATTGATTCATTTTTTAACGAGGTTGACACAGTAAAAGGAACTTTCCTCACTCACACTGATTCATTTTTTAATGAGGTTGACACAGTAAAAGGAACTTTCCTCACTCACTGATCATGGCTTCCAACTGGAAGAAAGACATGTCAATGGACACACCTTGATCATGGCTTCCAAGAGGTCTTCATCAGAAGGAAGAATAGTTCTCTGGAAGGAACACATGTCAAGGGACTCAAAAGGGATAAGAACATCGTGTTCAAGTAATCCCATAGAGTTTTCCATGTCAATTACCGGATCTAAATCAAAGGAAGATGAGAAAACAGTGAGAGGCTCACTTACATCGGTAACTGAAAACATAGGACCAATTGCCACATAATTAACCCGTGGCAGGGTAGATACCACTTTAGAATCTGGAACATTGAGGGATGTCATATTATTGGTAGTTGAGACAAGACTAGGGAACGAAAGCTGGTCTACAGTCACAATATTTCCATTGTGAGGGAAAGACATCACGCGAAAGAGTGTCGATACGACAGCTTTCATTGCATAAACATAGTCTCGCCCAAGGAGTAAATTGAAATCCAAGGGACCTCGAACTACCATAAGATCAATACAAACAGTTTTACCTTCCAAGGTAATAGAAAACTTAGGAAGGATCCCTAAAGGTTCACTAATGGTTCTGTTAAAAGCTTTCAGATTCTGCGTAATAGGCGCAAGCTGAGGGGAACCCAAAGCTTTCCAAACAGTTGAGGATAAAATACTAACAGAAGCACCTTCATCTACCTGAGTACGATGTATGTCCCTACCACCAGCCTTGACAATGATTTGGAAAGGGATGGAGGAAGGAAGACGAGGTTCTGTCAGTCTATTCCAATCAAAGGAAAAGACCTCAGTACTTGGAGGGGGTTCTGTAGAAACAGGTGAAATGCCCCCCGGCATAGAAGAATCTGATGTAACAAGAAGAACCTGAGTGGTATGAAGTTCACTTTCCAAAGGGAAAGTGTGATCAATCGAATGTGAAATTGAATCGACCACTTGATCAACTAATGGATCATCAACCTGAGTGACATGAGTTTCACTCTCCAATGGAAGAGTGTGATCGACTGTACTTGAAACTAGATCAATCACTCCGTCAGTTGACGGTAGGTTGGGAGAAAGTTTACGGTAACCAGTTGGAAATTCTTGCTGTGGAACAGTAAGGTTTTCCAACAATTTTGAGGCTTCATCCATGTGAGGGAAAATGTGAGTTTGATGACTCCCTTTGCATAACTTACAAGGAAACCTAACTTTACCCTTTTTCCCAGGAACCTGACTATCACTGGTTGATGGATCAATGGAAAGTTGATGAGATTTTTCTGACCATACTTCCAAGACCTTTGGAATACGAGGACAATTAACAAGGAAGTGGTCACCCTTACAAAGCCTGCAAGGGTATTTGGGTTTACGAAGCATGTCGGAGTTTTCCTCAACACAACTAACACTTACAGTCGTGGCTGGTTGGTTGACTTCTTTCTTATCTTGCTTCTTCTTCTTCTTCTTCTTCTTCCCTTTCTTCTTCTTCTTAGCCTCCTGGTTACTAGCATCAAGGCTTTTACCAGGCGAAGAGGAAGAAATGGAGGAAGAAAAATTAGGCGAAGAAGGTAAAGCGTCAACAGAAGGTTGGTGATGTTGAGATGGTGAACTCTGTTGAGGTGAAGCATCCGGTTGAGATGGAACAATTGGAGTATTTTGGGCCAACAAAGTTGAAAATAACCATATCGGTAAACCTATTGTAAATCCAGGTAATGACAAAGTAGCCATATAAGGAGGACCAACATTTCCAAAGTAAGGAAAAGTACTAGGATTCTCGTTAGGAGGGGTTCCTAGGTTGGTAAATTCCGGAACATTTGCCATTATATTCAACTTTAGTGAATTTTATTAACAATTTATAACTAAAATTAACAATTCACAATTCACACCTAACAATTAAAATTCACAATTCACACCTATGGTCTCTAAAAGTAAAAACAAACAAATTAACACGCGCTATCAAATCTAGGAGTCAAACCACACACAAACAGTAGCCTTCCGGACCGAAAACACTAGTTGGTGATGAAATCCAACATCGCAGAATTCAGTACAGAAGTGGCGGGTGGAACAATCACCCCAGCAACCTGCTTAATGAATAGACTGGACCAAGTTCCTCCACTTTAACCGTCTCGAGTGAAGTGAACCCCCCAGAAAATCCAAGTGAGTCTAGCCGACGTCTGCTCCAGGTACAGTGGGATCTTCCCTCCACCGTCACCTTGGGTAGAACCTTAAAGATAATAGTCACTAAGGTCACCAACAGCAACAAATACACCTGGGGGAATAGTCTACGACCCGATAGCACGCAAGGGCAGAGTAACAAGCTCAATCCCCTTGCCGGCTCCTTGACAATAATCCAAGGTTTACCGACAAGTGACCCCAGGCTCCTCGACAATAATCCGAGGTTTACCATTTGTAGTACGTGCGTATCTGGCGTCTTTCCCAATGAAGGAGGATTGATCCCCTCACTGGTTCGGACACGGTCTCGTGCTTCTCCTTTAAGAGGAGCTTTCCCAGAGTATAAATGTAACAGTTGGATTTATCCTACCACAAGATGAGCTACTTGTTTGGTTTTGCTGCCTTGGAGAGTTAATTACTCTCCTACTCCAAGACACTAGCCTGATCTATATTGGTGTTTCAGAGCCCTAGAAATGTAAAAATTACTAGATAAATTTCAATTAAGCGTTGTGTTATTAAGGCTGTTATTACTCAAATAGGTAAATGGATATGAAACCAATGGTGTTATGACCCGACTCAAAACTGAATGCAATCGAATATGATAATGTAATCTTTTCAATTCGATGAATCCTAACTAAAGTAAGGAGAGAGTTTCCATTCACTTCCAACAATGCAAAAAATTGATCACTAAGAGAAAATATAACAAATTCTCTAATGCACTAATTTCATGAAGAAAAACTAATGCAAATCAATTCCAAACCATTTTTTTTATTTTTATTTTTATGTAAATTCAAATCAAAGAAAGCTGATCTAAATCTACGATTGTTTTTTCAGAATGTAAACTATGCAATTGTAATCTATGCACAATTCACTTGAAAAGTATGCAAATGTAATCTATGCACTTTTTTTCATTCATATTCTGAAAATGAGAATTCTAATTATGCAAATGTGATCTATGCAAGAGAATTCTCAAACACAAGACGATTCTAATGTAATCTAAGAACCAATCAAGTGCAAGCCGAGAAAATTGGGTGATATTTCCAAAGATCAAAAAATAAAAAACACTCAAAGGCGATTAACACTCATACACAATTTAGCCCCCCCCCCCCCCCCCCCCCCGGCGAATGAGGGGGAAATTTTTTTGCAAAAACAAGAGCAAAAAGATGCAAAATTGTGAAAAGACTGAGACAAACCTCCAAGTAATGACCAAAGGAAATCAAATTTAGAATTTCTCAAAAAAGAGACTCAAAACACCCAATTGATGAAAGCTTAGAGCAGGAATGCTAATGAAACAAGCTTAGGTGAAGATTTATGGCAGAAAACCAGTGGATCTGGGCAGAAAAAACAAATTAAAAACAAAATCCAAAAGGAAAAAAAGAAGAAAATTGAAATTTTCTCAATTTTGACAGGGGTACACAGGCGACCTGTTTGCACAGGTGCAGGTACGCTCTGTGCATAAAGCGACAGTGCGTACAGGTACGCACCGTGCTCAACTCAGAGGCCGCGTACTTCTAGCAAAACAAAGAAAAACTAAAATCTAATTTAACCCTAAGCTAGCCCACCCAAATACACAGTCAGACAGCCAAAAACCAGAAAACAAATGATTTTTCTCATATCAAAAGTTGATACAAAGGAAAAAACATTCACATCAATGGATTCCCCAGCGGAGTCGCCATTTTGTCATGCGGAAAGAGTCGTTAGTGCGGACACAACCGACCTCCCTAGAAGCAAAAGCTTTCTAGTGACAAACAAGACAAATAAAGCTACCTTTCTCTAAACATGCATTACAAATACAAGTAATCAGGGGATCTTTAACATACCTTTATTTCAACGCTTTGTAGTAGTCCAGCCTCGTCGATTCGGATGAGCTCCTCCTTCTCTTCGAAACCTGCATTCACTAACAAGCCAAAAGATTAAATAGCACCTGATAAACTCATAAAACAATACATATCTATCATATAGACCAAGGAGTATATGAAACAAACCATGAATAATAATCTGTTGAGAAAAATAAGTTCATTTGCATTAAAAGGTAACAAAAGGAACCATTACAACCTGAGCCTTGGTGTTGTGCAAGTCCCTCCTAGGGTCCAGCAAGAGTTTTCCTTTACTTTGATCAGCTCACCCACTCTCAAATAAGGCTAGGAAAGGATGGGAATCTCTCCTCTCAAGTTTTACAAGGGAGTCCTAATTCCAGCAGCATCTACCCTTAGGAATGTTCAGCTTTCAACCTCCCTCCCTTTGGCCCAATGCCTGTATTTATAGTGCTCTAGAGGAAGTTATTCAGGTCCACCATCAATGGGATAAGCCCCTCTTTGGATGGGATAGCTCCCCTCTTGATGGGATAAGTTCCTCTTTGGTAGGGATACATGAACCATCTGGAGGCGCTTCATACACGTCAAACAAGCTTCTAGAATGCTCTAGAAATGACCACAAGTAACTTTTTTGGAGTGAAACTTGCGCCTTTTGACCTTTACAGGAGTACGCACCCATTTCTTTACATACAGAGCGTACAAGTACGCAGGTATTGTGAACTTGGAGTGCGTACACGCAGGCAAGGCTAAGAGAAACTGCGTACCCAGAGATATATAGATTTTTAATGACTTTCTCTCTTTCTTGGAGTTTGACATGGAGAGCAGAGGTATGAGGCTTGCCAAGGAGGATAGTATGACAGTTGATGGAGCCATACTAACTGCAAATAGTCATGGTGACAAATTTTAGTGTAACAGAAGTCTTGTCAATTGAATCAACCAAGAATTTTTCATTTATGTGATGTAAAAGGAGGTTTCCCCCTTGAAGAGGCTTATTTTCGAGTCGTTGATCTATCTTTTCTTCTATTTTGTGCTTTGGTTACATTACACACTTCTCATGGTATAGGTTTGATTGAATATTCCTCATCATTCACTTTCATTACCCCTTGTTCTAGGAGGACTCATTGATTGGCTAAAGAGTCTTTCGTTGTATTAAGATTTTTATTTATATGATATATCTCTATCTTATCAAAATTTGTCAAAAGGAGCTTGATTAGATGCATATTTGGAATCAAAGTTTGATCAGGGTTACCTTCTACTTTGTTCACTTGGTTTACTACAATCAATGAGTCATTGAAGACCATTAAGACTATACATTATTACAATTGTATTGGATCTATGTTTTTAGTGCACTATTATCATTCATTTCCCTTAAGTCACCATGTTCATATCAATTACTTCTTTTCATTCCATAAGCCTACTTATACCATGCATTTTGATAGACATTGAACATTCCCAACTTCATTGTAAGTATAGCTCTCTTATTTATTTCCCCTTGTAATTTGATGCTAAAGTGTTTAGCACAAATCCTCTTCTTAAATTTTGATTCACGAGACACACTTCCTTAATACTTCCAACCATTGATCCCAAAGATATTTTATAAATACAATGATTTTTAAAATAAGTTGTAGTGTGCATGCTTTGAAAGAAATAAATTTCATAAGATATTTTAACAAACTTTATACTCAACTTAGTTTTATTACATGAATTCATCCTTTGGTTCTTCCACTAGTTGTAAGGATTTATTAATACAATTTCACATAGAAAAAATCTACATTATTTGTACTAGTGGATACACCAATTGTGAGGAGAAAATGCTTTTATTACATCATATAATTTGACCTTAATTTCCTATGCACTTTCATTAATATCACTTTTAGGGTGGAGGGGGGCACGAGGGGGGGGGCATGTGTTAGTTGACCATCTCTAAAGAAAGCCTTTTGATATGTAAAATTTCTCACATTGGATGAATACTTTCTTGATAAAACTTAAAATTTGTTACCATCTAATGGTGCAAAGTGCACAACCTCTCCTTGCATAACATATTAAATTCTTGATCACATAAAATAAGGTTATTAATGTTTGTAGCTATGATATCCACAATGAGCTCAGATTCCACAAAAAGATGTTACCATAGTAAGCTCAGATTCCATAGACAGAGATGAAACCCATAGCAAAGAACCTGGAATTAGGGGAAATCATGGTGCTTCTTTTCATCTCAACTAGAAAATATTAATATAGGATCGTCTTTCGATCATCCTATCACTTCCAAAATGAGTACTCTATCATGTTTCCTTGCATTCATGAGAAAAGAGTAACTAGAAGTAAAATTTTCTTCTCTAAAGTCTTAAGTATTTGAATATGGAAACCCTACTCAAATCACTCTCTTCAAACACTTAAATAAAAGAGACTTGCTAAAAGATCTAGGGATGAAACTAGGATTTTGGACTTAGGGCTAGCAAAATCTCTCAAACTAGCTAATAAATCTCAACCTTTTTCAAGGGAAATTCTTGGCTAGGGAAGGACAAATTTGGGGCTAATGTGCATCTTACTTACTTTCGGGAAATTATCGTGCCTTCCTATACACAATTGGTGGAACACTAAAAGGCACAATAAACACATCAAAATATAATCAACTATTTAGCTGCTATAAATATTAACTTGTTGCAAAGATTGTTAAAACAACATATCAAACAAGTTAAGGTGTTTTAAATATAATGTGAATTTCTCGTTGACTAAAGGATTGAAGGGAAGTCATCACTTACATAATTTGAAAAAAAAAATTACTTTGGCTTAATTATTCAATCAATTTTGTAATTTTACTAGATTTATTTTCTTTTATTTGACTACTTCCAGGAATGTTTATGATAGGATAAGAAAATGTTTTCGTTATTTCACTACTTCCATGAATGTTTACAACACGAAAAGAAAATGTTTTCTTTTTCTAAAGATATATTTTAGAAATATTTCAAAGGGTTGAAAAGAAGGTAGGAGATTATTTGTTTAAATAATTGAAAGAACTTAATGTGAAATTGATTATGTGTTTAAATAACTGAAATAATTTTTATTTTGTTGAAATATTTAGTCTGAGGGACATGACCGCGATGATCCTAATTGGTTGGATGACGATAAGTTGTTCATTTCTCCCGCCCTAATCATAACAATCAATACGCTTATGGTTAGAACAAACAAAGAACTTGTTTGTTCGATTCGCATTAGAGATAAAAACTCTTGAGATTAAAGATAGGATCAACATATTGAACCAATATATTCAAATATATCAGGTAATAACCATATTTTAAAGTGTTTTTTAATGTCATATGTTGAATTATGATTTTTTTTATTTTTATTTTTCGAAAAAGCATATGATTTTTTGGCAAAGACACCACAATATCCACCCCTCCACAAGCCAGTTTTCAATGGTAGAGCATGTCATACATGAGGATTCTCTACCAGAAGAGGAGCATAGGGCAGCGATTCCAAAGGTATCGACTAGTGCACGAGGTAAATAATTACGTTGCAAACATATTTTTAGTATTAATGAACTACTTCAATGATATTACCTTTGAATGAGTTCTTTGAATCGTTGGATAACGTCACAATTTCTTCATGTAGAAAGAGGATTAAAAATAAAAATATTTAATTGAAAATTGCCTATTGATTATAACCTTTCTTGTTTCAACTCCAGAGCATGTATAGGATGAGGCTACACAAGAAGAGGAACATATGGATGCATATGAAACTACTCTTACCTCCGCTACTGAAGCAAGTACAGAAAATGCTAATGCTCTTTTTATTAATGAAATACTTGTAATAATAATAACAAAAATATCAATTTAACATTTCTTTCTTATTACAACTGATGATCCACCCCTCTTGTAGCAACCTCGATGACATCATCTGTACACAACCAAGTTGTCAATGGGAGCTACAAAGGAAGAAGTAATTTCTAAATCCTTTTCAAAAATAAATAAAATGAAAAATAAATGATTGTACTAGTTATATCATTAGAAACATCACATACCATTTTATGAAAAGATATTTTTGATGATAAATTTTATTGAGATGAAGTATTTCATGTCTATTATTAATGAATGAGTGAATGTTATATGTTAATGATTGATTGGTATATGTTTCATTCTATTCTTATAGTGTGCATGCATGCTTAATGTGTTTCTATCAACCTTTTTATAGTAAATAGATTGGGTATGGGAGAATGGAGAGCGATGTGAATAGATGGGGAGGGGGCACATAAGAGCTTTCACCTTCATGTGGTTGGCCCTGTTAAGTAGAGAATAATTTAGGATTTGGAGAGTCTTATATCAAACCTCCCTTGTTTCAACATGCGAACAGCTAAGTCAATGTTGACGTCGTTGTTGCTCCATCAAATCGTGGAATATTTGCTCCAAGATTATACTACTCTAATAAATTATTCTTGAAAACAAGGGAAGATCATTCATGTATTCATGTGCCTCAGTCTTGTCTAATTTTTATTTAGTCATAAAAATGTTCCTTAATTTATTTTATTATTTTGCTTATTATTTATCTACCCTTAACACTGTATTTTATGGGCATTGTAGGTACTCTTATTCCATAAAGTTTTCATCCACAAATGTAACATGGCTGAAAATAAAGTGGATGAATTTCTCCTCTTGAGTAGTCACTCCCTTTCAGGTATGCACCCTACCTTTTGAATTTCATAAAACATATCCAAATTGTTGTGTATAATGTCTTATTGTGCTATTGTTATTATTATGTTTTAGATTTTGTTAATATTGTTTTTCTTGCACAAGTTTATCAAACTCTTTAAATCTTCAAGCACTGGATATTTTTGTTTAAATTCCAATGCAATAGAGAGGTTCATTTCATGATATTTACTTGTGACAAATATGTGTATGTTTTTCTCTTAGTATTCATTTCGTTTAGTTAAGTCATCAAGAAATTATACATTAATAATTTAGCCATTCAGATAGAGATCACAGTGCACAAGAAATCAAAGATAAGAGACACCAAAAATAAGGCCAAAGGCTAGGGAAAAACCCACAAGGGGAAAACACAAGAATCCTTTCCTTATAGAATCTTTGATCAACAAGAGAAATCCAAGTCATATACAAATTGACCAGTATAAACATGACAGCTAATTCCTCCAATTCCAAGCCAACCCTCCACCAATAGCCCAAACAAGTTTTCCATATTCCTATCCTTAGATGCCATGCCTCTAAACCTCCTCCAATTTACCCTATTTACTAAGCACGTGCATCATTGTATTGTAGGTCAAAACACCTAGTCTAAATTCCATTCACCAACATCTCATAAAACACTTTCAGAGTAGCTATGGTCATGTTCAACTTTTCCAAAACCTTCAATAAAGTATGATACCCTTCACAATTCAGTTTAAAACTCTTCTTATGGATTTGATCGAGTGTCTCCATGACCTTCCCAATATCATCCTCTTCCTCACATGAATTTATCATAGTAATCCTCAAATTCTTTGTTGTGCCCCAAATTTTCTTAGATATTAGAAAATTTATAATGGAAACGTATGAATCTACATCATGTCTATATTCAGGACAATGTTAAATCTAGTCAAAATATGCAGAGTAGACTCTTGTTGAAAAGGTTATGTAGAAATTCTCAGGTATTATGCTAACAAGTATTTTTGGACCTAAAAAACCCTCAAAATTCAGTGCTATACTTTTTCTTGGAATCCATACACAACATTCTTCTGAACTTCAAGTTGGATGAAGAATTGTTGAAAACCAAAATTCATGTAGCATGTTTCGCATCCATTCTTAAGACCAACATAGCCACATGTTTTCTTTCCATACGATGATGGTTATTCCCAATCAACTAAGTCATCTATAAAGTGTATTTTGACTAGCAGTTCAACAAGCTCATGGGGGCTTTCTATACAATGAGTCACCAAAAAAACCAATAACTAGAATTCCTTGTCACATCTTGCTCATGTAGCACATTTTCATTAAAATTCCCTATCGCTTTCCAGAGATATATAAAGAAAATATATATGCATATATGTATTTTAACCATATAATAAAATATATGAATCATTATATATTTTTTCTTCCAACTTTCTACTCAATGGTGCCACCATTATCAAGGGATTTTAACCTCTCTTGAACTTCAAAGCTTAAATACAATTTGAATTGAAGATAAACCTAGAATTGGGGAAAACATAGACGAAACCCATAGCAAAGAACCTTGAGTTAGGGGCAAGCATGGCTCTCCTTCCCAACTAGAAGATATCAATATAGGATCATCTTATCACTTCCAAAATGAATTCTCTACCATGTTTCATTGCATTCATGAGCAAAGAGTAACTATAAGTCAACTTTGATTCTCCAAAGTCTCTAGTCACTACTTGAACTCATGACCTGACTCTAGTCTTGCTTATTTTTCCCTATATATAACCTCTGGTTGAAGGAGGTCAGTGCCAGGACACCCACAAATTGATGGAAACTTTAAAAATATTGTTAAAGATTATTTAAATGTGCCCATAGGTGTTATATTTTCTTGTGTAAAAATTAGTTATTACAGACTTTGAATATTTAGTTGGAAAGAAGAACCGATAAGAATAATAAGGCTTATGACTTGGGATTTAAAATAATCCAAATTTAAAACCTTAGGACATAAGGTGTCGATGTTCAAAGTGAGAACAAAAGTGCATAAATAGTGGAGAGCCTATTAAGGTGTATTTGAATAAATCTCGCAGGTCTTTTATGTACCTACTAAAGATACACAAATAAATATGTAAATTGTTCAAATAAACATACTACCATCATACACGTGTTTCATAGGGAAGAAAAAACAAAATGGGAACCACATAAAATAACACATATTACAATATACCAATGTGATGGAATCAATCTGGTGATTTTATTAATCTCTCCAAGGAAGCAAAATCATTAGACAAATTCTCAAAATTACCAAAACTTTGAACCCTTTCACTGTGGTTCCTAGGTCTTTAAATATTATATCAAAATTAGTTACAAAGTAACTGTTAAAACTGCATACTTTATTAACTACTTCTAACTAAAGTCACTTTAATCAAACTTTTTAAATACAAAACTTTCTCATAATGATAAAAATAATAATTTTCGAAATTAATAAAACTAAATAAAAATTCTTCATTAGTGGGGTTAATTAGACTTCAACTCCCTTTGCTTCTCCTTCTCCATCTCTTCCAACTCCATGGTTCATAATTTCAGGGGTGTGATTGTCTTGTCACATATTTTCCATATTTCTTGTTCTCGAAACTAGTATGTCAGTAGGTCTTGGAAAGCCATCTACAAGCTCGAATGTTAGGAATAGTTAGTCTTTCCCAATAACAAAGTTTTCACCAACCAGAGCAACTCAAAGTCAAGATGGAGATACTTTACAATTTTTTGGCCTCTTAGAGATTCAAATGTTTCAAGAGCTCTCTCACCCTAACTTTGTTCACTTGATAGAATTTTCTCATAGGCTTCCCTAGGAACCAACTTATCATTTTGATCCCAGCAATACCAGAGCAACTCAAAGTCAAGATGGAGATACTTTACAATTTTTTGGCCTCTTAGAGATTCAAATGTTTCAAGAGCTCTCTCACCCTAGCTTTGTTCACTTGATAGAATTTTCTCATAGGCTTCCCTAGGAACCAACTTATCATTTTGATCCCAGCAATCTGGAAATCTTGCCCTTATTCTTTTATCAACCTTGTTAATGTAACCATTTCTCTCTATACTTCTTCTTGTTGATTAGAAGCTTGAACCTTAAGGAATTTATTTTTGATGATTTAACTTACTTCTGAAATAAAGGATACTTTGTCAACTACATCCAAAGATCTGAGCTCATTTGGATTTCTCTCATTTAAGAATTTTATCATTTTCCTTGCCTTTAGGACTTTATCTCCTATTTATTTGCAAATTCTTTTTATAACTAGTTGTGACTTTTTCAATATATAATTTTGCTCTGCAATAATACTGAAGCAAACCCAATTTGAATGCATGTCATGAATAACTTCACCCCAAACCTCTCGCTTTTGCTTTATTAGAGAATAATTTCCTTTCAACTTTCCTTTTAACTTATTTATCTCCATTGAGCATTATGCTTCTCACATTGTAGTTGGTTATTTTTCTCATTTGTCAAAATAAGTTTCCTTTCTTTTATATTTAATTGTGCCTTTGCTTTTGTTACAGATCTCTTTTTTCTTTTCAACTCATTTCTAATACTTCAAATCTGGCATTACCTTTGTTAAATGGTCTGATGGGTCACTTGAATCAGAACATGTTGGTATAGTAGTCAGGAAAACATGATTTTGAATTTTCTTTTGCAACTCAACAACTTCATTATTTCTCTATATTAATTGCTCTAGTAGCTACTCCTTTTCCTTTTCAACTTGGGAAAGCTCAATTTTTTGGGCAAGCTCAGACCCAAGCATCTTCAATTTCTTCCTTAAGGACTGCATTTTAGATCCAATGTTTCACAGTATCACTTTGATTACTTCTCTGGATTCTGGATCAAATCCCAGCTTGACAATCAATTTCTTATATTCTTCATGTTGTATCTATTTAGCTTTTGAATTTGCTTTCTCCTGTCTTAATTTATTAGAAACCTTTTCAAGGAGCTTCTCCACTTTAGATATTATTAAAGAAATTTTGGCCAGATCATTGTAGATCACTTCCCTGACTTGTTTATGAAAATTTATTTTATCAAGGAGTGGTAGATCACCTACATTTATAGATAAATTCATCATTTTAAAATCTGAAACTATAGGAAAATATTGAGAAAAAGGATGCATGAGAGACAATTTGAAATGGTTCTTTTCTAAATCCATTGCAAAAAGCAACCAGGTTTAATAAACCAAGGTTGATATTGTTGATAGTTGGGTTGTCATGTCATATTTCACCTTATCACATATTTTCTTAATTTGTTGTTAGTTTTTCTGCAAGACATCTACTTGAGATGGAGTCCCATCAGTTAAAAGTGTTGCAAGATCAGTAGAAGTATAGGAATAAGTTGTGTACTCTAGATTCTCCAAATACATTTGGAAACTAGGTTGTTTAGAGGGCACTTCTGTCAACTTAAATTTCACATCTTCTTCTTCTTCTCCTTTAACTTTAGCTTTCTTCTGTGACTGTGAATCTTCCATGTCGATTTTTGTCTACTTAGGAGCATTCATTTTCAAATTCTTCTCCCTCAAATAGGGGGCTTCAATATCAATATTATGTTGTACTCTATCACCTAGCCAAGTTTCTTGATTTTCTAGTTTTTCCAACTCTAGTTTGATATCATGTGAATAAGGGGTTAAACCAACATCAACTCTTGTATCATAAATTAAATGATGTGGATCGTATTTCCATTTTTCCCCTTTCTAAAAATTAAATTATTTTAACATATCTTCAATCTGTGTAAGAGCTTGTCTGATATTTACAATGAATGGTCCTACAACCCTATCTAATTTAAAAATGTATCCTCTACTCTCAAGAAGAAAATGAATTTGGTATGCGTTTAGACCTTGTCTTATAACTTCCATAGAAAAGCCCCTCATAGGCAGGAATCTTGGTAGGTGATATGGTTGTACCTCATCTCTATATATTCTTATTTCCATGTAGTCCTCAAATACATACTAATACCCCACTCTTATATCAATACTGAGTTGCAGAATTTCCTTTACCTCACGCAAAATCCTTGGAGGTTGTTGATTATTTAAAACAAAATATATAAAATAGCCATAAAAGATGACAAATATTGATAAAATACCTCATTATTCTATTTCCATCTAATGACATGGTTCCATTCAACCACTAACCTCATTTGATTATTTGAATCCATCATTTTTAGACTTAGATGGTTAAATTTATCTCCATGTACATATAGAAAAAAATGTACCAAAATGGATGGATATCTGAAATAGCCAATCATATGAAAATTATGGAATTGAATGTTGATGAAATTAGCTAGGTAAGAGGAAATATTTAAAACAAAATCAGGACATAGAATTAGGCTTAAGAATCCTAAATCCTATTCAGTGCATATCCTGGTATCATCCTCCCCAAGAAGGAACAAAATAATTTCTAAGACTTGTTGTGCAGTCTCAAAAAAAAGAACTATGGAGTAATTTGTTGCTAGTGGAAGAATCTAAGACTTTGATGGTAAAATTAATCTAAACAAGTTATCTTTATCATTTTTAGAAAGGGATTTGTATGCAAGGTTGAACATGTCATCCAAGAAATTTTTTGGTTTTTCAACTGTACGAAACTCAAAGGCCTCATGTATCAACTTTGGCATAACTTCAAGAATGTTTTCTCCAGAAGAGGACATAACGAAATTTCTTTGAGGAGCAAGAGAAGGCATAAGCCAACTTACAAATTCTAGGAAATCGTAGAAAAATGGCATAATGGAATCATAAATATCTGATTCGACAAAGCAAAGGAGTTCATTAGTTCATTGAAACGGTCAGGGGCTTCCTGCCAAATTTCCATGAGGTCAAACGGGAAATGAGGGTCATAAATATCGGCTTCTAATTCCATTAATGGATTAGCACCATATGTTCATCGAATGGTTGAATGGTTTTAGTAGATTTATGAGCTTTCTTCATGTTTACAATTTAACATAAAGATAAAAACCAATGAATAAACGATGATGAGTTACCCAGCAAGTAGACGAGGATGTGGAACTAGATGTTTATGTGGGCCTGGTAGTACTTGACTCAGGCACTAGTTGTTATGACTTTACAGACCAAAGGATAATGCAAAAAAACAAAAACAAAAAAACCCATTTAACCTACAAGAAATAGGTAGGAGGAAAAAATAGTTTGATAACCTCACAAGGGTGACATATATTTCTTTTGATGGGTGCCTTTGGTGTTTTGTGGAAATGCGGGGGTACATGTCATATTAAATGACAGTTGTATATCCTCATATTAGTGTTTTCAATCATACCATGCTACAGTGAATGCTCCTCGTTTAAATATCGGTCGTGTTAACCTGTCGTAAAACCATTAATTTTGATGGATTGTGCTAATAGGCCACGATTCGGTCTCAAGTTGCGCACTTTTTTTTTTAATTTTTCATAAATAAAAATAATTAATTGGAATTCGTTTTGGTCCTTTGACACAACTTCCGACGGTAGCGGGCCTGGAGTATGCCTTAAAACTGCTTCTGCTTGGCTAAGAGCTCGTCTTCCTCGGACGTAAGGAAACAGGTTAACGGCCCAAGACCCAGAGGCATCTGGCAGGAGTGAAAGCCTGCTCCCTTACGGACCACCAGCGGGTTATTTCAGGTGGCGTGGTTTTCCTTGATAACAGTGATGTGTCAACTGACATTCGCGGATAGCAGCCAGAGATGGCTGTCCTCACTGTTAGTTTGACAAACTGAGTTTGATAGGTTTTTCCACCTTTTGAAAAAAAAAAAAAAAAAAAAAAAAAAAAAAAAAAAAAAAAAAAAAAAACTTCCGACGGTAGAAACGTGTCAACCTTGGCGAGTTCGTTGCAATATATTTTTAAAAAAATTGGGATATTGTCGGTCTTGCGATGCAACTTTTGATAGAAGCAATGTCATAACCATGGCAAGTTCGTCACAATATATTTTAAAAAAATTGGTGATCACGTCAGTCTTGTGACACAACTTCCAATGACACTAACGTCACAATGATGACAGGTTCATTGCAATAAATTTTAAAAAAATTGTCAGGCATGTCGGTCTTGAGACACCACTTACGACGATAGAAATGTCGCAACCATGGTGGGTTCGTCACAATATCTTTAAAAAAAAAATCCCATCGGTCTAGCAAGGCCACTTTCAACGATAGGAACGTCACAACCATGGCAAATTTCAACAAGTGTTTGCGATAAACAAGTGTCGGCGCTTCGATGACGTTTCACATTGAAATCTTGACAAACATGAAGGAGTCAAAAGTATGATGACACCATAAATGATGTTTCATGAAATGTCGTTATAGCTATGAAACATCATTGCAAGAACGAAAAATAATCATCAAAAATTGTGTCAATATTTAGTAGTGAGCAACAACCATCCATTGGAATGTATGGGTAACTAGCCACTGCACCCATTGGTTTATTAGGATTCCCTTAATGTACATGGTTCATTCAATCTATTGATGAGCTACCCTTGAATGTAAAACCTCACCTCCCAGAGTCTACAACCAACAATATGCTCCACTCAAGTGTATCTAACAAACACATGGTCGATCCCTTTGAGTGCTAAAGAACTTTGTAGCAGAAGCTACTAAAATAAACTAGACAAGTTATCAATGTCATCATCATGGTCATGTAATAAAGGGGTATGCATGCATATCCAGGTCTTACAGCTATATTCCATTTTCATGTTACATAGATATGGGTACATACACACTCCAATTCATAGAAATTACATACTCAAACTCTTATAAGACCAATACAAAACATCATAGACTTGCTACAACTACAAAGTGTGAAACACATTACAATATGGTATTGAGTTTGTTTTATTGAACACACCACTAAATCTTCATTTGTCCACCACCATCCAACCTCTGCTACTACCATAACCAATATCCTCTGCCATCATAAGGCTTCCATGGTAACCATAAAGTTCTTGTCTTTGACCAGTGTCTAAATATATCTCTATTGTATATAGGACCTTTGTGTCCTCTCTATTGCAAACTCATCATTCCACATCACAATTTCAGCCTGCAAATAACACTAAGTTTTTTCATGCAAGAGCGATGCAACTCACTTCCACCTCAAAATTTGTCAAAGCTACTCCCTTCACCTGAATAACTATCATCATGCACTAGCTATAAACCAAAGTAACAATGATACCTCAAATGAAATGGGAACATGCTTTATTCCAAGGCCTAACATAAATTTGGCCATGAAAATTGATTAACTAACTATCTTATGAATTTAGTTCAATATACCAAGATACATTCGTGTCATCCTTTGTACTTTCTACCTATCTATGAAAGTAATATGGATATGGGGTGTACCCATCTCAATCTTAAATTCTATGTACCTACCATTGAGGTCTTATAGGGCACCAATGGACAAAAAATTCATGGAGACAAACACGTACCTAGAATTCCCTTCCAGCTACAACACTTCTTACTATGCAAACTTAGGTAGGATGTTTAGATCATAAAAATATTGTAGCACTACAAATTACTAGAAAGATATAATGTCACATGACAGGAATACCATCTTCTCCATTATGTTATCAACCTATTTTACCCCCTATATTTGTGACCCTTAGTCCTCATCATTGTTTGACTTTTTCCAGATCTGGGACCTACTTTTTCTCCAGTTTGACCCCCAGATGCATGGATGGAGGCTTATGGGAGCGTCTAGAGCCTCCTAGATGCTCCCATCCCTTGTTTATGGGAGTGTCTAGGGAATTTTCACTACTTTTTGTGCCAGCATCTAGGGATGACTTCTAGAGTGCCTTAGTCCCTAGGAGATCAGTTCGATTTGTCACTTATTTGCGCTGGCTAGGAATTACCAGTTAAAAGTTTCCATGACTTCTCGTCATCCTGAGTGTCCACATACATCCTCTTGGGATCTCTCTTCTTCTTATTTATAATGAGAATTTGAGAGGGTCAGACTAGTTTTTGAGGGATAGAGCTTTAGAGAGCCAAATTTCTGGGCTAGATATCTTGAGTCTATGTTTCCATCTTGCTACTAGTGAGAGAGCTTGGGAGGTATTTGCTACTTCTGTGTTTCTCTTCATGACTCATTTCCTAGATATGGTGGGGAAAATCTTCCAAATCACGGAGAGGAAGATTTGAGGCGAAGGTATAAGCATTGTAATCTAATTTTTATGATTAATGGAAACACATGTGCTTTCCATGTATGAATTTGTATTCAGCATGTTATATGGTTGATTTTATTACATTTTGATCTAACGATCTTCCAAGGAAGGTCACTTGTCATATCTGATTGGTTTTTATTGTGTGTAGGGATCAACATCAAGTGAAGACGAAGTATATCGCTTGAGTGGAGTGCGATAATCTGCATCAGACTCGAAACCCTTCCCCAACCTGTGAGGAGGCCAGTTGTCCTCTTATTTCCTTGTAGTTTAGAACCGACTTCTTGATGCATGATTGATCATTTTGGATTGTGGATTTCTTACCCTTCTATTGGTCTTCCTTTCTCTATCTGGTGATCTAATTTGGACACAAGATCACAGAGTAATAGCTCCTTGAAAATTTAGATGCAACAAAAGTAGTGTTTTTAGTGATAGCCTACTTGCTTTGTGTCTGTTTTGTCTCTGATTTTGATTGATTTCTCTCTTGTCTGGTTTGTTGAGTTTTCTCCTATTTTTCTGACTCTTTTCAGCTATTTTCATGGATTATTCTTTGTGTATTTTTCTTTTTTCTCGGCGTGTGCTTAGTTTTTTAGGGAATATTTTTATTTTTCACCCAAGACGCTCCCACAAGGAGTCATCCATGCATCCAGGAAATCCCAAACGCTCCCTTGCAGTTAGCGTGAAATCATTGGGCCACTCTGTTCCATGTGTTGTGCGTGCATCCAGGATTTTAGAACTAAAAAAATAACTTTTTCTTTCTGAAGTTTTTTCTTTTGTCCTTGCTCAGTCTGGGCCTCTTGCTTCCTTTCTAGATCTAATCTAGATTTGTCTCTATGTGCTTGATTTCCTTGGATTGGTTATTCTTCATTTAGAGGAGTTTTTGTCTTCGATTAGGCATTGCTCTTCTTGTCTTTCGCCAATATATTGGAGATTTGTTTGATCTATGGTTTTTTGTTACGAAACAGTTGTTGTGTGTGTCTAATTTGATCCATTTTGATCATTTTATCCAAGGTATTCCATTACCCTTTATCTTTCAAGGTTGTCTTGAAGTTTTGTTGGATACTTTGGGTTGAGGCTTGATTTTTGCCTCTAGATCTCATTTTCATATCTAATTGGTTGTTTTCAGTGACTTTTAAGACCTGATCTACATTTTACATTCAGAATTTGTGGTTTTTTTATCACCTTTGACGCTTCTTATTGAGTGATCTCTTTCTTCTCTTATTTTTTTTTGTCACAATTGGTGGTGTTGTGATTGGTTGTGCAATTTTCATCTAGAAAAGTTCTTTTGAGTGTGTTTTCATTACTTTGTATCACCCTCATTTGATCTTGTTTAGGCCTTCCTGCCTCTAGGGTCTAGTTTTGACCTTTGTAGAACATTGGCCTTAGTTGAGCCATTATGCTATAATGCTAGCTTGTTGACATTTCCTTCCTTCTTTCACTTTTTTCTCTCGGTTTGATTTCTTTGAGTTTGTTTGTTTGACTGGACCTTTTTCCTAGTTTTGATGCTTTTGGGGTGCTTTTCATTCTTGCTTGGGAAATTTTCTTTGGTATTTTATTGGTTACTTTAATTTTCCTTTTGGTTTGTTTTTGGGTCATTAATTCACAAAATTTTGGATACTTTGCATTTAAGAAGATTTAGTGAGAGGTGCATCATAATAGGCATTAGTTTGTTGTGAACGCTCTTACTCTCATGTAGTTAGACTCCATTGAAGTGAAAATAAATATTGCATATAGATGCATTATGGTGACTAATAGGAGTCATTCACAACATCTCAGTTTCACGGCACATCCCACTTGTGTAACTAACAGCCACTTAAAATCAATGCGATAATAAAAATAACTAGATTTTTCTTTTATTCTTACTGGTAGCACATCAACACTAGCTCAGGCTAGGGTCTTGGAGATAGGAATGTGATTTAATTGCTCCAAGACTACAAAATCAACTTAGAATCTTGTGGTAGGGAATTAAATCCATTTGTAGTAGTGTGTTCTGGGAATCCCTCCTCACAAAAGGGTCAAGCACGAGGTCACACTTGGGCTAGGCGAGGTGACACAACCCATTTCGCTTAGTTTTAGGTGGTGTGATATACCGAAATTTTCACGCATATAAACAGTGTTATTAGCACGTTGTAGCACTTGGGTATCACTTAGGATGAAACTCTCAAGGGGGTTTCGATCTTGGCTCTCAGAGTTAAGTGTCCTACACTTGTGTGTGGATTTGTCCTACGACTGGCCCCCCAAGTCGTGTTATTATCGAGGTAACCATAATGGCCTATCTCTTAGGGCTCATACACAGGTGCAGGGTTGGGTTCATCTTCTCTATACGTGGGACAAATATTATTCATACTCTCTCAATTCTCTCGTAGTGTTCCCCACGGCTAATAAGGGCACTTGCACCAAGTTCGCAGCTAAAAGGGTTGGGAAGCAGGTCGCTAGTATAATTGTTCCACCGCCAGCTTATTTTTATTTTGGTTTGTGTGTGCTATCTTCTAGGACATTTCTAGTGTGTGTTGTTTGGTTTGAGTCAGTTCTTTTGGCCTTAGGGTGTTTTCACTAACATAATCGTGTTTAATTTATAATTTATCACCGTGGTTGAATTTTTTCATTGACAGTCACGTCATCTTCACGGTCTGCCTATCAAACAAAGTGGATTTATTACTTCTGCACAAAGAGTGCTTGTCGATGCTCAAGACTTAGAACAACACATATTCTTGGAGTCTATACTTGGTCCTTCTGGTACTGATCTAATTTCTATTGAGACTTTGGCGGACAATTCTACTGCTCCTGCCAACCCACCTTTGACCGATCCATTGGGACCTGAGTTATTGCGGCTAAACCTTGACGGTTCTACACCAACCTATACTTTCGTGCCTTTGTCCATTATCTATTCTATGACAGAGTATGAGACCTCCTTAATTTCTACATTGGTAATGTCAGATGTCATGTCATCATTACCGCCCCTTAGCGTGGCTATACATACTCCTCCGTCCACACCTCTCACTTCTTCTTGGGGCATTCCACCAGTCTCATCTATACCTCCTACAAGTTTCTTGAATGTTTCCATTCCCACACCATATTTTATGTCGACCATGGTGCCTCAGCCTAGTCATCCAGTAGGATCAGGAGTATTTTCACCTAACTTTTCTCAAACAAAGTTTTTGTTCCTCACATAGGCATGGTTACTTCTGGAAATACGTGGGGGGGATCATTAGTTGATCTTGGTTAGCCTAGGGGAAACGTTGCTTCTAGTATGTCGCAAGCTTGGTACAATTCACTCTTTGGAGGGGCACCACTTACCAATACTTTTCCTGGAGGGGCTAGTTTACCTGGGGTAAACCTCGTTGCCAGTGTCATCTCTCACACGGGTTATCCTCCTTATGTTGGTCCTACTACGTAGAGTGGTCCTTCTTTTACTCCTGGGTACAACCCCATAAGAAACCATGCTCTTGGGGGTCCTTTTCTCTCTGGAGGTACATACTTTGGGGGGAAACATCCATTTACCAATCATTATGGCCCACAACAGTCTTGTGTCGAGATGAACCCTTTCTTTAACTAGCAAGTGCATCATTCTACTCCTTACATGGGGGGACCGCAAGGTTGGTCAGGGGATTCTCCTACCTTTGATCCATTTAGTCAACTCCATAATTTATTCCTATCTTCTCTTGATTTACCAGACTTGGAAAAATTGACTAATGACCCCATCTGTCATGATCCCTGGTGGCCACCCATGCCCGCTAAATTGTCATCAGATATTCCCAAGTTTGAAGGGAAGCCTAGGGAGAATCCATCCACTCACATTACCACCTATCACTTATGGTGCTCATCTAATTCTTTGGTGTATGATTCTATTAAACTTTTCTTATTCCAATGTACGTTAACTAGGGATGCCGCAAAGTGGTATATCGAGTTAGATATTGCATCCTATAGTGACTTTTCCTCCCTAGCTCAAACCTTCTTGACACACTTCCAGTTGCCTACTCGGTATGATATCGACTTTGACCTCTTGTCCAACTTCAAACAAGATGATGCCATGTTAATTTCTAATCACATTCATGAGTGGCATCGTCGCAAGAGGTTAGTGAGAACCAAGTTACCAGATGAAATATTACATAAATGGTTCATTCATTCTCTCTAACCTCAGATTTCCAAGGATGTGTCTATGTTTCGAGTTGTTACCGAGGAACAAGCCATTTTAGCTACCCAACAGTTGGATATTATCTATTCACAGTCAGGTACGCTCTACGAAGTGTTTCCTAATGCCCTAAGCCTTCTATTGACCCTCCAAAACCTGTTCCTATCCCATATGTCGATGGCGTGATCAGTTTTGTTTATGATTCCTTGACCCAACTTTCTGTCCAACTTGGGCAATTGATTATAACATCTTAATCCCCAATCAGTGTATCTGGCTCTCCTAAATCACCCTCTCCTAAGCAATCCACTAATGTTCTAACGGTGAAGTCCACTCAACTGAAGAACAACCAACAATATAGTGGTAAAAAGAATAATAAGAGAAATAAACAAAAGAACCAAAATGATCAAGAATCCAAAGCCAACCCTCAAAATTAAGGGGGGAGGGGGCAGTGAACATTTTTGTAAATTCAAGTTCCCCTGAAAACATTTTGAAGGTGACCACCTCACTCATGAGTGGCCTCAAATGGGTGAAGTCCATCGGATCCTTTCACCACCATCTTCTCAACAGCCTGTTGTTTTGACTCATTTTTTCCCTACACAGCCTCAGCAATATATGGTTTCTAAGCCTCCTCTACCTCTCCAAGGAGGCAATGAGGGGTCATCTTCTCATCTCCCCCATAGTTCACCCATATTTATGGGCAAGGAAGACGTAAATGTGACTATGCGAGCTAAATCTTATGATGTACCTAAGTCGAGTTCTCTCTCTAAGGACTCCCCTACTCCACCTACCTCCATTGGACCTCTCACCTTGGATAAGACTGTGGAACATGTCTATCACCCCCCCAAGGGTGTTATTCGTAAGATGACACACAAACCTTCTGCCAGGGCCACTCAAAATTACAGTGTTGTTGAAGATTTTTCCTAGGATCCTTGTGTCATGTCTACCTTAGAGGTCTTGCAAAGTTGTCCTCGGTAGGGCAAGGCCTTGTTGTCTGACATTGGTGGAGTCCATCTTTTTGACTCTAGTCTCATCACCTTTAATGCCGACAAAGCCGCTCCTTTCATTTCCCATCATATCACTTTTCATATTATTGTGCATGTTCTCCACAATAATATAGAATGCACTTTGGTGGATGAAGGCTCTTCCACGTGTGTTATGTCAGTATCCTACTAGAAGGCTCTTGGATCTCTAGTGCTCGCCACGTCCAACACCACTCTCCAAGCCTTTAACACAACTTTGTACCTAAAGGGGTTCTTCTAAATTTTTCCATTTAGTGAGGAGGCAAAATTGTATATGTTGATGTTGTAGTTGTCAACGCCTCATTAGTTTACAACCTACTCCTTGGCCGTATTTGGTTTTATGCGATGACCGCAGTTGTCTCATCTATCTTTCGTTTACTTTTATTTCCTCATGAAGGCATAATTGTCACTATTGATCATCTTGACTATTATGTGTCGTCAACCCATATTTCCACCACGGGGAATTATGTACCACTTGTGGGAGATCACCCAGGTCAATTTCAATGTTAGAGATGGACTCTTTAAAAGTTCCACTCTTATGGTAGTTTTTCCTCAACTGCTTCCTCCCAACACTCCTTCTACTCCTACAAGTCCTCACTGCCATATAATCCCTTCTGACACCGATGGACCCCAGCTTCTTGACAATCCTTGGGTGGTGTCACCTACTCCTATGGAAGTTGATTAAGCTAATGAGCACTCTCTACACCTATTGTTGTAACAGAGCTTGCCTCTCCAGCGGTCCCGTCAATACCTCCTGAAACTGGTCAGAAACTCCATCATAATATGGAATATGACCAGGTTTGTTTTCCCACATGGGCCATCACTACACCTGTTCCACATGACTCCCTCGATGACAAACCTCTCTATCCAATCAACTCAGTAGTCATGGATCAACCCACTGATAATAATAGGGAGGATATGCCTCTTTTTGCCTCTAGTCTCCCTGATTTGGAACAAGCAAAGCTTGGAAACATAAATCTTGAATCAATTTAGGGGAAATCTCCTATTCCCTCCTTGGAAGTACCACCAATGGACTTATTCAAGCATTGGGATTCTACTGCTAAACTTGATAACAAATTATCCAATTCCTTTCCACCTGTTGATAAGCATCTTGTACCCCATTTATGTCTTGATCCTCCCTTATGTCCTCAGGTTAATTTAGAGAGAATGACTATGTTGGAATGTCCTTGGAATGGTCAACCTTTCCGGATTGGGAAATTTGATTTCCTTTTGCATGGCCCCACATCAGTGAACCATATGGTCCCCTTACCCTCCATGAGTTCATGTATCATAACCCTAATCATGTGCCTGACTGTGGGCACACTTTGACGTGACCTACTAGATTGTGTTTCGCTTGTACATATTGTAAATAGGAGTGTGATTCTTTCTCTTCTTTTTTGGTTTAGTGTGTGATGCGAGTATTTTTCATGCCCTATTTATGCCAAAATTCAAAAAATCAAAAATATATGGTCTTTTTTTTACCTCATCCATGTTTAGTTCTTTCATTATGTGATTTAGCCATGGTTCTAGTCTTTCTAGATGGTTTTTACAATATAGGGTGGAATTTCTATTGCGACATCCATTGGACCTTAGGTGTGTTTCTCTTGAACCTGGCATATAGGGGTAGGTCATTTTTGCCGATATTTCACTTTGACTATCAGCACCATTTTTATACCTTAGGTTTGACCCTGTCAAGTGGTGACTTTCACCACTTCCTTTATGCATATCGCTTGGTGGTAGAGCTTATCTGATCATGGATACCCTAGTATAGCACCCCCTTGCCATCTTGGTGTCCATGCAATTGATTTTACTCCTTTTTTGGAATCCATCCTTCTGACCTTCCATGACCAAGAATTTGAGCCTCGTGTCCTCTTCTTCATCTCTTTTTTGGTTGTACCTTAGGAGGATTCCACCATTTTTATCCCTTGTTATTGCCACTTTTTGTTAGCCTAATTTTCACGATGAGACATGGTTTCATCATTCCATCATCATCATCTACTTGAACTACCATCCACTTTCACTTGGTGTTTACCCTTTCTTGGAGGAACCGCTACAGTGAGTAGTCCTATTAGCCAACCTCTTCTCCTCTTTATGTCATGAGTAGTTCCAACACTACCAAAACCAGTTGATGCCCTCTATACCACTCATTCCTCTAAGAGGATTTTTTTTAAGCTCTTTTCAAACTCCTTAATTTAGAAAATATTGCTGAGTGAATTTGTCTACTTCACGCTCGTTAAATTACCTGAAGTCTCATCTAACCAGTATAATTTTAACCCTTTTCCAAACTAGGATAGACTATTTATGAAAAAGGAATACCCTATTCTATTGTGGCTAGGAGGTTCCCCCTTGTATAATTTTATCTCTTTTTCGGGATTGGGGGACAACTTTACGAAAAAGGAATTTATAAAAGAGAAGGGAGGGAACATTTATTTCCATTAGTCATCAAATGGTAGCATCCTTTGTGTCACCCTTGAACATGGCACCTGTGTGTTTCATTATCTCACAGTTGGTTTAAGCTTGCCTAAGAGTCGTACCATCCATATGAGTCTCTTTACTCCTCCATCTAGTTACTCTTCCAGTCATATGGAGCATGTGTCGATGCCTCATGCATCGTTGCATGATATCACATGGTGCTCGTTAATCATGATTTCAAGTCATTCTTGTGTCACGCCGCAATGTGTTTAAGGTAAGTCTCAGCCTGTGTCAACCATCTGCAGTAGCATGTTGACCTTTTTGAGTCGGCCATCCCTATGTTAGTTTTACTTCATCACTTCATGACTTCATTCATACATCACATCATCCTAGTTTGTTGTATGTTGATAGATGGGGGATACATCAAGGCCCTCCTTCGATGGATCCTCTCCTGTTGACTTCAGCGCATTATCCAGGAGCTTGATCTAGGAACCAGTAGTAACCTTGGACCTTGCAAACCTTAGAGGGATGCCACCTCATGATCTATATTGGGTTTACATCACTGGCTCTGGATTGATAGAGTTCATTGGTGTTCGACATCAACTCATTTATTCACACTTAATGGATTGTACTAGGTAACTTGGGGTCCATTTCCTCATTGGTTGATTCCCTCACGCCCGTTACTAGTTTACCTCATTGGTTGGTAATCAGGCAGTTTCTACCATGATCGACATCAACTCACTTATTCACATGATATGGATTCGTAATATCGAGGTTATCTCGAATACCCTGGATTAGGGACACCTTACTCTTATATGAAATCATTCCCAGTTGCATTGGAGTTAAGTATCATTTATGTCCTTTGAGGGATATCTAGGACACTTCTTTGTCTTTCATGTGTCCATAGTCCTACTGAGGTATACTGTGACATAGATCCATGATTATATTTGTCAATGGTTATGCTCTATCTATTGAGTCACATGGATCCACTATGTATGTCTTTGTGACCATGCTCTGGAATTTCATATCATGTATCTGCAGTGTATGTTTTGGCGGCCATATTCAGTGTCTTCTTGTGACCGAGCATGGGCATGCCCACCTCAAGGATGTTTTCAGCACAAATGAGACTTCAACTCCAGAGTCCTCTGGTCTACATCCTTGGCTTTGTTTCCTCACTCCTGTTGTGAACTCTAAGCTTTATCGTAATGTATTTAAGTCATCAACTTCTCTTCTGACCTCATACATTAGGGTAGATTTGTTATCATCCTATTTTACCCCCCTGGATCAGTGACCCTTAGTCCTCATGGTTGTTTGACTTTTTCCAAACCTGGAACCTATTTTTTCTCCAGGTTGACCCTCATACACATGGATGGAGGCCTATGGGAGTGTCTCGAGCCTCTTAGACACTCCCAACCCTTGTTTATGGGAGCGTTTGGGTTCTTTTTCACTACTTTATGTGCCAATGCCTCAGGATGACTTCTAGAGTGCCTTAGTCCCTAGAGATCAATTCGATTTTTCACCTATTTGAGTTGGCCAAGACTTATCAGATAGAATTTTCCATGACTTCTCATCATCTTGAGTATCCACATACATCCTCTTAGGACCTCTCTTCTACCTATTTATATGAATCATTTGAGAGGGTCATACTAGTTTTGGAGAGCCGAATTTCTAGACTAGATACCTTGAGTTTATGTTGCCATCTTGCTAATAGTGAGAGATCTTGGGAGGTATTTGCTACTTTTGTGTTTCTCTTCATGACTCATTTCCTGGATATAGTGGGGAAACTCTATCAGATCATGGAGAGGAAGCTTTGAGGTGAAGGTATAAGCATTGTAATCTGTTTTTTATGATTAATGGAAACACATGTTCCTTCCCTGTATGAATTTGTATTCAACATGCTATATGGTTGATTCTATTACATTTTGATCTAACTATCTTCTGAGGTAGGTCACTTATTGTCTCTGATTGGTTGTTATTGTGTGTAGGGATTGAGATCAGGTGCGGACGAGGTATATCGCTCGAGTGGAGTGCGGGAATTTGCGTCATACTCAAAACCCTTCCCCAAACTGCGAGAAGGCCAGGTGTGCTCTTATTTCCTTGTAGTTTAGAATTGATTGCTTAATGCATGATTGATCATTTGGGATTGGGGTTATCTTACCCTTCTATTGGTCTTGATTTCTCTATCTGGTGATTTGATTTGGACACAAGATCACGGAGCAACATCTCCTTGCAAATTTAGATGCAACACATTCATTCAAATATTGGACATCTTTATAACATTTTTCTTCAATATTTTCCTTGCATACCCATACTTCTTGTCATTTTTTAAAGTAGCTAATTATAAAAAATAAATACACCTACATATTGATTTACCTAGGATTAATATGTACTTTTAATCAATTCAAGATAATATTACCAAAACTCAAACCAATAATCTATGTGTGCGTTTCTCTTATCCTCACTAAAGCATTAATTATTTCAAAACGATTTTTTTGGCTTCTGGAGAACAAGATTGTACTAATTCTAAATATATGACTCTAACATGTATTATTCCAATAATTAATGTGTCATTTTCTTCATCAAGTTCTAACATAATTTGGTTAGTAAACTTATATTTTCAAGAATTCCATGTCGCAATCCAATTCAAAACAATATATTAAGCTATGGTGATACCCTTCTTGTTTCATCTTCCTACAAACAACTCTTCCTACAATCATATTAGTTCATATTCTCTTCATTATCTCACCATTATGGCTAATGGGTCTACATACAACACGAGCTACAGGGATCCTCTACTCGATCCTCTCTAATAACTTTCTAATGAATGAAACAATCAACACATGTTGTCAAATCATAAATGTTGTGTCTTTGGAGAGTTCTTAATCCAAGGTGAGAAGAATTTTGAGCAATGTGTGTAGAAACCAATGCTAAAGTAATATGTGGGGTTTAGTTGGAACATTACCTTAACTTTGAGTTTTTAAGTTTCCAAAGCTTCTCCAAGACATCAAAACCCAACTCCACCTCTCCTTTGTACTTACAATTTTCTTGTAATTAATCCTACCAAGATTTTAGGGGAAAGCTTCAGGTTACATTCATCATACCCACATGCCATTCAAACCTAGAATCTCCTTTATTTGTTGACTTTAATCTCCAAGATGATGCATTACAGGTTACTTCGCAAAGGAACAATGGGAACAACAAATGATAGCTAATGTGGTAGTAGTACGACTGACCAATTCACTGAAACCTTTGCAAATGATGTCCCTTCATAAGTAATACTTCAACTACACCATTAGCTTATGCCTACAACTTCCTTCATGATCGCTTCACTGCATATTTAATATAGATTGCAAGTTGAGTGAAAAATTATAACACTCCTATGAATTTTTTATACTTTTCACTCTTTTCAATTTTCATTCTATAGGTTGACCATCATATCTCCATGCATCAAGCTCTGGATTGGCTTTTTCTAGTCTCGCATAACTATTATCAGGTTATGACCAACTCCTATATATTTTCGAGTTTGTATTCTGGTTACTTCAACTTTATCAATTATATGAAAATATGATACCTCCATCAATATTTTTTCATGCCATACCATTATTCCAGCTCTTAGTTCATTACAATCCATTTTTTATTATCCATGGGATTCCAAGAAAAAATAATTGTGAAACTTGCAACAGGCTTTCTTTCACCTATGTTTGGATATGACATAGATAAATATCAAATATTTCATTCCACAATCTATCCTTATTTGACTTATTAATACATCCCTTCTCAAAGATTCGATACCATGACTTTACCATTCATTCTTTTCTAGCCCAAAATTTACACAGTGTCTCACTGGTTATGACCTCATCCCGAGACATTGGCAGGAATGCTTTGAATAGTGAATGGATCCTTTATAAATCAGCAGCCTTATTCCCCAAGAGGCTTGCATATATTCCTTTATCAATCATATGGAAAAAAACTCATCTTTAATCAATCCAAAAACACTTAGAACCAATCTAATATACTCTTCAGTCTCTCGTAATCTTGGGCCCTCCTGTGATGGATTCAAGCCCATACAAGCACTAATACCATGTTAAGCTGGAGAGTGTATCCTTATTACACACAAAAAAATTGTCAAGTTCTCTATTAAACAATGTAATTGTAAAAATTTAAGTAAAATAAGCTTGGTATAGTCAAAGTATCTTAGACACACAATCTTTCAGTTAATTCAATGTCTCAACCTCACACCAAACTAGGAAGCTAGCTAGTTGGAGAGAATATTTAAAACAAACTATGCGTAAAAAAACCTCCTAAATGATAGGAAAAAAATCCTTCTTAGAGAATTGAAATCTGGTTAATAATGATCAATAATATCAATATTTAAATATGATCTCACACACATAATACAAGTATGAGTTATATACTCTAGTGATTGGTGTGTTGCTCATGGAATTATGTAATTCATTCCATGCTCAACATGGAGTTGATATGTGTGTTTGTGTGTGTGTGGGTGGGGGGGGGGGGGGGGGGGGTGTGGGCAAGGGGTGGGTATAAATAATCAACATAGATCCATTTTAACCTGGGTGTTATCAAGTGCATAGAGGGATCAAATATCTTGAGGTGAAAACCTCTTTTAGAGTGAAAATTTTGATGAAAGGCTTGCACCTCAAGAGATTTGATCCCTCTTGGAACTTTATAGATACAGTGTTAAGATGGACCTATGCTAATAATATGTTACATTTAAATTGTTTGACACCCTTGTGATCCAATAATTCAAATTCAATTTGCATGAATACGATCCCCCAGAGAAGTTATAATTTCCCTCTATTGTTCTTCGGCATATTTTTATCTTTTTGGTCAGAATTAGGCAATGGAATTTTTTATGAGGTTGTTAATTTTTAATAGATATTTTAGAAATCAATAGGAGGTCTAATGGAAGAGAGAAACACCCACTTGAAGGAGGTGTTAACTACCAAAAGTGGGTGACCCTTAGGAGAAGTTTTTCTCCCATCCATCTCCTTCAGTTGGTAACCCACAACCTTTGAGAGCCACTTTGAAGCTAATGTGATGTTCCATTAATATATTCATTGCCTATATCATTCATATTTTTCCTCTCCCATTTTTTAAGAGCACATGTTGGAAGGTGGGCTTCTGATCAAAAGGTACATTATTCATTTTTCTATCAAGTGCTTATGCTTATTTGTACTTGGGAATTTTGACATGGATCATGGGGTAACATAGAAGAAATAAGGATCTTTGTCATACTCTTGTTCCATAGCCTTAAATGGGGGGTTAATTTTTAATCCTAGTCCTATGGAACCTCCCCTAATCGCCCATGGCTTCAAGAAGTGGCATTAGCTTAGAAGCCATGATTGATATAGCATAGCCACATCTATCCCTATTCCATACTTACCACTTTTCATATTACATTATGAGCCCCTACTCCACCTCCCTTCTTTGGGTCAACTAATCATTGGTTCATTATATTTGGCACTCGCACATCCTCATACCTTTGGTAGGGCCTGGAAATGCCCCTTGGGAAGCTAATGCAGCTAAAAGAAAATAAAAGAGCATATTATGGACACAACAAAAATAAAAGAAAAATCAAAATGCAAAAGATAGTCGAGACTTACAAATTATCATACGGGAAAAATCCAAGCCTGAGCTCTACCTCGATCATATGGCCATCACCCGGTTCCTAGGCCAATGTCACCCTATCTCATAGAAGAAAATGAACCCATGCATGTCCCAACCCTTGATGGGCGATGAAATGTGCCATCCTAACTGGAGTAATAACTATTATACAACATACAAGTCAAGCTCTTATTCCTTGAGCTACGAGCAGTAATACAAGGAAATTTTAAGAAAAAGTGAAATGAAATATGGGGGGGTGGAAAAAAAGGCCGAGGTAGCTCAAGCATCCAAAATTTCTCCCTCCTCACATCTATACAACCAGAATGAGGTATTCCATCATAGTTGATCCCTTTTACCATGTCACTTGTCCATGGAGTTCTTTCCTTTCCATTCCAACACTATTCATATGGAACCTCTCAATTTAAGGGTGGACCAAGGACAAGTGTCTTCTCTTTGGGGGTATAGAAAACCTAATAGGGTCATCCATTAACCACTTCTACCTAGGGAGGTAACGCCATTACATGACCAAGGCCCCAATTTTGGAAGACAAGCCATATATGAAGTCTTATTATGCCTATTTCTTTCAATCTTGGTTCACTTAGATGCAATAATGATTAATGTACCTAATGATGAAAGTTACAGCACTGAATATTGTGTATAATTGGTAGGTGATTACATTTATAGGTCTGGGCAATTTAATTGGGGTCCAGATCCTCTAGAGGGACATATTGACACCCACTGGTGATTCATTGAGAGCCATGGGACTCCAGACAATTATAGAGAATAATTCATAGCCATGGGCACCTTTAGTTCCCATAGCTTCTGAACTTTTCCCTATATTATTCATGGGATGATACACATAGACCAACATGCCCCTAACTGGCTTGGCAGTACTACAAGGTCGGGTTGTTGATCTAGGTCCCATATGAGGTTTTTCTCATGCCTTAAGACATGGGGGGGATAGAACCATCTTCAGTGCCCTCAACATTGGAGCATAGATAGAGATTTTATCACTTGGAGACCCATGAGACCAAGTTTCGTGCCCCAAACCCATATTTGGGGTCCATAAGATTATTTGAACTGGGATATAAGGATCAACCCCTATATCTTGATTTTAGAGGCCTTTCACACTTGTCATGGCACCAAAAGGCCTCAATTTCAGCCTCATAGCAGCCCACACAAGCACTACATCAGCAGTTTGGCTAGCATTTGTAGAGATAAAGTTAAAATTGTAAAAACTACTAGCTCGGCTTGTGACCTAGACCTTTCTTACACATTATTTTATCACTAGTGAGGCTTGTAGGCTAAAATAGGTTATGTTGTAGCACATATATATTGGAGAGACATCATTTTATCTCTCATCATCATCACACTTGGAATTCATCCTCATAGATGAAACCCGCACTTGCTCTTTTTTGGATTATATTGGATCTTGGATGCATTTTGATATATGGAGCTAATTTTTGGACATTCTTTAGAGCCATTATTTGGATTAATGGAAGGATAGCTTGCATATTATCTTATAAGTACCCTTTAATATTGAAGATCATTTTATATGTCGAATGTATGGAATGATTGATTCTAGTTCATGATAAAATTGTGCCCTAATTTTATTGAAGATTAATTGAATGGTAAGCTATATGAATATTGCATGCATTACTCACACATGACATGTGATAATTGTCTTACTAGTGAACTCCTAGTAGCTCTCCCATAAAACTCCATTATTCCTTTGAGTGGGTAAATTCTTGAAATTTGTTGCTAGGGCATCCAATTGTAACCTCGTTAGAAGGGTAGCTAATCTAAGACATCATTTACTCCATATGCCCAAAGGACAAGGCACTAATCCAAATTACTGGTGATCATTCTTACTTTATCTCCATATTTTTAACCTCTTAAATTTTGGTTCTTTCAAGGCTAGAGAAGGAGCTAGGTCTTTGTGTGAATTTCTATGGAGGAGGGATTTGGCTAGTTGGAGAGCATAAAAATCATGTAGATATGGCTTTCCATAAAACCTAACAATTTGGTAAGAATCCACTTCAATTTCATCCATAAATTTTCTTGCCCTAGTGTTTTCCGTAAGAGGGAAACCCTAGATTTTCTTCCCTAAGCTTAAGCACTTTCTTGAAGGTTTCACGAACCTTGGCTTAACTAATATACATTGTAAGAAACCTTTTATCCTTTCCTTGAACTTGAGTTATTCCAACACTTTTCAAATCAATCAAAACCTAGGTATTGTGCCTCTATTTCGAGGAATCTTCATAGAAAGTGAATTGCTTCCTTATGAAGCCTGGAACTCAAATTTTGTATTTCTAGAATACCTCCTAGTGAGATCATTTCATACTTTAAACTTTAAATACCTATTGTAAGTGATCTCCTTCCTACTGGGACTCCTCCCATCATTGAAAGTATGTAAAGAGCATGGGGGTTTTGGTTGTGGTGATAGTGGGCCACTACCCCATTGTTGCTTTTTGGTCTAGTTTACACCTTTTAAGGTTTACCTCTCCAAGATCTGTTATATTTTTAGGCAATCGGAAGTACCTAAGATAACCCCCTAATCCTAAGAATGAAGAAAAATAGATAAGTGCAAGCCTCCAAGAGATGGGGTCAAAGGATTATCCTTCCACCCCTCGAAGGCTTAGAATTTTCTTGGGTAGGATAGTATATTTAATGTGTTAACACTTAATAGAGAATACCATCTTGAAATTTAGAATAATTTAGACTCTCAAAATAACAAGTAAAAACACCAACCTCCTCCTAAAGAAGATGCTAAATAATAAACATTTAAACCAAAATCTCCACTATTGAATTCCAAACATTAGGGCATAATCCCACCATGATGAGGAAAACTTATTTCATATATTCAAATAATTGCATAGGTGTGCAAAAGACATGGCTTCAGTCTCTTCTCATTACCACTTTACTATGCAATTATGCTTCCTTTCCATCTGCCATGTGACTCCTTAAATACATTATAAATGATTTTATCTTCATTAAAAAATCAAGGAATTGGTTGATTATAAACCTTACCATTTACATCAATAATTCTGACTTTTAAAGAAGTGATTTGTTTGTAAAGCCATCTAATAAGTGTTTATTATCTCTTAACACATGATAATCATTTATGCAAGTGAATTTAAATGTTTCTTGTATTGCTCAAGTTATCATAGATGCTAATAGATTATCAACTAAGATAGTATTCATTGTCATCTAGCTTATGATGGCATTTGAACGGCCTACCACTATGAGTGACTAAATACAAGAGTTGATGCAATCTTCAAGCCTTGTAATAAATCATATGTTTGTGTTTGATTATGCCGAGAGATACATTCTACAACCTAGTATGAGGGATATGTGTAATGCCTTTCATGTTGAACTTGGTGTTGGCACGCGTCCCTTCTACAATAATATATATATATATATATGTGTGTGTGTGTGTGTGTACATATGTACATGTATATGTATATATACATATACATATACATGTATATATGTATATGTATATATACATATACAATATATATATATATATATATATATATATATGTACATATACATATATATGTGTATATATCTATATATGTACATGTATGTATATAATATATGTATATGTATATGTATATGTATATATACATATACAATATATATATATATATATATATATATATATATATATGTATGTATATGTACATATACATATATATGTGTAAATATCTATATATGTACATGTATGTATATATATATATATATATATATATATATATATATATATATATATATATATAGATATATATATATATATATATTCTCTAAGTAAAAGAATCATGTTAGCTATAATCATAGGCAAAATAAAATATACATGGTTGGTTCGTTATTGCAATGACACGTGTATTCTATATTTAAGTATGATGGAGATGTGTAATTCCTTTTGTGCTCAACCTCGACATTTCCTTTCTAAAATATAAATAAATATTCACTAAATACAAAGACAATGTCAATTATAATAATAAAAAAACCAAAATAAATATGCATATGTGGCTTCTTCTTCTTCTTCTTTTAAATATTACAACCTATTATGAAAGAGGCTTTCAACTCAACATGTGGTATTAAAAAATTTAAAAAAAAATGAGAACAAAACAAAATATTCACTCATAGATAAATTCATAGATAAAATATTTCAATATCCGTATTAAATAACATAATTTTATACCAATTTTTTATAGAGATATAAAATAATTGAAAGTAAAAAAATCCTTAAGTTTATTTGAGTGAGGAAGATGTGCAAATATTTTTTTATATTTTAATGTAGGCTTTAAATAAAATATTTGAATGTACGACATTGACATAAACGGCCTTCCGTTTCCGATCCTGACGAGACCAAGTGGAATTAGGCAATGAAAGCCGAGGGATGAACGCCTCGCCTCCTAGCTACGCATCAAACCTAACCCCAGCTCTTCTCGGCCCTTCTGAGCTCGCGCCGCCAGGCTCCATCTGAACGTCTTCTATGGATATGACTGTAGAAGGGGCGGGATCCTCCCCCCCTCCTCACCCAGCCTCCGTTTCTGACAATGATCAGTCTGGAAAACCTCTGACTCCTCCTGGCGGCCTCACTGACAATGATCAGGGAGCAAAAGTGACAAATAATGAAGTGGATCCCTCAGTTCCATGTGAGACGGATGACAAAGAGAAATATGGGCACAAAAAAGCTCCCTCGTCTCAGCCAAAGGTAACCTCAGCTACCTGCATCCCAAAAGCTGCAAAACGAATCAAGGTTGACCTTCCCAGTCATCGCATTAACGGCGAGATCCAGTTCATGCAGGATCATGTGCTCATCGGCAAGTTTATTGGATTCTGGCCAACTGAAAAGGCGTTGCAGGGGTGGATAGCTTCGAAATGGAAGCCTAAAGGCCAAGTCACTCTACAGCTTCGACCCAAAGGCTTCTTCACAGCCATTTTCCATTGTGTGGAGGACAAATTGCGCATATTTGAAGGAGGTCCGTATTTCTTCAACTCCTCAAGACTATTTCTCCGAAACTGGAAACCCAGGTTCAACCCTGATAAAGAAGACTTCAGCTGTGCTCCAGTCTAGATACGCATGTATTCCCTCCCTGTGGAATACTAGAGAGAAGAAACTCTTACAGATATTGGCAACAAACTGGGGGTTTTCATTAAAGTTGCTGAGGAAACCAAATCCCGCAAATACACCTCCTATGCCTGAATCTGCATCCAGATGCACTTGACCAAAGCTCTCGCCGACTCGGTAAGTCTCTTTCATGATGATTTTGAATGGAATCAACCTTTAGACTATGAGCATATCCCCTTTCGTTGTCCCAAATGCCATGAACATGGACATCTCTTGCGAGATTGCCCTTTGAACTCTCAGACCAAACCATCAGCCAATGAATCTACTAAAGACTTTGAAGGATTCATCAAAGTCCCGAACCGCCGTAGGCATGCCAAAAAAACCCTGTAGCTTCAGATAGCACCTTCAAATCTGACACTCATAACAGATTTATTTTGCTTGCTTCTCTTGATCCTCTGGAAAAACCCAGTTCTGAACCTCAGGAGAACCCCTCCCTAGCTTCTTCCTCTCACGCTCCCTCCAGCCCTCGGCAGCCTTCCATTCCTGTTGTTCAACGTCTTCTAACCGATCCCCCCTCAGAGAAAATCCCTGTCTTGGATGCTGATCCTCTCCCCTCTTCCCAAGGGAAATCTGTTCCAGAGCACTCTCAGCAGCCCTTGGCAATGGAGTTAGATGCAGCTCTCGCTCTCAGTCTACAGGACCTTGCAGAAGAAGAAGATCAGAGTTCCCCATCCATCATGGAAGAAGATCTGGTGCATGTTAGTCTGGATGGCCTTGATATCTTCAAACTAGAAACAGCATGCAAGCAGAAAGAATACAACTCAATACCCCCTTGGCAAATTGACAGACTTGAAGGAGTCCTGATGAAAGCACAGCACAACAAAAGTCTTGGTATACAAGCTGGTAGTCCTTGGGATGGCAAAAAAATTCTTAAAGAGACAAAGAAAAGAGGGTGCAAGACAGATTTACAGAGGACAATCATAGTAGGAGAAATACTTATGGAATCCGGTCGGTTCCCTAAGTTGACAAAGTTTTACAAGCCCAAACCACATTGTCCATCATGAAGCTTATCTCATGGAATGTGAGAGGGCTGAATAGCCCCTCAAAACATCGAATGATAAAAAACTTGATTCAGCAAGAAAAGCCTTGACTAGTCTTTCTTCAAGAAACAAAAAGCACTAGTACTTCTATAGAAAAAATTAGCAACAAGATCTGGTCAGGCAGCTGCTCTGTCTTAGTAGACGCCTCAGGAGCTTCAGGAGGGCTAACCATTCTATGGAATCCACAGGTTCTCACTCTATACGACTTCCATGCATCTCATCACCTCATTCAAGCATCATTCCACCTCATAGGCACCAACATTCATGGGCACCTCTCAAATGTATATTTCCCGCAGACTCTTCAGCAAAAAATAGAACTACTAGACACTCTCTCTTTTCTCAATACAAACAGACAATACCCTCTCTGGATTGGCGGGGGAGATTTCAATATTATCAAGACAATGGAGGAAAAAAAAGGAGGTAGAATCAGGCTAGATAATGATAGCCTCAGTCTTAAAGACTTCATTCTAAATAATCAATTAATGGATATTCAAACCTCCAACGAAATCTTCACCTGGACCAACAAGCGCAGAGGCACTCAACACATCGCCTCAAGGCTAGACAGGTTCCTATTTTCGAACAATTCTATTCATTTGGGGGGGGACTTTCACGCCTCCATATTGACTCAGGGAGGTTCTGATCATTGGCCAATAATGCTACAATGGTCTCGGCCCGGTACAAAAAGCAATAGACCATTCCTATTTGAAGCCTTTTGGTTCTCAAATCCCAATTTTAAAACAGTGGTTAGTGATGCATGGCAATCTTTCATCCCTCAGGAAGGAGCCAAGATGTAAATTCCAACAGAAACTAAAAAATCTAAAACAAGTCCTCAGAGTTTGGAATCGAACTAAGTTTGGCAACATTTTCAAGGACCGCAAACTACTGGAACAGCAAATGAGTGCGCTGCAACAGACTCTTATATTGGAAGGAAGAACAGAAGAGCAGGCACAACAGGAACAAATTCTTTGGAATCGAATTGAAGCCCGCAGACAACAAGAGGAAACTCTTTGGCGCCAAAAGTCCAGAATTAAGTGGCTTAGGGAGGGGGAGAAGAATTCCAAATTCTTCCACAGAACAGCTATCCAAAGGAGAATGAACAACAACATAGCATTCATAAACAATCAACAAGGGGAAAGAATAGAAGCACATGAAGACATGGAAAAGGAATTTAATGACCACTTTCAGGAAATTCTACGAGAACCTCCAGGAAATAGAGACCAAGCAATCAGAAATATCACGCAGCACATTCCCAAAATCATCACGGAGGATCACAATAACAAATTGCTCCAATCAATTTCTCTCAAGGAAGTAGAAGAAGCGATGGCACAACTCAAGGATGGCAAGGCACCGGGGCCTGACGGGTTTACAGCAAACTTTTTTCATGAGTTTTGGGAGCTCATTAAGACAGAGGTATGGGAACTAGTGGAGGAATCAAGAGTCATGCACTGGATTCTCCCTTCCCTCAATACAACTTTCCTAGTGCTAGTTCCAAAAGGTGAAGAACCCAATAAGCCTGACAAATACAGACCGATTGCACTGTGCAATGTCATCTACAAGCTTATCTCCAAAGTAATAGTGAACTGGCTCAAACCTCTCCTTCCTCTTCTCATCTCTCTGGAGCAGATGGGCTACGTAGAAGGGCGGCAGATCATGGACAGCATCATCCTTTTGAATGAGGTAATCCACTCTCTAAAGCTTCTAAAGAAACCAGGTATGATCCTAAAGTTGGACCTTTCCAAAGCGTTTGATAAACTTAGCTGGAACTATATTCAAAAAATATTACTGGCTTTTGGTTTCAACTCCACTTGGACCAGATGGATCATGAATCTCATTTCTTCTCCCAGCATCTCTGTCCTGCTCAATGGTTCCCCGTCATTGCCTTTCCGCCCCTCTCGTGGCATCAGGCAAGGGGACCCTCTATCACCGTTCCTCTTTGTCCTCATGGCAGAAGGGCTCAGTCGACTGCTCAAATCCGCCATCTCCGCCCATGCTCTAAAAGGCATTTCTCTCCATGGTCTTAATCCCCAATCCCACCAGCAATTTGTAGACGACACCATGCTCTTTGGTCATCCTTCTTCACAAGAAGCCAAAGTGTTCAAATCCCTGCTCTCTCTTTTTTCTGAAGCTTCGGGCACCACCATCAATGCTTCAAAATCTCAGCTCTTCTTTTTCAACACTCTCGCCTCCACTCAAAGGAACATTGCCCGAATTTTGGGGTTCTCCATTGCTAAGCTTCCTTCAAAATACCTGGGGGCTCCTCTGGCAGATTCTACCATCAAACATGCTTCATGGAGAACTCTACTCGACAAACTCACTACAAAGCTCTCGTCTTGGACTTTTCGATCCCTAAACATGGCCAGTAGACTAGTCTTGATCAAGTCGGTACTTCAGGCCATGCCACTATATCTTTTTTCAATCCTTGCTGTGCCAAAATGGGTTCTCAAAGAAATTCGTAATCTGCAAAGAAATTTTCTATGGGGCTCCTCTGGACCAAACAGGAAATGGGCTCTCGTCAACTGGAAAGAAGTTTGTCAAACAAAATCAAATGGCGGGCTAGGCTTAAGGGATCCTCTCCACAGCAATAACACTATGGGCGCACGAATATGGTGGAACTGGCTCTCTAAACCAAATTCACCATGGGCGAGACTCTGGCAAGCAAAATACGCTCCGGGCAGTCAATGGCATGACCTCATCAGAATCAACACTACAACACAAGGTTCACCGATCTGGAATGCGGCAAAGCTTCATAGCACCTTCGTTCAAGAGCATAGTTTCTGGGAAATTCACTCAGGCAAAGCTGCAAGGTTCTGGGAGGACTCTTGGCAGCAACTCCCAAAATTGGCGACCCTATTCCAAAAGCCAATATGGCAAGCCTCCATGAAACAGGCTAATCTTATACATGTGCATCAATTCTGGCGGCAGCACATGCATCAAGACTTTCAAATTTGGAAATCCGCAAGTACCTGGCAGGAGGATTGGCAAGGGGAAACATACAGTGAAATAGATCGGGAATTAAACAATAGAAGAATCAAATACTCAACTCAGCAGGACAAACTGCGTTGGGGACACACGCCAAAAGGAATTTTCACTACAAAGGAAGCTCATCAGCTTCGCTACTCTGCCCCCCAAACAGTCAAGGATCAGCTATGGGAAAAGGTCTGGCAACCAGGAATATGGCCCAAAGTCTCCACTTTTCTCTGGCTTTTAAGTAAGAGGCGCATACTCACATGGGACAACCTGCAAAAAAGAGGATTCATTGGCCCATCAAGATGCCCAAACTGCAATCTCCATTCTGAAACCATTAGTCATTTAATGGAGACTTGCCCGCTTGCAACTCAACTATGGAAAAGAACTGAGCAATGCAATAGAAGATTGGACGACCGGATAGAAGACATCTCAGATAACATTAGAAAATGGCCAAGAAATCCCTTCAAAAGCCTGCTTCTGAACTATCTATGGTCCTTAATACCAGGCTTCCTCTACTGGATTCTTTGGAAGGAAAGAAATAACAGAATCTTCAACAACACCAGTAGGCCTACAGAAGCTCTGTGGTTCCTCCTGAAGCAAAATCTTCAAGAAACTCTGGCTATCAGAATTTGGCATGATGAGGACCTGCCAGACTCTCCTCAGGAAATCACTATTCTGAAAGCATGGAATCTGGACTTATCCTTCTTAGCCCAGACCAAAACCCGTCCTCCTGACTACTCAGTCTCCCCCTTAATTTGGTCTCCTCCAGCAATCAACTATTTCAAGCTAAATTTCGATGGGGCTGCAAAGGGTAATCCCGGGCCAGCGGGGTTCGGAGGAATATTCAGGAACCACACAGGAGCCATATTGCACATTTATTATGGATCGATTGGCAACGACACAAACAATGCAGCAGAGCTGGAAGGACTATGGAAAGGGATCTGTATTGCAGATCAAAATCACTTCTTCCCTTTAGAAGTTGAGGGAGATTCCCTCATCCTTAAAACAGCAGCAAATAGAATCCAAGTTGGAACCCCCGCTGACAAGATAGCATCCAGCTGGAGATTGCTCAGCAGATTGGAATCCCTGGAGGAAAAACTGAGGAAACCCCAAAGTATTACCTTCAGGCATGTTCGAAGAACGGCCAACAAGGTTGCAGATAGATTAGCCAATCAGGGAGTAAATTGGCAGCAACCTTACTTTTCAGGACCCCTTGAAAGCGCAGATGATGAACAACTCATACAGGAGTGCACCTCTCTGGTGCAAAAGGATCTCTCACCCCCGGATGCGGGTGTCTGATGGCAAGGAGGGCAGGCACGTGGTCGGTCACATGGGCAAGTGTCCGAACACGCCTGATATGAGGTGGTGTACAGGGCTTTTAATGCTTTTAACGCGCGACATTAATTCCTCAACCAGACTCCCGGTTAACTATGCCATGGAGCACCATATCCGTCGCTCTCCTGATGCTTCCGAGTTCATTTTTGCTGCTCCAGTCTCTTGGGATACTGTGGTCAGGGTAAAGAAGAGCCTATCCCTCAGCGTGGCAGTATTCAATTACTTTCCAGGTTCATCGCTCCACCTCAGGGCCTGGCAATGCCGCAAGAACGGCTCAAGATGATAAGTAGGCGAGGAGGCTCCAGGGGTCGCGCCATCTCGCAGCGGTCAACCTCCCCGACGCGCTCATTCATGGAGGTGCAGGATTCCGGGCGAAGCAGGTCTCCTGGCACAAGATTTGGTCGTGGCAGAGGTCGAGGGCGCGGTAGACGGAATAATTGTGAGCATGAGGCACACCCCACGGTCCGCTATCGAATCCCCTGCACTCTTGCTCATTCGACCTTTATTGTTTCTGTCACAATTGAGAAATGTGAAGATCCCAGAGGCCAGGTAGATGCTCCTCCGGAAATGTCAGCCGTCCAGCGAAGGGCGTCTCCAATGGACAGTCAGTGCCCAGTCTCAGGAAGCTCCTCGATGGTGAATCAAGCGGTCACTGCAGGTCCAAGCGAGCCAGTGCAGAGAGAACCAACAGGCTCGGGGGCTCGGCACTCAGATACGGAGGACTCTTTACAATTTGGTTGCAGAGTTGTAGAGGAACCATACACCACTGATGATGATTGATCTCTCTCGGCTCTCCGCTAAAGGCAGCTACAGCAGTATGAACACCACTCTGTTTTGCTTCTTGACTCATGCTAGTATTGGGTCTCTGTCTGTGTTTAGAAATGTTTCGGGTACTTTACTGTCTTTGTTGTCCCAGTTTAGCCTTGTTTCAGGCACTTTACTATCTCTGTTCAGCTATGTATATGTGTCGGGTCTTATAAGAGGCCATATCAAAAATGGAGGTCCTCTGAGAACTAACAATGTGAACACTTGTGCAAATTGCCAACCTCTTGGCAAGACTTTCAGGGCCACAGCCTTGCTGTAATTTTTGCTCTTTTTGTATAATAATAGAAGTAGACAGATCTAGAAAAAAAAAAAATTGAATGTACATGTCAATTAATATATTTTAATATCAATTTCATATATATGGAGAGAGAGAGAGAGAGAGAGCCACCTTTAATGTTGAGTACAAATAAAATATTCTAATTCCCAAGTGAAATAAAATAATTTTATACCAACTCTGTGTGTGTAGTTGAAAATAAGAAAATTTAGATACTTACTAATAAGAAGGAGATGTGTAATTTATTCAATTTTTAATATGAAGTTGATAGGCATTTAAAAATATTAATAACAAAAAAAAATTAAGGTGGGTCATAAATAAAATATTTCAATATGTATAATTATGTAAAATATTTTAGGGCTTGTATTTCAAAATATACTATCAACTTAAAAAAAAATTAATGGAGACAAGGTGGGCCATAAATAAAATATTTCAATGCCCATGTTGAGTCAAATATTTCAATATCAATGATGTATATATTAAATAAAATAATTAAAAATAAAATATTTCAATGTCAATGTTGAGTAAAATATTTTAATGCCAACTATGTATATATTATATAAAGCAATTGAAAAGAAAATATGGTTAAAAAATTTCACGTAGTCTATCTATTCTATGTTTTTGAAAAAGGTATATTAAAATTAGATAATCATTTGTTGGAGTTGCAACTTTAAACTATGAGTCTACAAAATCAAAATGCCAAAGGGGATTTTGAAAGTGTCGAATACATTTATGCTTAGAAACATGCAAATTAAACAATGAAAAATTACAATCTCATGAAGAATTTCTGGTCGGGACATTTTATTAGTGTTAAGATGGAGAGTTATTACACAAAAAAATGAGTTGAGCACTCTATTCAACAATGTAATTGTACAAATATAAATATAATAAGCATAGTCTCATGATAGACAAGCTATCTTGGACAAAATCCTTTAGTTGAGAAAATATATGAACCTCACACCAAACTAGGAAGCTAACCGGTTGAAGAGAATCTTCCAAACCAACCAGGCCTCAACAACCTCCTAAATGATAGGAAAAGACTCCTTCTGATAGATACTAGAACTATACCTCATAATGATCACTAATCTCAATAATCAAATATGATCAAACATGCACAAGACAAGTAGGACATATATACTCTAATGTTCCCCCTTAATGACTACTTGTCTTAATCTCCATTGGCTGATGTCTTCATCTCCATGTTCTCTATAGCATACACTCCACAACAAATTGAATAACCTTCTGATCAGTAATGTCTCTCTCCAGTCTAACCTGGTGCTTTGACCTTGTACTTGGATCATGCAAACATCACCAAACTATCGAAATCCATTTACAGGAATGACCATCCATCATAATGCATGGGTAACAAGCAGTTGCAACTACCAATATACTAGGATACCCTTCTTTACATGGTTCATTCAACATATTTATGAACTTCCCCTGAATCCAAAACTTTACATCCTAAAGTCTATAACCAACAATATGGTCCATCCAACATATGGTCCACTCCTCCAAGTGTTAAATAACTTTGTAACATAGGTTACTGAACTAAACTAGACAAGATATCCATGTGGTCATCAGGGTCATGTGATAAAGGGGTATGCATGCCTATCCAGGTCTTACAACTATATTCCCTTTTCATTTTACATAGATATGGATACATAACACACTCCAGTTCATGGAGACACAAAGTACATACTCAAACTCTTATAGGAGTAATACATAACATCATAGACTTGCTACAACTGTAAAGTGTGTGAAACACATTACAATATCGTCTTGAGTATATTTTATTCAGCACACCACTCAATCTTCATTTCTCCACCATCATCCAACCCATGCTACTACCACAACCAATATTCTCTACCTCCATTTTACTTCCACGAGAATTATTAAGTGTTTCTCTTGGACTAAACTCCAAAGATCTCATTGTTATATCTAGGACTTCTCTATCCTCTTTGCTACAAACTCATCATTCCACATCAATACTTCAGCCACAAACAACATTTGGTTTTCTCATGAATGAACAATGCAACTCACTTCCACCTTAAAAAATTTCCAAGCTCCTCCCTTCACCTAAAGAGTTATCATCATGTACCAGCTAGAAACCAAAGTACCATTGATACCTTAGATGAAATGAGAACATGTTTTACTCTAGGGCTTAACATCAATCAAACCTCGAAAAATAATTAATTGACCACTGTATGGACTTAGCTCCATCTACCAAGATACATTGGTGCCATATGTTGTACTTGCTAGTTATCTAGGAAAGTAGTTTGGATACAAGGTGTATCCATCTCAGTCTTATATTCCCTACACCTATCAAAGAGGACTTAAAGTGCACCACTCGAAAAACTATGTAGACTTATGAATGATGTTTATATCAAGAAATATTGTAGCACTACAAATTACCAGTAAGATAATGACACATGATAGGAATACCATCCTCTTATACATTTGTTCACATATTGGACATATTTATAGTGTATAGCTTCAATATTTGTCTTGGATACCCTTACTTCACCTGTCATTTTTTAGAGTGGATAATTATAACAAAATAACTACACCCGCATATTGAGTTACCTACGATCAATATGCAGGTTTAACGAATTCAAGAAAATATTACCAAGACACAAATTAGAAATATATATCTTTGTTTCCCTTATCCTTTCTAAAGCATCCATTATTTTAAATGGCCTTTGTTTCCTTCTAGAGAAATGAAATTGTAGTCCACTTATATGAATGCATTTATCCTTCCTATAGTTGATGTGTCATATTCTTCATTGAATTCTCCAACTTAAGTTGGTTAGTAAACTTATATTTCCAAGAACTCCATCTCATAGTCTAATTCAGAGCACTAGATTGAGCTATGGAAATTCCCTTCTCATTCCTTATTCCTGCAAATAACTCTTCTGGTAATCATATTGGGATGGTTAATGGGGTTGCATACAGCTCGAGATATGGGTCTCCTCTACTCAATCCTCTAGTAATTTCATCATGAATGTAGCATTCAACAAATGATAGTAGACCATAAAATTTGTGTCTTTAGAGAGTTCTTAATCCAAGGCGTAAAGAATTTGTAGGAATTCATTTTGAAACCATTGTTAAAGTAATGTGCTAGGTCTAGTTGGAACACTACCACAACTTTGACATTTCAAATTTTTGAAGCTTCTTTAAGACATAAAAATACAACTCCACGTCTTCTTATGTTCTTAATGTTTAACAATAATGCCTTACTATGCTTTTAGGGGCATAGCTTCAAGCTTCATTCATCGTACCCATATGTTACTCAGCCTATAGAAAATGGAACTCAAATGCGGAATCTCCTTTATTTGTTGACTCTCAAATGCAAGATGACGCATCACTAGTTATTTCAAAAATGCATGAGGGAATAAACAATGATATCTAATGTCACACACCCGACCCCCTTATACCATATTAGGGATATGGTGCATAATTAGACCCAAAATTCATGGTATACTATGAGATGGGGTTATCTACAAATCCTCTTTCTTTTATTACCTCAACTTGCAACTTCAATGTCACCATCATCCTCTACTCGTTGAGATATTTCCAATCATATAACTTTGTCTTAATCTAAGCTATGAGCACAAAGTTATGCCCCTTTAAAAGGTTTCCCCTTTTAAAAGACTGCATCAGCATCTATACATTTGGTGTGGCTAACACATGGGTTCCATGCCCACGGAACACCTCTAAGCTAGTCCACATTTCAGGCCCATGTTGCATATGTGGCCTCACCATATCGAAAAATTCTAAACCCTGTAAGGTTAAATCCTACCAAGGCTCTAACAGTCGATATGGTCAATATCCAATATGGGCCCCAAGCCCTCTCGACATTCCAATATATAATATGGTTGATATCTAATATGGTTGATATATGACATAGTTGATTTCCAATATATGTCAATCCCGAAAATCCATCGATAAGTTGGGACCCACTCAATTTGCCACCTCATCATTCTACCAACCCATCACAACTTTCCACACGCTAACTGAAATGTCTATCGCATGGCCCCACTAACATGTTTGTATCAGGATATCATAATATCATATTTTCTCCATGAGGAGGTCCTCCTAAACTCTCGATATGTCAATATACTAGTATTCCATCTTAGTCACCACATTAGTCACATGCAACCAATCAACACCTGACACTTGGCACATGCTGACATGTCCCTTGACATGTGGCACCACTACTGTATGTCACATGTCACTCACCACTCACTCCAAATATAGGCCCAAAGGCGCTGGTTATAGGTGACAAATGTCTCCGACATGGAATCCCCACATCATCACCTATGATTTAACGTTGATGTCACCCTTCAAGACCTTTGAGGGTCAGGTATTACAATATCATGAGGACATTAGTTTACAACCCCAATAGATGGAAAGTTAGGGGCATCATGTGACAGTTCATCACTCAATTCCCAATGTGTCATAGGTTACACCACATGATATCCCTTTCATTCATATGAGAGGTCAATAGTTTATAAGCCCTTACTCATGGTTAGTTATCTTTCATGGCTCGCCATGGCTCATGCAACTAGGGGCTAAGATTGGAACCTTCACAATCACAAAAATCTTTGAGGCCTCCTCATTGTATGTTTTAGCTTATACAATTTAATTATTGCAGAAAAAATATTAATTAAAATAGAAAATATGCAATGGAAAACACACACATTAACATAAATATTTTATCATGGAAACCCAAAACCGAGAAATCCAGCAAGATTTTTCAATATATATATATATATATATATATATAGATATATATAGTATTACAATACAATTTATATCCCACTACATCCATGAAGTTCCAATCCATTTACCTTACATTAGAATACAATTATAGTTCCTTAACCAAAAATACAAAATCATGGGAAAACCCGCCATGTTTCACAAAATTGCTTTGAGCAAAAATTGTGTGCCAAAAACTTCCAAAAGCGGACACAAAAAACTGCCCAAAAAAAAATCAATGGCGCTACCATGGAACCCTCTACAAGGGGGCTTCAACCCCCCTAAAAAGGCCCCAAAAAAGGGGGGTTACCACCCTCATTGTGACCCCTCGAACAAGGGGGGTTTTCGCCCTTGTTTTGACACCCCCCCCCCCCCCAACTGTAGCTAGTGCAATGTACAGTGTGTGGTACTAGTCATGCAAAGAATATAACACATACCCAACAAACATATTGACGATAAATTCCATTCCCAAAATCTCTGAGGCACCAATGCACTAAGAAACCTAGTCCCCAAACCTCCTCTTGATGTAGACTCACAAGGTATCGGTTCAAACTCATGAAGATTTGGGAGTTGTGACATTCCAAAGGATCACTTACAGACATATAAGCATTCCATTGCCAACATAGCCAAGGTCAACCACTCAACTTATTGGTCATGCAATACATGACATTCTCATTTAACTTAGAGGAAGATATCCCATTTCACATAACTTCCATATTATGTAATTTAACAGTTAGGTAATACATGCATACTTATTCAAGTTAACCTTTACTATGAACATACTCAATAAATATAATTGCTCTGAACCCATGAATACATACATACTCAATAAATTTAGCTTGACATATACAAAGGAAATGTTGAACCACAATTATAATTCATTCACAAAATACTTCTTCAATATGCTGGAAAAGTGGGGATGGGACTGCCACTTTCCACCCAACCATAGGCATAGCTACATTGCAATTCTCTTACATCTAGCCGCTACTGAGTCAGGTCCAATGTCTAAAGGATGCTTCAATTATGGAATTACGCCAAATTTCAAACTCAGGGTATAGATTTGAAGGCTAATCTCCTTCAAGGGCTAGGAAACAAGGATGTCACCTCCCAAGCTCCAAGTCAGGACTCAATTCATGACAAGTATTACCACTAAGGACTACACAGCACAAAGGAATATACCTTCTCCACCCCTCTAGTTCCTTCGTGATCCTCCCTCTCTAGTGTTTCTCTTGCACAATGCAACCACATAGCAAAGTTCCTCTCTACCCCTTACCCAAGTGGAGGGATTCTCTCAATAGTTTCCCCATCTATATTTAATCAAACCAAGACTCTATAGTCTAATTCCACACAAATGCTTAAAGTTCACAAGTTTCTCAATGGTTTGGGTTATAAAACGTTAAGATTTATTTTCATCTCCATCTCCACACTTGCTCCAATACTCCTCTTGCTTCCAAAACACGAACCCGCCACCACTTCCCCACAAAAATTAGTTTTCACATAGGGGGTTCTACAATTTCCCTTCTCGAGTTTCATATTCAACCCAAGGCTACCATGAGGTATGTGACCCCTTCCTAGGCGGCTCCAATATCTCTTTCCATAGTCCTCAAAACTGTCAGGGGAAGTTGGTAGCTCAACTAGCACATCGGGGGGGATATGGGAATTAAATTCAAGGAAGCTTGGAATATTTTCCAATCCCTTTCACAAGCTTCCTAATCAAGCTATCCTTCTATATTATCAAGATCCATATAGGTATGTCCTCATCCTTGGCTTTAGCATTTTCATAGTTAACCAAATTAACATTTACATTAGCTAATTTGGCCCTACAACCATGTTGGTTCTCCAGCATCATCGTCCTTTTAATTACATCACATAATCTAGGGATTACTAAAAAGATATATTCCATTCCCCTCCTCCTTAAAGGAGCATAGTCCTCGATGTTCTACTTTCAGTAGAACTGAACTTTATATAGACAACTTAAGAGTGAGTTTTATATAGAAAACAAAAATGGGTATGCATTTCTCATGGCATCTTCTAGCTCCCAAGTTGCTTCATCTGGTCCAAAGTGCTTCCATTGCACCTTGACTTGCTTGATGACTTGATTTCATAGCATGGTTTTCCTCCTGTAGAGTATGCATTATGGTTTCGGCTAAAATTGTCCCTCAAGTTCCACCTATGTTATTATCCAATAAATGATATGATTAGCATCCTATATATACTTTTTAAGAAAATATATATGAAATGCATCATGTACCTTTATTTTAGGAGGCAAGGAAATTTTGTAAGATATTGATCTCTCTCTAAAAGATTTGGGAGGGTCCACAATATCTTAATCCTAACTTAGCACATGATCCCACTCTTAAGAAACTTCTCTCTGGCTTGATTCATTGTCCCACCTAAAATTCCTTATGCATATTTTTCTTGTCTACATAACTCTTCTACCTATCTTAGGTTATCTTCAATGATTGCCTTATATTAATTACGCTTGTCCCATTTCCTTTAACATATCTAGCCTAAGTGTGACTCTATCCACCAGATCATCACAACTAAGTGGGATTTTACACTTCCTATAATACATAGCTTCAAAAGGGCTTATATTTAAATATTCTCGATAGCCATCATTGTATAAAAATTATACCAAAGGTATAAATTCTTCCCATCTCTTGGGTTGGTGCATGGCATACATTCTGAGCATGTCCTCTAAACTTATATTTACTCTTTCTATCTACCCATCAGTCTAAAGGTGATATGTTATGTTGAAAGCTAACTAGGTTCCAAATCCTATAAACAATTCCTTCCAAAAATTATAAATAAACTAGGCATCTTTATCTGAGATGATCTTTCTGGGCATGCCATGCAATATGAAAATTTCCTTCATAAAAACATGGGCAAATATGTATTGCCTAAAAGGTAAATTTGACAAGTGTAAAGTGAGTTGTGTCACTCAATTTATCAACTACCAACATGATAGCATCATGTTGATTAGGTTTTTTTGCAATCCAATGATGAAGTTCATTGAGATGACTTCCCAGTTCCATTCAATAATTGGTATTGGCTAAAACAATCACTTTGGGTGTTTGTACTCCACTTTAACCTATTGGAATTCCAAACACTTGGAAATATATTTAGCAATCTCTTTCTCATGCCCAACCAATAATAAATTTTCCTAGTGGTTGTTACCATCTTTTGATAACCTGGATAACTTGCATGAGGTTCCTATGAAACTCTTCCATTATGAGCTTTTTTATTTTAGCTACATTGGGTATGTACAACTTGTTTTTGAATAGAAATCATCCCTCTCGGATTAACAGGTAATATTTTCCAATTAGCCCCTTTGCCTCTTACTACAAACACTTATTTACATGTTGGAAGTTCTCATCTTCCTGCAATGCTTCTCTGATCAATTTTTTAATGTTTACAGCACATGTGCTTATGGATGCCATGTGTATTACGGATATACTCCTATTGAGTGCATCGAGCACTTTATTCTCATTTCCTTTAATATATTTGATCTCAAAATCAAACTCACTAAATATTATCATCCATCTAGCTTGCCTAACACTTAATTGGGTTTGATCAAGTAAATATCTCAGACCAATGTGATCTATCATTGATGTGAAACTTCTAAGACTCAAGCAAGTAGTGCATGCACACTTTTAAACCATGCATAATAGCTACCAATTCTAATTCATGTATCACATAATTTCTTTCATGCTCATTCAAAATCAAGACTCATAACTACTTATACATCCATCTTGCATGAGAACTCCACCAAGTCCCTCCTTGCAAGCATTGATGCATACCCAAAAATCCTTGTCCAAGTCCGCAATATTCATAATAGGGGCATGGGTGATTAGATGCTTGATATGATCAAATATCATCATGCACTCATGTCTAATGAAATCACCCATATTTATTTTGCAATGTTGTAGTGGGGTGCCCAATATTTGAGAATCCATATATAGATCTCCTATAATATTTGGCTAGCCCCATCAAATATATAACTTTTGTTACATTTCGGGAAGCAGACCACTCTAATATGGCCTTGATCTTTTTGGGATCAACTACCACTCCTTCCTTTGAAATAACAGGGCCCAAGTAGTGCATTTGTTATTGGAAGAAATTTCACTTGATGAGATTAGCATATAGCTTATGCTCCCACGACACTTGCAACACTGCCTCAAGATGTTCATTATGCTCCTCCCTCGTCTTTGAGTACACCAGGATATAGTCAATAAATACCAGCACAAACTTATCCAAGTATTTATTGAGAACATTATTCATCAGACACATAAATGTGGTTGGGGCATTTGTCGATCGAAACGACACCAGTATGAATTCATAGTGTCCATATTAAGTTTTGAATGTTTTATTATGAAAATATTTGTCCTTGATTTGGACTTGATCATACCCAAATATCAATTCTATTATCAAGGATATCTAACCCTCATAGTTGGTCAAAAAATTCATCAATCCTAGGCAATAAATACTTATTTTCTAGAAACATTTTGTTTAGCTATCTATATTCATCCTAAGGGTGTTATCCTTCTTTTTCACAAATAGCTTTGGATTCCCCCAAGGAAATACATTGGGTTGAATGTACACTTTATCCATCATCTCTTTCAGTTGCATTTTTAGTTCCACTAACTTAGGTGTGCTCATTCTATAGGGTTCCCTGGACAAAAGAATTTCTCCTGGAGTGAGATCTATCGAGAAATCAATATCTCTCTTAGGTGGAAGACCTAGAATCTCCTCAAGAAACACATAATTATATTCTTGTAGTATGAGGTGATCTTCAATTATTAGCTTGTTGTATGGCATACAAGGGACAACCCTTCTCGCAACATTTTTTAATTGTAGAGCTGAAATCTTACACAAACAGTTTTATATATTCCTTGTAACAACCTCTACTATCCTTCCTAACCTACTAATGATTCGTATTATTATCATTATTTGACACCTTCCTTTCCTTCATTTTATCCATTTTTCATTTACTTTTAACCATGTATTATCCCTTTTTTATTCTCACATGCAAAATTTAGGCTTAAGATGTTTTTCAGTACATTTATTAGTATTCATGTGATTTTTAATTAACATTAGAATGAATCATTATATTGTGTATTTACTTTTGAAGTGAGAACTCATGTGTGGACAAGATATAGGGTTTTAATTCACATGCTAGGAAATTATGTTCGCCATAAATCATGATTGGTGCACATTCCTTGCCATATATTTAAGCTATTTTTTTGGCTACTACAAATACAGGGATCCCATGTGTTTAAAACAACTATTGCAAAATCAGAACTCTACTGCAAAATCAGACATGTAATAGTTGTGAAATCATAACTCTGTTGTAAAATTAGACCTGTAGCGGCCTGCTGTGAAATTAGACTTGTAGCAGCCTGTTGTGAAATCATACTTGTAGCAGTTGGTGCATATTCTAATTTTCTCCTTTGTATATGGATAATAATTGTAACATTTAAATGGATATCATATGAGGTTCAAATGCATTATAAATAAAGTTCTACAACAAGATGGATCACCAATCGGACAACTACTTGGGGAAGAAAATGAAATATATATTTTTCATAAATTTAATTAGAAGGCATACTTCTATGTGCTCAAGTGTTCATATTCACTTTTATTATGGATTTTAAGCTCCTCAATATAAATACTATGTACCTATGGATTTTAATACCATTAATAATTATTTTTGAACATATTTTGAGCATGTTATTCTATCCCTCATGACTAAATTTGAATTTGACAAGTATGGGCATTCCAAAATATGTAGGAAGTTAACAAGAATCTTTGAACTATTCTAGTTGTTGTAACTACTTGAGAATCTCTTATCTTCAAGTGCATTTATATTTAGATATTTGTTGTATCCATTTGAGGATATTCTCTAGTGGATCTATATTTAGCAAATTGTTGTAAACACTTGAGAATATTTTATCCTCAAGTGGATCTATATTTAGATATTTGTTGTAACCACTTGGGATTCTCTTATCCTCAAGTGGGATTTTAGTTTCAAGAAATCTTTTGTATAAATAAGAGTGCCTCCTCCACGCCAAACGGGAGGACTCTTAGAGAAATATTCCAACTTATGATGGAATAATATCAAGTTTATTTTCTCATATTTCCATTCTCTAGTTTAGATGTAGAGTTCTTTACTTTAGTATTATGGGATAGCTTGTTACTTTGTTCTCGGTAGAAATGGATTATGGTAGCACTTTATTCCATTGCATATTTTATTTTTATGTAATTTTACTTCTTACATATTATTTCCTGTACTTGTGTGTTGTTCATGAACATTTCATCTTTGACCCTTGTTTTATTTTAATTGTACAGAAGGGTGACCCTATGATGAAAGAGATGTTTGAAAAATAAAAAATAAAATAAAAGAATCTAGCATGTAGATAAAATGGAACTAAGCTGGGAGGACATGTCTGAGTACGGTTTCTCGTGAGGTCCCTCCATATGGTCTCATTGGGACAATGTATTACTTGGGGTATGGTCATCGTAAGTGCCATTCTTATGGTCTTACTGGTGTGGCTTATCTTGTAAAAGACCCATGCTAAAAGATACTTGGAAATCTTCATGGATATGAGCCCATGATAGCGTACCCAATTGAGTCCAAGTACTCTAACACACAAAAAAATAGACCAAATGACACCCCTTTCCTAGCTCAGAAACTTATTCATGATGATCCAGAGATGGCATGGAGTTACCCTTGACCTAACCCTATTAGCCCTCTATCACCATTGATTTGACCATCTCCACTTGCTAGTGATAGATGAGCCCCTTTTTCCACCTAATTAGATGACCATGTATGGTGACATGTACCCCATAATTTGAGGAAGGATTTGACCCATTAGGAAACATGGATACAAAGGGATGATAATGATTTTCCTTAGGTGGTATATTTTGATTATTGTATGCATATTTGAAAGCTTATATGATTTATATAATGATGTAAAACTAGTTTGTGGCATGTGTTTTTGGCTTGTGACCCAAGAAGATCAAAGGCACCCAAACCTATGTACACTCTTCGAGCAGTCATCATACATCTGAGACAACATTCACATCAAATCTGTAATAATTTTGGAGTATTCAACTCATTTAAGTTGATACCATAATTACATTGACAACGCTTTGAAAATAACTGATCTAATGTTTAAAAAGTGGGTTTTGTAATTACAATGTTAGTATAAGCTTGAGGATGAGTTTTCTGTAGGTCGGATCTTGGATTTGATGTAACCATCATTATTTGTTTGATAAAATAAAACTCGGAGACGTGGCCCATGGAAATAACCCTATGAATATACTTCAATTTGGCTTTGAAATCACTCTAATTGGACATTAGATGGAAAATTTATCATCAAAATTACTGCCAGGTAGTCTAGGCTAGCCACCACTCCCTAGTAGGTAACAATGAAAAAAACATGTTTTTCAATAAGTCCTTCAAGAAATTTATGTTATATTCATTACTTGTAATAATTTTGATGTTTATTGGAGAAAGAAAGTCCTCATAACTCTTTTCCTTCATAATCTCACCATATGTTGCAAAAAAATGCTAGTTTTGTAAGTTAAAGGACCATGGATGTCAATCCATGAACAAGTGATTTTAAAGGAGAAAAATTCATGAAACGGGGAATTCTATCATGTTATGTTGATTCCTTGAATGAACCATGTTGGAATATCAATTCCATATGGACGTGTTGCATAATTGTTCCAGCTATTGACCTACAAGGATATTGAATAAAGTTTCAGATTAAGAGAGTTACATAAGAAAAATGAAGAATTGATTAAATACTAGTGCTGCAAAGTTGAGCTCCATTCCTACATCAATGGATACATTGATGCACAATCCCTTTCAATAAAATATGAAGTGCCATGGTATGCCCATACATCCTCCCAATTCAAATTACCACTAAAGCTTTCTTTGCCTATGTGGTTAACTCTGAAAGCCTTTGAATATCATTCGTGTAACCACTACTATCATGACACAACTTTAGCCTACTTATTTCCCCCATAAATTCCTTCTCCACTCCTCCTAATCCACCCAATAAAGTAACTTGGTTCACTTACAATGCTAAGTTACCCTTTCAGTTTCATTATTTGTTGAATAAAGAGAGCTTGCTACTACCAACCCATCAGAAGTTTCTTATGTTACTTTCCTACTATTGATCTTGTCCCTGCATCTTCAATGTGCTTCAAATATTGCAGTATGTTTCTACTCTTAGTAATATTTCACAGATCCCTCAGTGCTACAGAGGCAACAAAAAAAAAACAAGTTCTGAGGATGAAATTGGTGTTGTTACACAAGAACCAATACCTATCAACTGCATAAGGATTGTCCTTGGTAAAAAATTTCAGGGATGCTTGCTCTATGCCTTGAGAACCTATGGAGCACCTACATAGAACCTGCTATAGAATATTATACACATGTTGTAAAATGCATAGGTAGGTACATGTATGCTTCTTCTTTCCTTTTGTTTATCAGATTCATTGAATACTTTATATTTGTATCTGAAAATCACTTAAGCTTTTTTCCTCTTCTACTTCCATACCATTTTATCTCTTTCTAAGGACGGAAAAAGTCTTGAGTTTGGGGGGGGAGGGGACATATTCACCTTTACCATTCATTACCACACCTTATCATATTTATATCATCCCCATCCTCATTCAATTGGAGCCTTCCATATCTCCTCTTGTAGTGCAGTTCATGGAAGATTGTATCAAGCATAAATACTCATATCGATCGTAGACGCATAACATAAATTATGGGGTGTAAGATAAGAAATAAACCTCATTGAAAATAAAAGAAGACTTCATGACTTGACCTATGCTTGGAGGTGGAGTCACCACATTAAGTGGTATGCATTGAAAAAAAATGAAGCTTCATTTAGTATCCTTACATCTTGGTTGATATAGAGGTACATGGTTGCATGAGGACATGCAACATATTTATTTTGGGGGAGATGATGAGTCGTAAAATTACCATCATTTGACACCTTCCTTTCCTTCCTTTTATCCATTTTTCATTTACTTTTAACCATGTATTATCCCTTTTTTATGCTCACATGCAGGATTTAGGCTCAAGATGTTTTTCAGTACATTTATTAGTATTCATGTGATTTCTGATTAACATTAGAAAGAATTAGTATATTGTGTATTTACTTTTGAAGCGAAAACTCATGTGTGGACAAGCTATAGGTTTTGCTTCACATGCTACGAAATAATGTTTGCCATAAATCGTGATTGGTGCACATCCCTTGCCATAGATTTAAGTTATTTTGTTGGTTACTACAACTAAAATTTTCTCATGTGTTTAAAACAATTGTTGAAAAATCATAACTCTGCTACAAAATCAAACATGTAACAGTTGTTGCAAAATCATAACTCTACTGCAAAATCAAACTTGTAGCAACCTGTTGTGAAATCATACTTGTAGCAATCTGTTGTGAAATCAGACCTATAGCAGCCGACAAATATTCTAATTTTCTCCTTTGCATATGGATAATTGCAACATTTGAAGGAATATCGGAGGAGGTTCAAATGCATTATAAATAAAGTGCTACAACAAGATGGATCACCAATCGTACAACTACTTAGGGAAGAAAATGAAATATATATTTTTCAAAAATTTGATTTAAAGGCATACTTTTATGTGCTTAAGTGTTCATATTCACCTTTATTATGGATTTTAAGCTCCTCCATATATGTACTATGGACCTAGGGAGTTTAATACCATTAATAATCATTTTTGAACATATTTTGAGCATGTTATTCTAGCCCTCATGACTAAATTCGAATTTGACAAGTAGGGGCATCCCAAAATATGTGGGAAGTTAGCAAGAATCTTGGAACTATTCTAGTTGTTGTAACTACTTGAGAATCTCTTATCCTCAAGTGGATCTATATTTAGATATTTGTTGTAACCATTTGAGGATATTCTCTAGTGGATATATATTTAGCAAATTGTTGTAACCACTTGAGAATCTCTTATCCTCAAGTGGATCTATATTTAGATATTTGTTGTAACCATTTGAGGATATTCCCTAGTGGAGCTATATTTAGCAAATTGTTGTAACCACTTGGGAATCTCTTATCCTCAAGTGGGATTTTAGTTTCAAGCAAGTTTTTGTATAAATAAGAGTGCCTCCTCCACTCCAAAGGGGAGGACTCTTAGAGCAATTGTCCAACTTATGATGGAATAATATCAAGTTTCTTTTCTCATATTTTCATTCTCTAGTTTAGATGTAGAGTGATTTAGTTTAGTATTATGGGATAGCTTGTTACTTTGTTCTCAGGAGAAATGGATCATGGTAGCATTATATTCCATTGCATATTTTCTTTTTATGTAATTTTACTTCTTGCATATTATTTTTTGTACTTGTGTGTTGTTCATGAACAAAATATCATAGAATAGTTTTTGCTTTTGAAGACAAATTGATTGATAAGATAAATAAAGGACTAGGAGTGCCATCCATTGTCTCTTGGTGGAAAAGACCCTAATTCTCTCATAGCTTATCACATACAGTTGCATCATAAGCATCATAGTTTCTTGTTTTCCTAGATTATTTTACTTTTGATTTCATGCAAGTGTGTTTTACTACTAGAACTTCCTTTTTACAACACAGGTCATTTAGAAATTTGGGTGAGGATCATCTTTCTTGTGTATACTACACAAAGTGCCTCGCAAGCTTACTGACCCTAGTTTGAAAACATAAAGTGAACATTGTATCTCAAATTCCAATTAAAATAAACAACATAAATACACCATCACCTATACATTCCGACGTTTTTTTTCTAACAACCAAACTTCACTCTATGCGTGACTAGCTAGTCTATGCCGATTAGAAAGTCATAGTACCCCAATGGGAAAAGGTTTAAGGTGGATTTGTTAGGAAATCCATTCATCTCAAATTGGCATGACTCAACAGAATCTATGACTTTCCTCTTGACTCTAGTTGTTAACAAACTAGCCACGATTTAGTATTATGATTCCTTTGTAAAACACAAGATTTCATGAATTGTGGAGTAACATAGTTGAGGTTAAAACTAGGGTTAATTAAAATTGAAAAAGGATGGTTGAAGAGTATACCTTCAACCCTTAGTAGGCTTCTTTCACGTGTTCCATTGTTGCATAAATCTTGGGTACATTTTGGGCCACAACATTAACTGATGTAACCTCTTGGACATTATATACCCTTCCATTGTCTTGTTTTATGTGTGAGAAATCCTTTAACAAGTTCTCTTCCTTGTGACCCCAATACTTTAACAGCTTCTTCCTTGGTTCCTTGCCCTTACCCTTTTCTAGTTGAATTGACTTATTCCCATTTTAAATAAGAAAATTCTACTAGAATTTGCTTGTAGAAGGTACGTTGAACTTAACACCTATCTCATCCTTCTCGTAGCATGAGAATATTGCTTCCTTTCCTCTAAAATTACTCTTTTCTTTCTACTTCTATTCCATCTAGAAATCAACCTTATGCGTGGACTACTCATAACAATATTTTACTTTCTAGATGGTGTCTTCAAGTGTCCTTGACTCATAAAACTCCATTATTTCTTGATAGGATTGTTGCAATCCACTGAGGAATCTTCGCATTTCTCTCTTTTAATCCTTGATATAAGGCACATACCTAAATAGCTTAATCAATCTATTGGAATATGCATCCATGGTAAGTTTTCCCAATTTATGCTCATGGAATTCCTTTATTTTGCTATCATAATACCTCGCAAACAAGTATTTCCCTCTGAAGTCCTTCTCAAACTTGCTCCAAGTCAACTCCCTTTCCTAAGTTCCCTTGAAAATCTTGAGGTATTCCCACCATATAGCAACCTTTCCTCTTAGGTTGAATATAGTGACTCATGTCTTAATGTTCTTAGAGTAGCCATGCACTCTGAAATACATCGTTAGACCTAGAAGTCATGCTTCCACCTATTCACTTATCTTAAATTCTCCATCAAAATTAGGATTTTTTTCCCCTTCTTAAATTCTTTAGGGAATATGCTCTTCTTAAGCTTCTTCTTCTTATGTCGTCTTGATTTTTTTGTTGTACTAGATAGCTTCTCAAAATTGTCAGTTTCTCCTTTAGAGGTGTTTTTTGAGGCATCCTCTTTGGTTGATCCTTATTGGCAAACATGTGACTCATTATTGCTTGATATCCTTCATCCATACTAGTTTCTATTCCATACTTTTAAATTTCAAAAGGACTATGAACTTGTTTGGACCTATCACTGTCCAAATCACTTACATTTGGCTCATGCCACCTTTGTCTCTAAAAGTAAAACACCCTTGCAAAACTATAGCATTAGATTTTTCCTACTTTTCTTGGGATTTGTTAAGTCTCTTGTTATCAACCTTGCAACTTCTACTCTCAACCCTCAAGCTTCTAAGGGCGTCCACCAGTCATGAGGCATCTCTATAACCCAAAACTAGATATATTTGTTAAAATCTAGGAGTTTGAATGTTGTTAGGGGGATTTCAAGCATTAAAATAATTAAAATTTTATGAACAAATAATAATATTGTTATAAGAATTGTTTCATAAAATTGGTAAGAAAACTCATTATTAAGACTATAATATAGGCCAGTGTGTATTATCACAATCTATCATTAACAAAATCACAAGAAAACACCATTTTCTCAAGCAAACATCTCATCTAAATGTAATGTCATAACCCTTCAAAAGTATTCTTTCAGATAAGATAGCCTTGACACAACAATTCAAACAGATTGTGGGCCTTCACTAGTAGACTATCTCATTCTGACATGAATTTAATTAGATCGATTAAGAGACTAGTTCAAATTTTAGGCACGTGCGCACTAGGTTCAAACTAAAAACATACACTAAAAGTGACAAGGGAATCTAAGGACTATAAACCCCTCATTAAACATTTTCTTAACATGAAAAAGACAAAATTGTATGAGATTAAAAAATGAGGATAATGCACTTAATTTCAGCCAAGAATATTTTGGAAAATGCAAGATTTGGTATGTTTGAATAAACATAATACATAACAAATATTGTTGTAGATACCATATTCAATATTTTTATTATTGTAACACACACATACACAAACATACATTTCATAGTTTGCACAACAACTTTGTGTGTGTGTGTGTGTGTGTGTGTGTGTGTGTGTGTGTGTGTGTGTGTGTGTGTGTGTGTGAATTGGGTTTATCTCAGATGGTTAGGAAGAATGATTATTGTCCTCCCACACATACACAAACATACATTTCATATTTTGCACAACAACTTTGTGTGTGTGTGAATTGGGTTTATCTCAGATGGTTAGGAAGAATGATTATTGTCCTCCCCACCCAAGTTCACTTTACACAATTGACAAGTTGAGCTCATAACAAGCATATTATTGTAATGGATTTGAGCCTTGTTGTTTCTCTAAAGTTCTTTTGCCAATGTGTATTATCACAATCAACCATTAACAATATCACAAGAAAACATCATTAGATCAAACAAACATGTTATCTAAATGTAATGCCAAAACCACTCAAAAGTATCCTTTCATATGAGAGAGCCTTAACATAGCAAGTCAAGCAGATTGTGGTCCTTCACTAGTAGGTTATTCATTATGACATGAAGTTAATTAGAGTACTTAAAAGACCACTTCAAAGGCATAAGCACACTAGGTTCCAACTAGAAGGATGTATTAAAAATGAGATGGCTTTATTAGGACTATAAACCCCATATTAAACATGTTCTTAACATGATATCGACAAAATTATATGAGAGCGACAACGGTGAGCATAATGCACTTAACTTCAACAAAATGTATTTTGACAAATACAAGCCTTGATATGTTTGAATAAACACAATACATAAAACATAGAGTTGTAGATACCACATTAAATATGGTTATTAGTGTGATGCGCATGCGCGCATAGACACACACACACACACACATTGCACAAAGTTGTTATGCAAAACATGAAATGTGTGTGTGTGTGTGTGTGTGTGTGTGTGTTTCAATTAATCTTATATCGAGTGGTTGGGAGGAATGATTGTTATCATCTCCACCAAGGTTCACTTTCCACACTAATTATATGTTGAGCTTATAACAAGCCTATTTTTGTAATGGCTTTGATCCTTAATTTTAACCAATCTTGTGCCTTGAAGTTTCTAGGGTTTACCCTAAGTACTATCCTCAAAATAAGGGGAATCAATCAAGGATTTTGTTTGGGATTTGTAACATAATATGTGTGTGTGTGTGTAGACACATAGACACACATATAGGCACAATTTAATTGTTATGATATTTTACTCTCATTGTAGTGGTAGAGTAGAGCTTTGTTTTCATTTTAAAGAATCTATGGATAGATTAGGATTTGTTGTTATATTAGAAGTTAGTTTTCAGCACAATAAACCCATTAATTATAGTCAATTAAAGTTCCCATATCCTACACAAACAATGCACATTGTCTCATAAGTGCATAGGAAACCTTGGTCAATAAAATTAAATATAAATTTTCACATCTATATTTCCACCATTGCTAGGGAGGCACTAAGGAATATAAGATACATGTTTTATATAGCATCGTAGTAAATGAATAGCCTAGAGAATTGCCAACAACCCCACTTCCATAGCTCTATCCAAGTGTAATGCATTAGGTCATTGTATAATACATGAGAAAAACTAGAAAAAGGCCGTGCATGTGGATGTTTTCATGGTGCAATAGGAACCACCCACAACACTAACATCTTTGTAGGAAGATCAAATGAAGGAGGAAACCCTTAAGGTGTCTTAAGAATCTAGTTTGAAAATCTATTTGAATAAGTAGCATCCAATATATTATTTTTCCCTGGAAGAATGAATTTCCATCTTATGCTTTTATAGGTTATCTAGCCAAAAAAAATTCCAATTATAAAACTCAAGGTTAATCATAGTATCATGTTATATGTTTATCCTTTTTCACAAGAATCTGATCATACAATTCTTGGTGAGATTGTAATTTTCCATTGTTTAAATTGAAATTTTGAATGCATGAATGGATTTAGCTCCTTGATAAAACCCTGGGGAACTTAGATTGGGTAGACTACACAGCTCAAACTTGTAATTACAAAAAATCCCTCTCATATTTCCAACAAAATTGATAGGAAAATGTGCCCGAAAAAGGACCATAACATAAAACAATTAGACTAACACCCGTGTGCAAGAATACTCAACTATATTACATAAACATCATCTAGATACTTTACTCATAGCATCATGTATACAAGACTAGAAAGTTGTACAAATTATCAAATATTCTACCTAAATGGAACATGCCCCAAGTGTGCTGGAATGGCCTCACTAAGAAAGTGCATGCATGTGAGAAATGTTTATAAACTGGGGGGAAGGAGGTTGACCTACAAAGCTTCAAATATTTCATGTATGATATTGGAGGAGGGCATGAAAGAAAAAAATATGCAATAATTGATGATGACTTGTGCCAATAATGTGTACTTATATGATATCTTTTCGTTTAGATTGTAGTTCAAAATGCCATGGGGGAATTATTCTAACAATGAACTTTACATTTGTCCCGCCACATTCACGTCAGTGACTTCAACAATGATTTCTTTGAAAAGACCCAACAATATGTTCAACATGTCCATGTAGCTCAATAGAAGGATGAGCATTTTAGAATATGAGAGACACCTTTCCCATTAGTACTATCTTATTAGTGGTTGATTTTTTCGAGAACTAAACCCTTCAATCACAAAATGAGATACAAAGCTAATATTATTACTTACAGTAGATCAACCTGATGGTCCAAATCACATACAAGTATGGGCTAGGTAGTAGAGAATACAAAAGTGTTGTATTAATGGAGTAGCATTTCTACATAAGTAACTCTAGGTGCCATCAACTAAATTATGTATAAGATTGTTTTTAGTTTTCAACAATGACTTGAAGGAAAATAATATATAGATAAATCAACATTAAATTGATCATATTGTTGTGCATGCCAATTCAAAAATGCCCATGTATTTGAATGGTTGTGTATGTTACATAATAAATACACTGTGCCACATATTTGGAAATAATTTTGAGATTGTGTATTGGAAGTGGGAGAATGAAAAAGTTGGCAATACATCAAAACTACGTTATGCATACGAGAATTGAAGTTTTCAACAAATTCATTCATTCGAGATGCAAAATCTGTTGTTGAATGTTCTTCAGTATGGTAGAGAGAACAAGGAAAGAATACCAATCAATAAGGAAATGAAATGTGCAAATATACTTTTGAGAGGTGGTCATTGTAGATTGATCACATACATGTGAATAAAAAACAATCTAGGACACTCATGGATTTCATTCAGTTTAGACCTTGAACAATGTTATAATTGATTGTGGATACTACCCCTTGGTTAACATATGATTGTTAAACTATCCCAATTGGAAGAGGATCATGTACTACACTGGTGTAGTAGTATTATTGGAAGGCGTAATTGTTCATGTGCAACCATCTCTCTAAATTCTGTTATAGGTAAAAGCTTTCTAAAAAGAAAAAATAGTTAACACAAATATGCACTACTAGGTTACATGTAAGCAATAATAATAATTGAACTATATAAGCTAATTATTAAGTTTCGTGTGACATATAAATAATATGTATGAATTATATATTTATTGAGCTATTCATTTGTTCTTCATTTTTTTATCATTAATTATTTCTCTCCAAAATATATGTGGTATTGCTTGTTTTATTCTTGGGATTAGATTACACATTGATTTTCATAATTTAGTTTAGTTTTATCAATCTTTTATTCCTAAATCTAGATTTGTATGTTTTACATATTGATACTTTACATGTTTTACCTATGTGCAAGAATACTCAGCTATACTACCTCAACATCATCTAAAGACATTATTCATATCATCATGTGTACAAGGATAGAGATTTGTACATATTATTATAAAAAATTCTCAAATGGGACATGCCCCAAGTGTGGTGGAATGGCATTACCAAGAAAATGCATACATGTGAGAAATGTGTATGAATTAGGAGGAAGAAAGATGACCTACAAATATTTAAATATGTCATGTATGATATTGGAGGAGGGAAGAAAAGAAAAAAAGTTATAGTTGATGAAGACTTAGGTTAGTAATGGGTACTTCAATAATATCTTTTCTTTCATATTTCATTGTGAAATGTCATGAGGGAATTATTGTAACAATTAAATTATATATGTCTTTAATATCATCCCACCAAATACAAATATTTGACTTCATTAAGGATTTCTTTGAAAAGACCCAACAATATCTTCAATGTGTTTTTGTAACTCGATAGAAGGATGAGCAATTTAGAATATTAGGGATTCTTTTTTCATTAGTCACTTATCTTATTATCAGTTGATTTTGTTGAGAGTTAAACCCTTCAAACACAAAACGAGATTCAAGTCCAATGTTATCACTTAAGAGTAAGTCAGGTAACGGTCCATATCACATACAATTATGGGCTAGGTAGTAGAGAAAACAAAAGAGTTTTATTGGCATGGTATCATTTCTACATAAGTAACAATAGGTGTCATGAATTAGCTTCTGTATAAGATTTTTTTCAGTTGAGTCTACAATCACTTGAAGGAAAATAATATATAAATGGAACAACATTAAATTAATCAAATGGTCACATATGCCAATTCAAAAATTCCCATGTATTTCAATAATTTTGTATGTTACATAAAAAAATACAAGGTGTCACATATTTGCAACTATTTTGAGACTTGGTATAAGAAATGGGAGCATGATAGAGCTGGCACGTGCATCAAAATTGCACTATGCATACAAGAACTAATTTTTTTAACAAATTCATTCATTTGAGATTCAAAATCTATTGTTGAATGTTATTTAGTAATGGTAGAAAGAACAAGAAGGAAAGAATACCCATCAACAAAGAAAGGAAATGTGTAGAGATATTTTTGGGAGGTGGTTGATGTGAATTAAGCACATACATATGAATGAAAAACAATCTTGGTCACTCATGGATTTCATTCAGTTCAAACCTCAGACAATGTTATAGATAAAATATGGACAAGAAAACTTGCTTGCTTCTATGACCCATGTAGTTGTAGTGAATGGAACAATTATGAATCCATAGACTCAGTTGTTAAATGGGATTGTGTATCACTCACTCTTGGTCAACATAAGACTACTAATTATCACAATTGGAGGAGGACCATATAATACACTAGTGTATTAATATTATTGGAGGGCATAATTGTTCTTCTACAACCATCTCTCTAATTTATGTTTTAAGGTAAAAGCTTTCTAAAAAGCAAAAAAAATATTTGCACAAATATTGACTAATGGGTTACATGTAAGCAATATCAATAATTGAATTATATAAGATAATTGTTAAGTGTTGCACGGCACATATAAATAATGCATATGAATTTTATATTTACTAAGCTATTCACTTGTTCATCACATTTTTATTATTTATTATTTCTCTCTAAAAGATATGTGACATTGCTTGGTTTATTATCAGTGTTATGTTACACATTGAATTTGGTAATTTAATTTAATTTTATCAATATTTTATTTCTGATTTTAGACTTGTATGTTTTACATCTTGAAAATGAACTTTGTTTATTACTTTTATGTGTGAATTTGAATCTTTGTATGGTCACAATAACGTACATAAATTTTTCCAAATAAACTCAAAAAAAAACATGGATAACCACTAAGAAAGAGAGACTTTAGAGACATTAAATTAATACATTGTTCTTGTGGTTATATATGAATACTCCAAGACAAAGGTCATGGTATATAGTAAATCCTTCAACATATGTTAACAACCTTCATACTAACCCTACCTTTGTGCAACTCTTAGCAAAGGGGTTGTGATAGGTCATATAAACACCCTACTATTAACATCCATGGGAGCTAGATTACTCATTGAATTATCACTTGTCAAATTAAGGGTATAAACACTTGCACGATGTGCACTATTTCAACAAGCTTGAGATTCTCAATTACTTTGATTTCCTACAAAACCCTTTTATTCAAAATAGGAAGAACCCTTAATCTTCTTAAACAAATACTTAAGTAAAATTACAAATTCTAGGCTCTAATTCATATTTGAAAGCATTCCTATTGAAAGCATAAATCGTTGAATCAAAACCTAGAAATATAAAAATATTTTTGTAGAGAACAAGTATATCAAAGTAAGTGAAACTAACTCTTCAGGAAACTTCGAAATAAAAGTGAAGTTACAAGAATTAACTATATATGAAATTGATCTATTAAAAGCTCTTTAAGCTACAAAAAATTAGAACAATTATTTAGCTACAAAATTGAATTTACACCAACAATAACTAAACTAGTATATTTCCATACGCAAATGTAAATATTGAAAACCAACTAATACACAACACCTACTCTTCCAAATTGGGTCTTATTTCGATGGAATAGAATAATGGATGCTACTATAGCAAGAACAATCTAATTCACTACTTCAATCAATTGCAAGAGAACTAACTCATTTATAAAACTGGATTAAGAATGCAAAACTGGACACGTTATCATATTAGCTCTTACTACTACCCTTGTCCAATCCCCTAAGTCAAGACTAACTTTTACCTTATATAAATTCTTGACATAACAAACTAAATAAAAATGAATCAATTCAAACATGCTTGAAAATTGGAGATTCTAGAGCCATTTTGAAACAGTGTGGAATTTAATTAAAGATGAGAAAAAAAATGTTGGAATATAGCTAAGAAAGGAGGCAAATGCACCCTTTTGGATCGTGCATTGGTAAATACAATGTTATATTTGTATAACCATTTTAAAAACACAGTTATGCAATATCTATAACAGTGGTGTAGCAACATGTGCAGCCTTAATTGCACTACTCTACCTTCCTTGATCCATAGCAAGTCCATATGGGCTTTAGTAATTGGGGTTGCCCTTGGAACATGTGGAGTTATCGCAATGAGCTTTTGATTCATAGATATCTAGCAACAAACTTGTAGCTCATGGATATGTATCATATGGGTATACAACAACTTCCAAATAACTCTTTACTCAAAATACAAATACAAAGCACACTATCTCTTCTCTAAATTCGAATGAAACTAAGAATTCATGATGAAAATCAACTTAACCTTGGATATAAGTATCAGAATGGTGGAAACAAGGTATAAATGATAAAGAAATTGGATTAACAAACAAGAAAAATGGTGACGAAAAGATGGTAAAAACAAATCTCCTTAAGTTTGTTGCTCAGTTTTATGCAACATCCCCATGCTATTACCCAATATGCTCAAATTACATGCATCTGTGTAAAAAATGTATTTCCAACACATTGAATGTGATTATGAGAATTGTTACTTTAATAACACTAGACTTTTGCTCTTCACCAACTTAAGAAAGTATTATCTCTAATTCAAAAACTTACTTGAGAATTGGAGATTCCATAGCCATTTTGAAATAGTCTAGAATATAATTAAAGATGAAAAAAAGATGTTGGAATACAGCCAAGAAAGGAGGCAAATCCACCCTTTTGAATGGTGCATTGGTAAATACATTGTTGCATTTGTATAACCATTTTAAGAACACAATTATGTAGGATCTACAAGCAGCATGTACATCCTCAATTGCACTAGTTTTCCTTCCTTGATCCATAGCAAGTCTATGTGGGTTATAGCAATTGGGGTTGCCCTTGGAACACGTGGAGCTATCACAATGAACTTGTGATTCACAGATATCTAGCTATAGACTTGTAGCCCGGGGATTCGTATCAAATGGTTATACAACATCTTCCAAATAACTCTCTACTCACTATAGAAATACAAAGCACACTATCCTTTCTCTAAATTTCAACCAAAATCGAACAAAAACCAAGAATTCATGAAAAAAATTAACTTAAGCCTTAACCTGGGATATAAATATCAAAATGGTGACAACAAGGTATAAAGGATAAAGAAAGAGGATTAATATACAAGAAAAAGGGTGATGAAAAGATGGTAATGGTAAAAACAAATCACCTTAGGTTCGTTGCTCAGTTTTGTGCAATGGATCCCCGTGATATTACCCAATATACTCAAATTACATGCAATTGTTTTAATAAAAAGTTTCCAATGCTTTGAACGTGATTTTTAGAATTGTTACTTTAATAACACTAAACTTTTTCTCTTCACCAACTCAAGAAAGTATCATCTCTAATTCAAAAACCTATTTAACTTACTCTTTATTCTAAATAGAGTAACCTTATTCATCTTAACAATGAATTATTAAGAACCTAAATGTATTAAAAATTTTACACATAGATGAAGTAACACATGTCCCTCCCAAATTACGAAGTACCTTGCTTCTCTTAACACGAGCATTAACAATGTAGCAAGTAAACAAGCATTCAAATGATTTTATATAAACCAATTTGACAAGTAGAGATTGGGTGAGCACATTTTTGCAGTATATGGTTTATGAAATTGCAATATACACCCTTCAAATCAAGTTAGATTACTCTAGAAATCCAATAAAGTAGTCCAACATTAATTATATTCATTTATTTTTTGAAAATACGAATTCATTTGCAACTTCGGTGAAAACATGTGTGGTTTGTCCAGCTTTGTTTAATGTTTTTAGCAAACAATAATTCTAGAAATGTCAATTCTTCTAGCCCAACATACATGTGTCTTTCCATGTTTAATTTATCTTTTTAAATAGTGCAACATTGATTTGATTGGATGGGGAAATTGTAAGAAATTTAGCTATCAATTTTTCCATCAAGTCATAAAATCTAATTTAAAATTTGATCAAGAATTTCATCAAAAAAATTCTCATATTAGTTATTTTTCTCTATTGAGTTTACATGAAATAATATTCAATATCGAGTAATTATTTCTCTAAAAAATCATACGAAATAATATAACAATATTGTTAATTATATCATACACAGTTAATTTTCAATATTTATTTCTTAAATATAAGTCATTAAATTGATATTACATGTTTCAAATCCTTTCAATTTTAAAGAGAGAAAATAAATTTATTGGTCACTTGAGACCACCATATTAGGCATTTTGGCAAACACTAAAGACAATACTTAACACTATTGTAAGTGAATCTTTCAACTAAAAGAATAACAAACAGAGTCTTAACTTATCAACTTATCATTCATTTGCATAAACATGTTTAATTTATAAGAATAAAAGGAGTTTAATTAACAAATCATCAAAAAAAAATGGAACACATTAATTTATAATGGAAAACTTATCCTATAAGGAAAAAAATGTACTGAAATAATAGCCTTCATTACTAGTTGTTATAAAACTTTAATATATACATCCAACATTGTAGCATTCATGGATCCACCGCCCTTGGCTGTCTGTCAAGGAACTTCAAATAGAAATTTCCTTTATGATTCCAACTCATATTTTCCCGATTGCAAGTTCAATTTGACTTTCCATGGCCTCAACCTATTTTACAAATAAAATCAACTATGTAATAAACATCGCATATATTTGTAGAGGAATTTAACATGCATACAATAGTTTGTGAATTGCTAAATAGGAACTAACTCAGAAACATTCCACACAACAATAATTACAAATGTTTATCTGCATTCAATTGCTTGACCACCAAACCCGTTATTACAGAGCAATTTACTACCTGACTAGTAAGTAAATTAATTACACCATCTACCATATGTAAGTGAATTAATTGCACAATCTGTCAATATAAAAGTGAATTAATTGCTATTTATATGTATACCATTCAGTTTGTTGGATTTTTGAGATTAAGTGATGACCTGTGGTTCTATAGATATCATGCTAAACATTTATGAAACTTACACCTCGATGTCATCATAAGAAGTATCGTATCAACATAATAAGTGCCAGCTAATCTCCATTCAACCATAAGCCAATAGATTACCCGACACACTTTTTAACTGTTACAACGTACTTTCAAAAATAGTTCAAATATATCATAGTAAAGCCCACTTTGGAGGGGAAGTTGAACCAAGTTGTTGCATCAAAATGATTTTGATCTCCATGTTTATTTTACTTGTGGATCGATAAGTGTGTATATAGAATGCTTATTAATCCACTTCTTTTAAGTATATTGTCATATTGCATTTTACAATACAACTTCGTACACCTATAAATTAAAGCTCTCAATAAAAATTCGATATCTAGCACATAAATTTTGAAGTTACTTAGATATGCAAGTTGGCGATATTTAAAATAAAAACAAAAACAGCCCAGATGAAGAACAAGCAAGAGAAGGAAGTTTAAGAATGAATGTCAGAGAGTAGTATAAACGCAGCGCATGTTCTCTTTTCAAGGTGCACGGAAGTGAACTAATGAGAATGCGGTTGTTTGATCATTTTTTATTGTTAAACTGCAACAATTAAAAATTCTTCAACAACTAATGCAAAGCTCCCAAACCATGGTGAGAACGTGGTACGTAATAAATACCGGAGTTACTTTTGAACCTTCAGCCAACTCAAAATTGAAATTATTATAAAATGTAAAGCTCCAGTAGCAAAACCATGGTTGTCTTTCTTCAATGAAATATGGAACAATGGAACATACAGAGAAAAATGTATAAAATATCCCTCTAAACAATAATCAAAATATCTATGTACTTTTTGATACATTTGAGAGAATTCCTGAATAATTACCTATCCATTGTGGCTTTCATTTCATGGTAATGAGTATTTTCCAGCAGACTATGAAAATAATTTGATGATGGCCAGTTCTACAAAAATTCGGAAGTAACTCAGGAGATCTAATCTTTTCTTTCAATTGAAATATAAACATTGTTTAGCAGACTACAAAAATGATTTTACGATGGTCAGCTCTACAAAAATTTCCCAGGTGACTCCGGAGATCTAATCTTTTAATTCAATAGAAATTAATTTCAATAAGTTTTTGTTACAATCAAATTCTCTAAACCTAGTGGGTCGGTTACTAAACTACTCTGAATGAAAACTTGGATAACGTAACTATTATATAGTTCACCCAATGTAGTATAATTCACGTTCAGTCAATCGTTTTTACTGGAAAAAGATGCTTTAAGTTTGTATCCACAGAAGGCTTGATTTGATGTATTTCTACACAACATAAAAGTCAATCTTAACCATAAGACCATATTTGATGCCTGAATTATCAAGTAACATTCAAATCTACTATTTTAGCTATAGAAAGTGAACTACAATCCCCCATACCTATGGGATTGTGATGAAATGTTGAAAAGCATTCAATCTAAAAGAGTATATTGATCTCTGAACTCTACACAAAGGATTTGTATTTAAATGGACCATAATTGATGCTTTTCATCCTACTGGAGTATAGGAATTTCTTTCTGTATTTACAAACAAGAGAAACCTAGTTATACCTTCAAAAATGTCACACCACGAATTCAACTACCACATAATGATTTTACAAATATCCCAATCAGTATCAAAAAATCACTTTGCATGCTTGGTAACCTGCATCCCTTCTTTCCAAAGCTGGCCTGCACATCATGAAAGGTGCTAAAAAAATGTTTTCCACCCATCGGAAAGAATTAGTTCAAAGAGCTACACTCGTTTGGCCAAATCATGATGATTGGACAGCGGACTGTCAAATTTGCAGTGATTCCATCACAAATATATGGGGCATCAAGGACTACTTGTAATATGTCATTCTGTAAATTGGATACTGAGACACGACCAAAAAGTTTCTTAATAGACACCGAAATATGTGTCCACTCCCTTTTAGGATTAAACAAGCGTGTTCTAACTTCAAAATAGTTTCCACAAAAACCAACCAGTTATCTATTCTTGTCATTCCACTGGGAGTAAGAGAGCCATCGGAAAAAAAAAATCAAAGCATAAAGGCAAATGCACATGAATCTACTATGGATTAGCAGCTGGTTGGATCGGGCCAGCAGCATTGTTATTGTACACTATGCCAACACCTCTACCAACTTTCCCTCTTCTGCTATGGTAGTTTCTAGGGGACAGGCCACCCTGGTCATGAAACTGTCCATGACCATCAGAATAGCTACCACCTCTGCCCCTGCGACTTCCTCTCCCATTAAAATAACTCCTACCTCGACCACCTCCTCCATAGCCCATACTCCGTCCACCTCTCTGACTTTGACTGCTTCTCAGCATTCCCCCATTTCGCACAAATTGCTGCTGCTGCCAAGAGAGCTGTATATGTTGTGACTGCTGCATTTCTTCGGTCGATTTTGAAATAGAAGGTAACTGTTGATCTTTAGACTCATTGTGTTCCGTTTCATCATTAATACTAGGAGGAATCGGTTTCGTCTCAGTCTGTAAAATGCAAAAACCAGTGGTTTGTCAAAACTAAGTAATCCTTTAAAAGAGAGATCAACTCCATCCCTTTTCTTCAGGCATGCCAAGCTACTTAAAAGTAAACACAGCACTAACACAGCTAACCATGCAATATTTTTTTATCTATAAACATCGAACTGATGATGGATAATGCTGATCTTTGGGTATTAAGTTCACCTGCACATTTTCTGATGGAGTATTGCTCTCTGGAAAACAGTTTACATCAACAACAGAGTTTGATAATTCATCAGTATCAACTGGAGTAGAGCATTCTTCCTCTTGATTAAAATGCTGTTGTGTGTCTGTCTGATCCTGCAAAATTTTTACAGAAGCAATTAAGTGATTTGTTAAAACTTAAAATTAATATAAACGTCCCTTGGGCCAAACAATATAATTACGCAATGGAGTTTATTTTGATCCAGGGCTTACTGTATCTATCATGTCCATGTTTCTAGGGTAAATATACTAAATCTGGATAAGTAGATTCTTTATATAAGGGAATACCCAATTGAAATGAAGTTTCACAGTCCATAGTAATGCAAAAGTATTTTGTTGGCATAACTAAAGAATAAAAAACATCTGAGAAATTGCAAAACAATTCGAACCAAAACTAATAATATGAATTTGCAACAGCTGAATGTGTTTTTTCTTCAACTGGCTTGTCTTCTTCTTGAGTTGTGATATTCACTGGATCAATATTCATTCTTTTATCTTCAACTTGGACTGTTACGACTGGAGACTTCGATACTTCTTGAGTAAATTGTTCTAACTTTTCTTTTAACAACTACTTGTCACTTTTAAGCTTAGTTATTTGCATAAGAAGGTTTTGATTATGATGCCTTAGAAGTGAAAGTTCTTCATTCTCTGAATTGTTGACTGTCATTAGTATCTTTCTTTTCATCTTTTAAACTTTTGATTTGTTCTAATATTTGTTTATTAAAATATTTTAAACGTAAATTTTTCTCTCCTTGTGCTGATACATTAAAGAATTTTTGAGATCTAAAATGGGCCTCCTAAGGAATATTATAAAATAATAGTGGAAATAATCAAATAAGATTAGATTAAATCATCAAATTTTAGAGAGGCAAACAAAAAAACAAAAAAAAAAAACTACTTTTTCAACTCATGTTCATCCTATCTCCCTATAGTTTTACTCAAATTTCGAGTAGGAGCACTCATTGGACGCAGAATTTAGTCCATCATCCAAGGAGTACCCATGTTGCATACTTTCGATAGACCCTACTACACGAAAAATGAGAAATACATGGTCATTTTTTTTCATGTATTTCTCATTTTTCATGTACTAGTCAATGTTTTTAAAACCGGAACCGGTGACCGGACCGGTCCACCTAATGAACCAGTTTACCGACCGGAACTGGTCTAACCGGGACTGGTTTGGTCTAAACGAACCGGTTTTACAATACATTAAATAATTAATTTTTAATGAAACAAAACTATTTTAAGATGTAAAACCATGATTCCAAGCCAATAGAGACAAAATATGCAAAGTTTGCTCATTTATATACCATGTAAAGGTGAATATATCAAAATGGCACCGAGTACAATACATATCATCGACAAAATAGCAAAATACATAAGAAATGAGGCTCTAAATGGCCTAGGAAGTCCAAAAACAATGCTGCAAGCTATGAGGCCATTGGCCTATTACAAGTCTACACTGTACACATGATCAATCATCAAGTTCATCACCACTGCTAGACATAGGATCATCATCAGGAGCTACATAGACATCATCTGGTTCAGAGTCTGAGGATGCCTCAGCCTGATCTGCAACCTCAGTATCAATGCCACCAATGATAATAGAAGTGGACCTAATGGAAGCACAACTTTGTCGACCTGCACGACTAGTGCCTTCCATTGCTTCTTTGCCTTTCCTTGATGTCGCTACTAATCCTGGTTCTAATGCCGACTCAGAGCAAAAAGTCTGATTTTCAGAGAAGTCAAAGATCATAAAAGTGCTGAGGTCAAGGAGTGCTCCAAAGGAATAAGAATATAAGAAGGTTTAAATAGCCTGTTCAAGACCTGTAAGGCATTTGCATTTTCTCTCTCTGTATTTCAGGGCAAATTCTAAATTTCTATGTACTATAGCAAGGTGAGTCGAGACTTTGAAAGAGAACCAAAAAGCTTATGTTATATCAGATATAAAGGCCGAACTTCCTCACTAGAAATTAAGGAGAAGTTACACTGGAGTTCTGATGACTGTACATGTTAATGTGAAAGTTCCTGTGGACATCAGAAACTCTTTGAATTACATTACCCCGCGAACATCCAAAATAACATCTCTATGAAAAATCAGAACTCTGACATCCGAGTTTCTTTGGACAGTGACATCTAAAGTACAAAAACGTGGAATTCTGTAACCTAACTTATTGACAGATTTAAGGCGTTTTTTATGACAACTAGAAACAATAATACTTGTCCAAGATCTGAGCTATCTTTGGCATCTGAATTTCTTGAAGTTTAAAGTAGACATGGAAGCATCAAAGTCTAATATAATGAAGCATCTAAGGATTGGGAGGAGTTTTATATGGCAAAGACAAGGAGTATACATGAGAAATCTTAACCTATAGGCTATGACAAATCCAAACCTGTGGTGTCGATATCAAAATCAGCCTCAACCACAGTCAAAAACCCCTAAACCACAGTCAAATTTCCCTAAACCACAGTAAAAAATCTGCCTTTTTCCATGTTTTGGTGGGCATGCCTAAAACCGGCCGGTTCTGTCCTAAACCGGCCGGTTTTCACCGGTTAGGGCTGAAAAATGGCGAAAGGCCCAGTCAAACCAGGTTTTTTGGCCGGTTCAGACCGGCAGCCTTGCTAACCGGCCGGTTTGACCGGTAACCGGTTTTCAAAAATGGTTTTAAAAACTATGGTACTAGTGTCCATCGAAAGTATGCAACATGGGTACTCTTTGGATGAGAAATTAAATTTTGCATCCAAATCACGTTTTTTTATGTATTTCTCACTTTTCATGTAACAGGGTCCATCAAAAGTATGCAACATGGGTACTCCTTGGGTGAAAAATTGAATTCTGCATCCAACGAGTGTGTCCGCTCGAAATTTGAGTAAAACCGTAGGAAGATAAGTGGAAAATAAGAGTTGAAAATACGAGTTGAAAAAGTAGTTTTTTTAATATTTTTACCTTTTTACTTCAAAAATGGTGAATCATCCCCCATGGTTGACATCATCATCTTGAACTCTATTGGTTTTTATAAAGTTGATTTTGGTTGTACATTTTTGTATTGAGATCCATTTTAGACATCAAAATTTCTCTAATGAGTGCTTCTTGAGCTCCTTCTTTGTAACCTTAGTCTCCTTGACTTCTACAAGTAATTTTCAATGTGGTCCTTGAGGCAAGAAATTTCTTCGTCCTTTTCCATTACTTCCTTGTAATGCATATCAACAAGACCTTTATATTCTTGTTGTAATGCTTTCTTGTTTTGCCGAAGTTTGGCTATTTTGTCTTTCTCTTCGTCTTCTAGTTGTAATTTCTCAGCACATTATATTACATCCTTTTGTAGGGGTGATGATGGGATTTTAACTTGCAATTTGGATTCCATTTTCTTCATTTCTTTATTAAAATCTGCATGTTGTTACCCAAATGTTGCCATTAATTGTTCTATATCTCTTGCTAACGATTGTTTGTGTATCACTTAGATATTCAACTAAAGTAAAAGTTTTGTAACATTTTGTGCAAACGACATTTTGATTTCTAAATGACTCCTGACAATTAGGATACATTTTTGAACAAAAAGGACATTTTGAAAAGAACCCACAGTTCTCTCCGACATGCATCATTTGTTTTTTCTTGACTTCTTTTTAACTCTTTAACTTCTTTTTTTTAATTTCTTTTACCTTTTATAACACCTTCTTTTCCTTTTTTTCTAAATATTCCTTCAATACTTTAGCTTAGAAAAAACCTCCTTTATGCAACTTGGTAATATAATAATATATAACCCTTAAACTATAAATATTAAGTAATTATAATTATTATATTGAGACAATATGTTATCCTTATAATCCCTTTTAATCTCTTCAATACCTATATAAATTCCTCTACCTTATTATATATTGATAATGACCTCTATATATATATATATATATATATATATATATACATGGTTTAATTATGAAACGCCAATGTTGGGAGGTCGTTTGAATTATATGTACGAATAGTGGTTGCAAAATCTTTTGCAAACCCTATAATTAAACTATCAATTTGTATGATGGGGTATAAGACAAGGTCAAAATGAGATGGGATGGAAGCAGTGTTTGTGGTGGTACGGAATAACTTGGTTTAACTTGGTTGTGGCTAGGGCGAGGGACGTCGAGTGCGGATGCAAGTTTAGATACGGTCGAACTGTGGTATGGCAGTCAGCAATGTGTGTAGTGGTTGTTGTAGAGGCAACAACGAACTATAGCAGGAAAAGAGCGAGACTAATATCGAGGGGGCAGTGGAAGGCAGCTCTGGCAGATGGTTGTAGTGGAAATAATCTTCAGCGTAGAAGGGTTGGTTGTGTGCAACAGCAACGAAAGGCTCAAAGCAGAGCGATGATGGCTCGGCGGAAGGGTGGATGCACAAGTCGGAGGTAGGAGAGGTGGTCTGGCACTGTGGATATGTACGACATCGATCTGGTGTTGCCGCTGGGGATGTGGTATGTGAGGTACAACAAACCGACGGCGACTGTGTCAAAATGAGTGAGGAGTGGCAGCCAGTGTATCGAGGGTCAACCACTGTGTGGCAAGGTTGTCTGCCCTTTTATTGTTTTTTCTAAATTATTTTTTTATAGTTTATATTTATATTTTTTATTTTTATTTTTAATTTTGTCCCAGTTTTTTATATAATTTGTTTTCTAACTTTTTTTTTTATAAATCTTTTTTTCCAATTTTTTTTGGAATTTTTTTTCTAATTATTACTTTTTTCCTTTTTTTAACTTTTTTCTTCAAATATATTCTCTCTCTCTCTCTCTCTCTCTCTCTATATATATATATATAATAAAAAAAAGTAATATATATGTATAATGTTTTTTTTCAAGCTTGGATTTTTTATTTTTTTTATATGTATGGCCAAGGGTCTAATAGCAAAAAATGGAGAAACTCCAAAAGTTGGTAGTGAAACGTTTTAACAGCAACAAAGTTGATGGCTTTCGACGGCCAAGGACATGGATCAGAGAACGCTGCTCTGATACCAATGCAACGAACAAAGTTCATATACGCAAAAGAATACTCAAAAGATCTAGTATATAAAAATATCCATTATAGGACAAATAAATTATAAAAGAAACTTATAGAAGATATGAGATGATTACAATGAGGGTGAGGGCCTTCTTATATACCTAGGCAGGTGTCCCTTCATGAACAGTCATGTCCTTAAGACATGCCTCTTCTATACTAATCACTAGTTAATTATTCATTATTATAATTAACATTATTATATATTTATATTATTTTTATATATATTTTATTCATATCAAACTCCAGTTGACTTTACAGTTTTTCAAGATTTCGAGATTGGGAGGACTACAACGTTTCCATTGGATTTTGTCATGTACAAGGGTATGCAATTAATATTTAATCAAGAGCACCAAGCACTTTATGTACCTTAGACTGACTCTTTGACTTGTCACCTAAGTTACCGGAAACTCCTGAAGAATTTTCCAGAAATGCGGATCCCCGTTTCCAATAAATAAACGGATACGATTCTTGTCTGAAACGTTGTAAAAACGTTTTTGTGCCGTTTCAATAAATTGGAAACTTTAGATTTGGAATTGGATATGTTTCCAAGGGATTTAAATTTTTTTGGATCCGTTTCTGAATTTCTGGAAACAGATCCACGAAAATTGTGATCAGAATCCACCCTTAAAATGTTAAAAAGCTTGAAAATTTGTATAGCCATAAATAAATAATAAAAATGAAGAAATCAGATTTGCAAATAAACTCACTATAAACAGAGTCTCATAAAGTCTTTTCTAAATCTTTAGAAACAACGACACTCCATATATTTATCAAGGATTCTTACTAAGAAAAAAATAGATGTTCAAAAATGCAAATAAAAGGGTTTGATGAATGTCTTCATAAAGAGATTTATTTGAGCGATTAATTTTCATTTTGGTTAAGGTTTTGTTAATTGTCATTGATTTTGCTCTTGATTTCATAAATCCCTCCAATATAGCAAATCTTCTCTAGCCAATCTTGTGCCTGCATATAGTCATGACCCCAAGCTGACACTAAGAAGATTGAAATGTTCAAATAGGTCTTGATGGAATATCCCAATGATCCCATGGGCCTTTTAATTGTCATGCAAGGAAGATAGATATCATCTACTATGCATGACACGTTCTTTGAAGGAGTTGGACCCAAAAGCACAAAGGCTGTAGCATTTCTGATTACATTATTAATGATGATGATAATATGTTGAATGTTATAATAATCACTAATGATAATGACAATGTTTATGTTGAATTGATGATGATGATTTGTTTATGTTGAATTCATGATGATGACTATCCATTTTTAGATAGAGATTCTAGATTCTAAAAGATGAATGGTAATATGAAATATATATATATATATGCATGTCGTTTCCTTGCCGTATCGTATCCTGATATTTTGAAAAATTATCGTATCTATTTCAAACCATGTATCCTTACCTGTTCCCGTATCCATTTCAGTGCAACTTAGCTTGTCACTCTTTACTATTTTTGAGTCTTAGTATATCAATTTACTATTCCAGTTTTCATATTTCAATATATATTATAGTCTCTTTTACTTAGTACTAATTAGATTCTAGAATGATGAATGACGAATTTAATTTTTAAATCAATGTGGATTCTAGAATTGTGAATAATAAATGATGAATATGGATCAATGTATTTCAATATTGAATCTCGTGGTTTATGGACGAATGATGTATGTATTAGCAAGAATGATGAGTATGGACCAATATATTTCATTGTTTAATTCAATATGTATGGATCAATTTAATTCAATATGTATGGATCAATGTGTTTATGCTTTCATTATTGAATATGAATTTGAAATATATATATATATATATATTAAAAAAAGAAAAAATTTATATACCCGGACATCCCCCAATCCCCCCTAAATTTCCCTAAAATTTGAGGGTATTCCCACACATCCCCCCTATGCTTCTACTCGCCCCTGCATCCCCAGTTCCAAAGTCTTGGTGGAATATTGGGTGTTACCCACCCAAGTGGGTAACCCCTAGGAGAAAATTTTCCTCATATTCTGATCAGCATGCCAGCCAGCAGCCCTATGTTAATCTACAAATAGCTAGCCTCAAAGGCCCTTCAACTATGCTCCAATCAATGCTTTATTTCTTTACTCAACATATTAAGGTGGATTATCTATTAGAAGTTACATAACCATTTTTTTAATCAAGTTCTTTCATTTAATGTTTAAGGGCATTCTAGTATGGATAACATGTTGAATTGGATGATAGACCACTTTTGATTGTATTATTGTTCCCATGATTCACCTTGGTGGCTATTCCATGCCCCTAGTCCAATGTGACATTCTTTGAGGCCTTTCGTTCCACTGTCCATGAGGGGCACAAATAGGAGGCATTGATATTGTGTGTCCATGGTAATCCATACTTAACATTTTCAATATTTCTCTTGTATCGACATCCCTTCTTCGGGTTGATTGCTAGTTGTCACCAATATTGGTTCCATGTTTTCCTCATTCTTGAGTAGGGGCCCGAAAAAATTTCCCTAAGAGGTTGATGCAACAGAAAGAAAAGAAAGAGCATGAGCCATGATGATAAAAAACAAAAAATTGGTTGGGATATAACAAAGTGCATGGACAAAAGCCTAGCTTAAGCTCTACCCCCCTCATTAGCCCTCACTCAATTCTTAGTTAATGCATGGGCAATCAAAATGAAAAGAACTTTAATATTCCAACCCTGATGAAGAATAAATTGCTCCATCTTTATAAGGAAATTGATGCAAAATAAATAAAAGCTTGTAGCCCAAGCTATGCAAGAAAAAGAAAACCAATGAAGAAAAATGTGCACAAGAGTGGTGGTAAAAGTAAGCTAAGGAAAGGGATAACCTAGTCCCCATAATTGTTCACTCTTCACATTATAATGTTCAAGAATGAAGGAATTTCATAGCCAGTACAAAGATTGTGGCATCGTCCATGAAATAAACCCCTACCATGCCATTGGACTACTTACACCTATTGAATGATGGGTCGGCCTAAGAAGTGTTCCTCCCCTTAGGGTTGGAAGCACCTAATAGGTCCATTAGATAACCCTCCCATATCTAAGCATGATAACTTGTTTACAAACCCTGAGCTAGAAAGAAATTTGAAGATGATGCTTGTGTGAAGTACTTTTGTGTCTTTTGTATTAGATATGGCCCACTATGATACACTTATATTTTACCTATGATGATGATCTCACTTGATTTTTTGAGGGTATGATTCAAATGCTTTCCCCTAGGTATAGCTACCATTCCTTGAGGGAATGTTTGAAACTTCTCCAACACTTCAACTAGGATGTCCAACCCCACTTGAGGACCCTTCAAGGCACCATAGCCAGGACATTGACCACTTTATGAGGAGTATTGACCTTCAAATGTATCCAGCACTAATGATGACCTTCTCCTCTCCCTCCAGAGCCTAGAATGTTTCACATTGAAGCCAAGACATTGCTTACAAGGAAGATGTACCCCAAAGACCACAGGATGCCCTTGGGCTAGCATTGTACCTCCTTGATGGTTGTTACCCTGTTTCTGTACAAATTTGATGATGATGATGATGACTTGAGATACCCATGGAAGGGATGGCACACCTTTCTAGATGATGACATCATGCCCTAGCCTTATGATATCACCTTCACGAGGCTTGGAGTGATGAAGTCGACTTGGTTAATGATGGCAAGTTGATGAGGAGAGTTTTGCTTCAATAATGGACACCTTGTTGATGATAAGATGGTTTTTTACTGAGAAGCGCTCTTTTGACCCATCCATGACACATTTTAATGGAAACCTTCACCTTTAGAGGATGACGTCACCCTTAGAGCACCTTTTTCTCACACCTGTGGGATAAAATAAGGCTTCACGTTATGTTTTACCATTGAAATAGCTATCTTTTAGGATGACTCACGACCTACTTAACTTGCAATCACATATTTTATTATTTTTGTGGACTTTAGCCAATATTAGACATAAATCTACTTGGCAGCCCTCCTATAAATAGAAGGAACTTGATTTAGAAGGATTCATTGACAAACATACGTTGAGAAATCTAGGGGGAAACAAGTGTAGGTGATTTCTCTTACTTTGATAATTGCTTGTGATGAACTTTTACTTTACTTGATTAACTTCTTCTTTCATTTATTATTATTAATTGTCTCTATCATCAAACTGATACCAAATCATAAAGAACAATGAGACAATAGGACACAACATATAGCCGATCAGCCAGGGCCAAAACCTCTCCAACTGAGAGGAAAACCCACCAAAATCCTTCTCTTCTTATAGAACTTCATTTGACGGATTCCAAGACCTATGCCCCTTGACCAACACCCTCCAAGACAAAGTCATCCTTCCTTCTTGATGAGATTTCCTTACACGGTTTTCAGCAACAAACTTCGACCTTCCAGCAACTTCGACCCCAACAACAATTTTTGCAACTTCGACCTAGCAGCTTCAGCAACTTCGATCTAGCAGCTTCAGCAACTTCAACCTAACAAATTCACAGCTTCAACCTTGATGCAGCTTCACAACTTCGATCTAGAGATAGCTTCACAGCTTAGAGACAGCTTCAATCTTGCAGCTTCACATCTTCGACCTTGTAGCTTCACAACTTCGATGCAGCTTCAAAATTTCGTCTAGCTCAGAAACTATAGAAACCCTAACGAAAAAGAGAGAGAGAAAGGCCCAAAAACTTCGATCTTGATCTTCTTCTTCGTCGTCGTCTTTTTCCAGCTTCTATCTTGAGGAGATCAAACTTGCTTGAGTGAGTGTCCAAATGAGGTCGAATTCCTTCTTATTTATAGGCTTGTGAGGGGTACGAATTTGCTATCTTGAAGCTGACTTGTCCCTTCATGTAGGCCAATTTGCTTTGTGCCATGACGAGGTCTTGGAGGGTCTTTCGACTATTTTGACTTAATAATTTTTTTGTTTACAATATGTAACATGCCCAAATGGGTCTTCAATATATGACAATGACTCAATTAACTTTATGACAAACCTAAAAGCACTCAATGGATGCTTAACCTAAAAAAAAATCCCTTTAGCATGAAACCCATGCCTTAGGAACACAAATAATAAATTCATTTTTCTCTTTTCATTAAATACATAAAATCACGATTACATATGCCATTATGAAGACCCAACCTAGTTATATATTTCAACACTCCCTCTTAACTAGGGAAGTATTCATAATCCATACAAGGTACTTGGACATTCTCAATCTGAACAACTCTTAAGAAGAGTCAGGCATTGGTAACCCATTTGTATAGCATCATATCATCCAGCATTATCACATAGCAAGGTCTTAACTAACAGCTCTATCTATCCACAAGAGCAGAGCACAACGCTGGTGAAACCAATGATTTATAGACACCCTCATCATTGTCTCTCTCAAGAGTCGGAACACACCCCACCCGGGTTCACTAAGAGTATGTTCCACCAGGACTATTCTTATCTTGGATTCCCATTCCTCAAAGAATATCGGTCCTCTACAACTACTCTTATCTTGGATGCCCTGCCACATCCTCAAAGAGTATCGGATGCTAGATGCTTGCCCAATCCTCCATTCTTTCTTCCCAAGTGAAGAGAGGAATGATGTTTCTACCTCTCCCTCTCAATCAGGTAGGATATACCCATTGTTGGCATTATGATTCAGGTGTTGTACTTGATGGCAAACGCCTTCAGGTGGTAAATCAAGAAGGACGCAGGAATTTTTGTTTAGCAAGCGCGTCCCCGCAGGTATTCCATACAGAACCCGCGTCTAGGGACGCCGGCCAGCCGTTCAGAAGGTGCGTCCGCCCAGTGCACACATTTCAAGGTAGAGAAAAACTCGTGGGGGCTTCTTGTGTGGTATCTAGCCGACGGTTGCGTGTTTCTCTGGTGTCGGCTCGTGGTATTGTTCCACGCTTTGGGGAGAAGCTTGCCTATATAAAGCAAAGGAGTTCATTTGGATTAGGCATCATCTTGGTTGATCATCTCTTGGTGTGATCTAGTCCATATCTTTAAGGGTAAATCTTCTAATGGACTACGATCTATATGGCGCATGATCAGATCTGTGGATCTGAGTGTTTGGGTTGGTTCTGAAGTCCTCTTATCTTCTATATCTAAAGGGACGCAGATTCAGTGAAGGGAAAGTGCGCCGGGACGCAGTACAGTAAAGGATCAGGTGCGTCTCTGAAGCGAAGGACGCGGCGCGACTGTGGTATTGGGTGCGTCTCTGAAGCAAAAGACGCGGCGCGATAGTGTTGATGTGTGCGTCGGTCGCAGACAAGCAAAAGAAACAGTGCGTCTGCACGCAGAACAGCATAAGGTATACTGCGTCCAGTCGCAGGCCACAGAAAGAAAATATGCGTCCCTGTCTCAAGATGATCTGTTAACTGTATATTTCTGTTCATAAGGTGTTCTGGGTTGTTTCTGTAATTACTGATCTGATATCTGTAGTAGACTGTATCTGTTGTATACTTGTTGATCATTTTGAAAAGAAGTAGGGGGTTGTAGCTCCCTTCCAGGAGAAGTCTGGAAAACAAGAAGGAGTTGTAGCTCTTTGCAGGTTGCAGCCTGCGTGCTGGTAAAGGACTGCACCAGTACAAAATCATTGTAAAAAGAATTTCTTGAAAGAAGATAGAGACATTATTGCAGCAGGTGGTTTTTCTCCCGCATTGGGTTTCCACCTTACATCTTGTGTTCTTTGGTGTGACTGTCTATTTTCTTTATTCATGCTCATTGTTTTATGGTACTGATATGCAAGAATATTTCAAAAGATCAAATAAGGAAGATTTGGTAAATTGCTAGATAATACTGATTCCCCCCCCCCTCAGTATTATTTCCAACACCCATTCCAATGAAGGAATGCACCCATTCCTACAAAAAGAATGTACCCAAGCTCCCTCTAACCAGGGAGCTGACCAAGCCTCCCCCTAACCAAGGACTTGCTTCCAACAATTGTCTAGGTGGAGATTATGGGACAACCATCTGCTTGTAGGACTCCCTCTTTCAATGTCATGAATTTCTTCTTTGCTATCGAGCCTACATCTTTTGGGACTTCTTTGTAGGGCATCGGCCATCCATCACTTTTATTCATGAATTATGTCAATCATGTCATCCTTTCTTTCATCAGAAAGTGATTCACTAATCCATATATGGCTTTCCTTCATACAACTACCTTCTCCACATCATGTTTTCTTCAGGATCTTATCATCCCACCACATGAGTATCAGTTGTAGATGACATCTACAACTCTTCCTTTGGTAGCCCTGCATTAGCCCATCCAGATATTGTTCAAAAATAAAAAATGAACATCAAATTACCTTTGTGATGGTCTTACATCATGACATTTGCTTGTTGTATCAACATCATGCATTCATATTGACACATCTCCAAAAATATATTAAATGTCAAGGGTCATCCTCCTTTCTAGACTTTTTCGAAGTCTTCACACCTTTTCCATGGAGATGTCACCATCAATTCTTCTAGTTATCAAATGTTGATTTCCTTTTCTCTGTGACGGTAGTTGCATCTTTCACGATCTCTCCTTACTTTCTTCACATATTGCTTCTCATGAACTTTCATTCATAGTTCCTTCATTTTTATCAATCACCTCATATTCCATATGAGGATTTATTATGTTGATTTCAACTCAGTGTGTGGACCATGCCTTTATGCATCCTTCCAAAGGAGGAGATCCCTTTCTCTTGATCATGCTCATGAAGTGGAGAATTTATCCATGCCATTTGCAACTATATGACATGACTCAATTTTATCAAATACAAGCATACATACCTCATCTCTTCCTTTTGGTCATCTAGACTTCCTTCAGCAGCTTCCTTGATTGAAAGAACTTCAATGACCTTTACCTGCGTCACTTATTTTGACATCATACCATCATTCCATGAATCCCATACAAAGGTGGAATTCTCAGCGAGACACTTGCTTCTTCCAGTCGGTGAACCTTCCGATGAAGATTCCAACAAAGGATCTTAATCATCCTCTTCCTGCAAATGCTCCTTTTTGACTGATGTATGATGAGCTCTATACTAGATGAGTTTTTTTCCCATAAGTACTACTTATGCTTCTAATGAGGTTACCAAGAGCTAAAATAGACTTCTATTTCAGTTATCTTTGATGCTTCTCTACGATGATGTCACAAGCTCTTGCTTTCAATCTTATGCTTCTATGATGCCATCTCCTAATATGATGCATCCTATCATGCTTCTAATGATTCCTACCATGATAGTTATACTTTACAACAGAAAACTTGAGACAAAAACTTGAAAAGAACTAGATGAGGAAGACTATCTCAATCATAGTAGAGATCTTTTACTTCCTCCTCCTCGGATTTCTTCTTTTCAGCTTCTTCCACTTCTTCAATGATATGGGCTTCTTCCCTTCCTCTTTTGTTGGTGTCCTCCTTGAGCTTTCGACAATCTCTTTTGTAGTACCCATATTCATGACAGCCATAGCATTGAACCTTCAACATGTTCTTCTTCTTTTTCTGAGGAAGAAGCTTCCCAAACTTCCCTTTTCTTCTAGCCATGGTAGCAAATGCTTGAGCTTTCTCGTTTGATTCTATATCGATTTTTTCCTTCACCCTGGTTTCTTTGATTTTGCACAATGACCATAGTTCATTGAATGGAGTAGACTCCTTCCCATAGATGCTTGATGTGAAGTTGCCCCATTCCTCTGGTAGTGCATTGAGCACTATGGTAGTCATTTCCTTGTCAGACATTATTTCTCCCAACTCTTGGAGTTGGCCTCTTATTTCCGACACCCTCATAAAGTATAAGGTTATTCCTTCTTCTTTTGATATCTTCATCTTGTAGAGCTTGAGCTTCTTCTTTCAATGGTTCGACCCATGTTGCGGGGGAGCGCCCTCCCTCGAACCCGCTCCCGAATCGCGCTCCCTTAAAAAAATTTGCGCTCCCTGGTCTGTTAAGAGCGACATAGGGAGCGATTGCTCCGGCGCTGCCGGAGCGATTTTTAATGCCCGTGAGCGATCGCTCCCGAACATTAAAAATCGCTCCGGGAGCGATTCGAGCCGGGCCGGGAGCGGTTCGGCAGGAAAAAATCCGTCGGACCCGAAAAAAAAATAATAATAATAATAATAATAATAATAATAAATAAATAAATAAAATAAAATAAAATAAATTAGAAAAAAAATTTGGTTTTATAAGCCCAATGGGCCAAAAAAAAATCATTCTAACTTCATTGAGCTTGAGTTTGGAGCTGGAGCAAGAGCAAAGGAGCGAGGTGCAAGTGCTGAGGAGCGAGGAGCAAGTGCCAAGGAGCGAGGAGCAAGCCTGCAGAGGTAAGTAACTTAGTAATTTAGTTAGTTTAGCTGGTTAGGTAGTTAATTTAGTTAATTTAATTTAGTTGTTTGAGTTTAAAGATCATGTATTTAAATTAAATTAATTAATCCCAATAAATTAAATTAATTTGCAGATTCAAGAATCAAAACCCTACAAACATCAAACACCATGGACCTGGCTATATTTATTGGCATTTTCCTCTTCCTGGTCCCTTTTATGGTTATTATGGTGTTGGAGAGTAGGAAACAGAGGGGGCCCCAAACTGAAGAGGGGGATGAAGAAGCCGGAGAAAGTCAAATGGGTGAAAACCCCAGTGAGGAGGAGCTTGAGGAGGAGCTAGAGGAGGGTGAACATGACCCTCAAAAAACTAAACAAGACCAAACTCCATTGTGGAAATATGTTCACAGGGCTGAAACAGGGAGAGGGGGTGGAACCACTAAATTTCATTGCCCCCATTGCAACACTGATTACACAGGTTCATACACCCGTGCTAGAAGACACCTCTGCGGGAAAAGGCCATGGGATGGAGAGAAACAAATAGGAATCAAAACTTGTACAGCGGTGTCAACAGCAGATAGAGCCAAATACATAAGGGAAGAGGAGGAAGCCCAATACAGAACAAAAAAATCAAGGGGTTTCTTTGAACCAAGCTCACAATCACAAAGAACTCCTTCAGCATCCTCCCAAGGCAGTGGATATGGACATGGAGGCACAGGGTCATCATCTTTAAGGCGTAGAACCATATCAGATTTCCTTGATGAGGGGTGTAGGAATGATGTGGATTCAAAAGTTTACAGGTTTCTCTATGCATGTGGGATACCATTCAATGTTCTACGCTCACCTTATTGGCACGAAATGGTTTCTGCCATAAATGACGCCCCTAAAGGATACAAGAGCCCTGGGTATGACAAGGCAAGAACCGTTGGCCTTGATCATGAAAAAGCAAAAATATCACATTCTTTGAATAAAATGACAAGTTCTTGGACTGACCATGGGGTGTCCATTGTATCTGATGGATGGACAAATGTAAAAGGCAAGCCATTGATAAGTGTTCTTGCTGTGTCTGTTAGTGGTCCCATCTTTCTAGCTACACATGATTACTCAGACAAGTTCAAGACTGCCATCAACATTGCAGAAGCATTACTTGAAACAATTGAGCGTATTGGCCCATACAATGTCATCCAAGTCATCACTGATAATGCTCCTAATTGTAAGGCAGCGGGAGCAATTATTGAGGATAAATACCCCAACATATTTTGGTCTGGATGTTTGGTTCACACATTGAACCTTCTGTTGCATGATATTGTCAAAAACAAAAATGAACAATACCAATGGATTGGTAATTTGTACAAGAAAAGCAAACAAATGATAAAATTTATTACAAATCATAGCAATACCCATGGCCTTTTCTGCAGCCACTCGAGATTGGAGTTGCTGAAGATTGCGAGGACTAGATTTGGTAGCTATTACCTCACCTTCAGGCGCCTTTTGAAGGTAAGAGAGGCATTAGCTAGCATGGTATCAAGTCCACATTGGTAGGTGTTAAAGGAAAGGGCTACAAATGTAGCTGACATGGCAGGTTTTGAAATGGTGGAGGAGGCCGCTCTTGATGGGCAGTTTTGGACAAGTGTGAGGCAGGTATTGGATTTCACCAAGCCAATTTATCACATGATTCGGTTTGCAGATACAGACAAACCAGTGATTGGCGAGGTGTATGAGCAAATGGATACCATGTTGGGGGAAATAAAAGACATTGTTCATAATAGAGATCCCAACTTGTACAAACTGATTCATGATTGTGTGTGTGAACGGTGGAATAGGCTTAACCTTCCACTACATTGCTTGGCGTATATCCTTACGCCAAAATACTACTCTACATCTTGGTTGGGCCAACCTGCAGCAGGGGGTGGGGTTAGGACCAAACCCCATTTAGATCCAGAGGTAACTAAAGGATATTTGGAAGCATTAGAAAAGTGGGTACCTGACAGGGAGGAATGTGCAGTTGTGCGCCTTGAAATAGGCAGATACTTCAGTGGCACTGGTTTGTATGGTAACTTCCATGCAATGGACGACAAAGATAAATTTGAATCTCTCACATGGTGGGAAACATATGGCGGCCACGGACTTTTGCCAAAATTGGCAAAAAAAGTTCTTTCACAGGTTGTAAATTCTTCTTCTGCAGAGAGGTGTTGGAGCACCTACAGCTATATACATAATGTGAAAAGAAACAGACTCAATGAAAACCGAGCAGAAAGCTTGGTTTATGTGCACTACAACTTGAGGTTGTTGAGTCATTACTGTGATCGGGCTAATGAGGATCCCACATATAAAATTTGGGACAATCACCCAGAGGATGACAATTTGGAGGATGGCATTGTACATATTGAAGAACTAGAAGAGGAACTTGTAAGGGATGAAAATGAAGCAGCTGCAGCAGCCATGCCACCTCCACCTCCACCTCCACCATCCAGTAGCAGTGCTCGAGGTCCGAGTCTTGTTCCTTTGCTGTCGCCACCTCCATCTACACCCTCGCGTGGAGGTTCTAGTTCTGGTCGTCGGTCTGTGCGGGAGACTCCTAGAAGACCACCACGACCTACTTATACTCCTGGAGACTCTCGTGGCAAGGGCCACATGTAGATTTACAGTTTACTTGTCTTTTTTAGTTTCTATTAGACTTTAGTTTTCATAACTGTTGAGTTTTGAGTCCTTGACTCTTGACTCTTGACTCTTTCATATCATAATGATATTTTTTGTAAACATTATATCACTGTGACAATGAAAATTTGAAGTTTGAAGTTGGGCCTTGGCAATTATAACTCATTGGTAATGATTGTGAATTATGAATATGATGCTTTGTGAAAGACTAAAGTTGTTTCATTTCATCTCATTATTCATGTTTCATTTTATAAATTTTTAACATTTCATATCATGTTAACAATTAGAAGTTAGGACTTAGAAATATCTTCGATATTACTTCTTGTAATGGTTAAACTTAGCTTACAAGTACAACTTTGGTGATCAATGATGATAAATGTTATTGAATTTTGAAATTTTCAATTCTGAAAGCTTGAAGTTGAAACTTTAAAATTGAATTTGATGAATCATGATTTATAAGAGTCTAAGACTCAATATGTTGCAGATGTAATATGTATTTTACTAACTTGTGGACATGGTTGATGACGATTATAATTTCTAGATGATTGATGTGATATGGTTCAATGATCAATCTATGTTTTTTTATGTTTTTTATGTCTAATTCATCATTCTACATGTTTTTGTTGACATATATGTATCAAAAATTAAAAAATATATATATTTTTAAAAATTCGCTCCCGGATTCGCTCCCAAACCGGGAGCTTCTGAAAATGGTCGCTCCCGCTCCCCGCTCCCGCTCCCGCTCCCAAGTAACATGGGGTTCGACAATTAAACCCTTAACATGACCTGCGACTTCATTTTGTATGAGGATCAAATCTATCCTCTTCTTCCATGCAAGAAAGTTTGACGACCCAACCAATTTGTTGCTCTCTTTACAATATGAAGTCATTTTGACATTCAAATATAGATAATAAAAAAATGCTTACTTGTCAAGTGAAGATACTCCTAGATGATGAAATCTTCAACTTGATGCCTTCTTGATTTTGATGATGATGTAGATAATAGAATATGTCTTCTTGGTGAAGATGTCTTTCTTCAAAAGTGATCCTTGGCTCAAAGGGAGATCACATTGATTCCTTGATGATGATGACAACGCTTTTTCTTGCTTTTCTTCCTTCAAGACAACACTAGTTAAACTTGTTTCACAACCTCAAATTTCGGCCCTTCTTCAGAATTTCAGCTTGATGTAGCAGTTCTGCAATTTCGACCTTTTCTGCAATAACCCTAGTTCACACATGTGGCTAGAAGATGGACAAATTTGCCTCCTTTCTACTTCACTTGACTTGACTTCTTTTTCTTGTTATTTCAGCTTGCAAAGGAGACCTTTCTTGGCACAGAACTTGATCCTTGATGGTGGTTGCAATTCAATACTTGTTGTTGCAGAAGGATGTCTTAATACTTCGCACATGTGGAGAATATAGCCTAGAAAAACAGACCCAAAAGTGCTTCGCTCTTCCTTCCTTGTGATAATGATTGTAGAATGTGTGAGTTTTCCAAGAACGCTTCAAGTTTGGAACCCTTCTTTAGATGAGCTAGGGTTTTGAGGCCTTCTTTGATGCTCAAAATTATTCCCTTTCAATATGATGACTAATCCTTCCTAATGATTGATGCTCTTGATGTTTCCAAGATGATCTCTTTATACTTCATCCCTAGAGTATCCTTCTTCGTGTTGCCCTTCCTTGATGTAGTCACCTTAGCTCTGATACCATGTTGACAAATCTAGGGGCAACAAGTGTAGGTGGTTTCTTTACTTCTATAACTGCTTGTGATGAATTTTTACTTTACTTGATTCGTTTATTATTATTAGTATTCTCTATCATCAAACAGCTACCAAATCATAAAGAATAATGAGACAATAGGACACAAGAAATAGGCGATCAGCCAAGGCCAAAACCTCTCCAACTGAGAGGAAAGCCCACTAGAATCCTTCTCTTCTTATAAAACTTAAATTGACGAATTCCAAGACCTATGACGCTTGACCAAGACCCTCCAAGACCAAGTCATCCTTCCTTCCTGATGAGTTTTCCTTACACAGCTTTCAGAAACAAACTTCAACCTTCCAACAACTTCTCCAGCAACTTCGACCCCAACAACAATTTTTGCAACTTCGACCTAGCAACTTCAGCAACTTCGACCTAGCAACTTCACAACTTCGACCTTGATGCAGCTTCACAGCTTCAATCTAGAGGCAACTTCACAACTTCGATCTTGCAGCTTCACAGCTTCAACCTTGTAGCATCACAGCTTCGATCTTGTAGCTTCACAGCTTCAACCTTGTAGCTTCACAGCGTTGATCTTCTAGCTTCAGAATTTCGTCTAGCCCAGAAACTGTAGAAATGCTAACGAAAGAGAGAGAGAGGCCCAAAAACTTCGATCTTGATCTTCTTCTTCTTCGTCGTCTTTTTCCAGCTTCTATCTTGAGGAGATCAAACTTGCTTGAGTGAGTGTCCAAATGAGGTTGAATTCCTTCTTATTTATAGGCTTGTGAGGGGTATGAATTGCTATCTTGAGGCTGACTTGTCCTTTCATGTAGACCGACTTGTTCTCTGTGCCATGACAAGGTCTTGGAGGGTCTTTTAACTCAATAATTTATTTATTTTTACAACATGTAACATGCCCAAATGGGTCTTCAATACATGACAATGACTCCATTGACTTTATGACAATCCTAGAAGCACTCAATGGGTGCTTGACCTAAAAATAAATTTCCCTTGAGCATGAAACCCATTCCTCAAGAACACATAATAAATTTATTTTTCTCTTTTCATTAAATACATAAAATCACAATTACATATGCCATTATGAAGACCAGACCTAGTTACATATTTCAATAACATATTCATTATTAGTCAATAGAGAGAGTGCACACTAGTCTTCTTTTCTCTTGGATGCATAGGAGCATTGATGTAGTGAATTGTCTTGGGGGGGATACTATTGCTTGGAGGCATTTTCTATTGGATTGATCAAGTGACTCTATGGTGAATTATGCTTTATTGTGAGCATCTTCTCCCATTTGCAAAAATTGTAGAATTAAGATTTCAAAAAAATCACCTTGATGTATTGTATCTTTTATGGCTCTAACATCTCCTTTGCAAATTTATCACCAAGTATCCATCAAGGAAACATAGTATAGCATTCACTGACCTTAAATCTCCACCTGGTTAAAAATCACTAGGGTTTTGAGGGAGATATTGTCTCTCTCATAACTCACTCCAATTAAGTGTTCTGTCGAGGATTGATAAATGCACTAGTCTAATTTGTGTGTCAATATTTTATAAAAAATATAACCTTTAATTTTTTTCACTTTGTTAATGGTAAATTAAGGTTCAATTATTGCAAAATACGCATTAAATAGCATAAAATATCTTAGACATCGTATTCCTAAGGTTTGCATCTATTAAATGGAAAAAGATAAGTATCATTTTATATGTAATTTTCAACCACATTTTTAGGGCTAACATCTAGGGTTTTGTAGTTATTTTATGAATTTTCAACCATTGAGAAATTGTTGCAACCTTTTCCTTTATTAACTCATTCAATAGCCTTGATTAATTATTGTTTATCATTAGTTATGAGGTGTTTTGTTAATGTTGTCATGAACTTTGCATATTGTAAATTGTGCTTATTAAAAACCTTAACTTATAACAGAAACCATAAATTTCAATGTGACGTGTTTGGGATCTATTTGAACCTATCCTGGGCTATCTTAGCCTTCTAGATTTAGCCATAATTCCTTTGAACTCATTACCTCATTTCAACCAACGCTTTATGTCATTGAATATTATCCTTGGTTGTTTATTTAACACACACATTAGAGGTAACTTATCATGGGAGTTCTTGGGTTACCTAATCTATAAGACCTATTTGGAAAACCTCCCTTGTGGGGATAGTATCCACCCACAAAACAACAAGGGAACAATTTCTAAGGCGACAATGGTGGTTTATCTCATTATTTCCCTTAACCTAGAGTGCTTAGTGAGGCTTAAGCAACAAACCTTAGCCTTCCTTCTTCGCATGTGTGAGAGAGAATTAGCCCAGAAACTTCTTTTCTTCATCTCCTTCTTCGCTAGCCTTCTTGTGCTTCTCCTTTTCTTGTATGAGTGAGAAGTTAATGTATCCCAAGGAGGTCGAGTTCCCTCATTTATATAGGCTTCTTAAGGTGGACGTGGCTCCTCAAAATAGGTTGACTTCTTAGTTGTTAGGTCGACTTGGTCTTGAAGGGTAGTTTGACACTTTTTATTACAAAAATAATTTTCTTTACAAGTTACAATATGCCTGATGGTGTCTTCAACTTACGAGAATGAATCTTTTGACTTCTTGACCTAGGACAAACCCTAGCCCTCGACCTCCGCCTTGTGCCTAGCCGTAGCATTGGGCTGCCTTCTTAGGTCCTCGACCCCCCTCTTTCCCTTATCTGCAACCTTGGGCTGCCTCTCCAAGCCCTCGGCCTTTAGAGCCATCTCAGCCTCCTCTTAAGCCTTGGCCACAGTCCCTCCCTAAAGGGAATTTCCCTTAACCGCAACCCCTTTAGGGGCCTTCCCTTAGGGCTTGACGTCAACCCTTGTGGTCTTTTTTCCCTCACCCAAGGTCTTTTTAGGCCTTTCTCCCTCCATTATTTCCCTTCTTTGGCCTTGTAGCCCCTTTTTTTCCTCTTCTAGCCCTAGTGTGGGGTTTCCTAGCCTTGTAGCCTTGCCCTAGCCCTATATTCAGTCATATTTGATTTTTGCATTGTTTTAGTGGACTAACATCTTGTGTTGCAGCAATTTTCTTGCTAACATTGTGGTTGCAAGAAGCAGAAGTCATCTCCAAGCCTTCTAGCCCTCAACTAGACCCTTGGGCCTCTTGGTTTGCTTCTTTATCCTTCATTTTCTTCTCTGTTTTGCTACAGCCATCTATTCAGTCCCATAACACTAAATATAAACATTAAAAGTGACCAAATATCATTAAACAATCACTTAAGTTCATTAACTAATCATTGGACCTCATTTGGCATTAATCATTTGGCACCTTGTTGGCTTTTGGGAGGACTGAATCGCTGATTTTCTCAGTTGATATAGGTCTGATATATGCTCTTTTAATGTCTGATCTGAGTGTTCAAAGTCTGATCTATAGCTTATAAGTGGTCATAAAACTAATTGGCAGTTATTTGAAGGTTTCTTGCTTTGATTTTCTAGCTCATTCTTGACAAATTGCATCATTTTCTAAGGGTTGATATAATAATTTCAAAGTTTGATATAAATTTGCAGACCTCTCAATACAAGTTTGCAGCAGTAATAAATTGCATTAGAAGCTCCTAAAGAAGCTAAGGGATAAATCTAATTCATGAGCGTTCATTGTTAAAGTGACTTGGGCTTAGAATTTGGTCAAAGGTTCATTAGCGTTTTGCCATTTTTTGCATCAGCACTTTGCATTCATCTTTTGACACCTTTGCAATTTGCATACAAGCGTTCTTCATTGATTTGGCATTCTTGCTTAAAGAACATAAAAGGCTAATTGAATTGGCAATTATTGGCTAAAGTGCTCTAAGAAAAAACATTGTGGATTAATGCTATATTTCTCTTATTGATAGCTAGCATCATTGTGACATTGGTTCTAAGGAATATCTTTACTTGACATCAAGTGGATAATTGAATAATTGGTTACATTGTTTCATATGGTCATATGGAATAAGCATTTCTTGTGGAAATTTCTTGTGTGACAAGTGTAACTAATATTGTGTATTGCGAGTGAGCTTCATATCTAAGTTGATATCACTATTAGTCAAGTCACTTTTAAAAGCACCTAATTTATAATCCTATTCGTGATTAGTGTATTCTTGTAGAATTGCTAATAGTGTTTATTCTCTCTCTTGTGTATCTAATTGGTGTTCTAGCATTGTTGAGAAAAGCATTGAATTTGTTTATTTCATGAGCTATTGTCTATTGATATTTTGGTACCTTCTATCTTGTTTCATTGAGCATTTCCTCTTTTAGTGAAGATTGTCATTACACATTGATTAAGTACTTCATTTGTTCTAAGTTGAATAGCATTGTAATTTGTCTCTAAGTACTTAAGACATTTAACAAATCTCACTAAAACTAATTTCTCATCTCGTGTTTGCATCATAGGTTTAGCCTTGCATTAATTAATTTACCTCCAAGCATAAGCTTGGTTGAAAGACCTTTAGGACCACCTTTTTCATCTAGCTTGCGAAGTCTAGAACCTCTTTAGTGGTTAACACAGTGACCTTGCAGTCGTCAGAGCCACAATCTCTGCAATGCCAGAGGCATCGGGTGGTTAGATTTCCAAGGGAGGTATCGTTAATATAGTCATGGCTATCTTTCCCTGGGCTTCTCTCCACAACCTACTCGAGAGACTAGTTTCAAAACAGCTAAGGCAAATGAATCATCTAATTGGGCATCTAATCTAAAATAAACCAAGATATTGCATTTCACTTAGTTTCTTAGATGTTGCATTTCATATAGGATAGTGAAGCATCCTAAGGCAACAATTGTTCATCTGGTGGCTTGGTAGATAATTCACATAAAGTAAGTATTTAACTCTATTAAGGAACTGGTCTCTCAAGATATAGTCTAATCTCTAAACTTGTTGAATTAACCAAGTTGCTAGGCCATTAAATTGTGTCTCTCAGACTTGTTGGTTGCCAACGGATCTTCATCTTCACATTTCATAGGGACTACACCCCATAGCCTATTGTTGGGAGACAGCTAGAACGGAGAGATCAGGGATCAGAGTGACAGTCCCTGACCTGATCGTTGTCGCATCTGGCCTGTACAATTTGAGAGACAGCATTTTGGTGTCATTGTCGGGGATAATTTTATCTTGTTCTTGGTGCTTCAATGACATTTTCTCCATCCTTTCATCTTTTCATCTAATCTGGAAACACCATATTTTGGTGCTTCGACATTTTTCTTCTCATCCATCATCTTCTCCTCTTCATCACCACATCATCCTTTGGTTTCTATCCGCACCTGGACATTTGGGTTAGTTTCTTGTTTGGGTGGCAACTCCACTTATTCATCCATTAACAAGAGCCTATACTAGAAGGTATCTTGGAACCTTAATTAAGCCTGCTCCTAATCCTAAAAAGGCTCTCAGAGTTCATCTAAACTGGGTTGCTTCTAGTAGACAGCCCATCTTTCTCAGATAGGAAGCCCTCCTTGATATCCACTTACTCTTCCTTGATCTCGTTAATCAACCCATCATGGATCTTTTCGCTCCTTGCAGTTTTTCCAATGTGCAAGGATATCCTCATGACCTTCTAGATTTTGGCCTAGACAAGATGCCTATGTTTCAAGGGAACAATGCGATCAATGCGGAAGCCCATCTCAAAAAGTTCAATGCCTTCCTAGCTAAACATGCTAAAGGAGTTGCATATAATCATGAAGATGTTAAGATGAGCCTCTTTGTTCTCTTGCTAGAAGATGATGCATTACAGTGGTTCTTAGATAAGCCTGATAACTCTTTCGACTCTTTTACAAGCAATCGTCAATGCATTTAAAGATAAATATGGGGATAAGAGAGAAGGAAGGTACTTATTTAAAGCTATCAACTGTATTAAGAAGAATGAAAATGAAACAGTAGAAGAATTCAACCAATGATTCAATGGCATTGTCAAGGATATGACTCAAGACTATAAGCCACCTAAAAAGTCCTTATAAGCCACATCACCCTTCGCTTGGAGGGGTTCTCTATAAAAAGGAGCTATTGAGCTCCTATTTCTCATCTTTGGGTCAAGTAATTTTCTACTAATGTACTGAGCTTCTGCTCTGCAGGAATTATTTTTCTCATAATAGAAAGACTTTGGGGTTCAATTCATGGTGTTCTTCTATCTATTGATCTATGGTATGTGCTAGTTTATTTGTGTATGTTCTATATTGTGCTAAATATTGCATTATTATTTCATTCGTCGGTGATAAGAACATTCTATTCATACAAGTTATCTTAGGTGATATGATTCACTATATGATCTACCAGTTATTCTTAAGATTGAATAGAGATTTACAAGTACCCTAGCCTTTGGGCTCCAAGTTCACAGACTGTGGGGAAAAGCTGACCTTGTTTGAGCTCTAAGTTTTCATTGTGACAAATTATTTTGCAGGAGGGTTTTGGCTAGTTAAATTTTTTTAAATTATTCATCCATAATATTTATGACAAAATTCTCAAATTTTTTATTTTATCTTGGGCTACAAAAATTTAATTTGCTAATGAAAGCTAATATTTGAATATTGTAAATATTTATAAATTATTCTAACCCTTGCTTTAATTTTGTAGCAATTGGGGTTTGGGGATTTTCTGAATTTTTTGTATATATTGGGGTTTTGGGAATTCTTTCTATTCATATGTGAAGGTAAATTTTCAAGCCCTCAAGGAGATCGAATTCTTTTGTGAAGGAACTAACCCTAAGGCTAGGGTTTTGAGGGTTTTTCTCTTTCAAGTAAGACGTCTAGCCTTTTGAGCCAAGTCGTTGAGTTTCTTGAGGTAGATCTGTTGAGAAATTTAGGGCAGCTAGATTAAATGATTTCTCCTACTTTGATAATTGCTTGTGATGTATTTTTACTTAACTTGATTAGCTTCTTCTTTCACTTGATTATTATTAGTGTTCTCTATCATCAAACAACTACCAAACAATAAAATCAATGAGATAGTAGGACACAAGATGTAGGCTATCAGTCAAGGCCAAAACCTCTCCTCTTGAGAGGAAAACCCACAAGAATTCTTCTCTTCTTATGGAAGTTCAATTGACAAATTCCAAGACCTATGACCCTTAACCAAGACCCCTCCAAGACCAAGTCAAAACCTCTCCTTGATTAATTTCTCTTCCTCCAAGTCAACGCTGGTCAAACTTGCTTCACAACTTCAGATTTCAACCCTTTTTCAGAATTTTGGCTGCTTGTTGCAAGACTGCAATTTCAACCTCTTCTACAGACACCCTAGTTCACTCGTGTGGCTAGAATATGGATCAATTTGCCTCTTCTCCTTCGCTTGACTTGCCTTCTCTTCCTTTTCAATTCGGCTTGCAAAGTAGACTTCTTGTCACTGAAATCTTGGCTCCTGCAACTCGTCTTCACTGCAACAAAGTGATGCTCTCAACTTCGCACATGTGGAGGAATATAGCCCAAAACAGACCCAAAAATTTCGATTTTCTTCTGCTTGTTTCCTCTCCTCTTCCTTGCTCTTCTTTAGGACTCTTTCTTGCCTTAACCAAACTTCTTGAATGAGGCCAAGTGCTCCTTTATATAGGCTTCATTGAGTCCCTTAATAGGCTGACATGTCCTTCTAGATAGGTTGACTTGTCCTTTTTGAAGGCCAACTTGTTGTAACACCATGACGAGGTCTTGGAGGGTCTTTTCACTCTACTTTGACTCAAGTACATTTTCCTTTACAATGTGTAACATGCCCAAAAGGGTCTTTCATACATGACAACGACTCAATTGACTTGTAGACTCAATGGCAAGCCCTAGAAGCACTCAATGGGTGCTTGACCTATAAAATAAATTTATTCTATTTACATCAAATACATAAAATCATGATTACATATGTCATTATGAAGACCGAACCTAGTTACATATTTCAACAAGATCTAGGCCTAGGAAGGCAAGATCTAGCCTCTAACCCTCCTCCAAGCTTAACGATCAGCCACGAAGGGAAGCCACTAGCCCCACAAGGTGAGTTTTTGAAGTATTTTTGGTGAATTTTTGGTTTTGGCTAATGCATGTTGATGTTTGCAGGGGTTTCATAACTTTTTTAGGGCTCCAAGGCCTAGATGCAACCTCTTCCCCTTCATTTAGTGAGTCATTGCCCCTATTTGTCCTCTTCCTAGCAGTGGCAGGTTGTTGAGGGCCTTCCCTGCCTTGTCGTGGCCTTTTAAGGCCTTTTCCCTAGAGCCGAGGGCCATTTAGGCCCTGTTTTCCTTCGCTGCAGCCCCCACTGATCCTTCCATGAGCCCTAGAGGGCTTCTCTGCCCTAGCCGCAGGCCTATAGGCCTTTTCTCTCTCATCTGTGGCCTATCTAGGCCTTGAAGCCCTAATTGTTGCCCTTCCTTGACCGCCTAGCTTCATTGTTTGCCTTCCTAGCCTCAGCGTTGGCCTATTTAGCCTTTCCCTATCACTCATTCAGTCATATCTTGAGTTGGCATTGGTTTTGTGGCTCTAACATCTTGTTTTGCAGACATCTCAAGTGGTTTTGGAGCTAATGGTTATGGTTACAAGTGGATAATTTCATTGAGGACTCCTAATTCACCAACAAGGCCATTAGGCCTAGTGGTTTGACCTCCTATCCCTCCTTTCTCATCACTAATGCATCTATAATTCTGAAGCATATTGTTGACAGTGGTATGTTCAAGGCATAAACACACATAAATCAAGTCTAAACTCATTAATCATTCACCTAAAGCAATAAACTTTGATCTCATGATTACATTGGTGTATGACAAGTGAATTTTTGGAGGATTGTGGTTGAATTTCAAGGTCTGATATATCACCTACAGCCACCATAAGTCACCTACAGCAGTGGCATAAATACATAAGAGTGGCGTAAAGGCTAACATATAATCATTTCATCTCATTGGTAAAACATTTTTATGGTTAGGCTTGCATATTGATTGAGAATTTAAGGACTGTTGTGATCATCTTCTTGGCTGCCATCTTTTGCATCTCTTGCATTCACTATTAGCAACATATGTGCTCTCACTCTCAATAAGAAAATAATTAGATTCAATTGGCAATTGTTGCATGAGATAAACTTGCTGCCCTCATTAGTTATTATTGTTCTCTTAACATCAAGCATATCGTTATTCTCCAAGTTGCCAAGTGGTTTATATATTGAAAAGCATTGATACATTGCTAGCTTCTATTGTGACATTGGTCTTTAAAGGAATTCTTACTTGTCATTGTTATAATTGCTAAAGGAATTGATAAGTGGTTACATTGCTTTTCATTGTTATAGTAGAAATATTGGTTTTCATTGTTATGGTAGAACAAGCATTTCTTGTGGATTTACTTTGTAAACAAGTATACTAATTAGTAACATTGTGTTTTGCAAGTGACCATCACATCTAAGTTCATAATCTTGCAAATCTACTAACTCTTTAAAGCACCTAATTGGTACATCAACATTGTTAAGAGAAACATTGGACTTGTGTACTTATTGTTCTTTGACCGAGTGATTGTCCATTGTAAGATTGATAATCTTGAATTGCTCGGCACAACATTTTCTGACACCATCTAATTGTTTCATTGAGCACTGCTTTTGGTGAAGATTGTCCTTGTAAATTGTTAAGTACTTTTCTTTTGCTCTAAATCGTATATCATTGTTTGGGTAATTCAAAGTACTTAAAACTATAAACAATATCACCTAAAGGCTAATCACTCATTTTGCAACTAGCATTCTAGGAGTAGTGTTGCATTAATTAACTTACCTCCAAGCATAACCTTGGTTGAAAGACGATAGGACCACCTCTCTCACCTAGCTTGCAAAACTAGACCCTCACTTGTGGTTAACATGGTGACCTTGTAGTTGTAAAAGCCACAGTCTTTGCAACACCAGAGGCATCAGGTGGTTAGAAGTCCAGGGGAGGTATCGTTAATATAGCCTTTGCTATCTTCTCCTGGGTTTCTCTCCACAACCTACACTTGAAACTAGCTTCTAAACAACTAAGAGAAAGGATTCATTTAGATAGGCATCTAATTTAAAATTAACCAAGAGTTTGCACTTCACATAGATATAGGTGTCACATATCATATAGGATAGTGTGCATCTTAAGCAACAACTATCCATCCAGTGACTTGGTAAAAATCTGATTTTGCAAGTGATTTGACTCCATAAGGCACTGGTCTTTCCAATAATCCAATCAAATTGTGCTAATAATTAAACTTGTGAATCATCATTAACCAGGTTGCTAGGCCATTTAGTTGTGTCTCCCAAACTAGTTGATTCACGACAAGTCTTTCATTCACACATTTCATAGGGACTACCCCACATAGCTTGATATAGGGAGACAGCTAGAATGAAGAGGGCAGGGATTAGAGTGACAGCCCCTACCCTAAGTCGTTGTTGCATTCACTTGTCCAATTTGAGCGACAACAATACCCTTTCTAAAACAAGCAATTTTATCATTATTGTAACCTTGGAACCATCCTTTTCTCCCTTTATTCATAAGGGATACCACCACTCATTAAAGCATTATAATCTCTTGGGAGCTAGGAGAGTCTCCTAGGCATCCCCCCCTACCTAGTGGGGGACCTCTTGTGTTGTGTCTCATCTTTTGTGGTTTGCTTTCATTGGGTTAAAATTTACTTAACACACAAAACATTAGAGTAGGTTTCAATTTCATAGATTAGATTTCATTTTATGTTATTAGATTAGATTTCAATTTTTGCAAAGAGTAACGAACCCCATCAAGTTCTCTTATGCTCCCCATCATTGCAAGCCTAGCTTGATCCTTGCACAATACCCAGAAAGAGCTTGTTGGTTGACTTAGTCTAATAGGTAAAATCACTTTGTCTTTATTGAGAGATTGGGGGAAAACTAAAGGTTGACTTGTGAAATCATGCTAGGAGCTAGATTCTCCTAGCGTTGGATCTCCTTGCAACTGGCTGACTTCTAAAATTAGGGGAGTCATTGAAGCTAGCTTCCTCCTGTTGGATCTCCTTGCAGCTTTCTCTACCTCATTCAAAGGATAAATATTAAGGGGAAACATATCTTAGATCAGATTTACTTCTTTTTAGATATCTCTCTTTTAGATCCATCACATAAATGAATTAATTGTCGATGTGTTTCGAACCAACCAATGTGGTTCGTCATCAAGACAATTTAGATGAAAAGACTTTGATCCAACAGGGGTATAAAAGGGGCGAAGAAATTAGGTCAAAAGTTATTCTACAAAGAATTAACAATTAGAAAAAATAATAATAAATAATAAATATAAATAATTATATTTATTCAAAAGAAATAAATATAAATAATCCCTCAGATCTAGGTGGCAATCACAATGACCCAAACCTCCATGTGCATCAAGTTGGCAGTACCTCCAGCCTAGAAACAAACTTTGGCGATGCACTCAGCTCATTTCTCATAGTGCCTCGAGAAGCGAGAGAGGGGGTGGTGTCAAGTCCACCCCCCTCAAGCATTTAAAGCGCATTAAGCACTTGCCTTCTCCACTTGCCCTCCACAACTATTGTCCACCATTAAAACAATGGAAGCCCTCACCCTACAATTCAATTCTAGTTTTCGAGAGAAGGTGGTCTCTCCGCTCTGTCTCAGAACCTTTCATTTTGCGGCCTTACATCCATGGTTCGAGATCAAGCCTAGCAAAGGAGAGCATGGGCAAGGTCGACCTCCTCACCCTCCCTAGCATGGGCATGGAGATGAGCACTTCGACAATGGAATTCCCCACTACTTTAGACACATGGTGGTTGATCTTGAAGCCCATGAGTTTCAAACCTTAAGAGACCACCTCTAGGCCTTGCGCAACAACTAGGTCGTCATTACAGAGATCAGAAGGACATTAATGTGTTGCTTGAGGGTCATGTGATGGACTTGGATTATCACCGCCACCATGCTAAGTCGACATACAGTCAAATTGCTCATCTGTTAGGCATGGAACCTCAGGGGTTTGATTCCCCATCAACGAATACGATCTGCGATTCCTCTTACTCTCCAGAACTCACAGGCGCTCTTCATGCTAGGTCACGCAGTTCCTCTCCTCGTCATCACCGCAAGTTGATATCGCACCCAATGGACATGGGTCCTTCCCACAGTTCAAGAGGGGGCCCCAGTTGCCAGACCAACAGACCCGACAGCCTTGTCAATGACTCAATGCAATGATTGAATTTCATGCTTCCTCTAATCGTCCAGCCGCTTCTAAGCTTCCTCTACCCGATGACCTAGATTTCTACAAGCCATGCCTAGTGGTTGAGGAGAATCCATCGGAGCATCAAGTCAGATAGCTCGACCTCTCAAGGTACTGTGCTAAGTAACCGAATTTGTCCCCCCCCCCCCGATGTGCCCTGAATCCCACGTGTCAGACACAATTCTCAAGGGACACGTGTTTGATTCATGGGTTTGAACACGTGGGACTTGCTAGGTCCGCGAATTTGATTCACCTGGCAGCATGTCACAATTTTGGGACACGCCCCTCTAGGAAGCGTGTTGCGGCTCCTTAAAAGCATAATTTGGGTTGGTTTCTCTTCATTGTTGTGTGTCTCTTTTGTTCTGGGTGTGTGGGAGCAAGTAGCAAAGGGTTTAGCAGCGTTTTGGAGGTGATTCAAGCAACTGGTAAGTGCATTTTGCTTACATTTTTTTTCCATTTTTGCTATAGAAATTTGCCTATCCATTTTGTTTACATGCTAGTGTATTTTTTCTTTATTTTTTTTACAGCATTCATGACTAAACCCAAGGCAGCAAGGAAGGGGAAGAATGTCCCCATTTGTAATGCCCCCCTTGTTCCAATTTCAGCAGCGTCTTCTAGTGCTCCCTATGTTGGAAGTGGGGCTGCAACAACAGCTTCAAACGTTGAGGGAAAATTAAATTTAGAAAGACAACAAGCTCAAGAAAGTAAATATCCCTTGTGGAAGTATGTCACAAGAGATCAAGGGCCAGTGAACAAGTTAAAGGGAGGCAATGTTCTTTGGACATGCAGCGATTGCAACAATCAATTCAAGAGTACTTATTTATGTGTGAAAGCGCATTTGTTGGGCTTACCAGGTTGTGGAATTAGAGCATGGGCAAATGTGTTTGTAGCTAAGAGGAAAGAAATGGAAAAAGAGGCCAATGTTGGTGTGGCAAGGGTGGCTACATCATCTAAAAAAAGAAGAATGAGGATCCCCTTCCATTCTTGAGGAAAAGCAGCAGCAAATTTCCATTTGAGAGTTTTGGTGGGGGTGTAGGTCAAGCAGCAAAAAGAAAGGCAATGGCACTTGGTCCAATGGACAAGATATTTCACAAAGAGAGACGAGAAGAGCTTAATATCACCATTGCCTGCATTTTCTATCTGAACTTCATATTTAATGTTGCACGGTCACCTTTATTTATTAAGTAACTCAAGGGGCTCCATCAGGGTATGTGCCTCCTGGGTCAGAGAGGCTTCGAACCACATTGTTGACTAAGGCAAAGAAAGAGGTGGATAAAATGCTTGAGCTTATTAAATCAGCATGGCCAATGTCTAGGGTTAGTATTGTTTTTTATGACTGGACAGATCTAGCACACCACCCACTCATCAACTTCATGGTGTCTTCCTTGAATGGACCAGTTTTCTTGAAATCAGTGGATGCACTTGGAAAATACAAGGATGCACAAAATATAGGTGAGTTGTTCATTAAAGTTATCGAAGATGCAGGTGTTGATTCTTGTGTGCAAATCATTACGACAATGCACCTGTTTGCAAGGTTGTTGGCATGATTACGGAAGCTAAATATCCACAAGTATTTTGGACACCTTGCATTGTCCATTCCTTGAATTTAGCACTTAAAACTATTGCTCCTGATGTACCTTGGATTAGAAGTATTATTGAGGATGCACGGCATATCAGCGACTTTGTACAAAATCATACCAATGTCCTTACAATCTACACAGAGTACACACACCTATCGTTGATGAAGATTGCAGATACACTATTTTCCTCTGCATTCATCATGCCAAAGAGGTTGAGGGAGGTCAAGACAGCTCTTGGGACCATGGTTATTTTAGAGTCTTGGTCTCTTTGGAGAAAGACAGATCAAGTAGCCTCAAAAAGTGTCAAGGACATAGTGTTAAATGATGCTTGGTGGGAGAGGGTAGATCTCACTATTACGATCATGGACCCTATCATTTCTTTGCTACGAATTGTGGATATAGACCAGCCCATCCTAAGGAGGTTTAGGAGGAATGGGATTCCATGATTGAGTCTGTGAGGACCATTATTTTACAGAGTGAGTGCCCTGAGTATGAGACATCATTGGAGGCCTTCTTCACCACCATACAAGATATTCTTGTCAGTAGGTAAGACAAGAATTGCACACCTTCGCATTGTTTGGCCAACTCGTTGAATCCAAAATACTACAACCATGAGTGCCTAAATGGTGGGCCTTCTCGCAGATTCCCTCCTTACATGGACGGTGAAATTTCACGGGGGAGGAAGGATGCATTGAGGCAGATAATTCAGGATAGAGCATCCCTTGATGAGGTGGAGGATGCCTTTGCAGAGTTTTCCACTGGCACTGGGCGATTTGCAGGCTATGATGTGATGCAGACAACATGCCCTCCTCTACAACAGTTATCCATGAGGCTCCTCTCTCAGGTTACTTCATCCTCTTATTGCGAGAGGAATTGGAGCACATATGGAAATTTGTATAGTTTCAAGAAGAGCAGTCTTGAGCAGTCCAGGGCAGAGACAATGGTGTATTTGCACACCAAATTTTGTCTTATTTACAAGAAGAGGGAGGAGTGGTTGAAGGGAAAGACAAAGATGTGGGATGTGTTCCCTGATATGGATTTAGACAGCAGTGTTGAGTTGGCATTGGCCAACTTGGATCTTAATGAGCCAGTGCTAGAGCTTGTCACTTTTGATGATGGTGATACTCTTGAGGGGTCATCCTCCACACTAGTAGATGCAAATATTACATTGGATACAAAGGAAGAGGATGCAGAGGAGAGCAATGGTGACCATGACAGCGATGCCGATTTTGGTGATAATGAATGATGAACTACCTACTACCTTGTAGTTGTTTTGTATTTGTTATTTCTATTTGACATTGCAATTGCTAGTCAGGAGTCCTCAGGAATCAATACCTATGTAACACATTTTGATTTTGATGACTTAATGAGAAAACTGCAATTTCTTGTCTTTCTCGTATTGGATCATTGATGAATCTGTCATGATTTTATTTGTATGCATAATGTTACAAATTTACAATGTAGAATCTAGATGTATGTCTAAATTTGTATCATCATGAGAATTTGTGTAATATGCAATCATTGAAATATCTATTTAGTATTATATATATAACATGTCCTACGTATCCTATTATGAGGGGTCTACGTGCCCTGTGTCAGGCGCTCAAATTTGTGTGTCCTACATGTAATTATATAAATATTTAATAGTTTATATATAAAAGAGAATTAGGGACCAAAATTTAGATTAAATCAATAATAATTTATTATAAATAAAATAATTAATATATATACATAATTATTATAATTATCTAAATATTTATTTACTTATTCATATATTAGTCAAATAAAACTAGGACTAAAAAATGTTATTAATAAATAAAAAGGGAGGTAAAAAATAAAAATAGAGGTTAAATAAATAAAAATTAAATCAAATAAAACCAAAATAGAAGGAAAACTAAACTAAGTAAATAAAGATAATATTATTAATCCTTAATATTATTATTAAAAGTAAAAATAATTCTAAGTCAAATATAAATGAGGCTAGGGTTTTACTGATTTGTGGCTCTTCTCTTCCCGCTGATGTGAATCAAGGTTCTGCCTCAAACCAATTGACAGTGCCAAGGTGCAGCAAACGAGCTCTAGATCTTTCTTTTTGCAAGGATCGAATTATTTTCCCACCTTTGCTTACAAAGGACAGATTTATGTTTGGTTGTGATTTATATACGACCGGCGAGGGAACTGACAGAAAATCAAATTGTTGGATCTATTCGCTCGCATCGTATTTACGTGGAGAGGGGATCGGAGCTCGATGTTGTTTCATGGTTCCCACAGTGACACGACTCTCTGTTTTGTATATGGGTCGCAGAAGCCCCAAAATATCTATGACAACCTCGGGCGTGGCCTCCTACACTTCCCTTATCATAGAAGGAAAAAGTGAGGCTCCCATATCCAAAATAGTCGCTCAATCTCCCTGGCGAGTACAGGAGGCAGTGATAGATCTCATGAAAAGTACCAGGGTTATACAAACTGCGGATTCCGACGACACAGTCTTCCAAATTGTATTCATCTTGTGCAGCGTCTATCGACCCCCCAAGAACAGATCCAAACAGACGATGATGGAGGATCTTCAACAAACTTCACTTCTCCTGCACAAAGCGTTGATCTCATCATTTCTCCTTGGATCTCTCAATATTCTGGAGAAAAGAATCTTCGGCGAAGCGATTATCACCAGATCCACATCCCCTTCTCAAAACACAAGATCTAAGACCACGAAAGGGGTATACCCAATGTTCTTACCAGATCCTCGAATGGGGTCTACAAAACAAGGCCTTTGATTACAATCTGTGCACCAGACTCGTGACCTCCTGCTCTTTAATGATGTCAAGATTCTAGTTAGAGGTTTATTCTATGGCTTCTCTAGGGTTGCAGTATACGAACAGCCATGGGAGGCGAGAGATAAGTATGGAATCACCCTTAATCAACACAAATTGAACGCAGGTAGAGAGTGCATCCTGGTTGAGATTAACAAAGGGATGGATCCTGAAGATCAATCACCAGCAACGCCCAAAGGAGACTCGATCCAAATCTTTATCAGAACACTGAGAGGGAAAACAGTTTGCATGAGGATCAAGACTTGGGAGCGAGTACAAGATCTTAAACAAAAGATTCAAGACCAATTGGGTATCCCAGCAAGTCTTCAAAATCTGATTTATGCAAGGAAATCATTGTATAAGGACTACAAGTTGCAACACTATGGTATTGGTCACGATTCGACCATCATCCTTAACTTGAGACTCATTGGAGGATGCTCTGGATCTAGCTCAAAAGGCCCAACCTCTTTCAAAGATGCAATCAAAGGGAAGGCGAAGCCACAAAAACAACCAAAACAATCCCCCACTCTTCCTGGTCCTTATATCGTGGAACAGATGACCCAGGTGCCAGCTTTGACAGTCAACCTGACTGAGGTAAATGAGATTTATGATGATTTCCATACAAGAGCAGTTGTATGTCAATTTAATGGCTTTTGGCCCAAATCATCGTTACTACATCAATGGATTTTCTCTACTTGGACAAAAAGCTATGATATCCATCTATGCTCTAGGGGCTTTTTCATTGTAAAATTTGATATAGTAAAAGATAAGGATTATGTATTAAACAAGGGGTCGTGGTTTTGGGGCAATGAGGGACTATTCATGATACCTTGGTTTCCGAGCTTTGATGCAAATAACATGGTAGTTTCCAAAATGCCCGTATGGGTCAGGCTACATAATCTACCATTGCATTTTTGGCACCAGAAAGTATTAGAAGGAATTGGCAACTCTTTGGGGAGATTCTTAAAGGTGGAGGCAAAACGAGTCTCAAAAGAAATTTCCACCTTTGCCAGAATCTGTGTGGAGGTAGACCTTAGTAAAGGTTTACCTAATGGCATTATGTTGTTTCACAACAATATGCAGTGGACACAGCCCCTTGACTATGAGAACACGGCTTTTCGTTGTCGTACATGTCTTTGAACCAATCATCTTCAAAGCACATGTCCTCAAGTTAAAAAAGATCCCAAAAGAAAAAAGAGACAACCTCAAAAGCCAAAAGGTTGGCAATTTTCAGAAACTCTGGATGCAAAAACCACAAATGATCAGAAACCTCAGGACAATTCGCAGAAGGAAGAGGCTGAGCATAGCTCTGCATTAGTTACAATGCCTTCCAATCAGTAGCAGACGAGGGAGATGATTACATAGGAAAAAGAAGGAAGTGGTACCAAACGAACCCATGTATCAGAAAGTTCGGACTCTGATAAAGAAATCCCAGCAAATGTAAAAGAGAACCAAATGACTATTGTATCATCCACGCCCAACTCTAATGGTTGGCAGAAAGTGGAAAAAAAGAAAGGTAGAAAAGAGTAAACTAGTTTAACTCTCTAATGAGTTTTATTGATCTTGGACACCAGGATCTGTTATTTTATGCATATGCTTTTTAGCATCTACAATATGTAATTTTGTTCAAATGAATAAAATTGAGATTTTCCCTTGGGAAAAAAATATGAGGCTAATAATAATCTTGTTATAAATAAAGAATAATAGATAATAAATAGCCAAAAGGTAAAAATTCACCAAAGGTAATAAGGGGATAAATAGAATAAGAAGGTAATGCAAGTTTTTAGTAGTAATACAAATAAATAAGTAGGAAATAGTAATAAAAAACCAAGAATGACTAAAATATACCTCAATGAAAAGGAAAATAAGGGGTGAAGGGGAACAACCAAAGACAAAAGTTTGAAAACCAAAGAACCAAGGAGGCAAAAGGAGGATAAGAAGAATATCATGAGGGGAGAGCGAGGATGAAATTAAGAAGAATATTTTGAGGAGACAGCAGGGATCCAATTTCTATTGATTCTCCAACCGTCATCCCTAATAAGATTGTTGGCAGCTAGTTTCTCTAACTCGATGGCTTCTCTAAACTTTTTGTGATGATAATGAGAAATCTTAGCTAGGACACAAGCATCCTCAATACAAATGTGATGCTTAGCTTTTACAGAATGCTCAACAAGAGCCAAAGAGCGAGAGTGATTATGCTTGATGTCCATAGCATGTTCCTAAATTCTACGCTTGATGGAACGACATGCCTCACCTATATAAGGCTTTCCACAGGAACAGGGGATCATGTCAACCCCTTTAGTGTAGGGGTCAATCCAAGGTTTACACAGAGATATTGTTTTTTTTAAGTATATGAGCCGACTTGTCTGTGGTTCCTTAAATAAAAAGAAGATGGACATTGGCAATGGGATTGCTGGAGTCAGTTTTGGCTCTAGGTCCTTTTGTCACTTTTGCCGCCTTTTGGAAGGCTTTCAGGCCTTGATGCTTTCTATAACCATTGTTCATGAAAACCTCTAAAAGATGAGCTTTCTCATCATTGATATGAAGATCATCAGAAATCCTAAGGGCTCTGGTAGCAAGGGTTTTCAAACACCAAATTTGCTACCAAAGCCCTTAGGATTTATGATGATCTTCATATCAATGATGAGAAAGCTCATCTTTTAGAGGTTCTCATGAACAATGGTTATAAAACGCATCAAAGCCTAAAATCCTTCCAAAAAGCAGCAAAAGTGACAAAAGGACCTAGTGCTTCTAGCAATCCCATTACCATTATCCATCTTCCTTTTATTCAAGGAACCACAAAAAAGTTGGCTCGTATTCTTAAGGAAAACAAAACCTCTACCACCTTTAAGCTGCTTACCACTATTCGGTCTTCCCTTGGGTCTGTCAAAGACTGGACTGACCCCTCTAACACTAAAGGGGTTTACATGATCCCCTGTTCCTGTGGAAAGCATTATATAGGTGAGATAGGTCGTTCCATCAAGCGTAGAATTCAGAAGCATGTTGCAGACATCAACCATAATCGCTCTTGCTCTTCAGCTCTTGCTAAGCATTTTGTAAAAACTAAGCATCACATTTGTATTGAGGATGCTTGTATCCTAGCTAAAATTTCTCATTATCATCACAGAAAGTTCAGGGAAGCCATCAAGATAAAGGAACGAGTCACCAAAAATCTTAATACGGACGACAGCTAGGGAATCAATAGAAATTGGATCCCTACTCTCTCCTCGAGATATTCTTCTTAATTTCATCCTCGCTCTCCCCTCATGATATTCTTCTTAGCCTCCCTTTGACTCCTTGGTTCTTTGGTTTTCATCCTTTTGTCTTTGGTTGTTCCACTTCACCCCTTCTTTTCCTTTTTATTGAGGTATATTTTAGTCATTCTTGATTTTTTATTATTATTTCTTACTTGCTTATTTGTATTAGTACTAAAAACTTGCATTATCTTCTTATTCTATTTATCCCATAATTACCTTTGATGGATTTTTACCCTTGGCTATTTATTATCTATTATAATTTATTTATAACAAGATTATTATTAATATTTATTATTAGCCTCATATTTAGATTTGACTTAAGTTTATTTATTTTTACTTGTAATAATAATATCAAGGACTAATAATATTATCTTTATTGACTTATTTTAGTTTTCCTTTTATTTAGGTTTAATTACACTTAAATTTTATTTTAACCTCTCTTTTTATTGTTTACTTCTTTTTTATTTATTATTAACATTTTTTAGTCCTAGTTTTATTTGACTAATATATGAATTAAGTAAATAAATATTGAGATAATTATAATAGTTATGTATTTATAATAAATTATTATAACGGGGTGTGAGTCATCAGAATGACCTCTTTAGGAATTGTGCCATGATTATCACCCGATAGGAAGAGATGGAGGGTGGTCTTGTTACAACCCTCGCACATTCGAACAGTATTGCAAATGTGGCACTGCGCATGCAGATAATTAATGTTACAAGGGAAGGTCGAAAGGACACCTCCTTGTCGAGGTTTATGACAGTAGCTTTCAATTCTCAAAAGGAAGTATTTTTGTTCTAGTCACTGGAATAGTTACAGGGTTCTTGGTAAGCTTGAGGCGGAACATGAAGGAGTTTCACGTGATCCGCCACCCTGGTGCAGACGGCTACCTTCTTCCTATGGTTAATGACAGTGGGTATGTTATTTTTCTAAGTCTCCCTTATATTCCTTCCCCTGTGAGCCAAGTTCATTTGATATATCGATGGGAAAGTGTTTACAATTCGATGCCTGGAGTCAGCTAGAATTTCCTCCGGGAATTCTAGAAGGAAAAAGTTGGTTTTTATGATGGGTTGTCTGAATATTGTACTATATTGGTGTAGATTTCCGTAAATGAACTATGTAGTGTTTTCGATCTGTCCAATGTTATGGAATAACTGTGGAAGCCTCAGATCATTGTACTATTGTTTCTGTCTATTTTGGAATGTTGTTATCTCGAATGGGGATGTACTTGAGTTTTCTGGTATGGAATTCAATATATATCTCATGCATGGATGATTGTGTTTATATCGTTGCTTGTTTGTTGTTTTTGTTGGTTGTTAAGAATCGGGATCTACTGGGTAAGGTCCCTCTTGATTTGACTCGGTATCTTGCCTTAAAATGGTTCGAGGAGCCTCGGGTTGATGTTTTCGGCCTCTTGCGACAGACCCAAATCATTCCTAAGGGAAATTGTTGGGTTTTTAGCCCTAATGCTCACTATTGTATGGATTTATGTTGTGGTATCCAAGTTTACTTTTACAGTGTGTGTACTAAGACCTTAAGCTTGTTATCGGCTTCAAGCTTGAGGTCTTGGCTTCCTCTCTCAGGGTTTCATATCATTGCGGTGTTTGTTTACGTAGCAACATAGTTTGCCCCTCTTCTGGCCAAGGCTACTCAACTAGTGGAGGTCGTGAGCGCAATAGAAATGCACGGCAACATAGTGGCAGCATCCAACCCCAGCCTCGCCATGCTAGGGGCAGAGGCCGCAAATCTACTTCGAGACTCAACTCAGTCATACCAAACAGGCACTTCTTAGGTTCGTCAATTAATATCGGGTTGGGAAGCAAAATTAAATTAACAGGCAGCAAGTGCAGAGTTAGATATGGAAGAATGGCAAGACTTGGTGTCGGACCATGGACACTCCAGAGATCGGACCTCTCAAAATAAGCAAATTGTCTACCTTTACTAGCTGATGAAGAATATCATGGCCAAAGTTTTGATGAACCCTCCAGCTGCCTCTTCCAAGACTAATCCTAGACTACAGGAAATTCGTAAGGTATTTCAACTTATTCAATTCTAGGTCCAACAACAAAATGCCCGCCTTAGTCGCATTGAGAAACATATTCCCTGTCTCCCTCAGACAAAATTACCTGGTTTGAATGCGAAAGACCCAGCTCTAGTGGACTCATCCGATGACTAGTAGTTTGTTTGGCTTAGTTTTGGCTTTAAATTTTGTTACATATAGATGAAGAATCTACAAACTATGTTATCTTGCTTTAGTTATTTAGATTTTAGAGGACTTAAAGATACCCAAACATATATAGCTTTGTTAGGCAATCTTAAACTTTTATGTTTTTGGATGGCTTATAATGTAGTTAGGTGGCCAACAGATTTGGTTTCCCTCTAGGCAAGTTGAGCCAACCTAGCCATTTGAATTTTGGTTATAACCCGCCTTTTTTAAGAAAATGAATGAAAAGGTCTTGCCAAGCTTACAAAAAAAATTATTATAATCTTGATTTTGGCCCCTAATTCCCTTACTATATATAAACTGTTAAATATTTATATAATTAATAATAATCTTGTTATAAATAAAATATAATAGATAATAAATAGCCAAAGGGTAAAAATTCACCAAAGCTAATAAGGGGATAAATAGAATTATAATAGTTATTTATATATTTATTTAAATTATAATAAAGTATTATTTATTTATTTAGTCCTGATTTTATTTACCCCTAATTCCCTTATTTTAATTTATTTTTATATTATTTATTTTTTATTATTGAATCTTTTATAATAATTATTTTATTTATAATAAAATATTATTTATTTATGCACTCTTGGAAGCTTATATTCGGATTCAAGTGAAGGAGGATGAAATAGTCTGGGCCATATCTCAACATGGTAATATCTTAATTTTGGCCCCTAATTCCCTTATTATATATATAAACTATTAAATATTCATATAATTATAATAGTTATATATTTATTTGATTTATTTATAATAAAGTATAATTTTATTTACTCCCTAATTCCCTTATTCTAATTATTTAGATTGATTTATTTTGAATTATTATAATTATTTATATTTATATTATTTATTATTACTATTGAATCTTGTATTGAATTATTTTTTCTAATGGTTAATTTCTTTGTAGTTTAACATTTGACCTAGCTTCTTCCCCCTTTTTATACCCATGTTGGATCAGAGTCTCTTCATCTAAATTGTCCTGATGATGAATCACATCTAAATTTTCCTGATGATGAACCTCAATGGTTGGTTCAAAACGCATCAACAATTAATTCATTATGTGATGGATCCGAAAGACAGATATCTAAATATTTCTACTCAAGCAGAAGCCTCCATTCAAATAGATTTACTTTTCTTGCAATCACACATCTCAATTGTGGACTCATACAAATCACCACATATCCATCATCTCACTTCACTAAATGATCTAAATCCAAGTGAAATCTAACTTAATAAAATTTACCAAGAACATTATCCACAGCGTTTACTTTTATAGCATTGGGTTGATATTTCATTTGCCATATTTACTTTTGAGCAACTAGCAATTTCTTTGGGCATTTTACTTTCAAGCATAAGCATTTACCTTTTGGCACTAGTTTTTTTTACCTTTCATTTATGTCATTTGATCATTTGCTTATCTATCTTGCTTATCTTGTATATTGATGGTGAATGTAATTATTTGCTCATCTATCTTTCATATTACATGTTGATGGTTGAATGTATTCTTGTGTTATTCAATTAACTCCTAAAACATTTCTTATTTTGCTATAGCTTTAGTTGAGCCTTAGTTATTTTCCTAGGGACTACCCCCCTTGGCTTCGCTAGGAGTTAGCCTAGATGGAGGAGTTAAGAATCAAATGACAGCTACTCAACTTGAGACTTGTCCCCAAGGCCACACCAAGCAGATTAAAGATTTTCTCCACATTAGCCCGGGTGTGGATAAGGCAGCAACAATGTTCAACATAGAAGGACATCTTTGGACATACCCTACCTTGAGGGTTTATCCAAGTGATTTGTACATATTGCTTGTACATACCCTCGCAAATGTTGTATTCATTATGGAGGAAGCTTATCCAACAAAATACCCACGGAAATAAGGAGATCTAAGACTTTAATGTACCAGCATTGAGACCGAGCCGAAAGACTGGTTGTTGCAATGGACTCTGATGAACAATAGGCCAAGTATGGATATCTGTCACACCCCTACGTTGTATCAGCGAAACTCCAAACACGGTGTAGAAGTGAGACAAGGATGATGCGTTCAGGAGTTGTCTATTTGCATTAAATGAAGTAATGAAGGATGATGGTTTGTACTATGTCTGTTGATGACCAATTAGACTCTAGTAAACCAAGTCCAAAAACGTCGGACCCATATAGAACTATGGGTCGAACAAGAGTGTCCATGAGCAGCATCTTGGATGATATGTCCAAAAAGTGGTGCTAAAAACACTCTCTCTAAAAGGGCCAAGGACCCATTGCCTCTGTTGATTCGAGGCTGAAGTGCATGCTACAAACTAAAGCAAGGACCTATGAACAATATCTCCATACAAGTATATGTGGTGGTGATCTCGATCTCCTCACCTTTGAAGAGGAAGTATTAATTAGAGAGAATCTTCTTCGATGCATTGAAGATCATGACAATGGTTTTACTCAAGTTGATTGTCAACTAATGAAGATCACAGAAAAGAGCCAGGGCATCCAGTTGTCACTGCAATCCATTCAAGGATGAGGCTAGGAGGACCACATCATTTGCAAACAAAAGGACAAAAATCAAGGCATGGTGTATAAGGCAACCATCACCATCCTAAACATGTTCAATTAAGGACTCCAGCTTGTCAATGTAGATCCCAAATAATGTGCGGGAGGGGGCAACTTAGTTTAACCACAATCGTACTCTGAATGAAATCTGATAGACCATGTGTTGTGCACAGGCAACCCAGGACTAACTCGTGTAGACACATGATGACTAACAATAGGGTCTCTAACATGCCAATGTTTCCTACCTTCTGCAACCCATGTAGCCCTTCCTCATTGTGCACAACCTCCATGTGTGGTTGTTTTTGCTACAGATTTTTGTTGTACAATCTTGCTAGGAATGATCCTTGCTACAAACATTAATCTCTTGCATATTTTCTCTAGACCTTGCACACTTGGATGAAATTCCTTCTTCACCCAACCATTGAGATCCTCATTATCTTATTGTGTCTTGTGCTTATTGTTTTGTGTCGTCCTCGTCCATCTAATCTTGTTTTTATAAGCTTGAATTGTTGACAGAATCCATAACCCTAATCTCCAAACTGATTGACGGTTGAGATTAGATCTCACCTCACTTGAGATCAACAGTTGGAATTCATCTAATTCACTAATGCAAATAACCTTTGCATTTCATTAGATTAAACTCGCCTTTTTTATAAAAAGCACTTCACTTAAATTAATCCTTTAATTAAAGTCAATTTGCTAAGGTTGAAGGCTTTGGACAACTTCCAGACATCTAGACACTTGACCTCTGCAGAAGTTCTTGTCCAATGCTATAGTCATCAACACATCTTGCTCTAATTGAAGGAATTACTGCTTTCTAATCAAGATAGTTTCTTAGAAATCTCACATAAATAAATAAGAGAATTTAAAATAATAATATGATAATAATTCTTACAATGAAAACCTCTCTCAAGGCATCATAGCACAGATCATGTCATGAAAACTAAGATTCCTAGCAAGTCTTGATCTGTAAAAAATAGAATAATACATCATTAGGGTGCCTCTTTGAGCCACATTAACACATAACAGGATTAAAAACTATACAACTAGCAATTTTATTCTGAAATTTAAAGCAAATATTAAAAAAAACAAGAGAGAAAAAGCTTTTGATTCCTGTCTACATCATTTCAAATATCCTCATATATGCTTATCTAATATTCTTTTGAATGACAATTACAGAAGTAACAAGGATCCATCTACATATTTCAAGCATGAAGACAAGCATACTGATATACTCTACAACTAAGAAGAGCTCTTCAAATTCAAGGCTAAAGTTGATCCTAGAAAGTCTAATACAGCTACATCCAGGACATCAGAGTTTCCTGAGTACATTTAAAGTATGGATGTCATCAAAACCACAGAAAACACTAAGAATAAATCTTTGATTATTCGACAACATGCCAGTATTCATCATTCCATTGATCACTGGTTATTCCCATGACACATTGTATTATTATAATTCAATGTAAATTTCAGGCATGAAGATCAGTGCCTAGCAATAAATCCTACAAAAGAATATTCAACAAATATAACATGCACAAAACTCCAACTGTCTCATCCAACATCAAAAGTCAATGTATAATGGTCATCATATCCAGTCAAAAGGAACGAGTACAACAATGATATTAGCTTGATTCAAAATCAAGTCTTTACAAGTTCAAATTCACTACAAGGAAGAGTACACCTGCAAGCTAAATAGTTTGAAACCTATAGTTATACTACAAGATCAATATTCTACAAAGTGCTAAAGAGTTTGAGACCTACAAGTATGCTACCTACGACTCCTACATTCTGCTACAGACTTCAACACCTACAAGCATACTATAGAATTAATCTTCTACATGCTGCTATAAACTTCAACACTTACATCCAGCTACAGAGTCCCACAAACTCCTACATTTTCAGCACATTAGGCTTTGCTACATGGATTACAAGGTTTGCTACAAATATTTTTAAATATCAAGATTTGGAAATCAAAATTCTACACAAAATGCATGCCATGCAACTCTAATGAAGATGCACATGCTACTCCAGCCTTAACAAAGAGTTCAAGCTGAAAATCTAGCTACCTATCAATTATGATCTCATTTACAAAGTCTACCAAGTATCATTATCTTCTCTTTGATTTTCAGTCATCCATTATTTGAATGCTATGTTAACATATATCTAGTAGGCAAATAAACTACAATCAACATCACATTGCACTCTTATGAAACCCAACCATCATTTTCTAACACACCAATCAAAGTCATTCAAATATAAGCTTTGGCAAGGAGGAGGCAAGGGGAATTGCAATATCAAGCCATAACAATCACCATTAACCCAGAACAAGGTATCAGCGATTGTAATGTCCTCTCCAAATTGATGGGATAATAGAGGACAAAAATTGAAATAGCCTATCCAACTTTGTAGGCTATAGTCTTGAAAAAGGGGTAAAAAGTCAATTCCTATGTTGGGGCAACATTGGGTAAAAGTTGGGTCAACTGGGGCAAAAAACCCAAAATTGGGAGTTGCACCCACAACCCCTCACATTTTGGAGCCCATGGAAAAATCTATAAATAGAGAAGAGTTGAGAACAAATGAATCATCATCGATTTGGATATATCTGGTTTTCTAAGCTATGGCTCTGAGTGTTTTAAGACCCCTTCCTTCCTACTATTTTTAGTGGTGAAAGATTCCACCCTAGTTAGTAAATTTATGTGTGTTTATTTTCTATTTATTTTGGCATGCAGGGAGTTAGCTATCTGAAGAACAGTGGAATTTTGGTGAAGACCTGAGGGAAATACGTGACCAATTTCATCAAACAAACCAAGACGATTCTTGAGGAAGAACACCGAAATTATTCTGGAGTATGCCAAATTTTCTTGAAGTCGAACAGTAGCCAATCTCATCAAATAGGTCGAGACTCCCTGAGGTAAGACATTCGAATATTATTCTGAGGTGATACGAGGCATATAGCATCCATCTGTTGAAGCAGATCGAAACCTTCTGAGGCAATTGTTGGGTATTTCTCCTGAACCATATTTCTGAAGTTGTTCAACTATTATCAATGGCAGCATTGGACAATCCTTGGAGCAATCCGAAGTATTTTTGGAGCCAATTAACCACAGGACCTGCACCAAACAATATTTGTAGCAGTTTGTTCCTCCCTTGAAGTATTTCTAGAGCGGATTTAATTACCTCCTAAAGCAGACAGAACATACAAACCATCCTTGAAGTATTTTTGAAGCAGTCGCATCCTGAACTCGGTAAGGCAAGTGCGGTCCTGCTAGAGGGATCTATTTTAAAATTCAAATAGACAGATCTATTGCTCAGATGGTAGAACTAGCAAATTAATTCCGGTTCATGTATGGTTAGAAGGGTTTCAAGCAAGTAGTGGATCTGATACATATCTGTTAAAGTATTGGTTGAATATTAGTTGTTGGATCATCAATCTTTTCATTATGAAATTTGAAGTTACTGCCCACTATTGTTATTGAAATGAATTGTGAATTTTATGATAAATGCGTGTTGTTGTATGAATGTATTAAGTTATGTTGGAAACCCTAGGCAAAAATAAGAAGCCCTAGGAAGAATAAAATTGCCTTAGGATAGTACAGTGGTATCAAAGCTGAACAGCCTGCCAGCTTGTGAGTACATGAGACTTGTATGCTTCCAGAAGATACAAGCAATGTCACAGTAAGGAGAAAGAGGAACACCCATCGTTCAGCCATGGGAGATAGAGCAAGCCAAGGAGAACAAGATCCTGGTATCTTATTAAATGCAATATTCCAGGGGCAGCAGCAAATGACCAACACATTAATGCAAGGACGGCATTGATTCATGGACAACAAGAAATAGCCCGATTATTAGCTCAAGGACAACAACAATTAACTCAGCTAATGGCTCAACTCATAGGAAACCCAAATGTTGTTGGCATAAACAAAACCACCACTGAAGGTAGTGGTAACCAAAACCCTGGTCCTACTATACGCATTAACACCAGAGCAACCAGCGAAAGAAGTTACAAACCGTTACTTCCTCAATTTATAAATAATCAAGCAACGGCAACCCAAGAAGCGGTTGAGCTGAATAGACTCTTTGACGAATACTTTCAAGAATATGCAACACTAGAAGAGAACACTCAAACAGCCATGACTTTCCAAGAATACAATAACATCAAATACAAAAATAGACCTAGGGGACAGCTTAATTCTGATCTAACGCACAAGGTAAGTAAACACTCTTTCCCCTCATTTAATGGATCATCTAAATGTTCAACAAGAGCTTGAGTGAAAAATTGGACACTTCATCAGGCTCAACCCTATGTTGGAAGCAGACGCTATCCAATTCACCACACTACATCTAGAAGGAGAAGCGCATGATTGGTGGTACCATGGTCTAATTGCATTGAGGCATGCAAACATCACTTCTTATGTAGACTTTACGCAAAGATTGATGGATAGGTTTGATCGAAAGAACACGGACATAAAATTCAGAGGATTGGCACAACTCAAACAGACAAGATCGCACGAAGAATACATCTCAAAATTCGAATCAAATGTTGTCATGGTGACGGACATATCTAAAGAAAGACTAGTCATGCTCTTCACGGAAGGACTATCTGAACCCCTACAATGTTGGGTTAAGGCATTCTATCCCACAACTCTACAAGATGCCATCAAGAAGACTCGGGATATGGTGAATACATCAACCAAATCTAAGGCCCCGCTTAAGCCTTTCATCCCTCAAAAAGATAAGGAGAAGAAGCCCTTTCAACGTGATTGGCCCAAAAGGGACAGGTTGGATGAGGAAACCCGAAGTGAACTAAGGCAAAAGAAGCTTTGTTTCACTTGCAAGGAGCCATGGGAGCCAGGACATCGTTGTTTAGGCAAAGGAAAGATCCACTACATCGAAGTGGTCTCCGATGATGAGGATGAAGAAGGAGAACCCACCCCAAATGATGAGCCTAGAAGCCCAAAGAAAAAACAAACCCATGAGGAAGCTAAAGAGGAGGAAAATCCCCTCAAAGAGAAGAAACCCCAACCGCAAGTTAAATTATGACTCTATCAGGACCCCCAAGATATTACACCTTTAAGATCAAGGGAGTCGTCAAGGGACAACGCATCATAGCATTGGTTGATGGAGGAGTTACACGCAACTTCAATGATGCAAAACTAGTAGCTAAGAGAGGGCTTCCCATAGAAGAGTTAGAAGGCCTTGATGTGATAGTAGTGGATGGGTACAGCTTGGATTGCATATGGATGATCTCAGGTTTGAGCGTAACACTTGGTAATTATACTTTCACTAGTGATTTTTATGTAATAGATCTTGCAAATATCAATATGGTATTGGGGGTTCAATGGTTGTATTCGTTGGGAAAGCACACTATGGACTACCAAGCAATGGAAATGGAATTTAAAGCCCCTAATGGCAATAAAGTAGTTTTGAGAGGCATGGCAAATGGTAGCCCACAAGTCATTTCCACCAGAAGAATGGAGGCCATATTTAGGCATGGAGATGTAGCATATGCTGCAAAATGCATGATTACAAGCCAAAAGACACCCAGTAGTGGCAACCTACAATACAAAGCAGACATTCAATGAGTGTTGGACAAGCATGGCCAGGTATTTGGTGATATTCCCCCATATTGCCTTCTAAAAAAGGATTTGAACATACGATAGAATTGGATGAAGGGAACAAGCCCGTAATGTTGAAATTTGGTACTGGAGGACAGGTGGTTCCCTAAGGCTTTGATCTTTGGCCTAGGGAAAAGTGTCCAAAAGAATTTAATTTTTCTCCTAAAGTAACTTTATAATTTTTATAAAGTTAAATCTAATTTGAAAGTGACTTTAAGTGATAAAGTTACTAAGTCTAATTTTAAAGTGACTTTATAAAGTCAATGAAAAATTAGAAAGGAAAAGTGACTTTGGAAATAAATGACTAAGTGGGTCTTTATTAAAGTGGGGTGAATTAAAAAATAGAAAGTGAGATTTAAATGAGCATTTAATCTCAGCCATTGATCTAAATCTATTTCAGCCATTGGATTTAGGGATCACCCAAAAGTCATTTAGGGTTGGGTTAAGGGAGGAAAAGGTGGAAAAAGATCATTCATTCTTTCATGAGCAGATTGGGAGAAGGAGAGCAAGAGAGCAAGGGAGATTTCTGGACAAGGAGGAGAAAGAGGCAGCAGTTTGGCACACACACCAAGGCAGCACTTCAGCAAATCCGAACAGCATAAAGAACAAGCAGAAAAAGGCAGTTTTGTGAGCAAAATAGTGGAAAAAAATATTTTTCAGCACGAATATCGAGGAGGCGATTTTCTGCACTTTTTCCGAGGGCTGTCCGTACGGCCGTCCGTACAGTCCGTACAGTCCGTACGGTCCGTACATCCGTACGTCCGTACAGTCCGTACATCCGTACGGTCCGTACAGCTCTTCCAGCATTTTTCAGATTGTCGTTTGGGCTGAAAACAGATAAGTTTTGCTTGCTGGAAAATTTCTGTTTTGCTGATTTTTTGCTGAAAAATTTTCTCTGTAAAAGGCATTTTCCAGAAATAAAGAAGAGCTCTCAAACTGGTTTTCCCCAAGAGTTGTAGGGGGTTTTTCCAGGGTCAAGTTGACCAAAAATCACTGAGTTTAAATGTGTTTTAATGGCTGTTTTAATTGCTGATTTTTTATTTCTGCAATTTCCAGCACTCTGAAAAAATTTCCAGAATTTGTGTTTTCAGCAATATTTATTTTTTCAGTCTGTTAAATGTATGGCTATGGGAATGGGCATTTAACTATATGGGAGAAATAAGGTGAAACTGAAAACCGGGGTGGGAAACAGAAAATTTTTACATGGTATCAGAGCTTGAGTGCTGAAGGGCAGTTTGGGACAGCAAAAGAGAAAAAATACAGCTACTGATTTTTTCACTCAGAAAATTCCAGCAAGCTGATTTTTCATAAACAGCAGTTTTATCTTTACCACAGCAGTGCTATTTTTCAGTTTTAGGACAGCAAGATGTCATTGGGATTGAGGGTGGAGGATAGGTTGGATGGGCATACAAATTACAGCGTTTGGAAGGAGAGAATGCAGAGTATCTTTGAGGAGGCAGAAGTCTGGGATATCATGGTGCATACAGCACAGCACCCTGTTGTTGTGCCTACTGATGCTACTCAGTTGGCAGCTTATAATAGAAAGAACAACAAGGGTAAGAGGTTGATTCTAGACGGAATCAAAGACCATTGCATTCCTCATGTGAGAGGAAAGAGCAATGCCCATGAGATGTGGACAGCATTGTCCAATCTCTACCAGAGTACCAATGAGAACCGGAAGATGGTCCTGAAGGAGAAGCTGAAGAACATTAAGATGGGGAATGATAGTGCAGCTGGATATCTCACAAAGATTACCAATGTGAGAGATGAGTTGGCAGCGATTGGAGAGGCCATTCCATCCACTGAGTTGGTGCGTATTGCAGTGAATGGCCTCCCCCGTTCATGGTTGAACTTTGCTGATGGGGTTTGTGCACGTGAGACCCTTCCCACATGGGAGAGGTTTTGGGATGATTGTATACAGACAGAGATCAGGAAAGGACAGCTTGGGGCAGCCAAGCCAGTTGAGCAGGATGAGGACGTAGCACTGGTGGCAGGAGGCAAGAAAGGCAAAGGGAAGAAGCAGGCTTCCACAAGCGGTGGTGGAGGCAAAGGCAAAGGTAAAGGTAAACAGGGTAACTCACAAAAGGACTATTCCAAAGTGAAGTGTTGGAATTGTCAGAAGATGGGACACTATGCAGTTGTGTGTCCGGAGAAGAAGAAGAAGAAGGGGAAGACCCAGGATGTGGCAGCGTCAGCTGAGATTGAGGACTTTGCAGGTCGTTTTGACCGGGAGTTTGCGTTCACTACATGTGAGTCCTCTAGTGCAGGATCACCTGCCACACAGGTTCAGAGGGAGCATGCTTTTCCCTCGATTAGCGGAGCATCTACAGGTATCTGGTATGTGGACAGTGGGGCTTCACGTCACATGACAGGAGTCCGGGAGTACTTCTCAGAGCTTTCAGAGAGTGGCACTGATATTGAGGTAGTACTCGGTGATGACAGAGTTGTTAGAGCAGTCGGGGTGGGGACAGTGACATTTCAGAGGGAGTCCAAACCTCCCTTGAAGGTGTCAGAGGTTCTTTATGTGCCAGGGATGAGGAAGAACCTCATATCCGTCTCAGCGTTGGAGGACAGAGGATATGAGGTACTGTTCAGGGAAGGACAGGTGTTGATGTATCCCAGGGGCTCTCCAGCTGATTCAGCTAGAGTGATAGGTGTACGCCATGCAAAGGTGTACAAGTTTGCATTCCAGCCCCCTTTGGCATTGAGCTGTAGTACCGACAGCAGAGCTAGCAGTTCTGAGCTATGTGAGATTTGGCACCGCAGGATGGGGCACATGTCTCATGGAGCCTTGAGGACATTGCGGGAGATCACTACAGGTGTGCCAGATTTCAGTACTGATCACCATGATACTTGCAGAGGTTGTGCGATGGGCAAGTTTGCCAAATCCCCTTTTCCCAGCAGTGACAGCAGAGCGACGGGGATACTTGATTTGATTCATTCCGATGTGAGCGGTCGGATGTCTCATGTTTCCTTGAGTGGATATGAGTACTATGTCTTATTCATTGATGATCACTCCAGGAGGACCTGGATTTATTTCTTGAAGACCAAGAGTGAGGTCTTCAAGCGGTTTCAGGAGTTCAGAGCTCTTGTGGAGACTCAGACAGGTCGAAAGATCAAGTCCCTGAGGTCGGACAATGGAGGAGAGTACACCCTTGGAGAGTTTGTTGACTATTGTGCAGAGGCAGGCATTAGGAGGGAGTTCACTGTTCCTTACAACCCCCAGCAGAACGGGGTTGCGGAGAGGAAGAACAGATCCATCATAGGGGCTGCCAAAGCCATGTTATATGATCAGGGGTTGCCATTGTTCTTGTGGGCAGAGGCCTGCAACACAGCTGTTTACTTGCAGAACAGGAGTCCGCATCGTGCCTTGGGGCACATGACTCCGGAGGAGGCTTTCTTTGGGAAGAAGCCTGATCTTGGTCATCTTCATATCCTTGGATGCATTACATACTCCTATATACCCAAGGAGGAGAGGACCAAACTAGAGCCCACCGCAGAGAAGGGTATCTTTGTGGGCTACAGTGAGACCTCAAAGGCCTTTCGGATTTACATTCCTGCACAGAGGAAAGTTGTTGTCAGACGGGATGTGAAGTTCGAGGAGGACAGGGCCTTTAGGAGGTCACGGGAGTTAGAGTATCTGGATCAGCCAGACCCTCAGCAGCAGTTGAGTCAGTCGCAGGGATCCAGTGGGCAGGGATCAGGAGGATCCGGAGGTACATCTATGAGGATGTCAGGTCCATCAGTGAGCAGTGGCTCGCCGAGCCAGAGGGGTGGTGCTCCGGGCAGCATACAGAGCAGTTCACAGAGCAGTTCACTAGGGAGTCCACTGATGGACAGTTCACACGGTACCTCAGCTTCTACAGGTTCAGGTGCAGGCAGGAGGACAGCAGACAGACAGTCAGGAGTTCAGGCTACTGATGGGGATGAGGAGGAGGAGTTTCATTCTCCTATGGGAGAAGCATGCTTAGGGAAGAGGAAGCCCAAGTGGCTTCAGGACACCTTGAGAGATGCCACATCTGTTGCTGAGCCGAAGAGGCCGGTCAGAGAGAGTAGACCACCTGAGAGATTTTGTAGCTATATGGCGATGGTTACCAGCATCCTTGACTCTGAGCCTTCTAGCTATGAGGAGGCAGCTAGCCAGCAGGTCTGGAGAGAGGCCATGCAGGAGGAGTATTCTTCTATCATGAAGAATGATGTTTGGAAGGTGGTGCCGAGGCCTGAGGGCAAATCCGTGGTTACTTCCAGATGGCTTTACAAGGTAAAGCATGCTGCAGATGGCAGCATTGAGAAATTCAAAGCAAGGTTTGTGGCTAGAGGGTTCTCCCAGGTAGAGGGAGTTGATTATGAGGAGACCTTCGCTCCCGTGGCTCGATATACTTCGATCCGCTCCATTATATCGATAGCAGCAGAGATGGGTTGGAAGATCCACCAGATGGATGTGAAGACCGCATTTCTCAATGGCTTCATACAGGAGGAGGTGTACATTGAGCAGCCACAGGGCTTTGAGGTGCATGGGAAGGAGTCCCATGTGTGCAGATTGAAGAAGGCCCTTTATGGCCTGAAGCAAGCTCCCAGAGCTTGGTACTCCAGGATAGATGCATACTTGCAGGGGATGGGTTTCACAAAGAGTGAGGCAGATCCGAACCTTTACTTTATTGTGATTGGTGAGGAGCCTCTCATTCTGGTGTTGTATGTGGATGACTTGATCATTACAGGTGCAGAGAGACTCATAGAGCACTGTAAGAGAGATCTTGCAGCGGAGTTTGAGATGAAGGACATCGGCTTGATGCATTACTTTTTGGGTTTGGAAGTGTGGCAGGAGGAGGGGCATTTCTTCCTGGGGCAGGGGAAGTATATTGTGGACATCCTTAGCAGATTCCACATGGAGGATTGTAGACCCATGTCGACACCGATGATCACCAACTGGAAGAAGCTTCATGCTTCGGATTCCGAGTTGGTGGATCCCACATTGTACAGGCAGCTGATTGGTTCTTTGATGTATTTGGTCAACACCAGACCAGATATCTGTTTTGCAGTCAACACGATGAGTCAGTTTATGTGTGAGCCTAGGAAGGTTCACTGGGTGGCTGCAAAACACATTTTGCGGTACTTGCAGGGGACAGTGGATTATGGTCTGGACTACAGGCAGGGAGATGGAGTGAGATTGGCAGGATACACTGATTCTGATTGGGCAGGTTGTGCTTCTGATAGGAAGAGCACTTCAGGGTGTTGTTTTGGGTTGGGTTCAGCAGTAGTGTCATGGTTCAGCCGGAAGCAGCAGTCAGTAGCACTGAGTTCAGCGGAAGCAGAGTATATGGCAGCCAGTCTAGCTAGTTGTGAGGCCATCTGGCTTCGCAAGATGTTGTTTGGCTTATTTGGTCAGCCGTTGAGACCTTCAGTGATTTACTGTGATAATCAGAGTTGCATTAAACTCACGGAGAATCCAGTATTTCATGACAGGTCAAAGCATATCGGGATCAGATATCATTTCATCAGAGACCATGTTCAGAAGGGAGCTGTAAAGCTTGAGTATATTTCCACTGATGAGCAGGTTGCAGATATTCTTACCAAAGCCTTACCACGGGGCAAGCATGTCTACTTCAGAGACAAGATGGGTGTGGTGAGGAACACCTTCCTCGGTAAGAGGGAGTGTTGAAATTTGGTACTGGAGGACAGGTGGTTCCCTAAGGCTTTGATCTTTGGCCTAGGGAAAAGTGTCCAAAAGAATTTAATTTTTCTCCTAAAGTAACTTTATAATTTTTATAAAGTTAAATCTAATTTGAAAGTGACTTTAAGTGATAAAGTTACTAAGTCTAATTTTAAAGTGACTTTATAAAGTCAATGAAAAATTAGAAAGGAAAAGTGACTTTGGAAATAAATGACTAAGTGGGTCTTTATTAAAGTGGGGTGAATTAAAAAATAGAAAGTGAGATTTAAATGAGCATTTAATCTCAGCCATTGATCTAAATCTATTTCAGCCATTGGATTTAGGGATCACCCAAAAGTCATTTAGGGTTGGGTTAAGGGAGGAAAAGGTGGAAAAAGATCATTCATTCTTTCATGAGCAGATTGGGAGAAGGAGAGCAAGAGAGCAAGGGAGATTTCTGGACAAGGAGGAGAAAGAGGCAGCAGTTTGGCACACACACCAAGGCAGCACTTCAGCAAATCCGAACAGCATAAAGAACAAGCAGAAAAAGGCAGTTTTGTGAGCAAAATAGTGGAAAAAAATATTTTTCAGCACGAATATCGAGGAGGCGATTTTCTGCACTTTTTCCGAGGGCTGTCCGTACAAGTCCGTACGGCCGTCCGTACAGTCCGTACAGTCCGTACGGTCCGTACATCCGTACGTCCGTACAGTCCGTACATCCGTACGGTCCGTACAGCTCTTCCAGCATTTTTCAGATTGTCGTTTGGGCTGAAAACAGATAAGTTTTGCTTGCTGGAAAATTTCTGTTTTGCTGATTTTTTGCTGAAAAATTTTCTCTGTAAAAGGCATTTTCCAGAAATAAAGAAGAGCTCTCAAACTGGTTTTCCCCAAGAGTTGTAGGGGGTTTTTCCAGGGTCAAGTTGACCAAAAATCACTGAGTTTAAATGTGTTTTAATGGCTGTTTTAATTGCTGATTTTTTATTTCTGCAATTTCCAGCACTCTGAAAAAATTTCCAGAATTTGTGTTTTCAGCAATATTTATTTTTTCAGTCTGTTAAATGTATGGCTATGGGAATGGGCATTTAACTATATGGGAGAAATAAGGTGAAACTGAAAACCGGGGTGGGAAACAGAAAATTTTTACACGTAATCACTACACCATATTGGCACCCAAAGAAGTTTAAGGACAATATAGAAAAGCCTATCCAAGAATTGCTAGCAATGGGCCACATCATACCCAGCTCAAGTTTGTTTGCCGCATCAGTGGTTCTGGTTAAAAAGAAGGATGGAACGTGGAGGATGTGTATTGACTATCGGCCACTCAACAAAAAGACCATCAAGAACAGGTATCCTATTCCTAAGATCGATGAGTTACATGGAGTAGTTTGATTTTCAAAGATTGATCGGGATATCATCAAATACAAGTTCGAGAGCAAGATGTGTCGAAGATAGCATTTTGATGCCACTATAGACACTTTGAATATTTTGTCATGCCATTTGGTCTAACCAATGCTCCTGCCACAGTCCAATCTTGCATGAATAGCATCTTCAACAAGCAGTTGAGGAAATTCTCACTAGTATTTTTTTACGACCTTCTCATATACAACAAGACATAGAAAGATCACTTGGGGCACCTAGATGAAATTTTGAGCATAATGCAACAACAATCACTCTATGCCAAGGCATCAAAATGCGAATTTGGAATGACAGAGATTCTTTATTTGGGACACATAATTAGTGTGAAAGGAGTGCAGGTACATCAAGAGAAGATTCAGGCAATATTGGACTAGCCAACACCCAAGAATTTGACCAAATTGCAAGGATTTTTTGGAATTTGTAGCTATTACCAATGATTTGTCAAGGGCTTCTCTCAACTAAGCGCACCATTAACAGATTTGACAAAGAAGGGAGCGTTCAAGTGGATGGAGGAATCAAACAAGACATTCAATAAGCTCAAGGAAGTAATGAGCTCATGTCCAGTACTAGCACTTCCCGACTTCAGTCAACCCTTTGTATTAGAATGTGATGCATCAGGAGAAGGAATAGGAGCAGTGTTAATGCAGAAGGGCCATCCAATTGCATTCGAAAGTCGGAAACTCTAGGACACAGAGAGACTTTACTCCATATATGACAAGGAAATGTTGGCTATTATGCACACCTTGGCAAAGTTCAAGCAATACTTGGTGGGAAACAAGTTCGTAGTGAAGACAGACCACACAACTTACACCATTTCTTGGAACAAAAAGACCTGAACAAACAACAGCAAAGGTGGGTAAGCAAGGTCCAAGCTTATGACTTTGATATTGAATACGTAAAAGGGAAAAAGAATATTGTGGTCAATGCACTCTTTAGAAAACTAGCAACATGTTCTCTCATGGAGCTCACAGAAGACTTGAAGGCTCACCTCTCGATGGAATATTCCAAGGACAATTTTGCTTGTGCTCTGATGGATGGACTCATTCAGGATGACAAGTACAAGATAGTCAATGATATTATTTACTATAAAGACAAGATATACTTGGTTCCTAAACTACGCTTAAGGAAAAAACTTGAAGGTTGCACATGAAATAGCATCAGTTGGCCAACAAGGATTCTTCAAAACTTATCGACTGATCAAGGAGCAATTTTCATGGAAAGGTCTCAAAGATGATGTTTTAAAATACGTTAAGGAATGCATGACATGTCGACAAAATAAGGTTGAGCACACACATCCTGCAGGTTTACTCCAACCTTTACCAATTCCAGAGCAAAAATGGGAAAGCATCTCAATGGACTTCATTACAGGATTATCCAAAGCACAAGGCAAAGACTGCATCTATACAATGGTTAATAGGTTGGTAAAATTTGCACATTTCTTTGCAATTCCAACTAATTACTCAGCCAAACAAGGAGCAGAATCATTCTTCAAACAAGTTTTTAGACTTCACAAACTGCCTAAAAATATAGTCAATGATCGGGGTAGCAGATTTACGGGAACATAATCCTTCAGGCTAGTAGGAACAAAATTGACCCCAAGCACCAGCTATCATCTGCAAACAGATGGCCAAACAAAGATCGTGAATAAATGGATTGAGGGATACTTACATAACTATGTGACAAATCAGCAGAAAGCATGGATCAAATGGCTATACCTCAGGGAGCATTGTTACAACACCACTTATCATTTGTCTATTGGGATGACACCTTTCAGAGCATTGTACGGTTATGACGCTTTGTCCTTTATTGACATTGTCTTCGGAGATAGCAGAGCCCCATTAGCTAAAGATTGGATACAAGAAAGCCAAGATATTCTCAAGACACTCAAAGAAAACATGCAGGCTACCCAGAATCGGCAAAAGATGCACACATACCAATACCAAATATAACGCGCCTTTTAGCTAGGAGACCTTGTTTTTTTAGATTACAACCATATAGGCAATCTAAACTCAAGAAAAGCAGTGCAAAAAAGTTGAAGCCAAGGTTTTATGGACCTTACAAAGTTCGCTGAAAAATAGAGGAAGCGACATATGAGTTAGAATTGCCAAAAGAAAGTCCAAATCCATAATGTCTTCCATGTTTCATGTCTCAAGAAGGTTGTCGGGCAGTAGATCACTACTTCTATCGAACTGCCCCCTTTGGATGAAGAGGGACAACTGGAGCTAATCCCAGAAGCAATCATGGTAGTAAGAGAAAAGAAACTAAGGGGCAGAATAATTTCAGAATATCTTATTAGATGGAAGAATCTTCCAGAAGAAGATGCCACATGGGAAGGAGAACAAGTTTTACAACATCCCAATTTGCAATTGCTTGAGGGCAAGCAATTTCGGGAAGGGGGGACTGTAATGTCCTTTCCAAATTGATGGACTAATGGAGGACGAAATAGCCTATCTAACCCCGTAGGTTATAGTCTTGATAAAGGAGTAAAAACCTAATTTTTCCTATGTTGGGGCAACATTGGGAAAAAGTTGCGTCAATTGGGGCAAAACCCCCAAATTGGGTGTTGCACCTGCAACCCCTCACATTTTGGATCCCATGGAAAAATCTATAAATAAAGAAGAGTTGAGATCAAATGAATCATCATCGATTTGGATCAAATATATTTGATTTTCTGAGTTAAAGCTCTAAGGGTTTTAAGACCCCTTCCGACTAATTCCGGTGGTGAAAGGTTCCACCCTAGTTAGTAAATTTATCTGTGATTATTTCTATTTGTTCTGGCACGCAGGGACTTATCTATCTAAAGAATAGTGGAATTTTGGTGAAGATCCAAGGGAAATACGTGGCCAATTTCATCAAACAAACCAAGATGATTCTAGAGGAAGAACACTGAAATTATTTTGTCGTATGCAGACTTGTCTTGAAGACAAACAATAGTTGATCTCATCAAATAGGTCAAGACTCCTTGAGGCAAGACAGTCAAATATTATTCTAAGGTGATGTGAGGCATATAGCATCCATCCGCTGAAGCAGATCGAAACCTTCTGAGGTAGTCGTTGGGTATTTCTCGTGGAACGTATTTCTGAAGTTGTTCGACTATTCTTTGTGGCAGGGTTGAACATTCCTTGGAGAAGTCCGAAGTAATTCTGGAGCTGATTAAGCACAAGACCTGTGCTAGATAATCTTTGTAGCAATTTGTCCCTCCTTTGAAGTATTTCTAGAGCAGATTTAATTACGTCCTAAAGCAAACAGAACATACGGACCATCCTTGAAGTATTTCTAAAGCAGTCACGTCCTAAACTCAATGAGGCAAGTGCAGTCTTGCAACAAGGATCTATTTTAAAATTTAGATAAACGGATCTATTCCTCACATAGTGGAACTAGCTAATTAATTCCAGTTCATGTATGTCTAGTAGGGTTTCAAGCAAGTAGTGGATCAGACACGTATCTGTTAAAGTATTGGTTGAATATTGGTTGTTGGATCATCAATCTTTTCATTGTGAAATTTTAAGTTACTGTTCCCTATTGTTATTGAAATAAATTGTGAATTTTATGAGAAACGCTTGTTGTTGTATGAATGTATTAAGTTCTATTGGAAACCCTAGGAAAAAATAAGAAGCCCTAGGAAGAAAATAATTTCCCTAGGAAAATACAGCGATCAGATAGAGTGGTGATCGATGCGAATAAGTCAATGTGCCACAAGAAGTGAGGTAATCACCAACCTAGATCCATCTTAACTCAGAATCTACCAAGCGCCAAGAGAGATCAAGTCTTTGGAGCTGCAAAACTCTTTTAGAGTGAAAAGAGATTTAGTCCCTCTCAGCGCTTGGTAGATCCGGAGATAAGATAGATCTAGGCGGGTATATAATATATAGGGAGTACAATTTGACAATATTCTTTTTTGATTGCATACTTGCTCTGTTATTTACTTTCTTGCACATAATTATTTTCACAGTGTTGTTAATGTGCTCATATCGATTGGTCTAAGAGCCTAAAGATAGGGTTTTTCTAGAGTTCCGTGATTCCAACCGCCTTCGAATACTTTCCTGCTCAAATTTTTTCTAGATCTCCTGACTCCAAGTGGTTTGAGTGATTTATAGGTTCATTAACATCCACCTTTCATGACTTCATGCTATTATCGGACTTTTCTCAAAATTTCTTGATTCTTGCATTTTCCACAAAAATTTCTCGCAATTGTAGTCACTGTTTGTGACTCGTGAGTCATGACAATACTAGCTTTTTGCCCACTCTGTGAGTTTTGGCACATTGATTATACGAGTTTATGAACATAAATTTGAGTTTCTACCACTCATTAGCTTTGCAAAACATTAAATTCATGATACAATCAACACGTGATTTTGACTTGTGGGGCTGAATCGCTGATAGCATCACTAATACTTAATGTTGTTATTAGTTAACCATAATCCCCAGCTTACCCTTTCTCCATCATAGTGAAACTTAAGACTTACATTTACTGTCCGTGAAGGCAATCTTCCTACTTAATCATAGTGAAACTGGAGACTTACGTTTACAGTGACCAAAGACAGTGACTTGCTGTTTCACAGCGTCTCGGGTTTGACAATGTTTTGAATAAAACTAAGATTATGAGATCTCTGAAGTAAAATTGGGCTTGGGTGATGTACCTTGGTATTGAATAATTTTATTTTATTTTTAAATATGATCATGCAATAGATGCTATATTATTTGAGATGTTGCATGTATTATTATTTTCATTGTACACCATAGGGCACAGCTTCTAGTTGCATTAAAAACCTCTATGATTCATAACCAGATGACCACATAAATACAGAGAAAAAATTATTTTATTTCTGAAAACATTCATGCAATAGATCTATATATATATTTTTGTACACTATAACACATATCTTGCACCTACATTAAAAACCTTCGCGATATGAGAAAAATTCATACCTCAATGACCATGCAAATACAGAGAAGAATTTTCAAGAAAATCCAACAAGTCTGAGATGGCCAACTTGCAGATGAGTGATTCAAAGCAGAAATTATTCCCACTAATAGTAAAGAGAAAATCTGCTACTTTCATGCGAGTAACAGAGAACAAAGAATCCCCAAAATGCGGTGTGACAAATCATAATAATATTTCAGTAAGTAACTAGAATGCAAAGCAAGGCGGGGGGTGTGTAATTACTTAAGGATAGACCTCTTTTTGGATGGATCTCTGCAAACCCCCATATCTAGGATGTAGAGATCCATCTGAACCATGGTCATGCTTGCATTGTTTGTGAGCCCGTGGCCATGATAGCATCGTGGGCACTGCCAAGGGAGCGTCGCCAGCCATGGCAATGGTTGCCATGTTCCGCTTCATTCTGTCCTATTTTCTTTTTTTCACAAATGTAATTTTACTTAATTTATAATGTATCTTAAGTTAGATATTATAAATTTATGATGTTAATTAAGCCCACATACAAATGTTAAAACATGTACACATACTTACATCTAACAACCAATGTCTAACGCCTACACATCTCCTCTATAAACAATGTTCACATCTAACGTCTAATGTCTAATGTCTAACGCCTACACATCTCTCCCCTATACTAGGCTGTAGAGCGCCCCTCAGTGCAATTATAAGATGAGGTAAATTGAGAGTTTAAGTAATAGATGACAAGGCCACTCCATAAGGACTCATTTGGAATGTACTAGGACTCATTTCAAACTCATTGCAAGGTCTAATTGCACTAGATACACTAAATCTCTCAAATCACAGTAAAAGTCACAGGTGAATTTATTGGAGAAGTCATAGATGAGCTCACTAGGGAAGCCACAATAGGAATACAGTTGCAGTTGCTCCAAAGACCGAGTAGGAACATCATAGCGCTGTTGACCATCAAAGAACTAACCATAACGAAACAAAGAAGCTGCAACCCAATCATGGGGGAAGGATTCAACCATAGGGAGCTGAGTCCTGACTCCTGACAGATACAGTGCTCTTGTACAATAATCCTCAAGTTGTGGAAATTTTTCAAAAGGCAAGATCACTGAATATTGTGATAGAATAATGTGGTTTGATGATGATTTACCATGGAATTTACTCAAAGCTTCAAGACCAATGTCACCAACAGTGCTATGGATATGTTGCTATCACCATACGAACAAAATTAGTGTAGGTGTGGAGATAATTGCTAGTGACAGGATTACTTATTGGACAAGCCTGGGAAAAGACAATAGAGTTCCAACCTATGAAGCCAAGCAGAAGTTCATCTTAGCATATGAGACTGTGGAAAACACAAAGCAAAGTGTCAAAAGAACTAGCAGGTCAAACCCATGGGATGAAGTCTCCCTTCACACAATCAGGTATAATACAAGTGAGGGAAGGCAGAGCTTAGTGCATACTTCATTTCAAGTTATTAGGTCAATTAATGTATTTTTCACATTTAAAGCCTGAAGAAAACTCAAGCACTCCACATTTCTTGCTACAATCCTTAAGGTAAATGACTATGAAACTGCAAGAAGGGAACCAGTAACATTAGCATCCTGGACTTGTGAGGTTGGTCATTTAAGGTGCCCTAGAAAGGCAACCACACAAAATTTCCTATGTTAGGTTCTTGGCAATTAGTGATGAAGAGTTTCAATCCCTACTTTCTGTCACAGAGATAGAAGCTGCCCTTACAACACAGATTAGAAAGAAAAAAAAATAGTGTTGATTGTTGAGAAATCTAGGGCAAACAGTTAGGGTATTTATTTAATTTGATTTCTCTTTAATCCTTGACATTTTCTTGTGATTTATATTAGGACATTATCATCATTCTTTAGTTCTATTTATCATCAAGACAAATGCCAATAAGAAGATCACAATGCAAACACAAGAACACTAGATGTAGGCTGCTAGCCAAGGCCAAAACCTCTCCTAGAGAGGAAAACCCACAAAAATCTCTTCTTATAGAATTTCAATGAAGACTTCCAAGACCTTGACCTTGACCCAAGACCAAACCCCAAGTGATGAGCCAGCCAGAACTCCAAACCAATTCTCTGCAAAATGATGACTGAGGAAACCCTAGTTCCTCCAACAGATCCGCACATGTGAGCTGCAAAGACACAGATTTTCCTCCTTCGCTAGCCTCTACAGAATTTGCTCCTCCTTCCACAGACTTCGCTGGATCAGATGTTCTCTCTTTTTCATATGGATCAGATTGATATCACTTTCCCATCATTTTTCACATCCATTATTGCTATAATCATCACCTAGTAGCCTTAAAGACCTAAGACTTTCTCAAATACTCTCATTTAATTACCAAGCTAGATGTTTTTGACATGCACTTAAGCCTTATGATGAATGTTTTTGGCTTATTTTCAGGAGAATATGATTATGTTGATTGGAATAAGATGCACTAATGTTGATTTACATCTTGGAGTAATCCTACAGTCTCACACCAACGAGAGGCATGACCCTTGCAAAAATGCTCCACCTTTAGAACTACAAGAACACTTCAATCTAGGAGTAGAAAGAGTAAACCAACGGATCATGTCACTTCCATTCATGACGTGACTGAACCAGGTTGCCAACTTATGCAGACAGAAATTTAATCCATGAGCAATTTGAATTCCCAAATGTCAGTTATATTTTGAGTTAAAATTAGATAGAGGAGGCAAGATCAATCTCTAGGCTTAGTTACCTGAATAGGAGAGTAGACTAGGTAGACAGCCTCCTAATAATCAGGGATCTGGTTGATAGCGTTTGTTAGAGCTCCTTCAAGTGAATAATCAGCATTTAAATGGTTTTGAATGGATCAAATTGCTCTCAGCTAGTAACAAAGCTCCAAAACTTATGCAACTTTTGAATATTGTGGAATATAGAGCTGCATCCTAATAATCAGGGATCTGGTTGATAGAGTTTGTTAGAGCTCCTTCAAGTGAATAATCAGCATTTAAATGGTTTTGAATGGATCGAATTGCTCTCAGCTAGTAACAAAGCTCCAAAACTTATGCAACTTTTGAATATTGTTGAATATAGAGCTATGTTCAATTTCTTTAGAAAGTATTTAACCGGGTAGGGTCCACTCAAAGGGAGATCATAAGAACCCTCCTTCCATTTCCATTAGATAAGTTGTTTTCACTCCTATAGCTAATAATTTATATTCCTGGCAGATCAGTGTTATTCGTATTTTTGTTTAAGATTGTACTTTCAATTTTTTCTGCATTTCATGTTATTTCCATTACTTTTGATTACAGTAATTAATGTTGTGAGTTGTAAGCTTAGTAAGTCATCATGAGTATGATGGTTTCTGCTTTGTTTAGATTCACAAATTGAAAACATAAACAGAAACTATTTATCTTTTCCTACTTCCCTCATTCACTGGCAATGGTAACAACCCCATCTGCTTTCCAACAAACTGCAGGAAGAGATGGCAATCAGAAGCCAGGGTGTGTGGAATGGAGTTAAAGTGGTTTCTATTGGCAACACATAGTTGATTAACCATGACTACAACAGGACATTGGGACTTTTAGGGGTTTCATTTTTAGTAAATTAGACCTCTGTAGTTTTGCGCACATGGTGCCCAGGACCTCATAAGTTTGCATAATCCCTGGATGATAATTAATGTGAGCCATGGAGTTCAGTAAAATATTGTTGTAATTATGTTGCCAACATATAGGGTTTGGTGTGATCAATGGACCATAACCAAGAGTTTAAATGTGAATCACGTAGATAAGCTTATGGTGGTTTCTCATGGACTTCAAATGGAATGTTCAATTAGTGTTCTGGCTTTATTGCATTTGCACACCTCAACCCTGATTTGACTCTAGTCTCAAATGTAACCCTCTGAAACCTGTCACTGGTGATTGTATAAGTGCCGATTCCAGTTTGTTTTATTGCAGTTTTATATATATATATATATATATATAGAGAGAGAGAGAGAGAGAGAGAGAGAGAGAGAGAGATTTTATCTATCCCCAACCTGTCATCCCTTGAAAAATTTGGGGTGTCCTCTAGTCATTCCAGAAACTTGTCCCTCCACCTGGTTTTGCCCATCCCAAAAAATCATGCAACATAGCTAACAAGTTGAGCAAGTTATTTGCAAAATGAAACCAGAGGGGAAATGTGTTCAGATAATTTAGGAAATCATGGCCAAGGTGAGAGAAAGCTTGGAATCACCCCACCCAATGGAGACAGTGCTCTTCTTAAACCATCACTGGTTGGGTCCTAATTTAGTCATGCCATAAGCAAGTCTTATCTGTTTCCATGCTTGAGAGCGGCAAGACAACTCTATATTAATCAGCAAATGTTCAAACTTCCAACACTTAAGTTTAACGATGACAACATCAAAATGCAAAATGGGTCCCCCACTTTAAACAAAGAATATACACTGCTGCTCTTTGTGTCTATTAAAATGAATCAAGATTCTTAAAAAATGAAAACAAAAATATACACAATATATGTGGAATATATGATTTTATTATACATGGAGTTGTTCGATACAAAGAGGGAAAAAAGATAGCTGTGCTACCTACTTGACCTAACTACTTTATACTAATGACATCTTGTTAATTTATAATGGTCACTTAATGTGAATTTTAATATTGGAGTGTTATACTCCAACACCCCTGCCCCCCACTTAACATGAAAATACTCTATAAATATCTATCCCCCTTAATTTAACAATTCGATTTCTTTGAAATGCTTCATATGTTATCTCAAAGAGGATTGAATTAACATTGACAAGTTGAGTAATCCAAGTCATGTGTGCTGCTAAAGATTTCACTGGACTGATGACTTAAAGAGAAAGTCTCTCTTTGTTGTTTCAAAATAAGCATCTTCATGCTCATCCGATTCCTCCTTTCATAAACTACAAGGGTAAACTCTAACTTGCACATATTTCCCTTCAAACTGTTTTTCGAAAACTGATATTCTCTTTGCTACTAGTTCTGTTTTAGAAAAGAATGTTGTCCTTTCCACTTATAATATGTGCAATATTCAATAAATTCTAAATATTTATTGTGGCAAAAGATGTGATGTTTATGTTTGTGTGCTAAAAATATTTATGTTGAGATTTAATACCTCTGCTCAAAATATGATTTTCTGTAGTTGACAATTTTGAATTTTGCATTTACAGCAACCTTTCAAATATTCAAGTACATCTCTTCCCAGAAAAAATTTCAAAACTATGTTCTTCATTTCTACTGCTCTGTTGCACCACACTTCTCACTGCAGCAAAACTGCTTCACTTCTGCAAAAAGTGTCTGCTAGGACACAGTTTTTTACATGTGAATAACAGGTCTGAGACAGTTCTGTATTGTATGCATAATGTTGTTGCATATCCACACATATGGCATATGCACATTTTGTTTTTCATGAGCTCTTCAAAAAGGGTTCATCATTTGTTTGATTCGGTTTGTGTTGGGGTTACCACATCTGTTAAAATTGGCAACTAGGGCCAAACTCCATGTGGATCACCTTATATATGGCTTCTGATATTTTTCCAATTCCGATAAGTATTTAAGGAGATATGAGTTTATTTTGATTATGGACAAATTGTCAAGATCGTTCAGCAAACTTATGTAGGCTCAGAAGCCCAACAGTCATGTCTATTCAACCTCAACGTTTGCATATAAATACAAGGAGCATTCTCCTCATTTGGACAATTCAATTCACTCATCTTCTCTCTCTCTCTCCTACGCATAAGAGGAGCCTCTCTCTCTCTCACACGTGTGGCTGAAAGGAAGATGTCCTAGGGCAAAGAAGACGCAGAAAGAAGAACGCTAGGGCAGCAGGTCATCTCTTTGACCAGCGTTGACCTCAAAGAAGTGCGGATTGGGCGTGGTTGCCTCTCCTAGGCAGGCCGCAATTTTTGGCACGAAAATCGAGGTGATCTGACCTCTGGTTTGACCGGTGTTGACTGCCCTAGTTTAGGGCTGCAACTGACTTCAGAAATTTGCAAATTGCCTGAACTATTGAAGATAAAAGAAGATTTGATCAAAGGGTTTCCCCGCATTGGGGTTTGTCCCTGGCTAGCCGCCACATCTTGTGTCTCTTGTCTTCGCTTGTTTTCTGTTGATCATTTAATGTTCTATCTGCACTTTACTTAATGTATATGTGATTGCTAATCTGTGGCTAATAAGAAGAAAAATAAGTAATTTGCTCTAAGCATAGAACATACCATAATTTAACATGGTATTAGAGCTAAGGTGAAGACAAAGCCCAAGCAAGAGCAAGAGCAAGAGCAATCACCGAAAAGAAGGTTGGCAAGACTATCTTAAAAGGAAATCATGGGGTCCTCAACACACTTCCCTGCTGAAGACAAACTCCGTGAGAAGTCTGACTATCACGGATGGAAGATGTCTCTCGATCTAACATTAGAAGAGCAAGAAGTGTTGGACCATGTGAGAGGCGGGATTGTTGAGCCTCCATCAAATGCATCCGCTACTGCTAGGAACAAATGGACCAAGGGAGAAGTCAAAGCAAGGAAGATCATCCGGGACTCTATCAACAAGCGCTTGGTGGCCTATGTTTCCGAGCTGAACACCTCCAAGGAAATCTACGATAGACTGGTGAGTTTATTTAAAGTTAATGATGCAAATCAAGTCTTGTTTCTTAGAAATAAGCTGAAGGAAATTAAGAAGGGCAAAGATGAGAGTATGCAAGCATATTTCTTAAGGATCATCGAGATCAAGAACGATCTCCTATCTATTGGGGAAGTAATTCCTGACAGGGAAATGACACTCACAACTCTTGGAGGATTGCCATCTGAATGGTATATATTCAGGACTACTCTTCTCAACAATAACGTAATTCCTGGATTTGAGGAATTAATGGCCAGATGCATTCAAGAAGAAACAAGGATGGAAAAGCAAGAAATGCCCATACTTAAAGGTCATCCCTCTGCCTTTTCTTCTCATACTAAAAGAAGAAACAATTTCGGGGCTAAATTCAAAGGAAAGGCTGGACCAAAGGGTGGAAGAAAAGGACGATGTTACAATTGCAATAAAATGGGTCACTATGCAAGGGAGTGCCCTGATAAAAGGGACTCACACTGGGACGATGATCAAAATCCCTCTCAAGGCAATCAAAGGAATGGCAGGTCAAATGGCAGAGATAAAAGAAGTGTCGGAAATCAAGGAAGAGGACAACCATTCAAGAAGGCAAGAAATTCCAAGTATGAATCTAAAACTGTTAACAATAAGCAAGATGAATATTATCTACCAGCAGCTCTATCTACTACTGCTCCCCCAGACTCACTGGGAAATTGGCTTATTGATAGTGGTGCCTCAAGGCACTTCACTAGTTATAAAGAAGCTCTCTATAATATGATAGAGAAGGAAACCAACCTGGAAATTGTTCTTGGAGATAATTCAAAATACCCGTGAAAGGCGTAGGAAATGTCACTCTTCAATTAAATCAGGGTAATACCATTCACTTACAAGATGTATTATATGTACCTGATCTCAAAAAGAACCTGGTGTCCATTTCGGCAATGGAAGACAAAGGCTACAAGGTGGCTTTCAGCGATGGCAAGGTACGTGTATGGAAAAAGAACTTTAAAGATGCTTTTACTCTTGGGTTTCGAGTTGATTCATTATATCAGGTCGGTGGAAGTCTGTTGGGTGTCATGTCTTGTGACACATCTCTTCAATCCGAACTATGGCATCGGAGGTTTGCTCACCTTCATTATAAAGCTCTACCCAATGTAAGAAAAATGGTGACCGGGATGCCCAAGTTCAAATTAGAGCAAGAAGGTGTATGTCCAGGATGTGCCGAAGGAAAGCTCAAAAGGGGACCATTCCCCTCAAGCCAAAGCAAGACCTCCAATATATTGCAGTTGGTTCACTTAGACATATCCAGTATGATGCCTGTGAACTCCTTGGGAGGATATTTATATTACCTCACTTTTACAGATGATTATCCTCGCAAGACTTGGATATACTTCTTGAAGAATAAGGATGAAGTGTTCTCCTGGTTTTGGCATTTCAAAGCCTTGATCGAAAATCAAACTGAAAAGAAGATCAAGATCTTAAGGACTGATAATGGGACTGAATATGAATCCAATGAGTTTCATGACTTCTGCAAAGAGCTTGGCATTAAGAGGGAGACTACTACACCATATACTCCTAAGCAGAATGGTGTGGCGGAAAGGAAGAATCGTACAATTGTGGAAGTTGTCCGTGCTATGCTCCATGATCAAAGACTTCCGAAGTTTCTATGGGCCGAAGCTGCAAATACCGCCGTATATGTACAAAACTGATGCCCTCATCAAGCATTGGGTTCCAAGACTCCCAAAGAAATGTTCATCGGTAAGAAACCTGACGTATCTCATTTTAGAATTTTTGGAAGCCCTGTATATTTTCATGTGCCAAAAGAGAAAAGGAATAAATTGGGTGCATCTGGAAAGAAAGGAATCTTCATGGGCTATAGCGAAAATACTAAGGGCTATAGAATCTATGTAGCTGGTCAAAGGGAAGTCGAGATTTATCATGATGTCACCTTTGACGAAGATATGGCTCTTAGCAAGGTAGACAATCTTCCTACTTTAAGGGGATCTAAAGAAGCTAACACCGGGGAACCAAAGGAAAAGGAAGATGAGATGATGCCCAATGTGGAAGAACCTATGGATCCTATTGATCCTCCTCCGCAAGAGCCTTCCTCTTCTAGGAAGAGGCCTTCATGGCTTAGGGGGACACTTGATGATGCTGAAGGACACATTGCACCCCGAGGAACCTTCCGTGAAAGTAAGAAGTCGAACAGATATCAGGGATACCTGACCATCATGAGCACGATCATCCAAAATGAGGCTTCATCATTCACAAATGCCGTCAAGCATCAAGTATGGAAGGATGTTATGACCAAGGAATATGAGTCCATTATGAAAAACGATGTTTGGGATGTGGTCCCCAGACCCTAGGACAAAGCAGTTGTCACTTCAAAATGGCTTTACAAGATAAAGCATGCAGTTTATGGAAGTGCGGAAAAGTATAAGGCTCATTTTGTCACTCATGGCTTCTCTCAGAAGGAAGGTATAGACTATGACGAGATATTTGCACCTGTTGCCCGATATACCACCATCCGCTCGATCATAGCCCTTGCCGCTTCGCAAGGATGGAACCTACATCAGATGGATGTCAAGACTGCGTTCTTACATGGTTCGATCAAAGAGGAGGTCTATGTAGAACAACCCGAAGGATTTGAGATTTATGATCGAGAATCTCATGTGTGCAGGTTGAAGAAGGCCCTCTATGGGCTAAAGCAAGCACCCCGAGCATGGTATGAGAGGATCGATAGCTACTTGATGAAGTTGGGATTCACTAGGAGTGAAGTCGACCCTAACCTTTACTTTAAGGTTATAGATGACAAGCCTCTCATACTAGTGCTATATGTTGACGACCTCTTTCTAACAGGTGCAGACCCTCTCATTCACGAATGTAAGAGGGAGTTGGCTTCTAAGTTCGAGATGAAAGACCTAGGACTTATGCACTATTTCCTAGGACTGGAAGTCTGGCAGAAACCAGGGGAGATTTTCCTATCTCAAGGAAAATATGTGGTGAAGATATTGGAGAGATTCGGCATGGTGGACTGCAAGCCCATAACTACCCCGATGGAGCTTGACTTCAAGAAGTTAAGCAGTAGTGCTGCCGAACCTGTTTTACGAAATGCTACCGAGTATCGTCAACTCGTTGGAGCATTAATGTTCTTGGTGAACTCCCGTCTGGATATATGCTTTGCAGTTAACACATTGAGTCAACATATGGTTGAGCCTCACCACTCACATTGGATTGGTGCCAAGAATCTGTTGAGATATCCTCGTGTCACAATCACTCATGGGTTGAGATACACTACCAGAAATGTGAGACTACTTGGGTATACTGATGCTGATTGGGCAGGCAGTGTGATGGACCAAAAGAGCACTTTCGGGTGTTGTTTCTCTTTGGGATCTGCCTCGATATCCTGGATGAGCAAGAAGCAGAAGTCGGTGGCTTTGAGCACCGCCAAGGCAGAGTACATTATTGCTAGCATGGCCTCCTGTGAGGCAGTCTGGTTGCAAAATCTCTTCAGTGAACTGTTGGATTTACATTGGATACCACCGTGATTCTGTGTGACAACCAGAGCGGGATCCGTTTATCAGAGAATCCCGTATTTCATGATCGCTCCAAGCATATCAATATCAGGTACCACTATATTCAAGATATGGTGCAACGAGGAGCAATAAGGCTCCAACATATCGGTACAGATGAACAGGTCGCCGACATTTTGACAAAGCCCCTAGGAAAGGTCAAATTCCTGACTTTCCGAGAACGACTTGGTGTCGTTCAGAGACCCTCTTATGAGGGTCAAGTATGATGTATTGAGCTCTGGGAGCTCCAGGGGGGCGCAGGGTACTTCTTGGAGCGACATGTGACCACAGGGCGACTCACCATCCCCTGGTGGTGCACTATGTACAGGGTAAAGGTTCAACCTTCCCCTGTGACACCCCGTGGCGACTGTGGAACAAGATGATTAGTTCTCCTGTGGGCCAGGATGATTCGTTCTCCGTGGCAACTGTGGAGCAGGATGATTAGTTCTCCTGTAGGCCAGGATGATTAGTTCTCCGTGGCATCCACTGGACAGGATGATTCATTCTCTTGTGGACAGGATGATTAGTTCTCTTGTTGAGGCATCCTACCCATGCAATCTGGGACTCATGGGAAGTACCTCTCATCTGATCAATGAGCAGGGAAATGAGGATAGGGACCATAGTAGTACTATCGATGGACGCATCGCTGTATCTACCGTACTCCCTATGCTAGGATGACCTCCATTGATTTGGGATCAATGGTACTGATCTGGGATCAGTGAGAGTGGTTCACACTTTGAGACTGACTTCGGGTCAGTGGAGGATGGTATGATACATCCTCGATCATTTCTTCTTCTTCATAGTTCAAGAAGAGCAAAGCAGAACAAAGCAAAGTGGGGCCAAGCTGTACAGGACAGTGCATTTGATGGATGGATAGCAGCAACAGTCTGACGGATTGCAAATGAAGTTCTCCCTAGTTGAGAGGGAGTGTTAAAATTGGCAACTAGGGCCAAACTCTATGTGGATCACCTTATTTATAGCTTCTGATATTTTTCCTAGATTCCTCTCATCGAGAGGTGTAGGATTGATCTAACGATCATCCGATTCCGATAAGTATTTATGGAGATATGAATTTATTTTGATTATGGACAAATTGTCAAGGTCGGCCAGCAAACTTATGTAGGCTTAGAAGCCCAACAGTCATGTCTATTCAACCTCAACGTTTGCATATAAATACAAGGAGCATTCTCCTCATTTGGACAATTCAATTCACTCATCTTCTCTCTCTCCCTCCTACACATAAAAGGAGCCTCTCTCTCCCTCACACGTGTGGCTAAAAGGAAGACGTCCTAGGCAAAGAAGACGTAGAAAGAAGAACGCTAGGGCAGCAGGTCATCTCTTTGACTAGCGTTGACCTCCAAGAAGTGCGGATTAGGTGTGGTTGCCTCTCCTAGGCAGGCCACAATTTTTGGCACGAAAATCGAGGTGATCTAACCTCTGGTTTGACCTGTGTTGACTGCCCTAGTTTAGGGCTGCAGTTGACTTCAGAAATCTGCAAATTGACTGAACTATTGAAGATAAAAGAAGATTTGATCAAAGAGTTTCCCCGCATTGGGGTTTGTCCCTGGCTAGCCGCCACATCTTGTGTCTCTTGTCTTGGCTTGTTTTCTGTTGATCATTTAATGTTCTATCTGCACTTTACTTAATGTGTATGTGATTGTTAATCTATGGCTAATAAGAAGAAAAATAAGTAAACTGCTCTAAGCATAGAACATACCATAATTTAACAAAGTCCCACTACTCTGTCTTCAAGGTCTTTTCTGTCTTAGGGTTGCACTAGGTCTAGGTCTTTCTTCACAATGGTTATGTCTCTCATGGTTTTTCTCTCTTCTGTCTATTGCACTTTTTGTAAACATGCGTCTAGGTATTGTGGCCTCTGTGTCTTCTCTGATTTCTCCACATGTTCTCTCATGAATATCATTAAGCATATATGTTTTCTTCTGTATTTTTCCACCACACACTATGTCATAGGTGTCTGCCTCCTCTTCACATCTACATGGTCACCCAAAGTCTGCCTAGATAATGTTACATGGTCACATGGTTGTATCTTGCTTTCTTTGTGTCTGTGGACTTATGCATCAGTTGGCCCTCCAAGTCAATTTCGTTCTTCCCTTCTATTCATTTTTTTTTCTTTTCTTATATTTGTTCCTCTTATATCTCTTCTATTATTTTTTCTTTCAATCTCTTAAAAAATATATCAACTATTTTTCTAAAAGTCTACACTTTACAAGATTTAAAAACTTTAAAACTTACATATCCCTCCTCCTCTCTACTTTTTCTTGGTGGACCACTTTGATAAAGGCACATTCTCCAGGAATAATTTGACTTCAGTCATAGGTGCAAATGCTTCTGCTCCGATACCATGTTAAAAAATGAATACACAAGATACAAGAGAGATGTGGAATATATAATTTTATTATAAATGGAGTTGTTTGATATATAATTTTATTATAAATGGAGTTGTTTGATATATGGAGGGGGTACAAAGAGGGAGATCACTTTATATTTAATTTAAATAGTTGTGCTCCCTATTTGACCTAACTACTTATACTCAATCACAACTCCTTGTTCTATAATGGTCAATATTTTTGTGACCTTTTACAAATCAAAGTCATTTTATTAAACTTGAACTTCTAATATTTGAGTGTTAATGCTCCAACAAGGATCGTTGGTCAAAATTGTCAAAGATAACCCTAAATATTTTTCCAGCACCTCCCACTCATGATTAAATAATTTATGAGATAGTTTACGTTTACATACTTTTCCTATACCAACTCAATTAGAAACTAGAAGAACTTGGTATTATTTTGCTCAGATTCTTTGTCTTATTTCAGGTCACTTATTTTCCTTCTAGGCTCAAGAGTGATTTGTTGTTAAATTTGGAAACTAGGGCCAAACATCACTTTGGACAGCTCTTATGAAGCAGCTGATATTTTTCTTGGATTCCTCTTTCCGAGAGGTGTAGGATTGATGTTAGGATATTCCGACACATAGGAAATAGTTAAGTTCAACTTGGTCTAGTGTAGAGTTAGGTATAGAGTTAGGTAAAGTGTGTTTCTTTACCGTTGTACATTTTGTAACTTACAATCCGACGGTCACGATATGTAGTGATCCGACGGTTCATTCTCTCCTCGGTATTACCGAAACTTGATCCGTGGCTTGACACCCGATTGGTCCATGAATTCTATTTAAAGCGCATGGAGGGTCATTTGTAGGGTAATCCGTGCATGAGAGAAACATATGTAAATTTTCATTCTTTTATTAATAAATTGCCTGAAGTGGCCACGTTGGCTCAGGCCGTGGACTGTTTCCCTCTTTGAGGGTTTTAACCACGTCAAAATACTGGTGTATTGATCTGTGATCTGGTTGTGAGCGGTGTCCTTTTGGTGCTCTGATACCATGTAGGAATTTACAGGGCAAGTTCCTCAGACAGAACACCAAAAGGACACTGCTCACAACCAGATCGCAGATCAATACACCAGTATTTTGACGTGGTTAAAACCCTCAAAGAGGGAAACAGTCCACGGCCTGAGCCAACGTGGCCACTTCAGGCAATTTATTAATAAAAGAATGAAAATTTACATATGTTTCTCTCATGCACGGATTACCCTACAAATGACCCTCCATGCGCTTTAAATAGAATTCATGGACCAATCGGGTGTCAAGCCACGGATCAAGTGTCGGTAATACCGAGGAGAGAAGAACATCAGCGCAGCAAACACATTGAATTGCACATGCACTTCATCAGAAAGCTCATTCATGACCATGTTCTTGAAGTGCAATATTGTTCTACAGATGATCAAGTTGCAGACATCTTTACAAAGGCTCTCACAGAGGCGAAGTTCACTAAACTTCGATTTATGGTTGGAGTTCAAGAAGTTGTCACTAAGGGGGGATAGGCTCTAGTGCCTCCTTCCTTCTCCTATTGTATCATATTTGTAAATCCTTCAATCCTATCCCAAGTTGTTCTTAAGGGGGGATGTTAGGATATTCCGACACATAGGAAATAGTTAAGTTCAACTTGGTCTAGTGTAGAGTTAGGTATAGAGTTAGGTAAAGTGTGTTTCTTTACCGTTGTACATTTTGTAACTTACAATCCGACAGTCACGATATGTAGTGATCTGACGGTTCATTCTCTCCTCGGTGTTACCGACACTTGATCCGTGGCTTGACACCCGATTGGTCCATGAATTCTATTTAAAGCGCATGGAGGGTCATTTGTAGGGTAATCCGTGCATGAGAGAAACATATGTAAATTTTCATTCTTTTATTAATAAATTGCCTGAAGTGCCCACGTTGGCTCAGGCCGTGGACTGTTTCCCTCTTTGAGGGTTTTAACCACGTCAAAATACTGGTGTATTGATCTGCGATCTGGTTGTGAGCGGTGTCCTTTTGGTGTTCTGTCTGAGGAACTTACCCTGTAAATTCCTACAATTGATCTAAAGATCATCCCATTCTGACATGTACAAATGAAGTTATGAATTTATTTTGATTATGGACAAATTGTCAAGGTCGGCCAGCCATCAAATTAGCCTCCTCCAGCCTTCAACGTTGCATATAAATACAAGGTATCTCCTCCTCATCTTGGCATCTCATCTCATTCATCTTTCTCTCTCTCATCTTGATTGGGTATGGATTTTTGGGCCTCTCTCTCTCCACACGTGTGAAACGAAGACTGTCTTTTCTAGCTGCTGCGTTGACCAGATTTGACCAAAATTTCAGGAGACCAAAATTTCAGGAGGCTGACTTTGACCAAAGTTGACCCTGTTTGACTTCAATTTTGTGAGGGAGACAATTGTTTTGGTAGGCGTTGTTCTGGGCATAAAAACCGAGGCAGTTTGACCCCTGTGTTGACTAGCATTGACTGCCCTAATTCATGTTATTGCGTTGACTTTTGTTGACCAGATTTGACTGGTTATTTTCAGACTGTTTTGGGCTGCATTATCTTGTTGTTGGAGGCCGAGTTGACCAAGGTTGACTGAGCTGTTTTGGAGGTCAATTTCAGCCTTGTTGACCAGCGTTGACTTTCTAGTTAGGGCTTTCTGTTTCTGTTGTTTTGACTAATCAGTTTGGGCAAGTGAATATTGTAAATTGTACTCTCTCTCTGCTGAACTTTTGAAGAATTATAAGAAGAATTGATCAAGGGTTCCCCACATTGGGGTTTGTCCCTGGTTGGTGCCATATCTTGTGTCCTCTTGTGTTGGCTTGTCTTCTACTGTTATTGTTTATGTTCTATCTGCATTTTACTATTATGTTGATTTGATTGCTATACTGGATATGATATTGGACTAATAAAGAAAATTGAAGTAAAATTGCTCTAAGCATAGAACATACCATTGTTATCCTAAAATTAACATGGAATCAGAGCTGAGGTGAAGACAAAGCCCAAGCAAGAGTGAAGAGCAATCACTAAGAGGAGCAATCACTGATCAAGAACAAGTCTCAATGGCCTCCACATCCTACTTCAAGTCTGATTATCATGCATGGATGATGTCTCTTGATTTGACTTTAGAAGAGCAAGATGTCATGGATTATGTGCAGGGAAAGATTCCGGAGCCTCCTTCAAATGCACTGGCTGCTACTAAGACAAAGTACAAGAAGGGTGAAGTCAAAGTCAAGAAGATCATCAGGGATTCTATTCATAAGCACTTAGTTGCTTACATCTCCGATTTGAATACATCAAAGGAGATATATGACAAGTTGGTTGGCATGTTCAAATCTAGCAATGCAAATCAAATTATTTTCCTCAAGAACAAGCTGAAGAATATAAAGAAGGGAAAAGGTGAGGATTCATGAAGATTACTGAGATCAAAAATGATCTTCTTTCGATTGGTGAAGCTATTGCTGATAGGGAGCTCACTCTCATTGCCCTTGGAGGTTTTCCTCTCGAATGGCATGTGTTCAACACTACTATTCTCAATAACGACAGAATTCCAAGTTTTGAAGAATTGTTGACTAGATGTTCTCAAGAAGAAACAAGGATGATGAAATTGGAGATGCCTTCGAATAGGAATAATCCTACCGCATTCTCCGCTTATGCCAAGGCCCAAGAGGAAGAACAATGTAGGTTCAAAGAAGCAAAGTCAAGGAAAATCGGGATTCAAAAATGGAAGGGAAGATGCTTCGTTTGCAACAAGTATGGTCACTATGCCAAGGAGTGTCCAAATAGAAGGGACACATCTCATGATGATGATCACAATCATTCCAGGGGCAACAACAACAATCAAAGGAATGGCAGGTTCAAAAACAAAGGGAAAAGGAATGCTTCCGCTACTCAACTTGGAAATGATCAAGCTTCTAAAAGAACAAGAAACTCCAGGAATGATGAGTCTAATGTTGTAAATTCTAAGCAAAAGGAATTTTATCTTATACCTGCCCTCTCTACTACCTCTCCTCCGGATACTTTGGGAAATTGGTTGATTGATAGTGGTGCCTCAAGGCACTTCACCGGTTACAAGGAAGCTCTTTCAAATCTGATAGAGAAGGATACAAATTTGGAAATTATCCTTGGAGACAATGCCACCTATCCCGTAAAGGGAGTTGGGAATGTTACCCTTCAATTGAATCAAGGTAACATCGTTCATCTTCAAGAAGTACTATATGTACCTGATCTAAAGAAGAATCTAGTGTCTATCTCAGTGATGGAAGACAAAAGATTCAAGGTGGCATTCATCGATGGAAAGGTACGTGTGTGGAAAGGAATTTCAAAGAAACATTTACTCTTGGATTCAGGGTCGACAGTTTATATCAAGTTGGAGGAAGTCCACTGGGAGCCATGTCTCGCAACACATCTCTTCAATCTGAACTATGGCACCGGAGGTTTGCTCATCTTCACTATAAGGCTCTACCCGATGCAAGAAAGATGGTTACAAGTATGCCCAAATTCAAAATAGAGCATGAAGGTGTATGTCAGGATGTGCCGAGGGAAAACATACAAGGGGACCATTCCCCTCAAGTGATGGTAAGACCACAGGCATTTTGCAATTGGTTCATTCTGATCTATCTGGTATGTTGCATGTGACATCATTAGGAGGATATTTATATTATGTTGTCTTTGTGGATGACTTCTCTCGCAAAACATGGATATATTTCTTCAAGAAGAAGGACGAAATATTCTCATGGTTCTATGCCTTCAAAGCCTTGGTGGAAAATCACACAGAGGAGAAGATCAAGATATTGCGGACCGATAATGGAACTGAGTATGAGTCAAATGAATTCAATGACTATTGCAAGGAAGCTGGCATTAAAAGGGAGACTACTACTGCATATACTCCTGAGCAAAATGGTATCGCTGAAAGGAAGAATCGTTCCATTATAGAAGCCACTTGTGCCATGCTTCATGATCAAGGACTTTCAAAGTTCCTATGGGGAGAAGTTGCCAACACTGCTGTGTGCATTCAAAATCAATGCCCTCATCAAGCATTGGACTCCAAAATTCCCGAAGAAGTTTTCACCGGTAAGAAACCTAATGTTTCTCACTTCAGAATTTTTGGTAGCCCCGCATATTTTCATGTGCCGAAAGAAAAGAGAAGCAAACTGGATGCTTCTGGGAATAAAGGAACATTTGTGGGCTGCAGTGAAACTTCTAAGGCGTATAGAATCTATGTGCGTGGTCAAATAAAAGTGGAGATAAGTCATGATGTCACTTTTGATGAGGATGTTGCCCTTGTGAAGATTAGTAACCTTCCTCTTCCAAGGAAGGACAAAGAAGCCAATTCCAGAAAGCAGGGAGAATCGTGGGATAAGCAGATGCCCGATGCTGAAGGACCAATGGATCCCATTGATCCACCCCCTCATGAGCCCTCCTCCTCAGAAAGGAGACCCTCAAAGATGTCGAGAGACATGTTGCACCTAGGGGGACATTTCGTGAAAGCAAGATGCTGAATAGGTACCAAGGGTACTTAACTGCTATGAGCACCATTGTTCAATCTGAACCTTGCTCATTAGAAGAAGTTGTGAAGCAACAAATATGGAAGGATGCTATGAACGAAGAGTACGAATCAATTATGAAGAATGATGTCTGGGATGTGGTCCCTAAACCCCAGGACAAATTTGTTGTCACCTCTAAATGGCTCTACAAGATCAAGCATAGTGCTGATGGAAGTGCTAAGAAGTTCAAGGCCAGATTTGTTGCTCGAGACTTCTCTCAAAAGGAAGGTGTAGATTATGATGAGATATATGTTGTCGTTGCTCGCTACACCACCATCCGTTCAATCATTGCCCTTGCTGCTTCGCAAGGATGGAATCTACACCAGATGGATGTCAACGCTGCCTTCTTGCATGGTTCACTTAAGGAGGAAGTCTATGTAGAACAACCTGAGGGGTTCGAAGTTCAAGATCATCAAACACATGTATGCAAGTTGAAGAAAGCCCTCTATAGGTTGAAGCAAGCACCCCAGGCTTGGTATGAGAGGATCGATAGCTATCTGATGAAGTTGGGATTTACAAGAAGTGAAGTTGATCTGAACCTTTACTTTAAGGTTGAGAATGATAGACCTCTCATCTCGGTACTCTATGTGGACAATCTCTTTCTGACAGGTGCAGACCCTCTTATTCATCAATGTAAGAGAGAGTTGGCTTCCGAATTTGATATGAAGGACCTAGGACTGATGCATTACTTCCTAGGGTTGGAGGTCTGGCAAAAGTCAGGGGAGATTTTCCTTTCTCAAGGAAAATATGTTGTGAAGCTACTTGAAAGATTTGGGATGGTGGACAGCAAGTTCGTGACTACTCCGACAGAACTTAACTTCAAGAAGTTATGTGGAAGTGCTACCACGCCCGATTTGGGAAATCCTTCTGAGTATCGTCAACTCATAGCGGCCTTGATATTATTGGTGAACTCTCGTCCGGACATATGTTTTGCAGTGAATACATTCAGCCAATTTATGGTTGAGCCTCATCACATACATTGGATTGCTGCCAAGAATCTCTTGAGATATCTCCGAGGCACAATCACTTATGGACTGAGATACATTGTCGGGAATGTGAGGCTCCATGGTTAGTCTAATGCAGACTGGGTTGGCAATGTGGTGGATCGTAAAAGCTCATATGGATGTTGCTGCTCTCTAGGTTTTGCTTCGATATCATGGATCAACAGGAAGCAAAAGTTGGTTGCTTTAAGCACCGCTGAGGTTGAATACATTTCTACTAGTTTGGCCTCCTGTTAAGCTATCTGATTGAGGAATCTCTTTAGTGAGCTGTTTGGAAATGTGTTGGATACCAACGTGATCTTCTGTGACAACCAGAGTGGGATTCGTCTTTCTAAGGATCCTGTGTTTCATGACCGCTCCAAGCATATTGATATCAGGTACCACTTTATCTGGGATATGGTACAATGAGGAGCAATAAGGCTCCAACACATTGGGAGTGATGAGCAGGTCATCAATATTCTTACGAAGCTCCTCGAGAAGGTCAAATTCTTAACCTTCCGTGAACGACTTGGAGTCGTGGAGAGACCCTCTTATGAGGGTCATGTATGAGATGGATAGTGAGCTCTGGGAGCTCCCGGGGGGCTTGGGGTACTTCTTGGAGCGATGAGCGACCATAGGGTGACTTGCCCTCCCATAGTGGTGTGTTGTGTACAGGGTGAACGGTTCACCTTCCCCTGTGATACCCCATGGTGGCATATGCATAGGCTGAGTGGTTCACCCTCCCCTATGGCATATGAGCAGGATGAATGTTTCACCTTCTCTTGTTGGAACATCATACCCATGCAGTTCGGGACTCATGGGAAGTACCTCTCATCTGGCCAATGAGTAGGGAAATGAGGATAGGGACCATAGTATTACCGATGGGCACATCGTGTACTACCGTACTCCTTATGCTAGGATGTTGATATTGATCTGGGATCAATAAAAACTAACTACGGGTTAGTTAAGAGTGGTATGACACACTCTCTGTTGTTCGAGACTGACTTCGGGTTAGTGGAGAATGGTATGATACATTCTCGATCATTTCTTTTTTCTTCATGGTTCAGCAAAGCAGAGCAGAGCAGTGCAGTGACAGGGATGGTACAGATTGTCAGACAGTTTGGCAGGTGATGTTCTCCCTAGTTGAGAGGGAGTGTTAAATTGGGCAACTAGGGCCAAACATCACTTTGGACAGCTCTTATGAGGCAGCTGATATTTGTCTTGGATTCCTCTTTCCAAGAGGTGTAGGATTGATCTAAAAATCATCCCATTCTAACATGTACAAATGAAGTTATAAATTTATTTATATTATGGACAAATTGTCAAGGTCGGCCAACGATCAAATTAGCCTCCTCCAGCCTTCAACGTTGCATATAAATACAAGGTGCCTCCTCCTCATCTTGGCATCTCATCTTATTCATCTTTCTCTCTCTCATCTTGATTGGGTACGGATTTCTGGGCCTCTCTCTCTCCACACATGCGAAAGGAACACTGTCTTTTCTAGTTGTTGCGTTGACCAGTGTTGACCCTATTTGACTTTAGTTTTGTGAGGGAGACTTATGTTTGGTCAGGCCATTGTTTTGGACACAAAAACCGAGGCAGTTTGACCTTTGCGTTGACTAGTGTTCACTGCCCTAATTCATGTTGTTGTGTTGACTTTTGTTGACCAGATTTGACTAGTTATTTTCGTATTGTTTTGCGCTGCATTATCTTGGTATTGGAGGCCGAATTGACCGAGCTGTTTTGGAGGTCAATTTCAATCATGTTGACCAACATTGACTTTCTGGTTAGGGCTTTCTGTTTCTGTTGTTTTGACTGATCAATTTGGGCAAGTGAATATTGTAAATTGTACTCTCTCTCTGCTGAACTTTTGAAGAATTATAAGAAGAATTGATCAAGGGTTTCCCCACATTGGGGTTTGTCCACGACTAGTGTCATATCTTGTGTCCTCTTGTGTTGGCTTGTCTTCTACTGTTATTGTTTATGTTATATCTGCATTTTACTATCATGTTTATGTGATTGCTATACTGAATATGATATTGGGCTAATAAAGAAAATTGAAGTAAAATTGCTCTAAGGATAGAACATACCATTTTTATCCTAAAATTAACATTTACTCAGCAATATTATAGAGATTGTTAGTTCCTTTACGTTTTCACCTATAATTCACAGGCTACAGATCTTGAAAGACAAGATCTTTGCTAAAGTATCAATGTCTACACAAGCTCTAGTTGCTCATGAAAGAATATAACCAAAAGCCCTAACTAGTTTTCTTAGTTACACTTTGCAATGTTGTTGAATGGCCATGGTATTTTCGTCACCTGGTTCAATTAATAGTAGTGTAATTAGGGAAGGCAAAGTCAAGCGTCCATCACAATTTAGGCTAAAATATCAATTAGATAGAAAAAGCATACATTATGAATGAATTGATTTGTTTAATCAACCCACTGATCCATGGGTCCAGGCATCTAAAACAAAATAAAAAGTGAACAAAGAGAGATAGAGAAACGGACAGGGGATGAACAAAGAAGGCATAAAATATGCAGGGCATACGAAGAAGAAACACATGCAAAATATTCTTCTTGAAAGAAGAAAGGCACGAAACAAAGACACAGAGGCTGGATTGGAGATATATCCCTTTAAGAGGAACAAAAACCAATGTTGCGAACATCGGCATCGGGATAAAATCAGCGAGGGTCCGAAAAACCAAAAAATCATAAAAATCGGGAAAATATCGGCAAAAATCGGCAAAATCATGATACCATCAAAATATCAATAAAAATCAACAAACATCGGCTAGGCCAAAAAATCGTGATTTTGAGATAAAATCAGGATGTTATCGAGATGTTCGCAACACTGACAAAAATAGAGAGAAAATAATGATTTCCATTTTCTGATGATGTCTTCCATGAATTTTATGACAAATATTTTGAGTTTTTTTATGCCTTTCTTTTGGAGGGCAGTTTCCAAGAAATAAAATGCTTATGAAGCAGGTGGTCAGAACATTGAATCGAGATCCTATTGGAAAAAACATTCTTTTTATGAAATAAGATGCATAAATTTTCTTGTATGCAAGTCTTTGCAAAACCCAAATAATTTGAAAAGGTAAAATAACACAAAAGAAAGAAAACAATATGTTCATAACTTTTGTTCAATCCAAAATTGAACAAAATTGCAAACTCCACGAAGAGCGTGGACCAGTGTTTTAAAAAACGGTCGAGTCGGCTTCGAATCAACCGAACCGACTGAGCCAGACCCCCAGATGGTCCGGCTCGGTAGAGAAAATGAACCAGCGACTGATTTGTTACCAAACCGGCTGAGCCGGTCACCGACTCCACTGATTTAGTAACAAACCGGCCGACTCGGCCAAGCCCGAGCTAAACTGGCCGGTTCGGCCAGTCACGCCCACGCACACCCAGCGTAACATTTTGGGGGGGGGGGAACGGACCCCTCACTGCATTCTAATTGGGTTTTAGGTTTTTTTGAGGTCCATTTACCTCTCCCAAGCCTATAAAAGCTACCCAACCCCCTCACATTTCCTCACAGCTATCTCATTGCATTTGTGTGAGAATTTGTGAGGAGTTTGTGAAGAGTTGTGGAGTTTGTTTTTGGAGCAGCAGCGATGAGTCTTGGGCAATCATTGGAGCAGCAGTGAGGAGCTTCTTGGGCAACAATTGAAGTAGAATTGAAGAGTTGGTTCGTTGGAGCAGCATTGAGGAGGCGATTTGTGCCTAGAGGTATTTTTTTTCAATTCTAAAATCCGTTTTTTCTTGTTTTTTTTGTGCAAAATCTGGAAATTGAAAAGAGTTTTTTTTGTAAAAGAAATGAACATTGAAGCAATGTTATTTTTTTTGTTTTCATTTTCAAATTGTTTCCTTTCATTTCCAAGTCCAAAAATGGCTCCTAGAGTGAAAGATGTTGCTTTGGCATATGTTGAAATGATTGATAATCAAATGCATTGCAAATTTTGTCATAGAAAAATTAAAGAGGGTGGAGGGGGCATTCATAGGTTGAAACAACACTTGGATGGTATTAGAGGCCAAATTACCCCATGTGAAGCACCATCAAAACAAAATGGGGAGATTAGGAAGGAGTTGCTAAATAACTTTGAGAAGTTTGAGCAAGAAAAAGCTAGGCAAAAAGAAATAGAGGCTGAAATTGGGAGGAAGAAGAGTATACAACAAATGATGGTTGCCAACCCCAATTTTGATTATGAGGGCTCTTCATCTATCCCTTGCACTAATGCATCCAACCACTTTCTCTATGTTCCTCCCTCTTTGGAGTCCATGCATGAAAAGGGTAAGGGTAAAACGAAAAAGAGGGGTGATGATATCAAAAGTTATTTCACACCCTCCTCTCCATCAGATGCACATGGTCCTCAAGCTGGTAAAAGTCATATGCAGACAACTTTATATGACCATTGGAAGAAAGAATTGAGAGAGACAGCATGTAATTACATAGCTAGATGGTGGTATGATTCTAATATCCCCTTCAATGCTTCTCGTTCACCATATTATGAAACTATGTTTGATGCCATATTTGTTGTTGGAAAGGGCTTCAAAGGCCCTACTATGCATGAGTTAAGGGGATCTCTTTTGCAAAAAGAAGTTCCTCCATTGATGAATATTTGAAATATTTCAAAAACTCATGGGCAAAAACAAGATGTACCATAATGTCAGATGGATGGATTGATCAAAGGAACCATACCATTATAAACTTTCTTATCTTTTGCCCACAGGGAACCATGTTTCTAAAATCAGTTGATGCATCTGATAGGGTGAAAGATGCACACTTGTTGTTTCAACTTTTGGATGAGGTTGTTGAAGAGGTGGGGGTGGCTAATGTTGTTCAAATCATCACAGATAATGCCTCTAACTATGTTCTTGCTGGTAAAATGTTAGAGGAAAAACACAAAACCATCTTTTGGACCCCATGTGTTGCACATTGCATAGACCTCATGCTTGAGGATATTGGCAAAATAGATTGGGTCAAGAACATTGTAGAGCATGCCAAAAACATAACAAAATATATCTACAATCACTCATGGATTTTGAGCCTGATGAGGAAACACACAGGGGGCAGGGATATTATTAGGCCTGCCATCACTAGATTTGCAACTCATTTTTTGACATTGCAATCTATGCTTTCCCAACATAGAAACTTGCAAAGGTTGTTTTCCAATGATGACTAGAATGAATGCCAATGGTCTCACAAACAGGATGGCAAAGATGTGAAAAAGAAAGTTAATGAAGAAATATTTTGGAAAAAGGCAGCAGAGATTGTGAAGGTTGTTGAGCCACTGATTAAGGTGTTGCGGTTGGTGGATAGGGAAATATTGGCTATGGGCTTCATTTATGAGGCTATGGATCGAGTAGAGGAGCAAATAAAGGCATCATACAAGGATAGAGTGGCTAAGTATGGGCCCATTTGGGCAATCATTGATGAAAGATGGAACAATCAACGCCATCGCCCTATTACATGTAGCTAAGTTTTTTTTTAACCCAAGGTATCGTTATAAAGCTCTGGAGGCAGATGCTTTGACTGGGGAAGTTAAAAATGGATTGATTGACTACATTGACCGCATGATCCCTAAGGAGAGTGATCAGCTAGAGATACACCAACAGATCACTTGTTTTAGCAGAGCCACATGTACCTTTGGCAAGAACCTAGCAAGGATTGCAAGGGAAGCAGATGAGCCAAGTAAACAAACAATTTCAATTTTCAAATTCTTATTTTGTTAAATTGTTTATAATTTGAAAGTTGGATATAATTTTTTGAGCTAACTCATTACACAACTATGCTTTTTGCAGCACAACGGTGGGAGGCATTTGGTAGCCATTGTCCTCAATTGCAGAAGTTTGCAATCCGTATTTTGAGTCAAACTTGCAATGCTACTGGGTGTGAGCGCAATTGGTCTGTCTTTGAGAGGATTCACACAAAGAAGAGAAATCGTTTAGAACAAAAACAGTTAAATGATCTAATCTATATCCAACACAACCTCTAACTAAGATGCAACCAACTATTGAACAAAAGACCTGATACAAATCCCATTGTGTTGGAAGATATTGATCCAACATCAAATTGGGTAGTGAAGAGTCATCCAGCAAAGTTTGATTCTAACGAAGATTTTGGTATTGATTTGGATTTACAGACAAAGGCATTAGCTGAAGTTGATACTGAACATAATGTTTAGTTGAATGCAGATCCACTTGTACCAAGCACAGCCCGAAGTCCTCCAGTTGCAGGCACTTCCTCTACTCAGCCACGACGAAAGCGCATATCTCGTCTATCTCAGCGTGCAGCTACTGCGCCTGCTAGTGCTACTACTTCTACAGTTGCAGTTGGAGATGGTGATGAGGAGGAACAACCATGGGTTTCCCTGTCTGACTCTGATTCAGAGTCTGAGCCAGATGATGTTGGCTTCTCTAGCAGTAGCCAGTAGTACTAGTGACTAGTGATGTTTTACAGTTTACTTTTGTTGTAGAGGCCATTTAGAGCCTCCTTGGTTATGTGTTTTTGTTTTGATCTCTATATCATGTATGTATTGGACAGTGCACTGGTGCCATTTTGATATAATGGATATATTCATGAGCCTACTTTGATCATATGTTGTCTTCTCTCTATATTCTAATGCTTTGTGTTTGGAAACATGAATGAAAATCTTTAAAATTATGTTTTTTCATAAATAAATAAAATATTTAATGTATTTTTTACAACGACCGAGTCATTGAAATCAAACCGGCCAAGTTGATACTGAGTCGGAGTCGGAGCCAACCCTTGGCCATTTCTGAACCCAAGTCAGAGTTTTAAAACATTAGCGTGGACAACTTCCTCAAAATCTTGTGCTATAGGCATCATTAATAAGATCAAATTATAAGTGTCGATTGAATCCCAGTGGGGTAGTACGTCACTCAGAGTACATGGCAAAAGGTATAGGCCAAAGTGTTAACCCGCATTAAGCAAGATATATGGGGATATAATGCAATCTGATATTTATGAATCAAGAACTAATAATGGTGGCAAATCAAGCCATAATATTCCACAAATTATTTGATGCATAACTATTAATAGAATGCAATAATCAAGGCTCGCAATCAAAGAAAAGATATATGAAATATCCTCGTGCAGGGAAAATCATCATTGAGGGAGGAGGGCATTTGGTGGTCATTATGGCATTTGGGGAAGGTGAAGGATGGAGAGATGCTATTCTTAATTGGTAAGCTTTGGTTGTTTTCATTGGATTCCAGTTCTCAACTTACTCTGTACGGCATGTCTGTCTCCTCCCTATATGTCTGTTCTTCTTTGAATCTGAGTGGGAGGTCTAACACCTGAGGGTGCCACCATGGATAGTTCTTATGTTCCTGAGATAAAAGGGGGTAAGCTGAGAGGGGAGGGCAGAAGTAGACAAAGAGACTCTTGCTCCTCCTCTAAATGTTCTGGGCACAAGAGAAACTCCAGGGTGGTGGTTTTGAGGCCACTGACACGCATCCTAGTGGGAAGAACTGAGGTCATCTGTCATCCACTCTTCAAGTATGAAGATCTAGTGGGGAGACATGAACGGGCATTTAGAACTTGCCATCCAACACCTCAAATTTACACTTGGCAGCATGCCAGCAGAATTATGAAGGAACAACAGACTAAGAAGAAATGAGGAACCCTTCTGATTCTCACCAGACAACCCAAAAATATTCCTGGATGTCGGAATGTCTTCAAGGTGCCTATAGATTCCCAGTGGATGGTAAAGTAGGTCCTCATGGGATTCTTGTCGCAACAAACAACAACCTGAAGACTCTGCATCAGGATTGCCATCAATGAAGGCTTCCATTCTCTGAAGGATACCTGCCCACTTCAGCAGCACATGTGAGCTTCGTAAAGAAAAAGTTGATAGCAGAAGCATGCTCTGGAAACAAATAATTACCTGAACTACCTGCTCCAAGAGATAAGGACCAACTGATGTGGAAGATGGAATGAGGGCTCTGCAACAGTTCAAAGCAACCAATCAAGCGACACATTCCCTATGTTTGTTGACCGAAAATGCTGCCAACTCAGTTAAGCATTCTGATATTTCTGTTAGCTGTTTGATCTGGGATGTCCTTAAACTTTGCTTACCAAAACATATATATAGGATTCAGTTTGATGATTAGTTTGCTAGTCTAAAGATTATAGTGGGCTCTATGGGTATGCACAGTAGTCCTTTCAGAGATTTGAAAATTTTGTTATTATATTCTGCTCTGTAATTAGTAAATTTCAAATCCTAAAACTGAATCTATGATATGGTCAAGCATGGTAAGGCATAGTCTAGCTAGTATGGACAGGGATTGAGACTGATGTTATCAAGCAAAGGTTCTTTTTTACTTTATCATCAAACAGTGAAACTTTAATTTTGAGGCAGTGAAGCCAGAGTGTGACAATGCACACTGCTGTATGTTAATATAAAAAGTCTTTAATTTACCAAAACAAATCAGGGCAAAATATCTGGAAATCCACCAACCCATCAGGAATGCCCCCGACAAAGTCGCAAAATTTCTTTCATGCCTTGACATTCCCCTACCACACTAGCGGATCATGCCAACATCCAAACACCTTAAAATTGTAGAAAAAACACTCTGAAGCTTCAAAATTCTAAGGGTGCCAAAACCCGTGTGAGAACACCCCACGGGTTAACTAAAGGTTAGATGAGAGTAGGGTGAGATTATCCCCTCACAAAAAATTATAGAGGCCAGCAACAGGAAACCATAAAAGCTTTATTTTCCCTAAACATTTAGAAGTATAAATAAACGAAATGTTTAAGAATAAGTGAGGTATTTATGTACAAATATACAGGCCCACGTAATTCATTGTTCTCATAACAATACTCTTCAATAAGCTACAATAGGAAATCCTCATGAAACATGGAACTACACCATTATAGAAGAACAATAAAAAACATTCTTAAATAGAAAAAGAAAAAGAAAAGTCGGGGCACTCATTCCTTTTGAAGAAAAGCCAATGCACGACATCTAGACCATAAACAGTAGCTGAGAAATCTATTTTTAAGGGGAAAAATGCAAAATAAGAAACTGAACACAATAAGAATACACTTGCAAAAAGCATATTTGCAGAGGCCTAAAGGAAAATGATGTACTTGCTGTTGAATGTAATTTGATACATGTTCCAGATGAAGAAGCTCATCTTCAGCAGATAAGTGATGCATAAAAACTTCAGGAACATACTGTCCAGCAGCTGTGGCTGCCGTGGCTGCAGTTTCATGACTGATTGTCTTTAATTCAGGAGTTGTGATGAAATACTCCGATGAAAGAATCCTGTTCAGTCTCTCCCTCAAATTCTTATCTAGAAACTATGTTAAAGATAACCGACTTGTTACAGCAAGTGTTGAAAATAGCCAACCGAAAAATAGCAGCATTGCAATCTGATGAAAAAAAGATTAAGTTGTTCAAGATCCTTGTCAATATGTATTTAAGTTATCACATCACCCGTATGTTCATATTCTCTTCACAAATAAAAAGAAACATTCTGATACAGATTGGTGATAATCCTTGCTAAAAAATGTTTGTCCTGCTGTCTAAATAAATAAAATGTGCTGTGAACAGAAAGATAAGAGATGTGCAACTAAAATGGGAATGCAAAAGGTTAATTGCTAAATCTACACCAATCTTAGAAGGATACAAGAAAGAGTAGATCTTGCATGAATAGATTGGTCTAAGTTACCAATTCATCCGGGTTACAGACTTGTTATAGCAAAAGCGTTGAAATTAACCAACCAAAAAAAAGCAGCATTGCAATTTAATGAGAAAATATTGAAGCTGTTGAAATTCTTTGTCAACTATGTATTTAAGTTATTGTGTAAGTCACCCACATGTTCATATTCTCTTCTTAACCAAAAAGAAACATTCCAATACAGCTTGGGGATAATCCTTGTTAAAAAATGTTTTTTTTTCTGCTATCTAAATCAATAAAATGTGACAGTATCAGAAAGATAAGAATTCTATTGTGTATAGGTTGTTTGCATCTGATGGAAGGTACAACTTAAACGGGAAAGCAAAGGTTCACGTTTAATCTACAAAAATCTTAAAAGGATACAAGAAAAAGTCTGGATCAATAGGCTGGTCCGAGTTACCTATTCATCCAGGTTACAGACTTGTTACAGCAACAGTGTTGAAACTAACCAACCAAAAGACACAACATTGCAATTTAATGAAAAAAGATTAAAGTTGTTCAAAAGATTTGTCATCTATGTATTATAGTGATTGTGTAAGTCACCCATATGTTAATATTCTCTTCATAAACAAAAAGAAAAATGCTGATATAGCTAGGTGATGATCCTTGTTAAAAAATGTTTTTTTTTCTGCGGCCTAATCAATAAAATGTGCGCCATGAACAGAAAGATAAGAGATTAAGTGTGTATAGGTTGTTTAAATTTGACAGAAGATGCAACTAAAACGGGAATGCAAAAAGTTCATGGTTAATCTACGAAAGTCTTAAAAGGATACAAGAAAGAGTAGAGTTTGGATGAATGGGCTGGTCCGAGTCGCACAACCACTGCCTTGCATGATGCACACAAATCTGAAAGGCATCCTTGTGTGAAATAGTTGCATTAGGTGGCCTCGATGTCATAAATGATCCAATCATCGATAATGCATCAAGATCTTCTTCTCGGAGATGATCTGTAGCATCCTCCGTGACATAATCATAGGAAAGGCAAGAAATTCTTTCATGCGTTTTTGTCCACATAATTGATGCGAGTCTATTAAGAGAACAGACATTGAATAATTTTGCAAAATACAGAACCTTCAAGAGGTCTGCAACGGCAATTATATCGGGAGCCTCTTTGTCCATTGCAGAGCTCTCCTCGTGGTCCTTTCTAGACTCTTCGGAGCATCCATTTGCCATAATTCCTTTCCCGTCAGAATCCTCATTATTTAAGCCTCCATCATCGGCGAAGCTGTGTTCTTTATCAGTTACAGAACTGTGTTCTTTATCATTTGTAGAACCGCCGTCTTCATCTGGTCTCTTGAGAACAGAATCCACGAATTCCCTCTCCCGTTCTGCAAGCTCTTCCCTGAGAGCATTACTCAAAGGTTGTTTCAACTTCTCCAATTCATCAATGAGAACTGCTACACCATTTTTTGAGCAGAGAACTTCCTCCTGCTCTTTGTTGATAACCTTTCCGTGTGATTTGTTCTCTTCAATTTGCAGAATCCGATTATACTTTTTACGGAGGGCTCTTATACGCTTGTTTAACAAGCAGACAACAGAACTTTCTTTGTGAAGGGATGAGGAATTCACAGAACCTTCGGGTGTTCCAGGAACTACTTCGGAATTCGCCATAACCAATACCTTTCCAGAAAATAAAATAACAAAAATAATAATAAAATGCAATGTTACAAGGAAATTTAATTTGCATTCAACAAACTAGATAAAGGTCCGTGCAAAGTCAAAAATCGATGTTTGAATTAAAATTTAAAATTAAAGAGTTCCAAAAAAAAAAAAAAATCTTTTAGAAATAGTAATTCTTACCTCTAAAATCTCCAAAGTCAAAACAATGCAATTAAGCTAGTTCGCAGACGAAGGTAGAAGCATTGCAATTAAGCTAGTTCGCAGACGAAGGTAGAAGCACTGCAATTAACCTAGTTCACTCTAGCATGTTAAACTTTCAACTTTATTCAAATTTGTTCTTCTACCTATCTCATCATTTGCAAATTTCACCCACTGTTACGCGAAAATATCATCCACTGTTACGCGCCTTTGTGTAAAGCTGGTTCACATCTCTGCAATATCATGAAATTTGAGAAACCGGAGAAATATTTACGTTCTTCTTAGCAGCGAACCAGCATAATTACACAATTAGTCCTTTTAGGGCAAATATTTTTTTTCCGCCCTAAACATTGTTTAGGTACGTTTCCTATTCTTTCCTCCAAAGTTCGCCTTATCTATGCACAGCGCCTCTTCTTTTCTGATAATTTCTTGAAGCTAGCAGATTCTTAAAATAATTGCTGCCGTGCTCTCCTTTTCTGAAATTCTGCAAAGATCTCCGAAATGTGTTCAAATCAGGTCTTACATCGGGCAAATTAGCTCAAATCTCAGCAAATCGCTTGCCATTTCCCTCGAATTTAACAAATTCGTGCACATTTCGTCGAGCTTTTTGCAAGTTAAAATACAATTTGTGCGAACCTTGCAGTTTCTTCGCCTTTCACATATATGGTAAAATGCTGCGCAAAATTGCGGAGATTGCCGCGTTGCGAAATTCAGAAGAAAACAAATTTACGGCTACTTGAACTGGCCGCGGGGAGTAAGGGTTTTGCCGGCGGAAGCGTAAGATCTCCTTTAGTTTGTTTGTCTTTAGCGATTTTCAATGCAAAATGCAATGGCACCCACTATTCTAATTCTAAACGGACACGACAAAAAGCAGGAAAGACATAGTGGAGATCATCCGTATTTATCGGTGTCTAATTTTCATGTTGATTTTTAAGTCGTGAACTTGTAAAAATTCGGTTAACGTCCGTCCACTCACCAATTGGTCGTCTTTTTTCATGGATTAAAAATCTCATTCTTTTTCCATGGTTCATGGATCTAAATTACACCAAATTTTCTTTCCACTTATACGAGGAAGTAATTGGTGTGGATCTCAATCTTTTTCCAGGGTTCATGAATCTAAATGAGTCCAAATTTTCTTTCCACTTATACGAGGAAGTACTGAGTGTGCAAGCAGCATGTATAAATAAAGTTAGATGTAAAGCTCAAGTGGGCGTTAATGATTGCTTTGAGCAACATTTTAAAAAATAGATTTGGACTTATGTAATTGTGTGGTGTTTGTTAGTTTTTAATTTTTTAATGATGTAGGGTGTTTTATAATTAAGATTATAAAACAAACGCATGTTGTTAGTTTTTGTTTTGCAGGGATTATAGTATTCATTGTGATGAAAGTCGGTTGATTTTTCATTATTTTTTGTAATTTTAAATAAAGTAGGGGAAAATGTTGAATATTCTTTTTTTAAATTCAAAAATAAATATTTATATTTTTGTTAATTTTATTTTTAAGTTTCCATTGGCTAAGCAAGCCTTGGGGACTTATTTTCAATCTGTGCTTGACAAATAATTTTAAAATCAAAAAAAGGCTAATTTTGTAAGTGGCCATTTCGTCAATGAGGGTTCTAACATTGACATTGACACATTACTCTAAGTAGGTCCTTTACGTAAACGAGGGTTTGGTCAATGAGTGCTCTAACCATGACATTGGAATTGACACCATCACAGGGCTTGTTAATGTTTTTACGTCTTATTTCATTTTTTTATTTTTTTATTTTTACTTTTACATATTTAGTTGTGAAAGAGAATAGGTGCATGGAGTTGTGAATCTATGTAAAAGAACAAGAGTGTAGAGGGAACTCTCTTTGGCAGACATTAAATTATTTTAACTTTAAGTGGAATAGTAGTATCCAATATTAAATGAAGTGTTTTTTAATGTGTGTGAGAAAAAAGTGTTGTGCGAGAGAACCAGTGTGTAGAGCAAAGAACATAAATTTCATTTGCAATGTTTTGCATCTCTGCATACATTTCCACTTTGCACACTTCTTTTGCATACGTTTTGACTTATTAAAATTTGGGGCATGAATTTTTTGGTTTACATGTATATCGGGTGCGAAATAAGGGTGGGTGATTAACTCTCTCCACTATTATGTGTTTTATTTGATATCAAGATGCGAAGGACTTGTGGCAAATATGCTATGTCGATGATCTGATGAGTGGTCTATGTTCGACAGTTTGATCATTTAAAAAATATAAACATTGAATCTTGGTATTCATGATCCCTGAATACTATGTGCATTTGCAATTTTACATTTGTGAATTGAATACTTATTATGCAATATTAAGTGAAGTGTTTTTTTTAATGCATGTGGGGAAGAAATGTTGTGCGAGAGAATGGGTGTGCGAAGCAAGGAACAAAAACTTTCTCCCGCAATGTTTTGTACCTCCGCATACATTCCCGCATACCTCCCTCCACACAACACTACTTATTAGTCAATTAATAATTAGTGTTTTTGGCTTATTAAAGTTTGGGGCATGAAAAGTTTGAGTTATGGATATATTGAGTGTGAAATAAGGGTGAGCAATTAGTTGCCCCCACTATTGTGTCTACATGGGTGAGCAATTAGTTGCCCCCACTATTGTGTCTACATGGGCTCATTGTATTGAGCTTCCTTAACGCTAAGTGTAATTTTCACATTTGTGAATTAAATACTTATTATCCAATATTAAATGAAGTGTCTTTTTAATGTGTGTGAGGAAGAAGTGTTGTGCAGGAGAACGGGTGTGTGGAGCAAACAACATAAACTTTCATCTGCAATGTTCGTACCTTTGCATAACCCCCCCCCTCGCACAATTCTCTCGAAATAAGTTTGGGCGATTAACGGTGTGCACTGCTATGTCTAAGTGGGCTCGTTTTATGTGATATCAAGATGCAAAAGAGCTCTGATGAAATTGCTTTGTTGGTGGTCCGATGTGCAATTCTCAATACTATGTTTGGTAGCTTTAAGTGCAAAGGTGTGGTTGTGCGCAAGTACAGGAGAAGCACATTGAAAGCATATTTTGCAGCTTCGCACTATGTGCATCTTTAAAAAATTAAAACATATATCTTTCGAACTTTATAGTAAAAAAAACTACAAAGCTTTGATAATTAAATTTTTGGTTTACGTGTATATCGAGTGTGAAATAAGGGTGAGTGATTAACTCTCTCGAATACTATGTTGACATGGGCTCATTTTATTTGATATTGGAATGCAAAGGAGTTGTGGCAAATCTACTTTTTCAATGATCCAATGTGCGATGGCTTTGATCATTTAAAAATTGGAAACGTTGTGGTTGTTGAATATAGTATTATGCAGAAGGGAAGTGTGCAGAAGAATTGTCTGGAGGGAGAATGTGTGCGGAAGTGCAAAACATTGCGGAAGAAAGTTTGTGTTCCTTATTCCGTACACATGTTCTCCCACAAAACACTTCATCCTCATGGGGATTAAAAACACACTTCATTTAATATTGAACAATAAGCATTCAATTCACAAATGTTCAATGAAATCTAAGTTTTATGAAGTTTTCTTCCTTCGCAACTCAACACTTTGCACAATGTATAAACAACTATATGCATGATTGCTATAACATCCAACTATATTTATGGATAAGCATAAATCCAAATTTATTCATATTCCGAGACAAGAAAAATGTAACTTCTTATTCAGTTAATCAAATTTCAACTATATTAAATATCAAAATTTATAATTAACATAAACGTAATAATTTCATACATATTAAATCTCTGAAACTATAATTAACATAAACTCAAAGTTTTGTGTATCAAATTTATTAAAACAATGCCTTTGTGTTTTACATTCATGCCTCTGTGATGTGCTTTATGTAAAAGTTTAGGTTACGTGCATATGAAGTGTGATATAAGGGTGGGTGATTAATTGTCTCCGCCAATGTATCTACGTGGGCTCGTTTTATTTGAGCTTCTAGAATACTAAGTACATTTGTGAATTCACATTTGTCAATTAAATAGTATTATCCAGTAAAGTGTCTTTTTAATGCGTATGAGGAGGAACTGTTGTGCGGGAGAACAAGTGTCCGGAACAAAGAACAGAAATTTTCATCTACGATGTTCGTACCTCTGCATGAGCTTATTTTTTTTCGCAATATTCTGCACCTCCACATATATTCACTTTTTGCACACTTCTTCCGCACACCTCCCTGCCATACAACAATACATATTAATCAATTAATTAGCAGTTTTAGCCTATTAAAGTTTTGGGCATGAAAAGTTTGGTTTTCGTGTATATCAAATGCAAAATAAGGGTGGGAAATTAACTATGCCCATTGCTATGTCGATGTGGCCTCGTTTTGTTTGGTATCAAGATGCAACAGTGGTGTGGGTTGAACCATGTATGTTTCAACCTTTAGTTGTATGTGCCTTTCATTGATATATCTAACCTCTAAAGGCTCTTATTGGTTATTGTCCTAATATTAGTACATTTAGCTTAGAAAGAGTGATTTTGATTGTCTAGTGAGTTATTTCTCTACATAAGGATATGTCAAAGAGGGGCATGTACGGGAGACACTTTATTCCACCATGTCCACACCCTCGTACACATTTCTCTTTCATACATTGCTCTAGCATATTTTTATTCCACTCAACACTTCTAAATATTAATTCTTAGGTTATTTTACATGGATATTGTGATCATAATATATGAGTAGTTAGAATAACGTAGAGAAACTAATGAAATTTTAAAAAGTAATGTGTTTGTAGTTGTGTTAGCCAGGTAGGTGTTCATCATGCATTTTTTGGTGTACATGTTGCCAATGCATATTCAATTAGTTCTTGAGGGGCTTTGTTATGAATGTTTTTCTCCAAAGTGCTTTGTTACGTGCTTTGCTAGGCTATCATTTTGTTGATTGTCGAAATTAGCAGTAAACAATGGTGTGCGTTTTGGTAGTTAGAATATGAAATATGCACAGAAGTTGTTTTCAAAGACAAGGATAGATTGTACGATGTCTTTATTAGATACATTATGGTTCCTTTATTTTAAATGTGAATCCTTAGAGCATTTCCACAGTATACGTAGGAGTAAGCGGGGTTGATGAGATTCACAACTTAGTTTGTCACAATTAACTTCCAAATTTGGTTTTCGATTATGTAAAGACCAAAGGCAAAATTGTATGTGTACAGAATGAATGGAAATCCCTTCTAAATGAATTGAAACGTTGTGTTGAGTAATGTAGGTTTATAGGGAAGATGATTAATTGTAACAATTGTTAATTCATTTACCTTGTGAGAAGTTTGAGTCGTGCAACTTTAATTGGATTAAAACAATATAACAAAAGAGTTGTATCATTGTTTTTCAAGTAAATTTGCATCATTAATGTCGATATATGTGCATGCTACTAATGTATATATTCTATGTTATCTTAAGGCTTTATCGTGTTGTTCATTTCCCTGAATGTTCTTTATCGTCAATTTGTTGTATCATAGATATTGAAGTCGCATACACAGTTAACTAGTGAATCTAGAAAGCATTAAATTCTTTGAGACTGGGTACTAACTGAATAGGGGAATAATCAATAGCCACATGAAAACAAATCCACAATGTTCAGTTTCTAAAGAGTAGTTATGTTGTTCTTATCATGGAATTATAGCTCGTAGTGAATTTAGAACATGTTTGAGGTGTGATTGTTAAGGCATCAATGGAGAAGCATGTGTTTGTTATTAAAAGAGAGCGCACGGATGCAATTCTATGCCAACACAATCTATTTCATTTTTACAATTTTGCATATGCTCTAGGAGATTGCATGTTTCATGCTATGTTAATTCTATTGCATTTTAGATACATGTTAGTACAATTACGAGAAGGAACAATATAACATTTCAAAAATTGTTTAGATGGACGAAATGTTGAAGTAGTATTATCTCATCAACATGAATTGGACATACATGCATTGATAGAGATGCATGGTATAAATAGGCCAAATGTTTATTTGGAAAGGATGACAAAATCAACGTCAACTTCTATAATTGCAGAAGAACGAGGACTGTGGGGGGACATATGTTGTATACATTGATCATTGAATTGGCTAGAAATTCTGACAAAACTTTGGTCAAAGACAAGAATGAAAAGTTATTCACATTTAAAATCAAATTTATGCGAAGAAACTTATGACATATTGTTCCATGACGAAAATCCAATTGTTGGACATTTTGAACCACTTTTGTGCAAGAAAAAAGGTTTAATAAGAATTAATCATGAACATATGATGACTATAACAAAATACGAAGAAACAGAACATAAATGGATGCAAATAGAGGAAATCACAAGGAGACATAGATTTGAGAGATTGTCTAGGTTGAAGAGTATTTACTATGAAAGTTGTTTTGAAACGATATGTCAGTTGACACAGAATGATTATGGTGTGTCGTGTTTACGATGCATAATCACTAGGAGAAAATGAGAAATTAGTGACTATGTGACTAAAAAAGCTAGTCACCACAACTTTTCCAAGTGAAATACCACCAAAAATGAGCAATCTTAAGTGACCCAGCTAAAAATGATTAACACAAATGACTAATTTAGTCCCGGGTTAAATTATATGACTAACTAATAAGTAATACAACTAAAAATGACTAACGTGAATGACTAATTTAGTCTAGGAACAAAAATACGACTACCTAACAAGTACTACAATAATACGAATTAGTTGTTTATGTAGTCATTTTATTTGTGCCACTTTAATAATCTAAACTTATAACTGAATGTACCTCATTTGCACACTATTTATTTATTTATTTATTTTGTTTTTTATTTGTTTTTTATTTTTATTTATTTATTTTATTTTTATTTTATTTATTTATTTATTATTATTATTTTTTTTTTACTGGCATAAATACAATTTAATAACAATTTCTCTTTATCTTAACATATCTCTTCATGATGTAATTGGAATATTAATCATATTCCTCCTTTAAATTTATGAGTATTATGCTGACACTTAACACCTTTACAATGAACCCTCCCAGTTTCATATACAATTTAATAACAATTTCTGTTTATCTTAACATATCTCTTCATGATGTAATTGGAACATTAATCATATTCCTCCTTTAAATTTACGAGTATTATGGTGACACTTAACACCTTTACAATGAACCCTCCTAGTTTCATATACACAATTAGAGTTCCATTACTTTAAGCTTATACATTGTATATCCATGTCTATGTTCTAATTAGAGACATAAGTAACTTGTAATGTCCTTAAGTACACTTTGTCCCCTCATATTCATCCAACTGATCCTACCTCTACATACTACACCGCAATAATATTATACCACTTAAAATTCTTTGTGTAATATATATATATATATTCCCATCTTTAAACATTTGAACTATATGTATTTCCACATAGGCTTGAGGTTGTTGGTATGCCTTATATTGTTTAAAAAAGCATCATGTTTCAGATAAAAATTAAAAGCAAACTTGAAGAATTCCTATCAAACCTTTAAACATGAATTAAATCAAGTGCCAACAAAATTCCATTGCTTTTTTTTACCTTAGATTGCCAAAACACATGTTTCTAATAATAAAGTATATTTATATACTCCAATCAATTAATTGGAATCAAAGGACCTTTTAAATAATCTTTTCCTCTTCCCTCTAATTTCAAGTTAGTAAAGAAATATACATTTAAATTTAATTTCATTGTCGATAATTTTAATTTTGCGCCACATCTTCCAATCGTCATGTAACCAAGGCGCAGCCATTCCTTCATAGGGTTAACCATTGGCCCTCAAAAATCCCCGAAATAATATCATTGCAAGTACATTGGTATCACAACCAACTATCAACAAACAGAGTTTTGCACCACACCTTTCAATCCTCATGTAATCAAGGCGAGAGCATTTCTTCATAGGGCTAACCATTGGCCCTTGAAGCAATGCATTCTGCTAAAAGTGTTGCACTTGGGTTTGATTTTGCTACGTTACTTACCCTTCAACTCTATTGGGTAGACAAGGCGTCATTGTTATCACAGGAGAATTTGATGATGTCAGGTACAAATCCTTGTTTTAAGGCCCTTTCCCTGTATTTATGCATACACACTCAAGCATATGTATATAGATGGATGGATGGTAAATTGGCTTTGAAGAGTCCAAGTGATAAAAGGGCATGTTTGTGCAAATACCTATATCCTTCATTGTTTTGGCTTATATTGTTAGTCTGTGAGACAATCATAGAAAAAATCCTAGTTATTAAAGGGAACTTAAAGAAGAATAAATGCAAAGGGAAAAGAGATTAATAATTAATTTATTGATTAATTCATTTTATGCAAAATCTGGATAAGACAACAAATACTTGGCAAACAAGCAACTATTTCTGATACTGAAGTTTGGCTACACATTCTTTGAGCTCTGTAACATAAGTTTTTATGCATTTAATGTTTTCCTTTGATGTTGTTTTGAACATATTTTTCATTTTCCTGACATTAACAGAGCTAGATCTACGATGGGATGGAGTTCCCTCCCTAGAGGATACTCCATCACCATCCTCACTTTTGGTTGGTGTGGTGGTAGCAACATTAGCATTCTTTAGAAGATTATTCTCATTATCAAAACTGAGATGTCGATGGGATGATGATCAAAGAGAACATGGGGATATTAATAAATGTTTCTTGTTGCTACTATTATTCAAAGATAATGATAGGATTTTTTTTTCTTCTCTCATTGCGATTTTGATTTGGCAGGTGATGGTGATGCCCCATCAGATGGACGACTTGGGTTAGGAGATGGAAACACAAGGTTGTCTATGGAATTTTGTGCATTTTCCAACCACTCTTCATAAGAAGCAACGGTTGTATCTCCCATTGATTGCAGTCTGCTAATTTCTTCCATTAAATTAGTGTTCATATTCTTCCTATCCACATTAACAATAGGCCCCAAATATTCTTTGGCAACACCAGTGGAATGCATTGTATTCATGTCCTTTATTTATGCTTTAATCTTAGCAATTGTTTGAGCTGCATCATTCTTAATTCTAGCTTGGGCCAAACAAAGATATAATACCTCCTTTTGAAGTGCTTCTAAAGTCTGACTAGCATCTTGACTAAGCTCATCTTGCAATTGCTCAATATTGTGAATTTCTTGTACAAGCACAAGTGCTCTCATTGACTGCCTCACCATTTTCCTTATTGGGTTATTTCATGACCTACCTATGACAACAAGTTCCCTGGATTTTGCATCGCTTTCCCCACCATGATTTAGAGACAATGGAGTGACCTGTGTAAGCACATGAGGTGACTCACTTTGTGTTATTTCATTGCTAATTTGAGAGAAAGTGATGCAATGAAAAACACAGAGACTAAAAAACTTTTCTACTTTAATAGAACCTTTACCTTTCCATAAGGTGAGCTATTACAATTATTAATAATTTGTTCACTAAATAGCTAATTCCCAAGCATAGTAGAACTCTGTTGGAAAATGAATTTTAGCTCTGCAATGTCTTTAGTTTCATAATCAAGTCTAAAAGTATAATGAGGGAAATCATCTTTCATTCTTCTTTTATTGGGCACTCAATAGATCAACACAGATTAGAAGCCACATCTTAAACAATAGTTTAATGAATTAATATTGAATGTGCAGGAAAGTTCAATTGATGTTTGTAGACACAATATGCAGATATCCAAAACAAGCATGGCAACAGAGAATGGAGATATTGACAGGACTTATCCATTGGTAGAGGAACCTGAAAAGATTGAGAAATCATCTCAGGTTACACCAGAAACTATTGATCAACAGAAAATTAATGACCTAAAATTTCCTATGGAAAAAATTGTGAGGGATGGTTATCAACAAGCAATTCAAATTACTATGTTTAACGTGAAGATAATGGATAGGTGTTGAAAGAAAACTGAACATTCAAATGTAGAGTTTCAAAAGAGTGGCGAAGTTGTTGTCGTTAGCATGGACTAGGCAGACTAGTCTTATGAGTGGGGAATTTGAAACGAGCAGTAAAGCAATGGGGACTATGACGCAAAAGGTTGGTGAAAACAAGGTGAAGTCTTCCAAATAGACAATTGGTTACTTTATAACCAATCGGGTGCTTTCAGCGGATTCTATTCGTGGCTCACTTTACACTGAGGGTCCCCACTTTTCCACTAAAAACGTCGGTCCCACGTTGACTTTCGCTTTATAAATAGCACTTTGCTCTGCATCGTTGATCTCTTCTCTATCAGATCTGACGGTCAACACTCAACTCGATCAACAAAATACTTCGGGATCACTCTACACCGTAGATTTCTTCTGTCTAGATCTAACAGTCGTCATTCAACCCGATCAATAAAACCGTCCGTTGATCCTCCACCGTTGATCAACCGCGCATTTGATCCAACGATTCACGATGATATCGAGTGGACCACTTTCACGGAGAATACTTGCCCGATAAAGCGGTTTTCTCTCTCCACCTGAGTGTTACGTGTCGCTTGGTTAGTGGAATCAGGTGACTACCCCGAAATACCACTTACAACCTTTCTTCCGCCTGATAACCACCTTCACTGTTTAAAACCCGCCTTTACAATATAACCATGTGCGTTAACTTAACTTAAGTAAAGCACTTAATGAAGGTTTTAACACTTAACTCCAAGATTAACCCTTAACACTAAATGACCGTGATTTAGTGCTAAAACACATAAAAACTGAGATTTACCGTTAAAATATGAAAACAGAGAAAATACCCGATTAACTGTCTGAACGCGGATACACAGAAGTAAACGAGAGTTCGCACCAGGATTACCACACAAATACACACTGAATCAATTTCATTAATATAATATCGGTTACAGAGTCTTGGCCCTCTCGGCTCAATTACAACGATTTATCTGACTTCTGTCTCAATCTCAAACCCCTATCTATCACTCAAACTCTCACCTCTCACTCAAACCTCAATCATCTCAGCTCAGCTAATCCTTTTCCATTACATTTTTTCTCTTTTATGAATCAATCCTATTCTAATTGCACTAACCACTCGATCTCTATTTTAATCAATCTAACAATTTAATCTCTATTTTCAAGCTCTATTACACACCTATGCTAACAACTTAGCCCTTAGTCTAAAATAAGACAATTTCCTAACTATTACAATAATGAAGTAAAACTCATCTTCGAGAGATCCAACCCTCTCTACTAAAATTGACTTTTGACCACTTAGGTCATGAAATTCAACTCGTTTAGCCACAACATGTGAACGAACAATCACATTGCTGGCTAAGTCCAGATGCTTCTGCATCAAACCCCCGGCGAAGAAAATAATCATCCCTCAGACTTTCATGGTTAACTCCATACTTTTGTAACTCTGTTGCTGTCAACCAACTAGCATCGTCCGTTGGTTGTCCTTTCAATTTGACTAGATATTGAAAATAAACGTGTCCTCTGGTTCTTTTGGATACTCTTTTCTCCAAAACAACTTCCACCTCTTTCTTAACTGTCTTTGGCATTTGTTCTTCCCAGTTCAAAGTTTGAACTTCACCTTCTATGGTTCCCTCCTGTAGCTCTGTCTCTGTCTCTTTGTATGGATACAAATCTGCAACATTGAAGATAGGTGATATTCCAATTCCTTCTGGCAATTCAATTTCATAAGCATTAGTTGAAAACTTTCTTACAATTCTACATGGTCCTATCTTTTTCATTTTCAGTTTATTGTAAGTCTTAGCAGGAAATCTTTCTTTTCTCAAATACACCATCATTAAATCTCCCACTTGGAATTCTTTCTCTCTTCTTTTCATATCTGCTCTCTGTTTGTATTTGCCACTGCTTTCCTGCAATCTTCCTTTGACATCTTCTTGTAGTCTCTGCATCTGCTCTACAAACTCTTCAGCTTTTGCACTTCTTGTCTCCTGTTTACCCAAATTTCTAAGCTCATACACACCTCTTGGATTCATTCCAAAAACAATCTGAAATGGACTCATTCCAGTACTTCGGTTTGGAGTGTCATTATAAGCAAACTCAGCCTGAGCTAGTGCTAAATCCCACTGTTTAGGACTTTGATACACTAAACTTCTCAATATGTTCCCCAAGCTTCTGTTTACCACTTCGGTCTATCCATCTATTTGAGGATGGCATGCTGAATTGAAACTGAGGTTAGCTCCTAGTTTCTTCCGAAGAGTTCTCCAGAAATGCCCTACAAACTTTGTATCTCTATTAGACATAATACTTACAGGCAATCCATGTAATCTTGACATTTCTTAAAAAATAAAAAAATAAAAAAATAGATTAGCAATATGTGTTGCATCACTAGTCTTCTTACATGCAATGAAATGTGCCATCTTGGAAAATCTATCTACCACAACATAAATAGAGTCATTCCCCCTTTGAGTTTTAGGTAAGCCCAAAACAAAATCCATCTGCATCCCATGGTCAGTCTGGTATTGGCAATGGCTGGTAAAATCCTATATTCTGGCTTCTCCCTTTAGCATGCTGACATATCCTGCACTTCTCAACAAGTCTCTTAACATCAGTCTGCATCTTTTGCCAATAGTAAAAATCATTAACCTGAGCAAAGGTTTTGCCTTGTCCAAAGTGACCAAATAATCCTCCACTATGTTTCTCCTTTATTATGTTTTCCCTCATATAACATTTGGGAATGCACAACTTGTTGCCTTTAAACAATAAACCTCATTGGATAAGATAATCTAACCATTGACTTCTGTTATGAACTATTGGCTTTTGTATTGTTGTATAAACATCTTTGAAATTTGCATCATCTTTATACATTTCAACCATTTCTTCAAATCCTACAACACCAACTTTTAGTTATTGCATAATGAAATTTAACCTGCTTAAAGCATCAACAACTTTGTTCAACTTACCACTTGTGTGCTTTATCACAAAAGTAAAGCTCTGCAAAAACTCTACCCACTTGGCATGTTTCTGGTTCAATTTTGGCTGGTTGTTTATGAACTATAATGCATGATTGTCATTATACAATATAAACTCCTTTGGTAGCAAATAATGTTTCCATTTCTTTAAGGCTTGTACAATAGCATAAAATTCTTTATCATAAGAAGAATACTTCTTCTTAGCTTCATTTAATTTCTCATTGAAGTATGTTATTGGTTTTTGTTCCTGACTCAAAACTGCTCCAATTGCAACTCCACTAGCATCTATTTCAATTTGAAATACCTTTTCAAAATCAGATAAAGCCGAAACTAGTTTCTTAGTGATTTTATTGTTCAACAACTTAAAATTCTTGTCTATTGCTTCTGCCCACTTGAATGGTTGATTAGTCTCCTTGATTGTTTCAAGAATTGGTGCACAAATCTGACTAAAACCTCTGATAAATTTCCTATAAAAACTTGCAAGACCATGAAAACTTCTTACCTCAAATATGTTCCTTGGAATAGGCCAGTTCCAAATCGCTTGGACTTTCTCTGGGTCCATTTTCAACCCTTATTTAGAAACTACAAATCCCAAGTAAATTAATTCTTCTTTCATGAAACTACATTTCTTCAGATTTATCAGTAGTTTCTCTTTCTGCAGAGTTATTAAAACCAATTTAATATGCTCTAGATGTTCTTCTTTACTTCTACTAAAAACTAGAATATCATCAAGATAAACAATAACAAACTTGCCTGCATATTCCTTCAAGACTTCATTCATCAATCTCATGAATGTACTAGGTGCATTAGTGAGTCCAAAAGGCATCACTAACCACTCATACAACCCACTATTTGTTTTAAATGCAGTCTTCCATTCATCTCCTTCTCTAATTCTTATTTGATGATATCCACTCTTCAGATCTATTTTAGTAAAATACTTTGACCCACTCAAACAATCCATCAAATCATCCATGCGTGGTAAAGGAAATCTATACCTGATAGTGATCTTGTTTATGGCTCTAGAATCTGTACACATACGCCATTCACCTCCTTTCTTTGGACTGAGTACTGTTGGTATAGCACATGGACTAAGACTCTCTCTGATTAGTCCCTTATCCATCAGTTCTTGCACTTGTCTTCCAACTTCTGCATTCTCTTGAGGAGTTAGTCTGTATGCTACTTTGTTTGGAAAACTTGCTCCTGGTATTAGATCAATATGATGACTAATACTCTTGATTGGTGGCAATGCATTTGGCAACTCATCCACAATAATATCAGCAAAATCATTCAACAGAGTTTTGATTTCTTCAAGTAAATCATCTAAGTTTGTGGAAGTCAAAATTACCTTAGGTCTCCCTATGACAACAAAATGCATTTCTTCACCTTTTCCAACCTCTTGCAACAACTCCTTTCCACTCATCAACATAACATTGTTTCCAGGTCCTCCTTTATCACCTTCATCCTTCAATGGCAGCAGTGTATGTTTATTCCCATCCTTCTCTAGAGTATAAGTATTTCTCCTCCCATCATGAATAGCTTTTCGATCAAACTAGCAAGGTCTTCCCAACAATACATGGCATACATCCATTAGCATTACATCACACAATATTACATCTTTATAAGTACCAATCTGTATCTCTACCTTACATTGTTCTGTCACAATGATCTGGTGTCCTTTCTGCAACCATGACACTTTGTAAGGAGTAGGGTGCAATGTCTTCACTAATCCTAGCTTGTCCACCATCTACGTAGAAACAAGGTTATCAGTGCTTCCACTGTCAATTATCACTTTACAACATTTACCTTTGGATTTGCATGTAGTTCTAAATATACTCTTCCTCTGAGTTGGTTCTCCAATCTCTTTCTTTGCCTTAAGCAATGCCCTTTTCAACAACAGGGATTCTCCTACTTCAGGGGATTCTTCCTTGTCTGTAATTTGAGGTTTTTCTTCCTTTGCCTCAACCACATTCACATTCCTCTGACTTGTTGTTCTATTATGAGGACAGTCCCATGATCCATGTCCCCATTCTCCACATATGTAACACCGAATATCTCTTCCTTGACCTCTTCCTCTGGGTGCAAATCTTCCTCTATTAAAATCTCCCCTCTGTGGTGGTCTACTACTTGAACTGCCTACTTCATGCTGATGTTGTTGAACCCTTGGTCTGGTAGTTCCTCTACCTCTTACTGAACTTCTCCCTCTATTCCTCTGATTTTGTTTTCTCAACATCTTCTCTTTTGCCTTCAAACCTACTTTATAGGCATCTTTAATAGTATTCAGACTCAACAAGATGATCTCATCCTGTATGTCATATATTAATCCATTGATATATCTAGCTACCTTCTCCATGTCATCCTCTGCATGTCCTACTTTATTACTCAATCTATAAAACTCTTTTGTATATTCTTTGACAGATATTCCTTTTTGCCTTAAATTTTGTAACTGTTTGAAAAGATTTAACTGATAATCTTTTGGAATAAACTTAGCTTTCATTTTACTCACCATTTTATCCCATTTCTTGATCTTGGACTTCCCTTTCCTTGTTCTGGATGTCTGTAGTTCATCCCACCAAATAGCTGCATGACCCTTCAATCTGGTAACTGCAAATTTCACCTTCTTCTTGTCATCGACTTCCTCTTCATAGTCAAAATATTTGTCTAATGAACTAATCCAACCCATTAGCTCTCTTGCATTGTGACTCCCTTCATACGTAGGAATTTCCACCTTTAGTTTTCCTCCTACTTTAGCCAACATCTTGATAACTCTGGTAGTTTCATTTTCTTCTTCTTCTTCTTCCTCAGAAGATTCTTCTTTAGCACTGTCAACTCCTTCATCAGGTGTTATTCTCTGAGCAGTCTCTATTGTTTCCATCCTCGTACGCGGACTCCGGATCTCTTCTAGTAGAATTGCATTCACTTCAGGTCTTCCTCGACCTATGCCAGCTCCTCTCCTCGGTGGCATGTTTACTGCAGTGAATTCAATCTATGCGCTCCGATACCAAAATGACGCAAACGGTTGGTGAAAACAAGGTGAAGTCTTCCAAATAGACGATTGGTTACTTTATAACCAATCGGTTGCTTTCAACTGATTCTATTCGTGGATCGCTTTACACTGAGGGTCCCCACTTTTCCACTAAAAACGTCGGTCCCACGTTGACTTTCGCTTTATAAACAGTGCTTCGCTCTACGTCATTGATCTCTTCTCTATCAGATCCGACGGTCAACACTCAACCTGATCAACAAAATACTTCGGGATCACTCTATGCCATAGACCTCTTCTGTCCAGATCTAACGGTCATCATTCAACCCGATCAATAAAACCATCCGTTGATCCTCCACCGTTGATCAATTTCGCATTTCATCCAATGGTTCACGACGATATCGGGTGGACCACTTGCACGGAGAATACCGCCCGATAAAGCGGTTTTCTCTCTCCACCTTAGTGGTACGTGTCTGATCCGGATTTAAATAGGAACGCAATAGATTACAGAGATAACCATAAATACAGAGATGCAATAACCATAAACACAGAGATGCAGCGGAAATAATGCTTCATTTCATTAATGGAAAATACTGAAATATGCTTACAACCAGAAATGGAAATAAACCAGCTAGGGCGATGGTAGCTTATCTCTGAGAAGAGATGTGCGGCTACATGCCTCTGAACTGTTCCGAACTGTATTACAATGAGGCTCGAAGGCCTATTTATTGTTGAGAAACAATGGAAAACCCTTCACATCCCGAAACCTAACCCTAGAAGATGAAACGCCAAATTGTGGGCCCCGTTTGGGTAAATTGGTACATCAATTTCCCGGGGTCGTAACTTTGGCATACGATCTCCGTTTGACGCGTACGATAGCTCGTTAGAAAGATCTATCCGAGTACTACCACTTTGGGAAGGGCAACATCGGTCCATGGACCCATGTTGCCCCCAGATTTCCCAAAAAACGTCGTTTAGGGCCTCAAAACGGCTCCGGAAGTTCAGGACCCGAAAAACTGCTAAAAATAGTAAACTGTGCTGTAATTTAGGAAACTGAAAAGACTGAAAGAGACAGTTGTGGGGGTCCAAATGGGTTGGTGGGTGGCCACCAACATCCACCTGGATCATTCCTCCCCCCTTAGGAAGCAATGGTCCCCATTGCGTTGAGTTCCTCCATCTGCTGAACTTGTCCTGCAATCTCTGATGTGTCCAGTGATGGTGGGAAGCATGGTCGACGATGGTCCACATTGAACATTTGGTGCAGGCGAAGGAATGGAGGAATGTTGTGCTCCAAAGCATTGTTCCCCATAGCCTTGGTACTGCTGTAAGGACCATGTCGGTGTGGTCTGAGCTTCTAATGGGTTCTGGTAAGGCGTTCTTTCTGTCTATGCAACCAGACTTTGTTGCCCACCTGAAACTTGTGTGGTACCCATATGCGTGAGAAGTTGTTCCTGTGTTCTGTCATGACCGTATTCCTTTGCTGTTGCTGCTGCGTAGAGGAACCCTTTGCAGGGTTCATGGATGTAGTAACAATCTTCCCCTTACTTTGGGAGTGGACCAGACAGATGAATTTCCTGGTCTGTGAGATGAGCTTGCTGCCTTTCTTGGTAGTAATCAAAGATGTCGCGGTAGGTGGGGCTACCTCCGGTATCCTGTATAAGGAATTATTCAAAGAAATAATGACAGCACGAGGCCTGGACTCATACACAGCATGTCGCCTCCACAAGTATGGCTGGCCTAATAATACATCACAAACATCCAGAGGTGTAACATCACACAATACCTCGTCTGTGAAGGGCTTGATGCTGTATGGAAGGCGGCACTGTTGGCGAACTTTTAGATCTCGTCCTTCGTGAAGCCACCCGATACTGTACGGCTGTGGATGCGGTGTAGTCTGTAGGCCCAATCGCTTCACGACCTCTGCTGAAACTAGGTTCTTTTGGCTGCCACTGTCGACAATGAATTGTAGCGGCGAACCCTTCACCCACATCTGTGAGTGGAAAAGACGCTCCCCTTCATCTGGATTTTCGGGCTCATCTTTCTGGATCTTGGCAGTGGCAACAGTGGCGCTGGGATCCGCATCAATGATCTGCTTCCCTTTGCAATTCCCCTTGTCGGGTTCTGGCTCAGGGTCAGAACATGCATCTGATTCAGAAGCCTTCAACTCAGCCACCAACGACTGCTTGGTCCGACACTCACTTGTGTTACGAGTGGGACTTTTGTGGAACTCACACCACTTTCCTGTGTCCTTCTTCGACTTCGTGGTGTTGTTCTTTTCTTGTGGCTTCGACGGGTTATCTTGGGTCACCCCGCCTTGGCTTTGTCCTTTGGGCTTCGGATTTACAGATCCAAAGTCTCGCTTCTTCTGTTTGAACTTTTGCTCGATTTTGACAGCGTATCGGTATGCTGTGCCAAGTGAGGAGATGTTCAAGAACACCATCTCTTCCTGGATGTACTTGTGCAGGCAGCCACGGTATTTGAGCACCAGATGCAGCTCAGAATCTTTGATACCCAACTGTGTGCGAAGGGTATGAAAAATGTTTGTGAACTCTGGCACATCTTGGTCTCGTCCCTGCCGCAGTGTGGTCCATTTGATGTATTTGTCCTCATAGGTTCCGACAGGGTAGTACTGCTCCTTGATGGCATCCCGGAAGTCATTCCAAGTGGGTGCGGCTGAAAATAGTGAGCCTGTACTTTCATCCTTCTGTTCGTAGTATGTTTCCCACCAGTCCTTGACGTGGGGGGCTGCTTTGAGAAGAGCGAAAACAATCTTTTCCCGACTTGAAAATTCATGAACAGAAAAATACCCATCTAGCAGATTTAACCATTTATCTACGGCATCTGCGTCTATTTGACCCTCGAAGATGGGGATTTCAAAATTAACTTGTACCTTAAACGGTGTGGCGTTTCCAGAGTCGCTGTTGGAAGCCGATGCGTCGCCTCTGGGTAGCCGCTGAAGAATCTGCGCAAAGCTATCCATCATCGCGTTCCTTTGCCGCTCGAGTGCTTCTTCGAGCAAGATTTTGATAGGATCTCCTGCCCCCTCGTCTTTCTTCTCATCCGCCATGGGAGGCCGTCGGGATTTGCGAGGCTGGTCTTGCAAAGGTTCGACCAGTTCAAGCCCTAACTCCTTGTATCCCGACCTCGTTGGGGACATGCAAAGAAAAACAGAGAAAAAGCAGACCGCTCTGATACCACTGATCCGGATTTAAACAGGAACGCAATAGATTACAGAGATAACCATAAATACAGAGATGCAATAACCATAAACACAGAGATGCAGCGGAAATAATGCTTCATTTCATTAATGGAAAATACTGAAATATGCTTACAACCAGAAATGGAAATAAACCAGCTAGGGCGATGGTAGCTTATCTCTGAGAAGAGATGTGCGGCTACATGCCTCTGAACTGTTCCGAACTGTATTACAATGAGGCTCGAAGGCCTATTTATTGTTGAGAAGCAATGGAAAACCCTTCACATCCCGAAACCTAACCCTAGAAGATGAAACGCCAAATTGTGGGCCCCGTTTGGGTAAATTGGTACATCAATTTCCCGGGGTCGTAACTTTGGCATACGATCTCCGTTTGACGCGTACGATAGCTCGTTAGAAATATCTATCCGAGTACTACCACTTTGGGAAGGGCAACATCGGTCCATGGACCCATGTTGCCCCCAGATTTCCCAAAAAACGTCGTTTAGGGCCTCAAAACGGCTCCGGAAGTTCAGGACCCGAAAAACTGCTAAAAATAGTAAACTGTGCTGTAATTTAGGAAACTGAAAAGACTGAAAGAGACAGTTGTGGGGGTCCAAATGGGTTGGTGGGTGGCCACCAACATCCACCTGGATCAGTGTCGCTTGGTTAGTGGAATCAGGTGACTACCTCGAAAGACCACTTATAGCCTTTCTTCCGCCTGATAACCACCTTCATTGTTTAAAACCCACCTTTACAATATAACCACGTGCGTTAACTTAACTTAAGTAAAGCGCTTAATGAAGGTTTTAACACTTAACTCCAAGATTAACCCTTAACACTAAATGACCATGATTTAGTTTTAAAACACATAAAAACTGATATTTATCGTTAAAATATGAAAAAAGAGAAAATACTCAGTTAACTGTCTGAACACGGATACACATAAGTAAACGAGAGTTCGCACTAGGATTACCACACAAATACACATTGAATCAATTTCATTAATATAATATCGGTTACAGAGTCTTGGCCCTCTCGACTCAATTACAATGATTTATCTGACTTCTATCTTAATCTCAAACCCCTATCTGTCACTCAAACTCTCGCCTCTCACTCAAACCTCAATCATCTCAGCTCAGCTAATCCTTTTCCATTAATTTTTTTCTCTTTTATGAATCAATCTTATTCTAGCTGCACTAACCACTCGATCTCTATTTTAATCAATCTAACAATTAAATCTCTATTTTCAAGCTCTATTACACACCTATGGTAACAACTTAGCCCTTAGTCTAAAATAAGACAATTTCCTAACTTTTACAATAACAAAGTAAAACTCATCTTCGAGAGATCCAACCCTCTTTACTAAAACTGACTTTTGACCACTCGGGTCATGAAATTCAACTCATTTAGCCACAACATGTGAACAAAAAATCACATTGTTGGCTAAGTCCAGATTCTCCTGCATCAGACTACCACCGAAATAGAGGATGATCTCAATCAGCAAATCGCTGATTTGAATGGAGAATATGGAGGAAATGTTGAAGTAACCAAAACTAGCATAGAAATAAAAAATAGTCTTACTAAAGATGATATTGTGAACTTGGAATCTGAGCATAGTTTTAAAACAACTAGAACTATCATGAGAATAGAGAGTGATAATTATGAGAAAGAATTTTTTTGTTAAACCAGGAATCTGAAATCTGTGTTAATGTAGGTTGCACAACATTTGAAGCAACATCACAAGATGGAAGGCAACAGAAGTCGTGTAATGAGCAATGCATCATGACTTCATATTTGAGTAATTGTATAATTGGTTTTCATTATTACCTAAAGTTCCATAGTTGACTGGCATTACAGTTAAGGTTTGATATGCCCATATTTTGGGCACATATATGTTTCTGTTACGTTCCAGCCTTTTTGAAAATGTTTTGTTCAAATCGTATTTTACTTGTTTTAAATAGAGAACATGCTTTAAATATTTACTTAATGACCTAGAAAGTACTAAGCAATATAATTTGATTTTTTGGGGTTATATCTAGATTCTAAAATTCAAAGTGAAATTACAATTACTGACAAAAATATTTATGAAGGAACCATTATACCTATATATTGAATATGGCATTGAGCTAAAAGTTGAAAATTAAAATAGTTTACTGAAAACTTAATACCCTTGTAGGTGGTGCAGAGTAACCCAATGTGACATTTATTAGGTTGTTTTATTGTAGGGAATCCGAGCACCCAAGGTGGAAGAAAACTTCATCATCTTGAAAATATTGGAAAGGAGATCAAGGATTCAACAATAGCAGGGTCATATGTGCCATGCATGATGGGAAAATTTGCTGACAAAGATGAAGAGATTGAGAAAGAAAATTTCAAGGTCAAGACTTTAGAGGTGACTTCAGAGATTGGTGTTGAATATGTTTCATCTACAATTGGAGAATGTGAGCTCTCACTAGGTGGTGTGTTCCCAGATGATGGTAAGGATTCTGTGAAGGAGTGTGATATTCCTTTGGTGCAATGTTGACTGTAAGAATGCAATAATTGAGCAAGTTTGTTAACTGTTAGATTTTATGTTGTTTTTGGATGTGCAAAAATCCAGTGGACATTGAAGTCATTCGTCAGTGCAACTTACATTGATAATGCAAGGAAGCATAACACAAAGGAATTACAAGTAAATGTTGCTTTGGTGGAAAAATAAGGAGTTTTGGATTTCTCACCTTGCAAAACATTTTAAGATAAATTAACATCCTTAAAATGTTTCCTATAATGAGTACCCAATTGGGAGATTTGCCTATGTCTTGATTTCAGATACCTCTAACACCATGTATATTTTTAGAAGGGAGATGTTAATTTTCCACTATTCTATGTTGTTACAATCACTTTAGCCCAATTCTTAACTTAAATTAGCAATCGATTTAATCTTCCAATAATAAATATCAATTGTAGATAGAAAAATGAATGCAATGTACAATAAGAGACAATCAAACACAATGATAAGAGACACCAAATTTGGTCAAAGACTAGGGAAAATCTCCACAAGGTGGAAAACTCTTTCAAATTCTTCTTATTAGATTGTTATAAAATGTTTAACAGAGTACAATGTTCGAAATTCATCAACGGGTCAAACTCAATTGTTTGAACAACCAACAAAGTCAACCAACCAATATCAAATGATGAGCCAATAGTCAAATCTGTCCCAAGTCAAATATGGTCAAAGTCAGAGTATGCAAATCTATCTAAGTTAACAAAAGTCAAATGTGTTCTAACCAGTCCAATTCAATGGTCAAAATAGTCCTCCAAGAGCTCTGTCAACAATAAAAAAACTTGGTCTTTAATGCTGGTCAAACCTTAGTAAACACAAATCCAAAAATTTTGGTCAAACCTGGTCAACAAAGAGAGGTATGTGGTCAAAGCTTGTGGTAAACTACAATCAACAAGGCCACAAAACTTGGTATTTGTGCCTAGAAATTTGGCCTCCAAAACAGTCCCAAAATATCAAGTCAAACAAGGCCCAAACACCAAAAGTCAACATTGGTCAAAGACAGATTTCAACTTCCTACAATTTGTCCTCTCTCCTCCTCACATGTGTGGATGAAGAATTGCAATATTTCAAATGTATCAGACCTCCAAGAAGAAGAAGAATGTGTGATGAGATGATGTCCAAATAAGAGAAACTTGACTTGGATTTATAGGTGTTGGAGGAGGGCTAATTTGTCCCTTAGGCCAACCTTGACTTTTGTGCCATTGTGGGTTTTTACTTCAAAAATTAATTTTTCCTTAACCAAATTGGGTGCTTCCAATGGAAATTTTGGGTTTCTCTGGATGAGGAATTTTGACCAATGAATGGAATTTATATTGCTTCCAAATTAACGGTCCCTCTCAGCTAGGGAGAAATTTCAGACTGCAAAATATGTCCCATCACAAATGTCTCATCATCATCAAGTCAAATGTCATCTATGCTCATCTATTGAACACTCTCAAATTTAAAAGAAGAAGAATTTGACATCATAAGGGAGCTCAAGCTACAAACCTCTCTCCAATGACAATAGGCAAGATCCATATACCAGGAAAGGATCACATCCATCTTGTTGTTAGATTAATAGGCAAGACCAAACTTGCCATAGAAGGTAATGATGACATCCATCCTATTGTCCAGTGACAATTGGCGAGATCCATCTACAAACAAGGACCACATCCATCCTGTTGTCTAGTCAACATGCGAGACCAAACTTGCCATATAAGGTAGTGATCACATCCATCCTAATGTTTGTTGATCTTCCCAAGTTGACCCTAAAGAGTCAAGTGGTAGAACACCTACATCCTCTATACTTGAGTGAGATACCACTTGCTATGCAAGGATCACACCATCTCAAGTCATCTCAACCCATTGGCCAAATGGGGATGCAATCCCAACAAGCCCTGCTTATGGGTAGGATGCATACTAGGGTATACTTTGTCAATCATGATAGGGGGAGATACCCAAATTGTCATAAATGACAAGGATCACACACACCCTATGGTGACAATAGGAGAGATACTACTTACCTCAGAGGGTAAGGATCACAACCATCCTATTGTTTAAAGATCCCTGAACCCTAGGAGCTCTCATGCTCAATTCCTCTCCCCATGAGATCAAATAGGGGGGAAGAGCATAGCTTAGTGTTCTCGATTAGCTGAGACCCTTACTCGAGAGGGTCACATCCATCAGTCCAAGCTGCACTTTGAAGACTAGGAACTTCCCTTTTGGTGAAGCCTTGGTGAGAATGTCTGTTATTTTCTCTTCAGTCAATATGTGATGGAGTCTTACAACTCCTCTCTATACCGTGTCTCAAATGTAGTGGTACTTGATCTTGATATTCTTGGACTTATCATAAAATACATGATTCTATGCCAATCGAATCCCACTCTTGTTGTCGCAATATATGAATATAGTATCCAAGACTTGCTCAAATAGCTCTCTAAAGGGATTTCTCAACCGATATGCCTCACAACTAGCCATTCTAACGACAATGTACTTTGCCTCGGTTGTGATTAAAGCTACGAAATTTTGTTCTTGCTCATACAAGATATCATAGCGAACCCCAAGCTAAAGAAGCACCCAAATGTGCTCTTCTTGTCAACAATGTTTCCTACCCAATCAACATCAGTGTATCCATGCAATCATATATTTCCAGTAGTATATCTCAGACCAAGGTTAATCGTCCCACACAAATATCTTAGAATATGTTTGGCAACAACCCAGTGTGCATGAATGGGCTCAATCATGAATTGACTCAAAGTGTTCACTGCAAAGCATATGTCTAGACGAGTGTTCACAAGGAACATCAATGCACCAATCAATTGTCGATACATAGAAGGGTTTGCGAAATCAGGTTTGGTAGTATCTTCACACAACTTCTTGAAGTTCATCTCTATTTGGGTGGCCAAGGATTTATATTATGTCATTTCAAATCTTTCCAACAAATTCATGACATATTTTCCTTGAGAAAGGGAAATATCTCTAGGTCTCTTCCAAACTTCTAATCCCAGGAAGTAATTCATCATAACAAGATCCTTCGTCTCGAACTCAGAGGCCAACTCCCTCTTACACTCGAGCATCAGGGGCTCACTACTTGTTAAGCATAGATCATCATCATATATAACCAAAATCAAAGGCATACCTTGGAACACCTTGAAATAGATGTTAGGATCGAGACTCCTTGTGAATCCAAGCTTCACCAGTTAATTGTCAATACACGCATACTAGGCTCTGGGGGCTTGCTTCAAGCCATATAATTCCTTCTTCAACCTGCAAACATGCGTCTTTTAGTCCTTCACTTCAAATCCCTATAGTTGGTCAATGCAAAATTCGTCCTATAGTATGCCATGAAGAAATATTTCCTTTACATCCATCTAGTAAAGAGTCCATCCTTGACTAGCAGATATGGCAACGATCAATCTAATAATGGTATAACGAGCAACAAGAGAAAATATATTATCATAATCCTCTCTCTCCTTTGGGGGAATCCTCGAGGCACGAACCTTGCCTTATACTTCTCAATGTTTCCATCAACTCCATGTTTGATTTTGTATAGCCATTTCGAGTCACAAATAATTTTCCCTTCAATCTTGGAACAACATCCCATACATCATTTTTCATAATCGATTCATACTCCTTAGCCATAACATCCTTACAAACCTGTTCTTTCAAAACTTCATCAAAGGTAGGTGGCTCGACTTGAATGATCGTACTCATGGCTACAATGTATCCCTGATACTGACATGGCTTCTTGCTTTCTCTAAAGGTCCCTCTGGTGGGGATATCTCTCTCAAAATCTTACAATGTATCTCGAAGCCATAATGGGCTCTTCCTGATAGGAGGATAATTTGGAGAAGGATCTAAAGGATCCATGAGTGCCATAGGATCATCAGCAATATCCTTCTCAAATTCCGGCACGAAAGGAACTTCTATAAGATCCATATCATCACCTTATTTTCAGGAGGAGGAGGCGAAGGAAGGTCCCTTTATTTTCCAATGGAAACATCTTCATCGAATGTTACATCCATGATAAAATAAATCTTCCTTTGACTAGGTATATATATTCTAAATGATTTAGAATTTTCACGGTACCCAAAAAACGTACCTTTCCTCTTGTCCGATGTCGGGATTCACACCTATGAATACTTCTTCAGGAATTTTGTTTTCAAGGGCTTGATGCATAACCCTGTTTTGAACATATGCTGTTATATTTGTTTTTTTCCCCCAAAGGAACTTCGACAACTTTTGATCATGAAGCATAGATCGAACAACTTCCACAATGGACATGTTCTTTCTTTGATCCACTCCATTTTCTTCAATATTATAATGCACAATGGTTTCCTTCTTGATCCTAACTTTCTTTCTGTTGACACTGCTGGAACTGCCAACATTGAGGGGATCTCCTTGATATGAAGTACCATTCAGACCTTACACCATTTGGTGTAGGAGTCCCATCTAGTATAAAGGCCTGGTTGCCAAATCCTTAAATATTTTCCTCGGCTCTAGTTGTCAGCACAGAGAGTGATGCAATGGTGTCTTTGAAAATCAAGGGAATTGTGCCTGGTGAATGTGCGGTTGCAACTGTGTCAAGGTTCTTCTACTAGAAATGGGGGAGAAAAGTGAGCCTCTAAGTGAGAGGTAATAGTACCACCCAGGAAGAGACACACATGAACTAGAAGGGTCTGTCTAACATCCAACGAAATAGTCCACAACGGATGAGATGGTCGTTGCAACCAACCAACAAGGAGATATTTGTCTAGTATCCTAAGAAATAGTCCACAAGGATGGGACATCGATAACAACTATTACAACACATTCTCAATAAACTAAGCACTAAAATAACCGAAATAGTTCAACTATCTCAGTACATGTGAAAGAAAAAGTGAAATACAAACGTCTACAAAATATTCTTACAAACATTCTTAGTTCATGCATGAAGAATGTGTTGGCCTTAAAAGGATTCTTTTATTAAGAAAATGTTCCAAGACACATGTTTACAATGTACATCACTAACCCTATTAGTGGGACATTTTAGCCACTCCTTGCTCCTCAAAGAACTAGCTAATCTATCTAATGCTTTGCGGGAGGAGCCAAGGTGAAAAGTCCTTTGCTCATACAATGAGGGGGTATATATAACCAAGGGGTGATGCTACCCCCTTGTGACTCTTTGACTACCCTCATGACTATTCGAATTCATATGACTTTTCAACTTACATGACTCTTCATATTCATGTGTGTCCTTTGGACTTCCACTTTACAAAACATTTAAATACAATATACATGGTCCAAAATAATGATGTGGCATATGATCACTCATGACATGACATTGTTGACATGGACTGCTTGATAATGTGGCAATGTCAAGTCACTATTGCTACTGAGTTCTGGATGTCTTCTTGGATATGCTTTATCTTCACCTCTACATGGCTTGATGATGCATAGTCTTCAATTATCTTTAGTATTGGATGGTGGTTGCAAACTTGTGTCCCTTTGCTTCTTCTTGATTGATCCACTTGTGAGTTCAGCTGCAAGAGAGTCTTTAAGCATGCTTCCCTCCTTCTCCTTCTTTAACATGTTGCCATGACTTTATAGTGTACATGTTCCTGCAATCCACTCATGATGAAACGCCATCAATCAGAAAACCCCCTAGTCTAAGATGATGCATTCTTATACGTGAAATGAGCCCGGGAAAAGTCACAGACTAGGGGAAAGCGCTGAGCATCTGCGCATTGCATAGTTCCAATAGACGGGGGGAGAGCTTGGGCTCTAAGACTATGCAATGCGCAGGTCAGGGAGGCTTAAGAGATAGAACTGCGCAGTTTATGGAGGTAGTGGAGTCCGGTTGAGGGAAGGGTCATTGAAGGAAGCTTATGTGAAATTCTGGAGACCAAGGGAGGATGGGCTTCTGCACACTATGCAGTTCCAGTAGGAAAGGAAAAGGCTTGAGGGTTGAGGATGTGAAGTGTGCAGTTCAAGGCTGACTGGGAGACAAAATTGTGCAATTTTAGAGGTCAAGGTACTCTACTAGACTCAGGAATCGCTCAGAGTAGTAGCCTTGGAGGACAGGGACTGTGTAATGTGCAGTTCCAAGCAGTAGGTTCACATCCTATAGGGATGGGACTGCACATTTCGGTTAGGGCCCGGTGAATCTAAGTTGCTCAATTGGGACGATTTTTCGAAAATGACAAGTGCGGGAAGGGAGATGGACTTGTGATGGACCTTGACTGTGATCATACACTTAGCATACTTTTATGACACGACAACATAAATCATCAAGACACGTGAACAAATCATTTCCCTTCATGTGACTACCTCATGACAAGATATGACAAGTGCGACACTTAAGATAGGCTCTATGACGATTGTGACGACACTTGTGCGACAATGCTCAAAACTTTGTGTATGAATGTGACAAATGTTTACATTGTTGGGATACATTAAATACACAAAGACCGACCTTCAAAACCATCAAAAAAGGTTTGCAAACATTGTACGACAGTTAAACACGTGAAAAGACGACAATTAATCCAACATGCAAAAGGGACCAAAGAACTTTGAGGAAGCTCATGAAATGAGCTCTAGTGTTTGCAACAAAAAATTAAAAGACCAAGGATGGTCCTGAAATTTGAGCGTAAGCCAAAATTTTGGAGGGTGTTGTAGTAGCTACAACACTTGGCGACACACTGGTTGAACTCCAACTTCTTTGTCTTGGTTAACTTCTTTTGTGTAGGGCCTTGGTTCTTCAGGGAGTATTGATTCATTGTGCAAATTACTTTGGCCTTCCCACTTACCCCATGAACAGGCATGGTCCCCTCTATACCATCTCAGTTGAACATAACAAAAGATTCAACATAATCACAATGTTTCAAGTTGGGAAGGGTAGTGTAGCTCGTGAGCTTAAGATTTTCAGAGTATAATTTTTCATCTCTGGTGTTGCTCTGCTGCTAGCAGGCCTGGACAGTACCCCGACGGAGTCACGCAGGAACACAAACATTGCTTTGCTGCCAGCGATTTAGTAAAGTACCCCGACGGAGTCACGCAGGAACCCAAACATTGCTCTGCTGCCATCGATCTAGGAAAGTACCCTGACGAAGTTGCTTGCTTCACTTCTCTTGTGCATGAAGCCTTTCTTTTATTTCACCTTTATTTACTTATTTAAAGAGAACTGTGCATTGACACTTATTTATTTTGGGGCAGAAGAGGGATCCTGACTTATTGAGAGAAAAGTGGTTGTTCCTTTAGAGAATCATATATAGACCTCTGATTTAGGTTTTCTCGTTTAGATTTTTCCCCTTCTTCATTTCTACTAATTGGATAAGCTTGAGAACACCAAAGTAGAAAGACCAAGTATAGGCATGAGGTTTCCGAAGGTTGGACCAAAAATCTCCTTACGGACATATCATATTTTCCGTCGGTACTTCATTGGACAAAAGATGTAACCAACACAAGGAAGACAAACAAAAGGCTAGCCAAATGTTGAAGTGTCACAAGCCTCTTTATAGTTTAGCCACACACACACTTAGAAGCCTCAACATATGCACAACACTTATTCACATAACATAAACCAAAATTCAAACAAATAAAAAAACAATAGAAAATAATATGTACATAGTGTATGGCATAGCCCCAAATTTTCATCGAAAATACTCGGTTTCAAGTCTTGGCCATGGATAGGGAGAGAGTCAATCTTCCCGTCAAGTGATTGAAGACGATATGTGTGCTGGCCAAGATTTTCATGTACCGTGAATGACCCAATCCATAGGGATTGAAAATTAGTGTGCTTTCCTTTGTCCTCGTGGTCTTTATCCCACTTTAAGACTAAGTTACCCACACCAAAGCTATTTTTCCCTGCAGAGTTCTTGTCAAACCACCTCTTGATACAACTCTGGTGAAGTAAAAAAATTTCTTTAGCTTTCATCCTTTCTTCCTATAGCTTGAGAAGAGTTTCCATCCTACGTTGAACTAACTGACATGGCTTGCCCTGGGACTCTTGTGAAAGTTGGAGAGCGGGCAAGTAGATATTCGGCAGGATGATGGCTTCTTTTCCATATACCAGGAAGTAAGGGGAGGTGTTCAGGGAAGGTTTTGGCATGACTCGGTCAGCCCATAAGGCATTCACCAATGTAGAGTGCCAGTTTTGTTGTTAAGAGAATATTGTCTCTTTGATGATGTGGATAAGGTTCTTGTTCGTGGATTCAACAAGACTATTCCCATGCAGGTAGTAATCATTTGAATGCTTCAATCTAATACCATTTTCCAATGCAAAATCATAAAGTCTTAATGATGAAAAGTATGTTGCATTGTAAAAAACAAGTGATGTAGGAACACCGAACCTGGAAATTATGTTATGTCGCAGAAATCTAATGACTTCCTGATTGTTCACCTGTTTGAGCAAAACTGCTTCTATCCATCTTATAAAATAGTTCGTAGCAGTTAAGATGTAGCGGTGCTTCTTTGACGAGTGCGGGAAAATTTCCCCAATGATGTGCAAGCCCCATTGTTGAAAAGGCTCTTCCACTGCAATGGGCTGCAGCGGGGCTACTGAATTTCGGTTTCTGTCGACACATCTTTGACAAACCAGACACTTGTGGGTGTAAGCATGGGCATCTTTGAATAGCACGGGCTATTAAAAGTTGGCTCGCATAACCTTATGCATTGTAGTGTTTCCTACGAAGTGTCCCCCGACAGGTTCATTGTGGAGATCATGCAATACCTTTTCTGAATCATGCGCCTTCAAACACCTGAGAAGTACTCTATTGTGGTGCTTTCTGAACAATACCCCATGCAAAAACTGATAAGATAATGTTTTAATTCGGAGTGCCCTCTTTTGCCGTGTGGAAATGTGAAAAAGAACTATGTCGTGCTCAAGTTATTGGCGCACATCCATGTACCAAGAGTTTATGCTTATAGTGGGGGAGGCTCGCTCAACGTTATACATCCCAATCTCTTGCTCCCATCCAACGAGCTCTTCTTCTTCCTCTTTTTCATTTACTGTTTCTGCTGCTAGCTGGCAAATACCATGACCCTTGACTATGTGAAATGGTTTGATTTATAGATCATACTCTTGTAACCCGATCATCAATTTTGCTCTCCTTTCACCCAACGCTTGTTGAATGAGCAGTGACCTCACTGCTGTGTGCGGAACAAAGATAACAAACTGCTTCTCCAACAGATAGGGCCTAAAGTGCTTTATCGCCTTGTACACTGCATACGCCTGTTTTTCCACGGCGAGGTAGTTGAGCTCCGGTCCCGGAAGACTTGCACTCATGAATGAGATAGGTCGTTCATTGTTCAATTCATCCTTTTGAGTGACAACAACAATAAGAGAGGTATCAGAAGCAAAAGTGTAGAGCAAGAAATCTTTACCAAAGTCTGGGCTGTATAATGTAGGTGCTTCTGCTAAATCCTACTTGATACAGGAAAACACGTCCTTTTCCCTTTTATCCCATTTGTAGACTGCATCCTTCTTCACCATCTCTTGTATTGGTTTAACAATCTAGGCATAGTTGGAGATGAACTTGCGGAGGAAGTTGATCTTCCCCAAGAAACACTGCATGGCTTTCTTATTCACTAGGAAGGGAATCTACGTGATTGTCTTGACCCTGTCTGGGTCTACCTTGATCCCACTTTTAGCAATGATGTGTCCCAAGAGATTACCTTCAGACACTGCAAAGATACTCTTCTTGGGATTCAAGGATATCCCGTACTTGTGGCATCGCTAAAAAATATTCTTCAAGTGGCGTAGGTGGTTTGACCTCTGTTTGGAGAATATTGTTACATCATCAAGATAGACCACTATGCTCTGCCCAATCATCTCGCAGAAGGTGATGTCCATTAATGTTGCACCAACGTTGATTAGCCCAAGCGACATTCGTTAAAACGCGAATGTGCCCCACTTCGTTCTGAACGTTGTTTTTAGTCTATTGGGCCCTGCAACCAGAACCTGGGTATATCCTAAATATCAGTCTAGCAGAGAAATGATTTCAAACCCCGATACTATTTGTAGTATTTACTCCATGGACGGCATGGGGTAGTTATCTTTTTTCGAGGTGCAATTGAGATTTCATAAATATACACACAGGCGGATCTCCCCAGACTTCTTCCTTACAGGGACTAAATTTGACACCCACGTCGAGTGTCTCACTATGTATATGATCTGAGCATCCAACAGTTTTTTCAACTCTTTTTGTATGAGAGGCTAAAGCGTGGGATGTACTTTCCTCATCTTCTGTTGGAATAGCTTGGCCCCTTCCTTGATTGGTATTACATGCTAGATGATTCACATGTCATATGTCTTGAGTTCATCGTACGTCCACACAAAGACATCACGATATTGCTTAAATAAGCGGATGAAGGCTTGCTGCTCTTGTGGTGTGCAACAGGTACCGAGATTGACATATTTCAAATTCTCATTAGTTCCCAAGTTGATCTGTTCATGTGACAGAGTGGAACTGTGGGTCTTGGCATTAACAGATCCCCATAAGTGGTTTTGCAAATCATACAAATTTTACAATGATACGACACCCTTGGGGATGAGGTTTCCTTTACTTGCATTGGCTGCATCCTGCAGTGCTTTTTCATTCTCATCCTCATCGATCGTTGCGTCCTTGAACACGTCAACGTTCGCCATAAAACACAATATCTGTTGGTCGTCATAAAAAATGCGTAAGTTAGTGATATTATCTAGGATGGAATATTTATAAATAATTTCAACGGAAAAATCGTCCCTCAAAGGTGACATCCTAGCAACAATGTTTGCTAATGCATTTTCAGTTACATTACGCATTCTTGGAACATAAACAATATTAAAAGCTTGGAAATGTGAGATAATATGCCATACCTCTTGTTGATAACTTTTAAGATGGGGTGACACACAATGTATGGTGTTATGTACCTATCACACCACGATTTTTGAGTCACCTACCACTTTTAGGATGGCAACATTGAGGTCGATGGCCTTTTGCAAGCCCAAGATGACTGATTCACACTCTGTAGTGTTATTCATCGACTTGAATTCCAAGTGGCTAGAGATCAAATGCTTTCTCTGCAGCAGGTCTATTAAAACACAATCAGCTCTAGAGCCCTCCTGCGTTTTGGAACCATCGAAATACATAGTCCAAACATCATATGTATGGGGACTGTGAACTGCACTAGTACTACTAACTATACAGATTTCATTATTGCCAATTGGACAAGGAAGGAGATCCAACTGTGTGTCTGGTGGAAATGGGGATGGTTGTGCAAGATAACACCCCAGTTGAGTTTCAAGGAAGTAATTTCTGAATAGTAATTCTACGAAAGCCATTGGTTCATTATGCCCATTCAAGGGAGTGACTATGTGCTTCATATATCTCTTTGATTCTACCCGGATCTGATTGTTTTTGCCCTTATACAGAAGCCATAAGTGTGACCAGTCTGTGGTGAAGTACCCTTGTAGCTTATTGGACCAATCTTTACTCATCAACACTTCTTATGCTTTCAGAATGTCCACAATCACTATGTTGGTACAATGGCGGACTCATCCGTTAAATGACAAGTGGATGATGACATCTCCAAGTTCACCAATTTCCTGGACACGAGTCCTGTTCGGCTCAATAATATGTGCATTTGTCTTTTCCCATTTAACATTGATTTTCCTGGAAATAGATAATGACATGACATTCATCAATGCACCAGAGTCAACCAAGCAATTGTGTACATTGAAATTGAAGATTTCGAAAGTTAACAAAAACGACGGGCATAGTGTGTTTGCATCCATCATGAGTGCATTAAGTATAGATGTGAGAGTGTCAGGAGACTTACTAGGTCCCTTGTCCGAAGAGGTAGCGTTACCTGTAGAGGTTTTCCCAAGTGCCCGTAGAAGGATGTCCCGCTGGCTCGTGATCTTTGTTAGTTCGAACATGGAGATGTTTGCACAAACCTTCTTCATATCATCCACAATGTTATAATCCACAATGGGAAAGTTGACCAAGGTGTTTGGGGATGGAACTTGGTTTGTGGTTTTCAGAGGGATGGTTTTGTTCTTACTATTTTCGGAAACACTTTTCGTTGAAACTTATTTCCAGGACTTTCTCTGAGTGTTATATGTTGAGGTGACCAGTGGGTTGATTTTCCTTAACATGTTTTCTTTGAATTTCTGCTCTGGAAACTCAATTGTGGTGGTCGGCTCCTGGATTCTTATGTTGTACCGATTGTTCTGCTTTTGGGCCGGACCATCACTCGGAGGCTGCTTATCAACAATGCTCTTTTGGGATGTGAGGATACAATTAAACATGTTCACTGCATGCCCAACATTTGGAGCTTCATCAACAATAGTAGTTTTTTCCTTTTCTTCACCAGGCTCAGTCTGCTCCTCAACCATGACCGAATTGACAAGCTGTGCAACCATGATGCTCATGACTTGGTTCCATTGTGGGCATGTCTTTTCTGAATGACGTTCTTGATGAAACATGTAATATTGATTCGTGCCCATCTACTCAATGTTCAAGATAGCATTGGAACTATGCATAGACTTTACTGGCTGGTTATTGCAACTGCCGGAAGATGTAGTCCTTCTGAACTGGTTAAACCTGGGAGGTTTGCTACTCACGAAGGTCTCACTTGTTCTTTGTTTAAGTTTTGCCATTTCAGTGGTCAAATATTTCAAGAGACGAGCCATGATTTCAAGATCGGTTGGTTCTTTCTCTTTAGCCCTACTCACAGAGGTCTGAGACCTCTTACCTGTGTCCTTGGAGTCCTTTCATGGTTCATCATTTTAGATGAATCCAATAGCATGCAAGTCCTTCTCAACGACGATAACCTCTTCGTAATTTTTTTGTCAATGTTTGTTTTGCAGTTCGATTCATAAACTGTGCAATACTTGCTAGCAAGGCATAAGTGTAGTAACCTATGGTGATGGAGTCATGAGGTTTTGTATTTTTTGGAAATTTGTTCAAGATGTGACTGAACCTCTGGCTGAAATCTTTCACTTTTTCCTTTTTCTCCATTTTAATATTACCCAACTCTTTTAATAACATGGTAGGGGTCTTGTCATCAGTAAATTTTTCAAGAAAGATCTTTTTGAACCCCCTCCAATCTGAATGGAGTTTGGAGGAAGGTTTTGATACCATACAACTTCTCTACCATCCAAGGTACATGGAAAAAGTTTGCATGCAACATTATCGTAAAGCACCTTAAGTGTTTGCAGATGTAGGTAAAAGTTATCCATATTGTCTTTAGCTTTGACTGTCTTATTAGGGTCATACTTCGTTAAAAGCTTCTCTGAATGTTTTGGCATCTTGTGCAAGACACTCGAAAGTGCGAGTGGGCCCTAAGAATTAGGGAAATTTTGAGGTCTAAAATGGGCCTCCTAAGGAAATTATAAAATAATAGTGGAAATAATAAAATAAGATTAAATTACATCATCAAATTTTAGAGGGAAAAAAGAAAAAAACTATTTTTCAACTTATCTCCCTATGGGTTTACTCAAATTTCGAGCGGAAACACTCGTTGGATGCAGAATTTGATTCCTCATCCAAGAAGTACCCATCTTGCATACTTTCGATGTACCCTACTACATGAAAATGACAAATACATGAAAAAATTGATCGCAATCACAATTTTTCATGTAGTAAGGTCCATCAAAAGTATGCAACATGGGTACTCCTTGGACAAGTAATTAAATTTTGCATCCAACGAGTACTCCCACTTGAAATTTGAGTAAAACCTTATGGAGATAAGTTGAAAATACGCATTGAAAAAATAGTTTTATTATTTTTATTTTTTTACTCCAAAAATGGTGAATCATCCCCCATGGTTAACATCATCATCTTGAATCATATTGGTTCTTATAACGTTTATTTTGGTTGTACATTTTTCTTAGGAGGCCCATTTTAGACCTCAAAATTACCCTAATGTCATCCAATCCATATTTTGGTTTGCCATGTCTTCTTCTTCACTATCCTCCTCTTTGTCAGAGTTTGATGGCTCTTCTTCCTCCTCTTCTTCTTCTCTGCCTATCCCGCTGAAAGTTGTTGGAAATACTGTGAGGTGGGGGTGAATCAATATTCCTTAGCAATTAGCACTTATAAATTTTTTTAGAGCATTATTTAATCCTCAATTATTATTAATGTTTATGAAGTAATAACAATAAATAAAAGAACATAGGAGACACAAGAATTTTAGGTGGAAAACCCCCTTCAGGTCAAAAACCACTGAACACTTCTTTAGTAATTGTCTTTTCCCTATTAAAAGAAAATCGATTACATCAAGGTTTTAGCTACAACTGAGGGAGGCGTCAACCTCCTAATTCACAGGTCACAACCTGTATGATGCTACTAAACCCTAATATCCTGCTGCAACCAGAAGGACACCCTAATGCCCTGTAGATCAAGCCACAACTTGATGAGTGTTCGAACACTTTGTTTACCAGCTGTTGTTGGAAAGGATGCTTCACTTCCCTGTTAGTTTATCAGCCACAACTGAACGGACGCCACAACACCCTGTGCAAGCCGCAACTCTCCCTAGCACCATTGTGAAGTGTTCTTAGGCCACAACCTGAAGGTGACTCCAATCACCTGCCTTACACCACCCTACCACACTGAAGAGTCGGCATATCACGTTCCAAAATTTTCACACTTGATTCCCTGTACTCTGAATCAATGTAGAATAGTTGTAAGAAAGATGTAGAATAAATGTCGAATCCTGGTAGTTGTTGATCACTGTTCCCACAAACTGATCACTGCACAATGCTACACATCAAGCTATCACTGTTATCACTGTCATTGCACACTGTATATCAATGTCACTACAAATCACTGCAAAACTTTTGGCTATCACTGCATGTCACTGCTCATGAATGAATAGTCATTAATGCACAACCACTGTTACTGCATACATAGATCACTACACATCTGTTGGCTGCCACTGCACGTCACTGCACTGAGCTTCTCACGAATGAATAAGCACCAAGACTCAATATACCATGCTTCCACACTATATCAAGTTACACATGATGCTGCAACCATTTGGCACTGCTATCAAATGATGTCACAAACCAAGGTGCCATAGGTCATCCCTATGACCCGCCTTTAATGCTTTCAAATTCTGCCCTCATAGAGCTACCAACAGACGTGTAAACATCATTGTTTAGCTGATCAAACCCTACTGTCCATCTTTACGTTAGTTTGTACAACTGGATGATATTGCCATCAACACTTGCTACCCTGCAAGATTGCAATTGTGTCACTTGTACACTCTCTCGGTCATCACTACAAGACAAATCCCTAGGTCATCATTGTCATATGTGTAATTGGTCAAGTCAAAGTCAAGGTGTCAACTCAATAATAATGCAACATTGTCATATAACGTCTTAGTCAAGTATAGTCACAGACACTTGTCAACTAGATGTAAACTCACTGTTCCAAACCATGTGTCATAGTTAAGTATCATTCAAAAGAATTAAGTCAAGGTTAAGGTCTCAAGCGACTGTCAAAGTCAAGATGGGTCACATGCTATAGATCACCTTATCACTGGATAATGTCAACTGTCATGTTTCCAGTCAAGTTCATTAGGTACTTAGCTGTTGCATTCAATATTCTAGTTGTCACATCAATGCATGCTAACATAAGTTAATGGACCAATGCCAATAAAATGCTACCTGTACATTAGTCAAGGTCATTGTACAAAATTTTCAAGTAGATAGTCATGTCAAAAATATGTAATAGTTTCATTGATGTGTCACGTCATGGTCTAGATATTATATCAACATAGGTATGTCACTTGCTGTAGATTACCTTCTCAATGTATAAGAGATTATAATCTCACTATTGAGACAATCATAATAACTGTTCACAACTACCTTGATGTCCATATATTGCTGTCACTTTCAAAGTTAAGTCAAGACAAATTATTGTCATATAGAATGGCCAATTGTCTTCAAGTCACAATTTCTTATGTCAAGTTCAAGATGTATGTTGCTCTTATTACTTGTTAAATCAGTCAAGATGTTAGGTCAATGATTTGGATCGGTTGCATTCCCATAATTACATCATTTTTCAATTTTGTAGTAGTCAAAGTCAAACCCAGTCAACTCCATGGGTTGACATCAATGACAACACCATCCAACAAAAGTTGCACCCAGGAGTAGAATGTTGCCTTCGTTATCACCGTGAAAGAGTGGAGGCTCTTCTTCCTTTTCCATAGAGTCTTTTAATTCCTCAAGAGTGGCAAGAACCATGTCTTTAACAAACTAGACTACTATCTCTGTGGGGGTGGTCTTGTTCCTATTTGGAGAATATGGAAGATTAGTTACTCCCAAAATCAATCCAACAACTTTTGCAAATTGACGGGTGATGGGGGCGGATGGTCTGAATCTGAGTGTATGGGACTTCATGTTCAGGCCTGGGCTGAGAAGAGTCACCAAATTTAGAAGCATGAGTAGGGGAGGTGGAATGAACGTTGCTTCCTTGAACAGATAATGGAATGATGGGGTCAATCGGTCTATAAGCCATAAAACACTGGTTGCCCTCCTTCTAGCACCAGAAATGTTGATGGTGCTAGACTCGCCAACATTTAGGGGATCTCCTCGATATGAAGTCCCAATCAGACCTCACACCATTTGGTGTAGGAGTCCCATCTGGTATAAAGGCTCGGTTGCCAAATCCTTAAAGATTTTCCTCGGCTCTAGCTGTCAACACAAGAGAGTGATGCAATGGTGTCTTCAAAAAGAAAGGGAGGTGTGCTTAGTGAATATGTAGTTGCAAATGTGTCAAGGTTCTTCTACTAAAAAGGGGGGAGAAAGTGAGCCTCTAAGTGAGAGGTAATAATACCACCCAGGAAGAGACACACATGAACCAGAAGGGTTCGTCTAACATCCAACGGAATAGTCCACAACGGATGTGATGGTCGTTACAACTAACCAACAAGGAAATATATGTCTAGTATCCCACGGAATAGTCCACAAGGATGGGACAACGATAACGACCATTACAACACATTTTCAATAAAATAAGCACTAAAATAACCAAAATAGTTCAACTATCTTAGTACATGTGAAATAAACATGCAATAAAAACGTCTAAAAATAGTCTTACAAACATTCATAGTTCATGCATGAAGAACGTGCTGGCCTTACAAGGCTTATGTTATTAAGCAAAAGTTCCAAGACACATGTTTACAATGTACATCACTAACCCCGGTAGTGGGATATCGGAGCCACTCCTTGCTCCTCAAAGAACTAGCTGATCTTCCTAATGCTTTGTGGGAGGAGCCAAGGTGAAAAGTCCTTTGCTCATACAATGAGGGGGTATATATAGCCAAGGGGTGATGCTACCCCCTTGTGACTCTTTGACTACCCTCATGACTATTCGACTTCCTATGACTTTTCAACTTACATGACTCTTCATATTCATGTGTGTCCTTTGGACTTCCACTTTACAATACATTTGAATACAATATACATGGTCCATAATAATGATGTGGCATATGACCACTCATGACATGACATGACACTATTGACATGGACTGCTTGATGATGTGGCAATGTCAAGTCACTGTTGTTGTTGAGTGTTGGATGTCTTCTTGGATATGATTTCTCTTCACCTCTGCATGGCTTGATGATGCAGAGTCTTCAATGATCTTCAGTATTAGATGGTGGTTGCAAACTTGTGTCCCTTTGCTTCTTCTTGATTGATCAACTTCTTAGTTCAACTGCAAGAGAGTCTTTAAGCATGCTTCCCTCTTTCTCCTTCTTCATTATCTCGCCATGACTTGATAATGTGTTTGTTCCTGCAATCCACTCATGACGAGACAATATGAATCCGAAAACCCCCTGGTCTAAGATGATGCATTCTTATCCATGAACTGAGCCCGAGATAAGTCACAGATTGGGGGAAAGGGCTGCGTGTCTGCCCATTGCATAGTTCCAGTAGACAAGGGGAGAGATTAGGATCTAAGACTGCGCAATGTGCAGCTTAAGGAAGCTTGAGAGATAGGACTGCATAGTTTTTTGGGGTAGTGGGGTCAAGTTGAGAGAAGGGTCACTAGAGGAAGCTTCTGTGCAGTTCTGGAGGCTAAGGGAGGTTGGGTTTCTACGCACTGCGCAGTTCCATCAGGCAAATAAAAGGCTTGAGGGTTGAGGATGCAAAATGCGTAGTTCAACGCTGACTGGGAGACATAACTGCGAAATTCTGGAGGTCAAGGGAGACTGTTGGACTCAAGAATTGTGTAGAGCAGCAACCCTGGAGGACAGAGACTGTGCAGTCCGCAATTCCAAGAAGTAGGGTCACATCATAGAGGGCTGAGACTGCGTAGTGCGCAATTCAGTCGGGGCTCAGTGAAGCTAAGTTGCCCGGTTGGGAAGATTTTCCAAAAATGACCAAGTGCAGGAAGGGAGATGGGCTCGTGATTAACCTTGACTGTGATCATACACTTAGCATACTTTGACGACACGACAACATAGATCATTAGAGCATGTGAACAAAGCATTTCCCTCAGTGTGATTGCCTCATGACAAGATACGACAAGTGTGACATTTAAGATAGGCTTTAGGATGACCGTGATGATACTTGTGCGACAATGCTCAAAACTTTGTGTATGAATGCGACAAATGTTTACATGGTTGGGATAAATCAAATACACAAAGACCAACCTTCAAAACCATCATAAGAGGTTCGTAAACATTGTGTGATAGTCAAACACACGAAAATACGACAGTTAATCCAATGTGCAAAAGGGACCAAAGAACTTCGAGGAAGCTCATGAAATGAGCTCTAGTGTTTGCAACAACAAATTAAAAGACCAAGGCTCTAAAATTTGAGTGTAAGCCAAAATTTTGGAGGGTGTTGCAGTAGCTACAACACTTTCAAAATTCAATGAACTCATTTGACATATATTCTCCACCATTGTCATACTTAAAGACTTTGATTTTATTCCCTATTTGATTTTCGATCAATGCCTTGAATTATTTGAACATATTAAAATCATCATCCTTATGCTTCAAGGAGTATATCCATGTCTCCCTAGAGAAACAATCAATAAATGTTATATAGTAAAGATGACCACCAAGAGAATGCATAGGCATGGGTCCACATAGGTCAAAATGAATGAGTTGGAGAATTCTTGCTAGAGGGGAATGGTCCCCTTGTCTTCTTTCCACTGGCACATCCCGAACATACTCCATTATGACTAGCTTGAACATCAGGTATCCCAGAGACTAACTTCTTCAATTATGGTAGGGCTTAATAAAGTAGAGGAGCCAAATTTCAGTGCCATAGCTCACTTTGATGATAGGTGTCATGGAACATTGCCAACACAGGTCTTCTAGTGACTCGATAGAGTTCTTCAACTCTAGATCCCAAAGTAAAATCATCCCTCATTCAAAATTTCTTTGGCTAGTTAAGGACTTTTCCTTTTATGAAGGCTATTCTCATCCCTTTGTCTTCCAAGGCAGAAATATATACCAAGTTATTATTTAGTTCTGAAACATACATTTCTTCATGAAGAAGAATGGATTCCCCAGAGTCCAAATAAAATTTTACAAAACCAAATCCCTTCACTTGATATGTAGAGTTATCTCCAAGAATGATCTTCAAAATTGTCTCCCTTTCAACCAGATTTGAGAGGACTTCCTTATACCTGAAGAAGTGTTGAGAAGCCCCACTATATACTAGCCAACTATCATATGAATCAAGAGGGGAAGAACTAAAAAGGGAAGAAATAATAATATATTTAGATTGACTAGTAGTTGCATTACTTTCATACCTTACCTTGAGTTCCTTGACATATTTTGAGGATGATGGCCTTCTTCACGATCTTCTATAACATCTATTCTTCTATTATTGAACATGCTATTGTTGAAGCCATGATTCTTGTTGTACTCAGAACTTGGAGCATCCCTCTTCTCTCGACAATCTTGAGCATGGTGGTCAAACCTGCGACAATTAGAACATTCAATCTTTGACATATCCTTGTCTCTTCTAGTTCTTTAATTGGAGTCCCTTGGGGTAGGTTTTCATGAATTAGATGGACCTCCTCTTTCTTTCCCCTTCTTGTCTTGAGTAACAAAGGCATATGGCTCTCCTTCTTCATGATTTTGAATTATTCCATAGGAAATCATCCTGCCTTCCTCTTGACTTCATTGTTCAACGAGTTCATCAAATGTTGGGATTTTGTTGTTGTTGCTTATAGTATTAATTAAGGTTTCCCACATAGGAGGGAGACCTTGAAGAGTGATCATCATTGACTCTCTATCATATATAGGCTCACCAACAAGTTGCAGTTGATCTCTTAGTTGAGATACCGTCATGATGTAGGATTGCATAGATTCCCCCTTGTTCATCTTCAATTCCTTAAGTTTGTTCTTCAAGGAGTGGATGTGGTTCAAGTTGTTGGCTTGATACATCCAAACCAGCTTATCATACATATCCTTAGAATTCTTTAAGTTACCAACATAAACAAGTAAACAATCTTGCAAGCCATCAATGATAATTTTCTTAGCCTTGATCTCACCTTTCTTGTACTTAGATTTGGTGGAAACAGGAGCATTCTTTGGAGGCTTAGGAATCTTTCCTTGCACATATCCCAAACAATCATTCTCATCCATTATACCTTCTAACTTGATCTTCCATGCAACAAAGTTTGATGAATCACCCAACTTCTCATTGTCCTTGAAGAAAGAGGTAGTCATCTTATCCAAATCAAATAGGCTCCTTAAACTTCTTTCAAATATGATTGTTATTGTCTCTTATCTCTTTAGGCTTTGCTATTCACCTTAGCTTTGATACCATGCTAATTTTCCACTGTTCTATGTTGTTATAATCACTTTAGCCAAATTCTTAACTTCAATTAGCAATTAATTTAATCTTCCAGTAATCAATAGCAATTATAGATAGAACAATAAATGCAATGTGCAATAAGAGACAATTAAAAGCAATGACAAGAGACACTAAATTAGGTTAAAGACCAAGGAAAAGCCCTACAAGGGGGAAAAGCCTTTCAAATTCTTCTTATTAGATTGCCATAAAATTTTTAACAGAGTACAATGTTCCAAATTCATCAATGAGTCAAAATCAATCCTTTGACCAACCAACAAAGTCAACCAACCAATATCAAATGATGAGCCAAAAGTCAAATCTATCCAAGTCAGATTGGGTCAAAGTCTGCAAATCTATCCAAGTCAATAATAATCAAATGCGTCCTAACCAATCCAAGTCAACGAACAAAATAGTCCACCAAGAGTTTGGTAAACAATCAACAAACACGACCTTCAATGTTGGTCAAACCTCAATCAAAACAACTCCAAAAATATTGGTCAAACTTGGTCAACAAAGAGAGAAGGTTTGTAGTCAAATATGTGGTCAACTACAATCAACATGCCCATAAAAACTTGGTCTTTATGCCCAAAAATTTGGCCTCCAAAATAGTCCCAAAGTTCAAGTCAAACAAGGCCCAAACACTAAAAGTCAACATTGGTCAAAGTGTTGGTCAAAGACAGATTTCAGCCTCTTGCAACCTGTCCTCTCTCCTCTTTGCCCGTGTTGATAAAGACTTGCAATATTTTAGATGTATCAAACCTCCAAGAAGAAGAATGTGTGATGAGATGATGTCCAAATGAGAGCAACTTGACTTGGATTTATAAGGGTTGGAGGAGGGCTAATTTGTCCCTTAGGTCGACCTTGAATTTTGTGCCATTGTGGGTTTTTACTTCAAAAATTATTTTTCCTTAACCAAATTGAGTGCTTCCAAGGGCAATTTTGGGTCTCTGTGCATGAGGAATTTTGACCAATGAAGGGAATTTATCATCAAGTTTCCAAATTAATAGAAGATTGGGCTTTAGGATACCTAATACAACATACAATGATTGTGGTAGATTAAGTTCAATCCAATATGAATAATTTCAAATTTCAAGGTATAATTGTGTTTCAACATGAACAATAAGGTACTTGGTTGTCCCACATGATGATAACTTCTATTTTAAGCATTATCTGCACTGTCAAGCTTCCATATGAGCTAACTATGTGTGACATGAGCTTCCTTCATCTTTCCTTGAGCCATGCTTGTTGTTTTTTTAAAGCCTAACTCTACTTTCCACCCACCAACTTTGCACCTCACCCCCAATACCTTTTGAGAACCACTTACTATTTTAAAATTTGCTTTATGTGGCATGAGAGGTGGTTATTATTTTAATATTCTTTCTTCCCTATTTTTATCCCCTAGGAACTTTTTTAATTATGACCATCTATGTTTTTTTAGTGCCTTCCACACTTTTTTTGTGCATGAGTTTAATACTAAAAGTTCTCTCTATGGGAAATTTATGTGGCATGTTTTAAGCATGCAAAAAGTTCATTAAAAGAAGAAAGTAACTATATGTAAATATATGGAGCGGGAATTTATTGAGGAGTAGCTACTTCATGCATATGCTATTTTATCTCAAAAGAGAAGTATTGTACTAGAGACTACTACTCTTACTTCTCTTCAACTATATGTCACTTATATTCTCTCTCTCTCTCTCTCTCACACACACACACACACATATCTTGTACAAGTAGGGAAAGTTCCTTCTTTTGCATGTTCTTGCGAGAAACATTTTATTGATATGGTTGTGCATTATTTACTCCATCCATTATTCCTTAACTGAGAATGTGTGATTGAGAGATAACATCAAGAAACTATAATAGCTAAGTTCTAGCATTGTATCAATTTTGTTGTTGAGTCGCACCTTTGTAGAGACTATAACAATTAATTTCCACCAATGTAGAAACTATAATAGTTGAATTGTAGCTTCAATTATCTTGTTTTGCAATAAATAAGAGGCATTAAAAACATTAATAAAATCTTTAAAACAATAATTAAATTGCATTTATAGGCATAAAAAAGCAGTAATAGCTTGTTGTTCTTGTTGGTTTTTGTATTTAAATTAGGCATTTTACCTTGTATTTCAATTTAACTTGTGTTCCAAATGAATTACAAAATACATACATTATTTTAGAGCAATTAGTGTTTATGACAAAAAACACTCAATTACAACTTGTAATTTTTGCTTTTATTTTAATCGGCAAGTATTCAACATATACAAACATTTGGATTCATGTCTACACTTCACATTAATTTTTTGCATTTCTTTCCATGCATTATGTTTTAGGGTAATTTTTTCTTCTAATTTTTATGATTACTATAGATTTATTTCAAAAGAATTTTTTTATTTTGATTTTAGGTGTTGTTGATTACTCATTCTTATCTTACATTGAGTCCTAGAATCAATTGGAGTTAACACCCTAAGTTTAACAAGCACTACACAATGACATAGGTCAAGACATATGACAATGGCTTAATATTTTCTAATGTCATCCAAACTCCCTTAGGCATTCAGGAGGTGGCAAGGAAAATTTTAGGTTATAAGTTTCACAGATGAGCTAATTTTCCATTCTTTAAAAAAATAAAAGATTAGTCAATTTCCATTTTTTCTATAGGATAAAAGTATTTTACCTTAAAATCGTCAAATTTTATAGAAACTATACAAAATCATTAGAAATTTGAATATTTTCACAAAAATATTGCTAAACATTTTTGCAACTTATATATTGAGGACTATTAAGATTTACCAAAGGTTCTACATTTTAAGATAAATTTCCATCCTTAAAATTTTCCTTGGGAAGTGAGAATTTTTGAGTGATAATGAGTCCTAAATCCACTACAATGACCTCATCCCAAAGCAAATACTTCACAAACTTTCCATTGTTGTTGGGCAAATTTTCTAATTACTATTTCTATATTTCCATAACTATTTAGAATCATTTTCTTAACTTGTCTTACCATGACCCATTCATATATCACTATTTTTTTATTAAACCCTCAAAAAATTATCTCACGTCTATCTAGGCTATGAATTTTGATGTTGGAGCATTTCCAACATCAAATCATAGCCCTTGTAACAAGCTTGAATCAAATCATGGAATACTAAGCAATACATCACAATTAGAAATGGAAACTAGATATGAATCTAATACAACAAGTATATTAACAATTTTTTGTAAAATGAATATACCAAAGGAGATCGAAAGTATCAAGGTGCCTCTAAAAACACTAATAAGTGATAGCTTATGAATTGAATATAATGGGTTGGCTTTGGATATGATTAAATAGAAAAATACCCCTAAATTTTAATTTTGACACTAGCACCAATTTTTATTAAAAAGGGAAGAGCCATATTTATGGAGGAACATTTGGATTCCCAAGGTTGCTATAGGGAAGACCTAATTTCAATGTTTATCAAAGTCAAGAAAAAAAAGAAAAAAAATATATCAAAATCCAATGTATCAATTTCATTGTTAATGTAAAAAATGACATCAGATTTTACATCCAAATTTACTAGTATCTACACTTGTGAGGTTTCATGGGATCAGGGAACCATCTCTTCTTAGGGATTTTCATCACCTTGTACACATGATTAAGAATTGTAGGTACTTTTATTAATCATCCATTAACAGAATTTAGTTACAAAGTCTATTTTTATTTATTTCTACAATTTCTTTTCTTTGAATTCCATCTCTTTTATACGCATTACTTTCTACAAATTAATATGTCCCCTAGATTTCCACGCAAATTTGAATCAAGTAACATCTCACATTATATTAGTGAGCATATAACATATCATTTTTTTTCCATATCAACAACCATGAATACATGTTACACACTCATGACAATCAATGATGTAAAATACACAAGCATGACAACCTCTAACTATGATTTATTCATTTTGGAAATTTTTTATGGTGTAGTTAAACAAGGTTTTTAATTTTGCAATTGGGGCAAGCTTCAATATCAATTATACTACCATTTTTGTATGAAACCAAATAATGAAAATCATTAGGATGAAGTTGTCATTTCATTCATTGAATCCCGGTTGGTATTTCATCTTTAAAATGTGTTTTTTTGTTATCCAAATAACACCACTAGTAATCAACATATTAATAAGGTGAATGTAGTCTATATATTCAATATTGTCCACTTGGATTAATAGTGCTAGTGACAGTGAATGGTGGTTGATATGATTAATGATTGTTGAGGATTTGTGATTCATTGAGATTGATGGGTAAGGGGTTATAATGAATTAAGTGGCTAGTGGGTTCCACTCTATGTACTTTGACAACATTCATAATGCCTTCTATCATTAACCTTGCATAGTGCATGCATAGTACATAATTAAGGCATTGAGATACAAGAGAAAAGGAAGTTCCACAAAAACCATTTAATCAAATAACTTCATTTGAGTAAATGTAAAATGACAACAATTGTGATCTAATACCCATAGATAATAGATATAATTGATACATTATATGATAATTGTTCAACTCATGCATATTCATCTACAATGCCAAACATACAATTGTGATTCAACAACTATATTTTCATCAAACATACAATTGTGATTCAACAACTATATTTTCATCAAACATACAATTGTGATTCAACAACTATATTTTCATTAAAAACACCATTGATCAAGATAATTATCAATTGAAGTTAAAGAATGAGTGATTGTAGTAAAACATTCTCTCACTTTAATTTCATTTCAAATAATGTGACTTATTGCAAGACAAACTAATATCCAATACAATATTGTTATAACCAATAAAAAAAACTATCTTCCTACCAAGCTTGTCCATAACATACAAGCATTCTGATTATAGTTAGAATTACCCTTAATTTAAAAGACAATTTTAAACTAATATAACATTTTTGGTAGTGTATGTCAAAAAATAAATATATTTGCCAAAGGACAAAACTAGATATCTAAACATAAAACTATTTTTCTTGAATTATAATTGCATCAAATAAAATATATATTATTACACTTTCACAAATTATTTAATTTAAAAACAATTAATAAAAAATACATGATTATGACCCTTATCCCTGCATGGTTTTTAAAATACTACCTTATTTATTCTAGTTGCACAGAAAACAGAATCCAAACATTATGTTGTTGACATTTGACATTTAATTTTCTCTTAGTACAAAGACTATCATAAATTGTATTCTATTGGTGAGTGTCACTCTAATATACTCTAATAAATAAAGTATAATATTTTATCGGTTTTCTTCTTTGTTCAATTTTTTTTTTCTTTTTCACAATGATAAATGAATATAATAAATATAGACGATTTACCGCTATTGATAACGGTCACATATAATTTTTAATTTTATTTTCTAATAATCTTCCCTAAATAAAGATTAAAATAAAATATATGTAATATTGGTCAAATTACCCAAACTACTAACCAAAGTTACCCGAAAACTCCCCTAAACAAAACTTGTATTGGCTTATTGTGAAAATTGAGATATCATGTCTTCTGATTTTGTGTCGTAAATATCCACTCATAATGAGAAAGTACGAATACCTCGAAACACTGAAAGATTTTGTGGCCTTCTCGAGAAAATTGAGATAACATCTCTTCATATTTTCAATATGCCTTCATAAGGAGAGGGAGAAAGTACTTATTCCTCGAAGCACTGAAAGCTATGTTGGATTTAGAGACGTCTAATTACAATAATGAAATTGGACATACGTGCATTATGATTATGATATCAAATACTGTCAGCAAGATTACATTTATGTAATGATTAAAATATGCCAAATAATGTGATTAATTAAGTCATGGCATTATATGTATTTAAATAAGGATTTGGATACAAATACATATAGAATAATGTTAATCAATTGTAATTGTTAATGGACCGATTATAATTGATTAAAATAATAGCAGTAATAAATTTGAGCTGAATAAGGAAATCAGAATCTATTTCAGTTTTTCTGGAAAGTTCCCGATTTCAAAATCTGATGAAATCCGAAATTTCAGATTTCTTGACAGACTTGTTTCAGCTAAATTTTAGGCTGCCCTAGGATTGGGGTTTTGCACTGCTATAAAAGGGCTGAGTCTCCAAGGCTTGCAATCACTCAGAAAAATTGTCTGCTCCATTGAAGACTAGATACTCTGTCATTTAGGATAGCCAGAGAAAAGGATTGCAAGTTCTTGGAAGGATTCAAGAGCCAGCAACTCAAGTCAAGACCAGGAGCCTTTGAAGATGGAAAGTAAGTTCCGCTGTGCATTAATTTTTAATTTCTTACAAAGGAGTAGATCTTGGTTAGGGTTTAAAGTAATTAGGAAAACCCACAAAGTAAAACCAACAAGCTATTATTACCTTTCCGTGAAAATTGACCTCACATCTATTCATATTTTTTTTTTGTCATCAATACACCTCTTTTGATTGTGAGGAGAAAATATATATAAATCAAAATATTCAATGTTAAGAATTTATTTGTTTGTTGGTTTAAACATCTTACTACAACAGGCTTCAAACATTAGATTAGGGAGGGATTTTTTCTATTTGTTTTAAACATCTTGCTGCAACAGGTTTGCAACATTAGATTTTGGATCCAAATTACGACTGAACAGTATTCACAAATAGCACATCTACAAGTAATTCTAGAATTATGATACACGCAAGCCAACTGTTAGCATAGATCATATCAAGACAAAACATACACAACCGAACTGTTAGCATAGAAAATATATTATCAAGACAAAACAAAACATTTCTTCATATTGACTACCATTAATACACTTTCCACTCTCATGACAACAAGCAATAGAAAATGTACAACCGCAATGGGCCATCACCTTAACTGTATGATACTTCGTGCAGTCATAAGCAAGCCTTCCGTTGCTACACTTGGGGCAAGCATCAATATCTATTGTACTGTCATCATGGTACGCAACGAAAGAATGGCGACCACTGGGATAAAAACACGGTTTTATTATTTTCTTTACGTTGAAAACCATATTCCAAAAAGCATCTCAACTTCTCCAAGGCTGGTCATCCAAAAAAATGGACAACAATCCTCAACTGTTTCGTTGCGGTTTTGTTGCATTTTATTTACTTCAACTTTTTTTCAACACCTCTGCAGTCAACCTTGTGTAGCCCAGAGAACATAACAACGAAATCCATAAACATAGCCGAGGCACATACAGAGAACAAATGAGTAGCTCGTTCATATTCATCTCTAAAGCCAAACATACAACGTTGATTTCATATCCGTCTTCTTTAGAAACCACGATAGATCATTGTAATTAAGGAAATTAAGCTTTCTTGCTTTAATTTCGGAAAATGGTGCCACTCATTGCACCTTACCAATATTCACACTTGTCATGCTATCTTGACTTTCAATTTTTCTTACTTTTGATACTGAAGTAACCAAAATAAACTAACATCTCCATACCAAGGAAGTGCACACTTTGCAAACATTTCGTCACAGGTTTACTCCATTACCCTCAAGGACAACTAGAAAACACTAGCATAGTTTAGTAGCTAATACCGAAGACTACATATCTGCACACGAAGCTAGGTTATTGAGATTTTAGGTTGCTCAAACAAACAAAATAATACGATCATATTTGTTTTCCTATTGCTCAATCTAAGGAATCAATAAATATGTGCAATAATCCACTTTTTCACAATGAAAAAACAAACGCAGGTATTTGCCACAATACATTTCATGCTTTTGGCTCAGTTCTTTAATTACAAATTTATTTTAGTTGCATAGAAAACAGAAGCCAAACATCACGTTGAAACCAGCTAATTATCTCAGTGATAATTAGTCTTGAGATTACCATGGATACTATTGCCTTACCTTTGTAGGTAAATTAGCTCTCAGACAGTCTCTGCCTAAAATGTCATAGCCCAATAAACAAACCACAATATTTGCAATCCATTATCTTCGTTGTATGTTGTTTTTTCCCCGTTACATGGATTTGTATTTGATAAACGAAAGCAATTTACAATTATTGGTCACTTGTACTTACAATAAAGGCACATGCAGAATTTAGTTCTGTGACATCTCCTACATTTGGTAACACATGATTTGAACGAACCCTCTTTGGTGGACCAGGTGGAGGTGGTAGAAGACGATATGCATAGTCCCTTCAAATATTTAATCTTCACTATGTCCATTGCAACAGAAGTGGACATGAGGCAGAATCCCTGGGGAGAAGATTAAAGGCAAGCAAGATCAGACAAAAGACAAAGGTAGAGAAGATTCAAGACAAGCAAGATGATACAAAAGACAAAGGTAAACATCAGATCTGACGAAAGGTAAAGCATATGAATTTGCTCATTACATTGTTCGAGTAAATGAAGATTTATTTCACACTTCATTTGCTTCTTGGAATAATTCCTTTCTTTGCACTATCATCTACATGTTCTCGCATCAGATGAATAAGATGCTTAAGTCCTACTGAGTTCCCAAGACAACCATATGACATACTGTCACCTTGACTACCCAACAAAATGCTCGGTAACATCTGGCTCGCTCTTGGGAAAATGTGCTCCTCTTAGTAGTGCACAAGAATCTCAAAATCTCATAATTAAACTAAAATCAATGTAATGTATCTACCTTATGATTGCATCAACACAATGCACCCTTCCTCTATGCTTAATAACAGTAAAAAATAGGCACATCATGGTTCAAATCTTCACTCCAAAATCATTTTGATTTATCTCCGCCTTGAAAACAAATGTTTAGAGCTTGTTGATCTGGTCAGTCACTCGAGGATCTAAAAATGGCATTACCTTGGACAACATAGTTTCCACAATCAAACCACAAAACCATAGGGTCCAGGTGTTGATAAGGTACCAAACTTTGTTTGGTTGCACAATCCAAGTACAAGTCTTCTTCAATCAAATGGCTAGTAACATTTTCCTATATACGTATGGTTAAGAAATGGAAAGTTCTGACTATTTTAATGTCATAAAAAATATTATCAGTTTGCACTTCCGTGCAGACAGAGGTGTGCTCAGGTTGATCATAATCATCACTAGGCCGGATTCATATGAGCATCCTCAAAGGGAAGCCTTAAAAATCTGCTCGATTCTTCCATTTATGGTGCATTTGCAATAATTTTGGCTTCCTTTCCTTCATCAAAATCCACAAAATATGATCTGAAACTTTCAAGATTAGGGCTGGAAATTGGGCTTGAATTCTAATGATACAGGCTTCCGTCTTTAGCACCAATACTTAGAGCAGCAGGGACTATGCGATAGAGGCTTTCAAAGCCATATTATGCTATTCATCATTTAAGTTGTCCACAAAAGTAACCCCCATAACTTCCGGGCAATCAAATTTGTTTGCTGGGACAAAGGTCATATTATTAATAACAAAAGTTTCTTCCTTCTCAAAATTGACAAAACTTTCATCCCAATCATCAAAATTCACCCTTTTGACAGTAGTAAAACCCGGAAATTTGATGAAGATAGCCAGATAATCCTTACAGAATTTATTGTCTTCTTCAATGGCTTCATCATCAAATCTTGGTAGTCCATTGAAAAACAACACATATGACCTGCCATCATTCTTTTAGGCACTAATCCAAGTTAAGGTATATCTCAGGGCTATTATTGTGTTCTTCTTCTTCAATGATGCCAATAGTGCTTCCCTCCTTAGATTCTTCACGAAGCTTCAAATTTGTGGTAATGGGGCAACAAATAGAACCATAATCAAAATCATCAATCCCTCAAACCATGATATCCTCATCTCCACCATGATTTTGTTCAACATTGTTATCATAATTTCCATGGTGGTATTCATGGACATCCATTGGTAGATTATGCTCATTTTCTCCTCCAATTTCAAGATTAGAATCCCCAAAACCATGATATCCTCATCTACACCACGATTTTGTTCAACATCTTCATCATAGTTTCCATAGTGGTATTCATCAACATCCATAGTTAGAGTATGCACATTTTCTCCTCCAATTTCAAGATTACATTCCTTTCCCTCTTCTGCGTCAGCAGTATTTAGGATATCTTCTATGATGATAGTATTGCTGGCCTCTTCAAATTATAGGCTCAAAAATTCTTCTTCATAACATTCAAAAAGATAAAGAAAGCTTTCCTCCTGTAGGGATTCCAACAAGTGCTGGTAGGTGCCTTCAAAACTCTGCAATTTTGGGCCACAATGTTTGAGAAACTCCTTAATAAGACCTATAATGGAAAATAAGCTCTGTAGGATGTAAGAATATACAAGTCAATCCCTTTGTGTGTCCTTAAGATATTAAGTAAATAGCTGCATCAACACATCTTCATGTACCACATCATTTTCTAAGGTGTATCTCAAGAATCTTACAACATGAGGAATGACAAAAGAGGGGACAACATCAAGTTTTGAATAATCTTTCAACCTATTCCAATCAACATCACAACAATTAAGGTATCCAGGGATACTCTTAACATCAATAAGTTTGTATCTTTTATGAAACTTCCATAGAGCTATCTTTCACCACAAGCAAATTTTTCACCATGAAAATTCAAATTTTTTAATAAAATTCAATTTTGTACTTATTCAAAATGGAGTTGCTGGTGAACTATCAATGTCTTCACAATCATGCTTGTTTCACCTCACAAATGCCAAGTCTTCAAAATCTATAAAGAACAAGGTTTGTTCTTATAATGGAGTCACCTAGATGGAAAGATCTTCAACATTGAACTTCATCCAACGTCATCTTCCAAGAAATGGAATTTATCCCTGACAATGGTGCAAAATGTAACAACAAAATATTGCACTTCGGAAAGATCAAATGCAAGATCCTATGTAATTAAGAGGGAACTATTGACCACTCAAGTGTCAACTATCCCATGTGCAAAGTACATTTCAAAATTTTCCATCATGTTCAGATCAATCAAAACCTTTTAGACTTCATCATCATCATGCAACTTCTAGTAATCATATTGTAATCCAAATTCTGCAGCCCTATGGGGTCAATGATGTAAAAATGATTCTAGTAATGTTTATAAAGTCATGTAACACATCTAGGTAACTTAAGATTTTTGCTAGAGAGTTTTCACTCTAGGGAGTCTTTTTCCTTAGCTAATTATTTGTGTTTCTCAACACTAAATAATTGGTTAAGTTTTTCTCCAAATGTCCCCCAAAGCTAAACTCAAACTTGATGGTAAGGTTTTAGGTGAGTTCTAGTGTATAGAATCAATGTAAAATGCTCTACTAGATCATGTCTACAGTTTCACAGAATATGGTTATGTCTAGAGATCTATTTTTAATTGTCAAAATTCCCCTTCTAAACGAAATATTTATGTAATATTTGATGTCAAGATGCAAAAGGTGTTGTCTATAGAAATTGTAGGGGGTATGAGTACTTAAAATTACATCTCAAAACCTCAAATTTCTATCTAGACACACTTTGAGGGTGGAAAAATATGTTTATACCCCTCTAGAGTCATATTTTTAATTTCCGGCAAAAAATGACAAAATAATTAGCCGAAAATTGGTCAAAAAATTAAAATGAGAGAAAATAAAATTCTCTCCAAGTGAAAAATACTTAAAAAGGGATGTGGACTTTCCCAAGAAAGGAATCAAATTAAAAATTTTGTGGAATCTCCACAAATCAAGAAGGAAAAGTCCCAGAAAAATTCGTTGGTCCAAAAAAGCAGCTAATTACCAGTGTTGCAAACATCTTGATAACATCCCGATTTTATTTCGAAATTACGATTTTTTGGCCTAGCCGATGTTTGCCGATTTTTAAAGATATTTTTATGGTATCTTAATTTTGCCGATGTTTGCCAATTTTTTACCAATATTTTCCCAATTTTTATGCTTTTTTGGTTTTTCGAACCCTTGCCGATTTTATTCTCATATCGATGTTCGCAACATTGCTAATTACCGAGAAAAATCAATTTTTTAATGATATGGTCCAAGTTAGTTAAGTTGAATGAGAAAATTTCAAGAAGAAAATTGGGAAAAAATATTTTTTGGTCCGAGATCAACTCCATCTTCAAGGAAATCGAATTCTTTGCTTAGATCAAGGGATGAGATTAATTGGATGCGGATCAAGACTTCAACTAGCTGTTTTCTTCTACCACCATTCTCTGCCACCTGAGCCAAACATTATGTGCCCTCGCCCATCTATTATGATCGTATGTTTGAAGGTGGGCCTTCCAACCTCGAAGGTATGACTTTTCATTGTGTAATTGGGTATTTTTGCTTACTTATCATGGTCACTTTGGACATGGATTAGTGGGGGGGTTTGGAGGAAGAATGGGCTTGGTCTGTACTCTTGTCCCCTTGTCCAGCTTGGTGGTTAGTCTTGTATCCTAGTCCCATGGTAAACCTCGGTTTTAGTTGTGTGGTCCCGCTTCCCGATACCATGCATATCACTTCCCTTTGCTCATTATAATCCCTTTTCACATATTTCCCATCTAGGTCCACATTTGTCAATTGGGTCCACAAAAAGTTAGCCTCCCCTCCCCTTGCCTACACCTTGGGTTGGGCTTGAAACAATACCTCGAAGGTTAATTCGGCTAAAAGCAAAGTTAAAAGCATAATTTGGCCACTCTTAATAGGAAACGTACCATAAAATGCAAAAGATTGCTAGGACATACAAATTTAGCATGTGGGCAAAAGCCAAACATGAGCTCTACCCCTTATCATTATGGCCATCACCCTAGTTCCCAGGGCCCTCTATGATCCCCTTGCATCATTAAGGAACCCATGATTGTCCCAATCCCTAGTGAGTGATGAACTGCCCAACCTTAAGGGGGTATTCACCTTTATATCATACACATCATGCACTCAATCCCTGGAGCCCCGAGCAATTATAAGAAAGAAAACTCAATAAAAGGAAAAAAGGCATATGAAGAACGGTGGGAAAACAAAGGCCGAGGTAACTCATGTACCATGATTGCTCCCTCCTACATCTATACACCCATGTGTGGGCTTCCCCATTATGGCTACCCTTGTACCACGACATGTGAGTTGGAGCCTTCCTTGCTACCCCACTTCATTCCACCATTATTTCACATGAGACCTACCATTTGACAAATGTACTATGGACTTGTCACTCCCTTAGAGGTTGAAACCACCTAATAGGGTCCTTTATTAACCTCCCTCTTGAGCCTTGGGACACCTATACATTCTAAACCCCATTTGGAAGGGCATGCCACTATGAAGTGTCCACTTGCTCCCCTGATTTGTAAGCTCATTTACTCCATTTCACTTATGAAATAGTAGTATTGGAAGGTGAGGAGACGCATTGGATCTTATATAGGATTGCAGGTGGGACTTCATCTTGGGGTTTGGACTCTATACGAGATCGAAGCCCTCTAGAGGGTCATGATGGGACTTGTCGGGTCAAAGTTGAGAGCCATTGGCCTCCTCCACAACATAGCATTGATTGCCATGCCATGCCATGGGATGCTTCAACACCACATTTGACTTGCTTGTGCCCCACCCATGCAGAGATGATGATGTACTTGGACCACATTGCCTAGCTAGCCACATGCTTGTACCAAACATGACATATGATCTAGGGCCTAGATGGGGTATTGCCTCACCTAGGGAGACATGGGAGGGCTTGTATCATCATTCTAGCCCTCATGGATGTAGTATTGATATATTGATCCAGTTGGAGACCCATGAGATCATTCACTGTGCCCCCACAACCACTTGGGAGCACCACAAATGTTTTTCTTGGAAACCAAGGGGTCAATCCCTTGGTCATCATTATGAGAGCCCTCTTCGATTTGGAACATGGAGGACTTGTCTAGGCCTTCCAACGGCCCATTGCACTATTATTCTATCATTCCGACCCTCTTGAGAGACTTATCATTTGTCTTTGGAGCTATTTGTTGGGCCTGTCACCAATTAGAGTGTTATCTTGCACATTATAATATTCTAGGGGCATCATTAGGCTAATTTAGGCCATTTGAGTACCTTAGAGGATTGTATAAATATGAAAGGGTCACTCTCATTCAATCATCATCAATTGGATTTGGATTTGTTTCTCAAAGAGAATTCAGACCCGCAATTTGGATGAGTTTTAGATTTTTAAATGAATTTTGATGTTTGGATTGATTTCACACTACTTCTTGGAGCTTCTATTTGCATGTTGGATGGATGGATATACTGTTTCTTTGTCTCGTAAGTACTTCATGATGCTTATTTCTGTTATAATAAATGTCTAATGCATGGAATATTCTCTTGTTGTGATTGGATATGCCCTAATTAATGCAAAATTGCTTGGAGCATTGAAAATTGTTGGGATTTTTCATGTGTTACTCATTGGACATAGATTGAATGAATGTTCCTAGGGGAAATAATAGTGTAATTAAGTCCCTGAAACTCCATCTTGACATTGTTTTGGAAGTATAAAAGTCTTGAGGGTGCTTGGTTTTCGTCTTCTATTAGGATAACAAGGTCCCTCTAGATCTCCTTGAAGCATCGAAGTTGCCTTATTCAAGGTCATTTGACTCCATTTTTCCCAAAGAAGCAAGGCATTGATCCATAATCCTTTGCTGATCATTTCTAAAACTTTTTTTAATCCTTTCTTTGATTTCAACCCTAACCCTAGATGACCTAGCTAGGGCATGAAGCGAATTGCTTTAGGGCCATCCCCTTGAAGAGCGAGTTGGTAAGGAATTGCGCTGGTGCATCTTCTCCTAGCCCTCCAAATTTGAGACCTATCCAATAGTTAGTTTATGAGAAACACCTATCCCTAGCTCCAAGTTTGGTTTGGTTTAGGTCTTCTTTGGTTAGTGGCATTTGAAGGTTATTTTTACGAAAAACTCAACGAAAGTTAATCACTCATTGACCTTCATTACCCTTGCTTGACCTAGTTGGCACATCAAAGGATACTCTCCCTAAATCTAGGTCTCGCTTGGTCCCTCCAAGGCATCTCTTATGGTCCCAATTTGTCATTGGGTTGTTATCTTACAAGGCCATTGGAAAAGCCTAGTTTCTTAGGAAGCCGTAGTGATAGGATAATCATTTGGATTGTATACCTTCCATTTCTAGCCCTAAGTGTTCCCTTAATCCTTTCTTGGAGAGCCCTTATCTTGCTCTTGAAGCAACCAAGCCCATTATTTGAGCCTCTATTTGAATGGGTTCTGGAAATCGCTACATATCCTATCATTGATCTAACCCTTCTTAGTGATTTCCTTCTTACTAGGACTCCTCCCATCGGTGAAAGTCCGTAAAGAGCAGGAGACATTGAATTAGGTTACAGTGGTTCCGTGTCCTAGTGTTTCTATTTGGTCTAGTAGTTGTCATTCAGGTACCCCTCCTAGGACCCTTGCTAGATTGTGTTATAATATTTTTGGGGCCATTGCTGGGGAAACAAGACGTGTGTCTTGTTCCCCATACAACAATACTGATATATCATTCTTGGCGACTCCATTGGAAGAACGAAGCCTTAGTTCTTCATTGAACTTTAAGGTCAATGCTTGTAGGGTGAAGCAAGCATTCGTTAAGGCAATTTTCATTCACCTTGGTGATTCCCATGTTGGTAAATATATGAGGGTCAATGCTTATCAAGAAACTTCATAAATGGTTCCCAGCCTTGGGTATCACTTGGATCCCAGGGCACCCAAATGGCTTAGATATAACACTTATGCAAAATGCACCATGTTTTGATGGTGACCCATGCTCTACAAATGATCACATAGCAAAATTCATCAAATATTATTCAGAGATGAATGTGACTCATTTGGATAGCCTCATCGAGTTATTTATCCAATCTATTGGATACAAGCATTGGGTTTGGCTTAATTCATGTGAACCTAAATGCATTTCTTCTTTCTATGCCTTAGTTGTGTATTTCCTCATATGCAAGGGCCCAAGTTCTCAGTCGGTTGAAGAAGCAATTCAAGTATTGGACTAAGCATTTGAGGAAGCCTACAGTAAACAAGGCCAGGAGGAGGGCAGGGATCCCAGTCCTGAAAGTGTTCATGAAGACCGCGACGATTATTTTGGGGAAGAAGGTCATGAATTTGAAAGCATTTCCTTCGAGGATAAAGGTGAGGACCTTGATCCAAAGGACCTTCAGGCATTGCAAGAAGGATGATGGAGTTTGAAGAATCCTACAAGCATCTTATAGAAAAATATAATACCAAGGATCTTTTCTCCAATTTATATAAGCAAGAAGAGAGGCTATATGATATGAAATGTGCATATAAGAAGAACCATACAGATGCTTTCCTCCTAGAAGTGTGGTACCAAAGCAATGTGGTAGAAACCTTGCATGACATTGTTAGAAGGAAGGACAAGGAAGAAAAAGATTTGCAACTTAGCCAACGTCAAGTACATATCGAAGAATGGGATGACTCTAAGGAAGATCGTGATGATCAAATGGATGAAGAATTTGTGGAGGATTTTTGGGATGTTGATTGGGGAATTGGGTATGATTTTAATAAGAATGAGAGCTCCATAGAAGCCTAGGTCCATGAGGATGAATCTAAAGGAAAATAAAATATTTTTCCCCTTTCGATAGATAATACTGGTCAATATAAGGCTCCTTATGAAGCCCTTCCTAATGATTGGAAAGGTCTCTTCTTCATGTTTCAAGATGAAAACGATCCTATCAAAGAGAAACTTTACACCATTGTGAATAATTCCAATAGCCCTAGTATGGAAGGGATTAAGGGGCATGCTTCTTCTAGCCATGTCACTGACAAAGGGTTTTTCTTCATGTTTGAGTAGTCCTCCCCTTGTTGTGTTGATGGCCCAAAGGTGGATGTTGTGATAAGATTCATTTCCCTAGTTTTGAGGAAGAGCTATTTACCCATCTTAAAAGAGAGGGAGTGTGTTTTTTCCCTAGGTATAGTGATGGTCTCACATCTTGTTTTCCCAATAGTCAAGACAATATCATATTAGATGTGTCCAAACCATTTAAACCCCCATGCCTGAAGGACGATATGCCCGAGATAGCTCTTTATCAAAGGTTCATGAGCTTGATTATTGACATCTCCATATTTTGGTTAGAAGAGCAAGTTCAATCATGTCAGTTGGTATTTTTCCCTTTCTCCAAAGTTCCTTTCTATGATTTATGGGTCTCTTATTTTCCTTCCTCCCACCCTTATAGTCCTACATATGATTCTTCCTATCTTTATTATTGGATTTTTCGCACAAGTAAACATATAAGCGAACATTCTAAAATTGATCTAATAATATGTTGGTTGCATTGGCTTTATGATTACACTTAACATTTCTCCTAAATTGTCCTTCAGTCGGTAGCCAACAACCCCTTGTAGCCACTAGATAGCTCGATGTGCAACCATTCTCTGCCACCTGAGCCAACCATTATGTGCCCTCGCCCATTTGTTATGATCGTATGTTTGAAGGCGGGTCTTCCAACCCCAAAGGTATGACTTTTCATTATGTAATTGGGTGTTTTTGCTTACTTACCATGGACACTTTAGACATGGATTAGTGGGGGGTTTGTCTTAAAGAATGGGCTTGGTCTATACTCTTGTCTTCTTGTCCAACTTGGTGGTTAGTCTTGTATCCTAGTCCCGTGGGATCCCCTCTATTGGCTACTAGCTTTAAGAGTGACACTACATGGGAAACCCCGATTTTGGTTGCGTGGTCCTGCTTCCCGATACCATACATATCACTTCCCTCTGCTCATTATAACCCCTTTTCACATATTTCCCATCCAAGTCCACATTTGTCCATTGGGTCCACAAGGAGTTAGCCTCCTCCCCCTCCCCTTACCCACACCTTGGGTCAGGCCCAAAAGGATACCCCAGAGATTGATGCAACTAAAAATAAAGCTAAAAGCATAATTTGGCCACTCTCAACAAGAAATGTACCATAAAATACAAAAGATGGATAGGGCATAAAAATTTAGTGTGTGGGAAAAATCCAAACATGACTTCTACCCCTTATCATTATGGCCATCACCTTGGTTCCTAGGACCTTATATGAGCCCCCCCGCATCATTAAGGAACCCACGAATGTCCCAACCCTTGGTAAGCGATGAACTGCCCAACCTTAAGGGGGTAATCACTGTTATATCATACATACCATGACCTTAATCCTTGGAGCCCCGAGCAGTTGTAAGAAAGAAAAATCAATAAAGGGCAAAAGGCATATGAAGAAGTGTGGAAAAAAAGGTTGGAGTAGCTCATGTACCATGATTTCTCCCTCCTACATCTATATACCCATGTGTGGGCTTCCCCATTATGGCTACCCATGTACCATGGTATGTGGCTTGGGTCTTTCCCTGCTACCCAACTCCGTTCCACCATTATTTCACATGACACCTGCCATTTGACAAATGTACTATGGACCTATCACTCCCTTATAGGTTGAAACCACCTAATAGGGTCCTTTATTAACCTCCCTCTTGAGCCTGGGGACACCTGTACATTCTAAAGCCCATTTGGAAGGCCATGCCACTATGAAGTGTCCAATTGTACCCTTAATTTGTGAGCTCATTTACTCAATTGCACTAATGAAATAGTTGTACTGGAAGGTGAGGAGATGCATTGGATCTTATATAGGATTGCATGTTGATCTTCATCTTCGGGTTTGGCCTCCCTATACAGGATCCAATCACTCTAGAGGGTCATGATGGCACTTGTAGGGTGAGCGTTGAGAGCCATGGGCCTCCTCCATAGCATAACATTGATTTCCATGCCATGGGATCTTTTAGCACCACATTTGACTTGCTCGTGCCCCACCCAGGCAGAGATGATATACTTTGACCCCATTGCCCAATCAGCCACATGCTTGTACCAAACAATTGGCATATGATCTAGGTCCTAGATGGGGTATTGTCTCACCTAGGGAGATATGGGAAGGCTTGTATCATCATTCTAGCCCTCATCGATGGAGTATTGACATATTGATCCAGTTGGAGACCCGTGAGAACATTCACTATGCCCCCACAACCACTTAAAAACACCATAGATGTTTTCCTTGGAAACCAACGGGCCAACCCCTTGGTCGTCATTATGAGAGCCCTCCTCTTTGATTTGGCACATGGAGAACTTGTCTAGGCCTTCCAACGACCCATTTGCCCTATTATTCTATTATTTCGGCCCTCTCGAGAGGCTTATCATTTGTCTTTGAAGCTATTTGGTGGGTTTGTCACCAATTAGTGTTATCTTGCACATTATAATATTGTAGGGGCATCATTAGGCTAATCTAGGCCATTCAAATACCTTAGAGGATTGTATAGATATGAGAGGGTCACTCTCATTCAATCATCATCATCAATTGGATTTGGATTTGTCTCTCAAAGAGAATTCAGACCTACAATTTGGATGAGTTTTGGAGTTTTAAATGAATTTTGATGTTTAGATTGATTTTGCACTTCTTTTTGGAACTTCTATTTGCATGTTAGATGGATGTATATACTCTTTCTTTGTTTTGTAAGTACTTTATGATGCTTATTTATGTTATAATAAATGTCTAATGCTTGGAATATTCTCTTGTTGTGATTGGATATGCCCTAATTAATGTGAAATTGCTTGGAGCATTGAAAATTGTTGGTATTTTGCATGTGTTACTCATTGGGAAAATATTGAATGAATGTTCCTAGGGGAAATAATTATGTAACTAAGTCCTTGAAACTCCATCTTGACATCGTCTTGGAAGTATAAAAGTCTTGAGCGTGCTTGGTTGTCATCTTCTATTAGGATAGCGAGGTCCCTCTAGGTCTCCTTGAAGCATCGAAGTTGCCTTAGTCAAGGTCATTTGGATCCATTTCTCCCGAAGAAGCAAGGCATTGATCCATAATATTTTGTTGATCACTTCCAAAGCTTTTCTTTATCCTTTCATTGATTTCAACCCTAACCCTAGACAACCTAGCTAAGGCGTCAAGCGAATTTCTTTAGGGCAATCCCCTTGAAGAGCGAGTTTGTAAGGAATTGCGTTGTGTATCCTCTCTTAGTCCTCCAAATTTGAGACCTATCCCACAGTTAGTTTATGAGAAACACCTAGCCCTAGCTCCAAGTTTGGTTTGGCTTAGGTCTTCTTTCGTTAGTGGTGTTTGAAGGTTATTTTTCCCAAAAACTCAACAGAAGTTAATCACTCATTGACCTTGATTACCCTTGCTTGGCCTAGTTGGCATATCAAAGGCTACTCTCCTTAAATATAGGTCTCACTTGGTCCTTCCAAGGCATCTCTTGTGGTCCCAATTGGTCATTGGGTTGTTATCTTACAAGGCCATTGCAAAAGCCTAGTTTCTTAGGAAGCCTTAGTTATAGGGTAATCATTTGGATTGTATACCTTCCATTTCTAGCCCTAAGTCTTCCCTTAAGCCTTTCTTAGAGAGCCCTTATCTTGCTCTTGAAGCAATAAAGTCCATTATCTGAGCCTCTCCTTTGAATGGGTTTTGAAAATCACTACATATCCTATCATTGATCTAACCCTCCTTAGTGATTTCCTTCTTACTAGGACTCCTCCCAATGGTGAAAATCCTTAAAGAGCAGGGGACATTGACTGAGGTGACAATCAGTCCTTGTCCCGTTGTTGCTATTTGATACAGTAGTTGTCATTCAGGTACCCCTCCAAGGACCCCTGCTAGATTGTGTGGTAATAGTATTATACTGTCCCATCTGGATCTAACATTCTATCTTGGAATTATGTAGGGATCATTTTATTGAATCAGATCTCAAGCATGTGGGGATATTTTCGGTTAAACTAGCCAACTCTTGAGCATAGAAGTGGAAGAACCCACTTTATTTTCTTTTAAACACTTACCTAACGAATTTTATAGGGATTTATTAGCCATCGCTTGTGATAAATCGTTCATATCAATCTACTTTTTCAAATATTGTGCTTTTATTGAATATATATGCTAATATAGAGCTATTGTTTACTAATCAAGGAATGGACTTGTACTCATATTCCTTTGATTTAGCTATTGTAGATTTGTAAATAAATTTTGTATATAACCCTTGTATATATAATTTTGTTCATCTTGTATATATTTCTAGGGTTTTTCTTCATTGTTGTAATGTCACAAATGAGATAATACGGAACAAGCTCAAATTTTTGAACTCAGAAAAATTCCAGATAAAAATTTCATTCATAAACATAATATTGCTATGTAAAACTAAGCAAGTAAAGCACTGCAATCCCATAACACAATGAACAAGAAAATACTCAACTTTATTATATTAGATAAATTGGGGTTTTACATGCACAAACAACCCCAAAGAGCTGAGACGAAAAGATGGCCTCAAATAGATCTACAATAATGTCGCAAATCGGCCTCCAAACAAACTGAAAAATCAATACACCACAACCTGTGAACCTTGAATAGATTCACCAAGGGAAGAGGTGGGTGCTCGCCCACTTTCACTGAATCACCCGAGGGTTTCCGTCCTAGGGATACTGCTGGAGTAAAGAACTGGATTCTCAACCTCTCATACAAGAAACGATATCAAAACCAAGATGTCTCGAAATGATCTCCTCCTCCCCTTCTATAGATCTGATGGATAGATCTCCAAGCCTCTAGAAGCATCTTATTTTATTATTCTAGAAGCTCCTCCATTGAATTTATCTTAAGTGACCTTTAATTTTATTTTATTTCATTTAAGTCACTTTTGGCCCTTTTTCTCCAATTAATTAATTTTCCTTAATTAAATGACTAATTAAAGTCATTTTTAGCTAAGGAAAATGGAAAATCACCCACCATACTCTTTTCGGCCATTGGAAATCTCTTCTCAGCATCCCATACTATAGATCTTCTTGTTCCGGTTCCAACGAGTTATTACACTGAGGTGTTCCATCAATTAATCTCCCTGGAATGCCACCTCGAGCATAATTAATTAAGTTATGCCCAATAATAACGTTGATTTTTGAAAGTTGTCGAAATGCGATAGAACAAAAGGCAAACTGTGTGGATGATGGAATATCCCTGAAGCGAATGCCATAAAATCCCATAAAAACTCCTCAAAACTTCATCGGGACCCCTGATGACATAAATGTGAAATTTCCTAGACTCGAAGGAACTCCTACTGTAGCAAACCGCAATCTACTTCACCTACTTGATATTTTAAATTACATTCATCAAGTTATTCCTTTGAATACTGAAGCAAATTACTTCTACAGCCTACACTAATTAAATATTTGATCTCATGAAACAAAAAACAAAGAAAAGAACAAGATACATAGGACTAGGGTTGCGAGGGAGCGCCCCCCCCTCTCGCTCCCGCTCCCAATTCGCGCTCCGAGCAGGAGCGGCTGCAGAGCGCGCTCCCAAAAACGCTCCCTACAGACTTTTTAGCATAGCGCAGAGCTCGCGAATCGACCTTAGCAGAGTCTCGGACTCAATGCTTCCTAAGAGTCGCGTCACTTTAGGTTCACATATGCATCAAAGTGCACATGCGCAGGCTTGTCGAACTCGACCTAAGACAGAATGAAAGAGAGCTTGTAGAAAGAAAGAGAGCTCTAGCGACTCGAATGCCCTGAATGGCAATACATTTTCATCTAGTCCCTTCTCGAAATCTGATCTCTGTCTCCATAAAGTGTACAGACAATAGATCTCAAATCTAAACTTTTCCGTAGATTCTCTGAAATGTAGGTCAAGTCCCACCAAAAGTTGGAGAAGTGCTCTGAGTTTCAGATACTCGTCCAGATAGTTAACCTAAGATTTACACAGTGGAGATTCTTTATGGAGAGAACCCACTAAACACCAAAAGTAAGGATCATTATTGTCCTTAAAGTTATTACACAGTGGAGATTCTTTTACGAAGAGAACCCTCTAAACACCAAAAGTAAGGATCATTATTGTCCTTAAAGTTATTACATAGTGGAGATTCTTTTACGAAGAGAACCCACTAAACATCGAAAGTAAAATTTGTACAAGAGAAAAGAGAGATGCTCTTAATAATATCCTTTCAGACTACGGTCAGAGTCATATCCACTTGGAGGAGAATAATCGTCTTTTTCCGAAGAGTCTTCATGGAGGGTTGGCTGGGCCCCAGGAATAACTTGATCAAGCCAGTGAGGAGCAAATTGTCCAAGACAAGCATAGAAAGGACTGTACATGAAATGATGATCTAGCTGATTAGCTGGAAGACAGGTATCTCCAAAAAATTCTACAGCCAAACAAAACTCATTTTGAGCAGTGAGGTTGACTGTTGTAACTCAGTGAGATAAACTAAATGCAAAGATGTTGTAAGCCAATGCCCCTTCCTATAATTCAATTCTGAGAAGATTGATCATAGCTTTTACAGAAAGATTTTTTATCTCAGAAGTTCTGGGAGAAAACATATAGAACAAAACTTCTAGCAAGGGTCTCCAGATCTGTAATTGCTCATTATATCTTCACAATACATATAAACATGGATTTCCTTGTGTGTCCGAGCAAACTAGAGTATGCCATAATATTCATACCATGTGATAGCAAGGTCATAAATATAAGCAATGTGCAAATTTCTAGTGTGGCCAAAATAAATATGGATATTATTTATTAAGTTCCAGTTGATGTCATATGCAAGTCTTCCATTCTGAGAATTATACCATTTGAACAAAATCATTTGTTGAACCTCAATGGGAAGTAATTTGATTTTAGTGACTAGACATTCCCAACAAAATTCATGCCTGCAATCTGAACAAAGCTCAATTTGGAACCTTTGTTTCCTGGAATTAGAGCTTTCCCCTATTTCAAAGACTTTGATTTCTTGGGTAGGATTGCTACCTTCTCTGGTGAGAATATCTGCAAGGTAGTTTTCTTTACCTGATTTGTATATGATTTCAAAATCAAATCCATCAAACCATAATGCCCATCGTAAAATTCTTGAATTTCCTTGTTCTAACAGACGTTTGTTTCCAAGCATTCCTTTCATATGCTTGAGATCTATTTTTACCGTAAAATGGACACTTTTCAAGAAGAGATGGAATCTCTTGACTGCCATAATTTATTTGTGTGAGGAGGGATATTTTAATTCAGTATCTGAAAATGTCCCTGATGTGTAGGCACAAACTTCTTCCTTTTTATGTTGTTTCTGTAACAAAACTGCAGCCCATACATGATTAGAAGCATCTGTTTCTAAAATGAAAGGCAAATTATCTTGTGGTAATGCAAGAGGAGGAAGAGTTTTAATTTTATCCTTGATTGCTCTGACTGCTTTTGTCATGGCATCTATCCATACTGCATTCTTCTTAAGCCTTTGTTGTATGACCTTTGTATCTGCTGACTGTTTTTCATAGAAATTTCTGATATAGTTCAAACATCCAAGGAACCATTGAGTTGTCTTGATATCTGGAAACTGGTCTGGGAATTTTAATAAATTCTGCAAAACATGATCCTGTAACATTATCTTTCCCTGTGAAATGACAAGACCAAGATAGTTTATCTTGGTTTGAGCAATGACAAATTTGTCTGGTCCGGAGGACAATACTAAACCATGCTTATACACAAGCTCATAGAAGGCTTCAAGATGGATTTTATGTTCTTGGAGATCTTTGCTGAAAATTAATAAATCATCTATATAGCTCATAGAAGGCTTCAAGATGGATTTTATGTTCTTGGAGATCTTTGCTGAAAATTAATAAATCATCTATATATACAATGACAAAATTTAAATGTCTAAATATATCTTCCATTCTTTTCTGAAATTCAAACGGTGCATTCTTTAAACCAAAGGGTAGAACTGTCCACTGATATTGTCCGTTTGGGACAAAAAATATTGTTTTGAATCTGTCACTTGGAACAATTCCTATTTGCCAAAATCCACTCTTCAGATCAAAGTTGCTAAAAAGTTAGCTTGAGTAATTCTAGCTAACAAGATTTCTTTGTTTGGAAGAGGATACTTGATATGAGAAAGGGCATCATTTAGAGCTTTATAGTTTATGACTAACCTCTTCTTTCCTCGTTTTTGTTCTAAATTCTTGTTGACATAGAAGGCTGGGCGTGCCCATGGGATTTTTGATGGTTCAATAAGACCTCTGTCAAAAAATTGTTGAATTTCTTCTTTGCATAACTCCTGTTTGGAAGGGCTCATATGATTTGCTGATGCCTTTTGTGGAGCTTGTCTCATACCTTCTTTATATGGGAGTGTGATGAAATATTTTTCTTTGAACCAGAATGCATCAGGGTGTTCTGACATGCAATTCTGCTTGAGTTTCTCAAGCACTTCTTTTAAGTCCTCAGGTGCATGGAGATTTGCACTTTTTATGATTTTCTGAATTTTTGTGAGATATTTAAGAGAAACTTGAATATCTTCTGCCTTTTTGTCAGGATCAATTTTATGATAAAACTGCTTTTCGCTGCAACCTGAACTTTTGAAATCTGGATTGTAAAAGTTATACTGCTCTTATCTAGAATAATTGGCATATATTTCTGTACAAAATCCTGTCCTAACAAAATATCAACACTTGCATCATAATTGTATAATGTAACATATGTTACCAGATTATTCAACAGAATAGGAAAATCTGGAGCAACAAAATAGACCTTCATGATTTGTTGGTTGACCGCTTTGAATTGGATTTGTGTTGGCTGCCAATAATATGATGGAATTGCTTTGTATTTGAAGCAACTGCTCATTGCACCTGTGTCGATTTGAGCATCTAGATGATAAAGTTTATAGACTAGTATTTTGATGAATAATCTATCTCCAATTCCACTAATGTCTTTTAATTCATATTCTTCAAATTCTTTTTTTGAATTTGAGTTTCTCAGATATTCAATTTCATAATTGGGTTCAAGTGGAAGTTCTGCTTGTAAAAATCTCTGTTTTCCCACCCCGGTTTTCAGTTTCTCCTTATTTCTCCCATGTAGTTAAATGCCCATTCCCATAACCATACATTTAACAGACTGAAAAAAAATAAATATTGCTGAAAACACAAATTCTGGAAATTTTTCAGAATGCTGGAAATTTCAGAATTAAAAATCAGCAATCAAAAACAGCCATTAAAACACATTAAAACACTGATATTTTTGGTCAACTTGACCCTGGAAAAACCCCCTACAACTCTTGGGGAAAACTAGTTTGAGAGCTCTTCTTTATTTCTGAAAATTGCCTTTTTACAGTGAGAATTATTCAGCAAAAAATCAGCAAGCAAATTTACAACTTATCTCCTTTCCCGTGCCTCACAACAATCTGGAAATTACAACAAACAGGACAGCAATAAATGCTGTACGGCCTCCGTTTTGTGTGCAGAAAAATCAGCAAACTGCTCCTCGATTTTTGTGCAAAAATCTGTCTTTCACTATGTGCTGAATCAGCTGTACAAATCTGCTCAACTGCTGCCTTGGAATGTGTGTCAAGCTGCTGTCTCCTTCTCCTCCCTGCTCAGAAATCTCTCTTGCTCTCTTGCTCTCCTTCTCCCAATCTGCTCATGAAAGAATGAATGACCTTTTCCTCCTTTAATATAACTCCAAGTGATTTTTGGGTGATCCAAGTGACTTTTGGGTGATCTCTAAATCCAATGGCTGAAATAGATTTAGATCAATGGCTGAGATTAAATGCTCATTTAAATCTCACTTTCTATTTTTTAATTCACCCCACTTTAATAAAGACCCACTTAGTCATTTATTTCCAAAGTCACTTTTCCTTTCTAATTTTTCATTTACTTTATAAAAGTTACTTTAAAATTAGACTTAGTAACTTTATCACTTAAAGTCACTTTTAAATTAGATTTAACTTTATAAAATTATAAAGTCACTTTAGGAGAAAAATTAAATTCTTTTGGACACTTTTCCCTAGGCCAAAGATCAAAGCCTAAGGGAACCACCTGTCCTCCGGTACCAAATTTCAACACTCCCTCTTACCGAGGAAGGTGTTCCTCACCACACCCATCTTGTCTCTGAAGTAGACATGCTTGCCCCGTGGTAAGGCTTTGGTAAGGATATCTGCAACCTGCTCATCAGTGGAAATATACTCAAGTTTCACAACTCCCTTTTGAACATAGTCTCTGATGAAATGATATCTGATCCCGATATGCTTATACCTGTCATGAAATACTGGATTCTCCGTGAGTTTAATGCAACTCTGATTATCACAGTAAATCACTGAAGGTCTCAACGGCTGACCAAATAAGCCAAACAACATCTTGCGAAGCCAGATAGCCTCACAACTAGCTAGACTGGCTGCCATATACTCTGCTTCCGCTGAACTCAGTGCTACTGACTGCTGCTTCCGGCTGAACCATGACACTACTGCTGAACCCAACCCAAAACAACACCCTGAAGTGCTCTTCCTATCAGAAACACAACCTGCCCAATCAGAATCAGTGTATCCTGCCAATCTCACTCCATCTCCCTGCCTGTAGTCCAGACCATAATCCACTGTCCCCTGCAAGTACCGCAAAATGTGTTTTGCAGCCACCCAGTGAACCTTCCTAGGCTCACACATAAACTGACTCATCGTGTTGACTGCAAAACAGATATCTGGTCTAGTGTTGACCAAATACATCAAGGAACCAATCAGCTGCCTGTACAATGTGGGATCCACCAACTCAGAATCCGAAGCATGAAGCTTCTTCCAGTTGGTGATCATCGGTGTCGACATGGGTCTACAATCCTCCATGTGGAATCTGCTAAGGATGTCCACAATATACTTCCCCTGCCCCAGGAAGAAATGCCCCTCCTCCTGCCACACCTCCAAACCCAAAAAGTAATGCATCAAACCGATGTCCTTCATCTCAAACTCCGCCGCAAGATCTCTCTTGCAGTGCTCTATGAGTCTCTCTGCACCTGTAATGATCAAGTCATCCACATACAGCACCAGAATGAGAGGCTCCTCACCAATCACAATAAAGTAAAGGTTCGGATCTGCCTCACTCTTTGTGAAACCCATCCCCTGCAAGTATGCATCTATCGTGGAGTACCAAGCTCTGGGAGCTTGCTTCAGGCCATAAAGGGCCTTCTTCAATCTGCACACATGGGACTCCTTCCCATGCACCTCAAAGCCCTGTGGCTGCTCAATGTACACCTCCTCCTGTATGAAGCCATTGAGAAATGTGGTCTTCACATCCATCTGGTGGATCTTCCAAGTTCCAACCCATCTCTGCTGCTATCGATATAATGGAGCGGATCGAAGTATATCGAGCCACGGGAGCGAAGGTCTCCTCATAATCAACTCCCTCTACCTGGGAGAACCCTCTAGCCACAAACCTCGCTTTGAATTTCTCAATGCTGCCATCTGCAACATGCTTTACCTTGTAAAGCCATCTGGAAGTAACCATGGATTTGCCCTCAGGCCTCGGCACCACCTCCCAAACATCATTCTTCATGATAGAAGTATACTCCTCCTGCATGGCCTCTCTCCAGACCTGCTGGCTAGCTGCCTCCTCATAGCTAGAAGGCTCAGAGTCAAGGATGCTGGTAACCATCGCCATATAGCTACAAAACCTCTCAGGTGGTCTACTCTCTCTGACCGGCTTCTTCGGCTCAGCAACAGATGTGGCATCTCTCAAGGTGTCCTGAAGCCACTTGGGCTTCCTCTTCCCTGAGCGCACTTCTCCCACTGGAGAATGAAACTCCTCCTCCTCATCATCATCAGTAGCCTGAACTCCTGATTGTCTGTCTGCTGTCCTCCTGCCTGCACCTGAACTTGTAGAAGCTGAGGTACCGCGTGAACTGTCCATCAGTGGACTCCCTAGTGAACTGCTCTGTGATCTGCTCTGCATGCTGCCCGGAGCACCACCCCTCTGGCTCGATGAGCCACTGCTCACTGACGGACCTGACATCCTCATAGATGTACCTCTTGATCCTTCTGATCCCTGCCCACTGGATCCCTGTGACTGACTCAACTGCTGCTGAGGGTCTGGCTGATCCAGATACTCTAACTCCCGTGACCTCCTAAAGGCCCTGTCCTCCTCGAACTTCACATCCCGTTTGACAACAACTCTCCTCTGTGCAGGAATGTAAATCCGAAAGGCCTTTGAGGTCTAACTGTAGCCCACAAAGATACCCTTCTCTGCGGTGGACTCTAGTTTGGTCCTCTTCTCCTTGGGTATATAGGAGTATGTAATGCATCCAAAGATATGAAGATGACCAATATCAGGCTTCTTCCCAGAGAAAGCCTCCTCCGGAGTCATGTGCCCCAAGGCACGATGCAGACTCCTGTTCTGCAAGTAAACAGCTGTGTTGCAGGCCTCTGCCCACAAGAACAATGGCAACCCCTGATCATGTAACATGGCTTTGGCAGCCCCTATGATGGATCTATTCTTCCTCTCTGCAACCCCGTTCTGCTGGGGGTTGTAAGGAACAGTGAACTCCCTCCTAATGCTTGCCTCCGCACAATAGTCAACAAACTCTCCAAGGGTGTACTCTCCTCCATTGTCCGACCTCAAGGACTTGATCTTTCGACCTGTCTGAGTCTCCACAAGAACTCTGAACTCCTGAAACCGCTTGAAGACCTCACTCTTGGTCTTCAAAAAATAAATCCAAGTCCTCCTGGAGTGATCATCAATGAATAAAACATAGTACTCATATCCACTCAAGGAAACATGAGACATCCGACCGCTCACATCGGAATGAATCAAATCAAGTATCCCCGTCGCTCTGCTGTCACTGCCGGGAAAAGGGGATTTGGAAAACTTGCCCATCGCACAACCTCTGCAAGTATCAAAGTGATCTGTACTGAAATCTGGCACACCTGTAGTGATCTCCCGCAATGTCCTCAAGGCTCCATGATACATATGTCCCATCCTGCGGTGCCAAATCTCACACAGCTCAGAACTGCTAGCTCTGCTGTCGGTACTACTGCTCAATGCCAAAAGGGGCTGAAATGCAAACTTGTATACCTTTGCATGGCGTACACCTATCACTCTAGCTGAATCAGCTGGAGTGCCCCTGGGATACATCAACACTTGTCCTCCCCTGAACAGTACCTCATATCCTCTGTCCTCCAAAGCTGAGACGGATATGAGGTTCTTCCTCATCCCTGGCACATAAAGAACCTTTGACACCTTCAAGGGAGGTTTGGACTCCCTCTGAAATGTCACTGTCCCCACCCCGACTGCTCTAACAACTCTGTCATCACCGAGTACTACCTCAATATCAGTGCCACTCTCTGAAAGCTCTGAGAAGTACTCACGGACTCCTGTCATGTGACGTGAAGCCCCACTGTCCACATACCAGATACCTGAAGATGCTCCGCTAATCGAGGGAAAAGCATGCTCCCTCTGAACCTGTGTGGCAGGTGATCCTGCACTAGAGGACTCACACGTAGTGAACGCAAACTCTCGGTCATAACCACCAAAGTCCTCAATCTCTGCTGAAGCTGCCACGTCCTGGTTCTTCCCCTTCTTCTTCTTCTTCTCCGGACACACAACTGCATAGTGTCCCATCTTTTGACAATTCCAACACTTCACCTTGGAATAGTCCTTCTGTGTGTTCGCCTGTTTACCTTTACCTTTGCCTTTGCCCCCACCACCGCTTGTGGAAGCCTGCTTCTTCCCTTTGCCTTTCTTGCCTCCTGCCACCAGTGCTACGTCCTCATCCTGCTCAACTGGCTTGGCTGCCCCAAGCTGTCCTTTCCTGATCTCTGTCTGAATGCAATCATCCCAAAACCTCTCCCATGTGGGAAGGGTCTCACGTGCACAAACCCCATCAGCAAAGTTCAACCATGAACGGGGGAGGCCATTCACTGCAATACGCACCAACTCAGTGGATGGAATGGCCTTTCCAATCGCTGCCAACTCATCTCTCACATTGGTAATCTTTGTGAGATATCCAGCTGCACTATCATTCCCCATCTTAATGTTCTTCAGCTTCTCCTTCAGGACCATCTTCCGGTTCTCATTGGTACTCTGGTAGAGATTGGACAATGCTGTCCACATCTCATGGGCATTGCTCTTTCCTCTCACATGAGGAATGCAATGGTCTTTGATTCCGTCTAGAATCAACCTCTTACCCTTATTGTTCTTCTTTTTATACTCAGCCAACTGAGTAACATCAGTGGGCACAACAACAGGGTTCTGTGCGGTATGCACCATGATATCCCAGACTTCTGCCTCCTCAAAGATACTCTGCATTCTCTCCTTCCAAACACTGTAATTTGTATGCCCATCCAACCTATCCTCCACCCTCAATCCCAATGACATCCTGCTGTCCTAAAACTGAAAAATAACACTGCTGTAGTAAAGATAAAACTGCTGTTTATGAAAAAATCAGTTTGCTGGAATTTTCTGAGTGAAAAATCAGCAACTGTAATTTTTCCTTTTGCTGTCCCAAACTGCCTTTCAGCACTCAAGCTCTGATACCATGTAAAAATCTCTGTTTTCCCACCCCGGTTTTCAGTTTCTCCTTATTTCTCCCATGTAGTTAAATGCCCATTCCCATAACCATACATTTAACAGACTGAAAAAAATAAATATTGCTGAAAACACAAATTCTGGAAATTTTTCAGAATGCTGGAAATTTCAGAATTAAAAATCAGCAATCAAAAACAGCCATTAAAACACATTAAAACACTGATATTTTTGGTCAACTTGACCCTGGAAAAACCCCTACAACTCTTGGGGAAAACCAGTTTGAGACCTCTTCTTTATTTCTGAAAATTGCCTTTTTACAGTGAGAATTATTCAGCAAAAAATCAACAAGCAAATTTACAACTTATCTCCTTTCCCGTGCCTCACAGCAATCTGGAAATTACAGCAAACAGGACAGCAATAAATGCTGTACGGCCTCCGTTTTGTGTGCAGAAAAATCAGCAAACTGCTCCTCGATTTTTGTGCAAAAATCTGTCTTTCACTATGTGCTGAATCAGCTGTACAAATCTGCTCAACTGCTGCCTTGGAATGTGTGTCAAGCTGCTGTCTCCTTCTCCTCCCTGCTCAGAAATCTCTCTTGCTCTCCTTCTCCCAATCTGCTCATGAAAAAATGAATGACCTTTTCCTCCTTTAATATAACTCCAAGTGACTTTTGGGTGATCCAAGTGACTTTTGGGTGATCTCTAAATCCAATGGCTGAAATAGATTTAGATTAATGGCTGAGATTAAATGCTCATTTAAATCTCACTTTCTATTTTTTAATTCACCCCACTTTAATAAAGACCCACTTAGTCATTTATTTCCAAAGTCACTTTTCCTTTATAATTTTTCATTTACTTTATAAAAGTTACTTTAAAATTAGACTTAGTAACTTTATCACTTAAAGTCACTTTTAAATTAGATTTAACTTTATAAAATTATAAAGTCACTTTAGGAGAAAAATTAAATTCTTTTGGACACTTTTCCCTAGGCCAAAGATCAAAGCCTAAGGGAACCACCTGTCCTCCGGTACCAAATTTCAACACTCCCTCTTACCGAGGAAGGTGTTCCTCACCACACCCATCTTGTCTCTGAAGTAGACATGCTTGCCCCGTGGTAAGGCTTTGGTAAGGATATCTGCAATCTGCTCATCAGTGGAAATATACTCAAGTTTCACAACTCCCTTCTGAACATAGTCTCTGATGAAATGATATCTGATCTCGATATGCTTTGACCTGTCATGAAATACTGGATTCTCCGTGAGTTTAATGCAACTCTGATTATCACAGTAAATCACTGAAGGTCTCAACGGCTGACCAAATAAGCCAAACAACATCTTGCGAAGCCAGATAGCCTCACAACTAGCAAGACTGGCTGCCATATACTCTGCTTCCGCTGAACTCAGTGCTACTGACTGCTGCTTCCGGTTGAACCATGACACTACTGCTGAACCCAACCCAAAACAACACCCTGAAGTGCTCTTCCTCTCAAAAGCACAACCTGCCCAATCAGAATCAGTGTATCCTGCCAATCTCACTCCATCTCCCTGCCTGTAGTCCAGACCATAATCCACTGTCCCCTGCAAGTACCGCAAAATGTGTTTTGCAGCCACCCAGTGAACCTTCCTAGGCTCACACATAAACTGACTCATCGTGTTGACTGCAAAACAGATATCTGGTCTAGTGTTGACCAAATACATCAAGGAACCAATCAGCTGCCTGTACAATGTGGGATCCACCAACTCAGAATCCGAAGCATGAAGCTTCTTCCAGTTGGTGATCATCGGTGTCGACATGGGTCTACAATCCTCCATGTGGAATCTGCTAAGGATGTCCACAATATACTTCCCCTGCCCCAGGAAGAAATGCCCCTCCTCCTGCCACACCTCCAAACCCAAAAAGTAATGCATCAAACCGATGTCCTTCATCTCAAACTCCGCCGCAAGATCTCTCTTGCAATGCTCTATGAGTCTCTCTGCACCTGTAATGATCAAGTCATCCACATACAGCACCAGAATGAGAGGCTCCTCACCAATCACAATAAAGTAAAGGTTCGGATCTGCCTCACTCTTTGTGAAACCCATCCCCTGCAAGTATGCATCTATCGTGGAGTACCAAGCTCTGGGAGCTTGCTTCAGGCCATAAAGGGCCTTCTTCAATCTGCACACATGGGACTCCTTCCCATGCACCTCAAAGCCCTGTGGCTGCTCAATGTACACCTCCTCCTGTATGAAGCCATTGAGAAATGTGGTCTTCACATCCATCTGGTGGATCTTCCAAGTTCCAACCCATCTCTGCTGCTATCGATATAATGGAGCGGATCGAAGTATATCGAGCCACGGGAGCGAAGGTCTCCTCATAATCAACTCCCTCTACCTGGGAGAACCCTCTAGCCACAAACCTCGCTTTGAATTTCTCAATGCTGCCATCTGCAGCATGCTTTACCTTGTAAAGCCATCTGGAAGTAACCACGGATTTGCCCTCAGGCCTCGGCACCACCTCCCAAACATCATTCTTCATGATAGAAGAATACTCCTCCTGCATGGCCTCTCTCCAGACCTGCTGGCTAGCTGCCTCCTCATAGCTAGAAGGCTCAGAGTCAAGGATGCTGGTAACCATCGCCATATAGCTACAAAACCTCTCAGGTGGTCTACTCTCTCTGACCGGCTTCTTCGGCTCAGCGACAGATGTGGCATCTCTCAAGGTGTCCTGAAGCCACTTGGGCTTCCTCTTCCCTGAGCGCACTTCTCCCACTGGAGAATGAAACTCCTCCTCCTCATCATCATCAGTAGCCTGAACTCCTGACTGTCTGTCTGCTGTCCTCCTGCCTGCACCTGAACTTGTAGAAGCTGAGGTACCGCGTGAACTGTCCATCAGTGGACTCCCTAGTGAACTGCTCTGTGATCTGCTCTGCATGCTGCCCGGAGCACCACCCCTCTGGCTCGATGAGCCACTGCTCACTGACGGACCTGACATCCTCATAGATGTACCTCTTGATACTTCTGATCCCTGCCCACTGGATCCCTGTGACTGACTCAACGGCTGCTGAGGGTCTGGCTGATCCAGATACTCTAACTCCCGTGACCTCCTAAAGGCCCTGTCCTCCTCGAACTTCACATCCTGTCTGACAACAACTCTCCTCTGTGCAGGAATGTAAATCCGAAAGGCCTTTGAGGTCTCACTGTAGCCCACAAAGATACCCTTCTCGGCGGTGGACTCTAGTTTGGTCCTCTTCTCCTTGGGTATATAGGAGTATGTAATGCATCCAAAGATATGAAGATGACCAATATCAGGCTTCTTCCCAGAGAAAGCCTCTTCCGGAGTCATGTGCCCCAAGGCACGATGCGGACTCCTGTTCTGCAAGTAAACAGCTGTGTTACAGGCCTCTGCCCACAAGAACAATGGCAACCCCTGATCATGTAACATGGCTTTGGCAGCCCCTATGATGGATCTATTCTTCCTCTCTGCAACCCCGTTCTGCTGGGGGTTGTAAGGAACAGTGAACTCCCTCCTAATGCCTGCCTTCGCACAATAGTCAACAAACTCTCCAAGGGTGTACTCTCCTCCATTGTCCGACCTCAAGGACTTGATCTTTCGACCTGTCTGAGTCTCCACAAGAGCTCTGAACTCCTGAAACCGCTTGAAGACCTCACTCTTGGTCTTCAAAAAATAAATCCAGGTCCTCTTGGAGTGATCATCAATGAATAAAGCATAGTACTCATATCCACTCAAGGAAACATGAGACATCCGACCGCTCGCATCGGAATGAATCAAATCAAGTATCCCCGTCACTCTGCTGTCACTGCTGGGAAAAGGGGATTTGGCAAACTTGCCCATCGCACAACCTCTGCAAGTATCAAAGTGATCTGTACTGAAATCTAGCACACCTGTAGTGATCTCCCGCAATGTCCTCAAGGCTCCATGATACATATGTCCCATCTTGCGGTGCCAAATCTCACACAGCTCAGAACTGCTAGCTCTGCTGTCGGTACTACTGCTCAATGCCAAAAGGGGCTGAAATGCAAACTTGTACACCTTTGCATGGCGTACACCTATCACTCTCGCTGAATCAGCTGGAGTGCCCCTGGGATACATCAACATTTGTCCTCCCCTGAACAGTACCTCATATCCTCTGTCCTCCAAAGCTGAGACGGATATGAGGTTCTTCCTCATCCCTGGCACATAAAGAACCTCTGACACCCTCAAGAGAGGTTTGGACTCCCTCTGAAATGTCACTGTCCCCACCCCGACTGCTCTAACAACTCTGTCATCACCGAGTACTACCTCAATATCAGTGCCACTCTCTGAAAGCTCTGAGAAGTACTCACAGACTCCTGTCATGTGACGTGAAGCCCCACTGTCCACATACCAGATACCTGAAGATGCTCCGCTAATCGAGGGAAAAGCATGCTCCCTCTGAACCTGTGTGGCAGGTGATCCTGCACTAGAGGACTCACACGTAGTGAACGCAAACTCTCGGTCAAAACGACCAGCAAAGTCCTCAATCTCTGCTGAAGCTGCCACGTCCTGGTTCTTCCCCTTCTTCTTCTTCTTCTCCGGACACACAACTGCATAGTGTCCCATCTTTTGACAATTCCAACACTTCACCTTGGAATAGTCCTTCTGTGTGTTCCCCTGTTTACCTTTACCTTTGCCTTTGCCCCCACCACCGCTTGTGGAAGCCTGCTTCTTCCCTTTGCCTTTCTTGCCTCCTGCCACCAGTGCTACGTCCTCATCCTGCTCAACTGGCTGGGCTGCCCTAAGCTGTCCTTTCCTGATCTCTGTCTGAATGCAATCATCCCAAAACCTCTCCCATGTGGGAAGGGTCTCACGTGCACAAACCCCATCAGCAAAGTTCAACCATGAACGGGGGAGGCCATTTACTGCAATACGCACCAACTCAGTGGATGGAATGGCCTCTCCAATCGCTGCCAACTCATCTCTCTCATTGGTAATCTTTGTGAGATATCCAGCTGCACTATCATTCCCCATCTTAATGTTCTTCAGCTTCTCCTTCAGGACCATCTTCCGGTTCTCATTGGTACTCTGGTAGAGATTGGACAATGCTGTCTAAATCTCATGGGCATTGCTCTTTCCTCTCACATGAGGAATGCAATGGTCTTTGATTCCGTCTAGAATCAGCCTCTTACCCTTATTGTTCTTCTTTTTATACTCAACCAACTGAGTAACATCAGTGGGCACAACAACAGGGTTCTGTGCGGTATGCACCATGATATCCCAGACTTCTGCCTTCTCAAAGATACTCTGCATTCTCTCCTTCCAAACACTGTAATTTGTATGCCCATCCAACCTATCCTCCACCCTCAATCCCAATGACATCCTGCTGTCCTAAAACTGAAGAATAGCACTGCTGTAGTAAAGATAAAACTGCTGTTTATGAAAAAATCAGTTTGCTGAAATTTTCTGAGTGAAAAATCAGCAACTGTAATTTTTCCTTTTGCTGTCCCACACTGCCCTTCAGCACTCAAGCTCTGATACCATGTAAAAATCTCTGTTTTCCCACCCCGGTTTTCAGTTTCTCCTTATTTCTCCCATGTAGTTAAATGCCCATTCCCATAACCATACATTTAACAGACTGAAAAAAATAAATATTGCTGAAAACACAAATTCTGGAAATTTTTCAGAATGCTGAAAATTTCAGAATTAAAAATCAGCAATCAAAAACAGCCATTAAAACACATTAAAACACTGATATTTTTGGTCAACTTGACCCTGGAAAAACCCCCTACAACTCTTGGGGAAAACCAGTTTGAGAGCTCTTCTTTATTTCTGAAAATTGCCTTTTTACAGTGAAAATTATTCAGCAAAAAATCAGCAAGCAAATTTACAACTTATCTTCTTTCCCGTGCCTCACAGCAATCTGGAAATTACAGCAAACAGGACAGCAATAAATGTTGTACGGCCTGCGTTTTGTGTGCAGAAAAATCAGCAAACTGCTCCTCGATTTTTGTGCAAAAATCTGTCTTTCACTATGTGCTGAATCAGCTGTACAAATCTGCTCAAGTGCTGCCTTGGAATGTGTGTCAAGCTGCTGTCTCCTTCTCCTCCCTGCTCAGAAATCTCTCTTGCTCTCCTTCTCCCAATCTGCTCATGAAAGAATGAATGACCTTTTCCTCCTTTTCCTCCTTTAATATAACTCCAAGTGACTTTTGGGTGATCCAAGTGACTTTTGGATGATCTCTAAATCCAATGGCTGAAATAAATTTAGATCAATGGCTGAGATTAAATGCTCATTTAAATCTCACTTTCTATTTTTTAATTCACCCCACTTTAATAAAGACCCACTTAGTCATTTATTTCCAAAGTCACTTTTCCTTTCTAATTTTTCATTTACTTTATAAAAGTTACTTTAAAATTAGACTTAGTAACTTTATCACTTAAAGTCACTTTTAAATTAGATTTAACTTTATAAAATTATAAAGTCACTTTAGGAGAAAAATTAAATTCTTTTGGACACTTTTCCCTAGGCCAAAGATCAAAGCCTAAGGGAACCACCTGTCCTCCGGTACCAAATTTCAACACTGCTGCTTTAGTCATCATGGTGACAAACTGAGAGTTCAATTCATCAAGCAATTGGATATCTTGCTTAATATCATTGGCTGCTGTGGCTATTAAATTTCTGTTTTTTCTGATCCTATTCTCAACTTGATTGATTTGGTCTTCTAGAGTCCCTCTAAGAGAAGTATAATTAGGAGGTAAATCTTCTCTTTCTTCAACTGGTAAAAGGGTCCTAATAGGAGGAACATTCTTTTGTAACTCATTTATCCTTTTTTAAAGCCTGCTTCTTGGGACAACTAGGTTGGGAGACAATTTATCAATCTGTTGTTGAAGATGGCTGATTTCATTTGAAATGTTATATCCCGAGAACATTTTACAATCTGCTATGAATGTACAATCACTGTTTTCATCATCACTAATATTTACATCTAATCTCTGAAAATGTTGTGTTAAATCTTCATCATCTGAACTAGAACTATATACTAAAAAACATTCTGCTGAAGAATCATAGTCTGAAACTAGTTCCCATTCAGCTGGATTATATGATGAAGAAAACAAGTTAAAAAGTTTGACTTGTGTCTTTTGCTTTCTGGATGGACATTTGTTAGCCCAATGGCCTCTTTGTCCACATATAAAACATTTTCTTTTATCAGCAGTAGCAGGTCTTCTTTTCTTTCTAAAAATATATCTGGATCTTCTTTTTTCAGATGATGGCATGAATTGTTTCTTCTTACCTTTCCATTTGGGTTTGGAGCAATTACAATGTTGAGATTTTTGCTGAGGATTTCTTTTCGGAGTTTTGTAACACCCAAATCTATATGTCTCTGAAAACATATCACAAAGTTGAGGACTAAAAGCTAACTGCTTTTTAAGATTTCTTTTGTTCTTATATGCTGCACATTCATTTCTAAGGATGGTGAGGATATGCTGATGAAGTGCTGCCAAAGAAAGAGAATCAATAGAAATCTTTTGCTTAGCTAGTTCTTGTGTGACTAGCTCTGGAATTCTTCCTGGCATAGAAGCAATATAATGTCGCAAATATGCTACATTCTCATGATCTAGAATCTTATAATAAATCCCTTGCATAATGCAATAATACTCAGTGAGTAAGTCAAGATCACACAATCTTTGACTCATGAATAACTGAGCATAATGAGACTCATTTGAAGGTATAATTCCAAGGAATTCATGTGATAATGCTAAGAGTATGGCTTCTAAAGGATCATCTTTGTTCAAGATGTCAATCTGTTCAGATTTATCTAGATGTTCCCACCATAGTCGAGCATTTCCTGTTAATGCCCAAGTGATTTGGATCACTACATCTTTCCAAGGTTGTTTGGTTTCAACTTTTTTCTGTGATGCCCAAGTGTTAATCCTTTGGAGGAGAATCAATGTTTGATCTCTATTTAAACAATCAAAGTTTATAAATAGAGCATTTCCAATACTTTGAAAAGATTCTGGATCTGATTTTTCATCAGTCTCTGCTAGACGTTGTGTCCATCTAGTGAAAGGATTGAATTGATTCTGGGATGATACATCTCCTTCTGCGAACTTGGCATTTTTATTTGAAAATTGAAAAGACTCTTCTCTTTTTGACTTAGAAGATCCTTCACCTGATTCTCTGTGGGAAGTTTCTTTTCCTTTGATATCTAGAATCAAACTAGATAATTTATCACTCACTAGTGTAAATTTCTCTCTAGCTAAATCTGATCCCTTCTTGATTTTTCCTATTGTTTCTTCTTCTTATTTCATAATTTCCTTAAGAAACAATGAATCAGATTTATGTCTATGGTAAGTGAATTTTGGTCCTTCTTGGTCTACTGCCTCGAAGTCTGGAGGAGAGTGTGGTCTAGGAAGAGCATTATGAAAATTTGTTACAGCACGGCTAATGGTATCTAATTGTGTCGAGATTTCAGTTAATTTCTTATCATATCCATCTTGTAAACTATCTGTTGTCTGATGCAACCTTTTGATATGCTCTTTTAATTCAAGAACATCTTTAGCAATATCATCTAGGTTTTGAGAGAGACAAACAGATTGGTAATTTGAATAATTTTGCATCTTGATTTGTTCAGCCGGCTCTAGGTCTGCAGGATTTCTTAAATGAATAAATTGTAGATCTCCTTGCAAAGTTCCATTTTTGAACTTTTGAGTGCTGTTACTTGGATTTAGATGTCTTTCTGGCAAAACAGGTGATGTTCCAGTCTTTTCCCTTGGAAGAATATACATCTTAAAATCTTTAAGAGGTACAAAGATTTGTATGCAATCTTTGCAGTCAGGATGTTGGCCTTTATGATCCACAGAAGAAAGACCAATTTCTTCATTGGTTAGGGCAAAAATTTTCCTTCGTTCTTTTGGTTGTTTATGGCAAAAAATACAATCTGCAGAAGTAGTAGCATTATGGTTTTGCACATGTTTTTGATAAGGAGAAACTGAAATCTTCATATGAACGATTCATGGAGGACCTTGGTTGTTTAGGCAATGAAATATTTGGACGGAGTCTTATTGAAGGAATGGACTTGCTTCCATCTGTATATTTGGCTTTACCAAATCTAAGTTTGCTAGATCCATTAGGAGCAATGACTTTTTCCAACTGATTTGAGGTAGAGGCTAATTGAGGATACTTTTGAGCAATAGGTGTATACTGACTATCCCATTCATTAGGCAAAGATACCTTTGTGAAACCTAATTGGAGAGGGGTAGTATTTCCTGGTCCAACAACAACACCTTCTTTCAAAGCTCTTTTTGTCAATTTTGGATTTATGGCAGGCATAGATGTAGTTACGAATCGCAAACAGACTGAAGTATGTAATTGAGCAATATGAGTGCCTGGGGCCACATCAAAACCATTGAACTGAATATATGCTTGGAGAAACTGATTTATGTATGGATCAGTGAGAGAGATATGATATTTGGGAACCACAAATGACCATACAGGTCCATTATTTAATGGACTTTGAAACCCTCCTATTAATGCATCATTGAAATCATTATGTCTAGAGTCCAGAACACAACTTAGGCAGGAGGTGTTAAGGCCTGGCCTAACTAATGGATTGATTCCAAATTGAATCATGCCCAAATGAACATATTTAAATCCATTTTCTATTCCCCATTCAATGTCTTCTTTGCTAAGTAGTGGTACTTGATAAATAGATTGGCCTACTGAAATTGGAACATTTACAGAAGTAAATCGAAACTAGCAAGTTCATAGATTTTTTCGACATCTATATTGGGTAGTGACCAATTTGCCTGAGGGTCAAATTCCTGCGAGACTATTCTTGCATTATAAATAGGGTCTGATTCTTTCTTATTGAAATATTTCAAGAAAGCCCAATGTTTTTCATGCGCAGCTTTACGCTCTGAATTGTCTGTCAAACTATAACAGACAATTCAGAGCGTAAAGCTGCTCATGAAAAACGTTGGGCTTTCTTGAAATATTTCAATAAGAAAGAATCAGATCCTATTTATAATGCAAGAATAGTCTCACAGGAATTTGACCCTCAGCCAAATTGGTCACTACCCAATATAGATGTCGAAAAAATCTATGAACTTCCTATGTTCAAATTTAAAGCTACAAGTTTGTTTCGATTTACTTCTGTAAATGTTCCAATTTCAGTAGGACAATCTGTTTATCAAGTACCACTGCTGAGTAGAGAAGACATTGAATGGGGAATAGAAAATGGATTTAAATATGTTCATCTGGGCATGATTCAATTTGGAATCAATCCATTAGTTAGGCCAAGCCTTAACACCTCCTGCCTAAGTTGTGTTCTGGACTCTAGACATAATGATTTCAATGATGCATTGATAGAAGGGTTTCAAAGTCCATTAAATAATGGACCTGTATGGTCATCTGTGGTTCCCAGATATCATATCTCTCTCACTGATCCATACATAAATCAGTTTCTCCAAGCATATATTCAGTTCAATGGTTTTAATGTGGCCCCAGGCACTCATATTGCTCAATTACATACTTCAGTCTGTTTGCGATTCGTAACTACATCTATGCCTGCCATAAATCCAAAATTGACAAAAAGAGCTTTGAAAGAAGGTGTTGTTGTTGGACCAGGAAATACTACCCCTCTCCAATTAGGTTTCATAGAGGTATCTTTGCCTAATGAATGGGATAGTTAGTATACACCTATTGCTCAAAAGTATCCTCAGTTAGCCTCTACCTCAAATCAGTTGGAAAAAGTCATTGCTCCTAATGGATCTAGCAAACTTAGATTTGGTAAAGCCAAATATACAGATGGAAGCAAGTCCATTCCTTCAGTAAGACTCCATCCAAATATATCATTGCCTAAACAACCAGAGTCCTCCATGAATCGTTCATATAGTATGAAGATTTCGGTTTCTCCTTATCAAAAACATGTGCAAAACCATAATGCTACTACTTCTGCAGATTGTATTTTTTGCCATAAACAACCAAAAGAACGAAGGAAAAGTTTTTCCCTAACCAAAGAAGAAATTGGTCTTTCTTCTGTGGATCATAAAGGCCAACATCTTGACCACAAAGATTGCATACAAATATTTGTACCTCTTAAAGATTTTAAGATGTATATTCTTCCAAGGGAAAAGACTGGAACATCACCTGTTTTGCCAGAAAGACATCTAAATCCAGGTAACAACACTCAAAAGTTCAAAAATGGAACTTTGCAAGGAGATCTACAATTTATTCATTTAAGAAATCCTGCAGACCCAGAGTCGGCTGAACAAATCAAGATGCAAAATTATTCAAGTTACCAATCTGTTTGCCTCTCTCAAAGCTTAGACAACATTGCTAAAGATGTCCTTGAATTAAAAGAGCATATCAAAAGGTTGCATCAGACAACAGATAGTTTACAAGATGGATATGATAAGAAATTAACTGAAATCTCGACACAGTTAGATACCATTAGCCGTGCTGTAACAAATTTTCATAATGCTCTTCCTAGACCACACTCTCCTCCAGACTTCGAGGCAGTAGACCAAGAAGGACCAAAATTCACTTACCATAGACATAAATCTGATTCATTGTTTCTTAAGGCAATTATGAAAGAAGAAGAAGAAACAATAGGAAAAATCAAGAAGGGATCAGATTTAGCTAGAGAGAAATTTACACTAGTAAGTGATAAATTATCTAGTTTGATTCTAGATATCAAAGGAAAATAATCTTCCCAATGATATTAAGCAAGATATCCAATTGTTTGATGAATTGAACTCCCAGTTTGTCACCATGATGACTAAAGCAGCAAAACTTCCACTTGAACCCAATTATGAAATTGAATATATGAAAAACTCAGATTTAGAAAAAGAATTTGAAGAATCTGAATTAAAAGACATTAGTGGAATTGGAGATAGATTAGTCATCCAAATTGGCATCAAAATAACAGGCTATAAACTTTATCATCTAGATGCTCAAATCAACATAGGTGCAATGAGCAGTTGCTGCAAATACAAAGAAATTCCATCATACTATTGGCAGCCAACACAAATCCAATTCAAAGTGGTCAACCAACAAATCATGAAGGTCTATTTTGTTGCTCTAGATTTTCCTATTCTGTTGAATAATCTGGTAACATATGTTACATTATACAATTATGATGCAGGTGTTGATATTTTGTTAGGACAAGATTTTGTACAGAAATATATGCCAATTATTGTAGATAAGAGAATTATAACTTTTACAATCCAGCTTTCAAAAGTTCAAGTTGCAGCCAAAAGCAGTTTTATCATAAAAATTGATCCTGACAAAAAGGCAGAAGATATGGAAGTTTCTCTTAAAGATCTCACAAAAATTCAGAAAATCATCAAAAATGCAGATCATGCACCTGAGGACTTAGAAGAAGTGCTTGAGAAACTCAAGCAGAATTGCATGTCAGAACACCCTGATGCATTCTGGTTCAGAGAAAAATATTTCATCACACTCCCATATAAAGAAGGTATGAGACAAACTCCACAAAAGGCATCAACAAATCATATGAGCACTTCTAAATAGGAGTTATGCAGACAAGAAATTCAACAATTTTTTTCAGAGGTCTTATTGAACCATCAAAAATCCCATGGGCATGCCCAGCCTTCTATGTCAACAAGCATTCAGAACAAAAATGAGGAAAGAAGAGGTTAGTCATAAACTATAAAGCTCTAAATGATGCCCTTTCTCCTATCAGGTATCCTCTTCCAAACAAAGAAATCTTGTTAGCTAGAATTTCTCAAGCTAACATTTTTAGCAAATTTGATCTGAAGAGTGGATTTTGGCAAATAGGAATTGTTCCAAGTGACAGATTCAAAACAACATTTGTTGTCCCAAATAGACAATATCAGTGGACAGTTCTACCCTTTGGTTTAAAGAATGCACCGTCTGAATTTCAGAAAAGAATGGAAGATATATTCAGACATTTAAATTTTGTCATTGTATATATAGATGATTTATTAATTTTCAGCAAAGATCTCCAAGAACATAAAATCCATCTTGAAGCCTTCTATGAGCTTGTGTATAAGCATGGTTTAGTATTGTCCTCCGGACTAGACAAATTTGTCATTTCTCAAACCAAGATAAACTATCTTGGTCTTGTCATTTCACAAGGAAAGATAATGTTACAGGATCATGTTTTGCAAAATTTATTAAAATTCCCAGACCAGTTTCCAGATATCAAGACAACTCAATGGTTCCTTGGATGTTTGAACTATATTAGAAATTTCTATGAAAAACAGTCAACAGATACAAAGGTCATACAACAAAGGCTTATGCAGTATGGATAGATGCCATGACAAAAGCAGTGAGAGCAATCAAGTATAAAATTAAAACTCTTCCTCCTCTTGCATTACCACAAGATAATTTGCCTTTCATTTTAGAAACAGGTGCTTCTAATCATGTATGGGCTGCAGTTTTGTTATAGAAACAACATAAAAAATAAGAAGTTTGTGCCTACACATCAGGGACATTTTCAGATACTGAATTAAAATATCCCTCCTCACACAAAGAAATTCTGGCAGTTAAGAGAGGCATCAAGAGATTCCATCTCTTCTTGAAAAGTGTCCATTTTACGGTAAAAATAGATCTCAAGCATATGAAAGGAATGCTTGGAAACAAATGTTTGTTAGAACAAGGAAATTCAAGAATTTTAAGATGGGCATTATGGTTTGATGGATTTGATTTTGAAATCATATACAAATCAGGTAAAGAAAACTACCTTGCAGATATGCTCACCAGAGAAGGTAGCAATCCTACCCAAGAAATCAAAGTCTTCGAAACAGGGGAAAGCTCTAATTCCAGGAAACAAATGTTCCAAATTGAGCTCTGTTCAAAATGCAGGCATGAATTTTGTTGGGAATGTCTAGTCACTAAAATCAAATTACTTCCCATTGAGGTTCAACAAATGATTTTGTTCAAATGGTATAATTCTCAGAATGGAAGACTTGCATATGACATCAACTGGAACCTAATAAATAATATCCATATTTATTTTGGCCACACTAGAAATTTGCACATTGCTTATATTTATGACCCTGCTATCATATGGTATGAATATTATGGCATATTCCAGTTTGCTCGGACACACAGGGAAATCCATGTTTATATGTATTGTGAAGATATAATGAGAAATTACAGATCTTGGAGCCCCTTGCTAGAAGTTTTGTTCTATATGTTTTCTCCCAGAACTTCTGAGATCAAAAATCTTTTTGCAAAAGCTATGATCAATCTTCTCAGAATTGAATTACAGGAAGGGGCATTGGCTTACACCATCTTTGCATTTAGTTTATCTCGCTGAGTTACAACAGTCAACCTCACTGCTCAGAATGAGTTCCCTTTGGCTATAGAATTTTTTGGAGATACCTGTCTTCCAGCTGATCAGCTAGATCATCATTTCATGTACAGTCCTTTCTACGCTTGTCTTGGACAATTTGCTCCTCACTAGCTTGATCAAGTTATTCCTGGGGCCCAGCTAGCCCTCCATGAAGACTCTTCGGAAAAAGACGATTATTCTCCTCCAAGTGGATATGACTCTGACCATAGTCCAAAAGGATATTATTAAGAGCATCTCTCTTTTCTCTTGTATAAATTTTACTTTCGGTGTTTAGTGGGTTCTCTCCGTAAAAGAATCTCCATTGTGTAATAACTTTAAGGAGAATAATGATCCTTACTTTTGGTGTTTAGTGGGTTCTCTCTGTAAAGGAATCTCCACTATGTAATAACTTTAAGGACAATAATGATCCTTACTTTTGGTGTTTAGTGGGTTCTCTCCATGAAGAATCTCCATTGTGTAAATCTTAGGTTAACTATCCAGACAAATATTTGAAACTCGGAGCACTTCTCTGACTTTTGGTGGGACTTGACCCACATTTCAGAGAATCTATGGAAAAGTTTAGATTTCAAATCTATTGCCTATACACTTTATGTAGAAAGAGATCAGATTTCAAGAAGGGACTAGATGCTCTCTTGAAATCCTATAAATAAAGAAAATGTATTGCCATTCAGGGCATTCGAGTCGCTAGAGCTCTCTCTCTTTCTACAAGCTCTCTGTCATTCTGTCTTAGGTCGAGTTTGACAAGCCTGCGCATGTGCACTTTGATGCATATCTGAAACTAAAGTGGCAGGATTCTTAGGAAGCATTGAGTCTAAGACTTTGCTAAGGTCGATCCGCACTCTCTGCCCTATGCTAAAAAGTTTGTAATGTTAAATTCTTAAAGTAAAAGCGACATTCTCCTTAATCTTCATTTTCATCCTTTTACTTAAATTTTTAACATTACCATGAAATGACTCAGGATGTTTGAGAGTGGTTTTGAGCTCATTGGATTTCATATGGAGAAAGTAGAATTTTAGATTTCATTCAAAATCCAGTAGACTTATCAGTTTTTCAGGATTTCAGGATTGGGGGATTGCAATGTTTCCATTGAATTTTGTCATGTATTAGGGTATGGAACTCGTATTTAATCAAGAGCACCAATCCCTCCTGTACCTTGATGTTAGTGACATTGGTTGTCCAAATCCTCTATCGTGAGCCTCCTAAAAATGTACGCATCACTCAAACAAAATCTTGACTTTACATACTATGCTTTTTCTATCTTATGTTAATGCTTAGAGGGTGATATTAATGACAAAGATCCCTATACAGATACAGAGGTAATGACAAAGATACCTCTGGATATTAATGCTTAGAGGGTGATATTAATGACAAAGATCCTGATTTTCCAACAAGACTAAAAAATTAGACATTTCTCGTGGTGGAAAGAGACCCAAGCATAAGCAATAGATAATAAATTTACTTGTCTTCTCTAGTTTCTAGTAGTTTTTATAACTATTGACCCTTTCATATTTATTATGATATTTTTTTAAACAATATATGACAATTTAAGTTTCAAGTTGGCAATAATGAATTATGAATATGATGCTTCATGAAAGTTGAAAGTTGTTTCATTTCATTTCATTTCATGTTAGATATTAATTGTTGTAACGGTTACACTTAGCTTACAGGTACAACTTTGGTGATCAATGATGATAAATGTTATATATTGAATTTTGAAAGCTTGCAACTTTAAGATTGATGAATCATGAGACTCAATATGTTGTATGTTACTATGTTACTAACTTGTGGACATGGTTGATGAAGATTATAACTTCTAGATGATTGTTGTTATATGGTTCAATCTATGTTTTTTTTTTTTTTTTTTAATATCTAATTCATCATTCTACATGTTTTTGTTGACATATATGTATCAAAATATTAAAAACATAAATATATATATATATATCATATAAAAAATGCTCCGAGATTCGCTCCCAAACCGGGAGCTTCTAAAAATGTTGCTCCCGCTCCTCGCTTTGGCTCCCGCTCCCAAGTAACAATGCATAGGACACACTTATTTTTCAACACAATAGTCCCCGGAAAAAGGAAAACCATTGCAGCAACTCTGAGGGTTTTATTATTATGCAAGAGAAATATCTGAATACAAATCTAGAATGATCATCTAGCAATCCTTTACAGACAAAATACTGGCGGAAAATCTGAGTGATTTTTACCTCACTTCACCCGACATAATTTCGGTTGATTCGGTAGAAGACTAGCTAACCCCGACTATTTCTGCGTCACCTTTTTTTCTCTCTACGTCAGCTTTCCCGGCTTCTGCCCTCCGCGTCAGCTTTCCTGGATGTTCTGGCTGTTCCCGACAATGCCGACTGTTCTTGGAAATTCCGGATTCTTCCCTCTGCATCAGCTTTCCCCACTGTTCTTGAAAGTTCCGGCTTCTGGGTGACAGACAACTTTTCTGCTCCGTTGGCTCTCTCTGTCTGTATTCTCCGGAAAGTCCTTCTCTCGGATTCTCACTGTCCCTCTATTGCAGAATCATCATGTAATTCTAAATCGTTAGAAAACCCTGCCCTAGGAATCGAATTTTTAATCAATTTGTTCTCTCCGTGTGTATTTCCAAATGAACCCCAAGCCTCCATTTTATACATTTCTTGTTGAGTCTTCAACAGCTAAGATTAAGTCTCTAATCAACGGCTAAGATTAAAACATGACTTGGTCCGGCTTCTAGATCATTCTCACCCATATTTTGATTAATACCCATTAATATTTTAATTTCCCTAGGTTTAGAGTTAGGAACCCCATTAAAAATATTAATTATTTTAATAAAGTACAATCCGAGTGGAATTTCACCAAACGGTTTCAGGGTTCTTTAGAACTCATGTGCCTTAGTCTCTCCACCAATTTTCAAGGCTAGAGCACTTTCAATGCTTCCAAAAACTAACAATAAACTTGCTCCACTGATCTGGCCATCCCCTGCCCTAGAAATCCACCCTGGTTGTATTATGAAGAAGAATAAAAATGGGGACATGACAATTGTTTTCTTGCAAATTTGAAGATGAGGGTAAGGGTTTGGTTTGGATCTATTTATAAATATTTTTGCAAGTGGATTTGCTTCAAGATCAAAGGAAATTTTTTTTTTTTGTTGAAGCCAAACCCTCTCTTTTCTTGGACGACTAGGGTTTCTAAGTGCAACGAATTTTTGGAGGTCGTCTAGCACTATTTTAGCCTCTCTTCAGGCCACAACCGAAAGAGAGCTCTCCCTTGCAATGAAATCGAATATCCTTCAAGGTTTTTTATTCTATAAATTTTATAAAAAATTTCTAAGTTATTTCTCACGATCTCTTTGGAAGAAATTTTCACTTGGGGTTTCAAATTTTTTTGCGGATCTAACACAAATTTTTGGTGAAGCCGCAAGCATAGGAGGAATTTCTAGCCTCTAGATTGAGGGGTTTTAAAATTAGAATTTTTCTTGTGGCTTAAAGAATTTAAATGAATTTTTTTTTTGGGTAGGCCACAAGCATTTTTGACATAATTTCTTTGAGTTGCAATTATTTGGAGGCTTGACCCTTCTCTTGGTATTAAAGTAATTAACCCTTGGATCAATTTTGCACAAGAAACCGATTTTTTTGAAGGGGATCTTCATCAAAATTTTGGCAAGGAATCCATTATTTGGAGGCTTGAAAATTATTTCTAAATTTTTGTAAGCCGCGAGCTTTTCTAGAGAAAATTTTCCTTTAATTGAGAGCCCAAAGAGGCCGATATTCTTCTTATAGTGTGAAATCCCTTCTGGCTTGGATGTAGCCAGGATATTTTAAGGGTTTGAGCCTTGAATTTTTAAGGAAACTTTTTCTTAAAAAAATTATAAAATTAAAATTAAAATTATGGACTATTTTTTGGCTTGGCCATGACCTTTTTTGGAGGTCACTTTTCTCCAAGGTTGTGAGAATTTAAAGGCTATATTTATCTTTGCGAAGGCTGCTAGCACTTGCAGGTTTAGAGCAAATTATTTGGAGGATTTCCAAATCAAGTTTTGAAGCAGATCCATTATCATTTGCCTTTTAATTTCCTTATTGATTCATTGTAACTTGAGGGATTTTCATTGTTGTAAGGTTCCATTCCTATTTGTAAATCTCCTCAAGACTATAGAACCCTTCTCACTGTCTAAAGGGTCTCTCTCTTTGTAATAATAATAATAAAAGGATCTTGTTTCTTGAGGGAGCTTGGGATTTTCCCATGGTATCCCACCTCCTTATTTAAAACGGAGGATTTCTTGTATTTTTAGCTTAGCTTCCTTTTCATTATCATCTTAATTTCTAGATCTAACTTCTAACTTTTCTTGCTCTCATTGGATTAGTTTTCCTCTTGAAAGTTGCATTTCTTTGTCATTGTTAGATCTAGGCATCATTGTTAACTATTTGATCTAGCTATTATTTCTAATCTTATTGGCTATTTGATCTAGTTGCATTTGAGTAATTCTTGTCTTAAACTCACTTGTATCTTAGATTTGAGTAGTCTCTCTAATTTTTTATTTCTCTAATTAGTAATCCCATTTTCTATCATTTACTTGTGCTTCATTATATAATTCTCACTTGCTCTATTTATCATAACATATTAACATCCTTAAGAGCACTATCTATTAAGGAATTTCAGTTATTTCTCTAGCTTTTTCATCTAATTGTCATTTTCTTTACTAGTTTTGCTTCATTAGGTAATTTTTACATGCTTCATTCAATCATTGTTATAAGTTGATCTCATTGTGGTTTTGTGCTCTAAGTGTTTATCATAATCTTATCATAAGTGGATTGGTATTTCCTTTTTTGAAGCATCTTGTTTTAATTGTTTCTCATTGAAGAATTAAATTAACACTTGCATTTAATTTTAAATCTAGGCTTGCATCTCTAAAATTTACCTCCAAGCATAATCTTGGTTGATAGAAATTTTAGGACCAATTTCCCTAACTGTCATTCAATTCAATAAATTTGAGTTTGGATAAAAAGTTCAAACATGTGACCTCGCAGTTCTCTTGTGGATGATCCCTTGTAGGAACAAAGGCACGTGGGTTGTCAAGGAGTCTAGGTGGGTATTGTTAATGATGGACTAAGCGCCTCCTTGGCCTAGCCCTCTTGCAATTCACCTTAGTCCCTTACCAAGTTTTGTGGAAATGAGGGGAATTTTTCACCATAGATTAGGCATTTAATAAAAATCAACCAAGATCCTTGCATCACACATAGTCTAGTCTCATTCACCTGACATTATCTCATTTTTCATTTGTTGATTTGCGAGCATTTCATTTTACTTGCAATATTACATTATATTTCTCTTGCACTTGTCATTTGATTACTTACTCATTGGCCTTTGATATTGTTCTATCTTTTCTAAGCACATCTTTCAAGTATAAGTTTTATTCACATTGCAAGTTATATCTTATTGCTCATATTTCAATATTGTGCTATCTCTTGTACTAATGCTTGACTTGGAACATTGCCTATCTTGTAACTTGAAGCATTATTAACTTGCAAGTATTGTAATTTCATTTGAGCATTGTCTATAAGGCACCGGTCTTTCATATTTATATCTTGTTGAATGCCATATTGATTTAATTGGATTTATCTCATTAATATTTTCTCAATAATAATCATATTTGTTGATTAATCTTCAATTCAAGTTATACTGAGTGGTAATTGCCTTTACCTTTATCTCCTATAACTTATTATTTTCAACAAGTTTTCTTTTAATAATCATATTTAGGGACTACCCCCCATAGCTTGCCTAAGAGAGAGCTTAAACAAAGAGAGTTGGGACTAGGTGACAAACCCTTCTCTAAGCATTGTGTCTTAAACATTATACCTTGTGGGGTTGAATTTTTTTCCCACATTTAGCTGTACACATTAGGTGACAACAGGAACCACTGCCACTTCACCAACTCTCTTCTCACTTCTAGCTAGCTCTCCTCCAATTCAAAGGGGCATTCTCCCTAAGATAAAATTACTAGGGTTTCAGGGCTTTGAAGACAATTCCCATATTTGACTTCAAAGGATTGTGAAAAGTTACCAAACACACAATCAATAAACCACAAGGTGCTTTTGAAGAGTAAAACAAAACAAAATAATTTCAACAATTTTGAAAGAAAATAAGTTATGAAGGATAGAAGATCAATGCATTAGCTTACCAATATATTATTAGGGAATATGGAGTCAAGTATCAACAAATTTGAAGAGGATTGGAGTAGACCTAGATTCCAAAGATTTGGGTGAGTCCACCCACATTCTCTAGAAATTTGGTCCAAGGCTTCTCAATATTAAAGGATGAGATAAGGGAAGGAGTGTAGTTGCTCCTTCTTGAAATATTTGGGAGGAGGATTTGTTTAAGAAGAATAATGAAAATAAATACGATGCCCCCTTATTTAATCTAAATTTCCATCACCCATAAACATAACCAAGACAAAGAAAGTCCACCTACATAGGTTATCATGCATTCATCCAAGCTTCACCAATATCCATCCAAGAAAAGAGTGCAATTTGCATCAACAAGTCTTCTCCAAGAGGTCGCTCAACCCATCCATCCATAGCCAATTTATATGAAGATGGTGTTAATTTCTCTTAGGGTTATATTGTTCTTTTCTTTAGATAATTGCATTTCATCATTTACATATTGAATTCACCCCACAACATCATATCATTATTAGCAACATATGCAATTATGTAGAAATAACAATATCATCATCAATGCAACGAAACATAAAGGAACAATAGTAGAAAAACATTCAAAGATAGAGACACCGAGATTGGTTAGAGACAAGGAAAAAACCCACTACAGGGAAAACCCTTTCAAATTCTTCTTATTAGATTGTCATAAAATGTTCAGCAGAGAGTACAATAATCCAATTTCAACAACAAGTCAAAGTCAATGGTCAAATCAGCCTTCTAAGAGCTTCAACAATGCATGTAATCACACTGCGAATTCTTGCAATCATACCGAATTCTTGTAACCACACACGAATTCTTGTAATAGCAAATTCCTACAATCATACGCGAATACCTGTAACCACATGTTAATTCCTACAATCATACACGAATTCCTGTAACCAAACACGAATTCTTGTGATAGCAAATTCCTACAATCATAGTTGAATTCCTGTAACCACACGTGAATTCTTGTAATAGCAAATTCCTGCAATCATACGCAAATTTTTGTAACTAAACGTGGATTCCTACAATCATATGCAAATTCCTGTAACCACATGTGAATTCTTGTAATAGCAAATTCCCGCAATCATATGTGAATTCCTATAACAACATGCAAATTCTTGTAATGGCGCGCAAACTCTTGTAATAACACGTGAATTCTTGTAATCGCGAATTCCTGTAATAGCGTGTGAACTCCTATAATAGCACACAGATTCCTATAATAGCGCGTGAACTACTATAATAGCATGTGAATTCATGTAATAGCACGTGAACTCCTATAATAGCATGTGAATTCCTGCAATTTGTACGAACCAATAAAGAGAAGATGTATAGTGATCAATGTCTCCAAATGAGGTTGAGGTCACTTGTATTTATAGGCTTCCAAGGGTGTCCAATTTGCTTTAGGGCCGACCTGATTAAATGTGCATACGTGGGCTTTTCTTCAAAAATATACTTTCCCTTGTCCAAATTGAGCACTTCAATAGTCAAAATTGATCCTCTTGAAAAGAGGAATCTCATCCCATGGTTGGAATTTATCATTGAGTTGCCAAATTAACACTTCGTCTTAGCTAGGGAGAAATTCCTACTACATCATCATATCATGTCCCATCTCTACGCAACTCTATCTGCTGAAACATTCTCGAATCTAAAGAATAAGAATTATCGGGGAGCATTGGCTACCACCCTCTATAACATTAGGGAGCACATCTCAACCCAGAATCTCATGGGGGAGAAAAACATCTTCCACCCCATATCGAGCAATAGGATTTATCGCATAGGGGATCACATCTTCCATCGTATGTCGATCAATACAATATCTCATCCATCCTATTGCTCCCTGATCTTGCCAACAATGACCCTCAAGAGTCATGTGGTAGAACACCTGCATCATAATCAACTTGGGTGACACACCTCCAAGCACTCTCTTAATCTGTTGGCTAGACGGGGAGAGGTAATCCCCTGCTTGACGAAGATATGGGAGAAACATCAACAACCCTGTGGGTGATACCCTATTGTCAAGAGATCCCTCAACCCTAGGAGCCCTCCATCTCAATAACTCACCTTGGGAGCTCAAATAGGGGGGAAGAGTTGGCTCAATGTCCTTGATCAGCCTTGCTCTTTGAATATCAGAAACATATCATCGTGCTCATATACGATATTCACTCACTGCCTCATACATTAACCAAAACAACAATCCTTTATTTTCCTGTTCATGTTGGACATCAAATCAAATATTATGTTAGAAAAAAAAACATATCACAAAAGGATACCTTAATCTTTCTTTCTCCCTCTCAAGGAGATAGAAATCACAAGCTTAAGCTTGTCTCATATAGCAACACTGTCTCGATGTATGAAGATGATGTTGGAAATAATACTGAGAGGGGGAGGTGAATCAATATTAGCAAATCAATAACTTTTTCATGTCCATAATCAGATTCATATACGCTACTTCAGTTAAGGGAACTCGCGTGTACACGGAACTGTGTTTAATGCAACTAGCATATATCCAAATAACTTATGATTCAATTAATTCATCATATGTTGATCTGTAATCAGTGCATCAGAACATCATTAACCATATAAACAGTAACTAGATGCAGTAAAAACAGAACAGATCATCACACATAAGAGACACACATGAACACCATGATATAAGGTGGAAACCCAATGCAAGACAAAAACCACCTGTTGATGTTTTCTTTAAGATAAGAAAAACCTGTTTACAATCTTGTACTGGCGCAGACTCATACCAGTATGCAGGCACCCACCTGTAGAAGGCTACAACCTTCTCTCGTTCTCTAGCTTCTACTGGAAGGGAGCTACAACCCCCTAGCTCTTGTACTAGCTGATATATTTACTAGTACGTAGGTGCCGACCTACAGAAGGCTACGACCTTCTCTTTTCTTCCAGGGACCACATTTCATAAATTTTCAGACTGGATCCATCAATACAAAATCAATCACCACTGCAATACAACCATCAACTATATCTGCATCATCAATCTCTGAATCACCCAACAACTGAATCACTGAAACCCTGTCATCAAAACACAGTCACCAGAACACAGAGCAGAACCCAGAACTCTGCAACAACCACTAGAACCAACAACAACCTCAAATATCAAATCTCATAATGTATACGCTACTTGGTTGTGTCGAACTAGTGTGTATATGCCCTTTCACCAAAGGGAACCAGCGTATAGATCTGAAAATAATTACTTATACCTTCACTGCAATTTTCTACTTCAGATATACCCAGATCATCAGATATAAAGGATAAGACATGCGTCAGTATTCAGATCTGAACTATTCATGATCATACCATATAATGATAATGCATTTTAGTCTTCATGATCCCGGTCCATCAACCTTCATCAACCACATAGGTGCATCCTTGGTTCAAATTAAGCAAAGCATCACAAACCCATAACTAGCATACTAGATTTCACACTTCATCAGATATTCATCACTTGCACACTTGCACTTTGGCCTAATGATCTTATTCTCCTTATATAGGTTTAGGCCTCTCTTAATACCATGGTCCAAAACCACGTAGGACCGATACCTTGGATCCAATACCTGGGGTCAATACCTCGGACCAAATACCATGGACCAATACCAAAATATCATGGTCCAAATACCACGGACCAAAACTTAGTTTTCCGACATGTACACGCCTTTCCTTTTGTGAAAATGCGTGTGTACGTTATACGCGCCTTTGTATATAATGAACCTGTGTGTATACGCAACTTACTATATAGTGAACCTGCGTATACCTTTCTTTCTTCATTCTTGCTGTTTACCTGCTATACTGTGATCTTTCATCTGAGAAAGTTGCCATCAAGGACAACACTTGTGTCATACCTGTATCATAATGCCAACAATCTCCCCCTTTAGACTTGATGGCAACAACCACACCAAGTCACTCTCCCCCTTTAACATCAAGGGCAAAGGGCGGACCAAGATATTCTCTCCCTTGATATACATTCTGAAATCTCTGATTGAGCTCCCCCTTTGTACATGCTAAGATGTATCAATCCATTCATGCTCCCCCTGAGCCCATGCCGAGTCTGCAAAAATATTTTTCATAAGAATAACATGACTCTACAACTCAACTAAGTGAGTATGACCTTCCTATTACCAATGACTCATACATACATCAATCTTCCAACCAAGTGGGGATATACCAAATGTTTATACATGACTGAAATAGACATTATTACATTATCCTTCCTGTTAGGTCCCTATAATACTAGTGATGCCCCCATTAATATTGTAGTTGTATCCCTTATTAATATTGTTGTGCCCCTATTGTCCCCATATTGTTATTATTGTGCCCCATAAAATCCCTCTATTGTTATTTTTGTGCCTTTATATTATTATTGTTAGGTCGGCTTGGTTATATTGTGACCCCTTAGACTCCTATATATAGAAAGGAGGTTTTGTCATTTGAATCATCCAAGGATTGTTCTTTTCTGTAATGTAAAGGAGGTTGCCCCCTCAAAGAGGCTGAATTCTAAGGCGTTCAACTATCTTTTCTATTTTTTTGTGCGCTGGTTTCATAACATTTGGTATCAGAGCTTTGGATTCTAGGGTTTTGCTGCTCCAAATGGGTCATCGTGGCATTTTCACCATAAATTTTTTTATGCAACGTTTCAGAAGCGAAAAAAAACCCATTTGAGATGAAATCGCACTGAACCTCGAGTCTGAATTTTAGAGCTTTTTGCGCTATATTTGTGGAGATATGATCTGAGGAAGTTGGTCTTTTTGCAGACTCCTGAATTACATTCCAAACAGGGGACCTGGGGAAAATCGTCATAACTTTCTCTCTGAGCATCGGATTGAAATTTTGTAAGAAGGTACAGAAAGAGGACGGACTGTAGTTTCTTGTATATATTTTTCAGAGCAAAAGGTCAAAACAGTGACACGTGGCACTTAATACAAGTTTGCTTTTCTGGAAAGGTCTATAATCAGGTCATCTTGGGAGATTGTGCATAACTTTTCCTTGGAGAATCCAATTTGGATCAGACTAGTGGCATTGGAAAGAGGACGCAGAGGGCTACTACAGGTCGCAATTTCAGAACTGAATGATCTGAAATTATAGAAATACATCAGATTCAATATCAAGCTCCTACAAAGTGAAGAAAGGTGTGTAGTTTTATTTATTTATTTTTGCATAAGCTTGGTTTGAAAAATTAGTTTGAAGGAATTCAAAGGGCATAGTAAAGCATTATTATTGGTAATTGATGCCCCGAGGAAAGAAAATGCAAACACCTAGTAAGCAATCTGAAAGCTCTAGCATGACTCATGAAGAAGAGGAAGAAATGCAACATGATATATCAAAATTACAAGACCAAGTGCAACAAGTGTCACTTGCACAAAAAGTAACAGAATCTAAGATGGATGGTTTAAAGAAAAGTGTAGAAGCTAAGATGGATGGTTTAAAGAAAGGTGTAGAAGCTAAGATGGATTGTTTAAAGAAAGGGTAGAAGTTAAGATGGATAGCATGGAAGCTAAGATGAATGGCATGGACGCGAAGATGAATGGCATGGACGCTAAAATGGATGGCATGGATGATAAGCTGGAAGAATTGAAGATAAATTTGAATAAGTTGCTACAAGAAATGGTCACTAATGGTGAAAGGGTAGTAAAGGAAACTCATGATGAGAACAAAAGAAATGTTAATAATGATTCCATAAACTCTAATGTTGGATCAAAGACCCACCATATTCCAAAAATCGATATGAGAAAGTTTGATGGCAAGGATCCCGCAACATGGATATTACAGATGGAGCAATTTTTCGATCTCAATAATGTGCAAAACACACAAAAGGTACATATTGCAACTTTATATTTGCAACCAAATCAATTTGTATGGTATCAATGGCTTTGCTCTCGTAAACAAATTATCACTTGGGCAATTTTTACGGAAGAATTGACAACACATTATAAGGATACAAAAAGCAACACTTTTTTCAGCCAATTGATAAGTCTCAAACAAAAGGGTTCAATAATGGAACACATTGAGGAGTTCCAAAAATTGAACATAAGGGTAAAAAATATTCCAGAGGAGCATAGGATTGATGTGTTCATAGGGACTTTAAAGGATAATATCCAACATGATGTTCGCCTTTGGGAACCTGATTCATTAGAGAAGGCATTCAGGTTAGCAAGAAAAATGGAAAGCAAAATTATGGCAACCAGGAAGCATACCACTCACAACTATAAAGATGAAAGTGTTGTTGCCCCTAACATTCCACAACCTATAAGGTTGACACCACAACAATTGGAAGAAAAAAGAGCAAAAGGGCTCTGTTACAGTTGTGATAGCAAATACACTAAAGGTCATAAGTGTAATGAGAAAAAATTATTCTACATAGATTGTGAAGAGGAAGAAGAAAATGAGCAAGAAAGGTCAAAAGAAGAGGATATACTCCAAGAACAAAGCCTAGATAAAGAAGAAATGAATCCGACCATATTTTGTAATGCATTGGCTAGAATTACCACTCCTCAAACCATCAAGATAGAAGGACAAATCAAGAAGAAAAAGGTAATAGTGTTGATTGATTCAGGAAGTACCCACAATTTTATTCATTGTAAGATAGCAAAAGAATTGAATTGCTTCCTATATCCAGCACCAAAGTGTCAAGTGATGGTTGCAAATGGAGGAATGATAAATTGCTCTGGAAAGTGCCATAATATCAAGCTATCCATGGGAGAATATGTATTGAAAAGCCCAATGCTTTCCATTCCAATGGGAGGTGTTGATGTTGTACTAGGAGTCCAATGGATACAATCTTTGGGTACAATATCTTTTAACTTTCAAGAACTTTTCATGAAATTTTATGCGGAAGGAAAGGAAGTTGAATTAAGGGGTATTGCAGGGAAACCGAGAAAAATAATAAGCTCTAATGGTATGACAAAGCTTCTAACAAAGGAACAACGAGGTGTAATTGCACAATTATGTTCGCTAGATGTTTCCACATCGAAATCATCTATTTCTCCAGATCTCCAAAAAGTCTTGGACAATCATTCCAAGGTATTTGAGACTCCCAAAGGTCTCCCACCTATTCATAATCATGATCATGCTATTCATTTGATTCCAGGAAGTGTTCCTCCAAACATCAGGCCGTACAGATATCCCTATGCCCAAAAGAGTGAAATTGAACGTATGGTTGCATAAATGCTTGAGGCTGGTATAATTCAACTTAGCCAAAGTTATTTCTCTGCTCCAGTAGTATTGGTGCACAAGAAGGATGGATCATGGCACATGTGTCCGGATTATAGGGAGCTCAACAAGCTCACTATTAAAGATAAGTTTTCCATTCTTGTCATTGATGAATTACTGGATGAATTGCATGGATCAATTTACTTCACCAAGTTAGATCTTCGTTCAGGATATCATCAAATCAGAATGAAGACTCAAGACATTCTGAAAACAGCATTTAGAACTCATGAGGGTCACTATGAGTTTTTGGTCATGCCTTTTGGCCTTACCAATGCACCTTCTACATTTCAAGGTTTGATGAATTCCATTTTCAAACTCTTCCTTAGAAAATTTGTGTTAGTATTTCTTGATGATATACTAATCTACAGCAAGTCTTGGAATGATCATGTTGAACACGTTGACAGGGTGCTACAACTATTGGAGGAGAAACAATTATATGCAAAAAGATCCAAATGTTTCTTTGGAGTACAAGAGGTGGAATATCTGGGTCATATTGTATCTCATGAAGGAATTAAGGTAGACCCTAGCAAAATTAAAGCCATTAAGGAATGGGAAATCCCCACATCCATAAAGAATTTCTGAGGATTTCTCGGGTTGACAGGGTATTATCGCAAGTTTGTTAAGAATTATGGGAAAATAGCAGCACCTTTAACAACATTGTTGAAGAAAGATGCATTTTCATGGACTCCAGAAGCAACAAAGGCCTTCGAATATCTTAAAGAGGCAATGTGCCAAGCACCGGTCTTAGCTACACCAGACTTCACAAAAACCTTTATTGTGGAATGTGATGCTTCTGGAAATGAAATTGGTGTTGTTTTAATGCAAGATGAAAGACCCATTTCTTTCGAAAGTCGTCCAATCAAGGGAAAATATTTACACAAAGCTATTTATGAGAAGGAAATGTTGGAAATACTACATGCACTTAAGAAATGGCGACCCTACCTAATGGGAAGACACTTCAAGGTAAAAACGGATCATGATAGCCTTAAATACTTTTTAGAACAAAGATTATCCTCTGAAGAACAACAAAAATGGGTCACAAAGATGTTGGGTTTTGACTTTGAAATCATATAGAAAAAAGGGATGCAAAATGTTGTGGTAGATGCACTCTCAAGAAAGGATGAGGATGTGGAAGCATTGTTGTGCGCCATTTCTATTATCCAACCAGATTGGCTAAACGAAGAAAGGGAGGAATGGAAGAATGAAGAAGAGTGTGGGAACTTATTCGAAAGTTACAACAAGATTCCAGTACATCTGATATATTTAGTTGGAAAAATGATTCATTATGGTACAAAGATCGCTTATACCTCTGTAAGGATTCCCAACTCAAACAAAAGATTCTTCTAGAATTGTACGCTTCTCCCTTAGGAGGGCACTTAGGATTTTTAAAAACTTACCACAGGGTTAAGAAGGAATTTTTTTGGGATGGCTTTAAATCGGATATTCAAAAGTTTGTGGCGGAATGTTTGGTATGCCAACAAAATAAAGCTGAAACAATAAAGACACATGGTCTATTACAACCTTTATCCATTCTAAGCCAACGTTGGGAGGAGGTTTCAATGGATTTTATCACAGGTTTACCCAAGTCTGAGGGAAAGAGTGTCATCATGGTGGTAGATGACAGACTTACCAAGTATGCACACTTTTGTGCATTATCACATCCATTTAAAGCCAGTACAATTTCTACGGCATTTATGGAAACAATTCAAAAGCTACATGGAAACCCAAAGATTACTGTAAGTGACAGAGATCCCATTTTTACAGGAACTTTTTTCACATAATTATTTTCTTGTCTTGGTACTCAGTTAGCTCAAAGCTCATCTTATCATCCTCAATCTGATGGGCAAACGGAGATAGTAAACAAATGTTTGGAAGGATATCTTCGTTGCTTTGTATTTGATAAATAGACACAATGGGTCAAATGGTTGCCTTTGGCTGAATGGTGGTATAACACTTCCTTCCATACTGCCACAAAAATGACCCCATTTATGGCACTTTATGGATATCAGCCACCATCCATCACATTATATTTAAGAGAAAATTCTAAGGTTCAAGCAGTGGAACATCACATCGATCATTAACAACAAGTTCTCCAAATCTTAAAGGATAACCTCGTGTTGGCACAGAATAGAATGAAACAACAGGTAGATCAACTTCGCAGTGAAAGAAGTTTTGATGTAGGTGATTGGGTATTCCTACGGCTACAACCATATAAACAAATGTCCCTCAAGCAAGCTAAGAAGGATAACAAATTGTCACCAAAGTATTATGGTCTGTACAAGGTGTTGCAAAAGATTGGTACTATGGCATACAAATTGGAGCTTCTTGCAGCTTCTCGAGTGCACCTATTTTTTCATGTTTCATGTTTAAAGAAGGTTATAGGCGACAAGCTCCTAGTTCAAACAATATTGCTAGAACTTGACGAGGAAGGAAAAGTTATATTGGAACCGGAAGCAGTCATAGAAACAAGAACTCGACAACTATGAAATTGATCCATTTCAGAGTATCTCATCAAGTGGAAGAACTTATCCGCTGAAGATTCCACATGGGAGGATGAGAATTTTATACAAAAGCATCAAGAACTACTCAAGCATTGAGGACAACACCTTTTGAAAGAGAGGGGCATGTTAGGTCCCTATAATACTAGTGATGCCCCCATTAATATTGTATTTGTATCCCTTATTAATATTGTTGTGCCCCTATTATCCCCATATTGTTATTACTATGCCCCATAGAATCCCTCTATTTTTATTTTTGTGCCTTTATATTATTATTGTTAGGTCGGCTTGGTTATATTGTGACCCCTTAGACTCCTATATATAGAAAGGAGGTTTTGTCATTTGAATCATCCAAGAATTGTTCTTTTGTGTAATGTAAAGGAGGTTGCCCCCTCGAAGAGGCTGAATTCTAAGGCGTTCAACTATCTTTTCTATCTTTTTGTGAGCTGGTTTCATAACACTTCCCATGCAAAGTGGGGTTACAAATTAGGTCTTTTCATGACCTTTACATCAAATGATATACATGACTTTTATAACAATGACCAGCAATCTAAACAAGACCATGATAGTCATCAGCAACTATCATACACCATGTATGATCTGCATCATAAGCATCTGTCACCAGCATCCAGACCTGTAACCTGCAATCCCATTCTTTTGGCCAACCAACAATAAGTAGTAAGATGTATCATTTAGCCACATAAGCATCATCACTAAAGACTTCTAACCATAATGCGAAAAATGCATTATTCGAAGCATATGCTCCCCCTGAACCTGTGCCAATCAACATATACCATGACCGAACCATATCAGACTTCTTTTCCTGAATTTGTTCTGCTGCTTTTTCTTCAGAGCTCCATATACGCGACTTTGCAGCCTTTAACTCACGTATATATGTGACTTCTCTTCATAATATCTGCATATGCAAATTGGAATACTAAAGGTTTACACTTTCAACTTACCCTGGGTCTGTTATGTCTACTAACTAAGTTATGCCACATCTTTCTGACACTAATTTGGTCTTCTTCAATACCTGAGAGAGATGAGGTATGCTCCTTTTGCTTTGGTGTCTGAATTTTGCTCCTGCATTCTTTTACTTTATGTCCAAATTTTTTACATGCATAACATCTTACATGTTTCATATTCCTTTTATTGCAATCAATAGCTTTGTGACCAAACATATTGCAAGAAAAACAATATCCCTTAAAGTACCTGGAACGTGATGATCTTTCTGTGTGATGGTCTTGAACCATTCTACTTCTGCATCTGGCTACAACATGTCCAAGATTATGACATTCATAACATTCAACATTATTCATCAGAGGAAATAACCGTCTATCACTTCCACAGTTAGGAGCAAAATATTTTCTTTGAAGATTTTCTTTCCTTGGTTGTTGTTGGGGTTGACCTCTTATCTCCTTGTTGAGCATTTCAGGTTTTGCATTAGAGTTCCTTGCCTCACCTTGTGAGCTAGATTCACCTTCAACAGTTTCATAAAAGCCAAGACCAGTTTTGATAGTAGGGGATCTTTGACTACTAAGAATATCATCCAAAATCTTAGTACTGTCTTGAAATCGTAACAGTTTATCCTTTTCTTCTAATTTACCTTTTAAGATATTTACCTCAACCTGATGCTATTCTTCCTTTTCCAAATATTCCTTCTTTATGTTTTCTTTAGCTTTTCTTCCTTCTTCCACTTGTTGACTTAATTCAAGCACTTCATGTTCTTGTTCTTCAAGAGCTTCTTCATTTTGCTTCTTTGATTCTTCAAGATCTTCTTTTAGAGAGAGGATCTTAGATTCAAGTCTCTTTATATTTATGCTCTGATCTTTTACTACATCCTGCAAATGCTCCCTTACTCTGGTAACTGTCTCCAACTGAACTTTTAATCTGATAACTTCTTCTTTTTCTATGTCATTATTTTCATATGCCATGACAAGTTTAATTTTTTGATTATTTTCATGACTATTGGATGATTCATCACTATTATCATGAGTATAATAGCTTCTATTACCTTCTTCAGACACCTTTCCTTTGTTATGAGGGCATCTAGCAGCGTAATGACCAACTCTACCACAAGGAAAACATTTGAAAGGTAGCTTACCTTTGAACCTTCCAGATCCCCGTTGAAGATTCTTGACAAAATTTACCTCATATTCTTCTTCTGAAAATGTATCCTAATTCATTGAGTTTTTCTTTTCCCTTTGTCGATACTTTAAATGCGGATTCTCTCATATCTGATGGTCCTCCTTTTCTCATTTCAAAAGCAATTAAGATTCCGTGAAGCTGCGTCATAGTGATATTCTGTAGATCTTGCTTTTCTTCTATGGTAGACACTTTGGGTTCAAATTTAGCAGACAAGGATCTCAAAACTTTCTCAACTAAGACAACTTCCTTAATTTCTTCACCCAGATTCTTCATACAATTGACAATCTCATCTATACGTAGGAAGTAATTAGCTATGCTTTCATCACTATGCATCTTAAGAGTTTCATACTAAATTTTGAGAGTTTGAAGCTTAGCACGTTTTACCTGAGCATCTCCTTCATAGCTTAGAATGATTTTGTCCCATATTTCTTTGGCTGATTTGAGCTGCATGACCTTGACAAACTTTGATTTTGAAAAACTTCCCAATAAGATAGTAACAGCTTTGGCATTGATTTCATATTGCTTTCTACCTGCCGTATCTGTAGGAATTGTTGATGGAAATGTATATCCTCCTTCCACGATTTCCCAAATATCTATTCCAAGCGATTGTAGATAGGTTGTGGTTCTTATCTTCCAGTAAAAAAAATTGCTCCCATTGAAGATTGGTGGTCTGATGGATCCCTCTCTTTCTTGATTACTCATGATGATGGATCTTCCTTGAAGCGATCAAGCTTCTTATGAAGGACCTGCTCTAATTTCAATTGTTGGAAATAACACTGAGGGGGGGGGGGGTGAATCAGTATTAGCAAATCAATAATTTTTTCATTTCCACAATCATATTCATATATGCTACTTCAGTTAAGGGAACTCACGTGTACACGCAACTGTGTTTAATGCAACTAGCGTATATCCAACAAACTTATGATTCAGTTAATTCATCATATGTTGATCTTTAATCAGTGCATCAGAACATCATTAACCATATAAACAGTAACCAGCCACAGTAAAAACAGAACAGATCATCACACATAAGAGACACACATGAACACCATGATATAAGGTGGAAACCCAATGCGGGACAAAAACCACCTGGTGCAATTTTCTTTAAGATAAGAAAAACCTGTTTACAGTCTTGTACTGGCGCAAACTCATACCAATACGCAGGCACCCACCTGTAGAAGGCTACAACCTTCTCTCGTTCTCTAGCTTCTACTGGAAGGGAGCTACAACCCCCTAGCTCTTGTACTAGCCAATATATTTACTAGTACGTAGGTGCCGATTTACAGAAGGCTACGACCTTCTCTTTTCTTCCAGGGACCACGTTTCATAAATTTTCAGACTGGATCCATCAATACAAAATCAATTACCACTACAACAACCATCAACTATATCTGCATCATCAATCTCTGAATCACCCAACAACTGAATCACTAAAACCCTGCCACTAAAACACAATCACTAGAACACAGAGCAGAACCCAGAACTCTGCAACAACCACTAGAACCAACAGCAACCTCAAATATCAAATCTCATAATGTATACACTACTTGGCTGTGTCGAACCAGCATGTATACGCCCTTTCACCAAAGGGAACCAACATATAGATCTGAAAATAATTACTTATACCTTCACTGCAATTTTCTACTTCAGATATACCCAGATCATCAGATATAAAGAATAAGACATGCGCCAGTATTCAGATCTGAACTATTCATGATCATACCATATAATGATAATGCATTTTAGTCTTCATGATCTCGGTCCATCAACCTTCATTAACCGCATAGGTGCATCCTTGGTTCAGATCAAGCAAAGCATCACAAACCCATAACCAGCATACTAGATCTCACACTTCATCATATATTCTCCACTTGCACACTTGCACTTTGGCCTAATGATCTTCTTCTCCTTATATAGGTTTAGGCCTCTCTCAATACCATGGTCCAAAACCATGTAGGGCCGATACCTTGGACCCAATATTTGGGGTCAATACCTTGGACCAAATACCATGGACCAATACCAAAATACCATGGTCCAAATACCACGGACCAAAACTTAGTTTTCTGACATGTACGTGCCTTTCCTTCTGTGAAAGTGCATGTGTACATTATACGTACCTTTGTATATAGTGAACCTGCGTGTATACGCAACTTCGTATATAGTGAACTTGCGTATACCTTTCTTTCTTCATTCTTGCTGTTTACCTGCTATACTGTGATATTTCATCTGAGAGAGTTGCCATCAAGGACAACACTTGTGTCATACCTGTATCATAATGCCAACAGATGATTCAGATTCATCAATATATGCGATTTTCTGCATTCGGATCCCACTCTTATTATCGCAATGTATCACTGTCACATCCAGAACATGGTTGTGGGGGAGCACCCCCACCCCCCTTCAAATCACTCCCAAAGCGTGCTCCTGCAAAAAAAAATTCGCTCCTTGGTTTTTTCACAAAGATGTTCCAAATGTAATTTTTTTCAAAGAAACAAGAGTTTTTGAGTAGGACATCATAATATTGAAACTTATGTCCCTAGTATTGATATGCAATTCATGGCAATGTTAAATTCTTAAAGTAAAAGGATGAAAATGAAAGATAAAGGTAAATTTTTAACATTACCATGAAATGACTCAAGATGTTTGAGAGTGGTTCCGACCTCATTGGATTTCATATGGAAAAAGTAGAATTTTAAATCTCACTCAAAATCCAATAGACTTATCAGTTTTTCAGGATTTCAGTATTAGGGGGATTGCAATGTTTACATTAGATTTTTCCATGTACTAGGGTATGGGACTCGTATTTAATCAAGAGCACCAAGCCCTCTATGTACCTTGATGTTAGCGACATTGGTTGTCAAACTTCTCTATCATGACCTTACTAAAAATGTACCCATCAGTCAAACAAAATCTTGACTTGACACGCTACATTTTTTCTATCTTATGTTAATTGCTTAGAGTGTGATATTAATGACAAAGATCCCAAGATAGGCAATGATTTTGATGATATGCAACTATTTGTTGTAGCATAATTTTTTTGGATGCTAGAGGCCATCTAGACCCTATTTGTTGATGTATTTTCGGTTCAAAGATGAATTGCACTCGATGTTATTTTGGTTATGTGCACCCTTACAGGCTATATAAAGGATAACTTCTAACTTGTGAACATGGCTGATGAATATTATAACTTCAATATGATTGATGTTATATGGTTTAATCCATTTTTTGTGCCTTTTATATCTAGTTCATCATTCTACGTGCTTTTATTGACATATGTGCATCAAAATATATAAAAATATATATTATATAAAAATTCGCTCCTGATTCACTCTTGACTTGGGAGCTTTTGAAAATTTCGCTCCCTGCTCCAACTTCCGCTCTCGCTCCCAAGTAACCTTGATCTAGAACCTGTTAAAAATAGCTTTCCAAAGAGTTTATTCAACCCGCCTCACAGGTAGCCATGCTAGCAACATCGTACTCAACCTCCGCCATGCTTAAAGCTACGGACTTTTCATCCAAAAATATCATGGTAGATTTTGTACTAAAGCAACACCTAGATGTGCTCATCTTATCAATAATGATCCCAAACAACATCAGTGCATCCATGTAGTCATATATCATAGGAAGAATATCTCAGATCAAAAACTGATCATCCCATGCAAATATCTCAAAATGTGCTTGGTGGCAACCTAATGTGTATGAAGCAGCTCAATCAAGAATTAACTTAGGTTGTTCTAAAACATATAACCAGATGGGTGTTCACACGGATCATCAATGCTTCAATCAATTGTCGGTTGCCAAGTCAAGTCCAACAATAACTCTGCATAATTTAATTCCATTGGGGTGTCCAAGGATTTGCATTCCCACTTTCCAAAATAGCTTCACGATATATTTCCTTTTTCCAAACTTCATCATGCCAAGTTCATCTCGAATTTCAGAGGCCAACTCCCTCTTACTTTGATCATCAGAGGCTCGTTACCTACCAAGAATAGATCGTCAACAAGTAAAACCAAACTCAAAGGCATACCTTGGACCACTTTGAAGTAGATGTTTGGATGGGCACATCTTTCTGGCTTCACCAGGTAACTGTCAATGCGGACACCAGGAAGCTTGCTTCAAACCATACAATGCTATCTACAAACATTATAATGATTAAACCAATATAATCAGCCTCACACAAATCAATATTGTGAAAATCAACTAAGTCTGTTTATCGAGCCTTAAATGTCAAACCAAAACAAATATCAATGCCATGAAAGTTTCTACCAATATCATTGCCCAACTTTTCAATCTAGGTGCTAGGTAGAGCTCACACTCAAATACCAACTTACAACCTTATCTATTTTTATGTCAAGAACTTTTATTTTATCAGGTCATCCTCATGATCATAATATGAATCATTTATGTTCTTAGATGCAAATGCATATACCAAGGATAAGTCATATAAGTTTCTGCAATTCATAAAATCACTACATACTAAATCACAACAGTTTATACTTCAACCAATGTGCCAAAACTGATGATGTCAATACAAAATCAATACTGAATACCAAGGTTCATCACTGAGAGTCACTATGCCCTCATAGCACTGTCTTCAAGGCAAGTGATCAGTTATCAAATCAAAACCCTAATTTGTTGTCACTGTGAATTCAATCAATCCTTAAGCCAAAACATATCTATGAACTATCAAGCATCATGTCAAAGTTCTAAATCATCATCAATTATCCAAGCCAATATTGGTTATCTATACTAAGTCAAACCAATAAGCCAATCTTGTCAAACCCTTGTAACTGTTATCAACTTGACACATACTAACTTTCAATGATAAATTCAAAATAACATACTGATATGCATATTCTGGTGCTCTGCAAATGCAAGTCTAGTCAACACATTCACATTTTATATAGTAAGCCAAACATTCAAACATCCCTGCTCATAGAACTTTCTATTTTCTATTACATGTTTGTAGGACTGTCATACTCCTGGTGTGTTCCTGGTTTTATGCATAGAGATTTAGTTTTTGTGTCCTGCAGGGACAACCACACCCATAGGCCTTCTTCTATGCGATTGTGAGGCCTATAACGCACTCTTTAAGACTTTCTACCAGCAGTTGGGGCTTAGACTAAGAGAAATCATCTCTTCTCAGACCATAACTTGTTGCAGACTAACAACATCAGATATTTGTCTATCCATGTCCAAAAATATTTTTTCAACAATAAAGAATCTTCTATACATTTAGTGCAAATGATAATAGGGGTAGGGATCTTATGGTGAGTTTCTCCCTCTTAATGGGAAACTACTTCAGTCATCATCATTCAAATCATCAACCTGTCTTATCATAATGCTTTCATGTATCAATAGAACTATTAGTTCATGAAATCAAACTATATCAGATTCTTAGACATATATGCATCACAGTCATAATATATTAGCATCAACTACTTCATCATCACATATGAACATGACCTCAAGTTTTCATCAAGGGTTAGTGCCAAATAACAAGTGTATACTTCAAGGATCATAATCACAACATCACTCCATTATCATGTTACTCAACCATAAAGTCATGGTATCCATTTTGTCACATTGCCAAATTTACTAAGCTTATTCTAACCAAGGTCATCAAGAGTATCCTGAGTATCAATCTTTATTGTTACACTTTTATCATTAGGGTTACCGTGATTATCACAAGCAATATCAAGTCACAATAAACAATGCATCTAGGAAATTCATCATGTCTAAAATGTAAAATACTTTGCAAATATCAAGATCACCAATATATCGCATATAAATCAAACTTACTTTCATATGCATATATGAGTCATTCATGAAGGTGATATTCCCATCATGCCTTAGGGCTTACCTTGTCATTCAATATTGCAGCTAAAACAATATACTATACATACCTTATATTATTCAAATACCTTTGCACTTTGTATCACTTATTTGTCATGGGAAACTATAGCTCTTCTCTTCCTACACTAGCTATCTTTTCTTGTACCTCAGATGATCCTCAAGAAGGATACACTTATCACATCTCATCAAAAGGTTAGAAGTATCCAATTACTCAAATATACATGCAAGAGGTATAATCAATGATCAAATCAATAAATCTAAGCAAAAGTAAGGACATAAGGATGTACAATAAAATGAAGAAGTACTTATCTTCAATGAGAGGTGATCATCTCCCTCTTGAACCGGCCTTCAAGGGTCATGATTGTCCATTGTCCATATAACATTGTTGCCTTCATTACATTTCAACCAACTTCATCAACAACTAGACCTAAATGAGACTGTCCCATCTAGTGCTACATCAAACCTTTCACAAGTGCTAGAACATCTTCACACTGATCATGCTAGAGTTTCTAGATTGCATGTCTCAAATTTTTGTCATAATCCAGGGTTTCTTCCAAACCTTAATCTGATAATATCCATCAAACCCTAATAACTAAATTGCCTAGGGTTTCCTTCACAGCCTAGTATTCTTTTAGGTCTTCCTCCATCTTCTCTTGCTTCCATCAATGATGTCTTCATAGAGGTGATCTTCAATGAATTTTCTTCAACCCAACTTTCATACCATGTTAATTTCTCTTAGGGCTATATTGTTCTTTGCTTTAGATAATTGCATTTCATTATTTACATATTGAATTCACCCCACAACATCATATCATTACTAACAACATATGCAATTTACTAACAAAATTTTTCGGTAGAAATCACATAAGGGAAATTTTTGCCAACGCGTTTTGAACCATCTAGTGTGGTTCGAACGATGAACCCCACTGGATGGTTCGAAACATGTCGGAAAAAATTTCTATTATGTGATTTCTACCGAAAAATTTTGTTCGTTAAACATATGCAATTATGTAGAAAGAACAATATCATCATCAATGCAATAGAACATAAAGGAACAATAGAAGACAAGCATTCACAGATAGAGACACCAGGATTGGTCAAAGACCAAGGCAAAACCCACTATAGGGAAAACCCTTTCAAATTCTTCTTATTAGATTGTCATAAAATGCTCAGCAGAGAGTACAATAATACAATTTCAACAATAAGTCAAAGTCAATGGTCAAATCAACCTTCCAAGAGCTTCAACAATGAATGCAATCACACTGCAAATTCCTGCAATCATACACAAATTCCTATAACCACATGTGAATTCTTGTAATAGCAAATTCCTGCAATCATATGCGAATTCATGTAACCACACGTGAATTCCTGTAATAGAAAATTCCTGCAATCATATGTGAATTCCTATAACCAAACAAAATTCCTGTAATAGAAAATTACTACAATCATAAGCAAATTCCTGTAACCACACGTGAATTCCTGTAATAGCAAATTCCTACAATCATACGCGAATTGCAGCAACCACACACAAATTCTTGTAATAGCAAATCCTACAATCATATGCGAATTCCTGTAACCACACGTGAATTCCTATAATAGAAAATTCCTGCAATCAGACGCCAATTGCTATAACCACATGCAAATTCCTGTAATAGAAAATTACTGCAATCATATGTGAATTCTTGTAACCACACACAAATTCCTATAATAGCAAATTCCTACAATCATACGCGACTTCCTGTAACAACATGCATATTCCTGTAATAGCGCACAAACTCCTGTAATAGCACATGAATTCCTATAATACCAAATCCCTATAATAGTGCACAAACTCCTATAATAGAACACGAATTCCTGTAATAGTGCATGAACTCTTGTAACAACACACAAATTCTTGCAGTTTGTACAAACTAATAAAGAGAAGATGTATAGTGATCAGTGTCTCCAAATGAGGTTGAGGTCACTTGTATTTATAGGCTTCCAAGGGTGTCCAATTTGCTTTAGGGCCAACTGATAAAATGTGCATATGTGGGCTTTTCTTCAAAAATACACTTTCCCTTGTCCAAATTGAGCACTTCAATAATCAAAATTGGTCCTCTTGAAAAGAGGAATCTTGTCCCATGGTTGGAATTTATCACCGAGCTGCCAAATTAATAGATGAAAATTCCAAAATTTTCAAACTTACAAAGAGATTTCTCCCCCATCCAACCATGAGAAAATGAGAGGTAGTGTCTCTCTACTTATAGGGATAGAGAATCAACTTCCTCTTATAATATGATATTCTTAAGTGAAAGCCCCTAATCTAGCATATGGAGGGGTTGAAATTCCTCTACATTAATTAAATCATCTAAAATAGTACAACTTAGGGGATTTTCAAGCCAAATTTACAAGAATTAAGGAGTAGAAACCATAAAAGTAACCTATCTCCATAAATCAGGGGTGAAAGGATCTTCAACATGGGGCATCCAACCTCCAAAATCCTTTCAACACATGATGGTTCCACATACGTTCTTTAGTAAGTCTTCAAATAGTGACAACTGGCCCTCATAACATCTATTATGACAACACCCTTTTGCTGGTCCATAAAAATGTCTTGTACACAAGGAATCAATACTTTAATCCTAATGGAGAAGGTTGATCTATTTCTATAACCTGCAATGGGTTTTCAAATTCCTCAACATTCTCAATGCACTCATTGTTGATGGGACTAATATATTAGTATTGCCACTAACAAATAGCTCCTTACAATGAGAATTTTTATTACTATGAATTGAAGAATGCAATGAGGATTCTTCAACTAATTTTGGAGAGGTGGAGGTTGAATTGAAAAGGAGTTACTCATTAATGGTATCACATTCCTTTGGAATACCACCTCTATCATTATTTCGTTTTTGTGCTACTTGAATCCAGTTATCCATAATAAGTAGTTCACCAAGTTGGACAAATTGATTAAGGCAAACATCTCTGTTAGTACATCTCTGTTAGTGTTTGCAGTCACTTCTATAAACATTGTGCAACATAAAATCAAGTCAATACCTTTCTTTGCACTATCATATATATGTTTTCACGTTAGATGAATAAGATGCTCAACTCCTAGAGAGTTCCCAAGACAACCATATGACATATATTATCACCTTGAGAACCCAACAAAATGGCGGGTAACATTTCCCCATGCCATCTAGGGTTCAATGCCCTCCTTCAGTATGCCCAATGCTTCTCCTCTAAGGTGAATCATACTCCAACCAAGCAACCCACTCACCACGTGGCCATAATGAAGAATTGCGTCATGTTGTATAGGTCTGCAATGGTCCAAGGAAGTGTGTTACATAGGCATCATGGTAAGGTCTAGCAATCAATGAGAATTCCAACTACAATATGTATGTCCCATTACCAATTAAAATTAGCAATGTTGGTAAGGTCCTAGAAACATGCCAGATGGATACACACAAGGCTTGTCACTTCAGCCCAAGTCTCCCCTATTTAGGCCCAACACACCCTAAAAGTAAATAGTCAAAGGAGGAGTCTCTAAATTAACCTCAACAAATCCCTAAAAAACTCTAGCACAAGACCAATGCCCTAAATGGAGTCAACTGAGGTGGAGGTGTTTACTTTATACCTACTACCTAGTTGTAAATATATCTAAAACACAAATATTATTAGTCAAAATTCACTAAACATATAGCATGCAACCTATGGAATTTGGTCTACACTAAAATTCCTAACCATAGAAATTGTTGTCTTTTAGTTTGGTTGAATAATTTAGGAGATGTGACTTAAAGTAGGTTGTTGTCTTGTGCGATTGATTGTAAAGTTTGCATAAAATGTAAGGACAACAATCTGATTTAACTATTATAGCCACCCTACAAGTGCCTAAACAATCCAAGAGAGTTAGTCTAGGGGGTGGAAAAGTTAGAGGGTTAATATAGAGGCTTATAGGGCCTATTACTCACCAAAAGTGGGTGACCCCATAGGAGAATTTTTCTCCTAGACATCTCCTCAGTGGAGAGCCAACAACCCTTGATAGCCACCAATGTAGTTGATCTATTGTGCCATTTGATCTCCGCTCCCTGAAATAGTCATATGTTCCCTCACCCATTATTCAAAAGCATATGTTTAAGGGTGGGCAATCCAACCCAGAAGGTATGTTTTCATTGTGCAATCAAGTGCTTATGCTTGTTTTTCATTAGGCATGGATTATGGGTGACTTGGAAGAAGGAAGGGTTTTGACCAGGGTCTTGTTCCCTCACCTTAAATGGGGCGTTAATCCTGAACCCTAGTCCCATGGGATCCCCCCTATTGGCCTATGGCTTTAGGAAGGGCACTACTTGGAAAACCCTAATTTTGGTAGTGTGGTCCTGTTTTCCCAATCCACATTTTTCACTCCCCTTCGTACATTAGAAGCCTTATTTCATCATTTTTCCCCTCTGGTCCACATGACCACTGGGTCCACAAGGCGCTGACATAACCCCCTTCCCTTGTCCACATATCTGGGTCAGGCTTGTAGATGTTGCCCCAGAGGTTGATGCAGCTAAAAGAAAGTTAAAAGCATATAATGGCCACAAGCAAGAAACAAACGAAAAGAATATTATGAAATGAAAAATATGGTTGGGGCATCAAAATAACACGTGGGAAAAAGCCAAACATGAGCACTACCCCTTATCATTATGGCCATTACCCTGGTACCTAGGGCCCATGAGTGCCCCCAGATCATTAGGGAACCCACGCATGTCCCAACTCCTGGTGGGAAATGAACTATACCACCGTAAGGGGCTAATAATTGCTTACATCATACATAACATGCTCTCTTTTCTTGGAGGCCCAGCAATAATGCAAAGAAATATCAAGAAAAGACAAAAGGCAAATGAAGAAGGGTGGAAAAACAAAGGCCAAGGTAACTCATGTATCCAGGATTGCTCCCTCCTACATCTGTATACCCATATGTGGACATTGCTCAACATTTCCACCCTTGTACCCATGGCACATGGCCTTGAGACCCATGTGTCCCCAACCATCTCATCATTATTCACATGACCCCTGTCAATTGAATGATGTACCTTGGAACTATCTTTCCCCTTAGGGAATGGGAACACCTAATAGGATCATTTATTAACCACTCCTACGAAGGGAGGTAAAACTACTTTGAGCTCAAAGCCCCAACTTTGGAAGGGAAACCCCATATGAAGTCTCATTATGCCCTTGATAAACAAGTTTGTTTCACTTAGATGCACTAATGAATTATTATACCTGATGGTGAGGAAGCGCATTGGATCTTATATGTAATTGATAGGTGGTTTCATCATGGGTTGGGCAACTTAACTGGGGCCCAAGCCCACCAGAGGATCATATTGACACTCCTAGGGGATGCGTTGAGAGCCATGGGACTCCATCATGTGTTAGAGCATCATTTCATGCCATGGGTACCTTCAACACCCTCAACAATCTGTTCATTGCCCCACATTATTCGTGAGATGATGCACTTGGACTAGTGTGCCCTGACCGACTTAGCATATTATGGCAATTGATCCAAGGCCCAGAGGAGGTTTGTCTCACCCTTTAGACATGGGAGGGCAAGCACCATTGTCAAAGCCCTCATCATTGAAGCAACACAGACTTTTCTATCATCAGGAGCCCCACATGATGACTTTCATGGAGACCAAGGGGCCATCCCCTTGTTCGAGATTTATAGAGCCCTCTCTCACATTTTGGCACAAATAGGACTCCATGCGGCTCTCCAATGGCCCTACATCAACATGACATCATCAATTCGGCTAGCATTTGGATGGGTAATTTATAATTTGTGAAAGCTACTTGGTCGGCTTGTGAGATTATAGACACACTTTGAGGGTGGAAAAATATGTTTATACCTCTCTAGAGCCATATTTTTAATTTCCAGCAAAAAATGACAGTAATTAGCCAGAATTTGGTCAGAACATTAAAATGAGAGAAAATAAAATTCTCTCCAAGTGAACAATATTAAAAAAAGGGTGTGGACTTTCCCAAGAAAGGAATCAAATTAAAAAATGTGGAATCTCCACAAATCAAGCAGGAAAAGTCTTAAAAACAAATTTGTTGGTCCAAAAGAGTAGCTAATTACCCAAAAAAATCAATCTTCTAATAAGATGGTCCATGTTAGTTAAGTTGAATGAGAAAATTTCGAGAAAATTGGGAAAATATATTTTTTGGTCCGGGATCAACTCCATCTTCAAGGAAATCGAATTCCTTCATCCAAATAAAGGGACAAGATTAATAGGATGTGGATCAAGCCTTCAACTAATTGTTTTCTTCTAGAATGAAGTCCAATTTGTGCAATTCGTTGGACCTAGCCATTTTCACTTGGAAAGGGATCTAGATCTCTCATTTTTTCTATGAATTGATCTCAAAGCTCCTCATTATTAGGGTTGAGGGAAAGCGCCCCCGCCCTTGAACCCGCTCCTAAAGCACGCTCCTCTCGAGAGCAACCACGGGAGCGCACAGCGACCTCGGAGAGTGCGCTCCCTTAAAAAAATATGCTCCCTATTTTTTCGGGAACGAACTAGGGAGCGTTTGCTCCTTGACTACTCTCATTCGCTCCCAAAGAATTTTTTTTCAGGAGGGAGCGGTAGAGGAGCAATAGCTCCTGCCTTAAAAAATTCGCTCCTCGTGGGTGAAAAGGGCGGGCCACGCGGAAAAGAAGGGAGAGAGGGGAGGGGCCGAAAGAAATAAAAGGCCCTCCTCCCCTCCCATAATTCACCATTTGCATATTAAGAGAGCAAGAGAGGACTTTTGGAATTGGAGCTTGAGTTGAGGAGGAAGATTGAGAGAAAGATTGAGAGGATTGCTTGGGAGCTTGATGAGCTTACAAGTGAGATTGGAGCTTGGGATTGAAGGCTAAAGAGGTAGGATCTAGACTCTAATCTAGCATTTGTGTTTTTTATATGTTCATTGTTTAATGAAAATGTTCTCTTCTCGCTTTCCCATTACCATTCCTCCATTTTATTTCAGGCAAGAAACTATAACTCCACCAAAGTTCAAAGAATCAAAACTTCAAACATCATAGCTATATGGCTTGGATTCTCTTAATGTTGGTTCCTTTTTTTGTTATTATGGGGTTGGAGAGTAGAAGGAGGGTTGATCATGATGAAGAGGATGAAGAAGTGGGTAGTGGTGGAACCTTGGAGAGGAGGTGTACATTGGTGAGAAGGAAGAGGAGAGTGAAGATGATGAGGGCACAAAACGAAAGCAGGCCAAACCCCAATGTGGAAATATGATTCTAGGCTTGAAGGAGGGAAAGCGGGTGGAACCACTAAATTTACATGCCTCTAGTGCGAAAACACTTACACTCGTTCATACACCCGTGGGAAAATGCCATGGGATGAAAATAAACAAATAGGAATGAAAACTTGTGTAAGTGTGTCAGCACAACAAAGGGCCAAATACATAAGGGAAGAGGAGGAACCCCAATATAGATCTAAAATATCAAAGGGTGACTTTGAACATGATAGCCCACAATCACATAGACAAAGAAATCCATTAACATCCTCCCATGGCAATGGATATAGAGGCATAGGAACAAGCATCCCTTTAAGGCATAAAACCATATCGGATTTCCTTGATGAAAGGTGTAGGAATGATGTGGATTCAAAAATTTACCAGTTTCTTTATGCATATGGGATACCATTCAATGTTCTTCGCTCACCTTATTGGCATGAAATGGTTTTTCCCCATTAATGATGCCCCCAAAGGATACAAGAGCCCTAGGTATGACAAGGCTAAAATCGTTGGACTTGATCATGAAAAATAAAAAATAGAACATGCTTCGGGTAAAATGACAAATTCTTGGAATGAGCATGGGGTATCCATTGTATCTGATGGATGGACAAATGTAAAAGGCAAGCCATTGATAAGTGTTCTTACTATGTCTACTAGTGGTGCAGTGTTCCTTTCAGCATATGAATACTCAAGATCGCGAGTGTATTGGGCCATACAATGTCATCCAAGTCATCACTGATAATGCTTCTAATTGTAAGGCAACGGGAGTCAGGACCAGTTATTGAGGATAGATACCCCAACATATTTTGGTCTGGGTGTTTGGTTCACATAATGAACCTTTTGATGCATGATATTATTACGAACAAACACCCTCAATACAAACAAATTGGTGATTTCTACAAGAGAAACAAAAAAAATAATAAAATTTATTACCAATCATAGCAATACCCATGGGCTTTTTTCTTCACACTCAAGTTTGGAGTTGTTGAATATTCCGAAGACTAGATTTTCTAGCTATTACCTCACCTTCAGGTGCCTTTTGAAGGTAAGTGAGTCATTGACTAGCATGGTATCAAGTTAACACTGGCCAGTATTAAAGGACAAGGCTGCAACCGCAGTTGACAAGCAAGGTTTTAAACAGGTGCAAGACACCGCTCTTGATGGTCTTCTTTGGGCACGTGTAAGGGAAGTTTTGCAATTCACCAAACCCATTTATAACATGATTCGTTTTGCAGATACCGATGCACCAATGATTGGGGAGTTGTATGAGCAGATGGATAACATGTTGGGGCAAATAAAATATGTTGTTCAGGAAAAAGATCCCAACTTGTATGCTATTATTCACAATTTTGTGTGCATGATGAAATAAACTTAATGTTCCACTACATGCCTTGGCTTATATCCTTATGCCAAAATACTACTCTCCATATTGGTTGGGAAAACTTGCACCTGGGGGTGGGGTTAGGGCCAAACCCCATATAGATCCAAAGGTACAAAATGGATAAATGAAAGCATTAGACAAGATGGTCCCTGATAGGAAGGAGTGTGCTAATCTGCGTCTTGAATTAGGAAGATACTTCACTAGCACTGGAGTGTTTGGTTCTTTACATGCAATGGAAGATAGGGACAAATTTGATGCTATCACATGGTGGGATGCATATGGCGACCAAGGACTTTTGCCAAATTTGGCAAAAAATGTGCTCTCACAAGTTGTAAATAATTCTTCCGTAGAGAGGTGTTGGAGCACCTACAACTTCATCCATAATGTGAGAAGAAACTGACTCAATGAAAACCGAGCAAAAAGCTTGGTCTATGTGCACTACAACTTGAGGTTATAGAACCATTACTGTGATCGGGCTCGTGAGGATACATCATATACAACTTGGGACAACAACCCAAAAGAAGATAATTTGGAGCATGGTGCTCTGCATTTAGAAAAATTGAAAACAAAACTTTTGAAAGATGATGATGAAGCAACAACAACCATGCCACCCCAACCATCCAGTAGCAGTGCTAAAGTTCCAAGATCTTTGCCTTTACTTCCGTAACCCCCATCTACATCCTCACATGGAGGGCATGTGCCTTTTGGTTTTGGTCATCCAACTATGCTGGAGGAGACTCCTAGACGACTACCACGACCTTATCAGAAATTAGAAATTTCTCGTGGCAATAAGAGGAAGCAATAGATAATAGATTTACTTGTCTTTTTTAGTTTCTAGTAGTTTTTATAACTGTTGACTCTTTCATAATTATTATGATATTTTTTGTAAACAATATATGATGATTTAAGTTTGAAGTTTTAAGTTGGCAATTATAACTCGTTGGTAATGATATATGAATTTGATGCTTGATGAAAGTTGAAAGTTGAAACATTTCATTTCATGTTAGATATTCTTTGTTGTAATGGTTAAAAGTACAACTTTAGTGATCAAAGATGATAAATGTTATATATTGAATTTTGAAAGGTTGAAACTTTAAGATTGACGAATCATGAGACTTGATATGTTGTATGTTACTAACCTGTGGATGTGGTTGATGAAGATTATAACTTCTAGATGAATGATGTTATATGGTTCAATCCATGTTTTTATGCTTTTAATTCATCATTCTACATGCTTTGGTTGACATAAATGCATCAAAGTATATAAAAATTCGCTCCCAAACCAAGAGCTTTTGAAAATGTCGCTCCCCGCTCCCACTCCCAAGTATACTTGTGTGACTAAGGCTTGTTTCTTGCGCATAATTTTAATGTTTTGGCGGCTAATTAGGCTAATTTGAATTAGTGAGGATCATATAAATAGAGTCACTCTCATTTTTGAGAGATCATCATCACACTTGGATTAGTTCTCTTGTAAAGAACTTGCACTTTTTCTTTGGAGCTATTGAAGACTCTTTCAATGCATTTTGATGTGGAAGATGATTTTCTTTTCTTCTTTGGAGCTTCTTCTTGAATGATGGATGGATATATTGCATGTCTCTTTGTACGTGCTTCTTGTTGATGAATTTTTTCTTCAAAAATTGTTTAATGTATGGAATTGTTGCTCTAGAATATGCCAATTTGTGCCCTAATTATTGAAGATTAAATTTGGAAAGCTTCTCTAGTAGATTATTGCATACGTTATCTAATGCAAGGCATGTAATGAATGTTCCTAGTGATTGAATGTCTTTGATTCTTCATGAAACTCCATTATATCTTGAAAAGGTAAATGTTTGAAGTCGGTACATAGGGCATCGATTTTGAGCCTCCTTGGAGGATGTTTTATCTTATCTTAAGAATATTAAGACTCCATCGCCCAAAAGACTAGGCACTAGTCAAAAGATTTTGGTGATCAAACTCCGCTTTCCCTGTGAAATTTTCTTGAATGCACCAACTAGAAATTATTCTCCTAACTGATTAACAGTTTATTTTTTTACAGAAAATATCAATTAACTCACTGATGCATTCTTCAAAAATAAAATACACCGCAGAAGTGAAATAAGGAACTGAGAAATAGATGCACACACATAAAAATAAACACCAATATTTTTGCATTGAAAAGTCCCCAGAAAATCACGAAGGGAAAACCAGTGCAACAGATGAGGGTTTATTTTATTATTATGCAGCAAATTTTGAGAGTAAAATAATTTGGATGCCCAACAGGCAATCTTCTAGCAATCTTCTGGCAAATATCTGGCCAAAATAATCTGGAGATACAAAATATCCTCTACTAAACAAATCGACCTCCTTTATCCTCCTCGATCCTCGCACTACAACTTGCAATTCGCACTGTTGGCCGTAGGTAACTCACACTGCTTCAAAATGGACTCCAAGTGAGGTGTCTTGACTCCCTCTACCTCTGGAAGTGACTCGCTCTGCCTCCTGGAAGCCTATCCGACCTCCGACAATTGAATCCTCTCTCTTCCGGCAACTCGCTCAAGCATTTATGTTTATTTGCATTGGCTTTTGTGGCCCTATTTGGAGATAATTTGGCCTCCTATCTCTTATCCCTCCGACACTAGAGAATCACTAGAAAACTCTTTGGAATTTTGCTCCCAAATTTTTTATTGCCTCCTCTCTTATGCTCTCCTTTTGGCTCAAACTACGCCCTCACTGAAGCTATGAATTGGGTGGCTTGATCTACCTTGCTTACTTGCTCTCAACTGTCTCTCTCTCCATCCCATTAACTTGCTCTTAAATCTTTCACTTGAGTATCAATGACTGAGATCTAATCATTATCAATGGCTAAGATCAATTTGACTCCATTAGTACACTCTTTTGGAAGTCTCTAGAGCACAAGTCGATTTCCTTAATTAATATCCATTGATTAATCAATTTTCCCAAGTTAGACTTAGGCAATTTTTAATTATTGATCAATTTATTTAATTGAGTGGCTTCCAAATGTTTTCTCTCAAAACCTTTTCTGGGTTTTGGAGATCTCATGTTCCTTAGCCTCTCTAGCACCTTAAAGACTAGAACACCTGTCTGATGCTACCCCACTAGAGATTCACTAGATGTCTCTCCGACACTGGAGAATCACTAGAAAACTCTCCGGAATTATGCTCCCAATTTTTTTGTTGTTTCCTCTCTTTGATGCTCTCCCTCTTGCTCAAATTGCGCCCTCACTGAAGTTGTGAATTGGGTGGCTCGATCTGCATTGCTTACTTGCTCTCAACTGTGTCTCTCTTCATCCCATCAATTTACTCTTATAATCTCTCGCTAGAGCATTAATGGTCAAGATCTAATTGTGATTGTTGGCTAAGATCAATTTGACTCCATCGATACACTTTTTTGGAAGTCTCCAGAGCACAAGTCGATTTCCTCAATTAAGATTCATTGATTAATCAATTTTCCTAAGTTAGACTTAGGCAATTTTTAATTATTGATCAATTAATTTAATTAAGTATTTTCTAAGTGCTTCCTCTTGAAACCTTTTCTGGGTTTTGGAGATCTCATGTTCCTTAGCCTCTTTGACACCTTAGAGTCTAGAACACTTGTTCTATGCTACCTCAAATCCGTAAACTAACAATCCCTCTTCACGAGAATGGTGTTATCCACTATACCCATTTGTTGTCTGAAATAAACGAACTTAGCTCTTCCTAGAGCTTTCGTGAGTATGTCTGCAACCTGTTGCTTTGTGGGACATGTTGTAGCTGGACTTCTTCACGCTGAACACAATCTCTAATGAAATGGTATCATAAGCCTATATGCCTCCATCTTCTGGCTGAACAAATTCACTAGCATCTTCTGAAGCCAAATAGATTCACATGTGGCCATGCTAGCCTCCATGTACTTTGCTTCTATATAGCTCAATGCCACAAACTTCCGCTTCTTGCTACACCAAGATACAATCCCTAATCTAACATGAAGCAACACCCAGACATTTTGTTCCGATCATAAAATTGCTTGCCCAATCTGCATGTGTATAACCACATAACTTGGTACCATCATCTCAAGTATACCTTCACCCACTATGCCACACAAATACCTCAGTATATTCCTCGCTATTGTCCAATGCACTCTCTTAGGTCCCACCATAAACTGACTAAGAGTGTTGACCGCGAAGCAAATATCTAGCCTAATGTTGACCAGATACTGAGGGAACCAATGATTCATCTATATTCCTTGCTATTGTCCAATGCACTCTCTTAGGTCCCACCATAAACTGACTGAGAGTGTTGACCGCGAAGCAAATATCTAGCCTAATGCTGACCAGATACTGAGGAAACTGATGATTGGTCTATACAAGGTTGGGTCAACATCCTCATCCTTTGATGCATCGATCTTCCTCTAGTTCATTATCATAGGTGTAGACATAGGCCTACAGTCTTGCATTCTGAAACTCTACAAAATCTCTGTAATCTATCTCCCTTAACCAAGGAATATTTCCACATCCCTCTGCCATAATTCCAAGCCCATCAATCCCAGATCCTTCATGTCAAACTCTACTACTAGGTTCCTCTTGCAGTCCTCTATGACCCTTGATGACCCAGTCAGAAAGAGGTCATCCACACACAACACTAGGATGAGTCGCTCACCATCTAACATCAAATAGTAAAGGTTGGGATCTGCATCACTCTTGACAAATCCCATTTTTTGCAAGTAGCTATCAATCTGACCATACCACGCCTTGGGAGCCTGTTTCATCCTATATATAGAGCTCTCTTCAGTCTCCACACATGTGTGCCCCTCTCATGTGTCTTGAAGTCCTCTGGTTGTTTGATGTATACTTCCTCCTCTATCACCCTGATCAAGAAAGTTGTCTTAACATCAATATGGAGAATCCGCCATTCCATTCGCATTGTTAGAGATATAATGGACCAGATAGAAGTATATTTGGAAACTGGGGTGAAGGTCGCCTCATAATCTATGCCTTCCTTCTGTGCATACCCCTTTGCCATGAACCTAGCCCTGTACTTCTCCATGCTACCATCTGCAACGTACTTGATCTTATAGATCCATCGAGAGCCCACAACTGACCTATCCATAGGTCTTGACACTACCTCCCAAATATCGTTAGTCATGAAAGAGCTATACTCCTCCACCATGGCATCTACCCACACCTGATGTTGTGCGGCCTCTTGATAGCTGGAAGGTTCAACAACCTGTACTGCCAAGGTTGGGTAACTGTCTGGGTGTCTGTATTCTCTCCTATTCGTCCTAGGAGCTCATATGAACTCCTTTGCATCCCTCAATGTTTGACTAACTTCCCAGCTGGTTCGACCACTAGTGGTGGGACCATAGTATTCAAAACCGATCAGTTCATTATCCCTGGCCATCAAACCGATTGAAAAACCTGGTTCTCTAAGTGACCCCACTGGTTTTTTGGTTTGACCGGCCATAAACCCGTCAGTTTATGATGGAACCGACCAGTTTTCCCATAAACTGAACGGTTTATTGCCAAGCCAGCTACGGACCCTACAAAATGCAATTTTGTGAATTTTTATGCCATTTTGAGGGAAATTTGGGGTTGTTTCCCTCAAAAAAACACCCTCCAAGAAAATCACGCCTCCCCTTTGATTTGCCTCACACATCTCAACCCTAGCAATACTTGCAATCAATGTTAATGTTAAATTCTTAAAGTAAAAGTGACATTTCCTTTATTTTTCATTTTCATTCTTTTACTTAAATTTTTAACACTACCATGAAATGGCTCAAGATGTTTGTGAGCGGTTTCGACCTCATTGGATTTCATATGGAGAAACTAGAATTTTAGAGTTCACTCAAAATTCAACAGACTTAATGGGTTTAAAGATTTCATGGTTCGGGGGTTTGCGATGTTTTCATTTGATTCTATCATGTGTGAGGGTATGAGATTAGAATTTGATCAAGAGCATGAAGCCCTTTAAGAACCTTGATGTTGGTGGCATTGATTTTTGAACTTTGTTGATGTTGGTGGTATTGATTGTTGAACTCCTCTACCATGGCCTTAACAAGAATGTACCCTTCACTCAAAGGAAAATAATTGGTTAGGCATGCTAAGCTTTTTCTACCACATTATAAGGTTGAGGAGATGAACCCTTCACTCAAACCAAAATCATTGGTTAGGCATGTTAAACTTTTTCAATTTCTATCATATTATAAGGTTGAGCAATCCAAGTCTGAAGACTTTGAGCTAGATGATGTTTATGTATCTTTTGCTCATGATCCCATTTTTAGTAGCACTGAATCAATGATGAGTTTCAAGAGTGATCATGTTAATCAATTATTAGTAGTTCTGATGTCCATTTTTGCTACTACTACTACTACTATTGCTAAGGTTGCAGAGGAGTTTTAGGAGCCCTCAAACACTGAGCCAGATTATTTATGTAGCTCATGTTGATGATCCCTTGTCTAGTAGTGGTGATGAGTTTGATCATGATGAAGAGTGATCATGTTGATCACTGATATGTAGACTTGTAGTCGGCCAGTGACCCAATAGCTTATAGCATTGTTTTTGGACATTAGAGGCCATTTAGAGACTCATTGATTATGTATTTTGTTGCTAGTATGTATTGCACTAGTGCCAATTTGATATATTCACCTTTGTATGATATATAGATGAGAAAACTTTGCAATTTTATCTCCATTGGTTTGGAATCATGGTTTTAAATCTTAAAAATAGTTTTTTTCATTAAAAGCTAATTATTTCATGTAACTTTTTAAAGACTGGTTCATTGAGATTTGACGAGTCCCAGTTTGATAGGTGGACCGGTCTGGTCACTAGTTTCGGTTTTGAATACTATGGGTGGGAGAATTGACTAATGGAGCTCCTACTGCTGGCATCACTTTGAACAACTAATGAAGCTCTTGCTGCTAGACTAATGGAGCTTCTACTGGCTCACTTTGAGCAACTGCTGGCATCTCGTGAGATCTCTTCAAGGCCCTATCCTCCTATTGTAGCGGCTACAACCACCCTCCAAAATTTTGGCCTGCACCAATTTCGAAGCCTCCCTTGAAGAGTTTCACTTGATGACTGCACCCACTCAGGTTCACTTCGTGAGCTCGTGTGAGTCTTTACATTCGCCTTACTTGTCTATTGCACTCAAGTCTCTGCATGTTGATGTCTAAGTCATGCTTGCGACCATGTTTTGGTTATGCTCAAAGTCTTCGCTTTGTATGTGTTTGTTTTGTTTGCCATGAAAGCATTTTTCGCACTCACACACAGAGTCACATTCATTGTCGCACAAGCGTCGTCTCGATCATGAATGATCAATCACAAGTGTCGCGCTTGTCGCTCGCACCGTCGGTCAATCATGTTGAACATGTGTGTCTGGATGGTTTGGTCGTTTCGTCGTCAAGTCATGCGAGTGTGTGTTCGTATGATCACCTATGCATCTTTCGACTGTTCACACACTTAGTCATTTTTGTTGCAGTTCTGACGACCAGACTCCTCATTGACAGCCAAACCATCACCCTGCTTTCGACTTGATCGACTGTCAACCAAAACAACACAGAAACACCAAGCTAGTTATGTCAAGCTGCGTTGCCCACAAGCAGCTCAAGTGGCACTCATGCTAGCCACCCGAACAGCCGACCGACTATTCATCTCAGAAATTGCGCAGTGCTCATGAGCAGGTCTCCCGCTGCCCATCAGTCAGCTTAGCTCAGAAATTGCGCAAAGATGATCAACAGGCTAGCCTCCCAGCCTTAGTGCATTTTTTCCAGCCAGCAGCTCCCAGCAGCAAACTGCCTGTTCCCTCCAGGAATTGCACAGTTTCTGCTGCCAGTGACTGAGCAGCCAACTAGCAATTCCCTCTGGGAATTGTGCAGTTCTGGCTGCCATTGACCCCAGCAGCCAATTGGCAATTCCCTCTCGGAATTGCGCAGTTTTGGCTGCCAGTGACCCTAGCCAGCAGATCTAGCTGCTAGTGACCCCAACAACCAACTGGTAGTTCCTTCTGGGAATTGCACAGATCTGGCTGCCAGTGACCCCAGCAGCCAACTAGCAGTTCCCTCTGGGAATTGTGCAGATATGGCTGCCAGTCTCCCGGGCAATTCCCCAGAAAAATTGCGCAATCCCTGCCTGCTGACCCCTCATGCAGCTTGACCTATTCCTTTGGAAATTTGCGCAAATTTGGCTGTCTAGCCCCTGTTGACCGTTCATTCCAGAAAATGCGCAGAGTATGCCCGCCTTGCCTTCTAGCAACCTGGACTATCCCTCCCGAAATTTGTGCAATGTTGCCTCTTAGCCGAGCTAGACATTGTAGTTAGTCACTGTCAACTCATATTGTCCGTCTCCATCCTTCAGTGACTCTTGCACAGTTTTCATCAACAATTGCCCAAAGCCATCATCCCGCATCACAACCCTGCGGCCTCTCCCTGTCACCAGCATCCGAATGATCATGTGTCATGGTAGACTAGGTGGTTTTGGATTTGATGTCGTCTCGTCATGAGTGATTGCAAGTATAGGTACACCAACAAACATGTCAAGACGGCGAACGAACAAAGCATGCGAAACAGACGAACACAACGAATATGCACCTTCGCAAACAAGTGAACCTATCAAGCCTTCCAACATGAAAGCAAGGAACAACATGCAAGAGCTTCATCAAGCGAACCAAGGACCATCAAAGACTCCGCGCACTTCGCCAAGCAGAGGTGAAGCTATGATACACCATGAAGACATCCATCACTTAGCAGTGTTGTAGCTCGACATGCACTCCAACAGCAACATCAATGTACCAACATTGTCTTGTCAAGTCATGAGTCATGTTGCCCACATCTCCACTATGAGCTTGTCATCAATCAATATGATGTAACGTGGAAGTCCAAGAGACCCACTTGTTGAACATGGAGTCACGTAAGTCAGAAAGTCATGGAAGTCGAACGGTCATGAGGGTAGTCGAACAGCCACAAGGGTCAGTTTCACCCTTGGCTATAAATACCCCACTCATTTGTACATGAAAGGACTTTTCACCTCAGCTCCTCCCACATAGCCAAGAGAGTCTGTAATCTTTTCTTTGAGGAGTAAGTAGTGGCTCCAACGCCCCGCTGATGGGGTTAGTGATGTATGGTGTAACGATGTGTCTTGGAACTTTCACTTAATTCAGAAGCTTGTTAACAAGCCAACACATTTTCATACATGTATTGTATTCAATGTGGAAAAAGTCGAAGTCGGGATTAATTCGGCAAGGGTCCAAAAGTTGAAAAACTCGGCAAAGTCGGGAGTTTTTCGAAAAAGTCGGCAAAAAGTCGGCAAAATTAAAAAAATACAAAAATATTCATTTTTAAAAAAATCCGGACTTTTTCAATAAAATCCAGACTTTTTCAATAAAATCCCGATTTTTTCAATAAAATCCCGATTTTTTCAAAGAAAAAAAAATCATTAAAGAAACTACCACGATTTTTTGGAAAAAGTCCCGATTTAATCCCGACTTTTTCGATTTAATCCCGATTTTTTCGTTTCTTAAAAAGTCGGCAAAAAATCGGCCGATTTAATCATTTTCTTGAAAAAATCGCGTTTTGGGGAATAAATCCCGATTTTATCGGGACTTTTTCCACACTGATTGTATTTGTTGTAAGACTGATCTTTAACACTTGTAATGCATGTTGCTTGAACCATGTGTTCTACATCTGAACTGATTCATTTGTTGTAATGCATCATCTATTAATGGAAATGTGTTGTATATCCTGTTAATGTTGTCTCGTCCATGTCGACTGCTTTGCCGGTCATCAGACAAACCTTTCACATGAACCTTGCTGTAACAACCGTCGTACTCATCTCGGATTGATCTGTGAGTGTTGTGTGTGTTATCTTACCTTGTATGTTGTGACAGTCGCATCCGAGTGGACTGCTCTACCGGAAGCTGTGCATGTCCTTTGTGTTGTGTGTTCCTAACCGAGATGGGACTGATTCCTTTCAACCTGGAACTCACCTTCACTCTCTTCCCCCATAATGAAAGAACCATTGACACAAGTACACTTACAGTCACTAGGCACACGGACCTCACTTCCCGAAGACAAAGCAGACCACTCTCCTGTGCTGACAAGCAAAAGTTGAGTCAAATCCTTAAGACAATGGCAATCGGGCCATCATACTGGATAGGACTCCCATACCAAATGGTGTGAGGTCTAGTTGGGACTTCATACCGGGGTGATCCCCTGAATGTTGGCGGGTACAACACCATCAACATTTCTGGCACTAGAAGGAGGGCTTGATGACAAGCAGTGTCCTCTCATCCAGTTTTGAACCTTTGCATATCTTTCATGGAGTCTTGCATTCTTCTTCCCCCGAGGTGTTTTTCAAATCGTGAAGATGTCTCCATCTCGGGGAAGCTTTTCAATCTCTTGTCCACTCACATGTATGATGGTGAAGGCGAAGTGGCCTGGCCTGAGCACTTATATAACTTTCTTTCCATGATTTATGAGGAAGATGAGTTTACTGACGAACAGGCCAGTTTGCTACTCGCATACACACTTCACGAATCTCCATTTCGTTGGGTGCTCAGCCTACCAGATGACACCATGCACTCATGTGAGCACTTTTGTGATCTTATTGAAGACACGTTCTATCATTTTGATCCAGACCATCTTGACCGAAAACTGTTACAGCAACAGAGGGCTCCGCATGAATCCATTATTGATTTTTGGCAATGCTTCCGTGACTTGCAGTTTCAAGCTCTGAGGAGCCAGATGAAGTTCGCTTATCTTTGGGACCGATTCGAGTACTGTCTTAAGAAATCTTCCCGTCCCAAGAAGAATCTTGATGTCAAGCCTCGCTCAACCTTCTTCGTTGATGGAACTGAGCAATCCCATGTGGAAGCCGACACTGTCTCAATGGACTGTTCGCCACCCTCTCATTCAACAGTTCCACCATCGCCCAATGATGTTGAGGATCATGTTCACACATCTGTTCACCCTTCACACCCTCCCAACATCACTCCACTCAATTTTCATGCAGAGTTGGTTGTGAGTCCTTCGAGTTCCCATATGCATTCTTTTCTTCAACCTTCGTCTTCACACTCAAGTGTTCCTCCGGATGATGTTGTCTTGTGTTCGTCCATTTCGAACTCTTCACTTGTTGTGAATGAGGAACAACCCACTAACGGAGTTGGTGTTGCACAACCAACATGCGTTGTCATTCATGAAGAGTATGAGTGGGAGCTTGAACATCAACACTTAGCGAAAGATGATTCCCTTCTGTACGCGCCCCCTCCGTTCTTTCCTAGCTTCTTTGGTGAACCTGCCATCCATGATTTTGCATGTGTGTCTTCATCCATGAATACACACTGTTGTCGCGCGGATTGACACGACAACGCTCAGACCGGGGGCTGTCACTCTGATCCCCGATCCCTCCGTTTAAGCCTGTCTCCCGCGGCTAAGGGGGGTAGTCCCTGTGAGATGATGAGACCAACTGTCGACCAATTGGTTGGGAGACACGAGACACGATTAAAATAAGCACTAAAATGATTTGATTAATTTAGCGGACCAGTGCCTTAAGAGATTGTTATTAGAACGATTACTTGTTAGATGATATAGGAAACATAAACTGTGAACAGCAATCATTTGTCATCAGCTAAATCACAATGCTCTTAAAATGACCAAAACGATGTCCAACAATTGAGAATTTTGAAAGATGAATGCTTTAAACCACCACGAATCATAAACCATTAACCAGATATCATATTCGCATCTCGACTTGAAAATTTTAGATCTCAGCATGAAAGATACGACAATTCCCGAAAATGACTGGATCTGACGAAGAGAAAATTTTCCAAAATTTTTTTTTAATATTTTTCCAATTTTTTTTTTTTTTTTTTTTTTTAATCTTTTTTCAATTTTTTTTTTTCAATATTACAAAAATGAAAATTAAAAAAATCTATTCTAAAACTAAATTAAACTAAAACTAAACTAAACCAAAATAAAATAAGTCCCTTTTTTTTTTTTTTTTTTTTAAACCAAACTAAATCAAAAATCAAAAATCTAATTAAAATAAAAAAAATTCTAATTTAAAACTAATTGCTAAATCTAAATTCTAAAACATAAATATTTTTTTGCTTTTTTATGAATTTACATCAAAATGAAACTAAAAAAAAAAAAAGAATTAACATTTAAAAAATAAACTACGTAACTATCCTAAATTTAATTAAAAATGAAATCTAAAAATTCACGTTAACCCCTTTTTATTATTTTTTATCAACGTATAAAAATCTAAGTTAAATTTACACCTAAGAGTAAATAGAAATCTATATAAAAAAAACTATACAAAAGCTAAAACTAAAACAAAAATGCACTACGCTAAATAACAAAGGGTCGAAAATTTATGAGAATGAAAAACGCGTGAACCCTCAGCTATGCATCATATAACCTACGCTGTTACGCTGTTATCATGAGAGAAACCAAAACGCATCAGATCGGAAATGGGAACAGAGAAGCCCTAGCCGTCGAAGGAAACAAAGACAAAACGCATTACCGCTATACCAATACGCATTACCTTTTCAGAAAATGGATCGATATTACCGTCTGCCCGATGAAGGGAATAGGCCTGCTGCCGGCGCGAATAAGTTCGATGCCCACGCAAATGTTTGGAGATGATAACCCGTGAAATACATTACCTGAAGACGGCAGCGAGGGTAAAACAGTGCGAAACTCACACCGGGATCATTCACGCACAGGTAATGACGGAACAGGCGTTCAATCGGTGAAGGAGCTTTAACGTTTCTGATGCCACAGGCCGTCGACGGATCCGAATTGGAATGGTAACCCTGGAGCCTTCACACAGTAAAGCCACCACACCACAGCTGATCTCCCTGAAGTTATGCGTATCACCTGAGAAAAGAAAGCGATTGAACGTGCTCCCTTTCGAATACGTTGAGTAGTTTCTTCTGTCGGCGGAGATGTAGAAATACGCAGGTGGAATTGCAGGTGCAAAGGGCGGGACGTGTTTGCTGTCTGGAGGAACGATGAGACCCAAAAATGTATGCCGAGGACTGAAGCTGGTGGCTTTGATGCAGTCAGCCACATTTCATCATTTTTTATTTTATTTTATTTTGATTTGCAGGTTCTGGCCTTCCTCTGCTGACGGCCTTAGCACACCGATATGTAAATGGATCGCCCAGAAAAGCTCAGTGCTGTAGCTCAAATTCGCTGATCAGGGACCGTGAAGCTCAAATTTGTCTGTCAATGATGGATGCTGATAGTATGAACAATAGCAGATCTCAGAAACTGATATTGATAGAATCAGCGTAAAACTTTTCTCAGATCTGGCCAGGACAGCAGAACAGCCTTGATAAACCCTTGGATACTTAAGAAATCCTGCAACCTGAAACGATGAAATCACCCAAAAATAATATGTACATAACACAAAAATCAAAACCCTAATGAAAAATTTGTAACCCTAAAGCAAAATTTTCAAAACCCTAGATTAGCTGATTAATGTACAGATTTTGGCCCTTTAACAGCCAGATCCACCAATATGCACAGAAATATTTAAAGAAACAGAAAATTCAGATTTTCACTGTGATGGAACTCAGAAAAAATATCTCATGCAAATCAGATAAATAAACCGAATGATAGACCCAGGATCAAATCCAACTGGGCTCAGCAAAAAATGCTTGCGGGAGTTGGCTGGTTCAGCCGAGAACTTCCCCGAACGCCCACAAAATTTCCTTCAATGATGTTTTCTGCACAGCTCAAAACAACTGTCAATAAAGAGGGCAAAAATGCTGTTAGATCTTAGGAAGTAATGGAGATACCTGCCATTACTTCAGAAACCCTAACAGCACCCAAACCCCAGCAAGTGAACAAGATACCTGTGCTCACAATACTCTACAAAAAAGCTATTATTAACGGCTGAAAATAACATATGCAGAAAATGAAACAATCTCACAGCATTTTAAGAGAGTAACACCAGCAAGATATGGACCCCAAAGTCTTCTTTTATTAACCAGAAACAGATTTACAAGAGAGCTTCTTCAGTATCTGACTCACAGATCGAATGATCTGAACTGACCCCTAGCACCCTACTTAAAGGAAATGACTCCAACGGCTAGTTCGAGTGATCCGTGTAGAAATGATCTCGACCGTTGATGAGGATCAAGACATCTCTTGATCTCATCCGTCGATTTATTCACTTAAAATATTATTATTTTATTAGTTAGGGTTTTTGCTTCATTTTTAAATTTTTTTTTTTTATTATTTATTATTTATTTCATTTTTTAATTTTTATTTATTTTATTATTTTATTATTTTTATTCATTTTTAAATTTTTTAATTCATTTTAAAATGGATCATCGAACTAAGCCTTCGGAAACATCACCTAGGACCTAGGACTTAGGACTCATGAGGGGATTTAAAACATTTTTCGACCCTCAGGACACATTACATCATGACTTTTACAATTTACATCTTAAGGGAGAAAACCCTTTAACATAGACCCTCACAAATCACCCAGTTCTGCGACACAACTATAATCTAGCAGATCAACACACTAGGATTTTCCTAAAATTCCAATGACAAAATCAATCCCGGCTTTGGGGTCAGGTTTGAAGGAAAACTCTGCCGATCCGTGGATCGGTGAGACGAAAAACCTTCCGGGACGTAGATTATCATCAGAAAGTTAGGTCCCCCTAGGCAAAATACATACATGACTCATGTCTGCTAAGATTATTTACAATCAATACATGCAGACTGGGTTTACAATCAAAAAGATCAAGTTGCTGATGATGGGAGGATGGCACGGACATGCTGATCAGGTGCTGCTCCTTTCTGTCAAGAAAAAACGGGGTGCACTGCATGGGTAGTTGACCAGTAGAGGTCAACACACCCATTCTTGATCACTCGCATGACTCACCAAATGTTAGTCCATCATTTGAAAACGGAGAGGATAAGTCATTCATTGAAAATCCACTTGATCTTTCATCTGCTCTTTCCGGAAAGTAGAGGGTGAACATCCTTCCTTCTCATCTACCCCTTTGTGTGATTCATCAAACCATGAGGCTGTCGACCAACATCCTGAATTTTCTGATCTTGGTTGTTGTGATCTCTTCACTTCATCATCCGATCATGGTGTTGATTCACTCGTTGTTAATCCACTTAAGCCACTGGTCTACGAAGATCTATCTGTCAACGAAGTCGAAACCCCACAGACTGTCGAGGCACTTCAGCCCGAGCTAATGGTTATGTCAGGCCCTCGTTGTCCTGAGGTTGGTTTCACTTCTGATCAGGAAATTGTTCAATCACCCAAGGCTCCTCATCACCCATCTGTATGCATTGAAGATCCATCTCACACACAAATCACACTTCCTCCACTCGAACTGCATGATCTTGTTGCTCATGAATTGGAGGAATCTTACATTGCAAGCACTCGTTCGCGATGCAATTTATCTTTGTTTTTCTTGTTTTCTTACATGTCACAGTCAAGAGTGTGTTTATGCTTCAAAGTCGCACGTAGTGTCACACAACAACATGACAAGTCAACAGACTGCCCGTCATGCACTTGTACTCACTTATGTCATGTGGGAAATTTGACACACGAAGTGTGGCTGTCTTCATTGTTATATCTTTCTTGCCCACTAGTTCACACAACTGGGTTGCTCGCGGGCCAAGCCTTTACCAACATGTGTCAACCAATGCACCAGTGGCTGCATTGGAAATATCACTTCACGTGATCGGGCACATGCACGTTAGCTTAGGAGTAGGAGTAGTGTTTGTTTTCAGTTTGCTTGCTGCATGCTTGTTTGCTTTCTTGCTTTGCATGTTTGTTTGTTTGCTTACTTGCTTTTCTTTCGCTTTAACTTCTACTTCTGCTTTGCTTTGTTTGTTTTTCTTGCTATTATTGTTTACATTCATTTTGTTTGCTTGATATATTACTATTTTTGTTTCCGGAAATATGTGCTGCCAACTACTATGTTCTGGCTTTTGAATAGAGTATGTGGCTGAGATAGGAAGAGACTTGTGACACTGTAGCACTTGGCCAATCTTGTGTTCGTCTTCTCTGTGCTTGGTTACAACCTTCGGTCGATGAAGTCTTGATGGAAAATACGAACCGTCTGCAAGGGAAGTTTTGGTCCAATTGTGAACCTGTGTCCACACTAGGAAGCCCCATGCCTGTACTCAGCCTTCTGCTTTGTGTGTTGAAGCTAATCAAATTAGCAGAAATGGAGAAGGAGAGAAATATAAACGAGCAAAACTATGTCAAAGGTCTTACATGCTTCTTTGAAGGAACAACCTCTTCTGCTCTCAATAAGTCGGGATCCCTCTTCTGCCCCAAAAATAAATAAGTGCCTATGCACAGTTCTCTTAAAAATACAAAGGCGAAAGAAGAGAAAGGCTTCCTGTGCAGAGAGGTGAAGCATGCAACTCCACTGGGGTACTGACCAAGCTCGCTAGCAGTGGAGCAATGTGTGTGTTCCTGCGTGACTCTGCCGGGGTACTGTCCAGGCCTACTGGCAGTAGAGCAACACCAGAGATGAAAACTTATACTCTGAAAATCTTCAACTCGTGAGTTAACTACCCTTCCCGGATTCGAAACACTCACATCTAAGCTGAACTTTTGATTGTGTTTGACTGAGTCGGCAAAGGGTGAACCACGTATGTCCATGGGGTAAGTGGGGAAACTGAAGGAACCTACAAAACAATTCAATACTCCCCGAAAGACCAAGGCCCTGTGCTAGCAATGAACCGAAACAGAGAAGCTGGAGTTCTACCAGCATGTCACCAAGTGTTGTAGCGGCTACAACCACCCTCCAAAATTTTGGCCTACACCAATTTCGGAGCCTCCCTTGAAGAGTTTCGCTTGATGACTGCACCCACTCGGGTTCACTCCGTGAGCTTGTGTGAGTCTTTACATTCACCTTGCTTGTCTATTGCACTCAAGTCTCTGCATGTTGATGTCTAAGTCATGCTTGCGACCATGTTCTAGTTATGCTCAAAGTCTTCGCTTCGTATGTGTTTGTTGTGTTCGCCATGAAAGCATTTGTCGCACTCACACACGAAGTCACATTCACTGTCGCACAAGTGTCGTCTCGATCATGAACGATCAATCACGAGTGTCGCGCTTGTCGCTCACACCATCGGTCAGTCATGTTGAACATGTGTGTCTGGATGGTTTGGTGGTTTCATCATCAAGTCATGCGAGTGTGCGTTCGTATGATCACCTAGGCATCTTTTGACTATTCACACACTTAGTCATTTTTGCTGCAGTTCTGATGACTAGACTCCTCATTGACAGCCAGACCATCACCCTACTTTCGACTTCATCGACTGTCAACCAGAATAATGCAAAAACACCAAGCTAGTTATGTCAAGCTGCGTTGCCTGCAAGCAGCTCAAGTGGCACTCATGATGGCCACCCAGACAGCTGACCAGCTGTTCATCTCAGAAATTGCACAATGCTCATGAGCAGGTCTCCTGCTGCCCATCAGTCAACTCAACTCAGAAATTGCGCAGAGATGATCAGCAGGCCAGCCTCCCAGCCTTAGTGCATTATTTCCAGCTAGCAACTCCCAACAATAGACTGCCTATTCCCTCCAGGAATTGCGCAATTTCTGTTGCCAACGACCGAGCAATTAATTGGCAATTCGCTTTGAGAATTGCGCAATTCTGGTTGTTAGTGATCCCAGTAGCCAACTGGCAGTTCCCTCTGGAAATTGCACAGATCTAGCTTCCAGTGATCCCAATAGCCAACTGGCAGTTCCCTCTAGGAATTGCGCAGATCTGGCTGCCAGTGACCCCAGCCAACTTCACGAAACTGCTTCTTTCGCTTCTAAGCCTCTGATCTGATCAACAATGCTCTGATTCCATGTGAACTTTCCTTGAATGCACCAGCTGGAGATTATTATCCTAACTGATTAGTAGTTTATTTGTTTACGACAAATATCAAATAACTCATTGATGCATTCTTCACAAATAAAATATGTTGTGGAAGTAAAATAAGGAATTGAGAAATATTTGCACACACATAAAAATAGACATCAATATTTCTGGAATAAAAATTCCCTAGAAAAAACCCAAAGGAAAAACCAGTGTAGTAGATGAGGGCATATTTTATTATTATGCAACAAATTTTGAGAGTACAATAATCTGGATGCCCATTTGGCAATCCTTCGACAAATATCTAGCCAAAATAATCTAGAGATCCCAAAAATCCTTTGCTAAACAAATCAACCTCCTTTATCTTGCTCGAACCCCACACTGGCTAGTCGCACTGCAACCTAGAATTCAAACTACTAGCCTTGGGTAACTCGCACTAATTGGAAATTGGCTCCAAGTGAGTTGTCTTGCCTCCCTCTGCCTCTGGAAGTGACTTGCTCTACCTCTTGGAAACTTATCTGACCTCTAGCAACTGAATCCTCTCTCTTCCAACATTCGCTCAAGCATTTATGGTTATTTCACTGGCTTCTGCAGCTATCATGTCCCTATTTTTATTCTTCTTCATAGTACTACCACGGTGAATTTCCAGGGTAGGGGATGGCCAGGTCAATGGAGCAGGTTTATGTCATCAGGGGCCCCGATGGAGTTTTTATGGGATTTGATGGCATTCGCTTGGCATAACCCATCATCTGCACAGTTTTCCTTTTGTTCCATCACATTCGACAACTTTAAAAATCAACATTATTATTGGGCATAGTTTAATTAATTATGCTCGATGTGGCATTCCAGGGAGATTAATTGATGGAACACCTCAGTGTAATAGCTCGTTGGAACTGGAACAAGAAGATCTACAGGATTGGATGCTAAGAAGAGACTTCCAATGGCCGAAAATAGTATGGTGGGCGATTTTCCATTTTCCTTAATTAAAAATGACTTTAATTAGTCATTTAATTAAGAAAAAATAATTAATTGGAGAAAAATGGTCAAAAGTGACTTAAGTGAAGTAAAATAAAATTAAAAGGTCACTTGATAAAGTCAATGGAAGAGCTTCTAGAATAATAATAAAATAATAAAATAAGATGCTTCTAGAGGCTTGGAGATCTATCCATGAGATCTATAAAAGAGGACGAGAAGGTCATTTGGAGATATCTTGGAGTAGAGTATTTTCTTGTGGAGAGGTTTGAGAACCCGGTTCTCTACTTCAACAATAGCCCCAGGATAGAAACCCTCGAGTGATTCAGTGAGAGTGGGCGAGCACCCATCTCTTCCCTTGATGGATCCATTCAGGGTTCACGGATTGCAGTTATTTGATTTTCAGTTTGTTTTGGGAGGCCCATTGCACCATTATTGTAGATCTATTTGTGCCCAGTTTTATCTTAGCTATCTAAGCTATTTTATTATTCCAACATGTAAAAACCCAGTTTATATATTATAATAAAGCTGAGATTGTTTTTGCTTACCGTGTTATAGAATTACATGCATTTTACATGGGAATCTTCTATTTATGAGTATAAATTTTATGTTCAGGGTTTGTTCCAAATTTTCTTCATTTGGGACATTACAGTGGTATCAGAGCCTTGGTCTTGGCTCAGCCTAAGGGTTTTATGCAGATCGAGTTATCTTGTTGAAGGTGCCAAAAGAATATTATTTCTGGAGAAACCAAGATCAAATTTTTCTATTTGTTGGAAAAATTCATCATGGACGTGAGCTATTCTACAAAATCTTATTCCTAAACATTCCTCAAACTCCTTTTAATTTTGTTGGCTGCTTAATGGTTGTGCGACAAATTGAGCCGTCCATCAAAATTATTAAAAAGAAGGACGCATCATATTATGGCGTTTATCAAAGTCTGAAGGCTCAATAAATTTGGTCAAATTTTATTATTTCGGTAGATTATAGTAGGGAGCGCATCATTCATTCAAAACGACCATTATTATTATTTGAGGAAGCCGTGGATCAATTTTTCTAAGAGGCCGCAAGTCAAATTGGTCGCAGAGTAATTGCAACACTGTGCGTCGCCACACTCCAAGAGGGCTTGATTCACTTGTTGAGTCTACCACGAACCAAAGAAGGACGTAATACATTAAGTCAATTTCTTATCCAGAAGACCGAGTTGATGCACGCAGCTCGCCACCCTAATTGTTACGTGCATGCACTGCGTGGAGCTGGTGGGCATACTGATTTATTTGGTTGGATTTGTGAACAAAAAGTTCCGACAATAGTCAGCAGACATGTTGGTGGATCGTGGGATAAAAATCCGATCACATGGGTTGCACTGTTAACACAATTCATAAACCAGGCTAGAATTTTAAACAACGGGAAGGAGAAAGCATCCTGTGAAGTTGATGTTGACATCAAAGTTAATTTTGCCATCGCACAGTAGATTGTGGGCTCTAAGTGAAAGCCGCATTTCTCTAACCGACTCGAGTATCACGTTGGTTATATTTTCATAATTCTTCACGTCGAATATCAACTATGGATTATTTGAAAGTGGCTCAAACTTATTCGCTGACGTGGTGGGGGTCCAACCTTGCTGCTCGTTGGAGCAAAATTGTGGTCAATCACACTACAACACAACAATGAAGGTGTCGACTTTCATAACAATCCTAGGATCGAGCCGCCGCCAAAACTGTGATCCGCAAACCTGAGAGCATAAGGGTATGTGTGCACTTTGTGGAAAATCAATGGATCATCAGCGTGTAGAGTCTGAGTGCGTACAACAAGCAAAGAGTATTGTTGGAGCGTTGGCAACTTAGTATGGTGCAGAGGCACAATGGGTGACCAACCACCTTCGAAAAATCAAGGATCCGCCTTCGAACAATTTTTCCTGAAGCCCAAAACAAAGGAGTTTCCATTATAATCGTGTTTATTGAACGTTGATTCGTGAATTGTAACAGCTCAAGAGGGATTTCATGAATGAATCTTCGCCATCTATAGCTCGGTCGAGACATCTAGGGGTCGGACTTCGTAGAGGAAATTTCGAGCATGTATCTTCCCGCGGTTGAACGATAAGCAAGGACTTGTGTACAAAATGGAGGATGGACGAGACCATTGACTTGCAGAGGCCGTGAACCATCAACAATCTTTGTGCAAGCCGAGACAGAATTTTCAGAAGGTCGATTTCTTTTTGAAGGAGTCGGTTAAAGCAAACCACATTGCTGTAAAAAGGTCAATTGTGCATGCACATTGTGATTTGGGCGTTGCAGCAGGGGATCTTTAGATTCCTAGTGGAACACTCCAGGTTCATGATATGTTGCTTAAATTATTTCTGTTGTTGGAATTCAATATTCTGCTCTCAAAATGTCCAACGAATTATTTGCTTACTATCTAATCACAAAGGACATCAATGAATAGTTGTATTGTTGTGATAGAGTGTTGCTTAGGGTTTAGGGTTTGGCATTGTAGTTAAAAATCTTATAACTGTTGACACGTTAAGTTATGGAGTGAGCTTCTTTTGCTAGGGTCACATAGACATATTAGGCTGAGTTATTTTGATATGTTGTTAATGAAGAATCACTATTTAAGGCTGTATGCTTTTGATGTAATATGTTGTTGGTTAGGTTATTACGTCATAACTAAGTGTTGAGCACACTGTTGAGTCTTATTTGAGTATCCTTGGCCATGTCTAATATCATAAGAAGAGTTTGTGTTAGTTGAGTTCACCTTGATGCCATTGATGCAAAGGTGTATAACTATTTGTCAGTAGCTAGTGAAGTGTCTCATTAGCCTTCTAAATATTGCTAAAAGTTGTGTTGTGAGTTGAGGAAAGTCTACGAGTCAAGTCATGTATAAAAAAACTTGATGAACTTACCATCATTAAACAAACATGGATAAAACTTTCATAAACTCTCTCAAGGAACCAACAACAACAAACCCTTCTCAAACGGGCTCTATGTCATTCTTCAAAAAAAACAACCAAGAGATGCGCAGGAGGGGCAAGAAATAGGACACAAGATTTATGCTCTTGGGATAGATTTGAAGCACATGAGCGTCACATGGAAAGTTCTCTTCAAAATTGATGAACTAGATGCCCTCCTTTCCAAAGTGAGCCAGTTAGAAAGGAAGAAACTTATTGGGGCTCTAAAACTAGCTATGCTTGCTCTCATACAACACAAGTTCTTAGAGGAACCTTGTGAATGGGTTAGACTTCCAGTTGCTTCTTGTCTTAATAACATCACGAGACTAACTGCCCCTATAACTCCTTACAATGATGATGTTATGAGGGGAGTTTTTAAACTGATGATAGAAACTTTCCGAGACTTGGACAACAGTGTAGGCTCTACCTTTGGGAAGACGCTTGAGATTTTAGGAGTTATGGCCATGACTAGGACTTATGAAATCATGTTTGATCTAGAGTGTGATGGTTTGATTCAGCATTAGGAAACATCATCCTCACACAGTCATGACACACATGCAGTCCATCTTGTCATCATGTATGAGAGGCCATGATGTCATTTGTCAGGAGTTGTAGTCTCAGTTGTTATCTGTTGGGAGGAGAGAGCAGTTGGTTTCACCTATTGCTTATGAGCTAGCCAAAAGGCTGGTTGAGCAGAACATCGGGTTGTTTAGGAGACAATTGACCAAGGAGGAGCTACTCAGGTTTGGTGGATCATGCAGGAAGAATGAGCTGAGGAGGAAGGGACTTTTCTTCATCTGCAAAGGACCTTAGGGACCTGACCACTCATGCTTGAGTGACACTGAGGAGATGGCAGAGGAAGAGCAGATGGTGATTCCTTCTGACCATTAGGGTGAGGATTCTTCTTTGGACGAGTCCATGGGCTCGTACGGGGATGCTTCCGAGCGGCACGAGTTATGTACAGTTGTTGACAACAGGGCAAATTTTTACAATGAGCAGTCAGTGGACCCTATGGGAGACATTCAAGATAGTGTGTCACCAGTGATGAGTCAGCATGAGCGGCATACGATGGAGCATGAGTCAGCTGAGGGGGATGATGCCCACAGTATACTTGATGAGCCTTTTGGGGAGGGCTAGTTGGGGGTTCATATTGAGCCTGTGATGGAGGAGGATGGGCAGCCACCCTTCAGATCAACCATTGGTGAGGAGCAGATAGATGTGCAGACAACTGGCAGGGTGACAGTATTTCCTAACATGTGTCCTCAAGAGATGTTGGAGATTGACAAGGTAGTCTTGCAGGAGGCTAGTAGGCGACAGGAGCAATTGGAGATGGTGGTGCATCCATCTTTGGGCCGAACCACTGATGAGGTGTGGGTAGATGCACAGGCAGCTGGCAGAGCTATAGGACTTTCAGGGAGGAACCCTCTCCAAGAGTATATAGATAGGGCTTGCCACACAGTTTGCCCACTTTTTCCCATTAGAGGGAGAGAGGCAGGATTTCATGGACATGTTTTGATTGTCCAGGTAAAGCATCAAGAGTTGAGCATGGACAAGTATCAACATACCAGATGTATTCCTTGTACAGGAGTCCATGCAATGGATTGGCGAGAGATCATGAGCTGGTACCTTGCTGATGAAGTATCGCTTTTAGTCAGAGGCATTGTATTGCACGAGCCCTTAGAGGTGAGGGATATTACATGCTTCAGTTGGCAACGGGATGTCGGCTAGCCACTCATTAGTATCTCAACCGGGCATCAACATGATGAGATTGACCTTGGTTTATGACAAAAGTTGGATTGGAGGGATGTGATGAGTTGGTACGCGGTGGACGGAGAAGCATTCCTGATTGGAGTTATAGCAGAGAAGGAGCCATGGATTCTTGATATTTGTTCTTGGTGGCATTGGGATCTAAGAGGATTCGTTGATGACAGGTTCAGTTAGAGATTGGTTTGAGATCCAGAAATTAAGGGGTCCATTCATGATGGGTTAACACAAGAGCAAAGTATCACCCAATGGTTCGCATGGGATTTGGGCATTGGGTCTCAGTTGCGTCGGGCCACCAGATTGGTCCATAGATTTGGATTGCTTGAGGGCAAGCAATCTTGCGGCGAGAGGACTGTCATGTCCCCATTTTTATTTTTCTTCATAGTACTGCAAGGGTGGATTTCCAGGGCAAGGGATGGCCAAGTCAGTGGAGCAGGTTTATGTCATCAGGGGTCCCAATGGAGATTTGAGGAGTTTTTATGGGGTTTGATGGCATTCACTTGGCATATTCCATTATCCGCACAATTTTCCTTTCGTTTTGTAGCATTCCGACAACTTTCAAAAATCAACATTATTATTGGGCATAGCTTAATTAATTATGCTCGAGGTGGCATTCCAGAGAGATTAATTGATGGAACACCTTAGAGTAATAGCTCGTTGGAACTAGAATGAGAAGATCTACAGGATGGGATGCTGAGAAGAGACATCCAAAGGCCGAAAATATTATGGTGGGCGATTTGCCATTTTCCTTAGTTAAAAATGACTTTAATTAGACATTTAGTTAAGGAAAAATAATTAATTAGAGAAAAATGGCCAAAAGTGACTTAAGTGAAATAAAATAAAATTAAAAGGTCACTTGATAAAGTCGATAGAGGAGCTTCTAGAATAATAATAAAATAATAAAATAAGATGCTTCTAGAGGCTTGGAGATCTATCCATGAGATCTATAAAAGAGGAGGAGAAGGTCATGTGGAGATATCTTGGAGTTAAGTATTTTCTTGTGGAGAGGTTTGAGAACCCGATTCTCTACTTCAGCAGTAACATCGGGAAGGAAACCCTCAAGTGATTCAGTGGGAGTGGGCGAGCACCCATCTCTTCCCTTGGTGGATCCATTCAAGGTTCACAAGCTGCAGTTATTCAATTTTTTTGGGAGGTCCATTGCATCATTATTGCAGATCTATTTGTGCCCAGTTTTATCTCAGTTGTCTCAGCTATTTTTTTATTCCAGCATGTAAACCCCTAGTTTATATATTATAATAAATATGAGATTGTTTCTACTTATCGTGTTATGGAATTGCATTCATTTTATCTGTTATATTTTACATGGCAATCACCTGTTTATGAGTAGAAATTTTATGTGAAGGGTTTGTTCCAATTTTTCTTCATTTGGGACATTACATCATCCCTATTTGCAAATAATTTGGCCTCCTATCTCCTATCTCACCGACACTAGAGAATCACTAGAAAAGTCTCCGGAATTTTGCTGCCAATTTTTTGCAGCTTCCTCTCTCTGATGCTCTCCCTCTGGCTCGAACTGTGCCCTCACTAAAGATGTGAATTGGGTGGCTCAATCTACCTTGCTTACTTGCTCTTAACTATCTCTCTCTCCATCCCATTGACTTGCTCTTATAATCACTCGTCAAAGCATCAATGACCAAGGTCTAATCGTGATCGATGGTTAGGATCAATTTGACTCCATCAATACACTTTTCTGGAAGTCTCTAGAGCACGAGTTAGTTTCCTTAATTAATATCCATTAATTAATCAATTTTCTAAGTTACACTTAGGCAATTTTTAATTATTGATCAATTTATTTAATTGAGTGGTTTCCAAGTGTTTTCTCTTGAAACCTTTTCTGGGTTTTGGAGAGCTCGTGTTCCTTAGCCTCTCTGACCCCTTAGAGACTAGAACACCTGTCTAATGCTACCCAAATAGATATTCACTAGATGTCTCCCTAGCAATAGAGAATCACTAGAAAACTCTCTGGAATTCTGCTCCCATATTTTTCGCTGCTCCTCTCTCTGATGCTATCCCTTTGGCTCGAACTACGCCCTCACTGAAGTTGTGAACTAGGTGGCTCAATCTGCCTTGCTTACTTGCTCTCAACAATGTCTCTCTCCATCCCATCGATTTGCTCTTATAATCTCTCGTTGGAGCATCAATGGCCAAGATCTAATCGTGATCATTGGCTAAGATCAATTTGAATCCATCAATACACTTTTCTGGTAGTCTTTAGAGCACAAGTTGATTTCCTCAATTAATATCCATTGATTAATCAATTTTCCTAAGTTAGACTTGGGAGATTTTTAATTATTGATCAATTAATTTAATTGAGTAGCTTCTATGTGTTTCCTCTTGAAACCTTTTCTAGGTTTTGGAGATCTCGTGTTCCTTAGCCTTTTTGACACCTTAGAGACTAGAACAATTGTTCAATGCTACCTCAAATCCATAAACTAACACTCCCTCTTCACGAGACTGGTGTTCTCCAATATACATATTTTTTTTATGAAATAGATGAACTTAGCTCTCCTTAGAGCTTTTGTGAGTATGTTTGCAACTTCCTGCTTTGTAGGAACATGTTGTAGCTAGACTACTTCACGTTGCAAACAATCTTTGATGAAATGGTATCATAAGTCTATATGCTTCGACCTATCATGAGACACTGGATTCTTAGAGAGCTTGATGTAACTCTGGTTATCATAGTAGATACATGTTGCCTCCATCTTCTGACTGAATAGATTCACTAGCAACTTCCAAAACCAAATAGCTTCACATGTGGCCATGCGATCTACCATGTACTCTGCTTTTGCAGAGCTCAGTGCCACAGAATTCTGCTTCCTGCTGCACCAAGATACAACCCCTGATCCAACATGAAGAAACACCCAAATGTTTTCTTTCGATCCACTGAACTGCCTACCTAATCCACATCTATATAACCACATAAACTGACACCATCACCTTAAGTACACCTTCACCCACTGTGCTGTTGTCCAGTGCACTCTCTTAGATCCCACCATAAACTGTATGAGAGTGTTGACCGCGAAGCATATATTTGGCCTAAAGTTGACCAGAGACATGAGGGAACCGATGAGCCATCTATACAAGGTTGGGTCAGCATCCTCATCCTTTGATGCATCAATCTTCCTTCAGTTCGTAATGATAGGTGTAGACATAGGCATAAAGTCTTGCATTTTGAACCTCTTCAGAATCTTTATAGTCTATCTCCCTTGACCAAGGAAGATTTCCACATCCCTTTGCCATACTTTTGGTTGAATTTCCACGATCTTGGGTCTAGGATAGAATCTTTGACGCTACCAAACCAAGAATCTCAACAAAAATACTTTGCACCGTGGAACAATATAAAGCAATAAATCACATATGCACAAGTACACACAATTTTTAACCAAATATTGTGCAATAATGTACAAGCCAATCTTCATTATATTAAACCAATCTGAATATTACAACAATATATGGAATACTACAATAACAATCTAGCTGCAATCTTAATGTCATATCTCGTCCAGCCAGTCCTTCGCTTCTGTTATGCTATCTAGTTGCCCCTTAGTCCATTAAAGGACAACACAGAGACTCCAGGAGGGCTGCCACCTATCACTGCTACAAGTCACTTCTGCTACAATGAACACGGGCTAATCCAATCTGCTCTCTAGGCTGGCCATTACCTGAGCTCCAATCTGCTAATCTAGTAGTTACTTTTGTCCATCAAAGTGTTGCACGTTAGGCTCCAATCTTCACCCAACCATCAGCTATAAACGTCACTTTATGATGGCTTATCAAGGGTTACTTTGGGTAGCCAACACGATGCCCTCCACCAATCTAATGGCACCCAATCCAATCATCGCAAGATCTGCTCCTAGGAGGGACTTTCAACCATCAAGACAATTCCTCCAATTGGCTCCCACAGGCTTCTACAAAAAATGATCCTTCTAGCAACAACCTCAACACCAAATCATCCTCATACTTGTACTTGAGTGTTAGTGCACTGTTGCAGTCCTACAATTCTGGTTAGGTCATCAACACACACCCTAACAACCCTCTCAAAACACTGCAACATACCTTCAAAAAAATGCAACCTCCCTTACCTGTTTAGCTGCCTCCCACGTTGCCTATTCCTAAGCATCTGCTTATGGGAACAAGCCTTACACCCCTCCTAAACTGCCCAGAACAGGTCTGTGGTGCCTTTGTTTTGACCACAGGACCTGCGGCTTAGTATAACAGGGATAAACCACCTCTCACTTGCACCAAAACAACCCAGAATTAGTGTTGAAATTCAGCCTTGTTACCTGCTCAAATTTAGACCCAAAACAGTGAATAATAACACCCTAAATGATGCCCATATTTGCCTTTAGGCCTACGGCCTACCTCCTATAGCAGCTCGCCCTAATCACAGATGTATTATTCGCCAAACAAAACCCTTAACTTCCTCCGTTGTTGTTCTCTAGAGCTCGACCTATTTTCAGAGAGAAATCTATGAGATGTTGCACATTTGGATGTCTAAAAGCCTCCAACCTCACCTTCTATTTATACACAATAGAAGGGCTTCATTTCGACATCCACATGGGCTTGACAAACTGTCATATGGCTTATTAACATCAAGCCGACCTTAACTCTTCTTGTGCAAACCCACTTCTCAACTTAAAAAATTCATAACTCCATTTCTACAACTCAAAATCAGATGATTTTAGTTGCGTCAGAATCGTCTCGACGTGAGCTATCATCCTCATCTATCACATGTCAAAATGTGTGTATGGTTTTGGCCCAAATCATGATGGGTGAAAAACCCCAACCTTGGGTTCAAAGCCCACAAATAACTTTTGTGGCGCTTCACCCTCCAAACCCTGAACCCTAGGGCTTAGAGTACCTTCCAATCTATTGAAAAATCAACACTCCCTCTTAGCGGGGCAGGTACTTCCAAGACTAGGAAGTAACTCATTGTCATCATTAGTACTCGAAACACTCGCCCAACTCTCGACGCTCACCACTACAGCAATCCCTGAAGCATGAACTACATCCCTCTCAGAAGTGTCATTGTCACTAGAAACATCTTGCTTTTTCTTCTTCTCCTGTATCGCTTTCCAATCACTCCATGATTCCTTCTTGCCAGATGTGGAAGCACCCTTGCTCCCTGTTGTAGCGCGGATTGGCACGACAACGCTCAGACCGAGGGCTGTCACTCTGATCCCCGGTCTCTCCGTTTAAGCCTGTCTCCCACGGCTAAGGGGGGTAGACCCTGCGATATGATGAAGGCCAACTGCCAAACAGTTGGGCTGGGAGACGAGATGCACTAAAATAATTTTATTAATTTGATAGACCAGTGCCTTAAGAGATTGATGTAGAAACGATTACTTGTTAAATGATATAGAAAGATGGACCATGAACAGCAACCATCTATCATCAGCAATGCTCAAAACGATATCCGGCAACTGAAAATTTAAAAAAAAATGGATGCTTTAAAACCACCATGAATCATAACCATTAACCAGATATCAATTTCGCATTTCGACTTGAAAATTTTAGATCTCAGCATAAAAGATATGACAATTCCCGAAAATAACTGGATCTAAAAAAATTCCAATTTTTTTTTTTTTTTTATACTTTTTCGAATTTTTTTTTTTTTTAAATAAAACAAAAATTAAAATCTAATTAAAGTTAAATCTAAATTTTTTTTTAAATCTATATAAAACAAAACTATACAAAATTTTTTTAAATCTAAACTAACCAAACTTAAAACTAAGACGGTACAAGAGCACTCGAATAAGGGAAATTGTAGAACGAAACGATGGAGCAGGTAAGGGTTTCGAAACCTGGACAGAGAGCTGAACCACGCACAGGGCTTGGGTAGGTAGCTGGGCTCTGACGCTATGCACAGCTGCCGACGCGGGGGACTACCTTTCTGCAAAAGCAACTGGCAGATGGAGGTTAATCGAGCTTTGGTATATACTATTGTATGGTAATGTAAAACCTTATCACTGTTATCCGTCTGTTTTTCCGTTTACAACAAACAAGGGCCCGTGAAGGTTATCTACTTTGACTGTCGGTTGTCGTGTTACACTGGAAAGGCTCAACCATGGTTAACCCCTCCGAGTTTTTAGCTCTGGACCCAGATGTAGAAGACATTCTCTCCATGTGGGGGAAGGATATCACCTCTCAGAACGTGGATTACTATTTTGGGTCTTTAGAACTACCAAGCCTGGAGGCTGTATCACAGGTGGAAACCCCTCAGTTTTTGTCCCAAGGTAAGGGGTCGGGCAGCGTGGTTCATAATATTGGTTCAGCGGACGGCTCTAAACAAACAGAGAAAGTGTTAGGGTCGAGAGGGGTGAATGTGGACAGTTTGCCCTCGGACCCAAAGGGAAAAACACAGTTTACTCGGTTTATAGCCTCTAAGGGTTTAGAAGATATAACCCACTTAGGGCTCCCAGCAGGCATTGAACAGTCTAGGGTTCCAGGAGTTACAACCTCGCTTACGAGGATTACCCTTCCAAGAGAACCCCAAAACCAACTTGGGTCTTCAGCAAACGATCTCGGAGTTTCTTTAGTAGGGGGACAGACAGGTAATGATGGACTGGAGAATGATTTCTTGCCCTCTGGGAATGGAGACGTGGGTCTTTCGGGTCAGTTCCCGTCACTGTTGGAATCAGAATCCCTATTGGGCTCAGCACATATAACATCTGAAAAGAACGAGGGACGAGAAGGTATAAGACCGGCGGTGGAAGGTTTAAGGTATAAAGGAGCGAAAAGAAAACAGCAAAGACCCATTGGAACACAGGCGATAGCAGGCAATCTGGTCCTTGGGATGGAGGTGTCCATGATAGAAGCCCTAGCTGTTGCAGACTGTACTTTGGTCGGCAGAGTTAGAGGTAAGAAATATACATCTGATTTTCTTCAAGATTGGGGTGAGAAATGTTTCACGTCAGATAGACCTTTACAGTTCGAAGCCCTAGTATTAGCTAAAGGATGGTTTAAGCTCAGATTTGTAGATAGAGTATCGGCGGATTGGGTCCTTCAGCGAATCTGGCACATTGATAACATTCCAGTTCTGTTAAAGAAATGGTCCCCTTTGTTTGATGCAATCAAGGAGAGAACGGATGAGTTCCCTGTTTGGGTGCGTGCTCCGGGTTTACCATCTTTCCTATGGACAGAGGAAGTTTTTAAATCCATTGGTAATAGGTTGGGGGTTTACCTGGATGCAGATATGACTTTCTTGACTACGAAAAATAGGGCAATAGCGCGCATACTAGTCATGCTCAAACCGAGCGGAGGCTTGGCACAAAAAATTAATCTACAATTCAATGACTATGTATATGAGCAGATATTAGACTACGAATATCTGCCATTTAGATGCCATTGGTGCCACGAGTATGGGCACATGGCAAAAGATTGTCCACATAAGAGAAGAAGGAGACATTTCCGAAGGACAACAGCTTACAGAGAAAATGCTCAAGCAGATGTTCAGATGTCGATGGAGCAAGAACTGCCGGAGACGCAAGATCCAATGAATTTGGAGACAGAGGAGACAGTGAAGGGACCAGCGGATGAAAGCGAACAATTTAAGGAGGCTGCGGTAGCAAATGTCATGCATCCGGAGGTAGCTGTGGAGGAAATAGCTAAAGAAGCGGAAGCTGTGGTAGGGTTCGTCGAGGAAAAAAATGCAAATCAAGCCCAAATCGACGAAACGGAAAAGGGTATGTGCTCAGGGACCCCTATTTCCTCTCTTATTTCTCCTGAGCATCCTTCTGTAAAATATAATATTGCTTCCTCATCATATAAAGAACAAGAAAATAATAATGTTGATAATATGGATCACTTAATGTCAAATCCGGATGTGGAAACATTAGCTGAAACCTTACCGTCACTGGATATAAATTGTGAAGACAAATGGCCTCCCCTCTCTCTCCCAGTAACCCGGCATCCCTGCCCCTACAACCTGAGATCTTTGGGAGGGAATCATGAGGATCAGGGGACTTTAGGCGGTTTGGGACTGATACATTCACAGAACAGTTCCAAAAACAAACGTGGACGGAAATCCGATATGTCCAAGGCAAAACTAAAAGCAAAGATGGATGTTGCAGATGGTAAACAATATTCCATCCCGGGGGTTCTTAGAGCAGCTCATCCCCCTGAGGGTGTTATTAAATGATCCTGACATCCTGGAATTGCAGAGGTTTGGCCAGCAAACCTAAAAAACTGGCCTTGAAAGACTGGATATCAAACTCCAAAGTAGATGTTATCTTTCTGCAAGAAACCCTGGGGAAGGCTTCTGAGATTGAACCTATGCTAAAATCCCTTCTGCCTGGGTGGGTTTTCAGTGCTATGGATGCCTTTGGACATTCGGGGGGCACTGCAATTGGGTACAAAGAAGGGAGGGTAAAAGTCATCAATAACTGGGGGATGAAGAATGTTATGGGTATGGAGATAATATCCCCAGACTTCACTTTTCCCATCACCATAGTAAATATCTATGGGCCATGTCAAGGCAGGGAATCCTTCTGGGAAGAAATGATGACAAAATCTGTTATGAAATCACCTATGATGATTATGGGAGGTGATTTAAATTTTTCTATGGGCAGAGCTGAAGCTTGGGGACCATCGGCGAGAGAAGATCCCCTTACCGACTTCTTCCACAATCTCATCACAGAGAATAATTTTATAGACCCCTCCCCGATCAAGCTAAAGCCTACTTGGAGGAATCGAAGGATAGGAGAAGACAGGATTGCCAAAAGATTAGATCGGTTTCTGCTATCGGATTCTTTATCTTCCAATGCTCCTTTGATCAGACAGTGGGTTGAGGAAATAGGGAATTCGGATCACTTCCCGATTTTCCTAGACATATCTATTCCTCCTCACAAACCCCCTGCCCCTTACAAGTTTAATCCGGCTTGGCTCCAAGATCCAACGTTCAGCAATCTGTTTAAAGAAACTTGGATTCACCCTGAACACAATGCAGGCGAGGATAAAAGTTTTTTGTTCATGGAAAATTTAAAAAGATTGAAATCAGCTACAATTTCCTGGGCAAAGGACAGAAAATTGAAACAAAATGAGGAGATGATCAGTATAAGGGAGGAGCTGAAGCAGATGGAGAGCTTGGAGTCAGATGGATACTCATCACAAGTCTCTAAGGATAGAATCCTTCTCTTGGAGAAGCAGCAAAATAAAATTCTTTTGGAAAGGGAAGAAGAATGGAGGATTAAGAGTAGGGCAACTTGGTTGAAATCTGGGGATGAGAACACTAGATTTTTCCATAATTTTGCAAAAGGAAGGAAATCAATAAATACTATATGGCACCTTAAAGATGAAGAAGGGAGAGATGTCAGCTCCTTTCCAGAGCTCTCTGGTTTAGGGAAAAGACATTTTCAAAACATTTTTGCAGATCAGGGAGAGGCTACTATTGCAGAAGTCTTTAAAACTGTGCAAAGTTTTCCTAGATTCATTGAGGAAGATGAAGCAGAAGACCTTACAATTCCGGTCACTAAGGAGGAGATTGAAACAGCTATGAAGCTCATGGGCAAAGACAAAAGTCCAGGCCCTGATGGCTGGACTATAGAACTGTTCCTCCATTTTTTTGAACAAATTGGAGCTGAGATAACTGAAGTAGTTGAAGAGTCTAGGCTGAAAGGAGTTGTCTATAGACCTTTTAACTCAACATTTATTGCTCTCATCCCAAAGAAGGATGAACCGGAAAGTTTTGAAGACTTCAGACCAATTTCATTGTGTAACTGCATTTACAAGATTATTTCAAAGGTAATTGCCCTCAGATTAGCACCAATCTTGTCAAGAAATATCTCAATGGAACAATTTGGGTTCCTGGATGGAAGACAAATCCATGAAGCCATAGGTGTTGCCCAGGAGGTTATCCATAGTGTCAAACTGAAGAAAAAGAAGGGAGCTGTTCTCAAAATCGACCTCTCCAAAGCATATGATAGGATCAGCTGGCTCTATCTAAGAATGCTTCTAACTCATGTGGGTTTCAGCTATCCTTTTGTCAGCTGGATCATGGGGTGCATTACAAATGTCAGCTTTGCAGTATTGGTCAATGGAGCTGCCTCCTCCTTCTTTAATAGCCAGAGAGGCCTCAGACAAGGGTGTCCGTTATCCCCTCTCCTGTTCCTCCTTGTGGCTGAAGGGCTTAGTAGACTGATACACAAAGCCAGAAGCGAGGAAAAGGTAAAAGGTATTGAGGTAGCAATCAATCTCTACATCACCCACCTTCTTTTCGTTGATGATATCTTGATTTTCACTAATGGTAATTGCAGTGAATTAAAGGAGATAAAATGCATTTTTGATCTTTTTCTAAAAGCAACTGGAATGAAGATAAATTCTGGGAAATCACAAGTTTGTATGGCAGATTTTGAAAGAAGGGAAAGAAATCAAATGGCTGATCTTTTTCCTTTCCCAAGTCAACCTCTGGATGTTCCCTTCAAATATCTTGGTTTTTGGTTAAAGCCAGCTGCTTACAGAAAAGAAGATTGGAACTGGCTCATAGCAAAAATAGAAGCTAGAATATCTCATTGGAGCTTTAGATGGCTATCCAGAGCTGGTAGGTTGACACTTATTAAATCAGTCTTGTTAGCCATCCCAGTTTACTGGGCTGCCCTAACATGGATTCCTAAAGGTGTAATGGAGAAAATCAGAAGACTCTGTTGCAGATTTTTATGGGCAGGTTCAAAGGAATCCTCGGGATTACCATGGGTGGCATGGGACAAAGTGGCCAGACCAAAAGAGTGGGGAGGGTGGGGGATTAAAAGACTCCCTGAGTTCAGCACTTCGTTAGCCGCAAAGTCAGGTTGGAGACTAATAAACATAGAAAACCTGTGGACAAGGGTGGTAAAAAGGAAGTATATAGATCCAATGACTCTGGAAGAATGGATTCGGAGTCAAAATAAGAAGGCTAAAAATACTTCAGTTATTTGGAAGGCCACGGTGGATGCTTTCTCAGTGATCGAGCAAGGGTTAGCTTGGAAAGTGGGAGACGGCAGACAGATCAGGATTGGCAGAGACCCATGGGTTGGGTGTAATGAAGCATTTGCTTTATCACCAGGGCTTCTTCGACATCTTGATTCTAAAGGTATTACATCAATAAATCAGGTAGAAAGAGCTGGACAGTCTTCTATCTGGGGACAGGCTTGGAAGGATGATGAAGAATTAGGGTTAAATGCTAGATGGAAGAATGAATGGGAAGGTTTCATCAAAGAACTAAAACGATCCAATGTCAGGATAAAAGATGAACCTGACCGCTTAATGTGGGCTCACAGCAAATCTGGGGGGTATTCACCAAAAGAGGGATACTCTTTTCTAATGGGAAAGATAGGATGGGGAGCCCCGGAATGGTGGGCCAAGGATATATGGAAACTCAAAAGCCCTGCCAAATCCAAGCTCTTTCTCTGGTGCATTTTAAAAAGGAAGGCACCAACATGGGAAACACTACAATCACGGTTTTTAGCTGGTCCAGGGCGCTGCCCTTTGTGCAAATCTGATGAGGAAACCACAAATCATCTTTTCACCACCTGTTCCTTCTCAAGGAAGATATGGGAGGAGGTCACTGGTTTTCTCAAGGTCAATGCACAGTGGGGACATGACCCGTTGGGTGCTGCTTGGAGGAAATGGTGGCAAACTTATTCGGAAGGGAATTTGAGGAACCTGCCCATTATTTTCTGTTGGGGTGTGTGGCTTGCTAGAAACAAGAGTCTGTTCCAAGATAAGGACACACCGTCTTCTGTTATTGCCACTAATATCACAGCCATTTATACTGCTCTGCCTCCTCCTGAGGAAAAAAAATCCAGAACAAAACAAAATCATATCAATATTCAGGAGGGCATTCCTTGTGGTTTCTTTGATGGGGCTTCACAAAACAACAGGGCTGGTGCAGGCCTGTGCATACACATCAATTCCGAACATTCTTTAAAAGCTTCTGTTGGGTTGGGTACTGGCACAAATAACTATGCAGAACTATCTTCCTTACGATACCTATTATGCTGGCTCCATCACAAAAACATCAACTCTATTCAGCTTTTTGGGGATTCTCTAAATGTTATAAATTGGATCAATGGGATTGCTTCTTGTCAAAATCAGATTTTGTTGACAATTGTTGAAGAGATTTTATATCTGAAGACATTCTTTAACAGGTTCTCAATATGCCATATCTACAGGGAAAGGAATGAGGAAGCAGATCAGCTATCTAAGGCTGGTCTACATCAGGATCCGGGCAGCTGGGCGATAGAAGAGATCCGTCAGGGGCAGACTTACAGATCAGATCAGCCTCCATATGATCAGCCTTATTGATCACAGTTTATAGCTCCATTTTTGTCAGCACTCTTTACAGTTATCTGTCCACTGTTTCTTTTTTGTATATATTTTTCCTTATTAGTATTATCATCCTGCATATTGTTCACAGTTTACAGACTTTTTATATTATTTTTGTAACATCTCATCACGGTGTCGGCCATACTTTTTTGTTTGTATGGGGTTGTTTATCCTTCACTGAAGGAGACCCCGGGTTTCACATGATACGTTGATTTTTGGACTTTAACATCCTCCCGGGAGGATGACTTCTACAGGTTATCAAAACAGCAAATAGCTCCCTGATGGTTGAGCAGTGTATGAACATATGAGCCACAACATGGCTTATGAACAATTTGTATGTAAACTTTTTATAAGATCATAATAAAAAGTTTTGCTTTTTTCCTAGGAAAAAAAACTAAGACTATTTAAAATCTACATTAAATATAAGACAAAACATAAAACTAAAATACAAAACTTTAAAATAAATAAAATCTAAATCAAAACACTCTAACCTGAAATGAACCCTTACGTATATATGTTTTTATTTTTATATATATATTTTTTATTTTATAAAACTTTTAAAATTAAAACCTAAACGTATTTAGCTATGATTTAAATGAAGATTGAAAACAAACATAAAACAACAAGAAATAAAAAAAAACGTAAATCTTACCCTAACGATGGTGAATCGAAAGCGTCCAGGGAAAAAGGTCAGGTTTCATCCAGCGGACGACGGCAAATGTTTTTCGACACAGTTGAAACCAGAAAGGAAGGATACATAACCACAAAAAAAATTCGATTTTACCTACTCCGTCATGCGTTAAAGAGAAAATCCCGACCCCGACAGGAAGGCTGAAAACGCAGAACGAAAATTCGAAAAGGAAAGCTGGCCCGATGAAATGTCTCCATGCGTTGCCTTACGGACTTCGGATTACCTGAGCGATCGATGATTGCCCCTGTTGCCGGTGATTGGAGATTACCAGAATTCTGCAGATTTCAGTGAGAGTTTGCAGGTTATTTTGATGGCGTAGAAGCGTTTTCACCGCATTCTCCCTGGCTTGATGTGGGTATAGACGTGGATAAATGCTGAAGCCACTGGGTGTGATTTTGTTTGCATAGCCAACAGAAAATCGGCAGCGATTGCAGAACGTCGTGATCTCTCACACCGATCTCCTGTTACGTAGATGCAAAACCGCAGAACGGCTATCTCTCGGCCACCGGAGGAAGGAAATGATACAACGCATAAATCAATGGTTTACCAAGCATGATCGAGGGATGATTACTTGCTGGACTCATACATATCTGAAGATTCAAATATCAAAACGCAGTCACGCTGAGGACGATTCTTCGCTGGCCGCACACGCCACAACTGGCCCACGCAAAACCGCTTGCCCACGCTTTTAGAAATCCTTATTTCTGCGATGAAAGCCTTAAATATTTGAATTGAAATGCAGGTTGCTGGCGTTGTCAGAGGTTTGAAATCGATTTCAGAATAATCTTTCATACAGTTGATGCAATGGGCAAGAAGATTGACGACAGTCCAATGAGCAGCAAGCCGACTGCCCAGAAAACAGTGAAGCTCTTCAAAATTTATATTTGGTGAACCCCTGAAGGAAAACCCTGTCCAAGGAAACAAAAGAAAACAAAACCTTAATCTGAAATCTGTATATAAGCAAAATTTTGAAATTTGAAACCCTAGATCAGCTAATAAATTTACAGATTTGGCCCCTTAACAGCCAGATTCAGCAGTAAGCACGGAAAACATTTTAAAGAACAGAAATTTCAGATCGTCACTGTGAAGAACTTCAGAAAATCTCTCATGCAAACTTAGAAAAATAAACCGAATGATAGACCCAGGATCAAATCCAACTAGGCTCAGCAAAAAATGCTTGCGGGAGTTGGCTGGTTCAGCCGAGAACTTCCCCGAACGCCCACAAATTTCCTTCAGAAAATGTTTTCTACACAGCTCAAAACAACCGTCAACAAAGAGGGCAAAAATGTTGCTAGATCTCAAACAGTAATGGAGATACCTGCCATTACTACAGAAACCCTAACAGCACCCAAACCCCAGCAAGTGAACAAGATACCTGTGCTCACAATACTCTACGAAAAGCTATTATTAATGGCTGAAAATAACATATGCAGAAAATGAAATGATCTCACAACATTCCAAGAGAGTAACACCAGCAAGATATGGACCCCAAAGTCTTCTTTTATTAACCAGAAACAGATTTACAAGAGAGCTTCTTCAGTATCAGACTCACAGATCCAATGATCTCAAATGACCACCTAAGACCCTATATAAAGGAAAAGCTCCCAACGGCTAGTTCGAATGATCCATGTAGAAATGATCTCGACCGTTGATGAGGATCAAGACATCTCTTGATCTCATCCGTCGATTTATTCAATTAATTATTTTATTATTATTTTTAAATTTTTTAAATTTTTAAATTTTTTTTATTATTTTTTTATTTTTAAAATTTTAAAATTTCTTAATTTTTATTTATTTTATTATTTTATTTCAGTTTTTTTTTTAAATGGATCATCGAACTAAGCCTTTGGAAACATCACCTAGGACCTAGGACTTAGGACTCACGAGGGGATTTAAAACATTTTCAACCCTCAAGACACATTTCATGATGACTTTTTACAATTTACATCTCAAGGGGACAAACCCACTTAATACAGACCCTCACAAAACACCCAGTTCTGCGACACAACTATAATCTAGCAGATCAACACACTAGGATTCTCCTAAAGTTCTAATGACAAAATCCATCCCGGCTTTGGGGTCAAGTTTGAAGGAAAACCCTGCCGATCCATGGATCAGTGAGACGAAAAGCCTTCCGGGACGTAGATTACCACTAGAAAGTTAGGTCCACCTAGGCAATACACATACACGACTCATGTCTGCTAAGATTATTTACAATTCATATATGCAGACTGGGTTTACAATCAAAATGATCAAGCTGCTGATGACTGCAGGATGGCACGGAAACGCTGATCAGGTGCTGCCCCTTTTTGCAAAGAAAAGGGGGGTGTACTGCATGGGTAGTTGACCAGTAGTGGTCAACACTCCCCACTGACCACACGCCCTTCTTAGGTTGCAAAGTCTCCCTCTGAATCTGCAAGGTCCCACTAGAACTCGACTTCCTCTGAGTTTCTGGAACCTGGATTTTCTTCTCTAGACCCTGTACCTGCCCCTCTGAATCCTGCACTTGCAACTGCTTCTTTGGAACCTGCACCTAGTCCTTCTGCTTCTTCTTCCCATGATCCATAGGCTTGCCCGTTAGCCTATATAGCCCATGCTCTCTAACTCTAAGTACAATACCTGTGGAGCAAGAGCCTCTAGGCTTGAGCCCTGCCTTCCCATCCTGGAACAAGACCTCAAACCCCTTCTTCTCAATCATCGAGACAGATATCATGCTATATCCGAGTCTTGGTACAAACAGTACATCCTGTACCCGCATCACATGTCTTGTCTCCATCCTAAATGGCACAACTCCCGATCCTCGGATCTCCTTCTAACTCTTATCGCCCCACACCATGTGAAACTTTGCATCCCATTCAGCTAGACTCTTGAAAACCTCCTGTGACCCTGTCATATGTTTTGACACACCACTGTCCATGTACCATCCATCCTGATCGACAGTACCCTGTGAGAAATGAGAGATCATGGCAAAGTCCTCCTCCTGCAACCTCCTGGTGAGAGCATCTATCTCAGCAGAAGTGCCAACACTGGCGACCTGCTTCCCTTTCTTCTTCTCATCATCTTCCTTCTTCTTTATTGGACATCTCGACAAGAAATGACCCATGTCGCCACAGTTGAAACACTTGACATCACTCAAGTCCATCGTTGCTTACCCTTCATTCATGCTACAAGTGCCATGTCATCATATGAAGCCCTCTTCTTTGGATGAAGATCCTCATCTCGCAACTCTTCTTGAATGAAGTCGTCCCACAACCTATTCCAGTTTGGCAACTTCTCTCTGGCAACAATCCCTTTGATGAAGGGCTTCCATTCCTCGGTGAACCCTTTCAAAGCAATCCTCACCATATCAAAATCTGAAATAGTCACACCGACAGTAGCAAGCTCATCTTTGACTTGAGATAATCTCGATAGATACGAAGCCACTACTTCACACTGTATCATCTTGGTGGCCATCAAATTATCCTCCAATACCAATACCTGGTTCTCATTCTTATTCTGGAACAAATTCTGAAAAGCCATCCACATCTCATGTGCAGTGTTCTTCCCGAACAAATGAGGTATTAGGGGATCCTTCACACCATCTAGGATGATCAATCTCGCCCTCGTATCCAAATCCTCATACACTTACAGCTCCTTTGGGTCAATTGACTTCTTTATGGCTTTCTCAACGAATTCCTAGATCCTATTGACCTGCAAGACCAACTTGATCCTTTCCTTCGATGGACTATAGTTGGACAACCCCTCCAACTTGTCCTCATACCAGAGACTAGCCTGCAACTTCGACATTGTCACCTACAATGTGACCAACTCCCTCTTAAGATGTACTTTGTTGTGCACAACTCTTATTCACTGTCTTCCAAAGTAGTTCAAACATGCTCTGATACCATGTTGAATTTCCATGATCTTGGGTCTAGGATAGAATCTTAGAATCTCTCATGCTACCAAATCAAGAATCTCAACATAACTACTTTGCACATCGGAACAATATAAAGTAGTGAATCACATATGCACAAGTATACACAATTTTTACCAAAATATTTTACAACCCAATCTTCGTTATATTAAACTAATCTAAATAATACAACAGTCTATGGAATACAGGATACAATGACAATCTCGTTGCAGTCTCTATGTCGTATCTCGTCTTGTCAGTCCTTTGCTTTCGTTTTTCTCTCTAGCTGCCCCTTAGTCCATCAAAGGAAAACACATAGAGACTCCAAGAGGGCTGCCACCTATCACTGCTGCAAGTCACTTATGCTACAATGAACACAGGCTAATCCTATCTGCTCTCTAGGCTAGCCAATACCTGAGCTCCAATCCGCCAATCTAGTAGTTACTTTTGTCCATCAAAGTGCTGCACATTAGGCTCCAATCTTCACCCAACCTTCGACTATCAACGTCACTTTATAATGGCTTGTCAATGATTACCTTAGGTAGCCAACACGGTGCCCTACACGAATCCAATGGCACGCAATCCAATCACTGCAAGATCTACTCCTAGGAGGGACTTTCAACGATAAGGACAAGTCCTCCAATTGGCGACCACAGGCTTCTACAAAAACTGATCCTTCTAGCAACAACCTCAACAACAAATCATCCTCACAACTATACTTGAGTGCAAGTGCACTGTTGCAGTCCTGCAATTCTGGTTGGGGCATCAACACACACCCTAACAACCCTCTCAAAACACTGCAACACACCTTCAAAACAATCTTGCTTCCCTTACCTGTTCAGCTTCCTCCCACGCTGCCTGTTCCTAAGCATATCTTCATGGGAATAAGCCTTAAAACCCTCCTAAACTGCCCATAACAGGCATGCGGTGCCTCTGTTGTGACCGTAGGACTTGTGGCTTAGTATAACAGGGATAAACCACCAATCACTTGCACCAAAACTACCAAAATTAAGGTTAGACTTCGGCCTTGTTACCTACTCAAACTCAAACCCAAAACAATGAAGAATAACACCCTAAATCATGCCTAGGTTTGCCTTTAGGTCTGCGGCCTACCTCCTGTAGAAGCTCCACCTAATCACAGATGTATTCTTCCCCAAACAAAACCCTTAACTTCCTTCATCCTCCTTCTCTTGAGCTCAACCTAATTTCATAGCGAAATCTATGAGATGTTGCACATTTGGATGTCTAAAAGCCTCCAACCTCACCTTCTATTTATACACAATAGAAGGGCTTCATTTGGACGTCCACATGGGCTTGAAAAATTGTCACATGGCTAATTAACATCAAACCGACCTTAACTCTTCTTGTGCAAACCCACTTCTCAACTTCAAAAATTCATAACTCTGTTTCTACAACTCAGAATCGAATGATTTTCATTGTGTCAGAATCGTCTCGACGAGAGCTATCATCCTCATCCATCACATGTCAAAATGTGTCCATGGTTTTGGCCAAAATCACGATGGGTGTAAAACCCCAACCTTGGGTTCCAAGCCCACAAATGACTTTTGTGGCGCTTCACCCTCCAAACCCTGAACCCTAGGGCTTGGAATAACTCCCAAGCTACTCAAAACTCAACACTCCCTCTTAGTGAGGGAGGTACTTCTAAGACTAGGAAGTAACTCATCCTCATCATCACTACTCGCAACACTCGCCCAACTCTTGGCACTCATCACCGCAGCAATCCCTGAAGCATAAACTACGCCCCTCTCGAAAGTGTCACTGTCACTAAAAGCATCCTGCTTCTTCTTCTTCTTCTCCTGTATCATTTTCCAATCCCTCCATGATTCCTTCTTGCCAGATGTGGAAGCACCCTTCTACCCACTGACCATGCATTCTTCTTGAGCTGCAAAGTCTCCCTCTGAATCTGCAAACTCCCGCTAGAACTCAACTCCCTTTATGTTTTCGGAACTTGGATTTTCTTCTCTTGAGCCTGTAACTTTCCCTTTGAAGCCTGCACCTGCTTCTCTGGAACCTACACCTAGTCCTTCTACTTCTTCTTCCCATGATCCATAGGCTTGCTCGTCAGCCTATATAGACCATGCTCTCTAACTCCAAGTACAATACCTGTGGAGCTAGAGCCTATATGCCTGAGTCTTGCCTTCCCATCCTAGAACAAGACCTCAAACCCCTTCTTCTAGATCATCGAGACAGATATCACGCTATATCTAAATCCTGGTACAAACAATACATCCTGGACCCGCATCACACATCCTATCTCCATCCTGAATGGCACAACTCCCGATCCTTGGATCTCCTTCTAACTCTTGTCACGCAACACCATGTTCAAGTTTGAGTCCCATTAAGCTAGAGTCTCGAAAACCTCCTGTGACCCTGTCATATGTTTCGACCACCATTATCCATGTACTATCCATCCTCATCGATAGTACCCTGCGAGAAATGAGAGCTCATGGCAAAGTCCTCCTCCTCCAACCTCCTGGTGAGAGAATATATCTCAGCAGAAGTGCCAACACCGGTGACTTGCTTCCCTTTCTTCTTCTCATCATCTTCCTTCTTCTTTATCGGACATCTCGACGAGAAATGACCCATGTCACCATAGTTGAAACACTTGACATTACTCTAGTCCTTCATTGCTTACCCTTCATTCATGCTACAAGTGCCATGTCATCATATGAAGCCCTCTTCTTTGGATGAAGATCCTAGTCTCACAACTCTTCCTGAATGAAGTTGTCCCACAATCTATTCCACTTTGGAAACTTTTCTCTAGCAACAATCCCTTTGATGAAGGGCTTCCATTCCTCGGTGAACCCTTTCAAAGCAATCCTCACCATATCAAAATCTAAAATAGTCACACCGACAGTAGCAAGCTCATCTCTGACCTGAGACAATCACGATAGATACGAAGTCACTCCTTCACACTATATCATCTTGGTGGACTTCAACTTATCCTCCAATACCAATACCTGGTTCTCATTCTTATTCTGGAACAAATTCTGAAAAGCCATCCACGTCTCATGTGGAGTGTTCTTCCCGAACAAATGAGGTATTAGGGTATCCTTCACAGCATCTAGGATGATCAATCTCGCCCTTGTATTCAAATCCTCGTACACTTCCAACTACTTTGGTTCAATTGGCTTCTTTATGGCTTTCTTGACGAATTCCCAGATCCCGTTGACCTGTAAGACCAACTTGATCATTTCCTTCCATGGACTATAGTTGGACAACTCCTCCAACCTGTCCTCATACCAGAGACCAACGTGCAACTTCATCATTGTCACCTACAATGTGACCAACTCCCTCTTAAGTTGTACTTCGTTGTGCATAACTCTGATTCACTGTCTTCCAAAGTAGCTCAAGCACGCTTGATACCATGCTGAATTTCCATGATCTTGGGTCTAGGATAGAATCTTATAACCTCTAATGCTACCAAACCAAGAATATCAACAAAACTACTTTGCACAACAGAAAAATATAAAGCAGTAAATTACATATGCACAAGTATACACAATTTTTAACAAATTAGTGTACAATAATGTACAACCCAATCTTCGTTATATTAAATGAATCTGAATAATACAACATTCTATGGAATACAAGATACAATGACAATCTCACTGCAGTCTCTATGTCGTATCTCGTCTTGTCCATCCTTCGCTTTCGTTTTGCTCTCTAGTTGGCCCTTAGTCCATCAAAGGACAACACATAGAGACTCCAGGAGGGTTGCCACCTATCACTACTGCAAGTCACTTATGCTACAATGAACAAAGGCTAATCCAATTTGCTCTCTAGGCTGGCCAATACCTGAGATCCAATCCGCCAATCTAGCAGTTACTTTTGTCCATCAAAGTGTTGCACATTAGGCTCCAATCTTCACCCAACCTTCAACTAACAACGTCACTTTATGATGGCTTGTCAAGGGTTACTTTGGGTAGCCAACATGCTGCCCTCCACCAGTGAAATGGAATGCAGTGCAATCACTGCAAGATTTTCTCCTAGGAGGGACTTTCAACCATCAAGACAAGTCCTCCAATTGGCTCCCACAAGCTTCTACAAAAACCAATCCTTCTAGCAACAACCTCAACACCAAATCATCCTCATACCTATACTTGAGTGCTGGTGCATTGTTGAGTACAAAAATATATCATGGAATTTTTTCAAAGTTCAAAGTCATTGACCAACACATTTGTATCATTGTAAACCAAATTTCTGCAAGTTGTGTTGTAAATGATGATAGAATGACCGTTTACTTATGTAACAACACATAGATAAACCTCTGATTTTGGCAATGAATTTCATCCTAGGAATTTTTTTAACCTCGCCAAATTATGTGTTTCTAACATGAATAATTGACAGAGATTTTCTTCTATCTTAAACCCCAAAGCTAGGGTGGAATTCCTTGACAAGGTCTTAGGTGAGTCCTAGTGTTATATCGAGTCTTTGTAAAAGTGTGTTTGGGAATAATTTAAGCACATTTGGCTAAATTATTTTATTACAAACACACTTGGTCTATACTAGATCATATTGTGTCGCAAAATTGGGTAAATTGTTGAGGGTATGAGTCTAAATGTGTTTTCCCCTTTCAAGGGTTGATATTGTAATAATTTGATGTAAAAAATATTTTAGTGCATGGTCCCTCATATTTAGACACCATGGCTAAAATATTTGAGGGTGGAAAAAATTATTAATCCCCTCTAGTGTCAATTAATTATTTTTTCTGGCTAAATTAAATAAAAATCCTAAGCCAAAAAATTAATTAATTTTGAGTCAAAAATAATTATAGAGAAATTAATTTCTCTCCAAGTGTAAAATATTCAAAAAAATCACGGGTCAAAGGAAAATTGAATTTGGAGGTCCCCCACCAAGGGAAAAATAGATATTTTAAGAAAAATTAAGCCCTTGGACCTTGATGGTTAAGTCAAAGTCAAATTTTGGAGGAAATTAATGCAAAATATTAACTTTTTTGGATTAATTGAAAATGGTTTTTAAGAAAAAATCGAATTTTTCTTCAAATCTAAAAATTCGACGGTGGATATTAAACGAAGATCAAGTTATTTTCGACGGTCGAGATTATTTTGACAAGGATCAAGCCAACTAGTTGTTATTTTCCACTTGGAGGGGTTTCTCTATACAAAAAAGTCATTTTGCTTTTATTATATATCTTTGGATGAAGTGATTTTTTGCACTGGGCTACAGCTCTGGTGGAAACATTTTTTTATCAAAATAGAAAAACTTTGGGGTTCAGTTCATGTTGTTCTTCTATCTGCTGATCTGTGGTATGTGTTGGCTATGTGTTTATCCTATACAATGTTAAGTAATTTTTTTTTAACTATTATTTCATTTGTCGGTGATAAGAACATTCTATTGATACATGTTATACGGGATTTATGATTGCGGACAAAAGTATCTCCCCTAGGTCGGTGGCTAACCTAGAACAACAGAGAGATAAGGAACCCAATGTTTTTCCTTAAAGTCAATAGATGATGGAGAAAGGCCTAACTGGAATCCTTCGCACACTTCACTCCTTTAGCTTGGAAGCTCCAATCCCAGCTCCGATTGCCAAAATTAGAACCTGCACAGTCAAATAACACAACTCAAGAAACTACAAGATCTATGCAGTATCATCTAAGTACTTCATTCAATAGATCAACATGGTATTGAAATAAGTGAAATAACAACATCACATATAGTAAAACAATGAATTCTTTGCATTACTATAAATGCAAGGAGATTGCAGCCATAAGTAATAGTTGATCTTGTAGAAAAGCTCCTCCAAGTCGTTGACTTGTCCTTTCCTTGTCACAATATGCACCTCTAATCACCCTAAATGCATGAGAAGATGACCACTCACTACAACAGCATAAGGCCAAAATCACTCTCCAAAAGCCAACCAAAAACTAACCAGGTGCTTGTGGAATAAGGTAAATATATAGGAAAGAGAGGTAGTTCATGAATTCTTATCCATTTACCAATCTAGGCTTGAGATCCAAAAGTGATGGGAGGATGAGCTCAAGGGATAAGATGGTGATTTCTCCAAGGTGGAATTAGATAGGATTCAAATGTTTATCCAAGGTAAATGGTTGAAACAACCTCTAGAAGCTTCTGGAAGAGGAAGCTTCAAATATTTTTTATTTATTCCCGAATTTCTAGAATCAATGCACTCCCACAGTTATGCAGGGCACTCCATAACACCTTGAGAGAAGGAGAGAGTGCACTGCAACGCAGTTGCTCAGTTATGCAGGGTGCGACAATCCTTAAAATGACTAAAACAAGGCACTTTCAGGTAGAAACTCAGGGATTAGATAGATTCATGCTTAAGGCTTTGTGCAATGATGATGACAAGAGGGAATGAGATGTTGATTAATCCCATTAGGAGGCTCACTAATCAGATGTGAGAAAATGGACTATAACAATACAAGTATCTTAGGTGATCTGATTCACCATATGAGCTAATGGTTTATCTTAAGAATTTATAGAGATTTACAGGTATGTTGGCCCTTGGGCTCCAAGTTCACAGATTGTAGAGAAGAGTCGACCTTGTTTGGACTCTAAGTTTTCATTCTGGAAAATTATTTTGCAGGAGGGTTTTGGCTTGACTATCTTAAGAAATTATTCATCCATAAATTTTATTTCAAAATTCTCAAAATTAATTTGTATTTGATCTTGCGCTAAAAAGAACTAATTTGTTAATTAAAGCTTAAATTTTAATTGTGAATAGTGTAAATAAATTTGTAAATCATTTTTTTTACTCACCCTTGTAATTATTTTTCATTGTATATAGCCATTTTAGGAGTTTATTTTTCCATTTTCTTGTGAGACGTCTAGGATTTCTGAGCCCATTTTTGCAGGTTGCTTATTTTCAAATCGAGGAAGAAACCCATTTTTTAAAGGCCCTAGGCCTTACCCAACCTAAAAGGCTAGTGTTTGGGACCTAGTTTGCAATCATTAAGAAGGTCATAAGCCCTATAATTGTTAGATATCATTGCAAACAAGAATTTCTTCAAGGAATTGGCATTTTATCTCTAATAATTTGTTTTGCAGCGATTTTGGGGTTAACATCGTGTTTGCAGGTGCTCACCTTCATTGGAAACCAATCTAGCCTTCAACTAGACCTTAAGGCCTCTTGGTTGGCTCTCTAACCCTCTTGTTTCTATTGAAGAATCAAGGGCAATTAGGTGTAGTGTGATTCTTTTTGACTTGATAACAATTTGTGAAGTCTTTTTACAATTTGTCTTGTTAGCTTAATCGTCTTCTTCTTCTTATTAATGCTTGTGTGTGTACTTTATCAAACTGCTATAAAGAACATAAGAACAAGAACACAAGATGTTCGCTCTCTGCTAGGGCCAAAACCTCTCTTCTCTTGAGAGGAAAGCCTTCAGTAAATTTCTCTTCTTGAAGCTTATTATCGCTCAATGCCAAACCCTAGACCCTTGACAAGAATATCCTCCAAGCACAAGTCAAATCCTTCCACCTTTCTACACTTTGTTTTCTTGGCACTTTGTCCTCCTCCTTCCGGCAGTTCGTCCTCCTTCTTCCGACACTTTGTTCTTCTTTCAACTGTCGATAGATCTTGTTGCACTTGCTCTAGAAGGGACACCTTTTGATGAGTCCCTTTCCTTGTAATGATCCCTTCCTTCTTCTTGACCAAATGAGCTTCTTCTTCAAGGTGTAGTTGCAGACTTGATATGACTGTCCTGCAACCCTAAATTCTTGCACGTGTAGGAAGTTTACTAGATGTCATAGGCTCTTTTCACCTTCACTTGAGTGCCCTTCTTTTTCGCTTGAGTAGGAGGCCTTACTGGTCTAGTTTACTAGCCCAAATAGTGAGATATGTTAACTGTGAGCTTCTGTTGTTATGACTGAAGGCAACCCTCCTTTTTCTCGCATGTGCGACTGCAGCTTGCCCTAGAAACAGTCCTTGATTACTTCGGTTTGTGTCACTCCTTCGCTGCACTAGAGGTTCCTTCTTCATCCTTTGTTCACCCTTTTCTCATCTTCCTTTACTTCACTGATTTCAGAGATGAGTTCATGACTTTATGAGGGAGTGGACAACCTCTATATATAGAGGACTGTCCCTCCTTTAGGCCGACTTGCTGACTGTAGGCCGACTTGACTTATTTGCTTCAGATGGCTTCTTTGGATGGTGCCTTTGCTTGGAGGAGACTTGACTTTGCTTGTAGGTATCTTCTTTGACTCTAATACATAAGTATACCTAGAGTAACATGCCCTTAAGGTCTTCAACATAATAAGAAACCTATAGCACTTTAACATGTGCTAGACCTATTTCAATGAACAAGAAACTCATTGACAAATATAATAAAAATAATATTTCTTTTCTTGAATAAATACGAATATAAAAAGTACATTTATGAAGACCAAACCTAGTTACATTTCCTTTAACAGTTTCATTATTGTCCTAAACTTAAATTCTGAAATATCTTATGACAACAACATATTCAGGGCCTAAACATACTCTAAATAAGCGTAAATTTACTCATTGATCACCCAAGGCATCTATAATTAATCTAGAGTTGAATTTGAGTGCATAGAAGTGGATTTTTGTGGACTGTTGGGTAATATTCAGATATGATATGTTTGCTACATACACATAAAATACATACAACAGTGACATAATAACTCATTGGTAATCATATTTCATCATTATATTGTCACTAGCACTCATTAAACTTGCTCTTCTATGCATATTTGATCATTTTCTGAAGACTGTAATAATATTCCAAGGTCTGAAATTTATTGCATAAGGCCTGATATAAAATTTACAGAGGTGATAAAAGTGGTTGAAAAATATCTAGTCTCTGTTAACTATTGTTTCTCACATCTTGTGGATCTTGGATAAATGTTATTGGGTGATTTTCTAATTGCTGCAATCATATGTTTAGTGGCTGATCCATATTTCTTTTTGCACCATTGGTACTCTTGCATCAACACACATAAGTGCTCTAATCAAGTTGATAAGTGTTTAATGTGATTGGCTAATTGCTCTAACTAACATTTGTGGATAAGTGTTCTTAATTTCTCATTGCCAATATTGTCATTGGATAATTTCTAACATTTGATGAACTGGTTGGCAAGTGCACTCAAGAAGAGAGCAGGATAATTTCTAGAGGGAGGATTCAAAAGCATGAATAAGGAGGACCCTCTGCGTTTGTTGCTCAAGCTAAGAAGAAGAAAGCAAGAGGAGGACCATTGTTGGGTTGTGTTATATTCTTTCCACGACTAGCCCACCTAGTTAACCGGAGGGTTAGAGGAGGGGCAGAGGCCCCCCTTTGTTGCGCCGATTGCGCAGCGGAAGGGTCACAAAAGGTTTGAGGGGGGTGGGTAGCCCCCGTCTATGGGGTCCAAGGCAGCGCCCTAGGGGAAAAAAATTTTGGACCCTATATTAGGTTGGGCAGACCTACCTATGGTTTTGTGCATGGTTTTCACACATGGCTTTGGATGCGATGGTTTTTCGGTCCATGGTATTGGATGCTTCGGCATGTATATATGTATTGTAACATTGAAAGGAACATAATGAAAAATCAAGCTGGTAGTCCCAGTTTTGGGATCCAAGGGAAAATCTCTGTGTATATGTGTTTTATGTGTTATGCTTTCGCATTGTTTATTTTTTGTGTTTTAAGAATTCATATGTAGGTAATTTCTGTACGGGGTTAAAACCTACAACCATCTAATCCTAGAAAGCTTGCTCCAAAATTCCAGGACTCTAATAGAAAATTTAAAAGGGAAAATTTAAATGTTACAACTGCCATCAGCATGGTCACTATACCCGAGACTATCTAGAAAACATAAATGCTCCTAGGTCATAAACCAACAATCATGGCTTCAACAATAACAGGTCTAACGATAGAAGAAGAAGAGATGCTCCTAATGATCGTGATGAAGGCCACCGTCCTCAAAAGAGATCGAGGAATACAAGGTATGGAAATAAGATAGCTGCTACTCAATCTGAATATTTTCTTATTTCTCCTCTTTCTAGTTCCTCTCCTCTAGACTCATTTGATAGTTGGTTGGTAGATAGTGGGGCTTCTGCACACTTCACTGTGTATCATGATTCATGAAGTCCTCCCAAACATGGTTGAGAAGGAGACTAATTTGAAAATCATTCTTGGAGACAATTCTTCTTATCATGTGAAGGGCTTTGGTTCTATTTCATTTCATTTGTACTATGGTGAAATTGTACATCTACATGATGCTATGTACGTACCGAGATTGAAGAAAAATCTTGTTAATTTATGGTATGTTCTATGCTTACAGCAGTTTACTTATCTTTCTTATTATTATCCACAGATTAGCAATCACATGTACATAAAGTAAAGTGCAAAGAGAACATTAAACGATCAACAGACAAGAAGCCAAGACAAGAGACACAAGATGTGGTGGCTAGCCAACGACAAACCCCAATGTGGGGAAACCCTTTGATCAAATCTTCCTTTATCTTCAATAATTCAGCAGAGAGAAATAGTACATAAAGCTGATTTACATCAGCAGCAGCAAACCCTAGATCAACCAAACTAGGGCAGACAATATCTTGCAAACCGACCGTCGGATCGGCTTGATTCCACCACCAAAAAATGCGGCCTTCAGAGGAGATCCAGATGGACCTACAGGGCAGTTCTGAGGAGGGAGTCTTCTGGTCAACGCTGGTCAAACTTTGGTTCTACAGTTGCAACCCTAAATTCTGCACCTTCCTTTGAAACGTGTGAGAGAAGAGTCTCTTTCTACGCAGTAGGAGAAGAGCCTCTTTTTTGCGCAGGAGAGAGAGAGATGTGAGTAGTGAGTGAGTCCAAATGAGGAAAAGAGCTCCTGTATTTATACACAACTGTTGATGATTGAATAAATGTGACTGTTGGGCTTTTGAGCCTACATGAATTGCTGGTCGGCGTGATAATTATTCCATAATCAAAATAAATTCATATCTCCATAAATACTTATTGGAATCGGATGATCTTTAGATCAATCCTACACCTCTTGACGAGAGGAATCTAATAAAAATATTATCAGCCATGAATAAGATGACCCATATGGAGTTTGGCCCTAGTTGCCAATTTTAACACTCCCTCTCAACTAGGGAGAACTCCATCTGCAATCTGTCTGTCGGTCGCTACTATTCATCCATCAAATGCACTACCCTATACAGCTTGACCCCTGCTCTGCTCTGCTCTATCCTACCTGTTCTGCTCTGTTCTATTCTGCCCTGTTCTGATCTGCTCTACTTTGCTCTGCTCTGCTTTGTCCGAATTATGAAGAGGAAGAAATGATCGAGGATGTATCATACTGACTCAAAGTCAGTCTCAAAGTATGTACCACTGGTCCCAGACCAGTGTCAACCAACCCGAAGTCAGCGTCATAGTGGGTACAACTCCTACCATTGGTCCCTGACCAGTATCATCCTCCACTGACTCAAAGTCAGTCTCAGAGTGCGTACCACTAGTCCTAGACCAGTCTCAACCAACCCGAAGTCAGCATCATAGTATGTACCACTCCTACCACTGGTCCCAGACCAGTCCTTCACTGGCCTGAAGTCAGTTTCAGAGTATGTACCACTAGTCCCAGACCAGTCTCAATCGACCCGAAGTCAGCGTCATAGTGGGTACAACTCCTACCACTAGTCCCAGAACAATCCTTCACTGACCCGAAGTCAATCTCAGAGTATGTACCACTAGTCCCAGACTAGTCTCAACCGACCCGAAGTCAGCGTCATAGTGGGTACAACTCCTACCACTGGTCCCAGACCAGTATCATTGATCCCAGATCAATGAAGGTCATCCTAGCATAGGGAGTACAGTAGATACAGTGATGCGTCCATCGATACTACTATCGTCCCTATCCTCATTTCCCTGCTCATTGATCAGATCAGAGGTACTTCCATGAGTCCCAGATTGCATGGATAGGATGCCTCGACAAGAGAACTAATCAATGCTGTCCTCACAAGAGAACTAATCATCCTGCTACACAATTGCCATGGAGAACACATCATCCAGACCTCACAGGAGAACTAATCATCCTACTACATAGTCGCCATGTGGTGTTACAGGGAAAGTTTTGATTCTTTTACCCTGTGGTCATATGTCGCTCCAAGAAGTACCCCGCACCCCTTCGGAGTTCCCAGAGCTCAATACATCATACAAGACCCTCATCAGAGGGTCTTTGAATGCCACCAAGTCGTTCTTGGAAAGTCAGGAATTTGACCTTCCATAGGAGCTCTGTCAAGATGTCGGCGATCTGTTCATCTGTACCGATATGTTGGAGCCTTATTGCTCCTCGCTGCACCATATCTCGAATATAGTGGTACCTGATATCGATATGCTTGGAGCAATCATGAAATACGGGATTCTATGACAAACGAATCCCACTCTGGTTATCACATAGGATCACGGTGGTATCCAATGTAAATCCAAACAGCTCACTGAAGAGCTTTTGCAACCAGACTGCCTCACAGGAGGCCATGCTAGCAGCAATATATTTTGCTTCAGCGGTGCTCAAAGCCACCAACTTCTGCTTCTTGCTTGTTGACCACTACGTGTCAACTTCCCATAGCAGTACACCCCCTTTTTTCACAAAAGGGATAGCGCTTAATCGACATGTCCGTGCCATTCGACAGTCATCGTCGACTTGATCATATTATGTTGTAAACCCAGTCTGCATGTGCAAATTGTAAATAATTTTAGCAGATATGAGTCGTGTATGTAAATTGCCTAGGTGGACCTAATTTCCTAGTGATAATCTACGTTCCGGAAGGTTTTTTGTCTCACTGATCTATGATCGGCAGAGTTTTCCTTCAGCCTAACCCCAAAGCCGGAATGGATTTTGTCATTAGAATCTTAGGAGAATCCTAGTGTGTTAATCTGCTAGATTATAGTTGTGTCGCAGAACTGGATGGTTTATGAGGATCTATGTCAAATGGGTTCTCCCCCTTGAGATGTAAAGTTGTAAAAGTCATGATGTAAAGTGTCTTGAGGGTTAGAAAATGTTTTAATCCCCTCGTAAGTCCTAAGTCCTAGGTCCTAGGTGATTTTTCCAAAGGCTAAGTTCGAGGATCCATTTAAAAATAAATTAAAAATTAAAAAAATAATTGAAAAAAAAAAAAAAATAATAATAATAATAAAAAAATAAAAACTTAAAAATAATAAAATAATAATATTTTGAGTAAATAAATGCAGAATTTCAATTTTTTAATGCATTAAAAATTCGACAGATGAGATTAAGAGATATCTTGATCCTCATCGACGGTCGAGATGATTTTGACATGGATCACTCGAACTAGCTGTTGGGAATTTTTCCTTTAAATAGGGTGCTAGGGGTCATTTGAGATCAGATTGGATCTGTGGAGTCTTGTGTTGAAGAAGCTCTCTTGTAAACTTGTTCTGGTGCCAATAAAGAAGACTTTGGGGTTAAAAATCTTGCTGGTGTTACTCTTCTGAAAATGCTGTAAGATTGTTCTATTTTTTCTGCATAATTTTATTTTCAGCCATTGATGATAGCTTAATGAAGATTGATCTAGGCACAGGTATCTTGTCTGATCTTTGGGGTTTGAATGATAGTTTAGATTCTGAAATATAGTGGCAGGTATCTCCATTTGATCGGGGTTTCACTATTGTTTTCTCCCTCTATGTTAATGGTTGATTTTAAGCTGTGCAGGAAATCCCTTTTTCAGATTACCGGGCGTTAGGGGAAGTTCTCGGCTGAACTAGCCAACTCCCGGATTGTGTTTTCTGAAAGAGCCCAACCACTTCTTGATCCCGGGCTAATCATTCGAATTTTTTTTTATGAATGCATGCAGGGTTTTCTGAAGCATCTTACATTAAACTTATACTCTGAAAATATTACTGTGGATTATTGATAAATCTGGCTACTTAAGAGTCGAGAAATTATAAATACTTTTGCCGGGTTTAGGGTTTTCAACTTTCTTTCTTGCACATTTTACTTCTCGGTGTTCTGTTTTTGCCATTTTCAGGTTGCAGGTTCAGATTTTGAAAAATTTTCAGGGTTTTCCATCAGGCAATCTGATCAAGGGGTTTCCATCAAGCAATTTGAAGCAGGAAAAATTTAAAGGTTTCAGTTTCTCTGCCGCTCAAGGAAATTTTTTATTTTCTGAAATAAAAGCTCAAATTTTTATATGCTGTCCGTATCAGCAAACCTTTTTGCTGCTCATACCTACGTCCCTCCGCCTGTCTCTACGCTGGCCATTCCTTCACCTAGCCGCAAGTCCCTCCAGGATCCAAGTCTTCTCCTCAAACTGCAAAACGAATTAGCAAACCCGCTGCACACATCATTTTCTTCTCATCTGCGTATCCAAACCCTCACACGCTGCCATACCCACGCAGTATTCACGCTGGTTGCTCCATTAAACCCTTCTGCGTCCTTCTTTCTCCACGCAACCCCTCTCTGCCTGCGTCTGTCCGCTCCTCTCTACACGCTCGTCCAACCTACAAACATTTATCAGCATTCCTCTCTCTCCTTTGCCGCTGCTAAGCTACCTTCCATCGCGCTATCCTCATTTCCTTGTCGCAGGTCGAAAAACCCTCCACATTGTTCCGTCGTCCGCTTGTTGAACTCTCCGAACCTGCACACAACAAACAATCAAAACAGATTTCAATTTCAAGTTTTATTTCTTTTACGTTGTAAATGTAATACGCTATAGTTATATTTTTATGCCATTAGAGTTAGATCTTTTATATATATATATATATATATATATATAAAGCATGTTTTAATATGTAAAAAAATAAAAATAAAAACGTAAAGCATTTCGAATTTCATTTTTAGCCTTTTATTTAGTTTGTATATAGTCGGCGTATGCAATCTCCTTTTAAATTTCATTTTTTTTTTGTTGGTAGAATTTCGATTCCGTTTAGTTTTTATTTTATTCAATATTTAAAATTTAAAAATAACAAAATAAAAAGAAGGTTAGGTTATTTTTTTGATTTTGTATATATTGGTGTGTATTGTCATGAGGTTAGGGTTGATGATTCAATTTGTTTAAGTTTCATTTAGTTTAAGTTCTAGTTTGATTTTTTTTGTTTGTTTGATTAAGTTTTGATTTTAATACTATTAAAAAAAAAGAAAAAGGGTTTTTTGATTTTGTTTTCACTTTTATTTTTCTGATTTTGTTTTGTCTTTTGATTTAAACTTAGGCTCAAAAAATATCAAAGTAACAAAAAAATAATAATAAATAAAAATAAAAAAGTCCCTTTTTTATTTCTTTTAAAATCTTTGATTTAAAAAATAAATAAATAAAAAGGTTTAAATTAGATTTGGTTATAGTTTAGTTTAGTTTTATTTTATTTTAGAATAAAAAATCAATAAAAAATAAAAAAGGAATTTCATAAAAGGTAAAAAAGTTTTTATTTTTATTTTTTTTTAGACTTTAGTTTAGATTAGATTTTATTTAGGATTTTAGTTTTGTTTAATTTTTAGATTTAAAATTTTATTAAAAAAAAAAATCAAAATTTTTGAAAAAGGCTAATTAAAACGTGGAAATTCTTTTTCTAAAGTCTCTTCTCTGTTGTGGTGAAGTTAAATGTGCTTAAAATGTTTATATCTGGAGATTGACTATTTGAAATCTGGTCAGCATTTAAGTTTCGTGGTTGTTTAAAGCATTTATTCTTTAGAAATTTAATTGCTAGATTATCGTTTAAGGCGTTGTGCATTTGTTGAATATCTTATATTTTGCTTATAAATGATTGTTAATCATGGAATTATAAAGTTCATATTTCTGCAGCTTTCGATAAACAATCATTTAATCATTAACTCCATAAGGCACTGGTACATTAATTTCCAAAATCAATCAAGTGCTAAATCGCCTTGTTTTGTCTCCCAACCCAACTGGTCCACAGTTGGTCTTCATTCATCCCATAGGGTCTACCCCCCTTAGCCGCGGGAGACGGCTTAAACGGAGAGATCGGGGATCAGGGTGACAGCCCCTGGTCTGAGCGTTGTCGTGACAATCTGTGCGACAACACTGCTCATCCAGGATATCGAAGCAGATCCCAAGGAGAAGCAGCACCCGAAAGTGCTCTTACGGTCCTCCACATTGCCTGCCCAATCAGCATTAGTGTATCCAAGTAGTCTCACATCTCTGGCAATGTATCTTAGCCCATATGTGATTGTGCCACAAAGATATCTTAACAGATTCTTGGCACCAATCCAATGTATGTGGTGAGGTTCAACCATATGTTGACTCAATGTGTTGACTGCAAAGCATATGTCTGGACGAGAGTTCACTAAGAACATTAATGCTCCGACGAGTTGACGATACTCAGTGGCATTCCGTAAAACAGGTCCAGCAGCACTACCGCTTAACTTCTTGAAGTCAACCTCCATCAGGGTAGTTACGGGCTTGCAGTCCACCATGCTGAATCTTTCCAATATTTTCACCACATATTTTCCTTGAGATAGGAAAATTTCCCTTGGCTTCTGCCAGACTTCAAGTCCTAGGAAATAGTGCATCAATCCTAGGTCCTTCATTTCAAATTTAGAAGCCAACTCCCTCTTCCATTTGTGAATGAGAGGGTCTGCACCTGTTAGGAAGAGGTCGTCAACATACAACACCAGTATGAGAGGTTTGTCATCTTCAACCTTAAAATAAAGGTTAGGATCGGTTTCACTCCTAGTGAATCCCAGCTTCATCAAGTAGCTATCAATCCTCTCATACCATGCTCGAGGTGCTTGCTTCAGCCCATAGAGGGCCTTCTTCAACCTGCATACATGAGATTTTCGATCATAAATCTCAAATCCTTCGGGTTGCTCCACGTAGACCTCTTCTTTGATCGAACCATGCAAGAACACGGTCTTGACATCCATCTGATATAGGTTCCATCCTCATGGAGCCGCAAGGGCTATGATCGAGCGGATGGTGGTATATCTGGCAACAGGTGCAAATATTTCGTCATAGTCTATACCTTCCTTTTGGGAGAAGCCACGAGCGACAAAACGAGCCTTATATTTTTCTGTACTTCCATCTGCTGCATGCTTTATCTTGTAAAGCCATTTAGAAGTGACAACTGTCTTGTCCTGGGGTCTAGGAACTACTTCCCAAACATCATTCTTCATAATAGACTCATATTCTTCGGTCATAGCATCCTTCCATACTTGATGCTTGATGGCATCTGAGAATGATGAAGGCTCATTTTGTATGATCGTGCTCATGATGGTCAAGTATCCCTGATACCTGTTGGGTTTCTTACTTTCACGGAAGGTTCCTCGAGGTGGAGTGTGTCCTTTAGCATCATCGAGTAACCCCCTAAGCCAAGCGGGCCTCTTCCTCGAAGAGGAAGGCTCAGGTGGATAAATAGGATCCATCGGTTCTTCCACATCAGGCATTGTTTCATCATCCTTTTCTTTCGATTCCCTGGTGTTGGCTTCTTGAGAGCTCCTCAAAGTCGGAAGATTGTCCACCTTGCTGAGGGCCATATCTTCGTCAAAGGTGACATCATGACTAATCACGACTTCCCTTTGACCAGCTACATAGATTCTATAGCCCTTAGTATTTTCACCATAGCCCACGAAGATTCCTTTCTTTCCAGATGCACCCAATTTATTCCCTTTCTCTTTCGGCACATGAAAATATACAAGGCTTCCAAAAATTCTAAAATGAGATACGTCAGGTTTCTTATTGATTAACATTTCTTCAGGAGTCTTGGAACCCAATGCTTGATGAGGGCATCAGTTTTGTACATATACGAAGGTGTTTGCAGCTTCAGCCCATAGAAACTTCAGAAGTCTTTGATCATGGAGCATGGCACCGACAGCTTCCACAATCGTACAGTTCTTCCTTTCTGCCACACCATTCTGTTTAGGAGTATATGGTGTAGTAGTCTCCCTCTTGATGCCAGCCTCAAATATGTCTAAGTGAACCAGTTGTAATATATCGAAGGTCTTGCTTTGGCTTGAGGGGAATGGTCCCCTTTTGAGCTTTCCTTTGGCACATCTCGAACATACACCTTCTTTCTCTACTTAGAATTCGGGCATCCCTATTACCATTTGTCTTACATCGAGTAGAGCTTTGTAATGAAGGTGGGCAAACCTCCGATGCCAAAGTTCGCACTAAAGAGATGTGTCACAAGACATGACACCTAACGGACTTCCACCGACCTGATATAATGAATCAACTCGAAACCCAAGAGTGAAGGCATCTTTAACATTATTTTTTCATATACGTACCTTGCCATCACTAAAGGTTACCTTGTAGCCTTGGTCTTCCATTGCCGAGATGGACACCGGGTTCTTTTTGAGGTCATTTACATATAATACATCCTGTAAGTGGATCGTATGAACTTGATTCAATTTGAGAGAGACATTGCCTACACCTTTCACGGGATATTTCATATTATCTCCAAGGACAGTTTCCAGGTTAGTTTCTTTCTCTATCAGATTATGGAGAACTTCTTTGTAACCAGTGAAGTGCCTTGAGGCACCACTATCAATGAGCCAAATTCCCATTGAGTCCAAAGGAGCAGAGGTAGATAGAGCAGCTGGTAGATAATATTCATCCTGCTTATTGTCAACAATGCTGGATTTATACCTGGAATTTCTAGCCTTCCTGAATGGTTGTCCTCTTCCTTGATTACTAGCACTCCTTTTACCTTTGCTATTGAATTTGCCATTCATTTGATTGCCATGAGAGGGATTTTGATCATCGTCCCGGTGTAAGTCCTTTCTATCAGGGCACTCCCTTGCATAGTGACCTACTTTATCACAAATGTAACATCGTCCTTTTCTTCCACCCTTAGGTCCAGCTTTCCTTGGAGGTGTTCAGGTCGGAGATGTAGGCCACCAAGCATTTGTCAATAGAATCCCAGATGATCTTCTTTGTTTTGACTTCACCGGTTTTCCATTTGTTCCTGGCAGCAACAGGTGCATTTGATGGAGGCTCAACAATATTGCCTCTCACATGGTCCAACACTCCTTGATCTTCTAAGGTTAGATCGATAGACATCTTCCATCAGTGATAGTCAGCCTTCTCACGGAAATTGTCTTCGGCAGGGAAGAGTGTTGAGGACCCCATAGTTCTTTTAGAATAGCCTTGCCAGTCTTCTCTTCTGTATGCTCTTGCTCTTGCTCGGGCTTTGTCTTCACCTCAGCTCTGATCCCATGTTAATTTATGGTATGTTCTATGATTATAGAAGTTTACTTATCTTTCTTATTATTATCCACAGATTAGCAATCACATGTACATAAAGTAAAGTGCAGATAGAACATTAAACGATCGACAGAAAACAAGCCAAGACAAGAGACACAAGATTTGGCGGCTAGCCAGGGACAAATCCCAATGTGGGGAACCCTTTGATCAAATCTTCCTTTATCTTCAACAATTCAACAGAGAGAAATAGGACATAAATTTGATTTACATCAGCAGCAGCGAACCCTAGATCAGCCAAACTAGGGCAAACAATATCTTGCAAACCGACCGTCGGATCGGCTTGATTCCACCACCAAAAAACGCAGCCTTCAGAGGAGATCCAGATGGACCTACAATGCAGTTCCGGTGAGGGAGTCTTCTGGTCAACGCTGGTCGAACTTTGGTTCTACAGTTGCAGCCCTAAATTCTGCACCTTCCTTCCACACATGTGAGAGAAGAGTCTCTTTCTGCGCAGTAGGAGCAGAGCCTCTTTTCTGCGCAGGAGAGAGAGAGAGAGATGTGAGTAGTGAGTGAGTCCAAATGAGGAAAAGACCTCCTGTATTTATACACAACTGTTGATGATTGAATAGATACGACTGTTGGGCTTCTGAGCCTACATGAGTTGCTGGTTGGCTTGATAATTATTCCATAATCAAAATAAATTCATATCTCCATAAATACTTATTGGAATCGGATGATCTTTAGATCAATCCTACACCTCTCGACGAGAGGAATCTAAAAAAAATATTATCAGCCATGAATAAGATGACCCATATCGAGTTTGGCCCTAGTTGCCAATTTTAACAAATCTAGTATCTATATCTTCCTTGGAAGACAAAGGGATGAGGGTTGCCTTCATAAGAGGAAAGGTCCTCACTTGGCCTATGGAATCTCGCATGAGAGATGCATTTACTTTGGGATCAAGAATTGAAGGACTTTATAGAGTCAATGGAAGACCAATCCGAGCATTGGTACATGATAACAATCATTAAAGTGATCTATGGTACTGAAAGTTTGCTCATCTTCACTATGAAGCCCTACCTAAAGTAAAGAGGATGGTTTCTGGAATGCTTGAGGTTCAAGCTAATCATGATGGAGTGTGTCTGGGATGTGCAAGTGGAGAGAAATCAAAGGGACCATTCCCTTCTAGTAGGAGCGAGACCAGTGACATTATACAACTCATACATTTTGATTTATGTGGAACCATGCCAGTAAAATTTCTTGGTGGCTACCTCTACTATAAAACTTTTGTGGATAATTTCTCATGAAATACATGGATATTCTTCTTGAAGCACAAGGATGAGGCATTTGATGTGTTCAAGAACTTCAAGGCAGTAATAGAGAATCAAAAATGAAAGAGAATCAAAGTCTTCAGGTCTGATACTGGTCGAGAATTCACTTCAAACGAGTTCATTGAATTTTGCAGGAAAGTTAGGATCAAGAAGGAGACTATTGTAGCTTACAACCCTCAACAAAAAGGAGTGATTGAAAGAAAGAGCAAAACCAACATGGAAGCTACACAAGCCATGCTGCACAATCAAAAGTTACTGAAGTTTATGTGAGGTGAAACTAAAAACACCACGATTTGTGAAAATTCCATGAAATTGCAGCAACTGGAAATTTATTCTTCTAACTAATTAATTATGCTATTTATTTGTTATGACAAATAAAAATAAATCACACTGTAATTCTTCACAATAAAATTATGTTGCGTAAAATAAACTGGAACTGAAGAAATAGATGCACAAACACAATAAAAATGACACCAATATTTTTAAACAATAGTCCACGGAAAAAACCCGAAGGGAAAACCGATGCAGTAGATGAGGGTTTATTTTATTATGCAGCAGCAAAATCTGAGTACAATATCTGGATGCCCAAAGTGGCAATCCTCCAGAAAAATAATATGGCCAAAAGATTTGTGAGACAATTTTTCTCACCCAACAACTAATCCCGCTCCAAAACTTAGCTCTATTTGGGCTACTCGAAAACCCTTGTGTCAACCTCTGTGCAAGCCTAACGCAAGCCCTACTTGCACTGACTGAGGAGTTGCCCAGATTTTGTCGTTCTTCCTGTCTCTACCCTCTGTAGATGACTTGCTTGGCCTCCCGAAAATTTTCCCTGCCACTAGCACCTGAATCGACCTTCTCATCAACTCATTTGATCTACCCTTTGAAGTTTTTGCGCTACCTCTCGCAACCTCACTAAGGAAATAATGCGGCCCTCTTGCTATTGACTCTCTTGCACTAGAACTCCACTGGAAATCACTGCTACTGCTCCCTCTCACTTCTGCTTCCTTCTGGCTCGAACTCTGCAATTGGTTAGCTCGATCTGCCAAGGAACTCGCTCTCCCTGTGTCTCATAACTGTGCTCAAGGGTGTATTCTTCATCCCCATCGAACTGATCTGATAATCTCTCGTTGGATCACCAATGGCCATGATTAAATCTTTATCAATGACTAAGATCATCTCAAACTCGATCTGTGTGAGTTTCTAGAGCTTTCTCAACTTTCCTTAATTAATTACTATTAATTAAAAAAATTTCCTAAGTTAGACTTAGGAAAAATTTAAATAATGGCTAATTAATTTAATTAAGGAATTTTGCAAGCTTATCTTGCGAAAGCTTTTATGGGTCACCTTTCACGGGTTTTAAAGATATCGCGTTCCTTAGTCTCTTAGATACAAATTGAGACTAGAGCACATGTTCGATGCTACAAAAACTAACACTCCCTCTTAGTGAAGAAGGTGTTCTCTCCCATAACGTCTTCCCTTACAATGTTGATGTTTGACATCTGTAACAACCTTTCAATGTCCATCAAGCTACTGCACATATTCTGATTCATTTGCTAACCCTGTAGCTGAATATCCGGCGTTTGCGTTGTTCCTGACACTGCACTGTGCCATCCTGCACTGCTGCCAACATTGTTTGCACTGAATATGATCTCATGCTTTTGTTGCTGCAACTACTGTAATTGAGTCCAGATCTCCCTCTAAAACAGAACTGGGAAATCTCTTCCTTCCAACAAGGCCTCTCTATTGTAACTCCCACTCCTGTCTACATGATGAATTGGACTACATAGTTCTGCTGCAGGAATATCAATCTTGTCTCCGGAAAAACTTTTTGGTAGTAACTATGCCTCTTGTTGCTCTTCAAAAACAACTCAAACTGGTTGACTGTGTTTGGATGGAATTGCGCCTTGCTCTCTACAACTGGCCAATTCACACTGCCTCCCTCGGGATTTTCTGTTGGAATTACCTCGACCTCCTTTCCTGCTCCACAAAACATGAAGCCTCTTTGGTTGGAACTGCATTTGCTACATGCAACTGGGAAATTTGCACTGCACTGTCTACTGAGTAATTGTCTGCACTCATCTGTGTCTACACCCCACTAGTAACTGAATGCAACTAGTCTCTGCACTCTCTCAAGATTTGACTGTGCCATATGACACTAATCCTCTTGCTACTGAAAATCGTGGGTCCCTGTAGCCAAGGTAATGATCCATGAGGAAACACATGTTCGGTGTTGTCCTCCTTGGACCCTACCCAATCCTGCAAATTTGAAGTACTATGCTCCTCCTCCATTTGGAAGTATAGTTGCTATCAGTGCAAACTCCTCCATCCTAGATGTTAACTCATCCATATCTGTCGAAGTTGCGGTCTGTTGCTCCCCCTTCTTGTCCTTTTTCTTCTTGGGACACTGGTGTTGTAGTGACCAAACTCACCACACCTGAAGCATTTGATCTTTGATAAATCTTTCTTCTTCTTCTCTCCTCCCTTTGAGCCTTGTCCCTGACTGGGACCTTTCTTCGCCTTTCCTTTACTAAAAAGGGCTACATTCTCCTCCTCCTCCTTAACCCTTGGGCCTTTGCTACTGCTGTTGGTAGTACCTCGGACAAGACTGAGCCTAAGCTCCTCTTGTGTGAAATCATTCCATATGTGTTACCAATCAGGCATTCTATCTCGTCCAGTAATTCCCTAAACGAATTTGGCCCACTCTTTGGTAAACCCATTTAGTGTTATTCACACAAGTTCATTGTCCTCAGGTTTCTCACCTATAGCTGCTAGCTCATCTCGGACATCTCGAATTCTACTAAGATACGGGGTTATGCCTTCACCCTTCATCATCTTTGTGGTCCTTCTCCTTGAGAACTGTTTTCCTGTTCTCAGATGGATCCTGGTATAACTTCACAACAACATCCCACATCTCCTTTGTTGTCACTTTCTCTGTAATGTGTGGAACAATATAATCTCGAACTCCATCCAAGACCATCCTATTAGCTTTGGCCATATCCTTCCGATACTCATGGAACTGGATATGGTTTGCCAGTACAACTATGGTTGTTGTCACGAACTCCTTCGGACGATGCTCATCCAATAGGAATAACATCAGATCCTTCCAAATACCAAAGTTTGAGGCTCCTTCAGGACTATCCTAATCTCTGAGATCTGCTGCAGCCATCTCTGCGAAACTGAAGAACTGGGAAATAAACAAGAATCTCCTCCCTTTCCTGCTCAGTCTCTCTCTTTGCTACTCAAACTCCCTTCTGGAATGCATACATATTCTATTGTTTGCCTCTGAATGTCCTTCTCTGGTCCTCATATTGCCTGCTACCTCAACTAGGTAGCTCACTCAACCTTCTGGAAGTCATCCTCAGGAATCTAGCAAACGATATGTTGCTCCTAAAGCTCACACTAGCTAACCAACTAAATTGCTATGACCTACTGCAACTGGAAATCACGAATCTCCTCCTGGAAACTAGATCTAGAAACCCTCCGAGAAATTCCTCTTTCTCGTGTGCTTTCCTCTTCCACCCAATGCTGATCTACGACTTCTAAACTAGTTGCAAACAAATTATGCCTAGATCGAATTGACTGATTTGCGCACTAGAACTCTCTATCTGGTAAATCCACACTTGCAAATTTTGCTTCTAAGGCTGATCGAATTCACTTCCTACTGGAAACTGGAAATCAAACCCTCTCCTTTACAAATTCTCACTTCCTGGTGGTATGTGTAGATTTGAGAAATTATGATCAAAACTCCCTCTGAAATTGCAAAATTTCTCCCTCTCGCTACTTAGCCTCCAACCTGATCTTCAATTCTCTGATACCATGTAAAAATTCCTTGAAATTGCAACAACTGAAAATTTATTCTTCTAACTGATTAATTATGTAGTTTATTTGTTATGACAAATAACGAATAAATCACATTGTAATTCTTCACAATAAAATTATGTTGCGTAAAATAAATTGGAACTGAGAAAATAGATGCACACACAAAATAAAAATGACACCAATATTTTTGGACAATAGTCCCCGGAAAACTGCTGCAGCAAATGAGGGATTATTGTATTATTCAGCTGCAAAATATGAGTACAATATCTGGATGCCCAAACTGGGAATCCTCCAGCAAAATAATCTCGCCAAAATATTTGTGAGACAATTTGTCTCAACCCCTAGGCTACTCGAAAGCCCCTGTGTCAACCTTTATGCAAGCCTAGTGCAGGCCCTACTCGCATTGCTTGAGGAGCTGCCCGGAATCTTTCGTTCTACTTGTCTCTTCCTCTGGATATGACTCACTTCGCCTCCTGAAAATTTTCCCGACCACTAGCACCTGCATCGACCTCCTCTTCAGTTCAATTGATCTGGCCTCCGAAGCCTCTGCGCAACCTCACTGAGAAAATAATGTGGCCCTCTTGTTCTTGAATCTTTGGTACTGGAACTCCATCGGAAATCACTATTATTGCTCCCTCTCACTTTTGCTATTAATTATCAAGAGAGAGACTGTGAAATTTTCAACTATTGCAGCTACTGGAAACTATTCTTCTAACTGTAAATTAATTTTGTAGTTTCTTTTCTACGACAAACAATGAATTATTCACAACTACAATTTTCACCAAAATAAATAATGCAGAAGATAAACTGGAAACTGAGAAAACACTGGCACACACAAAAATATAACATTGTTATTTTTGGACAAGTCCCCAAAAACAACCCAATGTGGGAAAATCAGTGCAGTAGCTGAGAGTTTTTATTATAAGCAACAGTGAGAAAATTATGAGTACAACTGGATTCTCAAAATTGGCAATCCTACAAAGAAAACACTAGCAAAAATATAGTGAGGAACTTTCCTCACCCCACAAGTAATCAAAACACAATCAAGCCACTCGAAATAGCTCTCCAACTGCCTCTACGCGTGCCCTGTGTCACTTCTTCGTAGGCCTGAAACTTGTTGGCTCAGAATTGCCTCAAATCAACTACTAACTAATTTTCGCTGGTCTGGATTCATTTAGCTTGGCCCTCCGGAATTTCTCTCAGCCAGTATCTCCTGAAACAACCCTTCCTCCAGCGAAATCAAATTGCCCTCTAGAGGCTACTGCGCAGCCCTTGCCTCAATGAAAGCTACTCTCCAAAATTGGAAGACTTCCTCTGGACTCACTGCCTCTGCCTCTCTCTATCTCTGCGTCCCATCTCTGGCTCAAACTCTTCTAACAGAATGTTGCTGCTGTCTAGAAAACCGAACTGCCCAAGGAAACTTGACCTCAAGTGTGTTCCTCCATCTACACATCGATCTCTTCTTATAATCTCCAGTTGGGACTCCAAAAACAAAGATTAAAACTTAATCAATGGCTAAGATCATTTCCTAGTCGATCCATGTGAGTTTCTAGAGAAGTCTCACCTTCCTTGATTAATTGTTATTAATTAATGATTTTCCCTAAACTAGACTTAGGAAAATTTTAATTATTGATTAACTAACTTAATTAAGGCATTTCTTGGTGGATTTTCCTGAAACCTTTTCTAGGTTATGGAGTCCTAGTGATTCTTAGCCTCTCTAACAACTTTCGAGACTAGAACACCATTCGATGTTACAAAAACTAACACTCCCTCTTAGCGAGGAAGGTGTTCTCTCCAATTCTAGTGTTGCACTATTACTACGACACCCTATCTCTGTAACATCCTCCATATACATTATTGATGTCCGACAGGAAACTTTGTTGGAAATGGTTGTGTTTCTCCCTCACTCACAGTATTGCTCCCTCAGCCACTGCATTGTTCCCTTAGTAATTGCGTTGTTCCCTCAGTCACTACCCATCAAATATTGCGCTAACTTTGATTCATCTGCCACTGATTGTAGCTGAACCATGTTGCATTCATGTTACTACTGACACTATGTTGTACAACCTGTACTACTGCCAACTCTGCATCTTCACTGCAACTCAACTCCCTCTCAACTGTTGATGCTACTCCAACTACTGCAACTGAGAAGCATCCAAAATACTGAATCAATTGTCTTGTTGATTTCTATAGCATCGGATGTGCTCTAGCCTCGAGACTTTGCAAAGAGGCTAAGACACATGCATTCTCCAAGACCCAAAAATCATTTGGGAAAATTCCACCTAGAGATGGTTTAATTAAAATAATTAATCATTTTTAATGTATTCTAATTCTAAACTTAGGAAATGTGATTAATTAAAGGGTATTAATTAAATCTGGTGCGAATCTTCTAGAAGAAGACAAGAATCAACTCCCAGTTAATCTTAGCCCTTGATTATGTTTTAATCTTGGCCGTTGGTGCTCCAACGAAAGATTATAAGTAGGAGCTTCATGGGCACTTGGAGAACACACCGAGATAGTGACATCTAGAGATCGAATTTCTCAAGAGTAGCAACGCTAAGTTGCTGGAGTGAGATCGGGTGATCTTCTTGCAGTGAGGGGCAGGGCTAGTAGACCAGAGGGGATTTTTCCAAGAGAGTGCAAGGCAAGGAAGGCAACGAGAGGTTCAAAGAGGCAACACAGTGCTTCAGAGGAAGTCTGTATTTTTGCTGGGAGCAATCGAGATCTAGAGCCGGAAGTCGGGGTGTGAGACCAGAGGGCCAGAGGGTCGAAGTTCCAGTCAGCAGAAGATCAGCTAGAAGGGTGGTGCAGTTCCTAGAAGTTGTGACACAAATCTGCATAGGTTGAGGCAGAGGCAACATGGGGCTAGCCATCCAGAGCCTGGATCAGAGTCAGGTTGCCAGTAACAGTGTGAGAATATTTCTCACTACCTCTTTGCCAGTTTATTCTCTGTATCATATTGCCAGTTTGGGCATCTAAATATGTGTACTCAGAAACTACTGCATAATAATAAAATCCTAACTTGTTGCACCGGTTTTCCCACATTGGGTTTTTATGGGGACATTGGTCCAAAAACAACGGTGTAATTGTGTGTGTTTAGTTCTCTCCTATGCAGTATTTTGTTTCCGCAATATTTTATGTTGTGAAGGTTGCAGTAGATTTTATTTCGATGCTTACTATGTAACACTGTAAATAACTTGATTCAGAAACTAACAAGTATGTGAAATTTAATCAGTTGCTGCAGTAGGGAATCGGGTCACCGATTCTTCACGTCTCAATGTTGCAACTATCTCCTGAACATCCGACTGCTACTAGCCTCTGCACTGTCCACTAAGAAATTTGTGTTGTTGTTGATTTTCCACTGTGCTTCTTGCACTGCTATCAACACTACTCTGCGCTCCTTAACATCTGACTGCAACTAGCCTGCCACTCTCACTCTAGAATCTAACTGCATCAACTGACATTGATCTTAATGCTACTGAATATTGTGGGCCCCTGTAGCAAGGTAATGATCCATGAGGAAACAACAACCAATGCTTACCTCAATGGACCCTGCCCTAACCTCTGTGCAACACTGGGATTATAGCTCCATATCGCCCTACCTCACTTCTGGCAGTATAGCTGCAAACATGGCAAAGTCTTCCTCCAACTTGGAGGACAATTTATCTATTTCTACGGATGTTGTCGGCTCGTCCTACTTCTCCCGTTTGTCCTTCTTCCTTTGAGGACACTAATTATTGTAGTGGCCAAACTCGCCACAAATGAAAGTCTTGACTTTAGATAGGTCCTTCTTTTTCCTCTTCTTCCCTTGTGAACCTTGTCCTTGACTAGGAACAATTGATGCATGGGCCACATAATCTTCCTCCTTCTCACCTTTCGACCCCTTGCAACTGCTTTCATTGATGGAGGTCTTCACTAGTGCTCACCTCATTTCCTCCTACTACAAGTCTAACCATATCATGTCCCACCTAGGTAGAGTATTTCATCCCAAAATGCCTTCAATGTAGATTTCCTAATCTTCAGAGACATTGTTCAGGGCCAAACGCACAAGCTCCGTGTCTTGAGGTGCTTCACCAACAACTGCAAGATGATCCCGGATTTCCTAAGTTCTAGTGAGAAAGGGATCAATGCCTTCACCCTTATGCATCCTGATGTTCCTCAACTTTTCTTTCAAGAACATCTTCTTGGTCGTATTCTAGGCCAATATATGCGAGACTATATAGTCCTGGACTCCATCCAGGATTATTTGCTTTGTCTTGGCCATCTCCATCTTGAATTCCTTCAATTGATCTGCATCAGTAGGTTCCGCCACAACATTCTCTGCATAGGACTTCAAACCATGCTCATCAAGGAGAGAGGACATCCTAGCCTTCCAAATGACATAGTTGGAGGCATCGTCCAATCTGTCTTGATATCTCAACTTGACTATGGCCATTTTTGCAAAAAATCGAACTGGGATGGAGATCTCCCTCTTTTCTCCTACTTGGTTGCTAGTTGTGTTATTCACGCTCCCTTCTAGAGTGAGAAAATTTGTCTACTGCTACTACCAACTGCAACTAAAAATTTGGATTTTTGCAGCTAGAAACCCTTTGAGAGAAATTCCCTCTATGTGTGCACTTTCTCTTCCACCCAAAGTTGAGTTTGCTCTAGCAAAAACTGCTACAAAACCCTTTTGCGCCCGAACAAGAAATCTGCTCAACGAAAATATTGATCTACTTCACTGGAATTACTTCCCGCCTTCACTATTGTTTGCTGGAACTACTATTGGGCTCTGCGAATTTTTCTTGTCACCTACACTAGAAAAAAATCGAACCCTCTGCCAATCAGTTCAAACTGCCTGGCCAGCCTCTGCACAAATCTGGAAATCGAGCTACCAGACACCCTCTGAATCGGGATGATTTCTTCCTTCCGCTTATGAGCTTCCTATCTGATCAAATTCTCTTTGATACCATGCAAAATTTTAAACTATTGCAGCAACTAAAAATTATTCTTGTAACTGTAAATTAATTTTGCAGTTTATTTTCAACGACAAACAATGAATAATTCACAAATGCAATTTTCACCAAAATAAATACCGTGGAAGATAAACTAGAAACTGAGAAAATACCGGCACACACACACAAAAATATAACACCGTTAGTTTTGGACAAAAGCCCCAGGAAAAACCCAATTTGGGAAAATTGGTGCAGTAGCTAAGGGTTTTATTATTAAGTAGCAGTGAAAAAATTCTGAGTACAACTAGATGGCGAAAACTGGCAATCCTCTAGAGAAAATATTGGAAAAAATTTAGTGTGGAATTTTCCTCACCCCACAAGAAATCCTGGCTCAATCAAGCCACTCAAACTGGCTCTCCAACTGCCTCTGCATAGGCCCTGCGTCACTTCTATGCAAGCTTGAAACTCACTGGCTTGGAACTGCCTCGAATCAGCTACTAACTGACTGTCGTTGGTCTAGATGTCTTTGGCTTGGCCCTCTGGAATTTCTCCCGGCCACGAACTCTTGAAACAACCCTTCCTCCAACTAAATTGAATTGCCCTCTAGAGGCCACTGCACAGCCCTTGCGTCAACCTCTCTGTGGCTATCTCTACCTCCATGCAAGCTACTCTCAAGAATTAGAAGACTTCCTCCGGACTTACTGTCTCTACCTCTCTCTGTCTTTGTGTCCCCTCTCTAGCTCGAACCCTTCCGACAGAGTATTGTTTCTCTTTGGAAAATAGAACTGCCCAAGGAAACTCGACCTCAAGTGTGTTCTTCCATCTACCCATCGATCTCTTCTTATAATCTCCAGTTGGGACTCCAACGGCCAAGATTAAAACTTAATCAACGACAGAGATCATTTCCTACTCGATCCGTCTAAGTTTCTAGAGAAGTCTCACCTTCCTCAATTAATTGTTGTTAATTAATCATTTTCCCTAAGTTAGACTTACGAAAAATTTAAATATTAATTAATTAACTTAATTAAGCCATTTCTGAGTGGATTTTCCTAAACCTTTTATGGGTTCTAGAGTCCTAGTGTTTCTTAGCCTCTCCGATAACTGTCAAGACTAGAACACCATTTGATGCTACAAAAATCAACAAAGACACCTCGAATTGAAACCCCAAAGACTTTTATTAATGCATAAAAATAATCCAACAAAGCTTAGTTCAATACATCACTTAAGATTTTTTTATCAGTACATGATAGAATGAGGAGCTCAATAGCTTCCTTATATAGAACAATAAGAGGATTAAACCCCTCCAAGTGGAAAATAACGGCTAGTTGATTGATCCATGGCTTGATCCTCGTCAAAATAATTTGATCCGTTGATCTTCTTGAAAAAATTCTATCTCCTTGGTTGATGGAGAAAAATTCCTTGATCCTAGTCAAAATTTGAATTTGTTCCTTTTGTTTTGGAGGAAAAATTCGAATTCCATGATAAAGCCCCTTTTTCCTGGTCCAATAAATAATATTTTGAACTTTTAACCTCAAAAAATCCCCTTTGACTTAACTACCATGGCCCAGAGGGTCATTTTTTCATAAAAATTTGATGTTTCCCTTGATAGATGACCCCGGAAAATTTTCTTTTGGACCCATGAATTTTTGATAATTTTCCACTTGGAGAGAATTTAATTTCTCTCAAATTAATTTTTTGACAAAATTTAGTTAATTTTCTAATTAATTATTTTCTTTTATTTTTGCCACCAAAATTAATTAAGACTCTAGAGGGGAATTACATATTTTCCACCTTCAAAGTGGGTCTAAAAATTGTTTTGGTAATGGTGTTCTAATTATGAGGAACCATTCACCAAAAATATTTCTAGACAAATTTTACATCAAGACATTACATTAATCACCCATAGAAGGGGAATTTACAACAGACACAACTTCTTAGAGTCAATGTTAAAATTGGCAACTAGGGCCAAACTCCATGTGGGTCATCTTATTTATGACAGCTGATATTTTTCTTGGATCCCCCTCATCGAGAGGTGTAGGATTGATCTACAGATATTCGATTTCAATAAGTATTCATGGAGTTATGAATTTATTTGTGTTATAAGACAATTCGTCAAGGTCGGCTAGCAACCAAATAGACCACACATGTACTCAATGTTTTAGTATAAAAGGAGATGACTTGAGAGTCATTTCTCACACACACTTCTATCTTGATTTCTCTCCACTTGTCTTGGAATTTAGTGGAAGAGCAATCTACGAGTCGAAGCCCTAGACGTTGGAGGAAAAGAGGTTGCCCTAGACGCAGATGGAAGGCAGCCCTAGACACAGATGGAAGGAAGCCCTAGACACAGATGGAAGGCAGCCCTAGCATACGCTATCTCAAGGGTAACCTAGCTGCAGTCAAGAAAAGGATATACGCTGCCCTAATAAGTCCTAGCCGCAACAAAGTCATGGGTCTTTTGGAGGACTGAGCTGCTGTTAGGAGGGCCGAGGAGCTGGGCTAGAAGGTAGCAATACAAGGGCTACTTCAGCGAAGGAGAAGGGACATTAAGGTCACCCTTGTGACCACTTGAAGAGGCAGGAAGGTGCGTGTGAAAGCCGCAGGCCTGTAAGTATTGTTTTGATGGTCAAAACGACCCTCTACATTGAGTTGTAGGTGTCTCCTCAACTAGCGAGGTCACCTACCTTGTAAAGAAAGGGAGGCTGCATAATTCAAGGTGAGTTATGGGTTGATCGTTGGACTCTTGTAGGTTACAGGAGGGTGCCCTAACCAGTGACTGAATTTTTTCCATGAATAGCAGTACAGAGGTGTTGGGTGCTGCCACATAGGAGCTGCAATGTCACTAATAAACAGGAAAATGGGGCAACAACATGTTGGGACAACAACTTTGATGGGACAACCCAATGACATAGGACAACTATGACAATTGTGCAGCAGTGGCACAAGTGGGACAACAACTATGAAAAGGCAACGGAGTGGGACAGTAGCTATTACATGACAGCAGCAAGCATGGATAGCATGGAAAGCATGGTGCAATATGGCAAGCATGGACAACATGGAAAGCATGACCAGCATGACAAGCATGGTAAGCATGGAAAGCGTGGACAACATGGATAGCAGTGGCAAGAATGGTGTTGCAAGCACATGAGACATGTTGTATGACAACATGGTTCAACAATGGCACATGGGACAATAGTGCAGCATAAGGTACAACAGTCATGAGGTCCAGCATTGTAATGATGGGTGCAGCATGATGACGAGATGCAGCACAATGATAGGTGAAGGAGTCACCTTGGAGAATCAGTTGAAGCAACATGTCTTCAACTGATCTCATGTATCATCTTCTTAGAGATGATCTATGCTCTTATCTAGATAAGTCAAAGTGTTGACTTCTATTGTAAATGTACTATCTCTCTCTCTCTCTCTTTGTTGAACTATTGAAGAACATAAAAGAAGAATTGATCAAGGGTTTCCCTACATTGGGGTTTGTCCTTGGCTAGTGTCACATCCTGTGTCCTCTTGTCTTGGTTTGTCTTCCGTGATTCATGTTTATGTTCTATCTGCAATTTACTATAGTGTTGATGTGATTGCTAATCTAGAAGAGATATTGAGCTAACAATGAAAATTGAAATAAATTGCTCTAAGCATAGAACATATCTAAAATTAACACTCAACCAAATTCCGCGACACAGGACACATGATCTAGTTGAGCCAAAAGGCTCATTCTAGAGCCCAGTATGATGTGTAACATCGTCTGCCCGTCATCAAAGTTGAAATTTTGTTCATGTCGACCCAAATAAAAATAAAAAATAAAAAAAAACAAACAAACAAACAAACAAACAAACAAAAAACAAAAAACAAAACAAAACAAAACAAAACAAAAAAACAAAAAACAAAAAACAAAAACAAAAAAACAAAAAATTAAATAACTATACAAAATATATAAATAATGTCGGTTCATAAAAAAATTTGCACGTGAAAAAATTGGATCCCTCTCGACTCATGTTCGATCCATATTTAAGATGGATCTATGCTGATATGATAAAAATACATAGACTCGATAACACTAGGACTCACCTAAGACTTTATTAATGAGTTCCACCCAAGCTTTGGGGTATATATTGGAGAAAAACTTTGTCAATTATTCATGTTTACAAACGCAAATAATTTGAGGAGGTTAAAAAAATCCCTAAAGTGAAACCCTTTGAGAAGAATCATAGGCTTACCTAGGTTTTGTTACATGGCTTATTAATCATACAAGAATCATTTTTACAAAAAATTTGCAGAATTTGGGATTACAATGATGATGATGACTCAAAAAGTTTTATTCCACTGCTTTGTACTCTCTCTTCTAGAACTGCTGACATGTACATGGTCAACATCTGGCTCTACTTGGGGACACATTGCTTCAACAAAAGAATGTGAGAATACAAAATCTTGTATCTAAGAAAACAAAGAAACATTAGGTAGATATCCATTCTAAAACAAATCAAAATCATCATGAACATCATTAAATACATATCAAATGTTGGAATAGAAATCCTATTCTAACAATGAAACCTAAAAACATGAAACATAAATGTTGAATTGAAAACTACCCCAATGACAAAAATAAAACCTATCTAAGAGAGTAGGGTTAAAGATACTATACAAAATATGCCCCATGGCATCAAATGTCTTCAATAAAGTGCATATTGAGAACATGTCGACTTTCAGGCAGATCCATGTGTTGCTTCTTTGACATGCCATGCTACATTCTAAAGATGCTAGGACTTTGACTTATCGGAATATCATGTTGTTCCTGGCCATCAAATGCAATCAAACTTCTTCCTTTTTTCTGTTCTGCTTTTTAATTTTATTTCTGACAGACTATGACGTTGACGATGATGCAATTGGTGTACAACTTTCTACTTGATCTTGAAAACGTTCATACGGAAAATTTGAAGCATCCAAGACTTCTATGACATGCTCTTCTTTTTCTTGAACATGTTCTATCAAGGATGATAGATCAATCTTGCAAGCATCAATCTGATTCCCACCATTTTCCTTCTTGCTTGGGCGATCTTTATGTAGCCATTTCTCAATGGAATCAATGACCTCCTCATAATAAGATGAAGTTTGATTTAGTGGACTGGGAAGCTTATGATCCGTTGAAGGCTCTTTGTTCCTTTTCAATCTATTATGCTGAAATCCCCGCACCTATGATCTTTCCATTTCCTCCAGACTCTTCTACAAAATGATCTAATTAGCTTCCATGCTTTTCTTTTGTTGTGCTTGATTAACCTCCATGGTATCTATTACTACTCAAACTAGCAGGAGCCCTAGGAGGGGATCCTATAGATCAACTACTAGGTCAAGTGGCAACAATGTAGCAATAGCCCACCATCACCTCAGCTAAAGCTCCCTGCTCTTTATGGACTTTCACCGATAGGAGTAGTCCCGGTATGAGAGGAATCACAAGGATAAATAGATCAATGATAGGAGCCAGACTGATTCCTAAAGCCTATTCACAAGAGAGGCTCATATAATTGGCTTACTTTCTTTGGAAGCAAGGTGATTGGCTCTCTAAGAAGGCCTGAGGGGATACCTAGACCTAGGTTTGGAGAATATCCCTTAACAAGATGTAGCCTAGACCTAAGAATCCTAAAGGAAAAATGGTTTCTATGTAATCCTTGTGGAATTTGAGTCACAGAGTTGTGGGACCACAAAGAACCCAAGCGGAGCCAAACTAGGTCAAGGGTGTGGAGTTGATCAACAATAGATGGACTTGACCAAGTTAGGGAGAAGAATAGGATCAAAGGAGAAATTTTCTCTTGGAATTTAAGTGCAGTGATCCAAATGAAGACACTAACCCAAAGGAACCTAGGGAGAAGAACGGTCTTCAAGATAGGGCTTGCAATATCTTGGGATTCCACTGTCGGATTGAGCTCAAAATTGGAGGACCTCTCAAGAAGACCCCAACAAAGTTCTAGACCGATTTTCAAGGGTTTTTGATGGATGCAAATAATTTCGTGTGATGACCTAGGAGGCCTTCTAGGGTTAGGTCTAGAGTTAAAAGAGAGAAAGAAAAGAAGAGTTATTTTGACCACCAAAGAAATGTGAGGATCAGTGCCTTGCTTCTTTAGACTAACAGAGTCAAGATACACCTAGATCGATAATTTTCATATGCTAAGGAGCCCTAGATGACTTTCGCTAGCCCTTCCAAGTGTAGCAACAAGGTCATTTAGGGACTTACACTTCGATTTGCAAAGGAGATGAATTTCCAATGCTTGTTAACCTTTTAGGGTGCCTCTAGGAACATTCACTATCTCTCTCTCTATCAGCAACACATGCAATTTATCAATTAATTGAGACTTAAGAAGAATTTTGCATTATTTAGGGCTTGTTACCCACCAACCATGGGTAGGGTATATAGGAGAAAAAAATTCTCCTAGATGGTCCTCAGCCGACAACCAGCAGCCCCTTGCAGCCACCAGATAGCTCAATGTTCCATTGTCTCTGCCACCTGAGCCAGCCATGTGGTCCCTTGACCACTTGTCATGAATGTATGTTTGAAGGTGGCCCTCTCGACCCCAAAGGTATGGATTTTCATTGGTATAGTTAAGTAATTTTCCTTACTTGTCATGGGCACTTTTGGGCATGGATTGGTGGGGGGATTCGGTGGAAAGAGTGGGTTAATCTTGTACTATTGTCTCCATTGCGCAATTTCGTGGTTACCCTTGTATCCTTGTCATGTGGGATCTCTTTTACTGACCATTTGGTCTTTTGGGTTGGCACAACATGGGAAATTTCGATTTTGGTTGTGGGGTCTTTCTTCCTGTACCACCTACACCACTCCCCTTCCACTCATTTTAGCCCCATTCATGTATTTTCCCATCCGGGTCCACATGTGTCCACTAGGTCCACATAGGGTTAGCCTTCCTTTCCCCTTGTCCACACCTTGGGTCAAGCCTGGAACAATGCCCTGGAGGTTGATGTAGCTAAAAAGAAAGTAAAAAAACATAATTTGGCCACTCTCAACAGGGAATGTACCACAAAATGCAAAATATGGTAGGGACATGCAAATTTATCACATGGGAAAAAGTCGAACATGAGCTCTACCCCTCATTCATGGCCATCACCTTAGTTCCTATGGGCCCTAGATGAGCCCCCTCCATCATTAAGGAACCCATGATTGTCCCAACCCCAGGAGGGCGATAAACTACCCCACCTCAAGGGGGTATCCACTGCCACATATTAATTATTACACATCATGCTCTCTATCCCCTAGAGCCCCGAGTAGTTATGAAGAAAAATCAATCAAAGGCAAAAGGCATATGCAGAAGGGTGTAAAAACAAGGGTCGAGGTAACTCATGTACCATGATTTGAACCCTCCTACACTCATATACCCAAGTGTGAGCTTCCCTTGTTATAGCTACCCAATGCACTTTGACATGTGGTATGGATGATTCCCCTGATCCCCGCTTCATTCCATCATTATATCATTTGCCACCTACCTCTTAAAGGATGTAACATGGACATGCCACCCCCTTTAAAGGTTGAAACTACCTAATAGGGTCCTTGGTTAACACCCCTTTGAGCTTGGAGACACTTGTATTTTCTAAAGCCCACTATGGAAGGGCATGCCACCATGAAGTGCCCTATTGATCCCATAACTTGTAAGCATTATTACTTGATTATTCTAATGATTTTTTGTATTGGAGGGCAAGGGGACGCACTGGATCTTATGAAGGATTGCACGTGGGTCTTCATTTAGTGCTTGGTCTCCCTATACGGGGTTCTAGCCCTCCAGGGGGCTACATTGGCACTTGTAGGGTGAGTGTTGAGAACCATGGGTCTCCACCATAGTAGATTTTACTTCATGGATCCCCAACAGTGTTCATTGATTGCTTGTGTTCCACCTTTGGATGAGGATGATGCACCTGGTCCACCATGCCTAGCCGGCTCCACGGTTGTAGCATACACTTGGTAGATGTTCCAGGATGCCTCCCGTTACAGATGGAGGGTTTATGTCATCACTCTAGCCTTTACAGATGGTCTCCAAGCATATTTGATCCATTTGGAGACCCATGAGGTTATCCTTGTGCCCCCACACCCACTTGGGAGCACCACAAGTTCTTGATTGGATAACAAGGGTGTTGATTTGGGGTAGCATCGGATGTGCTCTAGCCATGAAATTTGGTGGAGAGGTTGGGGCACATGAGATCTCCAATACCCAGAAAGAGTTTGGGTAGATTCTAAACAGATCAGGAGATATTAAAATAATTAATATTTTTAATGGAGTCCCTAAGTCTAAACTTAGGGAAAATAAAATATTAATGTGTATTAATATGAATCTGTGTTAGAATGGTCCAAAAGACATGGATCAAGCTAGATCTAATCTTAGCCATTGATTAGGGACTTAATCTCGGTTGTTGAGATGTCAACAGGAAAAGTATAAGAGAAGGCTTGAGGGTCACTTGGAGAACACATTAGAGTGATCAGTCATTCTATTCTCTAGAGCGATGTTCTCTAAGAGAGATAGAATTAGTGATCAAGAGATGGAGCCAAGGAGCATTTGAGTACAGAGAGACAGAGAGGAAGAGATAGTGTCGGGAGAGCAGTGCAGTAACAAAGGAGAGTGACGCAGGGCCACGCAGAGGCAGCCGGGAGCTGCGTAGAGCCTCAAAGAGGCCAACGTTGCTGACGCAAAGGGCCAGAGGGTTGATGCTGGGCCTCCCAGGGCTGACGTAGACCCATCCGTGGTGACGCAGAGCCAGCGTGAGGCAGAGAGGGGCTAACACAGTCCAGAGAGGGGCTAACACAGTCCAGAGAGGGGCTAACACAGTCCAGAGAGAGGCTGACGTTGGGGTTTTTGGGGTAGATTTGTGCTGAGTAGTTGCCGAAAGGATTATCCTAGGTTTCAGCCAGAAGATTTGTCAGAAACTGAGAGGTATTACTACCAAGGAAAGTCTTTGTTGGGTAGGCCAGTTTTGGCACCCAGATTGTACTCTGATATTGCTTAATAAGAAAACCCTCAAATAGCTGCACCGATTTTCCCGCATTGGGTTTTTCCAGGGACATTAGTCCAAAAATAATTGTGTCATATGGTGTGTTTGTTTCTGTTTCTTTTAGTTGTTGATCTATAATAAGTGAGCATGCACTAATGTTTATTTTAAGTATTTACATTGTAAATAACTCGTTCAGGAAAATAACAAGTAGGTAGGAATAAATCAGATAAAGTGCATGGAGGGTTTCTAACTAAGTAAACTTAGAAACTTCAACAAAGGGGCCACCCCCTTGTCCACTATGTTTGGAGTCCATTGCTTCATCATGGCACCCCTTGGACTTCATCAAGCCTCCTCAAAGGCCCAACAACTTACTTTGGTGATCATTCGACCCTCTTGAGAGGCTTGTCTTTACATTATTGAGCTATTTGGTGGGCTTATCACTAAAAAGTACTTGTTATTTTGCACATTATTTTATTCTAGGGGCTAAATTAGGCCAAAATAAGCTAAATTGAATTCATTAGACATTGTATAAATAGATGATGAGTTGATTCATTCTCTCATCATCACTTGGATTGATCATATTCTCTTGTGAGATTTTCACTATTCTCTTTGGAGGACGAAATTGGATGGATGGATGAATTTTGATGTTTGGATATCTTCATTTTTGTCTTCGAGCTTCTATATTGGCATATGATGATGATTGGATATACTTGTTCTCACATGTAAGTGCTCTTTTAATGCTATTTTGTCATTCTTTTCTATGTCACATATATGATGTTGGGATTTTTGCTATTCTAGTCCAAAATTTTGTTGCTTTTCTTGGATGAAAGGGTATGAATTTGTCTTTTATTAGCGTTGCATCATGTTATGGGCATGTTTGAATAATTGAATATTCCTAGATATATTTCATTGAAATTTATCTTAACAAGTCATCACATATTGCACATTGAAGTATAAAGACCTTGAAGCAGTTTTCCTCATGCCCCAATTGCCATGCGAAATTGTTCAAGAGGCCTACTTGACTGAAGGAAACCATCCTAATCATTGGATTCTTTTTAACTCCATTTCTCCCAAAGGAATAAGCACTAGTCTTCCATAGGTGATCACCATAAATCATACTCTTTATCACCTCTCCTACTTTCTTCTAGGCCTAGCCTCCATAGGGGACCTAGGGCATCACATTTCTCACAAACATCCCATAAAAAAAAATGACCTCCTAGCCTCTACTACGTTGTTGTGTCTCCTAGGGGGCCTCCATCTTTAAATCCCTTTCGACGGTGGGATCTTGAGATATTTCAAGCCCTAGCTCTGAGATCGAATCTTGCCCTTTGATTCCCTTGGCTGGTGTCCTCATTGAGATCATTGTGTTGAGATTGTTGAAATTTTTTCCATTGGTCTCCTTCTCCTCAATTAGGTCAAGCATGCCCTTGATTGATCAATTCCACCCCCTTAACCTCGTTGGGGGTCCACTTGGTCCCGTGTATTCTCATAACTTTTGGAAGGTAATCCTACAAAGACCATTCGGAAACCAAGTCTTCATAAGGGTTTTTAGGACTAGGTCACTCCTTAAAAAGTTTCATTCCCAAAACCTAGCCACTAAGACCCTCTTGGCCCTTCTTAGACAGCCTTTCATCGTGCCTCTTGGGCAAGCAAGCCATATATTGAGCCTCTCTTGTGAATAGGCCTCTTTAGGAATCACTCTTTTCCCTTTATTAACCCATTTATCTAGGTGATTACCTTCATACCAGGTCTCCTCCCATTGGTGAAAGTCTATAAAGAGTAGGGAGCTTTAGCTGAAATGACAGTGGGCTATTGCTCCATTATTTCCCTTGACCTAGCAGTTGCCCCCCTAGCATCCCCTTCTAGGCTGAAATTGGTCTTCCCTTTCTCTCGAGTATTATTTATGATGACATATCCATCGATACCCTTGGCAAGGAGAATTTTTATTTTCCTTTGCATGAAGAGGGGCAGTTGGAAGTAATCGATTCTCCTTTTAGGGGAGACTCAATCTTTGATACTAATAATGATGAAATCGATAAGGCTCCCACCTATCCTCCTTATGATTCTATATTCAAATCACTTGAGCCTTTAGATTATGATTTTGAGGAGGAAAAACCCGTTGAATATGATACTTCACCCTCCCCTTTGCCTTTTCCTCTTGTTCATCATCTTAAGTCTTCCACAAGTGATTCCCTCGCCCCTTTTCGTATGATCCCAAGTGACCATGAACCCTTTCCCCTTCTGAGTATTGGTGTTAAGAAGGAGCCCCTCATTGAATATACTTTATCTCCTTTGACACACCCTCATGGTTATGATCACTCCATAACCTCCCCTCTCCAATGTGACCATCACCATTAATAACCTATTTTTTGCACTCCTTGCATCACTCACCCTTCGTGCCCCTCTCATCACGACCTTGTGGCATCTACAAAGCATAATATTATAAACAATGATTGTGATAAGGAGTTCTTGAGAGTGATCATTCACATTTCATCATTATGTACTTGGAGGAAAATCCCTACACTTCTTTATTGACTTATTTCCCTCCTCCTAGGGCTTCCTTTTACCTCAAGTGGAGATCGTATTTTCCCGCCTCCCACCCGCTTCATCCTCCATGTGACTTTGTTTGCATTCGAATTGGGATTTGCTACATGATTAATCATACTGGCAGGAATATGTATATTGATATGATAATATGTTGGTTGCACTGGCTTTATGATTACACTTAGTATTAGCCTTACTATATGCATGTTAGAGTTGCATGTTGATTTTCACATTAGAACTAACATCATATGATATTTCTCATGATAGATTAGTTTCATTTAGATTAAATTTGCATTTTACTTTCTATTTGATTTTACGGTCTAATATTAAGCATGGGTGATCATAACACACCATGAAAACATGTTTCCCTGTGTGCTTGGTCTTTGATATGTGCAGGTAACACGTCTACGGTACCAAGAGATTGCTAGTGTTCTCATGACCTCCCGACCGAGTAGCTTCATGTACTTTCCCGAGAGCTCATGTCCCAGTTGGAGCCAGATGTTACCCACTAACCGTGGGTAGGGTGTATAGGAGAAATTTTTTCTCCTAGATGGTCCTCAGCCGACAGCTAGCAACCCCTTACAGCCACTAGATAGCTCAATGTGCCATTGTCTCTTCCACCTAAGCCAGCCATGCGGTCCCTTGACCACTTGTCATGGATGTATGTTTGAAGGTGGGCCTCTCAACCCCAAAGGTATGACTTTTCATTGGTATAGTTGAGTAATTTTCTTTACTTGTCATGGGAACTTTTGGGCATAGATTGGTGGGGGGATTCAACGGAAAGAGTGGGTTAGGCTTGTATTCTTGTCTCCATTGTGTGATTTCATGGTTACCATTGTATCCTAGTACAGTGGGATCTCCTTTATTAACCATTTGGCTTTTGGGTTGGCACTACATCGGAAATCTCGATTTTGGCTGCGTGGTCCCGCTTCCTATACCACCTACATCACTCCCCTTCCACTCATTTTATCCCCATTCATCTATAATCCCATCCGGGTCCACATGTGCCACTAGGTCCACATAGGGTTAGCCTCCCCCTCCCCTTGTCCACATCTTGAGTCAAGCCTCGAACGATGCCTCAGAGGTTGATGCAACTAAAAAGAAAGTAAAAAATGCATAATTTGGCCACTCTGAACAGGGAATGTACCACAAAATGCAAAAGATGGCCGGGACATACAAATTAAGCACATGGGCAAAAGTCGAACATGAGCTCTACCCCTCATTCATGGCCATCACCCTAGTTCCTATGAGCCCTAGATGAGCCTCCTCCATCATTAAGGAACCCATGATTGTCCCAACCCTTGGTGGGCGATGAACTACCCCACCTCAAGGGGGTATCCACCACCGCATATTACACATCATGCTCTCTATCCCCTGGAGTCCGGAGCAGTTATGAAGAAAAACCAATCAAAGGAAAAAGGCATACGAAGAAGAGTGGAAAAACAAAGGCCAACGTAACTCATGTACCATGATTTCCTCCCTCCTACACTCATATACCCAGGTGTGGGATTCCCTTGTCATAGCTACTTAATGCACCTTGACATATGGTCTGGATGATTCCCCTGATCCCCGCTTCATTCCATCATTATATCATTTGTCACCTACCTCTTAAAGGATGTATCATGCACAAGCCACCCCCTTTAAAGGTTGAAACCACCTAATAGGGTCCTTGGTTAACCGAAGAAACTTGTACTTGCCAAAGCCCATTATGGAAGGGCATGCCACCATGAAGTGCCCCATTGATTCATTAACTTGTAAGCATTATTACTTGATTATTCTAATGATTTGTTGTATTGGAGGGCAAGGGGACATATTGGATCTTATGCAAGATTGCAGGTGGGTCTTCATTTAAGGCTTAGTCTCCCTATAAGGGGTCTTAGCCCTCCAAAGGGCCACATTCACATTTGTAGGGTGAGCATTGAGAACCATGGGTCTCCACCATAACAAATTTTACTTCAAGGATCCCCAATAGTGTTCATTGATTGCTCGTGTTCCACATATGGATGCCTAGTCCAACATGGCCAACCGACTCCATAGTTGCACCATACACTTGGCAGATGTTCCAAGATGCCTCCCGTTACATATGCAGGGTTGATGTCGTCACTGCAACCCTTGCAAATGGCCTACATGAATATTTGATCCATTTGGAAACCCATGAGGTTATCCTTGTGCCCCCACACCCACTTGGGAGCACCACAGGTTCTTGATTGCACAAGGGGCCACGCCCTTGTTCACTATGTTTGGAGTCCATTTCTTCATCATGGCACCCCTTGGACTTCATCAGGCCTCCTCAAAGGCCCAATGACTTACTTTGTTGATCATTCAACCCTCTTGAGAGGCTTATCTTTACAACACTAAGCTATTTCGTGGGCTTGTCACCAAAAGTACTTGTTATTTTGCACATAATTTTATTCTAGGGGCTAAATTAGGCTAAAAAAAGCTAAATTGAATTCATTAGACATTGTATAAATAGATGATGAGTTGATTCATTCTCTTATCATCACTTGGATTGATCATATTCTCTTGTGATATTTTCGCTATTCTCTTTGGAGGACGAAATTGGATGGATGAAAGAATTTTGATGTTTGGATATCTTCATTTTTGTCTTGGAGCTTCTATGTTGGCATATGATGATAATTAGATATACTTGTTCTCACATGTAAGTGCTCTTTTAATATTATTTTGTCATTATTTTCTATGTCACATATATGATGTTGGGATTTTTGCTATTCTAGTCCAAAATTTTGTTGCTTTTCTTGGATGAAAGGGTATGAATTTGTCTTTTATTAGCGTTGTGTCATGTTATGGGCCATGTTTGAATAAGTGAATGTTCGTAGAGATATTTCATTGAAATTGATCTTGACAAGTCATCACATATTTCACATTGAAGTATAAAAACCTTGAAGCGGTTTTCCACATGCCCTAATTGCCATGCGAAATTGTTCTAGAGGCCTCCTTGATTGAATGAAACCATACTAATCATTGGAATCTTCTTGACTCCATTCCTCCCAAAGGAATAGGCACTAGTCTTCCATAGGTGATCACCATAAATCATACTCTTTATCACGTCTCCCTCTTTCTTCTAGGCCTAGCATCCATAGGGGACCTAGGGCATCACATTTCTCACAAACTGCCCATAAAAAGAAAATTGATCGCCTAGCCTCTACTATGTTGTTGTGTCTCCTAAGGGTGGCCCTCTATCTTTAAATCCCTTCCAATGGTGGGATATTGAGATATTTCAAACCCTGGCTCTGAGATCGAATCTTGCCCTTTGATTCCCTTGGTTGGTGTCCTCATTGAGATCATTGTGTTGAGATTGTTGAATTTTTTTCCATTGATCTCCTTCTCCTCCTCAATTAGGTCAAGCATGCCCCTTGATCAATTCCACCCTGTTGACCTAGTTGGGGGTCCACTTGGTCCCGTGTAGTCTCATAACTTTTGGAAGGTAATCCTACAAAGACCATTCAGAAACCAAGTCTTCATAAGGGTTTTTAGGACTAGGTCCCTCCTTAAGAAGTCTCATTCCCAAAACCTAGCCGCTAAGACCCTCTTGGCCCTTCTTAGAGAGCCTTTCATCTTGCCTCTTGGGCAAGCAAGCCATATATTGAGCCTCTCTTGTGAATATGCCTCTCCAGGAATCACTCTTTTATCTTTATCGACGCATTTATCTAGGTGATTCCCTTCATACTAGGTCTCCTCCCATTGGTGAAAGTCCATAAAGAGTAGGGAGATTTCGCTAAGGTGATAGTGGGCTATTGCTCCATTGTTGCCCTTGACCTAGCAATTGCCCCTCTAGGATCACCTTCTAGGACGCCTGCTAGTTTGAACGGTAACAAGGCCCATATAAGAACAATGATAAAATTTCATGCATTATACAAGTAAGAAAGATAAAATAACATTAAATTTCACTTACAAGAAAGACAAGAGTATAGCCTATTGATTTCTTGTAGCATTGGATGTCCTCTAAGCCTCAAAATTTGCAGGGAGGCTTAGAAACAAGTATTCCACAATACTCAGAAATCGTTTTGGGAAATTCCACCTGGAATCAATTTTATTAAAATAATTAATTATTTTTAATGGGTGCCTAAGTCTAAACTTAGGAAATTAAAATAATTAAAGGGTATTAATCTAACTATGGGTGAAACTTCTAGAAGAAGACGAGAATCAAGCCAAAATAATTTGAGCCATTGATTAGGATCTAATCTAGGTCGTTGGTTCTCAACAGAAGGATTATAAGAGGAGGCTTGAGGGGCATTTGGAAAACACATCAACTGAAGATCAAAAGATCGAATTTCTGAAGCACAGCAATTGTCGGGAAGAGGAATTCGAAGTGATCTTTTACAGTGAGAGGCAACAATAGTATCTGGTGAGGATTATTTTCTAGGTCAAAGAGTACAAGACAGAGAGGGAAGAACGATGTCCAGAGAGGCTAACGTTGGGCCATGCAGAGCTGATGCAGTGGCAGTGCATAGCCTAAAGGAAGATCGAATTCCTGCTGAGGAAATCGATTTTCAGAAGCCGAGAGTCGGGGTTTGAGACCAGGAGGTTGAGAGCTAAAGTTTCCAGCCAACGGAGGGTCTAAAGGAAGAGCAGTGCAGTCCCGAGCAGAGGTGACATAGAGAATGCGTGGGGCTGACGCAGTTCTGCGTAGAGGCTGACGCAGAAGGGACGCAAAGGCTCACTTCCAGCAAATCAAAGCCAGATCTTCCAGTGACATGGTGAGATCATCTAACTATTTCGTTTTTTCCAGTTTCTCTCTGTATCGGATAGCCAAGTGGGCATCCAACGAATTGTACTCAGAATTACTACTGCATAGTAATAAAACCCTCAGCTGCTGCACTGATTTTCCCACATTAGGTTTTTCCATGGACATTTGTCTAAAAATAACTATGTAGATGTGTGTGATGATTATTTCTCTCCTGTGTTGTATTTAGTTTTTGCAATTTTATTTTGGTGGTTGCAATGTATGTATTTCAGTGTTTGCCGTAGAAAACTGCAAATAACTTGTTCAATTAATTTAGCAAGTAGGTGAAATATAATCAGTTTGCTGCAGTAGGAATCAAGTAACTGATTTTTCACATAGCCATTCATCAACTTCGCACAGAAAGAAGCTCCAAAAACAATAGCAAAAATCCAAACATCATACTGCATCAAGAGACTCCAAAATTTCGTCCAAGAGAGCAAGTGCGAAAATCTCAAGAGATACTACTCCAATCCAAGTGATGACAAGAGGAATGAATGAGCCTCCCATCTATCTATACAATCCATAAGGGGGTTCGAATAGCCTAAATGGCCTAATTAAGCACATAGTGTACAAGAGTAACATGACTTGGTGACAAGTGTTGATTTTTGTAGCATCAGATGTGCTCTAGCCTTGAAACTTTGCAGAGATGCTAAGACACATGCATTCTCCAAGAACTAGAAATTGTTTGGGAAAATTCCACCTAGAGATGGTTTAATTAAAATAATTAATCATTTTTAATGTATTCCTAAGTCTAAACTTAAGAAATGTGATTAACTAAAGGGTATTAATTAAATCTGGTGCGAATCTTCTAGAAGAAGACTAGGATCAACTCCCAGTTAATCTTAGCCTTTGATTATGCTTTAATGTTTAATCTTGGTCGTTGGTGCTCCAACGAGAGATCATAAGGAGCTTGATGCGCACCTGGAGAACACACCAAGATAGTGAGATCTAGAGATTGAATTTATCAAGAGTAGCAGTGCTGAGTTGCCAGAGAGAGATCAAGAGATCTTCTTACAGTGAGGGGCAGGGATAGTAGACTCGAGGGAATTTTTCCAGCCCCGGTGAGTGCAAGGCAGTGAAGGAATCGAGATGTCTAGAGAGGCAGCGTAGTGCCACACCGAGGTAGTGCAGTGCCACACAAAGGCAGCGCCAGAAGCTGGGGTGTGAGTCTTGAAGGCTAGGGAGTCAAGTTTCCAATGGGCAGAAGATCAGAAGGATTAGTCGAGATCCAGTGCCAAAAGCCAGGTGGTGAGTCCGAAAGGCCATGGAGTTAAGTTTCCAGTGGGCAGAAGACCAGAACGAGAGGGTGATGCATTGTCTTGAGCTGTGACTACATGAGCCCACGCAAAGACTTCACAGAGATAGCGAAGGGCAGCTCATCCGGAGCCCAGATCAGTGTCGGATCTCCAGTGATAGTGTGAGATATTTTCTCACTACCTCTTTGCCATTTTATTCTCTGTATCGGATAGCTAGTTTGGGCATCCAATGATTTGTACTCATATTATTACTGCATAATAATAAAACCCTCAGTTGCTGCACCAGTTTTCCCACATTGGATTTTTCCAGGGACATTGGTCCAAAAACAATGGTGTAATTGTGTGTGTTTATTTCTCTCCTATACAGTATTTTGTTTCCGCAATATTTTATGTTGTGAAGGCTGCAGTAGATTTTATTTTGATGTTTACTGTGTAACACTGTAAATAACTTGATTCAAAAATTAACAAGCAGGAGAAATCTAATCAGTTATTACAGTAGGGATTCAGGTCACCGAATTTTGACATGGTATCAGAGCACAGTTCGTAAACCGGAGAGCTAAGAACAGAAAGGGAGAAGGAGGTTCGAATTTCTGCATAGGCAGTAATTCGAAACCCCAGAGGCAACACAATCCTTGGATAGGAGGGTCAGTTTTTCGTGGAAATTTTACTTCTCTGAGTGAGTCGACAAAGAATAAAACTTTCCAGATCGAAGAGTACCACAGGCGGAAGGAGTAGCAGGAGTTTCCTTGCAGAGAAAATCTTCAGCTGGGACACAGATTTTGCAGCAGTTTGCTTGTGCAAGTAGTGTCAGGAGGAAGGGAGAGCACACACTGAGGGAATTCTTTCCTCAAGGGACTTTTAGCCAAGAAGTTCAAAGTTTCCTAGCAGAGCAGCAGTAGCTGTGTGCAGGATTTCTCACTCTAGAAGGGAGTGTGAATAGCTGGGCAACAGCTGTGCAAAGGAGAAGAGGAGTTCGACATTTTCAGAGAGGTGGCATCCGCTGGGTTGAGAGATCCAGATCAGTTGGACAGAGCCTCCAACTATTTGATATGGAAGGATAGAATTTCATGCCTTCTAGATGAACATGATCTCAAGACTTACATCGATAGTGTGGTAGTTGTACCCGCAGATTCAGATCCGCTTAAGAAATACAAGAAGTAGACGGCGAAAGCTAAGAGGTTGATTCTTGATGGGGTTCAAGATCACGTGGTATCTCACATAGCTGGCAAAGATACCGCTCGGCAGATGTAGGAAACACTAGGTACGTTGTACAAAGGGTCTTCCGAGCAACGAAAGATCTATCTTGAGGAGAAATTGAGATGCACAAGGATGCAGAAAGGGGAGCATATAGACCCCTTCCTCACCAGGTTTCAAGATGATTGAGATCAGCTGTCTTCAGTAAGGTCAGCGCCCCAGCCTACAAAGTTTGTACGATTAGCTCTTAACAACATTTCCGAAGAATGGCAGGTTTTTGTCCAGAGTATCCTAGGCAGAGAAAAACTACCAGATTGGGAACGTATGTGAGAAGGATATTTCCAAGATCAAGAACTTCAAGTGTGGGCTACTACAGCATTCAGTGTCCTCTCATAAAGAAAGACAAAGAGGAGAAGTAGGATCAGCAAGTTGCATCCACTAAGATCGACAGGGTGTCCTCCAGATTGGAGGAAGAGTTTGCCATGATCACTGAGTTACCTCCAGGAGTGAGGTAGAGTGATTTGGAGTTGTAGCCCCAGAGACCTACAGGATGGGTAGGATTCTTGAGGAGGTCCACCTCATGAATCAATACCTTGCTACAGGAGCCCATAGCATGCAATAGCAGGATGGACCAGTGGTAGTTAGTGCAATCAAGTGCCAAAGGATAGATGCAGTAGCTACTAGTAGTCAGATATTAGGCAGTGCAGAGCAAAGTTGGCAGCAGTGCAGTTGGCACAAAACAGAGTCAGCAACAGCGCAGAGGCTTTAGTGAGAGAGTAGAGTCTAGCAACAGTCAGGACTCGGGTGACAGATGCATCATACTGGCCACAGTTGGTTCAGTGTTTTGGATGTTTTTCCGTTGCAGTTGTTGCAGTTGCAGCAGCAACAGTTGGAGAGGGTTGGAGATGCAATATTGGCAGCAGTTCAGCGGGGCGAGCAGCAGCACAGGTGCAACAATCAGAGTTGCGTAGTAGTTGATGGGCAACAGAGCCAGACATCAGCAACGCAGTAAGAGATGGTGCAGAGACAGAGTGATGCTTCAGTAGGTTGCAACACTAGAGCACATTCCTTGCTAAGAGGGAGTGTTGATTTATGTAGAATCAGATGTGCTCTAGCCTTGAAACTTTGCAGAGAGGCTAAGACACATGCATTCTCCAAGACCCATAAATCATTTTGGAAAATTCCACCTAGAGATGGTTTAATTAAAATAATTAATCATTTTTAATGTATTCCTATGTCTAAACTTAGGAAATGTGATTAATTAAAGGGTATTAATTAAATCTGGTGCAAATCTTCTAGAAGAAGACGAGGATCAACTCCCAGTTAATCTTAGCCTTTGAATCTTGATTATGTTTTAATCTTGGTTGTTTGTGCCCCAACGAGAGATTATAAGGAGCTTGATGGGCACTTGGAGAACACACCGAGATAGTGAGATCTAGAGGTCGAATTTGTCGAGAGTAGAAGCGCTGAGTTGTCGAAGAGAGATCGAGTGATCTTCTTGCAGTGAGGGGCAGGGATAGTAGACCAGAGGGAATTTTTCTAGTCTCGGTGAGTGCAAAGAAGTGAATGCATTGAGAGGTCCAGAGAGACAACGCAGTGTCACCCAGAGGCAGTGCAGTGCTTTAGAGGGAGTTCAAAATTTTGTTGGGGAGCAGTCGAGATCCAGTGCCAGAAGTCGGGGTCTAAGTTCGTAAGGCCAGGGAGACGAGTTTCTAGTGGGAAGAAGATTAGGAGCAGTCAAGATCCAATGCCAGAAGTCGGGGTGTGAGTCCGGAAGGCTAGGGAGTCGAGTTTCCAGTGGGCAGAAGATCAGAAGGAGAGGGTGACGCAGTCTCTTGAGCTATGATGCAATGATTGCGTGAGCCCACATAGAGATAGTGTAGGGCAGCTCGTCCAAAGCCCGGATTAGTGTTGGATCTTCAGTGACAATGTGAGATATTTTCTCACTACCTCTTTGCTAGTTTATTCTCTGTATTGGATAGCTAGTTTGGACATCCAATAATTTGTACTCAAATTACTACTGCATAATAACAAAACCCTCAATTGTTGCACCGGTTTTCCCACATTGGATTTTTCTGAGGACATTGGTCCAAAAACAACAATGTAATTGTGTGTGTTTATTTCTCTCCTATGCAGTATTTTGTTTCCACAATATTTTAAGTTGTGATGGCTGCAGTAGATTTTATTTTGATGTTTACTGTGTAACATTGTAAATAACTTGATTCATAAATTAACAAGTAGGAGAAATTTAATCAGTTGTTGCAGTAGGGATTCGGGTCACCAAATTTTCACAACAAGCCCACCAAGATAGCTCAATAACACAAAGAGAAGCCTCTCAACAGTGCCAAATAGTATGTACAATGAGTCGTTGGGCCATTAAGGAGGCCTAGTGGAGTCCAAAGTGTGCCAATGTGAGAGAATAGGCTCCAAACATAGTGATCAAAAGGGTGGCCCTTTAATATCCAAGCAAATCCAATGTGGTGTCCCCAAATAGATAAGGGGGCACAATTACATCCTCATGGATCTCCAAGTGAATCGATGATGTCTGGATACCATCTGTAAGGGCTAGAATGATGACATAAACCCTCCCTCTATCTCCCATGGTGAGACATATACTCATTTGGGCCTTGGAATATCTACCAAGTGTGTGGTGCAAGTGCGAAGTCGGTTGGGCATGGTGATCTAGGTGCATCATCCTCATCCAAAAAGGTGGAACACGAGAAATCAATGAATGGTGCTAAGGGATCCATGAAGTGGTAATCTGCTTTCTACTACAGTGGAGGCCCATGGCTCTCAATGCTCACCCTACAAGTGCCATATGACCCTCTGAAGGGCTTGGACCCCATATAGGGAGACCACATCACAAATGGAGACCCACCTGCAATCCTGTATAAGATCGAATGTGTCTCCTCACCTTCCAGTATAACAAATCATTAAATTAACTGAGTAAAAGAGCTTACAAATCATGGAAAACAAATGGACACTTCATAGAGGCATGCCCTTCCATAGTGGGCCTTGGCATGTACAGGTGTCTCCAAGCTTAATAAAAGGGCTAACCAAGGACTCTATTAGGTGGTTTCAACCTTTAAAGGGGGGTGACATGTCCATGGTACATCCATCAAGTCGTAGGTGGCATGTGAAATAATCATGGAATGGAGTGGGGATCAAGGGAAGGCTCCAAGCCACATGCCACAGTACAAGGGTAGCTATAATAGAGGAAGCCCAAACTCGAGTATATGAGTGTAGAAGGGAGCAATCACGGTACATGAGTTACCGTGACCTTTGGCTTTCCACCCTTCTTCATATGCCTTTTTCCTTTGATTGATTTTTCTCCATAACTGCTCGTGGGTCCAGGGGATGAGAGCATGATGTGTAGGATATCGCAATGATTACCCCCATAAGATGGGGCAGTTCATCGCCCACCGTGGGTTGGGACAATCATGGGTTCCTTAATGATGAAATGGGTCAATATGAGGGAACCTATGAACCAGGATGATGGCCATAATGATAGGGGTAGAACTCATGTTCAACTTTTGTCCACATGCTAAATATGTATGTCCCAGACATCTTTCGCATTTTATGGTAAATTTCCCGTTGAGAGTGGCCAAAATATGCTTTTTCTTTTCTTTTTAGCTGCATCAACCTCCGGGCATCATTCCAGGCCCGACCTAAGGTGTGAACAAGGGGAGGGGGAAGCTAACCCCTTGTGGACCCAATGGACAAATGTGGACCCAGATGGGAAAAATGATGAATGGGGTTATAATAAGCGAAGGGGAGGTGATGTATATGGTCTCGAGAAGCAGGACCATGCAACCAAAATTGGGTTTTCCCATGTAGTGCCATCCCTAGTAGCCAGTAAAGGAGATCCCACAGGACAAGGATACAAGGATAACCATAAAATTAGGTAGAGGAGACAAGAGTACAAACCTAGCCCACTCTTTCCCCCGAATCCCCCCACTAATCCATGCCCAAAGTGTCCATGATAAATAAACAAAAATACCCAACTACACCATGAAAAGCCATACCTTCGAGTTTATAGGGCCCACCTTCAAACATACGATCATAAAAGATGGGCAAGGGACCACATGGTTGGCTCAACTAGCGGAGATAATGGTACAACGAGTTATTTGGCAACTACAAGGGGTTGTTGGCTGCCGACTAAGGACCATTTAGAAGAAAAAGATCTCCTATGGGTACCACCCACAGATGGTGGCTAACAATATCTATTATGTTCTAAAAGGTGATCATCTAATTATAATGAGCAATTTTCATAGCCATTAACCTGTTTTCCATGGTACCCGTTTGCTTAGCATGTTTTTCTTCTATAGTTAACAACCTGGTGTGCACATAACTCATTTCCTTGGTTTGATTAAATATTAATCTTGCTTGATTAAGTTTCATGCTCTTGACAAGTTGAGCTTGGTTGGCTTCCATATTCTTAATTACCTGCACTTAATTGAGTTGCATATCCTTAACCATTTGAGTTAATTCCTTGATAAGATCATTTTCAACCACTCAAATTTCCTTTACTTTAACTTTGGCTTTGACCTTTTCTTTATCTCCATATTTATCTTCAAAGGCATCAATAATTGAGTATAAAGAGTTAAAGGTTTTATTAGGGAACTCTAAAAACCAATGCATAGCATCTTCGCCTAAGGTGAGGATGAAAATCTTCATCTTCATGCCCTCATAATCAACAGATGAATGCCACTTGCTCACAAAAAGGCTAAAATTCTCAAGGTGTGTCTCTGCACTAATTGCATTGTATCCTTTAAAAATAGGAAAGTCATTGATGGCATCGATGACTTCATATTGAATATCATGAGGATAACCTTGAATGTTAGTAAAATCACAAGGGACGAACAAGTCCATGATGTCTTTCTCACGAAGAAATGGATAATAAGAGAGCTTCCTATTCAAGATTAGCAAGAATCATAGTTCCACCTAGTTTCTGGGACATGGGGATGAGGGAGCAAGGATACGCGGGAGCGACCTATGCAAAAGCTCCCCACCAATTTTTAGGAAACATGGGGGCACATCAAGGTCTTTAACATAAGGGACCCCGACAAAAATAGTAAAATACTAAAAAATTATAAATATATCACTGAAATTTTATAATTTAACTATCTTTATCATTATATAACACTTACATCATGACGGATAAATCGATGAATCATATAAAAAACAAATTTAAAACGAAAAACATCATACAATCATACATGTAACTGCAACATTGTACAATGAAAATAAAAGTTTAAACCATATTGAAGTTCCAACTGTGAATACTAAATATTGGAATAAAAGTCAAGTCTGATACATCAAGATTTAAATTTTTATAGAGTCAAGTATAATATATCATATATCCAGATTCAAAACAAACTAAAGTCTACAACTGAAGTCTGAAACAAAAAAACAGATAACATTAGTGTTGGAATTTCTAAGTCTATCCGTTAGAAATTTTATTTGTATTCTTCTAGTTTATCTCTCCCACTTGTTAATTACAAACAAGTTATTTAAACATATAAACACAATACAGTCACAACCATATACATATCAACAACTAAAAGAAATAGCAAACACAAAAGTGACATCGTTATTTTTGGACAACTCGCCATTGGAAAAACCCAATGCGAGAAAATCGATGTAACTATTCTGAAGCAAAATATTAAAAAAATAACTGGCAGTAATACCTCTATTCGGAAGCAAATATTCAAAAAATCTTCCCCGCGAAATCCTCTCCAGCACAACTGAAGCACTGTGTCATCCCTCCTAGCCTCTGTGTCAACCTCAAAACCCTCTACGTCAGCCCTCTGAGGCACTGCGCAACCTCTATGGCCTTTTGCGCCACTCTAGCTGCCCTCTGCATGGATGATGCAAACTCTCTAGCCTCTGCGTTGTCTCAGCTAGCCTCCGTGTGGCCTGCTCTGGCTTTTGCATCTACCTCTCTGCCTCTGTGCTGGTCTCTCAACACTATCTCTGCCTCTCTGTCCAATACTCACTGCCCCTCGCTGCAAACTGATCACTGATTCGACTTTTCTTAGCAAACCCCACTCTAGAAAATCTAATGACCGATCACTCTGGTGTGTTTGCCAACTGACCCCTCAAGCCTCCTCTTATTCTTTTCCTACTGATCCTTCCAACGACCGAGATTACATCTCTAATCAACAACTAAGATTAAATTTGGCTTGATCCATGTCTTTTAGAACCTTCCAACCCAGTTTTATATTAATACCCATTAATATTTTTTTCCCTAAGATTAGACTTAGGAACTCCATTAAAAATATTAATTATTTTAATATCTCCTAAACTGAGAAGAATCTGCCCAAACCATGTCTGGGTCTTGGAAATATCATGTGCTTAGCATCTCCACCAATTTTCATGGCTAGATCACATCCGATGCCACCCCAAATCAACACTCCCTCTTAGCGAGGACTGTGCTCTAGTAATACTCCACACTGAGCATCACCCTGATTATACGGCACCGGTAACTATGTTGATGCTAGGCCTCCCCACCCAACATTCTCTGCACTGTTGCATCCTGGACTGCTACCCATGGACCTGCCACTGCCACTGTTGCATCCGTACGGCAACTCCCTCTGCATCCATGTTGTTGTTGGTCCTTCCGCCCAACACTGCATCTACACTGCAGTTCTCTCTCATCATGTTGCATCGTGCTACCCATAGCACTAACACTACTACTGTTGCACTACAACTCAGTTACTGAGAAGTAACTAATCTACCCAAATACTTACATCCTTGTCAGGCTAGAAGCCCTCCTGATGTTGAAGCCCCCTTTGCTAACTCTGCGCTACTGCAACAACTATGTGCCTCTCGCACTGCTGCAAACACCTCTGTGCCTTTCTGCACTGCTGCAACCACCTCTATGTCTCTCGCACTGCTGCAAACCACACTGTGCTGCAACAGATCCTTGAACTCAAGCACTGTTCTGTCTCTCCATCCGTATCTTCCTTCTACCGACATCCATCATCCTGCTACTGTCACTCGGGGCTCCCGTAGCTGGATATGATCCAAGAGTTTGGGTACCTCAAGGATCCTGCCCCTCATCTTCTGTAGTCCTCCTGACTACAGCTCGATGTCTCCCCACCTCTTCTTTAGAGGTGCATGAGCACTCATGGCGCAATCATTATCCTTCTCTACCTCCTTTTTTGCCTTCACCAGCGCTACCTTGGAGTCAAACGCCTCTCCCTTGTTCTTCTTCCTCGGACACTGGTTCGCATAATGACCCAGTTCCCCACAGTTGAAGAACTTAACCTTGGAGAGGTCCTTTTTCTTCCTCTTCTCCTGCTTCCCCGCAGATGCCAAAGCTGCATCCTCTTCCTCTTCCTTCTTGATCCGGACTCCTTTGCTGCTACTTCCTGTCTTGGACAGTCGTCTAATCTCTTCTTGGCGAAGAGCTGCCCACAATTCTTCCCAATCTGGAAGATTCGCCATGCCCAGAATGCTCTGGAAAAATGTCTCCCACTCCTCGGAGACTGCGTTTAGGGCGGTCCTCACCATCTGCTCATGATCCGATGTGGCCCCTATGGAAGTCAGTCGGTCCCGGATCTCCTTCAATCTCCCGAGGAAGTGATCTATTTGCTCCCCCTTCTGCATCTGATATGACCATAGCTGATTCTCAAGTAACATCTTCCTCTGCACGGAAGTATTCTGGTACAATGTCTTCAAGGCATCCCACATTTCCTTTGTCGTCTCCTTCTTGGAAATATGTTGGACCACATGATCCTTGACCCCATCAAGGATGATACATTTCGCCTTAGCCATTGCCTCCTCATACTTTTCATTGTCAACCGACTCAACTGGGATAGCCACTGTTCTCGAGGCGAAGGCCTTGATGCAACGTCTATCTAGAATGGACAGGATCCTAGCCTTCCAGACCACAAAGTTGGATGCCCCGTCCAGCCTGTCCTGATCCCTCAGTCCATTCATGGCCATCTCTCTACTCCTCCTTTCAAATCCTCCGAGTCTCTACTTCCCTCTGGAAGTTCTCTCTTCGACTCCCTCTGAGACACAACTTCTTGTCTGGAAGTTCTCTGCTAGACTCACTCTGAGTCCCGATTTCCCTCCCGGAAATCCGCCTGCTAACTGTCGAGTCGCACCTCTCCGATCTCCTGTACAATTACAACACTGATCCAAATTCCTTTGCTAGAAATCTGCCTCGGTAGTGACTCCCTCTGCTCTGTAAGTATTGTTCTGCCCACAACACCCGACCAGCTTCACTCCTCGCAAACTGCCCACAGCTTCCTAAACCCCAACAACCAAAGGACTGAGCCTCTAGGCTCTGCGCAATCCCAACACTGGCTGAAATGCTCCCCAAGCCAACTGCGTCAACCCTCCTGGTCTCTACGTGGCTCTTCGTGACCCTTTTTCTACCCTCCTCAGCCTTTGCGCTGACCTCTCTCTGGCCCAGACTGATGACGCAGTCCCTCTGTGTCAACCCTTCTTCTCTCACTTTCTGCAAGGAATAACTTCTGTCACTCAGGACAGTTGTCTCTGCTGCAAATGCTCTGCTTCAGCTGGTGCCTTCAGCTCTCTTGTGATCTGCAACCACACTCTGATACTGTGTTGGAATTTCTAAGTCTATCCATTAGAATTTTTATCTGTATTCTTTTGGTTTACTTCTCCTACTTGTTAATTACAAACAAGTTATTTAAACATATAAACATAGAAATAAACACAATACAATCTCAACCATCTACATATCAACAGTTGAAAGAAATAGCAAACACGCAAGTGACACCGTTATTTTTGGACAACTCGTCACCGGAAAAACCCAATGCGGGAAAACCGGTGCAGTAATTCTGAGGGTTGTATTATTATGCAATCTATCCTTGAGTACAACTGGGTGCCAAACTGGCTCACCCGACATAGAAAAATAACTGGCAGTAATACCTCTATTCAGAAGCAGATATTCAAAAAATCTGCCCCACAAAACCCTCTACAGCACAACTGAAGCATTGTGTCAACCCTCCTGGCGTCTGCGTCAGCCTCAAAGCCCTCTGCGTTAGCCCTCTAAGGCAGTGCGCATCCTCTACGGCCTTCTGCGTTACTCATGTTGCCCTCTGCGTGGATGACGTAGGCTCTCTGGCCTCTACGTTGTCTCAACTAACCTCTATGTGGCCTACTCTGGCTTCTGCATCTGCCTTTGTGCTGGACTCTCGGCATTATCTCTGCCTCTTTGTCTAGTACTCACTGCCCCTCGCTACAAACTGATCACTGATCCAACTTTTCATAGCAAACCCCGATCTAGAAAATCGAATCATTGATCACTCTGGTGTGTTCTCCAACTGACCCTCAAGCCTCCTCTTATACTTTTCCTATTGATCCTTCAACGGCCGAGATTACATCTCTAATCAACGGCTAAGATTAGATTTGGCTTGATCCATGTCTTTTAGAACCTTCTAACCCAATTTTATATTAATGCCCATTAATATTTTATATTTCCTAAGTTTAGACTTAGGAACTCCATTAAAAATATTAATTATTTTAATATCTCCTAACCTGGAAAGAATCTACCCAAACCATTTCTGGGTCTTGGAGATCTCATGTGATTTACTCGCTCCACCAATTTTCATGGCTAGAGCACATCTGATGCTACCCCAAATCAACAATAAGAACATATTAAATGACAAATGAGCATAATTACTCAAGGTAATGCCCCACTAGTCTCTGCATCCAACTACTGCCTAAATAAATCAGGATCAACCATGTCGCCATCTAAATCAAAATCACTTGCATTCTCAAACATGCTAAGTGGCACACCAACCCCATCTGTGTCTCATCAAGTCCCTCCTCCATATCTACCTGTGCATCATCTTCTAGATCAACATTCCATCATGTTGTTGGTCCCTTCAAATATAAAATAACCAAAAAATCCTTTCCCCCCTATCTATTCATAATATATTTATAATATTTTATAAAAAAAATAGGGATTTGACTTTTTTTATGATTGGACCTCAATCCTTTGTGGAAAAGCGGGAACATCCCCCCTTCAATTTTCCTTGCATTTCCATTTTTTGCGGACGTGGGGAAGTGTCCCCTAGACGTCCCCATGTCCCTAGAGCGCAAGGAAGCATGAGGATGTGTTTCCCATGTGGGGAAACACATCCCGTGGAACACTGGCAAGAAGACTACAAGAAGAAAGCTTTATGCAAGAATCCTTGCAAAAATATGAGATAAGTGGAGTTGCCACTTAACTAGAATCTAAGTCCAAAATCCAAATGCAACAACCAAAGTGTTAGTCGAGAAATCTGAGAACAAAAAAACTCTATCCTCAGCAATGGTGCTAGAAAATGTTGTGACAATGTTGGATTAAGGAAAAGGTGAAGGTGAAATGTCGTAAAGCGAAGCAACAAAAGATTGCTCCCTGACAACGATGCCCATGACCATGTACATGTCAACAAGCCCCATAGCGTGTAGCATTGTTTTTGGACTTTATAGGCCATTTAGAGGCTCATTGCTTGTGTGTTTTGTCGATGATGTGTATTGCACTCGGTGCCATTTTGATATATTCACCTTTACATGGTATATAGATGAGCAAACTTCGCATATTTTGTCTCTATTGGTTTGGAATCATGGTTTTAAATCTTAAAATAGTTTTTTTCATTAAAAATTAATTATTTCTTGTATTTTTTTAAAAACCGATTCATTAAGATCTTACCAGTCCCGATTTGACCGTTCTAGTTTGAAACCCAGTTTATTAGGTGGACCGGTCCAGTCACCAATTCCAGTTTTGAATACTATGCTAACAAGTGGGAAGATTTGGATGATGGGGGCATTCTTCACAAATGGAATTGTGAATAATGGTTTTTCGAGTACAGGATGCAGACCTCAAGTACAGGTTCATGAAAGGATCCAGGGAATTATAGGAAGCAGATTTGGAGCCCTAGTTCAAGAGTTGCAAATGGGCATACTTCAATTAAAAGAGGGCAGTTCTAGAAGACCCAATGAGCAATCATCCTAATGGAGGAAGAGGACTTCTAGTGGGTAGCTTGATGAGCCAAAGTTCAGTGAGACAAAAGGAGTTGTGGTCATTGATAGTGGTAGGTTGGGCAGCTGAAGATTCAGTTGCAGTGATGAGAAGTGGGAGGCAAGAGGACCCGCCAGATGTGTTCAAGGAACGTGGACTGAAAGGGCTGCGGGGCACCACATTGGCAAGTAGGTCAAGTGTGTCTCGTTCAGGGTAGATTGGTGGCCAAAGTGACTGACACCAAGCCCTAGTTGCGTCCTTGTATCGGGGTTGTGTGTAAGGGCAATGATCTCTGGTATGGGAGCCTAAGATTGTTGTATTCTAGTTTGTAATATAACATGTAGTGGTTTTGAAAAGTTAAAAATTGCCATGTGCACTAGTTGATTCACCGATGTGTCTAGATTATGCTATGCAAAGTAGTATTGTTGTGGCATGTGAGTGTGTTTGTTTTGGACACTTTAAGATCCAAACCAGATTCTCATGTGTCGTGGAAAAGCAACAATCATTAGCGAGCTATTCAGCAGAGAGAATTTTCGGAGAAATTCTCAAGAGGTTTCTAGTGTTCCAGAGTAAAGAAAGGAGGCCAATATTTCTAGCAAAGGAGGTTGATTCATGTGAAAATTTCTACTATTGTAGCAACTGGAAATTATTCTTCTAACTGTAAATTTAATTATGCAGTTTATTTGCTACGGAAAACAACGAATAATATCACAACTACAATTTTCACTATAAAAATGTTGCAGAAAATAAAATGTTCGAAACTAAGAAATGCTAGCATGCACACAAAAATTTTGACACTATTATTTTTGGACAAATGTCCCCGGAGAAACCCAACGTGGGAAATCTAGTGCAACACATGAGGGTTTTATTATTATTATGCAACAATAAATATGAGCACAATAATTTGGATGCCAAACTGGAAATCAAATCTGAGAGAATCACTAGCAAAATTCTTGTGAGGAATTTTCCTCACCCCACGACAAAAATCAGCTACCAAAACTGGCTCTACAAGTCGTCCTCTCAGCCTATGTCACAAGGTTCGTCGAACTTTAACCTTGAGGTTCGAATTTTGGTGAACCTTAAAAAAATATTGAGGTTCGGCGAACATCATCGAACCTCATAGCCATTAACCAATTTCATAGATCAAAACATAACCTCACGTCACTACAATCTTGTAATTTATCCTTGCAATTTCCATGTCGGTGATAACATTTTTAATGTTTATTGATATTGATTACTTACTATTTTATCCTATAATTAATTATACATACATATATATACACGAACCTAATGGCGAACCTCATCCGAACCTCATCAAAAAGTTTGAACTCAAACCGAACCTAATCATTGTCGAACTCAAACTCGAGCCAGAACCATGTGACATTCCTCTCAACCCCTGTGTCGGCCTCTGCGTAGGCCCTTTTTCTTTGCCTCTGAAAACTGTTGATTGTTTCTACTGCTGCTATCTCTGCCTTTGGAGATGATTCACTAGATAGTTTCAACTAATTCCCTACCTTTTGCAACTAAATCGAACCCTCCTCTAGCTAGATCGAACTACCTCTGTGTTCTGCCTGCGCAGTCTCTCTGTGGGCAACTTCACACTCCCTCAAACTGACTCTTCCGACACTAGAAACCTCCACCGGAATACTACCTCACTCCTCTACCACCCGCTACTCGATCTCTCCTGTTGAATCACCTGCACTGGACAATTGAGTTATCTAGATCACTAAGTATTTGCACTAGTGTGTTCTCCATCTACCCATCGACCTCTTCTTATAATCTCTAGTTGCCAACTCTGCATCTGCACTGCAACTCAACTCCCTCTCAAATGTTGTTGCTGCTACTGCAACTGAGAAGCATCCAAAATACTGAATCAATTGTGTCTTTGTGCTACAACTGTCTCCTGAGCATCTGACTACTACTAGCCTCTGCACTGTCCACTGAGAAATCAACGTTGTTGTTCACTCTGCATTGTTATCAACACTGCTTTGCACCCCTCAACATTGATTGCAACTAGTCTACAACTGTAACTTTGGAGCTAACTGCACCAACTGATATTGATCCTCCTACTACTAAATCCTGTAGACCCCTATAGCAAGGGTAATTATCCATGTGAGGAGTAAACTGCAACTACTACTCCTCTATAGACCCTGCCCAGCTTTGCACAACTCTAGAGTCTAGAACTCTTTTTCTCCCCACCTCTCACCTAGAGGTATCGTTCAAACAAAGTGAATTGTTCCTCCAACTTGGAGGGCAATTGATCTATCTCTACAGATGTTGGCACATGATCTCGCTTCTCCTTCTTGTCCTTCTTCCTCTGAGGACACTAGGTAATGTAGTGGTCAAACTCGCCACACCTAAAACACTTGATCTTAGACAAATCCTTCTTCTTCTTCTTTTCTCCCTACGAGCCTTGTCCCTGACTGGGACCTTTTTCTTTCCCTTCCAAAGCAAAGGGCCACATTTTCTTCCTCTTGCACACCCTTCAATCCTCTACTGCTAATGGAGCTCTTTACTAGATTTCGCCTCATCTCCTCTTGTGTGAGATTTGCCCATATTCAATCCCACCCATGTAACTAATCTCGTCCCAAAATACCTTGGACGAAGGTCTCCCATTCTTCGGTGACATTGTTGAGGGCCAAATGCACAAGTTCTATAGGTGTAGGTGATTCTCCTATAGCTACAAGCTCATCTCGGATATCCTGAATTATGGTGAGATAGGGGTTGATGCCTTCACCCTTTTGCATTCGAACATTCCTCAACTTTTCCTTCAAGAACATCTTTCGCTGCTCGAAAGGATTACAGAAGAGTGATGCAAGAGCATCCCACATTTCTTTGGTCATATTCTTTTCCGCAATGTGTGAGACTATATGATCTTGAACTCCATCGAGAATCAATCGCTTCACCTTGGCCATCTCCTTATTGTAATTCGCTAGTTGGTCTGCATCTGTAGGCACAGCTACAACTCATTCTGCATACATCTCACCGTATTCGTCTAGAGAGAATGCCAGCCTGGCCTTACAGATACATTAGTTTGATGCACCCCCTAATCTGTCCTAATCTCAGAATCTTGCTAAAGCCATCATTGCAAAAACTCGACCTGGGACTGAACTTTTTGTGTGCAATTTCTCCCCCACCCGGCGTTGATTTTGCTACTGCAAACTGGTGCAAAACACTAATGCGCCCAAACAAGAAATCTACTCTGCAAAATTACTAAGTTACTTACCTTCTACCTACTGGAATCACTCCCCAGGCAAATCGACCCTTCTTGCACTCTGCAACTGGAAATTCCACCCCGTGTCCAGCAATTTGCACTACCTAGCTAGGCACTACACAGCCGCTGGAAAATCCGTGTTTTTGCTCCCTTTGAGCCACGAAATTCTCCCTCTTCGTCATTGAGCTTCTTGTCTGTCCACTGTGCTCTAATACCATATGAAAATTTCTACTATTACAACGACTAGAAATTATTCTTCTAACTGTAAATTTAATTATCCAACTTATTTTCTATGACAAACAACGATAAAACCAAAACTGCAATTTTCACCATAAAAACGTTGTGGAAAATAAAATGTTGGAAACTGAGAAATGCTAGCACACACAAAATTTTTGACACTGTTATTTCTAGACAAACGTCCTTGGAAAAATCCAATGTGGGAAAACCGGTGCAGCAGATGAGGTTTTTATTATTATTATGCAGCAGTAAATCTGAGTACAATAATTTTGATGCCAAACTGGCAATCGAATCTAAGAGAATCATTGGAAAAATTCTTGTGAGGAATTTTCCTCACCCCACGACAAAAATCAGCGCCCAAAACCAGCCCTATAGGTCGTCCTCTCAAACCCTGTGCAAGCCCTCCTGCTTTGCCTCCGGAAACTGGTGATTGTTGGTCTTGCTACCGTCTCTGCCTCCGGAGATGATTTGCTAGACCTTCTAGACTGATTCTCAGCCTTTTGCAACTAAATCAAACCCTCATCTGGCTAGATCAAAGTGCCTTTGCGTACTGCCTACACAGCGCTTGCGCAGTCTCACTGTGGGAAACTTTTCACTCCCTCAAACTGACTCTTCCAGCACTGGAAACCTCCACTAGAATACTGCCTCACTCCTCTACCACATTGTACTTGATCTCTGACTCAATCTCTCTCGTTGAATCACCTGCATTGGAAAATCAAATTGTCTAGAGCACTGGGTATTTACATTGGTGTGTTCTCCATCCACCCATCGACCTCTTCTTATAATCTCTAGTTGAGACTTCAATGACCATGACTAAAACTTAATCAATGGTTGAGATCATCTCCAAGTCGATCCGTGTGAGTTTCTGGAGAATTCTCACCTTTCTTATTAATTACTATTAATTAACTAGTTTTCCTAAGTTAGACTTAAGAAAAAATTTAAATAATGGTCAATTAATTTATTGAGCTATCTCTAGGTCAAATTTCAATAAATGATTCTGAGGTTTTGGAGATCTCCCGTTTGTGGCCTCTCCACAAAGTTTGAGACTAGAACAACATCCGATGCTACAAAAACTAACAATTTGGCGAGTGCGAGTAGTCAGTTCCCCAGGGCAAGCTACAGGAGCAGTGTATCACTTTGAGTTGCCAGAAGGAGGTGCGAGTCGCTTCAGGAGGTAAAGGGAGGCAGTCCCGAAGGCTGTGCAAATTTTCCAGAGGCTACAGTGCACATTCTTGGAAGACAATGTGAGAGATAGAGGAGTGTGAGTGGCCAAGAGGACGCCAAATTGATTTGATGGAGAGAAAAGGGTTTTACAGTTATTTTTCTAGTGAGATAAATTATTGGAGCTTAGCCATCTTACCGCTCAAACTAGTAAGGGAGCTAAAGGGCAAATGCTAGACCAAGGGCAACAAATGGAGACTTAGCCCACTATCACCTCAGCTAAGGCTCTCTACTATTTACTAACTTTCAAATATGGGAGGAGACCCGATATATTTTGGAGTCACCAATGAAGGATAAATCAATGAGTGGATGTGGAGTGACCCAAATGATCCTTTTCCAGAAGAGGTTGAAGGATACAGCTTGCTTGCTTTTTAAGCAAGGAACAATGTCTTCTAGGAGAGGAATGGGAGGATTTTTTGCTTGCTCTTTAAGCAAGGAACAATGTCTTCTAGGAGAGGAATGGGAGGATTTTTTGCTTGCTTTTTAAGCAAGGAACAATGTCTTCTAGGAGAGGAATGGGAGGATTTTGAGGGTTGTGAAAGAGTTTCCCAATCCCTAAAATCCTTATTGAAATTGGAATCTCAGATGGTTCTTGTTAAAATTGGCAACTAGGGCCATACTCCACACGGGTCATCTTATTTATGACAGGTGATATTTTTCTTGGATTCCTCTCTCCGAGAGGTGTAGGATTGATCTAAATATTATTTGATTCTGACATGAACAAATGAAGTTATGAATTTATTTTAATTATGGTCAAATTGTCAAAGTCGGCCAGCAAACTTACGTAGGCTCAGAAGCCCAACAGTCACGTCTATTCATCCTCAACATTGCATATAAATATAAGGTGAATTAGCCTCATTTGAACACATTCATCTTCACACTTCTCTCTCTCTCTCCTCATTGATTGTGTACGGATTTCTAGTCCTCGCTCTCTCCACACATCCGAAATTTCAAGAGCGCGAAATTTCAGGAGGCCGAAACTTCAAAAGACCGAATTTCTGGGTTGTTTGACCAAACTTTCACTGGGCTCAATTTCACTGTTTTAAGAGCTGTTTTATGTTGTTGTTTGGAGGCTGAAGTTGACAAAAGTTGACAGATTTGTTGAGGATCAAATCTGCCCTGTTGACCAATGTTGACTTTTCTGGTTAGGGCTCTTTTGCTGCTGTTATAAATTATCGGATTTGTAAATTGTTCTATCTCTCTCTACTGAACTATTGAAGACTAAAAGAAGATTTGATCAAGGGTTTCCCCACATTTGGGTTTGTCCCTAGCTGGTGCCACATCTTGTGTCCTCTTGTCTTGGCTTGTCTTCTACTGTTTATGTTTATGTTCTATCTGCATTTTACTATTATGTTGATGTGATTGCTAATCTGAATACTGATACTGGGCTAATAAAGAAATTGAAGTAAAATTGATCTAAAGCATAGAACATACCATTGTTACCTAAAATTAACATGGTATCAGAGCCAGAAGAGGACAAGCTCAAGCAAGAGTAAAAAGCAATAACAAAAGATTTGTGGACAATTCTCAGTGATGATCCAACATCGAAAGATTATTTTGCAGACCTAACCTATCAGGCCTTAGGTTGTATCACCATAAATTTCTGAGTAGTATCTGAGATTTCATCCGTGAGCAGTATGGAAGGAGTCCTTGTGTTAAGTCTGAAACTGATCTTAAACTGCTGTGTGAACTGTTCTAAGGAAATTGCAAACATACTTCGCTTGTCAACTTTTAATTGCCCTTGGGCTGTCTCTATATTTCAAAGACTGGAAGAACTTGCAACCAATCTGAAGTTGCATCAACTGTGAGTGATATATTTTTAGCATTCTACACATATGGGGAAGCCAACTGTTGGTCATTCAAGTACAGCCAGAAACATGTTCATTTCAGAATTTCCTTCAAGCTACAATAGTGCTTTGAAGATGCATTTCTGAAATCTTCCTTTCAGTATTCGAAGGCTGATATTATTAATTTGAATGTTCATCTTCAACTGTATGGTTTTTTCTTAAGACTTTGATTATCTGACGAATGGCTAGATTGCAGTCATCTGCGGTTTCTGACCCTCACTAGGGCATAAATTACAGATCAGCAAGTACAGTAGCTACAAGCCAACTTGTGTTATCTAAAGTGTCTAGCTCTGCGGCTGTTATTTTTTTTATTGGCAATGAAAAAGGGTAACTTAGATTTGCCAAGCTATTACTGATGTTTGTGACCTTATTATACTTCTGTGGTTGACTGAAGGTATCGTTAGAATATCTCAGTGGTAATCTTCCTCAACATAAAGATCATTGTGCCTCATCAAGAAATTGTGGAAAAATCTGCTTAACTGTTGCTTTGTGAAAATCATTGAATTCGACCCCTCAATTACAACAATCATAGACCAAGCGAAGACTTGAACAATTGAAGAGTGTAGCCTGATTTGCTATATGATCCAAAATTTGCTGCAAGGAAAGGCATACTTTTGTATGCACGATTTCAAATATATTTTGAGAAATCAAGATCGATTTAATGTGATAATTTCTGAAGACCTTACATCTAATGGTTGTTGTTGATAAGGAAATCAGACTTGATAAGAAGCATAAGAAGTAGATCCCTGATATGACAGTATTCCTGTTACACATTTAGTATGGGCCGATATTTCTATAATCGACAACTATTGGTCAGTGACTTGGTGTTGACTTTGCCATAGCAGATCAGTGACCCAGTATACATTGACCTTGTTGCAGTTGCAGTATTCTTGTCAACATTAATTTTGTTATATAACAGAGATCCACATTCACTTCTCAGTTTACATATTTATATAGAAAAGAACGTAGAGCATTCTTATCGAATTCCCCGCCCTGTTTTGAGAGAGGTTTGATCACTAGCTTGAAGGCAAGATAGCACAACAGAGATCCTCATATGGTCTATCTGATGGTATATATAAATGATCTCTCTCTCTCTCGAATGACATAACTCTTCTGACCTTCGCATGGGTCAGTATATTAACTTCGCATAGCTCAGATGGGACAGTCTGTTGACTTGGGATGGTACAGTCTGTTGACTTCAGAAAGCACAGTTTGATTATGGACTGCACTGTATATTTAGCTCAGGAACAGTCCTTCGCACATCACAGTTCCAACTCCTATGAATTCATATCTTGCTCTGTTTGGATAGGGACCTTGCTCTCCTAGTTCCGACACTTCAAAGCCTTGATTGAAAACCAATTTGAGAAGAAAATCAAGATATTGAGGACTGATAATGGGACCAAGTACAAATCCAATGAATTCCAAGATTATTGCAGAGAAGCTGGCATTAAGAGGGAGACTACAATGCAATGTGGAAAAAGTCGAAGACGGGATTAATTCGGCAAGGGTTCAAAAGTTGAAAAACTCATTAAAGTTGGGAGTTTTTTGAAAAAGTCGGCAACAAGTCGGCAAAATTAAAAGAACTCAAAAATATTCATTTTTTTTATTTTTTTAACATCTAGAGTATCCACAACATCAAGTAAATGCATTTCCACATAAACATGTAAAGAAAACTAATATATAATATGTATATGAAGTCTAACGCTACATCACATATCAAAATAGTGAATCAACTCCTGAATCTTGAGTCTTATCTGAGTCTCAACTCTCAAGACAGCCGACTTTTTGGGTCGACTCTCGATAAAATCGGGCATATAACGAATAAATTGCGATTTGTTCATTTCTAAAAAATTCTGCAAAAAATCGGAGGATTAAATCGTTTTGTTGAAAAACTCGCAATTTTAGGATTTAATCCCGATTTTTTGCAAACTTTTTCCACACTGCTACAATGCCATACACTCCTGAGCATAATGGTGTCGCTGAAAGGAGGAATCGCTCTATTGTAGAAGCAGTTCGTGCCATGCTTCATGATCAAGGCCTTCCAAAGTTCCTATGGGCTGAAGCTGCAAATACCATCATGTATGTTCAAAACCGATGCCCTCATCAAGCATTGGACTCCAAGACTCCCGAAGAAATGTTCACTGTTGAGATAAGTCATGATGTCATCTTCGACGAAGATATGGCCCCTAGGAAGATCAAGAACTTTCCTATCCTAAGGAATGACAAAGAAGCTGACACCAAAAATCAGGGCGCAAAAGAGGACGAAACGATGCCTTATGTTGATGAACCTATGGATCCTATTGATCCTCCTCCTCATGAGCCCTCCTCCTCCAAAAGGAGACCCTCATGTCTTAGGGAGACTCTCGAAGATGCTGAGAGGCACATTGCACCAAGGGGGACTTTCTGTGAAAGCAACAAGCCGAACAGGTATCAAGGTTATTTGATCGCCATGAGCACTATCATTAAAAATGAGCCTTCATCATTCGAAGAAGTCGGGAAGCAACAAGTATGGAAGGATGCTATGAAAATTTATGAATCTAACACATCAGAAACCCCTACTGCAATTACTGGTTTACAATCTCCTACTTGTTATTTGCATTAACAAGTTATTTAATTACATAAACATCGATGTAAACATTATTGCAGCCTACACAAATAAACAGATCATGAATTGAAATAAACAGAGTCAATAGCACAAGGAACACCGTTATTTTTGGAAAATCGTCCCCGGAAAAACCCAATTCGAGAAAACCGGTGCAGCATATGTATTATTAAGCAGATTTCGTGAATACAACTAAGGTGCCAGAAATGGCTCACCCAACAGAGAATTTCCTCGGCAGTAGTACCTCTATCCAAAGACAGATATTCCGCCAAATCAGCAAACGGATGATCAAACCCCACAGCGGCTGACGCTGGGAGATTTCGTGGGGCAGATTGGAGCTAAGAGCTGGATAGGGTGACACAGTCCCTATCAGGGTGACAAAGAGCAGCAAAAGTGATGCAGTGTTACTATGGGATCATTCATCCAGTGATTTAGCCAGAATATCTATCTCCAACTGAGAGGTACTATTGCCGAGGGCATTCTCTGTTGGGTGAGCCATTTCTGGCACCCAGATTGTATTCTGAAACTGCTTAATAATAAAACCCTTAGATAGTTGCATCGGTTTTCCCGCATTGGGTTTTTCCAGGGACATTAGTCCAAAAACAATGGTGTCACTTGTGTGCTTGTTTTTCCTTCAGTTGATGATATGTATGTGTTGAAACTGTACTTGTATTTATTTTCAGTATTTACATGGTAAATAACTTGTTAATTAACAGAACAAGTAGGAAGAAATAAATCAGGAAGTACAGGAAGGATTTCTAACAGCTAGACTTAGAAATCCCAATATCATCATCCAAGACATCCTTCTCCGCCTTTGCTAGAGCAACCTTTGAGTCCGAAGCTTCTCCCTTGCTTTTCTTCCTAGGTCACTGAGAGGCATAATGTCCCAGCCCCCCACAGTTGAAGCACTTGACCTTGGAGATGTCTTTCTTCTTCCTCTTTTGCAGTCCTTGTTGTCCCGTTGATGCGAGAGTTGCATCCTCCTTCTTGATTTAGATTCCCTTGCTGCTACTCCCCACCTTGGTCAACCTCCTAAGCTCTTCTTGTTGAAGAGATACCCACATCTCCTCTCAACTGGGGAGAGTCGCTCTGCCCAAGATGCTTTGGACAAACGTCTCCCAATCCTCGGTGACTACATTCAGGGCAGTCCTGACCATGAACTTTGGATCCGGTGTAGACCCCATGGAAGTAAGTTGGTCGTGAATCCCTTGCAACCTAAGAAGGAAGGGATCTATCTCCTCTCCTTTCTGCATCTGATATGACCTCAGCTGATTCTCCAATAACATCTTTCGTTGCACGAAAGAGCCCTAGTATAAGGTGGTCAGGGTCTCCCACATCTCCCTTGCTATTGTCTTCTCAACAATATGTGGTATTACTTGGCTTTTGACCCCTTCTACGATCATGCATTTCGCCTTCGCCTGGGCCCCCTCATACTTCTCGACTGCATTAGCGTCAACCAGGACAGCTACTACTTTCAAGGCATAGTCCTTGATGCAATGTTTATCCAAGATTGCCAGGATCTTGGCCTTCCAAATGACAAAATTGGAAGCTCCGTCCAATCTGTCTTGATCCCTCAATCCATTCACTGCCATCTCTGCTCCTTTTCTCTAGACTCCCTTTGAGTCTTGATTTCCCTCTCAAAAATCCACTGGCCAACCGTCGAATCACTCCTCTCCAATACTCCTCTGCTGCTGCGACCCGGATCTAGATTTCTTGGCTAGAAACCTGTCAAGGCAGTGATCCCCTCTACCTTAGTTCAGTATCCTTAGACATTGTTCCGGATAATCCGGATCATGAAGCTACAAGAAACTTCCACAGAAGCTTAAAATCTAACATCCTTAGACATTGTTCTGTACCAGCAAAAACAATTTCCCACCATCTCCTCAAATCAAAATCTGCACAGCTCCCTTAGCCCGGTAACTCAAATAATCTGAGCCCTTTAGGCTCTGCGCAATCACTGCGTGGGCTGGATTAGCTCCTCCTGGCCAACTGCGTTAATCCTTCATGGCTCAGAAAGATGACGTGTCTCTTCGTGAGCCTGATCTGCCTTCCTCTACCTCTGCGTTGTAACTGATCGCTGATGCAACTACTGCGTGGGCTCCTCCCAACTACTGCGTCTCGCTCTCTCAGCTCAGAATGATGACGCAGGGACTGCGTGAGCCTCTGCGTCACCTCTTTTGTAATGCGTCACTGCTCCTTCTGCCTCTCCGGATCTGGAACAACACTGTCTCTTGGGATAGCTACTTCTCTGCTGCAAATTCTCAGATTTCTCGATTGGTGACTTTAGTCGCCTATGATCTGCAATCGCTCTGATACCATGTGAAAATTTCTGACTCTAACACATCAAAAACCCCTACTGCAATTACTGGTTTACAATCTCCTACTTGTTCTTGGTATTAACAAGTTATTTAATTACATAAACATCGATGTAAACACTATTGCAGCCTACACAAATATACAGATCATGAACTAAAATAAATTGAGACAATAACACAAGGGACACTGTTAGTTTTGGACAACTGTCCCCAGAAAAACCCAATTCGATAAAACTGGTGCAGCATATAGAGGGTTTTATTATTAAGTAGATTTCATGAATACAACTAGGGTGCTAGAAATGGCTCACCCAACAGATAATTTCCTTGACAGTATTACCTCTATCCGGAGACAAATATTCCAGCAAATCAGCAAATGGATGATCAAACCCCATAGTGACTCCGACTGTTCCCTATGTGGGACAGTGAAAGCTAGTCCAAGCACTGCTCTGGAACTAAGTCACTCCTCCAGGAGTTGCGTCAACCTCTGCTGGCTCAGAATCTGTTGATCTGCTCCCAGTCTGCCCCACAGAATCTCCCCAGCATTGCCTTTGAGGCCCAGCATTAGTTTCTATGGCTTCTGCATTGCTTGCATTAGCCCTCTGCGTCCTCTGCATCAACTCTTCGACCTCTGCGTCAACCCTTCTAGGCCCTGTGTTGTCCGTGTCGGCACTGTGCTACATCTCTGCTATGTATTCTTCGGCCTCAGATGAAAATCCCTTGCTGAACTGCCCCTCACTACAACTGATCACTTGCTCAATTTCCTCAGCGAACCTTGCCCCAGAAAATCGAACTGACTGATCTCACTTCGTGTGTCTCCAACTGACCCTCAAGCCTCCTTTTATACTTTTCCTATTGATGAATCAACGGTCGTGATCTAATCTCTAATCAACGACTAAGATTAGAACTTGCTTGATCCTCGTCACTTAGAGCCTTCTCACCCATATTTTTATTAATACACATTAATATTTTTATTTTCCTAAGTTTAGACTTAGGAACTCATTAAAAATATTAATTATTGTAATAACTTCTCATCCAGGTGGACTTTCTCCAAATGATTTATGGGTTCTGGAGATCTCATGTGTTCTAGCCCCTCCACAAAATTTCGGAGCTAGAGAACATCCGATGCTACCCAAAATCAACATGCTATGAATGAAGAATACGAGTCAATTATGAAGAATGGCGTCTGGGATGTGGTCCTTAGACCCCAGGACAAATCGGTTGTCACCTCTAAGAGGCTCTATAATATCAAGCATGGAGCTGATAGAAGCTCAGAAAAGTTCAAGGCTCGCTTTGTTGCTCAAGGCTTCTCTCAAAATGAAGGTGTAGAATATGTGAGATATTTGCACCTATTGCCCAGTACACCACCATCCACTCGATCATAGCCCTTGCTGTCTCGCAAGGATGGAACCTACATCAGACGGATGTCAAGATTTCTTTCTTGCATGTTTGAATCAAAGAGGAAGTCTATGTGGAACAACCCGAGGTGTTTGAGGTTCATGATCGAGAATCCCATGTATGCAGGTTGAAGAAAGCTCTCCATGGGTTGAAGCAAGCACCTCGGGCTTGGTATGAGAGGATCGATAGCTACCCGATGAAGCTGGGATTCACTAGAATTGAAGTCGATCCAAACCTTTACATTAAGGTTGAGAATGATGAACCTCCCATTCTGGTACTTTATGTGGACGACCTCTTTCTAACAGGTGCAGACACTCTCATTCACAAATGTAAGAGGGAGTTGGCTTCTGAATTTGGGATTAAGGACCTAGGATCGATGCACTATTTCCTAGGGTTGGAGGTCTGGCAAAAGCCAGGTGAAATTTTCCTCTCTCAAGGAAAATATGTGGTGTAGATATTGGAAAGATTTGGGATGGTGGACTGCAAGCTCGTGACTACCCCGATGGAACTTGACTGTAAGAAGTTATGTGGTAATGTTGTTGGACCTAAATTGGGAAATGCTTCTGAGTATCGTCAACTCATAGGAGCACTGATGTTCTTGGTGAACTCTCATCCAGACATATGTTTTGCAGTTAACACATTGAGCCAATATATGGTTGAGCCTCATCATATACATTGGATTGGTGCCAAGAATCTTCTGAGATATCTTCGGGGCACAATCACTCATGGACTGAGATACACTGTCGAAGATGTGAAGCTGCATGGTTATTTTGATGCTGATTGGACTAGAAGTGTGGTGGATCGCAAGAGCACTTCTAGATGTTGTTTTTCTTTGTGTTCTGCTTCGATATCCTGGATGAGTAGGAAGCAGAAATCAGTTGCCTTAAGCACCGCCGAGGCCAAATACATAGTTACTAGTATGGCCTCCTGTGAAGCTATTTGGTTGAGGAAGCTCTTCAGTGAGCTGTTTGGACATGTGCTAGATACCACCATGATCCTCTGCGACAACCAGAGTGGGATCCGATTATCAGAGAATCTCGTGTTTCATGATTGCTCCAAGCATATAGATATCAAGTACCACTTTATCTGGGATATGGTACAACGAGGAGCAATAACGCTCCATCACATTGGGATTGATGAGCAAGTCGTCGATATTCTGACAAAGCCCCTAAGGAAGGTCAATTTCTTGGCCTTCTGAGAACGCCCTAGAGTCGTGGAGAGACCCTCTTATGAGGGTCCTGTATGAGATGCACATTGAGCTCTAGGAGCTCCGATGGGCTTGGGGTACTTCTTGGAGTGATGAGAAACCATAGGGTGAGAGGTTCAACCTTCCCCTAGTGGTTTGTTGTGTACAGGGTGAGTGGTTCAGCCTTCCCCTACAATACCCCTTGGTGACATGTAGGAAGGATGAGTGGTTCATCCTTCTCCTGCTAAGACATCCTACCCATGCAGTCTAGGACTCATGGGAAGTACCTCTCATCTAGCAATGAATAGGGAAATGAGGATAGGGACCATAGTACTACCGATGGACGCATTGTTGGAAATAATATTGAGAGGGGTGGGGTGAATGAGTATTATCAAATCAAACACTTTTTCATTTTCATACTCAGATTCATATACGCTACTTCAGTGAAGGGAACCTACATGTACACGCAACTGTGTCTAATGCAACTAGCGTATATCCAATAAACTTATGATTCAGTTAATCCATTAAATTTTGATCTTTAGTTAGTGCATCAGAACTTTTATTAACCATATGAACAGTAAACAGGTGCAGTAAAACAGAATAGATCATCACACACATGAACACCATGATGTAAGGTGGAAACCTGATGTGGGTAAAAACCACTTGCTACAAGTCGTCTCTATCTTCTTTTAATAAGAAACTTCTTTTTACAATATTTCTGTACTGGTGCAGTCTTATACCAGTACACAGGCTTCTACCTGCAGAAGGCTACAACCTTTTCTCGTTCCCCTGCTTCTCCTGGAAGGGAGCTGCAACCCCCTTAGCTCTTGTACTAGCCGATCCTTTTACTAGTACGTAGGTGCCAGCCTACTGAATGCTCCAACCTTCACTCGTTTTCCAACTGCTACTAGAAGGGAGCTCCCACCCCTTTAGCTCTTGTACTAGCTAATGTACTAGTACATAGGTGTCAACCTATAGAAGGCTACAACCTTCTCTTTCTTCCTCCAGGTACCACGTTTCATAAATTTTCAGACTGGATACTCATGGAACACATCATCATAATCTGAAGGCCACGTTTCATCCAATTTTCATACTGGACCCTATTGACCACTATGTGTCAACTTCCCAGCAGTACACCCCCTTTTCTTTGCAAAAAAGGGATAGCGCTTGATCGACATGTCCGTGCCATTCGACAGTCATCGACAACTTGATCAATTTATGTTGTAAACCTAGTCTGCATATTTAATTGTAAATAATCTTAGCAGAGTTGAGTCATGTATGTAAATTTCCTAGGTGGACCTAATTTTCTAGTGATAATCTACGTTCCGGAAGGTTTTTTGTCTCACCGATCTATGATCGGCAGAGTTTTCCTTCAACCTAACCCCAAAGCCGGAATGGATTTTGTCATTAGAATCTTAAGAGAATCCTAGTGTGTTAATCTGCTAGATTATAGTTGTGTCGCAGAACTGGGTGGTTTATGAGGGTCTATGTCAAATGGGTTTTCCCCCCTTGGGATGTAAAGTTGTAAAAGTCATGATGTAAAGTGTCTTGAGGGTTAGAAAATGTTTTTAATCCCCTCATAAGTCCTAAGTCCTAGGTAGGACTTTGCCCATTGAAAAGGAGAACAATGGCGGATTCCGTTCAGTGCTTCGGTGGGAAGAAGACGGCCGTAGCCGTGACATACTGCAAGAAGGGCCGAGGTTTGATCAAGATCAATGGCTGCCCCATTGAGTCGATTGAACCTGAGATTCTCCGTTACAAGGCAGTCGAGCCCATTCTTCTATTGGGACGCCATCGCTTCGCTGGCGTGGATAAGAGAATCAGAGTGAAAGGAGGAGGGCACACTTCGCAGATCTACGCGATTAGGCAAAGCATTGCGAAAGCACTGGTTGCCTTTTACCAGAAGTACGTGGACGAGCAGTCGAAGAAGGAGATAAAGGATATTCTCGTCAGGCATGACAGGACTCTGCTGGTGGCTGATCCAAGGCGCTGCGAGCCGAAGAAGTTCGGAGTTGTTCATCAGGCTTACGCTCACGCCAACACTGCCCCTCTACCCCCGCCTCCTGCATTCAAAGATGGGGGACTGCATGTTGCAGATTTGCTCCATCACACAAGAGATTGGCCCAAACTCTGCAGATCCGGGCTAGATCTATCCGATCTGATCAAGATTCAAGAATACCCAACCTGGGACGCAGCAGGGTTGGGGATTGCAGTTTTTCATAATGATTCGGTTGCTGCATTCAAAGAAGGGGGACTGCATGTTGCAGATCTGCTCCCTCTCACAATGGATTGGCACAAATACTGCAGATCCGGGCCGGATCCTTCTGATCTGACCAATATCCGAGAACACCCAGAACCCAGGCAGCAGATCGGTGGCAATTTGCATCGATCGAGCAAAGGGGATGCAGATCTTGACATGCAAATGGAAGATCGACCCAATAAGAGGTTAGATCTGGAAGACTGCCTACAGCCAGAGCACATGGCAATTAGCAGTGACATCGGCTTAGGCAGATCAGGAACTCAGCCAAAACCCAGACTTCAGGTAACAACAACTCGTTTTCAGATTTTTATTAAAACCCCTGAGGGGAAATCCTGGATAGTATGGGTACATGCAGGAAGCTCTATCATGCAGCTGAAACAGCAAATTTGGGCATTGACCGGATATCCTGTTCAAATCCAACATTTGGTCAGTGGTAGGTGGTCTCTCCAAGACAATAGAACTTTGGAAAGCTACGAGATTAGTCCAAAAAAAACCATTGTTTTAAACCTCAGGCTGAGAGGAGGGGCTCTGCCTCAGGGACAGCCAAGCTTCTCAGGAGGAGACAAGGGGAAAAAGACAACATCTCAGCATCAACCCAAGGGAGGGTTCTCCTACAAAAACATTCTACAAGGTAACAGAGATTCAGGGTCCTCTCCAGATCAAGGCGGATATATACCCAGGCCATACATAGTAGATCAGCTAGGGCAAACCCCAGCCCTTAATTTTGATTCTACAGGGCTTGATGATTTCGTTAAATCTTATGAAACGCAGGCCCTAATCTGTCGCTTCAACAGTTTTTGGCCAAAACCATCGGATCTATTTCACTGGATTTTCACCAGTTGGACCATGGAATGTGATATACATTTATGCTCCAAGGGGTTTTTCATAGTTAGATTTGCATCCAGGGAAGTCAGAGATACAATCATCAGTGCTGGACCTTGGTTCTGGGGAACGTCGGGGTTGTTCATGACTCCATGGTTTCCAGATTTCGATCCAAACAAAATGACTGTATCCAAAGTGTTGGTTTGGGTCCGTCTATACAACCTTTCCCTTCACTTTTGGAGTGAACGTGCTTTGGAAGGAATTGGGAACAGCATAGGGAAATACATCAAAACAGATCTGGGAAGGATTGATGAAAGGGTCTTCACTTTTGCACGCATATGTGTGGAAGTAGATCTAAGTAAAGGGCTGCCAGACAACATAAGGCTGATCTACAAACAACAAAATTGGCTGCAAGCACTAGACTATGAAAATACAGCTTTCAGATGCAGGCTATGCAGGCAAACAGGACACCTGCAAAGCACATGTCCAGAAGCCAAGAAAGCAAACAGTAAAAGAAAGCAGAAAGGGAAGCAGAGGAAAGGATGGCAATTTTCTCCCCCTAACTCAGAAGACGAAGAATCAGAAGCAGAAGAGGAAGATACCCCCGCAGAGAAAGCTGAGGTATCCCAAGAAATGGAGACACAGAAGGAAACTACATCAGACAACAAGGCTTCACAGCTTCACCCAAATCAGGCAGAGAAGGCAAACGAGGATCAGAGCATGGGAGGGATCAAACGGCATCACCACTCAGATACTTCGGATTCAGACAAGGAAGCAGGATCTCAGAAAGCAGAAACACAGTTGGTCATAGCTTCGATCGAGCCCACCCAAGGAGAGTGGCGCAAGGTCGAAAAGAAAAAGGGAATAAAAACTTGAAGTGTGAGTTTTTACTCACTACCGAACTCAGTTTTTCTTGCCTCCTTTTTTCTCTTTTTTCCCTTTCTTCTTCATCTGCACGTTAGCTTTGTAACGTTGCGTGGGGTGCGAAAGCACTCGAGCCCAATGGGCGTCTTATGGAAATGCTTCAAGCATCTGCTAGTGTAACTTTTCATTTTTTAAATAAAAAGTTACCGATTTTTCCACTGGAAAAAAAAAGTCCTAAGTCCTAGGTCCTAGGTGATTTTTCCAAAGGCTAAGTTCAAGGATCCATTTAAAAATATATTTAAAAAATTTAAAAATTTAAAAATTTAAAAAAATAATAATAATAATAATAATAAAATCATAAAATAAAGTAAAAACTTAAAAAATAATAAAATAATAATATTTTGAGTAAATAAATGCAGAATTTCAATTTTTTAATGCATTAAAAATTCGACGGATGAAATTAAGAAATATCTTGATCCTCATCGACGGTCGAGATCTTTTTGACGTGGATCACTCGAACTAGCTGTTGGGAATTTTTCCTTTAAATAGGGTGCTAGGGGTCATTTGAGATCAGATTCGATCTGAGAGTCTGGTGCTAAAGAAAGCTCTCTTGTAGTCATTTTTTTTTTGTGCAATAAAGAAGACTTTGGGGTTAAAAATCTTGCTGGTGTTACTCTTCTGAAAATGTTGTAAGATTGTTCTATTTTTTCTGCATAATTTTATTTTCAGCCATTAATGATAGCTTAATGAAGATTGATCTAGGCACAGGTATCTTGTCTGATCTTTGGGGTTTGAATGATAGTTTAGATTTTGAAATATAGTGGCAGGTATCTCCATTTGATCGGGGTTTCACTATTGTTTTCTGCTTCTATGTTGATGGTTGATTTTAAGCTGTGCAAGAAATCCCTTTTTTAGATTACCGAGCGTTAGGGGAAGTTCTCGGCTGAACCAGCCAACTCCTGGGTTGTGTTTTCTGAAAGAGCCCAGCCAGTTCTTGATCCCGGGCTTATCATTTGAAATATTTTTTATGAATGCATGCAGGGTTTTCTGAAGCGTTTTACATTAAAATTAAATTCTGATAATATCACTGTGATTATTGATAAATCTGGCTTCTTAAGAGCTTTCAGTTTGTAAATACTATAATTTTTTGCTGGGTTTAGGGTTTTCAGTTTTGTTTTATGCACATATCATTTTTGGGTGATTTTTCATTCCAAGTTGCAGGGTTTCTGAAGATTTCCAAGGTTTATCTGCGTTGTTTCACTGTCCAAGGGTTTCAAAGTTTAATTGTTTTTCAGGTCCGGAAGAAATTTTACATCGGTTTCATTGATATCAGCGTCTGGGGTTTGAAATATTTTTCCAAGGACTGCAAGATTGTTTTTCAAATCCCCCAGCTATCTTCAGCTGCCAAAAATCTGCATAAAAATAAAACACTTCAATTTTTTTTTAAATCGTTGCTCCCTCATCGCTGTCCAGGCCTGCAATCTGCATTCCCCCACTGCCCACGTTTTCGCAGCCAACTCCATCTCTGCCTTTTTCTTTTCTCCTCACCTGCAACAGGAAATACCCACGCCCATTCTTCATCACTTCTCCACGTTTTTCCTCTTTCCACCGCCCACGGATCTGTGTACTTATCGCTGCCATACCTGTACATTGCAGCAAGCGAAGACAATCCTCAATAGCCTCTTCAAAAAATTCAGAAAATCCATTGCAAACGTTTTCTGCTAGCAGCAGATTTCCTCACGCAATCTCCGCTGTCCACGTGATTAATTTTCTCCCGCTGCAAATCCCCCAACCTCTCTGCAATCAGCAACGCTGTTCTAAAGCCTGCAAACAAACAAACAAAAAAAACGTGGTTCCTTGCGTTTCATCCACCATCGCTGCCATCAAGCCTGCCGTCAAGCTGCCTTCGCCCTCCATCGTAGACTTCTCCACTGGAAAACCTGCACACAAGCAAACAATAACCACGGCTGCGTTTTGATTTATGGAAATAAGGTAATGTATATTGCTGTATAGTTTTGTTTTAATTAGAATTGTAAATTCTGTTTTAGCGTTTAGATTTATTTCAGTTCTTTTTTTTTAATTTTTTAATAACAATTGAAATTAAAAATTCGAGTGTGATGTGATTTGGGTTTTGATTAATCTAAGTTTTAGTTTAAAATTAGATTTTTTTTTTTTTAATTTTAGTTTTATTCTATGTTGATTTTAAGTTGAGAATTTTACATCATAATAAAAAAATTTAATAAAAACAAAAAAGAAGAAATATAAAAAAAAAAAAATCATTAAAAAAAAAATTGAAAGTTTCTTTTTACTTTTAGGACTTTAGTTTTAGATTTAGATTTGCAGTTGTTTTATTTAGTTTTTCATAAAAAACATATAAAAAATCATAAAAAAGGTTTCTTTAGTTTTAGTTTAGTTTTTTTTTTTTTTTTTTAAGTTTTGTTTTATAATAAATAAATAAAAAATAATAATAATAAAAAAAGTTTCTTTTATTTTTATTAGACCTTAGTTTAAATTTAAATTAGATTTTTTTTTTTTAAGTTTTGTTTTAGTTTTAGTTTAGGTTTTAATTTTAAGTTTCATTTTCATTTAAAAAAAAAAAAAAAATTGGGAAGCTTTTTGCCAATTTCAGTCTTGGCTCGGAAATTTCTTAGGTTTCATCTTTTATGCTGAGGCTAAAATTTTTGACGTGGGAATTAGTGTTTAATATGATTCAATGTTCATCTGAGGATTAACTGCATGAATGTGATCTCTGGTTAATATTTTACGTGATTGTTCAAAGCACTTTATCTTTCGAGATTTCAATTGCTGGAGTATCATTTAAGCATTTTCTCGCATTTTATAAAAATTAATTTTTGTTTGAATGGTTGCTCTACACGGTTTCTATTTCTGCAGCATCTGATAATTAATCGTTTAAACATTAAATCCGCAAGGCACTGGTCTATTAACTTAATATAATCATTTTAGTGTTGGTTGTCCTTCATGACTCCCAACCCAACTGATTCACAGTTGGTCATCCATTTTCCTATAGGGTCTACCCCCCTTAGCCGCGGGAGACAGGCTTAAATGGAGAGATCGGGGATCAGGGTGACAGCCCCTGGTCTGAGGATTGTCGTGACAATCTGTGCGACAACAGACCCATCAATATCATTGAACCACAAAATCAATCACCACTTGCATCATCAATCTCTGAATCACCCAATACTGAATCGTTGAAACCCTATCAACAAAATGCAGTCACCAGAACACAGAATAGAACACAGAACTCTGCAACAATATTCAGAGCCAACGTATCATCAGAAATCATGCAGCAGAGTTCATACGCTACTTGGAAGAGCCAAACCAGCGTGTATACGCAACTTCACCAAAGTGAACCAGCGTATATGTCAACAATTACTTACTTATACCTTCGCTGCACTTCCTGACTTCAGAAATACCCAGATCATTACATATACAAGGATAATACGCATGTTAGCAACCAGATCTAGTCCATCAGATCACATAAAGATAAGTCATTATGATCCTCATCCATCAACACTGAAGCTAAATATAATCAACTAATCTGAATATGCAGAATACTGACACCAGTAAACAGTCACCAGAACTCAGACTTTGCATCAACTACCAGAACCACCTGTAACTTCAAATATCATAGTGTATATGGTATACGCTACTTAGATGTATATAACCTGCGTATGTACGCGCTTTTATCAAAGTCAACCAACATATACATCTGTAAATATTCATTCATGAGTTGCAGCTATTTCAAACTTAAGTTATACCCAGATCAGAACATTACATGCGTCAGTATACAGATCTAGAATAAGCATAATCAAACCATATAGAGATGATTCATTCCAAACCATTTGATCCCGATCTATCCTTAGATCTTGTTCTCCATCAACCGGTGAGATTCCTCCTTAGCTCAGATCAAGCAAAGCATCATGAACCCATAACCTGCATACTAGATCTCATACTTCATCAGATATTCAAGACTTTCTCCATGCACTTGCCTAATGATCTTCTCCTCCTTTTATAGTCTTAGGCCTTACTCAATACCATGGTCCAAAACCATAGAGAATCAATACCATGGACCCAATACCTGGGTTCAATATATCAGACGAGATACCATGGTCCAAAACCATAGGTCCAAATACCAAGGACTAAATACCATGGACCAAAACCCAATGTACGCGCCTTCCTTTGCATGAAAGTGCGTGTATATGTATAAGCACATTTTGGTTGGCTAACACGCATGTATACATAGCTTTATCAAGGGGAACCTGCATATATCTCTTTTTCTTCATTCTGTGAGCTTGGACTGTGATCTGTCATCTTAGAAAGTTGCCATCAAGGACAACACCAAGGACAACACCTGTATCATAATGCCAACACGCATCGTGTACTACCGTACTCCCTATGCTAGTATGACCAATATTGATCTGCGATCAATTGGAACTGACTTCAGGTCAATAAGAGTGGCATGAGACACTCTCTTTTGATTGGAACTAACTTCGGGTCAATAAGAGTGGTATGACACACTCTCTTTTGATTGGAATTGACTTCAGTTCAATAAGAGTTGTATGACACACTCTCCTTTGATTGGGACTAACTTCAAGTCAGTAGAGAATGGTACAATACATTCTCGATCACTTCTTCTTGTTCATAGTTCAACAGTGCAGAGCAGTGCATTGATGGCAGAGATAATACAGATTGTTGAAATTTCTAAGTCTATCCGTTAGAGATTTTATCTCCACTCTTTTGGTTTATTTCTCCTACTTGTTAATTACAAACAAGTTATTTAAACATATAAACATCGAAACAAACACAATACAATCTCACCCATCTACAGATCAACAGCTGAAAGAAATAGCAAACACACAAGTGACATGGTTATTTTTGGACAACTCATCCCCGGAAAAACCCAACTTGGGAAAACTGGTGCAACAACTATGAGAGTTATTTATTATGCAATATATCCTTGAGTATAATTGGGTGCCAAACTGGCTCACCCGACGGAGAAAAATTACCGGCAATAATACCTCTCTATTCGGAAGCATATATTCAAAAAATATGCCCCACGAAACCCTCTCTGGCACAACTGAAGCACTGCATCAGCCCTCTTGGCCTCTGCATCAGCCTCAAACCCCTCTACATCAGCCCTCTGAGGCATTGCGCAGCCTCTACGGCCTTCTGCGTCACCCTTGCTACCCTCTGCATGGATGATGTAGGCCCTCTGGCCTCTGCGCTATCCCAACTAACCTCTACGTGGCCTACTCTAGCTTCTGCGTCTACCTCTGTGCTAGTCTCTCAAACTATCTCTGCCTCTCTGTCCAGTACTCACTGCCCCTCGCTACAAACTGACCACCGATTCGACTTTACTTAGCAAACCCCGCTCTAGTAAATCAAATGACTGATCACTCTAGTGTGTTCTCCAACTGACCCTCAAGCCTCCTCTTATACTTTTCCTGTTGGTCCTTCAACCATTGAGATTACATCTCTAATCAACGGCTAAGATTAGATTTGGCTTGATCACCTAGTTTTATGTTAATACCCATTAATATTTTATTTTTCCTAGGTTTAGACCTAGGTACTCTATTAAAAATACTAATTATTTTAATATCTCCTAAACCGGGAAGAATCTGCCCAAACCATTTCTGGGTCTTGGAGATCTGATGTGCTTTAGCCTCTCCACCAATTTTCATGGCTAGAGCACATCCGATGCTACCCCAAATCAACACTCCCTCTTAGCGAGGACTGTGCTCTAGTAATACTCGACACTGAGCATCACTTTGATGATACGACACCGTTACCTGTGTTGATGCTAGGCCTCCCCGCCGAACATCGTCTACACTGCTCTATCGTGTACTGCTACCCATGGCTCTACCACTGCCATTGCTGCATCCGTATGGTCGCTCCCTCTACATCCTTGTTGCTGCTAGCCTTTTCTCCCAACACTGCATCTGCACTACAACCCCCTCTCATCATGCTACATCGTGCTATTGCTAACTGCTACTACACTACAACTCAGTTACTGAGAAGTAAGTAACTGATCCACCCAACAACTGACATCCCTGTCAGGCTAGAAACACTCTCGATATTGAAGCTCTCTTTGCTGCTATCACGTGCTCCCTCTACTGCCTCTGCGCTGCTGCAATAACTCCCTCCCTCTCGCGCCGCTGCAAACCTCTCTGTGCCATCTTGCACTGTTGCAACCTCCTCTGTGCCTCTTACACTGTTGCAGCCTGCTAGCTCTATGCTGCCCGAAACCACTGCACTGTTGCAACCTCCTCTGTGCCTTCGCACTGCTGCAGCGTGCTAGCTCTGCGCTACGTGAGACTACTGCACTATAGCACTCTCTGTCGCTTCATCTACATCCGTTTCTACCAGCGTCCGCCAATCTTGCTACTTCTCACTTCGGGGCTCCCGTAGCAAGGATCTGATCCAAGAGTTTGGGTACCTCAAGGATCCTGCCCCTCATACCTGTAGTCTTCTTGACTACAGCTCGATGTCTCCCAACCTCTTCTCTAGAGGTACATGAGCACTCATGGCACAATCATCATCCTCTTCTACCTCCTTTTTCGCCTTCACTAGTGCTGCCTTGTAATCAAACGCCTCTCCCTTGTTCTTCTTCCTCAGACACTGGTTCGCATAATGACCCAGTTCCCCACAGTTGAAGCCCTTAACCTTGGAGAGGCCCTTTTTCTTCCTCTTCTCTAGCTTCCCAGCAAATACCAGAGTTGCATCCTCTTTCTCTTCCTTCTTGATCCAAACTCCTGTGCTGCCACTTCCCATATTGGACAGCCGTCTGATCTCTTCTTGACGAAGATTCGCCCACAATTCTTCCCAATCTGGAAGAGTCGCCCTACCCAGAATGCTCTAGACGAATGTCTCCCACTCCTCAAAGACTGCGTTTAGAGTGGTCCTCGACTCCTCACCATTAGTTCCTAATCCATTGTGGCCACTATGGAAGTCAGTTGGTCCCGGATCTCCTTCAATCTGTCGAGGAATTGATCTATCTACTCCCCCTTCTGTATCTGGTATGACGTAGCTGATTCTCAAGTAACATCTTTCCCAACATGGAAGTATGATGGAACAATGTCTTCAAGGCGTCCCACATTTCCTTTGCCGTCTCCTTCTCGGCAATATGTTGGACCACATGATCCTTGACCTCATCAAGGATGATACATTTTGCCTTAGCCATTGCATCCTCGTACTTTTCATTATCAGCCAGGTCAACTAGGATAGCCACTGTTCTCAAGGTGAAGGCCTTGATGCGATGTCTATTAAAATGGACAGGATCCTGGCCTTCCAAACCACAAAGTTGGACACACGGTCCAGTCTGTCCTGATCCCTCAGTCCATTCATGGCCATCTCTCTACCCCTCCTGTCAACTACTCCGAGTCTCTACTTCCCTCTAGAAGTTCTCTCTTCGACTCCCTCTGAGTCGCTACTTCCCGTCTGGAAGTTCTCTGCTGGACTCCCTCTGAGTTTCAATTCCCCTCCTGGAAATCCTTCTGCCACTCGTCAAGTCGCACCTCTCCAATCTTCTGTGCACCTGCAACACTAATCCGTATTCCTTGGCTAGAAATCCACCTCGGTAGCGACTCCATCTACCTTGGTTTTGCCCCATTAGGTATTGTTCTTCACATAGCACCCCACCATCTTCACTACCTGCAATCTGCCCACAACTTCCTATGCCCCAGCAACTGAAGGACTAAGCCTCTAGGCTCTGCGCAATCTCGACACTAGCTAAAATGCTCCCTCAGCCAACTGCGTCAACCCTCCTAGTCTCTACGTGGCTCTTCATGAGCCATTTTCTGCCCTCCTCAACCTCTGCGATGGCCTCTCTCTAGCTCGGACTAATGATGCAGTCCCTCTGTGTCAACTCTTCTTCTGTCGCTTTCTGCAAGGAACCACTTCTGTCACTTGGGACAGTTGTTTCTACTACAAATGCTATGCTTCAGCTGATGCCTTCAGCTCTCCTGAGATCTGCAACCACGCTCTAATACCATGTTGAAATTTCTAAGTCTATCCGTTAGAAATTTTATCTTTATTCTTCTCGTTCATTTCTCCTACTTGTTAATTACGAACAAGTTATTTAAACATATAAACATCAAAATAAACACAATACAGTCTCAACCATCTACAGATCAACAGCTAAAAGAAATAGCAAACACACAAGTGACACCGTTATTTTGGGACAACTCGTCCCCGTAAAAACCTAACTTGGGAAAACAGTCCAACAATTCTAAGGGTTATTTATTATGCATTATATCCTTGAGTACAATTGGGTGCCAAACTAGCTCACCCGACAGAGAAAAATAACCGACAGCAATATATCTCTATTCAAAAGTAGATATTCGAAAAATCCACCCCATGAACCCCTCTCCAGTGCAACTGAAGCATTGTGTCAGCCCTCCTAGCCTCTACGTCAGCCCTCTAAGGCAATGCGTAGCCTCTACGGTCTTCTGCACCACTCCCGTTGCCCTCTGCGTGGATAACGCAGGCCCTCTGGCCTCTACGTTGTCCCAGCTAGCCTCTGCGTGGCCTGCTCTGGCTTCTGCGTCTGCCTCTGCGCTAGTCTCTAGGTACTATCCCTGCCTCTCTATCCAATACTCACTACCCTTTGCTGCAAACTGATCACTGAATCGACTTTACTTAGCAAACCCCGCTCTAGTAAATCGAATGACTGATCACTCTAGTGTGTTTTCCAACTGACCCTCAAGCCTCCTCCTATACTTTTCATGTTGGTCCTTCAACAATCGAGATTACATATCTAATCAATGGCTAAGATTAGATTTGGTTTGATCCATGCCTTTTGGAACCTTCTAACCCAGTTTTACATTAATACCCATTAATACTTTATTTTTCCTAAGTTTAGACTTAGGAACTCTATTAAAAATATTAATTATTTTAATATCTCCTAAACCGGGAAGAATCTGCCCAAACCATTTCTGGGTCTTGGAGATCTCATGTGCTTTAGCCCCTCCACCAATTTTCATGGCTAGAGCACATTTGATGCTAACTCAAACCAACACTCCCTCTTAGTGAGGACTGTGCTCTAGTAATACTCCACATTGAGCATCACTCTGATTATACAGCACTGGTACCTGTGCTGATGCTAGGCCTCCCTCCCAACATCCTCTGCACTGCTGCATCCTATACTACTACCCATGGCTTTTCCACTGCCACTACTGCAACCGTACAACAGCTCCCTCTGCATCCGTGTTGTTGCTGGTCCTTTCTCCCAACACTGCAACCCCCTCTCATCATGTTGCATCGTGCTGCTGCTAACTGCTACTGCACTGCAACTCAGTTACTAAGAAGTAACTGATCCACCCAAGTACTGACATCTGTGTTAGGCTAGAAACACTCTTGATTTTGAATTTCTCTCTATCGTTATCACGTACTCCCTCTACTGCCTCTGCGCTACTGCAACAACTCCCTGCCTCTCGCACCGCTACAAACCTCTTTGTGCCATCTTGCACTGTTGCAACCTCCTCTATGCCTCTCGCATTGTTGCAGCCTGCTAGCTTTGTGCTGCGCGGGACCACTGCACTGTAGCACTCTATGCCATTTCATCCACATCCTTTTCTACCGACATCTGCCAGCCTTGCTACTTCTCACTTCGGGGCTCCTATAGCAAGGATCTGATCTAAGAGTTTGGGTACTTCAAAGATCCTGCCCCTCATCGCCTGTAGTCTTCCTGACTACAGCTTGATGTCTCCCCACCTCTTCTCTAGAGGTAGATGAGCATGTTGAAGTTTCTAAGTCTACCAGTTAGAAACCCTCCATGCACTTTACTGATTTATTCCTACCTACTTGTTCCGTTATTTAACAAGTTATTTACAATGTAAATACTAAAAATAAACACTAGTGCATGCTCAACACCATATACTTCTAGAAGTACGGAGTCGAGATGATCGGTGGTTAGGTGCAATCACTGCGCCAAGTGCTATGTTAACTCATGGTTTTGCTACTTTAGGTCTTCCAAAGGAAATGCAACGATCCGGAATGTTAGTACCCGCGCTACAATCTCATTGGTCAATGATGCATGTAAGTATGATATTGTTCAGCTATGCAACCCTTTTATGTGGATCCCTAGCATCCATAGCTCTTACAGATCATCAACTGAAGGAAACAAAAACAAGCACACAAAATGACACCGTTATTTTTGGACAAATGTCCTCGGAAAAACCTAATGCGGGAAAACCGGTGTAGCTATTTGAGGGTTTTCTTATTAAGCAATTTCATAGTACAATCTGGGTGCCAAATCCGGCTTACCCAACAGAGAATGCCCTTGGCAGTAGTACCTCTCAGTCTAAGACAAATGTCCTAGTTGAAACCCCAGATAAACCCTTCGGCAGCTCCTCAGCTCCAATCTACCCCAGAAACCCCAGCGTTTGCCTTTCTAGACTGCGTCAACCTCTCTCTGCCCAGCGCTAGCCCTGCGTCACCCTGAATGGGCCTGCGTCAGCCTCAGGAGGCCCTGCGTCAGCAACACTGGCCTCTCTAAAGCATTGTGCAGCTCCTAGCTGCCTCTACGTTGCCCTGCATGAGCCCTGGCTGGTTCTGCATCACTCTCTCTGGCTCCTGCACTAATCTCCCAGCACTATCTCTGCCTCTTTGTCTCTCTGTACTCATTGCCCCTCAGCTGCAACTTCGATCACTGATTCTATCTCTCTTAGCAAACCTCGCTCTAGAGAATAGAATGACTGATCATCTGGTGTTTTCTCTAAGTGACCCTCAAGCCTCCTCTTATACTTTTCTCGTTGACATATCAACGGCCGAGATTAAGTCCCTAATCGACAACTAAGATTAGATCTGGCTTGATCTATGTCTTTTGGACCATTCTAACACAATTTTATATTAATCCACATTAATATTTTAATTTCCCTAAGTTTAGACTTAGGGACTCTATTAAAAGTATTAATTATTTTAATATTTCTCAAACTATTTAGAATCTACCAAACCCTTTTTAGGTATTGGAGATCTCATGTGCCCCAACCCCTCCACTAAATTTCATGGCTAGAGCATATTCGATGCTACCCCAAATCAACAGAGCACTCATGGCACAATCGTCATCCTCCTCTAACTCCTTTTCTACCTTCGCTCGTGCTGCCTTGGAGTCAGACGCCTCTCCCTTGTTCTTCTTCCTCGAACACTAGTTCGCATAATGACCCAGTTCCCCACAGTTGAAGCACTTAACCTTAAAGAGGTCCTTTTTCTACCTCTTCTCTTGCTTCCCAGCAGATGCAAGAGCTGCATCCTCTTCCTTCTTGATCCGGACTCCTTTGCTGCTATTTCCCGTCTTGGATAGCCCGCTGATCTCTTCTTGACGAAGAGCTGCCCACAATTCTTCCCAATCTGGAAGAGTCACCCTGCCCAAAATGCTCTGGACGAATGTCTCCCACTCCTCGGAGACTGCGTTTAGAGTGGTCCTCACCATTAGTTCCTGATCTGGCATGGCCCCTATGGAAGTCAGCTGGTCTCAGATCTCCTTCAATCTACCGAGGAAGTGATCTATTTGCTCCCCCTTCTGCATCTCCTATGACCGCAGCTAATTCTCAAGTAACATCTTCCTCTACCAGGAAGTATGTTGGTACAATGTCCTCAACGCGTCCCACATTTCCTTTGTCGTCTCCTTCTCGGCAATATGTTGGACCACATGATCCTTGACCCCATCAAGGATAATACATTTCGCCTTAGCCATTGTCTCCTCATACTTCTCATTATTAGTCGGGTCAACTGGGATAGCCACTATTCTCAAGGCAAAGGCCTTGATGCGATGTCTATCTAGAATGGACAGGATCCTGGCCTTCCAGACCACAAAGTTGGACGCCCCGTCCAGCTTGTCCTGATCCCTCAATCCAATCATGGCCATCTCTCTGCCCCTCCTGTCGATTCCTCTGAGTCTCTACTTCCCTCTGGAAGTTCTCTCTTCGACTCCCTCTGAGTCGCTACTTCCCAATCAAAAGTTCTCTGTTGGACTCCCTCTGAGTCTCGATTTCCCTCCTGGAAATCCTTCTACCACTTGTCAAGTCGGACCTCTCTGATCTTCTGTGCACCTGCAACACTGATCCGAATTCCTTGGCTAGAAATCCGCCTTGGTAGTGACTCCCTCTACCTTGGTTTTGCCCCGTTAGGTACTGTTTTTCCCACAGCACCCCACCAGCTTCACTCCCTGCAATCTGCCCACAGCTTCCTATGCCCCAGCAACTAAAGGATTGAGCCTCTAGGCTCTGCGCAATCCCGACACTGGCTAAAATGCTCCCTCGATCAACTGCGTCAATTCTCTTGGTCTCTGCGTGGCTCTGCATAGGGCAGTTCATTGCCCACCGAAGCTTGGGACAATCAGGGTGTTCCAATATGATGTAGGAGTCTCATAGAACCTGTATCAACTAGGGTGATAGCCATGATGATGGGGTAGAGCTCACTTATTGGCTTTTTCCCACGTGCTAAATGTGTTTGTCTTGGCGATCGTTTGCATTTTGTGGTACATTTTCCTATTGAATATGGTGATCCAGGTGGATGTTGGTGGCCACCCACCTATCCCACATGGACCCCCACGACTATCTCTTTCATTTTTTCAATTTCTATACTTGTAGCACAATTTACTATTTTTAGCAGTTTTTCGCGTCCTAAACTTCCAGAGCTGTTTTGAGGCCCTAAACGACGTTTTTTGGGAAATCTAGGAGCAACATGGGTCCATGGACCGATGTTGCTATTCGCAAAGTTGTAGTGCTCGGATAGATCTTTCTAACGAGTTATTGTACACGTCAAATGGAGATCGTATGCTAAATTTACGACCTCAGGAAGTTGATGTACCAATTTACCCAAACGGGGCCCACAGTTTGGCGTTTCATCTTCTAGGGTTAGGTTTTTGGATGTTTAGGGTTTTCCATTGTTTTTCAACAATAAATAGGCCTTCAAGCCTCATTGTAACACAATTCAGAGGCATGTAGCCACCACATCTCTTCTCAAAGATAAGCTACCATCACCCTAGTTGGTTTATTCCCATTTCTGTTTGTAAGCATATTTCAGTGTTTTACATTAATGAAATAAAGTATTATTTCCACTGCATCTCTGTGTATATGGTTATCTCTGTATTTTGTTGCGTTCCTATTTAAATCCGGATCAGTGGTATCAGAGCAGTCTGCTTCTTCTCTGTTTTTCTTTGCATGTCCCCAACGAGGTCGGGATATAAGGAGTTAGTGCTTGAACTGGTCAAATTGTTGCAAGACCAGCGTCGAAAATCCCGACGGCCTCCCACAATGGATGAAAAGAAAGACGAGGGGGCAGGAGATCCTATCAAAATCTTGCTCGAAAAAGCCCTCGAGCGACAAAGGAACACGATGGTGGACAACTTTGCTCAGATCCTTCAACGGCTACCCAGAGGCGACGCATCGGCTTCCAACAGCTACTCTGGAAACGCCACACCATTTAAGGTACAAGTTAATTTTGAAATCCCCATCTTCGAGGGTCAAATAGACGGAGATGCCATAGATAAATGGTTAAATATGCTAGATGGGTATTTTTCTGTTCATGATTTTTCCAGTCGGGAAAAAATTGTTTTCACTCTTCTCAAAGCAGCCCCCACGGCAAGAACTGGTGGGAAACCTACTGCGGGCAGAAGGATGAAAATACAAGCTCACTATTTTCAGCGGCACCCCCTTGGAATTCATTCCGGAATGCCATCAAGGAGCAGTACTACCCTGTCAAAAGCTATGAGGACAAATACAAAAAGTGGACCACGCTGCCTCAAGGAAGGGACCAAGATGTGCCAGAGTTCACAAACATTTTTCATACCCTTCGCACACAGTTGGGTATCAAAGATTTTAAGTTGCATCCGGTACTCAAATACCGCAGTTGCCTACACGGATACATCCAGGAAGAGATGGAGTTCCTGAACATCTCCTCGCTCGGCACGACTTACCGATACGCTGTCAAAATCGAGCAAAAGTTCAAACAGAAGAAGCGAGACTTTGGATCTGCAAATCCAAAGAACAAAGGACAAAGCCAAGGCAAGGTGACCCAAGACAACCCGTCGAAGCCACAAGAAAAGAACAACACCACGAAGTCGAAGGACACAGGAAAGTGGTGTGAATTCCATAAGAGCCCCACTCATAACACAAGTGAGTGTCGGACCAAGCAGTCGCTGGTGGCCGAGTTGAAGGCTTCAAAATCATATGCATGTTCCGACCCTGAGTCAGAACCCGACAAGGGGAATGGCAAAGGGAAGCAGATCATTGATGCGGAGCCCAGCGTCACTGTTGCCACCACCAAGATCCAGAAGAATGAGCCCGAAGATCTAGAGGAGGGGGAGCGTCTTTTCCACTCACAGATGTGGGTGAAGGGTTCACCGCTGCAATTCATTGTCAACAGTGGCAGCCAAAAGAACCTCATTTCAGCAGAGGTCGTGAAGCGATTGGGCCTACCGACTACACCACACCCGCAGCCGTACAGTATTGAGTGGCTTCACCAAGGACAAGATCTCCGAGTTCGCCAGCAATGTCGCCTTCCTTACAGCATCTAACCCTTCATAGACAAGGTATTGTGTGATGTTACACCTCTGGATGTTTTTGCAGTACTATTAGGCCAACCATACTTGTGGAGGCGACATGTTGTGTATGAATCAAGGTCTCATGCAATCATTATTTCGTTGTGTAAATCATTATATAGGATACCGGAGGTAGCCCCACCTACCGCCACCTCTGTTATCACTGCCAAGAAAGGCAGCAAGTTCATCTCCCAGACTAGGAAATTCATTTTCTGTCTGGTTCGCTCCCAAAGTAAGGGGAAGATCATCACCACATCCATGACCCCCGCGACCATGCAGCAACAACAACAAATGGATACGGTCATGACAGAACACAGGAACAACTTCTCCTCAACCACATGGGTACCACAGAAGCTTCAGGTGGGCAACAAAGTCTATTTGCATCTGCAGAAAGAACGCCTTACAAGAGCCCATCAAAAGCTCAGACCACTCCGACATGGTCCTTACACTAGTACCAAGGCTACGGGAAACAATGCTTTGGAGCATAGCATTCCCCCATTCCTTCGATTGCACCAAGTATTCAATGTGTACCGCCCTCGACCATGCTTCCCACCATTACTGGACACATTCGAGATTGCAGAACAGCTCACCAGGGACCAAGTTCAACAGATGGAGGAACTCAACGCAATGGGGACCATTGCTTCCTAAGGGGGGACGAATGATCCAGGTGGATGTTGGTGGCCACCCACCTAGCCCACATGGACCCCCACAATTGTCTCTTTCAGTTTTTCAGTTTCTGTAATTGTAACACAATTTACTATTTTTAGCAGTTTTTCGGGTCCTGAACTTCCGAAGCCGTTTTGAGGTCCTAAACGACGTTTTTTGGGAAATTTGAGAGCAACATTTTTGGGAAATCTGGGAACAACATGGGGCCATGGACCGATGTTGCTTTTCCCAAAGTTGTAGTGCTCGGATAGATCTTTCTAACGAGTTATTGTGCACGTCAAACGAAAATCGTATGCCAAAGTTACGACCCCGGGAAGTTGATGTACCAATTTACCCAAACGGGGCCCACAGTTTGGCGTTTCATCTTCTAGGGTTAGGTTTTTGGATGTTTAGGGTTTTCCATTGTTTCTCAACAATAAATAGGCCTTCAAGCCTCATTGTAACACAGTTCAGAGGCATGTAGCTGCCACATCTCTTCTCAGAGATAAGCTACCATCGCCCTAACTGGTTTATTTCCATTTCTGTTTGCAAGCATATTTTAGTATTTTACATTAATGAAATGAAGTATTATTTCCATTGCATCTCTGTGTATATGGTTATCTTTGTATTTTGTTGTGTTCCTGTTTAAATCCGGATCATATGGCCAAATATTCTTTTGTCTTTCTTTTTAGCTACATCAACCTCTAGGGCATCATTTCAGGCCTGACCCAAGGTGCGAGTGAGGGGAAGGGAGATAACACTATGTGGACCTAATGGAGGAATGTGGACTCAGGTGCGAGAAATGATGAATGGGGTAATAATGAGTGAAAAGAGGGTAATATAAGCATATAAGGGAGTGGGACCACATAACCAAAATCGGGGTTTCCCGTGAAATACCATCCCTAAATCCAAATGGTCAGTAAAAAGAGATCCCACGGGACTAAAATGCAAGGTTAATTTCCAAAAGGGGTCTACGGGAAAAGGGCATAGACCTAACCCATTCTTTCCGCTAAATCCCCCCATTAATCCATGCCTAGAAGTGTCCATGATAGGCAAACAACAATACTCTAATATCAAATGACAAGGCATACCTTTAGGTTCGTGAGGCCTACCTTCAAACATACGATCATGGCGAATGGGCGACGGACCACATGGTTGGCTTAGTTGGCAGAGAAATAGCACAATTGAGCTAGCTGTTGGCTGCAAGGCGCTGTTGGCTGCCGACTGAGGACCATCTTGGAGAAAAAAAATATCCTAGGGATATGACCCACAAAAAGGTGGGTAACATCTGGCTCCAACTAGGACATGATCTCTTGAAGAAGTGGGCGAAGATACTCAAAAGGGAGGTTGCGAAAACTCCAGCAATCACCTGCACATATAATAGATGGAAAAACACAGGGCACATGCTATATGTTAGGCTATAAAATCAACATAAAATAAAATATGCAAATATGCATCTATGTATCATGAGAAATATCATATGACGTTAGTTCGAAGTGGAAATCAACATGCAATGCATCCTACTCTACCATGCATATGATACAATGTCAAGTCTCAAGGAAGGAGGTGATACGACTTAATTTGACCGGCTCAAGCCAAATTCCGTCGTTAAGTTTGGCAATGTCGTAATAATCATCCCCAACCTTTCCACGAATCCTGGCAAGTATGGGATCTTTATCAACGAAGACTAAATCCCCAACCTTATATTCTTTCTTAGGCTTCCACTTTTTACTCGTTTGAGAGATCAGTCGCTTGAGGATATAGACTTGTTGAGTTGAGAGAATAGGGGAAGGTTTCTCGATCTCGCATGTCTCATAGTAAGGTCCAGGTTTGATCACATGAGGTAAGTAAGTAGGTTCCATATAAAGGATAAAAGGGGTGCCGCCATCGGATTGCAGAATGGTTGCATATGATAAGTCCATTTGAACATGCCCCCCAACGGCAGCTCCCCATTTCCTAGATAATAACATCCCCCACACATCAGAAATATCAATGACAATAACATCCACGAGGAGGGATATATCGAGATTCCTAGCTAAAGAAACCTTAAGGTCTTTGATGATACCTTCCACTTCCACAGGTTTGGAAATAAAACCACACACCTTTTTGTACGGTCAAGTGATGTTGAAACCCAATTGCTTCATAACTGTCAAAGGCATGATAATTGCGGAACCCCCGAGTCTAACATACAATTGTGTAAGAAGAGGTCATTGATAGCCAAAGTAAGAAAGAAAGCTTCATGCCCAGTGTTTCTATCAAGAATATGAATGTTTTGTAATTCTTCAGGTAGTTCTTCTTCCTGAATTCCTAGGGACTTCTTAATTTGTTTTTGTTGCTCGCAAAGCTTAGCAATCTCTTTTAGAGGAACGGGTATAGTCATCCTTCCTACGACAGCCCCTATGTCGATGTCAAGTTTAATCTCCTTCCCTTTTTCTTTCTTCTTGATGTATTCTTTCCTTGGAGGATCCTTTTTTAGATTGGCTTTCGTTAGGGGATCCTTTTTGGGAGGAATTTTGGTGATGGATTCTTTGAGAGGGGCTTGCTTAGGTGATGGGTCTTCTTTATGTGATTCCTTAGGAATCGAGGGGTATTTTCCCTTTTCTTTTCGTGAATATTGGACCCCTTTGAATCTTCCTTGGCTATTAGAGTTAAGAATGGATTCTTCCTTTTCCCCTTTAAGGGTGACCTCGCTAATGGGAGGATGTGTGTATGACCCCCCCAACAAAATGTTGAAGATGTCAAATTCCACAAGGTTGGCTTGCTCACAAGATTGTTCATCCTCACTTTCTTCCCATTCGTTTTCCTCATCCTCAGATGAAGAGTCTGGGTCAACGGCATTAGTTGGAGCCAAAGTGTTGGGAAAAGGCTTTCCTTTAGGGATATAACTTGATTTTTGGGCCCTTTCCAAGGCAGTGATTTTGTTCATGAATACCCTATCACGTGCATTGGCTTCTTCAGTGAACTTTTCCATCCTTCTGAGAATGACCAGGAGAGTATCATCATGTTGTTCTTTGGGCTTCTCCTTCTTGATTTCAACTTTAGCTCTAGGGTGATCATTGATATCAACCTTCGAGATTCGTATGTTTTCTTCAACTTCCATTGTCATCTCTTTCGCTTTGGCCAAAATGGAAGGTTTCTTATCCCTTAACACATAGGTGAGGTGCCCACCCACCACCTCTATGAATTTATCAAGGATGTTGGCTTTAGATGGCTTCAAATGGTCAGGTATATCTTTGACTACCCTATCGAACTTTGGAATGGACTCTCGTGCATCCTCCCTTCCCTTGGTTATTTGGTAGAATTTTTCGATATTGAAGGTTCCTTGGGCATTGCATGACCACCTTTTCATGAATAAATATTCAAATTCATCAAAGTCTTGTATGCATGCAGGGGGAAGGCAAAGGTACCAATCTCTTGCTTGTCCCTCAAGTGATAAAGAAAAAAGCATCATGAGCCTATCTTCATCAAAGATCATTCTGGGGGACATTTGCCAATAAAATTCTTCAATCAAACCATGGGCAGTCCAAGTAGCATCCCCTTTGAATTTGGGTAACCATCGATTATATTTTTCGGTTAGTGGCTTTGGATCGTCACTCAATTTCAATGGGGAAAAGACAATAACCAAGTGTCTTTCACTCTTGGTCATCTTGGGTTTATCTTGTCTGGGGTCAATGTTTGAACTACATGGCATCTTTGGAGATGGATCATTGACCTTCTCAAATTCAGGGAAAAGGGCGGTGATGGAGTTTGCTCTCCCCTTTTTGCAGCAGCCCTAGTTAAATAAAGAATGTTGTCACTTTCAAGTAAACTAGGGGTTTGGACAATGCGTGGTGTCGCCAGATGAATGCTTTATGGATGTCTTCAATGATCCACTAGGAAGGTAGACCTACTTCCTTCCCGGCAATGACACCAAAATGTTACCGCTCAAACAAGCAAGGGACCTAAAGGGGATCCTTAAAGGGAAAATGCTAGACCAAGGGCAACAAATGGAGACTTAGCCCATTGTCACCTCAGCTAAGGTTCCCTACTATTTACAAACTTTCACTGATGGGAGGAGACTCAGTATATTTTGGAGTCACCAATGAAAGATAAATCAATGAGTGGATGTGGAGTGACCCAAATGATCCCTTTCCAAAAGAGGTTGAAGGATATAGCTTGCTTGCTTTTTAAGCAAGGAACAATATCTTCTAGGAGAGGAATGGGAGGATTTTGAGGGTTAGGTTTAGGGGATATGACTTGTGAAAGAGTTTCCCAATCCCTAAAATCCTTATTGAAATTGGTATCCTGGATGGCTCTTGAAGAATTTTCTTTTCAAAGGAACAGAACCACACGAGACCAAGTGTACATAGCCTAGGTTAGGATGTAAGAGTTTAGCAACCAATGATGTTCTTAACCTAGACAAAGTGGGGGGGAGAGAATCAAAGAAAGAATATTCTCTCAAAGGTGTTAAATTGAACCTATCAAGCACTAGCCTTGGGGATACTAGGGCAAAGTTTGATCTCGGAGCTAAGGCTTGGCTTTTCTCACAACTCCACTGTCGGAATGGCTTCAAAATTGGACGAGACCTTGAGGAGACACTTGGTGATTTTGGGTAGCATCGGATGTGCTCTAGCTCCGAAATTTTGTGGAGGAGAATACATAAGGTCTCCAAGACCCAGAAATCGTTTGGAGAAATTCCACTCGGATTGTGAGTTATTAAAATGATTAATATTTTTAATGGGGTTCCTAAGTCTAAACTTAGGAAAATAAAAATATTAATGGGTATTAATAAAAATATGGGTGAGAAGCTTCTAAGAGAAGAGGACTAAGTCTGTGTTAATATTAGCCATTGATTCGGGACTTAATCTCGGTCATTGATTCATCAACACGAAAATTATAAGAGGAGGCTTGAGGGACAGTTGGAGATACACCATATTGATGAGTCAGTTCGATTTTTCTAGGGCGAGGTTTGCTAAGAAAGTTAACAGTTGATCTAAGTTGCAGCATAGGGGCAGGGATAGTTGGGGTTGGAGGATCTTCTCCAGGACCTCGAATACTCAGCAAAGAGAGGGAGCACAGACCAAGGGAGGCTGACGCTGGGCCAGGAGGGCCTGCGCATTGCTTGACGCAGTGCCAGTGCAGGGGAAGAGTTGTCCTCCTGTAGAAGTCTGAATTCAGTCGAGGAGCAGCAGGATCAGCCGAGAAGGCTGACGTCAGAGCTCCAGGAGGCAGTAAGAGGCAACGCAAGGCTGGCGCAAAGTCTCATAGTGCTCCGCACATCCCACGTAGCTACTGCAAAGGGGCAATGCAGTTGTAGCCGAGGATAGTCAGTTTAATTGCCAAATCAGAGGGATTTTGCTTTGTGAAGTGAGGTAATCTCACTTAGGTTTCTGCCAGTATATGTTTTTTCTGTAACTTGATTGCTAAGAGGGCATCCAAAGTTGTATTCAGAGCTACTGCTAAATAATACAAACCCTCTATCTGCTGCACCAGTTTTCCCGCATTGGGTTTTTCCGGGGACATGTTGTCCAAAAATAACGATGTCCCTTGTGTGTTTGTCTCATATTTGTTTCAGTTTATGATCTGTATGTTAGTGTAGTCTATAGTAGTGTTTTTCATCACTGTTTATAAATTAAATAACTTGTTGAATGTAATAACAAGTAGGAGATGATAAACCAGTGATTGCAGTAGGATTTCTGATGTGTAGATTCAGAAATTTTCACATGGTATCAAAGGATTGCAGATCATAGGACATTGAAGACATCAGCCAAGAGATCCAGTGAATTTGCTGCAGAGAAGCAATTGTCCCAAGTGACAGTGTTGTTTCAGAGGTGGAGGAGCAGCTGAAGGAGTGACACAAAGCCAAAGAAGTGACACAGAGGCTCACGCAGTGCCTGTGTTAGCATTTCGAGCCTGTAGAGGGAGACACAATACCCAAGAGGAGCTCACCCTATGATTGCGTCAGCGCTTTGGGTCAACGCAAAGCTTGAGAGGCTCAAAACAATCAGTTGTCGAGGTAGGAGGAGCAGTGTAGACTCGATCTAAGGAGCTGGTGGGACGTTGTTACTGTTGGTGCAGAACAGTGTCTAAGGAGACAAAGCCGAGGTAGAGGGAGTCACAACCTTAGCAGATTTCTTGCCAAAGAAATCTAGATCTGGGCTGCTGAGCAGCAGCAAAGGAGGATTGGAGAGAAGTGATTCGACATTTGGTGAGAGGATTTCCGTAAAGGAAATTAGGATTCGAAGGGAGTCTAGAGGAGCTTGTTCCTTAGAGGATTTCTAGCGCCAAAGAAATCTAGATTGGAGTCTTGCTAGAGTAGCAGCAAGAGAGGGAGAAGAGAACCAATCCTACATTTGTTTGAGCAGAGATGGCAGTCAATGGACTGACGGATCAAGGTAGATTGAATGGAGCATCCAACTTTGTCATCTGGAAGGCCAGGATCCTAGCAGTCTTGGACAAGAATCACATCAAGGATTATGCCTTGAAAGTGGCAGTTGTACCAGTTGATGCTGATCCTCTCAAGAAATACGACAAGGGTCAAGTGAAGGCTAAATGCATGATTCTAAACACGATCAAAGATCATGTGGTCCCACACATTGCTGAGAAGGAAACAACAAGGGAGATGTGGGAGACGTTGCCCACCTTGTACCAGGGGACTTTCGTTCAACAGAAGATGCTATTGGAGAATCAACTGAGATAGTACCAAATGCAAAAGGGAGAAGAAATCGATCCCTTCCTCCTCAGGTTGCAAGGGATTCGAGACCAGCTGACTTTCGTGGGGTCTACATCAGATCTTGAGTTCATGGTCAGGACTGCCCTAAATGCAGTCACCGAAGACTAGGAGAGATTTTTCTAAAGTATCTTGGGCAGAGCTTCTCTCCCTAGTTGGGAGGAGATGTGGGCAGCTCTTCGACGGGAAGAGATTAGGACGCTGACCAAGGCAGGGAGCAGCAACAAAAGAGTCAGAGCCAAGAAGGAGGAGGAGGAGGATGCAGCTCTCGCATCATCAGGACAGCCAAGGCAGCAAAAGAGGAAAAAGAAAGACATAACCAAAGTTAGATGCTTCAGGTGTGGGGAACTGGGACATTTCGCCACTCAGTGCCCTTGAAAGAAGGGCAAGGAAGAGAAGTTTGACTCGAAATTTGCTCCAATGAAAGCTGACAAGGAGGATGATGATGAGGATTGTGCCATGAGTGCTCATGAACCTCTGGAGAAGAAATGGGGCAATATAGAGTTGTAGTCGGGAGGACTACACAGGGGCAGGATCCTTGAAGTGCCCAAACTCTTGGATCACATACGGCTACGGGAGCCCTTAATGACAGTAGCAAAATGACGAGAGTTAGTTGGTGCGAGGGATGATAGACCAATAGTAGCAGAGCTAGAGTGCCAAAGTCTGAAGCAGCGCAGTGGAGGTTGCAGCAGTGCGGGAGGCACATAGCAAATTACAGCAGGGCAGTAGCAGCAGAGGGTCAGCACAGATTAGGAGCAGACGTAGCTTCAGCATCACGAGGCATCCAGACTGACCAACATGTCAGTATTTTGGGCGGCTTTTCAGTTGCTTGCTTCTCAGCAACTAAATTGCAGAGCAGCAGTTAGCAATAGCAGTGCTATGGGCAGCATGACATAGCATATTGAGAGGGAGTTGTAGTACAAATGTAGCAGTGACAGTGGCAATGTCATGGGCAGCAATACAAGATGCAGCAGTGTAGTGGATGAAGGGCAACAAGCCAAGCATCAGCAGCACAAAGGACCGATGCCTTGGATCAGTGTGATGCTTCTAGTTGGAAGTATTGCTAGAGCACATTCCTTGCTAAGAGGAAGTGTTGATTTTGGGTAGCATCGGATGTGCTCTAGCTCTGAAATTTTGTGGAGGGGCTAGAATACATAAGATCTCCAAGACCCATAAATTGTTTGGAGAAATTCCACCCGGATTGCGAATTATTAAAATAATTAATATTCTTAATGGGGTTCCTAAGTCTAAACTTAGGAAAATAAAAACATTAGTGGGTATTAATAAAAATATGGGTGACAAGCTTCTAAAAGACGAGGATCAAGTCTGTTTTAATCTTAGCCGTTGATTAAGGACATAATCTCAGTCATTGATTCATCAATAGGAAAATTATAAGAGGAGACTTGAGGGACAGTTGGAGATACACCATATTGATCAGTCAGTTCGATTGTTCTAGGGCGAGGTTTGCAGAGAAAGTAAAACAGGTGATCTGAGTTGCAGTAGAGGTGCAAGGATAGTTGGGGTTGGAGGATCTTCTCCGCGACCCCGAATACTCAACAGAGAGAGGCGAAGATACGCCAGAGGAGGCAGCGCAGACCGAGGGAGGCTGACGCTAGGCCAGGAGAGCCCACACATTGCTTGACGTAGTGCCAGAGTAGGGGAAGTGTTTTCCTCCTACAGAAGTTCGAATTCAGCCGGGGAGCATCAGGATCAGCCAAGAAGGCTGTCATCAGAGCTCCAGGAGGTAGTAAGAGGCAGCGTAGGGCTGACACAGAGTCTCACAGTGTTCCACGCAGGCCCACACAACTACTGTGAAGGGGCAGCGTAGTTGTAGTCAGGGATAGTTAGTTCTGTTGCTGGATTGGAGAGATTTTTCTGGGTGAAGTGAGGTATTCTCACTTAGGTTTCTATCAATATATGTTATCTCTTTAACTGGATTGTCGAGAGGGCATCCAGAGTTGTATTCAGAACTACTGCTTAATAATACAAACCCTCTATCTGTTGCACCGGTTTTCCCGCATTGGGTTTTCCGGGGACATGTTGTCCAAAAATAACGATGTCCCTTGTGTGTTTGTCTCATATTTGTTTCAGTTTATGGTCTGCATGTCAATGTAGTCTGTAGTAGTGTTTTTCATCAATGTTTATAAATTAAATAACTTGTTGAATTTAATAACAAGTAGGAGATGATAAACCAGTGATTGCAGTAGGATTTCTGATGTGTAGATTCAGAAATTTTCACAACCAGCATAGGTGAAGCTAGGAGATTGAACTTTTTGGAGGACTATTTTGTCGAAAAAATGATGCCCAAGATGACCCAACTTGGCTAGACATAGGATAAGGTGAAAAAAAGTTGATTTTAGGTGACCACCTCTTGGTAGATCAGTGCCTTAGTCTTGGGAGAATGGAATCTATGAAAAACATGAATGAGGACCTTTGGTTCTTAGTCAATGAGGCCTCAAGACCACTTCGCTAGCCTTCTAGGTCAAAGAGAAGCAATATCACAGCTTTTATACTTTGATGTGCAAAAGGTGATGGCTTATCAAGATGAAGTCATTGATAGAACTACCCCTAGGAAATTTCCTTCAAATTACATGGCCCATACATTGAGAGATCCTATATAGAGAAAAATTCCACAATTTAAGCAGTAAATGCATGCAGCAATTAACCCTACAAATAGTGAAAATCCCAGTACAATGTATATGACAAAGTAAAACAAGAATAGCATTAAAAGCATGTACTCACATGTAATAGAGTATATCCAACCCTCCACAATTTGACAATAGAGAAGCTCCAAGATAAAAAAAAACCAAATCCACACATCAAAATTCATCCATAAAGCTCCAATTCATCCTCTAAGAAAAAGTGTGAAATTCTTGAGAGATAAGAGATCCAATCCAAAGTGATGATGAGAAAATGAACTCATATCACTTGTATTTATACACTAATGCGGAGTTCGAATTAGTATCCTTGGCCTACATAAGCCCCAAAAATAAAATAATGTGCTAATAATCTAACTTTTGGTGACAAGCCCACCAAACTAGCTCACAAATGAAAGAATAAGCCTCTCAAAAGGTCAAATAATAATCTCTGCATGGCATAGGGTCCTCTAAGAGGCTTGATGAGGTCCATGGGTGCCATAATGAAGAGTAGGACCCTCAAAACTGATGGACAATGGGTTGGCCCCTTGTTCTCCAAACAATAATCTTGTCGTGCTCCCAATGGGCGTGGGGCCACAACAATAACCTCATGGGTTTCCAAATGAGTCGAAGATGTCTGTAGATCATCTACAAGGGTTCTAATGATGGTGTATGGGATGCCACATCGTCCTACAAGTCTTGGGTCAACTGCCAATTGCATGGTACATCTGTGGGGCCGGTTAGGCATAGGTGAACCAAGTGCATCTTTCTCGTCCAATGGGAGTATTTCGAGCATCTCTAACCATCCTCAGGGATCCATGGAGTGCTCTCTATTGCTATGGAGGCTCATGGCTCTCAACACACACCCTACATGTACCAATGCAGCCCTCTAAAGGATTAGGACCCCGTATAGGGAGACCAAAACTAAGATGGAGACCATCTGCAATCGTGCATAAGATCCAATGCATCCCCTAGCCTTCCAGTACAAAAATTCATTAGAGAAATCGAGTAAATGAGATTACCAACCATGGACCACAAGTGGGGACTTCATAATGGCCTTCTCTTCCATAATGGGCTTCAGGATGTGGCAATGTCTCCTAAACTCCAAATGGGGTTAAACAAGTATCCTATTAGGTGGTTTCTATTTCTAAAGGGGATAATACGTTCAAGGTACATCCTTCAAAAGGTGGTAGCATGTAACAAATAGGTGAATGAAGTAAGGGATGAGAAGGGACAACCTTGGGCCACATGCTGTGGTACAAGGGTAGCTAATAAAGGAAAGTCCATACATGGGTTTATAATGTATAGGAGGGAGAAATCGTGGTACATGAGGTGCCCGGGCCTTGATTTTCCACCCTTCTTTATATGCCTGTTGCCTTTTTATGATTTTATTTGATTAACTGCTCAGGGCTCAAGGGGTAAGAGCATGATGCATAAGATATACTAGTGAATGCCCCTTTTTAAGGTAGGGCGGTTCATTTCCCACCGGGGGTTGGGACAATCATGGGTTTCTATATGTATGTCCCAGCCATCTTTTGCATTTTGTGGTACATTTTCCTGTTGAATGTGGCCAAATATGCTTTTGTCTTTCTTTTTAGCTGCATCAACCTTTTGGGCATCATTCCAGGCCTTACCCAAGGTGCGGGCAAGGGGAAGGGGCAAGCTAACCCTATGTGGACTCAGTGGAGGAATGTGGACACAGGTGGGAGAAATGATGAATGGGGTAATAATGAGTGGAAAGAGGGTAATATAAGCGAATAAGGGAGCGAAACCACACTACCAAAATCGAGGTTTCCTATGAAACACCATCCCTAAGCCAAATGGTCAGTAAAAGAGATCCCACGGGACTAGAATGCAAGGTTAATATCCAAAAGGGGTCTAGGGGAAAAGGGCACATACCTAACCCATTCTTGCCGCCGAATCCCCCCATTAATCCATACCTACAAGTGTCCATGATAGGCAAACTACAATACTCAATTATCAAATTACAAGGCATACCTTTAGGTTCGGGAGGCCCACCTTCAAATATACGATCATGGCAGATGGGCGAGGGACCACATGGCTGGCTCAGGTGGCAGAGAAATGGCAAAAATGAACTAGCTGGTTGCTGCAAGGGGCTGTTGGCTGCTGACTCAGGACCATGTTGGAGAAAAAAAAAATATTCTAGAGATACCACCCATAAAATGGTGGGTAACAAGATGGAAAGGCAAACAGTTGTAATTCTCTATTTTGCTAAAGATAATAATAAAACCCTCACTTACTGCACTAGTTTACCCTTCGGGGTTCTTCCAGGGACTATTGTCCAAAAATATTGGTGTCCAATCTATTGTGTGTGTGCATTATTTCTCAGTTCCAATATTTTATTTCCCATAACATTTTTATTTGTGAAGAATTGTAGTGTGAATTATTTGATATTTGTCGTTAATAATTAACAAAAGACAAATAGATTGCACAAGTTAGGAGAATAATTTCTAGTTGTTGTGATTCATGGAAATTTCACAGACTTGGCATTTGGAGCGCTTATGATGGATTGCATCAGCATTTAGAGGCCAATAATCGCACGTGTGGGAAAATTAGGCTTATTTTGATGTTATGTAATGGGTTGGCTTGTAACCCAATGTCATTTAGTGATCAAACTTGTTTTAGGGGCTTTGTAAATTAAAATTAGGTGGCTTAATCCTCATAAAAATAGAGGATAGTCTCACCTCATTTGTTCATCATCACTTGTGACATTTTCGATCCTCCTAGTGAAACTTGGCCTAGCTGAATTGTTCTCTTATATCTTGGAGATGTGATCTATGGTGGATTTTTTTCTAATAGAGCTATTTCTTGGCTTTGGAGATGTCATTTTGGAGCAATAAAGGACTTGTTCATGCGTCCTATTTTTTAAGTGCACCTGGTATTTGATAAATCTTTGTTTTTGTGGCTACTATATGGAATGGTTGATTATTTAGGGCTTCTACGTGCAAATTTATGGTTGGAAATTATTCTATGAACTCTTGATGACAGTATTGCATGCATTACCCACTTATAGAATGTGAATGACAATCCCATGGGTGAACCATTAAACTAGCTCTCCCCATTGACTTTACTCCTTTACAAACTTGTTAGTTAGTGTTTGAAACCTAGGGTTTCTGTTAATTTTAGGAAAGTTCAATGCTAGAGCAATTTATTTCAATTTTCATAGTTAGCTCAATATCTTTTCCAGATTAGCAATCACATCAGCATTAAAGTAAACTGCAAATAGAACATAAATATAAATCGCAAAAGACAAGCCAAGACAAGAGGACACAAGATGTGGTGCTAGCCAGGGACAAACCCCGGTGTGGGGAAACCCTTTATCAATTCTTCTCTTATGTTCTTCAAAGTTCAACAGAGAAAGAGAGAGAGAAAGAGTACATTTACAATAGAAGACAACATTTTGACTTTAGATATCGGCAAAGATCAGTTGAAGACATATTGCTTCAATTGATTCTCTCAAGTGACTCCTTCACCCATCATAGTGCTGCATCTCGTCCATTTGCTGCACCTTACTGTGTAGTACCATCATGCTGCTCATGATCTCATACATCACTGAGCTGCCCATACATCATGTTGCCCATGTTCTCATACATCACGCTGCCCATACATCATGATCTCATACTACTTTTGATCCTAGTTATCTTGATAGCCTTTGAGATACTTATTCATCTCAAGAGTGCTAGATCTAAATATAGTGATGACTAATGAGACTGTATGTCTCCTTTTACAGGTATGCCGAGAATCTCCTGATCAATGCTAAAACCTACTTCATTGAGATGACACCCAACGTAATCCTCATTCCTGTTGTTCATGGTGTCTAGTCTGCCACAGGAATGCCATCGAGATCTATATGCTAGATCTATCACTATTGGGTTGCTACAGGTATTAACACATCATCCTCATCACACCTCCTAGGTTAGGTTATGATGGTATCTCAAAGACATCCGAGATGATTAACCAACGTGACCTTGCTACTGCCTTAATTCAAACTTGACTACAGCCAGATTACTCCTTCTACCCATGAATATAGTATAGCCATTGCCAGCGTCTACATATGGCCTACATATCATGTATCATGGCCTGCGTATTGATTGACTGCGTATATATACATATTGCAATTGCCTGCGTGACTGTATCATGAATGTTGTGCGTATATATATTTCTATTGACTGCAGACATGTTGCAATTGCCTACGACAGCATATAAGTGCCTCATGAACAACGTTAAGATATTACCATGACTGCATTGTACTGTGGCTTACCTCTTCATCACTGCGGCTTGATGACTATGGCACCCTTGACTGCGTATGAGTCTTCATGACCTGCATAGAATCTCCATGTATTAACTGCGTAAGGTCTTCCTGCTGTGCATACATATATTGTTGGGCATTTCAGCATTCATTACTAGCGTATATATATATATATATATATAACCATGAACAACGTATAGTGTATAGGGTTTCCCATGTATCAGCGTATAGGGTTTCACCATGTATCAGATTTCTTGAACAGCGTATAGAGATGAACAACGTATCTGGTTTCCTTGAACATCATATAGAGATTCATCATTTGCCAGCGGATAGATGTCTTCTTGACCTGCGTTGGATTAGGGCATCATTTTGCAGCTAGGGCTCCTGCTAGGCCAGCGTATTCTTTTGTTCTCTCCTTCTCCAAAAACCCAAGACGTGGAGAGGAGATCACCTCAAGAATACATGTGTGAAATGACTTCAAGTCCTCATCAATTTATACTAAAACATGGATGATGAATAGACACGTCTATTGGGCATCTGAGCCTACTCAAGTTGTTGGTCGGCTTGATAATAATTCCATAATCAAAATAAATTCATATCTCCATAAATACTTATCGGAATCGGATGATCTTTAGATCAATCCTACACCTCTCGATGAGAGGGATCCAATAAAAATATCAATTGCCATAAATAAGATGACCCACATGGAGTTTGGCCCTAGTTGCTAATTTCGACACTACCTCTCAACTAGGGAGAACTCCATCTGCTGATCCATATGTCCGACTGTAGTGTCTTTGCCATCAGTGCCTTGCACTGCTCTGCTCAGCTCTGCTTAGCTCTGCTCAGCTCTGCTAGCTCTGCTCAGCTCTCCTGGCTCTGCTCAGCTCTGTTGGCTCTGCTCTACTCAGCTCAACTCTGTTGGCTCTGCTGGCTCTGCTCAGCTCTGATGGCTCTACTCAACTCTACTGGCTCTGCTCTGCTCTGCTCAATTCTGCTCAGCTCTGTTGGCTCTGCTCTGCTCTGCTGAACCATGAAGAAGAAGAATTGATCAAGAACGTCTCATACCATTCTCCACTAACCCGAAGTCAGTCTCAGAGTGCGTACCACCGGTCCCAGACCAGTCTCAACCAACCCAAAGTCAGCGTCATAGTGGGTACCACTCCTACCACTGGTCCCAGACCAGTCTCAACCGACCCGAAGTCAGCATCATAGTAGGTACAACTCCTACAACTGGTCCCAGACTAGTATCATTGATCCCAGATCAATGAAGGTCATCCTAGCATAGGGAGTACGATAGATACAGCGATGCGTCCATCAGTACTACTATGGTCCCTATCCTCATTTCCCTGCTCATTGATCAGATGAGAGGTACTTCCCATGAGTCTCAGACTACATGGGTAGGATGCCTCGACAGGAGAACTTAATCAATTTTGTCCTCACAGGAGAACTAATCATCCTGCTACATAATCGCCATGGAGAACACATCATCCAGGCCTCACAGGAGAGCTAATCATCCTGCTACATAATCATCATGGAGAACACATCATCCAGACCTCACAGGAGAACTAATCATCCTGCTACATAGTCGTCATGGAGAACACATCATCCAGACCTCACAGGAGAACTAATCATCTTGCTACACAGGAGACCGAATCATCCTGTCCCACAAGAGAGTGAATCATCTTGTCCCACAAGAGAGCGAATCATCTTGTTCATAGGAGAGCAAATCATCCTGTCCACAGGAGAGCGAATCATCCTGTCCCACAAGAGAGCGAATCATCTTGTCCCAGTGCGCACCACCAAGGGAGGGTGAGTCACCCTGTGGTTGTATGTTGCTCCAGTAAGAACCGCAAGCCCCCAAAGCTCCCAAAGCTCAATGTATGCAACATGCAGGACCCTTTTACAAGGGTCTCTTGACGACTCCAAGTCGTTCAGGAAAATCACAAATTTGATCTTTCCCCGGGGCTCTGACAAAGTGTAGCGACTGTACATCATCTCAGTGTGATGGAGCCTCCTTGCTCATCGACTTACCATATCCTAGATAAGGCAGTATCTGATGTCTATCTGCTGGAGCAATCATTGAATACATGATTCCTCAATAATCGAATCCCACCTCTGGTTGTCACAAAGAATCACAGTGGTGTTGATCAAGTGTACTCACTGAAGAGTTTCCACAACCAGGCAACTTCATACGAGGTCATACTCGTAGTTATGTATCCGGTCTCGGCGGTACTTATAACAACCGACTTCTGCTTCCTGCTCATCCATGATATCGAAGTAGAATCCAAAGAGAACCAGCACTGAAAAGTGCTCTAGTGATCCTCCACACTGCCTGCCCAGTCAACATTCGAATAATCATGCAGTTTTCATATTTCTGACAGTGTATCTCAATCCATGAGAGATTGTGCCCCAAAGATATCTTAGAAGATTCTTGGCATCAATCCAGTGAGGCTCAACCAAATATGAGCTCACCATGCTAACTAAAAAATATGTGTCCGGAATCCAACTCCCTCTTATTTCTGCAAATGAGAGGATCTGCACCTATCAAAAATAGTTCGTTCGCATAAGGTGCCAGTATGAGAGGTCTATCATCCACAACCTTCGAGTAATGGTTTGGATTGGTTTCACTCCTAGTGAATCTCAGCTTCATCAAACAGCTATCAGTCCTCTCATACTACGCCCGGGGTGTTTTGCTTCAAGCCATAGAGGGCTTTCTTCCACCTGTATACATGAGATTCCCTATTCATGAATCTCAAACTCCACGGGTTGTTCCAAACCTGTGGACCTGCTACATGAGGGGAATGGTCCCCTTGTAAGATTTTCCTTCGATACATCTCAGACATGTACCTTCATGCTCTTTTTGAATTCAGGCATCCCGGTCACCATCTGACTCACAGACCTCCGGTGCTGAGTCAATGGTCATGGTCCCCAGTGGACTTGATACAACCTTGAACTCTAAAACATCTTTGAAAAATCTATTTTCAAACACGTACCTTTCCATCGATGAGTGCCACCCTGAAACCTTAAACTTCCATTTCCGAGATGGACACCAGGTTCTTCTTGCGATCAGGTACATAAAAGTGATTCTGGGGTTCCTTGCTTTCTTTGAAGAGGCGACCATTTCCTTAATGACCTGCATTACCAGTCATTCCTTTGATCATTGAAGATGTCCTAGAATGATTGTTATCTTCATAAAGAGATTTGTCTCTACCATTCGGACACTCCTTCGCATAATGTCCGAACTAAGGCATCCGCCTTTCCTTCCACCCTTAGATCCAAACTTCCCAATGAAGTGACCTTTATATGGGCCATCTGTAACTTCCACTACCACCATTTTCATAATATGCTCTGCGTCAACTTCAACCTTTGTGAACTTAGAAGAGAGATGTGGAACCCATTGATCCTTGTCCCTATTGTCTTTGGTGATTGCTCTTTCACTCTTGCTTGGGCATTATCTTCACCTCAGCTCTGATACCATGTTAATTTTAGGTATGTTCTATGCTAGAGCAATTTATTTCAATTTTCATAGTTAGCTCAATATCTTTTCCAAATTAGCAATCACATCAACATTAAAGTAAACTGCAGATAGAACATAAATATAAATCGCAGAAGACAAGCCAAGACAAGAGGACACAAGATGTGGCGCTAGCTAGGGACAAACCCCAATGTGGGGAAACCCTTGATCAATTCTTCTCTTATGCTCTTCAAAGTTTAGCAGAGAAAGAGAGAGAGAGAGAGTACATTTACAATAGAAGTCAACATTTTGACTTTAGATATCAGCAGAGATCGGTTGAAGACATATTGCTTCAACTGATTCTCTCAGGCGACTCCTTCACCCATCATAGTGCTGCATTTGGTCCATTTGTTGCACCTTACTGTGTAGTACCATCATGTTGCATCATGCATCATCATGCTACTCATGATCTCATATATCACTGAGCTACCCATACATCATGTTGCCCATGATCTCATACCTCATGCTGCCCATACATCATAATCTCATATTACTTTTGATCCTGGTTATCTTGATAGCCTTTGAGATACTTATTCATCTCAAGAGTACTAGATCTGAATATAGTGATGACTAATGAGACTGTATGTCTCCTTTTATAGGTATGCCGAGAATCTCCTGATCAATACTGAAACCTACTTCATTGAGATGACACCCAACGTAATCCTCATTCCTGTTGTTCATGGCGTCTAGTCTGCCACAAGGATGCCATCGAGATCTATATGCTAGATCTATCACTATTGGGCTGCTACAGGTATTAACACATCATCCTCATCACACCTCCTAGGTTAGGTTATGACGGTATCTCAGAGACATCCGAGATGATTAACCAATGTGACCTTGCTGCTGTCTTAATTCAAACTTGACTACAGCCAGATTACTCCTTCTGCCCACGAATATAGTATAGCGATTGCGAGCGTCTGCATATCGCCTACGTATTGATTGACTACGTATATATACATATTGCGATTGCCTGCGTGACTGTATCATGAATGTTGTGCGTATATATATTTCTATTGACTGCGGACATGTTGCAATTGCCTGCGACAACGTATAAGTGCCTCATGAATAGCGTTAAGATATTACCATGACTGCGTTGTACTGCGGCTTACCTCTTCATCACTACGGCTTGATGACTATGGCACCCTTGACTGCATATGAGTCTTGTGTCCTCTTGTCTTGGCTTGTCTTCTGCGATTTATATTTATGTTCTATCTACAGTTTATCTTAATGCTGATGAGATTGCTAACTGTGAAAATTTAAATAAATTGCTTTAGCATAGAACATACCTAAACTTAACATTTCTATCACATGCGAAGATGCATAATGGTTGTTCCATTTCCAAAAATAGGTCATAATAGGGATTCTGAGCAATACTGACTAAATTGTGGCCATTAAAAATTATCGCCAAGTAAGTGATTTTTTTTCAAAACCCTCTTCATGGCGGTTCTATATTTTACAGGAAAAGATAATGGTCCTACTATTGAAGAGTTCATAGAAAAACAAGTCATTATGGGCAAAACATTGGAAATTTTTCGTAGTGGCTAATTTTAAAGATGAGGTGGCCACATGGTGGGAATTACTTAACAGAAAGAAGTGTTTCAACTTGCCCGATGAAGAATTTGAAAAATTCGTTTTAGATAGATGGTCTCATGCTAGAAAACAAGATAATGAGAAACATGTGGGGTCATTTTCTACTGGTATCTGCTTATTACAGGTTCATGCATATATTTAGAAGGAGAAGATCATTGTGTCTATAAATCCTAGTTGCAAGCAAAATCTTATAAATGTCAATTTGGCAAAAAAATTGCAAGTTCCAGCAAAACAAATGGAGCACACATAGGTTAATAATGAGGAGGTGCAAGTTTATAAAAATTTAAAGATTTCTATGGACAAGTATGTATTGCATTCTGATTTTTATGCTTCAGATATGGCTAATGTGCATGTTGTTTTGGGATACCCTTGGATGGAATCCGTGGGTACTATCAATATTGATGTGTAGAAGGAATTCCTGAAGCTCTGGTATAAAAAGAAAAAAAATTACATTACAGGATATTTCCATCAATAAACAGGTAGAGTCCAAGGAGGCTAAAGCAAAAGATGTTCCAAGGACTGACACATCAGATGATGAGCCCTTGATGGTTGACAACCAAACACGAACATCAAACCAAGTACGAGAAAAATAGGTAGAGTCCAAGGAAGCTGAAGTAGAAAATGTTACAGCTACGGATACATTAGATGAGGAATCTGTGGTTGAAGTAATATTAAAAGATAAGCAACAACAACATGTACTAAATACTAATCAGGCTCCATTAGGTGGTGAATTAAAGAAAGATACATCGTTGGTTAAAACTTCAGCATATCACCACCCACATCACCCCGCAAGAAAACAACCTACAAGATGGCAACGAATCAGCAACAAGGACAACAACCCCCACATGACAAATAGAGAGGGGCGAAGATCCACCCACAACACACCAACACAAAAGAGCCGCCAGGGTCAACTTCCATCTCAAGCAAGCGAAGCACCAGCTAGATAAAGGGCTCACCTTTTTCTTGGATGGCTAGATGCACGTGCATGGTACCAGTGGACTACTCTTTTGAGTAGATCTTATTATTTGTGTTCTTCTTATATTTCGGGGACGAAACATGTTTAAAGGGGGTGGAATGTATATACCTAGGGGGAATAGTATGGGGTATAGAGGGAGGTACCCAAAGGAATAATGTAATAATGGATGGGCCATAGTAATAAATAAAGTGGTTAACCTGTATCATGTAAGGGACCACAAGTAGTTAGCAATAATGTAATAAGTCCATTGTATTAGATAGATGATATTGAGGGAACCATGGTAATGACCCATGGTATTGTATGTATGAGACCTATATAAAGGCTAGAGACACCCCATTGAGAGATGTCAAGGACTATGGTATAGACAAGCATATGGCTTGTGGAGTGTTCTCCTTCTTTAAGGAGTGAATATATGGTGTTGCCCTACCTTAAGGGTTTGATCAATAAAGAAGCATTCCTATCTATATTCAGATCTTGTTATTTTTGGTGATTATTTATAGTTATTGGGTATATTGGGATCATTTCATATATTTGTGGCTCAGATCTATAACAAGAATGAACTCAATTCCAATTACAATAATCAATTGAATTGCAAAATGATGATATTAGATGAGTGAATGCAAGATCTATCTATGTGAGATGCAAGATCTTGGTTAGTTTTAATTATATGCCTAAACTAAAGTGAAAGCCTTCTCCTCAATTATCAAAGCTCGTCTTGGAACAAGGTTGTTCGGAGAAGCGTTGGGGAAGGAGGCTAAGGCCTCATTAATGATACCTACCGAAGGCTTCTAGCAACCCAAGTGCCTCCGTTCCTACAAGGGACTTAGCCACAAGAGAACTGCAAGGTCACTCGTTTTAACCGTTGTTTAAGGGTTAAGCTTCTCAAATTGAACAATGAAGAAGGTGATCCTAACTTTCTATCAACCAAGCTTATGCTTGGAGGTAAATTTTAAGGATGCAAGTCTAGATCTAGGATGCAAACGTAATTGTTTCAATAAGATTCACTTAAAACAAGATGCTTCAATATAGGAAATATAAAATCACTTGTAATCAAGGCTTATGATAATCACTTAGAACACAAGATCACTAGCTTACAACAATGATTCAATTGAAGCAAATTTTAAGATTACTCAATGAAACAATAGAGGTGAAAGATAACTAGATGTCAATGTTATGAAACAATAGCTCAAATGCCTTTAGTTAATAGTGATTATTAAGATGTTCTTCACTTATATTATTATGATAGTTTGAAACAAGTGAGAATTATATGACAAGAACAGAAGCAAGTGATGGCAAATCAGATTGCCAACAAGAAGATATCAGAGAGACTAATTCAAATCTAGAATGCAAAAGATCAAATAGCCAACAAGAGATGAAAATTAAAATATGCAACTCAAGAGATTAGATCCAACAATGATGACAATGAAACTTCAACTAATCGAATGAGAACAAGAAAAGAAGTTAGTATGCAAAAGAAGCTAAGCTATGAAGATGAGAGATCCTCCCTTTTAAATAAGGAGGGGGATACCAAGGGATTGAATCCCAAGCTCCCTTCAAGAACAAGATCACTTTTGTTATTATTATTACAATGAAGAAGAAACCCTTTAGACAGTGAGAAGGGCTCTTCCAACCTTGAGGAGATTACAAAGATGATTAGCACCTTACAACAACCAATTCCTCCTCAAGCTTTAATATATCAAAGAAGAGGCTACAAGTCAATAGATGATGAAAATTTAATGGCAAATGACTTGATCCAAGCCTCTAAAATCCACATCCTTGATGAATATAAGCCCCAAAAGCTCTCGGCCTTGCAAGCAGAAAGGCTAGAAATTTTAAATAAATTTTATATGATACATTTGCAAATTTTTTAAACCTTTAAGCTCTTTAAAAAAAATCAATAACCCTTCAAGTGAATGCGTTTCAAATCAAAGAAAGTTTTGCAGCCCGCCTTGAGCCCACGGCTACAAGAAAGAGGCCTCCAAAACCCTATGGCTTTCCTCCAAAAATAGTGTCAAAAATTTAACCTTCCTATTTTTGCTCAAATTGTACTCAAGTATGTGACAATTCTTAGGGCGGGGGTTGTCACTCTGATCTCTACCCTCTCTATTTAAGTTGTCTCCTAATTGCAAACTAATGGGAGCAGTCCTTATGAATGAAGAGATGAACTACTTGATGGAAGGCAACAAGTAAAGGAGACACAACTGAATGGCCTAGCAACTTGGTTGAAATTAATAGGCAAGCATGATTATTAAGCACCACTTGATTAGATTTATTAAGATTGTTAGTTAGAGACTAGTGCGTTTAAAATTGATTACTTGCACAATTTAAATTATAATTCCAAGTCACCAGATGAACAGTTGTTGCAATGTGCAAATTCTATCCTATATGAAGTGCAAGACCTAGATCTATGTGAGATGCAAGCTCTTGGTTATTTTTAATTATATGCCCAATCTAGATTTATCTTTCTCCTCAATTATTTTGGAACTAGTCTCGAATGCAAGTTGTAGAGAGAAGTCCAAAGGAAGGAGGCTAAGGCCTCATTAACGAGACCTCCCATGGAGTTCTAACCACCTAGGTGTCTTCGTTCCTACAAGGGATTGCCCACAAGAGAACTACAAAGTCACCTCTATTAACTGTGAATGAGGGTCTAGAATCCTCAAATTGCTTGAAAAAGGTGGTCCTATCTTCTTACAACCAAGCTTATGCTTGGAGGTGAATTTTAAATGCACTTCTAGTTCTAGAATGAAGATGCAAAAATATAAGTGAAGCTTCAATGAAATTATTAAGTGAATTAAGTACTTCACCAAGACAGATTATTTCAGATCCAAACACTTGTAGCGATATCCAATGTAAGAGAAATTAGATGAAGCACTTAAAGAGCAGTTGAATAACTATCTCAAATGAAGCAAGATAAATAATTCCAGTGAAACACAAGTGACAAAATTTAATGATGCATTATCAAGAAGTTAATTTCATTTATGATCACAAGAACAAATTAGAGTACTTAAATGACAATGAAACAAGGCTAGCAACTCAATGGAAATAAGATTAGCAATTTCAAGCTTATCAATATGTCACAAGGTCTTATCTTATGATTAGCAATATTACTCAATGATTAGGCCAGATAGCAAGTTATTACTTAGATCATGAACCAATGAAGCACATAAGATGAAGATAGTAACATAAGATGAGATTGCTAACAAATATTTTCAATGAGACTAATGCAATTAAGCAGTGAGATGCAGATAAAACAAAGTTTCCTATCAAATAGGTACTGAACCGAGTTCTCACTTCTTATTCTTATCATAAAATCTCAAAGTCAAAACATTAAAAGTATAACTAATGGATAGTTTTCAAAATTGGGCGTTGTGAGGGTCGCAAACCAATTCTCGAAATCAGCTCACCCGCTGAGTAGGAGACCAAGAGGGAACGGGCAGCCATGGGCTAGGGCATTCACGCCCTCTCGACCCAGCAGGGGTCAATTCTAAGAATTGACCCCCTGCTAGGGGGGGGAATTCTCAGAATCAGTGCCTTGTTGTTGCGCGGGCCCCCATTGGCGATGGGGGGCCATGCCCTCTCAGCCCTCTGCTAGGTTGGGTGGATGAGAGTGCGTGGCACCCCAACCTTAGGAGGCCAATTCTTGGAATCAGCCCCGCCTAGCAAGGGGCTAATTCTCGAAATCAGGCCCCCTACCCAGTAGGGGGGCGAGAATGCACGGGTTGCCCTGGGCAGGGCCGGTCGTGCACTCTCAACCCCTACTAGGCGGGGGGGTTGATTCTGAGAATCAACCACCCCACCCAACGCTAGACAACTATAATATAGACAAATGACCTATTAAATGTCGTAGTTTCTTTCTGCTTGTTTCTGATATTAACTGCAACATATACACAAATTGGAACTGGTCACCTAGAAGTTTTGCTAATATAGTTGAAGATATCTTCTTTTTGCATTGTCTATCTTGCTTTTATAAATGTTGATTATTTTCAATTCCTTGATTTTAATCATGTGTGTTCCCAGACTAAAGAACAAAATGTTGAAGAGATATGAAATATATCTTGCTAAATACTTAAAATGCTATGAAGGAGACATGTATCATTTAACTCCCCCATAAACTATTTCAATATAGAGAACCTTAAAATTACATATGTGCACACCATAAACCCTATGAAGGAAAACACATAGGCACAAAAATTGCAAAGCAGATGGAGCATAAACTGCAATGTACAGAACCCTAGAATTACATTATGCACATAAATCCTAATATAATTGCAATCGGCATGAAAATCCTATCATGGGAAACAATATCATACTAAATATAGTAGAAATTGCATAGTACTCAATCTTAAATTCCAATGTACAAAGCCTTAAAATTGTATTTGTGCACAACATAGATCTTATTCAACATGGAAAACCTATTAAGAGAAACAACATACTACATATAACAAAAAACACAACACTTGGAATATATTCCATGGAAGAACAAAGGTAACTCTTGCAATTATGTTCAGCTTCAATTATACAGGCACACAAAAAAATACAAAATAGATCCATTTTAACCCTCAATAGATGATCTGAAAATCACTCTTGAGTGATCTCAGTTACTTAATTAATGAATGAAGGTATTACAGACTCATGTGCTGGTGTGTGTGTGTCTATGTTATCTTAGGCAACGGATCGATAAGATTGCAAAATACATAGACACTGGAAAACAGTAAGAGAAACACAGTAAGCAATTACAAGAACACAATAAATTAATAAGGAGTTCACCCTATCCTCCAGGGCTACGTCTCTGGTTCAGCTTTCAGTGGTGGCCTTCTTTTATTGTGTCTTAAAAAACAGAGTTTTTACAATGAGGAGCTCAATTTGAGTCTCCTGAAACAGATGATGCTTAGTAGGGTGCTTCTTGGATTCCCCAAGCCACTAGAGTGCACAGACTCTTCCTTACCAAGTCTCGACCTCACTGGTCTTAATGGGACGAGTCCAATTCGGTACTCAGTTCCCAACAGATATCCTCTCAGGGATTGCTTGAACCTCTCAAGCCTGGCTCTATCTGCTCGATGCTGCCTTAGGTCAGCTCGGCTCTCTGTTCTCTGCTTCTTGCTTCTGCGTCTTCTGTCTCTTTCAGTCTCACTGTCTCTTTTCTTCTTACAGTGCCCTCCTGTGTTTTTTCTTTTCTCTGTCTGTTCATGGGTTAAAGCCAATCCATCCTCTGATTGTTCGCTTCCTCTTCCGCCTCTTCGAATCGCCTGCTGTTGTTCGCTTGGAGTTCCCTGCCTTTGCGTCATCGCCACTGCGTAACGTCTCACAGGGAAGTGGCCACTTGTCCTCTCACGAACTGCACCAGCTCTTCCTCAAACGGTTTGGTATTTCGGTTACATTGTGTAATGATTCATTCGCCAACTCAGCGGTCAAATCGGACTTCATACTTTTATGTGTCGTTGCTTAATTCTCCCTCCAGATCCAGTCATACATCGGGTGAAATCTCCATCGTTAGATCTAAAGCCCACAAATCCTACAGTGTTCGCTTTTATCGCGTGGTTGACTTGCTCAACCGTTAGCCTGAGATGAGAGGCGATTTTCTCTCTCATCCGCTGGACACGCGTCATGCAATGTGTGGAATCGCTCATTCTCTACCAAATTCGCTAACCGCCCCAAAGTGCCTCCAATATTCCGCCGGTTTCAAAGCGCAAGACCCGCCTTTCACTTTAGCACTTTCCCTACGGTTTCCCGGCTTCCCATGCAACCGAGCGCTCGAGGCCTTTCCTTCTTGAGGGGGTTTGCCCAACGATGCGCGATTAATCGCGCATCAAAAAGGCCTCCGTTTTTCTGATCCGGACTTTCCAACTGCTAGTTTTCCTCCTGCACGGTCTCCATGGGCCTTAGTCAGCGCGCTTTGACCGAGGTCCTCGTCGTTCCTTGCTGGCTACAAACTGCCACCGTCCAGAGGTCCTTCCTAATGAATCTTTGTTCACAAGTTTCTAAAGTTTGTCATGATTTGATACAGTCATAGAATTTTGATAATCTTTCTTGGATCCAATTCGGATCACGGCTTCCCACTAAAAAAGCTTTGGACCACCAAAAGTTGGTTTTCAAGCACCGACTAAGTGAGGATACAATTGTCTCACTTGTCCAATCTCTATCCACTTTGCACTGCTCGGCTTTGAACGCTTGAGCCCAACTCTGAGGTACTTAACATCTCCCCTACGCGTTGTCCTCACCTTCCTGTCCAGCACTGTGTCTTCCTGCAATTCATTACGATATTCAGGTAATAGGTCATCAATAGAAGGTAATTGACTCTGTTCTTCGGGATCTTCAATTAGTGAGGGTTCAAATAATCTCAAGCAATCTGCATTTACGACTGAGTAGATGTGCATGTAAGCTGGTAGATCAAGGCGAAAAGCATTCTCACCAATTTTCTCAAGTATCCTGAAAGGTCCATACCTGATAGGTTTTAGCTTTTTACCTTCCCCTTGCATTCTGTCTTTGCTGATATACAGCCAGACTTGGTCACCAACTTGGAAACTATGCTCCATCCGATGCTTGTCATGCCTTGCCTTGTATTTAGCTTGACCTTTTTCCAACTGTTCCTGTATTGCCTGGTGGATCTCTTGGATTTGTTCAATGAACCTAGTTTCCCTATCCACATCATTGTGTCCCTCAACTGTGGTGTCTTTACCAAAGACAAAATCCAAAGGAGACCTTGGTGTGAAACCGAAACAAGTCTCAAAAGGAGATCTCTGTGTAGAAGAATGTTTTGCTCAGTTATAAGCATGCTGCACATAACATAAATGTTCATCCCAAAGCTTAGGATGTTTGCTGCAATATCCTCTGAGCAACTAGATCACTATCCTGTTGACTACTTCGGTCTGGCCATCAGTTTGTGGATGAAAAGTTGTGCTTTTCTTCAGTTTGGTGTCCATCAGTTCCCACAGACTTGACCAAAACTTCCACACAAATCGGGCGTCTTGATCAGATACAATGGAAGTGGGTAATCCAAAATGAACCCATACATGTTGAAAGAACAGTTTTGCAGTTTGTTCATTTGTAATCTGTTTATTACAAGGTATCAAAATACATATTTTTCTGAACCTATCCACAACAACATACAGATAATCGTGACCTTTCCTAGATTTAGGCAGTCCTCCAACAAAATCCATGGAAACACTTTCCCAAGGGTGAGAGGAGCTGGTAATGGAGTGTACAAGCCTAGTTTTCTATTGCTGGGCTTGCTTTCAGCACACATAGTACACCCTCTTACATATTTAGAAACTGTCTCATTCATTTTTGGCCAATAACAAAATCTTTGCAGCTGTGCAACTGTTTTACTTACCCCAAAGTGACCTGATATTATAGAAGTGTGTGCTTCTCGAATTATCTTTACTCTCTCAGTTTGTGGAATGCATAACTTCCCACAATGATATAGGAGTCATTCCTTTACATGATAATCCAATTCTTCTACTCGTTTGCCTTGACTTAAAGTTGCATATACATCCTTAAAGTCTATATCTTGAGCATATTGTTCAATGTAACTCTTATGTAACATAGAATTATGCTTAAGTATAGTAGATGAATTTAAATGGGTTTAGATAACATATCTGCAACTCTATTGTGTATGCCCTTTTTATATCTGATGACTAAATGAAACTGTTGCAGAAACCCCATCCATCTATAGTGTCTTGATTGCTGCAACTTAGTTTGGGAGTGTAGATATTGAAGTGGCTGATGATCAGTATGTATTACTGTCTCCTTGCCCATTAAGTAATGTTTCCACTTTTTCACACTCTGTACTAATGCATACAATTCTTTGTCATATGTAGGATAGTTAACTAATGCAGAATTAAATGTCTCAAAATGATAACATATGGGCTTACTGTGCTGTGTCAACACTGCTCCCATGGCATAGTCACTAGCATCCGTTTGGATCACAAATGGTTTTTGAAGATCAGGCAGTGCTAGTACGGGTAATGTACTAATCTTTTCTTTCAAGGTGTCGAAGGTTTTCTGCTATTTGCCTCCCCACTGAAACACCTTGTTCAATCCTATTAAAGCATGTAAGGGAGTTGCAATTAGGGAAAAGTTAGAAATGAACTTTCTCCAATATTGCGTTGCTCCTAAGAATTCCTAACTTCTGTAGCAGATTTGGGTTTAAGCCAGTTTACAATGACTGCCACCTTAGAGGGATCTATCTTCAATTCACCACCGCCTACTATATGTCCCAAATAATTCAAAGATGTTTTGCCAAATTCACATTTTGAGAGCTTAACATAAAGTTTTTCTGTTTTCAAAACATCTAGTGTCTGCTTAACATGCTTTAAATGTTCTTCCCATGTTTTTCTAAATATCATAATGTCATCCAGATACACAATAACAAAATCATCAAGAAAAGGTCTGAGTACATCATTCATTAATCTCATGAATGTAGCAGGAGCATTAGTTAAGCCAAAAGGCATAACCAGCCACTCATACAATCCTTGCTTTGTTTTGAAAGCAATCTTCCATGCATCTTGTTCTGCAACCCTGACCTGGTGATATCCACTATGCAAGTCTAGCTTGGAAAAATAAACAGCTTCTTTCAATTGATCCAAAAGATCATCTATGCGAGGAAGGGGATAACAATTTTTTATTGTTATCTTATTCAGTGCTCGGTAATCAATGCACATTCTCCACGAGCCATCTTTCTTTCTCACCAAAACGATTGGTGACCCACATGTTGATGTGCTAGGTCTGATGAACCCTTTCTCGAGCAACTCCTGCACCTGCTTCTTGATTTTAGCATTCTCTAAAGCAGACAAACTTTTATACCTGTGGCTGCAATAGTTGTTTCATCTCCTGAGTCTGACCCCAAATTTTTCTGAATAGCTACAGCAATCTTCTTCTTCTTGCCCTCGAACTTCTTAGGTCTCAGCTCCGGATGCAGAATCCAACAATGCTCATCATCATGCCAGTCCTTTTTACAGTGAGTGCATGAAGCCTTGCTTTTCTATGCAGTGTTAGCCTTCCTAGCTTTCCATTTCTGCTTCTTTTCTCCTTATTCTTGCTTGTAGTGGGTTGGGATGATCCCCCAACTTCTGGATTTCCATTCTTTCCTCTAGCCTCTAGATGAGTAGCTTGAACAGATACCTCATCTATACTATTGGGACTAAACATGAGGATAGTGTGCCTCATGTAGCTGTGTAGACCACCATTGTACTTCAACAGAGTCTCAGGTGAGTCTAATGAGATTCCTAGAATCAATGCTCTCTTTCAGAATTCTTGGGTGTATCCTTGTACACTTTGCCCTTTCAACTGTGGAAGAGTTTGCCAGCTCATCATGGCTTGCTGCATGTAGGCCAGTGGATAGAACTTCTTTTTTATTGCAGAAACAAATTCACTCCAAACAGAGATAGTCTTACCATGTCTCTTCAGGTCAGCTTGGGTCCTGCCTTCCCACTAAACCAAGGCAATGCCTCCAAGGCGTAGGCTTGCCAGCTGAATCTTGCTCTTGTCTAAGTCGATACGCTGCACTCTTCAATAAACATCAATTTCTCTAATCCAATTGTCCAGCTTTTCTGCATTCAACTCTCCATCATATATAGGTAAATCAAATTTAACATCTAGTTTAATCAAAGATGCCTTCTTTTTATGTTCAGGGCTACTAGGAGGTGTGAGAAAGCGTTCTTCTTTCTCTTTGCCTTTTGAGTGGTCATGGAGGAAAGATTCATCTTCTCCTTTGTCTTGTTTGGAGCCTGATGCATCTTCATCCTTATGTTTTCTAAAGTCCTTATACATTTCTTCTACCATGGACCTTATGACTAGGAAACTATCTATGAATTAAGGGTCTGGCCCTACAGAACCTTCTTCTGACATTGTCCTCTGAGGATAGACTCTCCCAATTTCAGGATTAGTTTCTACCAACTCTCCTTCTCCTAATTTGAGCTTTGATCTAGTTAGCATTCACAGCTAAATCCAACACAAGCTTGTCTAACCTTGACAGCCTAAAGTTCTAATACCACTTGATCTGAAAATCACTCTTGAGTGACCTCAGTTACTTAATTAATGAATGAAGGTATTACAGACTCATGTGCTGGTGTGTGTGTGTCTATGTTATCTTAGGCAACGGATCGATAAGATTGCAAAATACACAGACATTGGAAAACAGTAAGAGAAACACAGTAAGCAAGTACAAGAACACAATAAATTAATAAGGAGTTCACCCTATCCTCCAGGGCTATGTCTCCGGTCCAGCTTTCAGTGGTGGCCTTCTTTTATTGTGTCTTAAAAAACAAAGTTTTTACAATGAGGAGCTCAATTTGAGTCTCCTAAAATAGATGATGCTTAGTAGGGTGCTTCTTGGATTCCCCAAGTCACTAGAGTGCATAGACTCTTCCTTACTAAGTCTCGACCTCACTGGTCTTAACGGGATGAGTCCAATTCGGTACTCAATTCCCGACAAATATCCTCTCAAGGATTGCTTGAACCTCTCAAGCCTGGCTCTGTTTGCTCGATGTTGCCTTAGGTTAGCTCGGCTCTCTGTTCTCTGCTTCTTGCTTCTGTCTCTTCTGTCTCTTTCGGTCTCACTGTCCCTTTTTTTCTTACAGTGCCCTTTTGTGTTTTTTCTTTTCTTTGTCTATTCATGGCTTAAAGCCAATCCATCCTCTGATGCTTCCTCTTCCGCCTCTTTGGATCGCCTGCTACTGTTCACTTAGAGTTCCCTGCCTCTGCGTCATCGCCACTGCGTAACGTCTCATAGGGAAGTGGCCACTTGTCCTCTCACGAACTGCGCCAGCTCTTCCTCAAACGGTTTGGTATTTCGGTTACACTGTGTAATGATTCATCCGCCAACTCAGCGGTCAAATCAGACTTCAGACTTTTATGTGTCGTCACTTAATTCTCCCTCCAGATCCGGTCATACATCAGGTGCAATCTCCGCCGTTAGATCTGGAGCCCATAGATCCTACGGTGTTTGCTTTTATCGCGCGATTGACTTGCTCGACTGTTAGCCCGCGATGAGAGGCGGTTTTCTCTCTCATCCGCTGGACACGCGTCGTGCAATGTGTGGAATCGCTCGTTCTCTGCCAAATCTGCTTACCGCCCCAAAGTGCCTCCGATATTCTGCCGGTTTTGGAGCGCGGGACCTGCCTTTCGCTTTAGCGCTTTCCCTACGGTTTCCCGGCTTCCCATGCGACCGAGCACTCGGGGCCTTTCCTTCTCGAGGGGTTTTGCCTAGTGATGCACCATTAGAAACAGCCTCCATTTTCCGATCCGAACTTTCCAACTGCTAGTTTACCTCCTGCGCGGTCTCCATGGGCCTTGGTTAGCGCTCTTTGACCAAGGTCCTCGTCGTTTCTTGCTGGCTACAAACTGCCATCGTCCAGAGGTCCTTCCTGATGGCTCTTTGTTCACAAGTTTCTAAAGTCTGTCATGATTTGATACAGTCATAGAATTCTAATAATCTTTCTTGGATCCAATTCGGATCAATAGATTCACAATAGCTTTGTGACTTTAAACGATGAAACCTTGGAGTCCAAGAAAAAGTGAGTTAAATTTTGTAAGGAAATTTATGCTAGAAAGAAGATCTGACTTGATCATGACTTATATTATGTTATGATACAATTGTCAGGCTAGTGCCTTAAATTAATTTTGGGCGATATGATTACAGGGTTAAATTTGTCTTTTTTCTTTACTATAACACCCCTTATTTTTCGACTAAGTCAAGGACTAATTTGCCCCAATCTGCTACGGAAAATCTATTCATATCAGAATTTCACTTCTAGGTATCACTGAGAATTCTCTTATTTTTCCTGGAAACCAAACCTGGGCCAGCAATAGTAAACTCCCACATGTGTACCATGAGACCACTGCTCAAGGGACATGGGAGTAAACTTGTTACCAACTTATTATCAGGTGCATCTCATGGAAAGTGAGTAATTGGAAAATAAATGTGGTGCATATGACCATAGCCATGTACAGAGGATAGTCCTTCCTATTAATAAATACATTCCTAAAAAAATAAAATATGAAGACCTTTATTTGAATCTGCAAAAATGACTTCAAAATCAACGTTCAAATGACCCCTAAATCAACGTTCTATTGAATCAGATCATTGGTATAGCTAAGAGACAAAATGACAATTTATTTTATTTGTCAGATCATGAACACCATACAAAGCCTGGACAATGGGCTATTGATATTTTTCAACCAAACTAACAGTGTAACTTGTAAGGTATCAAAGCTTCCAGGATAAAATATGTGTTCACCAGCTAGATTTTGCATCCTTGATCCAGAAGATAAATGCGTAACTGAGGTGAGTTCACCAAGTAGATTTTGCATCCTTGATCTAGAAGGTAAATCTGTAACTGGGTCCGGTTATTTCTCGTACCTCAAAGAAGGATATGTTAGATTTTGCATCCTTGATCTAGAAGGTAAATTTGTAACTCGGGTCCAGTTATTTATCGTGCCTCAGAGAAGGATATTTTTTCAATTCAACACAAACAGAGACAGATATATTTGTTCTTACATAAGTGAGAAAAACATGTCAAGAACTCCCTCTGGAATCTAGTTTACATTACAATATACCCACCCAAAAAAGAGTAGTGCTACATTGTAAAACTACAAAGTAAAATGCAGCTAAAACTCCATGGAAAAATCTGAAATTGTTTTGTTGTATACAAAATTCTATGTTGAACAACCTCAAATTGAATTTTAGTATACAATATTTTTTTACTGGAGAGGCCTCCTTTTTGTAAATCCTTGAGAAAAAATTAACTAATAAATCAATGTTAAACTAATTTCTTAAGGACCAAAAAAGAGTAGTGCTACATTGTAAAACTGCAAAGTAAAATGCAGCTAAAGATCCATGGAAAAATCTGAAATAATTTTTTGTACACAAAATTTTATGTTCAACAATCTCAAATTGAATTTAAGTATACAATATTTTTTACTAAAGAAGTTGCTTTTTTATAAATCCTTGAGAAAAAATTAACTAATAAATCAATGTTAAACTAATTTCTTAAGGATCAAAAACTTGAGATGCATACCTCTCAACATGTAAAACACAATTTACTAAGGATCAAGAACTTGAGATTCCTACCTCTCAACAGCTAATAACACAATATATCCTGCCAGGTTAACACATATCTATGTTAGTTTATTGTTATTTAAATATGATAAGTAAAATAACTAATCCATCCTTCCCAAGACATGGCTCTATTTTTACACTTATTAAAATACCATGACATCATCCCCAAACAGAAGGGCCTAGAGTAATTTATTGTTATTTAAATATAATAAGTAAAATAAATAATTCATCCCAGCCAAGATATGGCTTTATTCTTCGTTTTATTAAAATACCATCACATTATCCCAGACAGGCCTAGAGCACCTCCTTTCTCTATGTGCAATAGCAAAACAAGAACTGGTCCTACAACACCTTCCTTGTCTATATGCAATAACAAATTCAATAAGAAATTAAACCCCTTGCTTAAGACAATGTAGGTTCCAACTATTTTAAAAAGAAGCAACATAAAGAAACTATAAGAAAGATAATAAATGAATTATTCTCCATAACCTTCTCTTAATAGAAGAATACTGAAAGCCCTTTCTAATATGTACTATATGGAGATTTTATGGCTACTCTCTATTTATGATAGCATAGCTACAGAGTTTGGCACAGTGAATAAATATTATGGATCCAGACCTTCAACCATGTAATTTCAAAACAAAATACTAGAATTTTATCAGAGTAGCAGTTAAAATACCTAGATTTCAAAAAACAAAAAGTCCTTCATATTTCACAAAGGATTTTTTTTGCAGAATTGGACACAATTGTCGTGTCGAAGAACAACATGCAATTAATTGAGAAGTGCATGGAAACCTTGAAATGGAAGCCTCTGATTTCCGATATGGTAAGCATATATTTATTGCAAGATTTAAATAAGATGAAGATACCAAAACAAAAGATATCCATGACTGCGAAACTAATGGATGCAACAACTCACCATGATCCATTAGGGTAAATCCTTTAGAAGGCCAGGAAAGGAAAGCAACACAGACATTTTTATATATCAAAATCTTGGTTTAATCATTCCAAAGCCAACATAACCCAACCTTGGCATAGTACACATTTGCCACATTGCACTAAAATGATTGGAAATGACCTTCTAGCTCTGATGGACAACTGGCAATTAGTTGCACAGACTATAGCTTCTGGCTATGACTGGTTAGCAATGACTACTTATTGGCATTGGATGCTCTGACAAAGCAAGAAAGGCTGAAGACCTTTGAATTGGAAGTCGCAAGACAGACAAGTGAACTTGGTGACTCCCAGTCAAAGGTGATGCAACTCAAGGAAGATGCGAGAACAATAGAAGGGAACTTAAGAGGAAACAACCAAAAATTATCTAGCACTAAAAGAAAGAGAAGAAGCATTGCAAGAGCAGCTTGCAACTTATGAGTTAAAGATAAAAGAAGTGGAAGAGAAGTTCATCTTGCAATCTGAGCTTCTCCACGGAGAGATGAACCAGGCAAACTGCATAATTGAGGATGAATTGTTTCATGCACATAATCACTAATATAACAAGAAACAAATAGTGAAAGAGCTAACAAAACAAGGAAAATGATAAATCTTAACTCTCCACTTTCATTCCTTCCCCATTAAATACGACTACATACATAACTTTTCTCATTGCACGGATGGGAAATAGAGGAAGAAGCTCCATGATGAAGTTTCTCCATTGAAATAAGTGAAAAGATTCAGCAAAATCCTTTGATTTACACTTCAAAAATTGGATATATCTCCACTGAGATGATCTGTTTTTGTATGATTAGTTTTGTTGTGCTAATAACAATTACAGATTTATAAATATGTGATTGCTTATTGCTCCTTGTGCTGAGGTTTCATTAGCTGTTTGTGCATACAATCAGGTAAATTTTCTTAAGTTTTAAAAAACATTCATGAGCAAAATAGCTTCAGAAACAAATACTGAACAACAAACATGTACAGTGCAGCAAACCATCAAAGAGACACATTAACACAGTGTTTTGATGAAGGAGTTCACCCCTCCTGGGATACATCTCCTTGGTCCAGCTTCCATGGCTTGAGCCTCTATATTAGCTCAATGTGGCAAAAATGTTGTTTACAAAGTCTATGGCTCTTGATACATGCACCAATGTGTTCAGAATGAACAAATTAACCAAGAAAACCTCTTTTTGAGCTCAATTTGGTCGAAAATTGCTCAAGATATGTTTCATTCAATGTTTCCCTAGGAAACCCCGCTAAAACTGGAAAAGACTCCAATTAGCACCGCCAAAATTGGCAATTCTGCCAAAATTGGCATGCCTCCAAAACTGCTACCAACTTAAAAACGGATTAATTAATTTAAAACGGGATTAACAGCGCTCTAAGCGCACTTATCCGTTAGCGTTGGCCATGGTTTACACTACGTGGTCGTATGGTGAGGGGACTGGCACGCGAGGCTGGCTCCCTCCGCTCCTGTCGTTGGCATTGTTGTAAGCTTTAAATAACGTGTGGTGGCCAACATTTAACAAACCCGTTATTGGCTCAACGGTTATGCAACGAAGTTTGGGAGGGGGAGGTCACAAGTTCGATCCACCCTCCCCCTATCCCTTCATATGTTTTGCCACCATATAAAACATTACCATATGAAATTTAAATGTGCCATTGAAATATTTTGTTGCCTTTGATATAGTTCAGAACTGTGTAATGTTTATATGTATGCGATTTGGAGTTTATAAGGTTTATATATGTGTGTGTGTGTGTGTGATACTAAAATCATATAAAATAATAGATATATATATATATATATATATATATATAAAATTTCCACATAATATTCACCATGAACTCATAATTCACCTTTGAGGACATTGGGCAATTTCACCTTCGCACCGCCAAACTGGCGGATCCCGAAGTGAAACTTGTCAAAGTCTCATTGGGCAAAAATTAAAGAAGATTCCCATTATGCTGATTGTACTGCTATATCATCATTCTTTCTTGTTCTGCTAATTTTTTAGTTGTTTAGGAAAATGAACAATAGGCCTTTTCTCCTTCATCCTGAGTCAGTTTTCAGTGAAATGAATTGCGTTGTAATCGCCTTGATGAGACGGACGCAGTTGTGCAGGTTTCGAGCTAATCTGGGAACTTTGATTTTTGAGTTAAATACTAAGCACCTGATAATTCCTCCCCACTAAAAGCCTTTTGGACCCCAAAAGATATTATCAATTGTTCAGCAGGTGAGGATACAACTCCCTCACCTTCTCGGTCTGCAACCATTTGGCTTGAGAAGGCTTTTGTCTCTTGAGTCCCACTCTAAGGTATTCAACATCCCTTCTCTTTGAAGTCCTAGTTGTTTTGTCAAGTATGAGATCTTGCTGAAGCTCATCTAGATATTCTAGCGAGAAATCATCTATTGATGGCAACTGAACATGCTCTTCTTGATCATAAATCAAAGGAGGCTCAAACAATCTCAAATTCTCAACATTAACAACAGAGTATATTTGCATATAAGGAAGCAAATCAAGCTTAAATGCATTGTTACCAATCTTTTCCAGAATTTTAAAAGGACCATAACGGATTGGTTTAAGCTTTTTACCTTCCCCTTGAAGTCTCTCTTTGCTAATATATAACCATACTTCGTCACCAACTTGAAATTTGTGATCAACCCGGTGTTTGGCATGCCTTGCCTTGTAGCTGCTTTGACTTTTCTCAAGCTAATCTTGCACTGTATGATGTATCAACTGAATTTGCTCTATGAACTTCCTTGCCTTATCGATGTCACTGTGACCATCGATGGCAAAATCTTTCTCAAAGATGAAGTCCAATGGCGATCTTGGCAAGTACTCATAACATGCCTCAAATGGCGATGTGTTTGTGGAAGAATGCTTTGCCCTGTTGTATGCATGTTGTATGTGATGCAACTGTTCATCCCATAATTTGGGATATTTGTTGCAATATCCTCTAAGAAGATGAATAATTGTTTTATTAACCACCTCGGTCTGTCCATCTGTTTGTGGATGAAAGGTTGTACTCTTCTTCAACTTTGTGTCCATCATGTCCCATAAATTTGACCGAAAATTCCCAAAAAATCGAGAATCTCGATCACTTACAATAAAAGTAGGAAGACCAAAATGAACCCAAATGTTTTGGAAGAAAAGATGAGTTGTTTGTTCAGTTGTAATTTGCTTTTTACATGGTGTTAGTATGCACATTTTAGTGAACCTGTATACAACTACATACAAGTAATCATGACCTTTCCTTGACAATGGAAGACCTCCTACAAAATCCATTGAGATACTCTCCCATGGATGTGAAGGTACCGGAATTTGAGTGTATAAACCAAATTTCCTATTGCTAGGCTTACTTGTAGCACTTAAAAAACATTTTCTTATGAAAAAAGAAACATTATCCAACATGTGTGTCCAATAACAATACCTTTGAAGATTCGCTATTGTCTTGCCTACACCAAAGTGTCCAGCAATCAATGAAGTGTGTGCCTCCCTTATGATATTGTTTCTTTCTCCCTGTGGAACACAACTACCCAACTGATACAACAAACTGTTATGTACATGATAATCCAACTCTTCAATTTGATTTCCTTGACTCAAGCTTGCATATACTTCTTGAAAGTCACTATCATTTGCATATTGTTCTATGTAACTTTCATGCAAAACAGAATTATGCTTGAGTATAACAGATGAATTTATAATAGGCCTTGAAAGCATATCAACTACCTTATTGTAGATTCCCTTTTTATACCTGATAACCAAATGAAATTGTTGTAGAAAACTCATCCATCTGAAATGTCGTGACTGCTGCAACTTTGACTATGACTGTAAATACTACAATGGTTGATGGTTGGTATGGATGATGGTCTCCTTCCCCATCAAATAGTGCTTCCATTTCTTAACACTTTGTACCAATGCATAAAGTTCTTTGTCATATGTGGGATAGTTAGTTACAGCTCCATTAAAGATTTCAGAATGAAATGAAATGGGCTTACCATGCTGCAATAGAACTGCTCCCATGGCATAATCGCTTGCATCCGTTTGAATATCGAATCATTGTCTAAGATCCGGAAGTGCTAATACCGGTGTTGAACTTATCTTTTGCTTCAAAGCATCAAATGATTTCTGTTGTACATCTCCCTAGTGGAAGACTTTCTTGACACTTGTCAATGCATGTAATGGAGCTGCAATGGAAGAAAAATTAGCAATAAACTTTCTCCAATATTATGCTGCCCCTAAAAAGCTTCTTACCTCTGTAACTGTATTGGGCTTGGGCCAATTCAAAATGACCTCAACCTTAGAGGGGTCTATCTTCAGTTCACCTCCTCCAAAAGTGTGTCCCAAATACACTAAATAAATCTTGCCAAATTCACACTTAAACATCTTTAAAAACAATTGTTCTTTTCTCAAGACATCAAGTACTTTGTTTACATGCATAACATTTTCATCTCTTGACTTGCTGAGTATGAGGATATCATCTAAGTAGACAATGACAGAATCATCTAGAAATGGTCTCAATGCATCATTCATTACCCTCATGAAAGTAGCTGGAGCATTTGTAAGAGCGAAAGTCATAACAAGCCACTCAAACAATACTTGTTTAGTTTTAAATGCAGTTTTCCAAATGTCTTCTTCAGCGATCCTAACTTGATGATAACCTCTTCGTAAGTCTAACTTAGTGAAATACTTTGCATACCTTAATTGATCAAGCAAAGCCTATTTGAGCCCATACAAGGCTTTCTTCAATCTACATACATGAGATTTCTTCTCATGTGTCTCAAAACCCTCTAGTTGTTCAATGTATAATTCTTCTTCTATCACCCCATTCAAGAACACAGTCTTGACATCCATCTGGTGAATCTCCCACCCCATCTGTGCTACAAGGGATATCACGGATCTAATAGAAGTATACCTGGCTACTGGGGCGAAGGTTTCTTCGTAGTCTATCCCTTCCTTCTGAGCATACCCCTTAGCCACGAACCTGCCTTTGTATTTTCCACACTGTCATCTACAGCATATTTAGCCTTGTAGATCCATCTCAAACCTACAACTAACCTGTCCTGAGGCCTAGGTACCACTTCCCAGACATCAATGACCATTATGGAACTGTATTCCTCCACCATACCATCTACCCATACTTGATGTTGAACGGCCTCCTGAAAACTAGAGGGTTCTCCAACTAAGCCACCAAATCTTGGTACCTATCTGGCTGTCTACGCTCCCTTTTCTCGTTCATAGGAGCTCCAACGAAATCATCTGCATCTCGTAGTATCTGTCGAAGTTCCCAGCTCTTTCTTCCACTGGTAGTGGGTAGATCTATCTGCTCCTCATGTTCCTGAGACTCCACCTGTTGTGATACCTCTGGAATTTTGTCTTTAGGAGAAACAATGGTGCTGGTTTCTGGTGGTCAAAGTGGATGGACCAATGGATCATCCTTTGACTGCTCTTCGAAAGGCATCTCTCGGGATTTCCTGAAAGCTCTGTCCTCCATGAACTTTACATCTCGTCGAACTACGATCTTCCTATTTCCTGGAAGATAGACTCTATATGCCTTAGCATTCTCGCTATATCCCACAAGATATCCTTTTTATGCAGTTTGATCCAATTTCTTCCTCTTTTCTTTAGGTATATGGCAGTATGCCAAACTCTCAAATATTCTAAAATGACTCACCTCAGGCTTTTTATCAGTGACGACACTTTCCGGAGTAATCTTACCTAATGCCCTGTGAGGAGTCCTATTCTGGACATACATTATTGTGTTGCATGCTTCTGCCCATAGAAATTTGACATATCTTGATCATACAATATCACCCTTGTTGCTTCAACAATAGTCCTGTTCTTCCTCTCTGCTACTCCATTCTACTTCAGATTATAAGGAGTTGTCCATTCTCTTATGATACCTTCCCTTGCGCAGAAATTAGTAAAGTCCTTATCAATGTATTCTCCACCATTGTTTGGGCGCAACACTTTTATCCTCTTTCCTGTTAAGTTCTCAACCAGAGCCTTAAACTCTTTGAATCGATCAAAAACCTCATCCTTGGTTTTTAGAAAGTAGATCCAAGTCTTCCTGGAATGGTCATTAATGAAGGTGAAAAGTATTTGACACCACTGAGAGCTTTTGTGGACATGGGTCTGCAGATATCTGAGTGTATCAATCCTAAAACACTCTTAGCCCTACCGTTACTTCTGGAATAAGCTACTTTGGCGTACTTGCCTAGTGCGCACCCTCTGCATACATCATCTCGTTTGGTACTCAACTATGAACTCCTGTGACGGTTCTCCTGAGAATTCTTAGAGCCCCATGGTGCAAGTGTCCGATTCTCCTGTGCCATAGTTCATTCAAATCTTTTTCCCCATCGCTGCCTATCAGTGCCATTGGAGATTCTAGTTGTAACTTATATAAGTTGTTACTTCTGACTCCAATTTGGGCCTTCTTTTTCCAACTCGGATGTTTGACATATACTTTCTTCCCAATGAAGAAAACATCATAGCCCTTGTTTTGTAACTGAGATACAAAGATTAAGTTCATCCCCAATCCTAGCACATGCAACACATTGGTCACTCAAAGTCGATCCCCTGCTTCTGTTTGAAAGACTATAGTACCTCTCCCTACGGGAGTGCATTTTGACTTGTCTCCCATGATGATTTGGAAGTTCATTTGCTCTTCCTAATACTTCAAAAAACATTCTCATATTCCTATCATGTGCACAGAAACTCTACTGTCAATATACCAAACCTCAGAGGAAGCAGAACTTGCTAAGCAAGTGACTTCTTCTTCCAGCCTGGAAGCTAACATAGAATAGTAGTGATCCATATTCTTCGTGCTTTCCTCTTTCCCAGGAGAACTGCGTGAGTCCTTTTGAGTTGCTGCCCCAGCATCATGCTCCCAACTCATTGCAGATTCTCTAACCATGTTTCCCGAACTTGGCTCCGATACCATGTGAAAATTTCAAACACGAAATTCTACTGCAGTAACTGATTTATTTCTCCTACTTAAATAAGTTATTTACAAAACCCTTCAACAAACATCAAAATAAATTCTACTGCAGTTGTCACATAACAGCATAGAGAAAAATACTGTGATATACAAGCACAAGAATCAATCACATCAACACAATTATTTTTGGACAATTGTCCCCGAAAAAGCCCAATGAGGGAAAACCGATGCAGCAGATGAGAGTTTATTTATTATTCTTCAGCAGCAATCTCTTTACAAGGAATGATTTTATAGAATATAGAGACACCTCTGAGGAAAACCCCTCAAACAAATTTTCTCTTGCTCTAGAGAAAATCTGACACTCCGGAGACCCTTCAGCCTTCATTGCGTCACCTCTGTGTCACTTCTGCATGAGGACTACATCCCTTGCTGCATTGTCTCTCTGATCTTCCCTCTGCGTTGTCCCTCTGATGCTTTGCATCACCTCCTCCTCAGTCTTCGACTGATGTTGATGCCCCCCACTTCCTTCACCCTGCAGCTCTCCCTCTAAAATCGAACTCCTTCTCCTTGAGAATCGATTTCCCTCAGGTTACTGAGCATTTGCCCGGTGTGTCTACAAATGACTCTCAAGTCTTCTCTTATACTTCTCCTATTGATGAACCAACGATCGAGATTAAGTCCCTAATCAATGGCTAAGATTAAAGGAAACTTGATCCTCATCTCTTAGAAACTTCTCACCCATATTTTTATTAATACCCATTAATATTTTAATTTTCCTAAGTTTAGACTTAGGCACCCCATTAAAAATATTAATTATATTAATAACTCACAATCCGAGTGGAATTTCTCTACACGATTTCTGGGTCTTGGAGATCTTATGCATTCTAGCCCCTCCACAAAATTTCGAAGCTAGAGCACATTCGATGCTACCCAAAATCAACATTGTTGACCCTGCCACTTTCAACACTACAACTCCCTCTCAATTTTGCATCCGTGTTGTTGCTGCCAGTGCCATTGCCAATACTACATATGCACTGCAACCTTCTCCAACTATTGCTGCTACTGCATCAACAACGGAAAAGCATCCCAAATTACTGAACTGGTGTTCAATATGATGCATCTCGTTGTTGGAGTCTGATTGTTGCTAGTCTCTACGTTGACTCTTTGAAGCCTCTGCGCTGTTGCTGACCTCTGCTTTGTGCCATCTACACTGTTGCCAACTCTGCTCTGCACTGCTCAGTCTCTAGCGCTACTAACCACTGCAACTGTCACTCTTTCACTCCTCTGCACCAACTGATGTTGGTCCATCCTGCTACTACTAATATGGGTTCCCGTAGCAAGGAATTGATCTGAGAGGTGGGCTCCTCAAGGATCCTGCCCATCTGCAGTCCTTTCAAACTACAACTCTAAATCACCCCACCTCCCTCCTGAGATGCTTGGGTTGTCATGGCACTCCTCCTCGATCTTCGCGTTTGTAACCTTCAGATCACGCTTCTCATATTTTTCCTTCTTCCTGAGAGGACATTGTGTTGCGCAATGACTGAATTCACCACACCTAAAGCATTTGATCTTCGAAACATATTTCTTCTTCTTTCGTTGCTCCTGTTGTCCCTTGGATGCAAGGGTTGCATTCTCTTCCTTCTCCTTGGGCTTTGACCCACTGTTGCTGCTTCTGTCAAGTTTACAATTGACCAAGTCTCTCCTCAGCTCCTCTTGCTTAAGAGTTGCCCACATTTCATCCCAGTTTGGCAAAGTCGCCCTGCCCAGGATGCTCTGGACAAAGACTTGCCACTCCTCAGATATTGAATTTAGGGCCATTCTTACCATCTCGGAACCTTGAGGTGTTGATCCCACAGTTTCTAGCTCATCTCGAGTCTCCTGAAGCTTAGTGAGGAACGGATCAATGTGCTCCCCTCTGCATCAACAAATATCTCATCTTCTGCTCTAAGTACATCTTCCGCTGCTCGGAAGATTCTTGATACAGCATCGACAATGCATCCCACATCTCCTTGGCAATGTCTCTGCCAACGATGTGACAGACTATATGATCCTTTACTCCGTCGAGGATCATTCTCTTTGTCTTCGCCATTTCTCCCTTGTACTTCTTGAGTGGATCTGGATCTGCGAGCTTAGCTACCATGCTATCGACGTAGACTTTGAGAAAATGCTCATCCAAAAGGTATGAAATCCTTGCCTTTCAGATCACATAGTTGGATGCCCCATCCAACCTATCCTAATCTCTCAGTCCACTTGCTGCCATCTTTGCCAATCGAAATGTCGAATGACCTCCTCTCTTCTGCTGTTGCTCAACAAATGAGAATTTGAATTCCCTGGCCAGGAATTCTCTGACGAAGAAATTCCCTCAAGTGTCTCTCTTCTTCCTTCTAACGTCTTTCTACCCAACAACTGCCTGCAGAAAACTACGTCACACCAAGAACCTCTCTTCGTTGAAGCTTCTACTGCGTTGCTCCCTCTACCGCTGACAGATTTCAATCTGGAAATCTTACCTCTCTTTCAACTCACTCAGAGAGAGATTTACCACAAAAATCTAGCCCTCCTGGCCTGAACTGCGCAAACCCTCTGTGGATTCGAATTGTTGCTTCTACAGGAATTTCAAATTCCCTTTCTTCCTCAATGTTGGGCTCTTCCAACACCGCTCTCTTGTTTCACCTGCAACTCTAATTCCATGTGAAAATTTGGATGCCCAAATTCCTACTGCAACAACTAATTATGCTTCTCCTATTTGTTAATTACTGAACCAAATTATTTATTGTTTCCTACAGTAAAAACTTAAATGAATACACTACAACCTACACCATTTAAATTTATAAGCGAAAACAAGAAACTGAACAAGAAAAAATACAACACATCTACACAGTTATTTTTGGACAAATGTCCCCGAAAAGACCCAATGCGGGAGAACCAGTGCAGCAGCTCTGAGGGTTTTATTATTATGTGTGAAAATTCCTAAACTCGAAATCCCTACTGCAACAATTGACGATATTTCTCCTATTTGTTAAATTCATTTAAAGTTTAAACAAATTACTTGCAGTTTCCTACGGCAAATATCGAAATACATACACTGCAACCTTCATTTAATTAAATATAATGTGGAAATAAGAAACTGATCAAGAAAGAAAATACAACACAATACCATCATTATTTTTTGACAAATGTCCCCGAAAAAACTCAATGCGGGAAAACCGATGTAGCAGATCTGAGGGTTTTATTATTATGTACTAGTAAATCTGAATACAACTTCTAGATGCCTTCTCAGCAATCCAATTACAAAGAATATCATTGACTGAGAGATCTTGAGATTACCTCACACTATCACTAGAAATCCTGGCTGAACCAACTCCTAAATGACTGCCCCTGGCTACTTCTAGCTACCTTTGCGCAGTGTCTGCATCGACCCAACGTCAACCCTTCTGAGAACAGCGTCACTCCTCCAGCTGATCAATTTGCTTCCCAGGAACTTCGATTTTTTCTCGCAGTCTCACACCCTGGCTTCCAGCTCAAAAATCGATCTCCCCAACAAATTTTCGGACTTCCTTTTAGCTTCTGCATTGCCTCTACGTCAGCCTACATTGCCTCTACGTGGGCCTGCGTAGCTCTACATAGCTCTGCGTCAGCCCCTCTGGCTCTGCGTTGCCACTACTGGATCTCCCTCTGCCTTCTCTTCTGAGTATTCTTCAACCGAGAAAGATTTCCCTTCGGATACTATCTTTGCCCCTCACTGCAAAAGCTCACTTTGAATCTCTCCGGAAGCTGCTCTGCTTCAGAAATTCAATCTTCTGAACTCTTTCGGTGTGTTTTCCAAATGACCCTCAAACCTCCTTAAATAATCTCCTCATTGACATTCAACGGCTCAGATTAGAAGCTAATCAATGGCTAAGACCATTTCTGCTTGATCCTCATCTTCTTCTAGAAGTTACACCTGCAGTTTAGATTAATACCCATTAATTATTTTAATTTTCTAAGTTTAGACTTAGGGTCCCATTAAAAATAATTAATTATTTTAATAAAACTATCTCTGAGTGGAATTTCCCAAAACGCTTTCTGGGTTCTTTGAAATACATGTGCCCAAGCCTCCCTGCGAAATTTGAGACTTAGAGGACATCCGATGCTACTAGAAATCAACATCATGCAGTAGTAATTTATGAATACAATCTCTGGATGCCTTCCCGGCAATCTAGTTATAGAGAATATCCAGAAAGATAAGTGAGGTTACCTCACACTATCAGTGGAAATATTGGCTTATCCAACCACTAAATGAGTTGTCCCTAGCTACCTTTGCGCAATCACTACGTCAACCCGGCATCACACCCTCTACGAAGAAAGTCACCCCTTCAGCTGATCGATTTTCCTTTGAGATTCTGACTTTTTCTCTCCCAGTTTCACACCCCAACTTCCATCTTAGAAATCGATCTCCCCAACAAATTTTCGAACTTCCTCAAGGCTCTGCGTCAGCCTACGCTCCCTCTACGTGGCCCTGCGTCAGCCTCTTCCGGCTCTGCACTGCCTCTCCTAGATCTCTCTCTTCCTCCTCTGCTGAGTATTCTCCGACTGTGGAATATTTCCCTTTGAATACTATCCCTACCCCTCACTGCAAAATATCACTATCCAAAATCTCTCCGACAGTTGCTCTGGTTCTGAAAATCGAACTTCTGATCTTCCCTTTGTGTGTTCTCCAAGTTCCCCTCAAGCCTCTTGTTATATCTTTCTGTTGGACAACCAACAACCCACATTAACTTTTAATCAATGGATTAGATCATTTTGGCTTGATCCTCGTCTTTTTCTAGAAGTTACACCCACAGTTTAGATTAATACCCATTAATTATTTTAATTTCCTAAGTTTAAACTTAAGGTCCCATTAAAAATAATTAATTATTTTAATAAAACTATCTCTAGGTGGAATTTCCCAAAATGGTTTATGGGTATTGGAGAATGCATGTGTCTAAGCCTCTCTGCAAATTTTGAGACTTAGAGCACATCCGATGCTACCCGAAATCAACATGGTATGGTTGTCATGTTTTCATGTTTCTCATGTTGGTTTTGCTTTCAACAGGTTGTTCATTGTAAATATTGCATTGAGCTGAGTTATAAAGCTCCAAGGGAAGTATGTTTTGGTTTTCAGCGGTTTGCTGGTCATAGGTGTCATAGAACATCAACGACAGTGTTCCCCTAAGGGGGAGGGGTTCGGTAACAACCCCAAGTTAAAAGTTCATGTAATAAAGTTGATGAAGGAAAAAATAAGACCAAGGTCATGGGACACATATTTCAAGCTGAATGTTAGGCAAAACATCCTAGTGGGTGTTCATTTGGTTTATTATGGCTAAGGAAATTGGCAAAGGCATTAGCAAAGGTTTTGAAAAGGCAAAGAGGCATTATTTGGCATTTATTTATGAAAATAAAGGAATTTACTAGAAAAGGGAGATGAAAAGTCACATTTTGCATAAGTGGGAAATTGAAGGAAAAATAAATTGAAGAAAATAGAGACCTCAATAATAAAAAGGCTTTTGAGGATCAGTTCACAGCTTTTGACGGTGGAACTTTTGTTGGTTTAGCTTTTTGTATTTTTAGTTTTGGAGCTCTCTCTATTCTCTCATATTTTTCCACACTTAGAGCATTCTTGGAGCACTCTAGCATTGAGGAAAGGAAGCAAAGGAAAGCAAGGGACAAGCAAGGAAAAGTTGGATCAAGCAGCTTCAGTCAGAATACTTGCAGGTAACAAGTTGCATGTGTGATTTCCTAGCTGGTTTGTGAATGCATAGTACATGCATGTGTGTATTTGGTTCTCTTGTTGTCGTTGGCATGGATTTTGCCAGGTGTGACAGTGGTTTCAGTGTTGCCTTTTCATTTCCGGATAACCATGGTGTGGCAGAGTTCTTTCATTTGGTTGATCTTTGGATTGTCACATGGTTGTGGAACCGAGTGAGGTGGTCTCAGGAAAATTCCCAAGGACCTAGGAATCCCTTGATTGGTTTTGGCAGGATTACGGTAAAACCTGAGGGTGGAGGCGGGCAAATTCCTCAAGGTATTGGTGAAGAAATTGATCCAAGCTTGTTTTGGGCCTAGTAATCCCTTAATCGGTTTTGGTGGGATTGCGGTAAAGCTTGATTGTTTATGTTCTTGTTTTGGTCCTAGTAATCCCTTGACCAGTTTTGGTGGGATTGCGGTAAAGCATAAGGGTGGAGATGGTTTAATCTCCGAGAACCTTCGTTGCTTTTGTCTTGAGTCCCACATTCATGCCTGGAATATGGCATGGGGGTATTGGCTAAAAGAAAGTTTTGGTTCAGCTCAATCTATGGTCGGGTGGTACATGTAAGTCCCTGACTTGATTGATTTTTGCATGTGTTAATAAGAGCTCTTTTCTTATTGTATTTCATGAGTATTTGTACTTGTTATTATGTGGCTTTGATGGATATCCTATCATGGTTATTATTCTAGTTATATGCTAGTTACAAGCATGGTTTCATAACAGCTTCTAGTTATGGCTCTTGATATGTTTGATTTGTTGATGAATGGTTAATGAATGCATTACCTAATAAGTGTTATTGCAGCTATTATGAGAGGGCATTAAACCTTCTTGATGATTCTCAAATAAGTATCAAACCCCTATGTTCAGATATGCATTCATGACCTGTAGATTACATGTTCTCAATATGTTTGACAAAATGATTGTCATGGTTAGGCCTAGTTAGGTCAAGTCTCTGACTCAAGTTTGAATGTTTATCTTTGTTGTCATGTCATTTATGCATTTGAGAAGTTACAGGAAGTTTTGGGTAGTAGTCTGGACGGTGACCTAGAAATTAGGCTCAGAATCCAGGACGCATGCTCCTAACTGGAAAGGCTAGGTTGCAACCGCATGGATGTAGGGTTGTGCATGTGGTTGGAGGCTTCCAACTGCATGGAGGCCTTGTTGTGGGTGCATTTGAAGGTCCAGGACAAAGAAGGAGGGGTCCAACTCAGGGTTTGGCCACCTGGGATGGTTTCTCAGCCCCTGAGTGTCTTGTAGCCCCTATAGGGTGTTGTGAAAGGTCAGTTTTTCATCAGTAGTCGGCCCCACTTCCTTAATGGGACCTAGGAGGTTGGCTCATGTCATAGTAGCTATTTGTCTCATGTTTACCCTGGAAAGCTAATGAAATTAGGTAAATGTGGGAGGGGATGGTTACAACATTTTCCAGACTGAAGGAGGATGTGGGATCATTTAATCCAAGAGGAGACCAGGAGGAGTGCCAAGAGTGGCAGCCAGCATGATGGGGAAAATGAGGAGAGTGTTTCCCTCGCAACTAAGGCTGAGAAGAAGGCCAAGAAGGGGTCTTCTAGTGGATCCAAGCAACGGAAGACCAAGGAGAATTACATGAGGAAAGTGAAATTTACTTGTGGGAAGTTGGGTCATTATGATGTTCAGTGTCCCAACAAGAAGGGTAAGAAGAAGGGCGTTGTAGCTTCAACAGAGATGGATAAGTAAGCTTCCAGATTTGACACAGAGTTTGCTTTAGTGGTGAGTCTTGCCACTAGTGTCACGTCTTCTAGTGTTTAGTTTGTAGGCAACGGAGCTTCCTACCACATGACTGGAGTGAGAGAGCACTTCACAAGTCTCATAGAGGATGATATTGACTTGGAGGTAGTGCTTGGAGATAACTCCAAGATCAGAGCAGCAAGGATGGGGGCAATATCCTTTCAGAGGGAGTCATTACCTCCTTTGAAAGTGACGGATGTTCTTTATGTCCAGGGTTGAAGAAGAACTTGATTTCAGTCTCCAGTATTGAGGACAGGGGTATGGGTGGTGTTTCGAGGAGAACAGGTGCTCATATATTCGAGGCGATCTAGTATCACTTATGATAGAGTGATTGGAGTCCACAGTGGGAAGCTTTACAGGTTTATATTTTAGCCTACTAGAGCCTTAGTGGTGCAGACCAATAGCAGTGAGTTGTGCGAGATATGGCACAAGGGGATGGCCCACTTGCACCATGGAGCATTCAAGATGTTGATTGAGAGAGATGGCTGCAGTTTTACCTGAGTTCAGCACTGAGCATCATGATGTGTGCAGTGGGTGTACTGTGGGAAGTACACCAAGAAACCTTTCCCAAGCAGTGACAAGAGGGTGAAGGTATCCTAGACTTGATACACTCTGATGTGTGTGGTCATATGCCGAATGCATCATTGGGAGGATACAAGTACTATGTGATCTTCATTGATGACTACTCCATGAAAACCTGGATTTTCTTTCTGAAGACCAAGGATCAAGTCTTCAAGAGGTTCCAAGAGTTTAAAGCTCTTGTGGAGAACCAAAAGGGGAAGAAGATCAAGGTGTTGAGACAGACAATGGGGGTAAGTATACCTCGAAGGGGGTGAAGGAGTTATGTAGGAGTGTAGGCATCAGGAAGGAGTATATAGTGCCTTATAACCCCCAGCAGAATGGGGTGGTGAAGAGGAAGAACAGGGCCATAGTGGGTGTAGCAAGAGTTGTGTTGCATGATCAGAGGCTACCTTTATTTTTATGGGTCGAGGCGTGTAACACTACAATGTACGTGCAAGACAAGAGTCCACATAGAGTCCTCGGGAGTAAGACTCCTAAGGAAGCTTTTTCTGGGAAGAAGTCGAAGATTGGACACATCAAGATTTTTGGGTGCTTTACATATTCACATGTCCCTAAGGAGAAGAGGAAAAAGAGGGAACCCACTGCAGAGAAGGGTATCTTTGTGGGTTACAGTGAGACCAACAAGGCCTACCATATATACATTCCTTCCCTAAGGAAATTTGTCCTGAGGAAGGATGTAAGATTTGAGGAGGAGGGTGCCTTGAGGAGGCCTTGGGGGGTTGATCGAGTAGAGCAACAAGCTCCTTAGCAAGGAGCCACACCACAGGTATCAAGATCGTCAGGTGGTAGACCAGGGTCAAGAGGATGACCTACTTCTGGGGTGATAGGTTCATAAAGTCTAGTATCATCGAACACAAGATCTCAGAGTACACGGTCACTACAGACCACAGGAGGGGGCTTCCTCATCAGGAAGAGAGGCTCCAGTCGTGGATTTTACCAATCTAGTTGAGGAGACTACTACAGGAAAGAGGAAGCCAAAATGGCTTCTTGAGAACCTAAAGGAAGCTCAGGAGACAATGGGGAAACCCAAGTGACCAATTAGGGAGAGTAGACCACTAGAGAGGTTGGGTGGCTATGTGGCGAATGTTGTGTAGATTGATCCAGCTAGCTATGAGGAGGCTGCTAGTCAACAGATATGGAGGGATTCCATGGTGGAGGAGTATGCCTCCATCGTGAAGAACGATGTGTGGGAGAAAATGTTGAGATCTGAGGGGAAGTCGGTAGTGACTTCCAGGTGGCTCTACCAGATCAAACATGTTGCCAATGGCCACATGGAGAAGTTCAAAGCTTGTTTAGTTGCACGAGGGTTCCCATAGGTAAAGAGAATTAACTACGAGGATACCTTCACACCAGTTGCTCATTATACCCCTATTAGCACAGTGATCTCCATAATAGTTGAGATGGGTTGGAAAATTCACCAGATGGATGTGAAGACTACCTCTCTCAATGGGGTCATATAGGAGGAGTTGTACATTGAGCAACCACGGTGCTTTGAGGTGCATGGGAGAGTCTCATTTGTGTAGGCCTAAGAATTCTTTATATGGACTGAAGCAGGTGTCGAGAGCATGGTACGAGAGCATTGATGCCCATTTGTAGCAGATGGGTTTCTAGAAGAGTGATGCAAATCCGAACCTATATTTCATCATGGTTGGTAACGATCCACTCATGTTGGTTATGTATGTGGATGGCTTGTTTATTATAGGAGAGGAGCGATTCATACAACGCTGCAAGAGGGGCCTTGCTTTAGAGTTTGACATGACCGATATGGGATTGATGCATTACTTTTTAGGGTTGGAGGTTTGGTAGGTAGATGGGCATATCTTCATGGGCCAAGGAAGATATGCAGGAGACATACTGAGGAGATTTCGTATGGAGGATTGCATGCCTATGGATACTCCGAAGATCACCAACTGGAAGAAGTTGCACGCTTCAGATTTTGAGTTGGTGAACCCCACTTTATATCGTCAGATGACCAGTTCGTTGATGTATCTGGTAAACACTAGACCATATATTTGTTTCGCAGTCAACACTTTGAGTGAGTTTATGATACAGCCCAGGAGAGTGCACTGGGTGGTTGCGAAACATGTGTTGCAGTACCTACAGGGCACAATTGACTATGGTCTGGACCATATCCGTGGAGATGGAGTCAAGTCGATAGGTTGTATAGACTCAAACTGGGAAAGCAGTGCTAGTGACCGAAAGAGTACTTTCAGATGTTGTTTCATGTTGGGTTCGACAGTGGTGTCGTGGTTTAGTAGGAACCAGAGATCAGTGGCACTGAGCTCAATGGAAGCTAAGTATATTGCACTTAATCAGCCCAGTTGCGAGGCAATTTGGCTTCGCAAGATGATATGTGGCTTATTTGGTCAGACGCAGAGACCAACTATGATATACTGTGATAATCAGAGTTGCATTAAACTCACGGAGGATCCAGTATTTCTTGAACGGTCAAAGCACATAGAGATCAAGTACCATTTCATCAGGGATTGGGTTTAGAGAGGAGCATTGAGGCTTCAATATGTATCCACTGATGAACAAGTAGCAAATATTCTCTCCAATTCATTGCCAAGGGGCAAGCATGTGTATTTCAAACACAGGATGGGAGTGGTGAGAAACACCTTCCTCGGTAAGAGGGAGTGTTGAAGAAAAAGGTACAAGGAGGTGTTTCCTAGTGCATTTACCTTTTGTCCTAGGAAAACACTTTAAAACACCTTTTTAGCATGTGACTTTATGAGTTATATTAAAGTCATGATAAAGTCACTTTATAAAGTACTTTAAGTACTATGTACTTTCTAATATTAAAGTCACTTTGTCTTTTAAAATTGACTTTATGTGGATAAAAATGTACAAGGTACAAATATAAAGTTATAAAGTGACTAGGAGTCATTAATGAGGGGAACCATATGAAAAGGGGGTCAAGTGAGGGAATGATCTCCACCATTGATCTACAGGGTTGAGATTTAATCTCAGCCCTTGATATAAAAGGGATAGGTTTCCTAACTTAATGAAACTAAAAGGGAGAAAAAGGGTAGAAGGCTATTATATTCTTCATATGCATGTGGAGAAGTGAAGGGAAGAGGAAAGGAAGAGGAGTATACTGTGATTGCAAGGTTGAGTAGTATGCTATGATAGCAAGGCTAAGCAGGAGGAAATGCGCAGCAAGAGAATCCATAAACTTGTGTTTCTAGTAAAGGTACCAAGCATGAAAAACAAGGAACTCGAGCAATGTTGACAGGCCATAATTCCAACAAAGTTTGCACAAGTTATTTGTGGAAGGCAGAGTGGGATTCTCAGCGAAAATCTTGGAGAGGTCAGATTTGTTTACCAACTCGTTTTTCTGGCAAATAATCAAGTCTGCAAGCTGTGTTTTAAGCAAAGAATCTAGCACACAAGCTGAGAAGGGGACTCTCTACACCAGATTTGAGGCAAATTTGAGAGGAAGTTTCTTCTGGACAGAGGTCGATTTCAGAGCATAGAGTTGACTGTGTTCCAACTCCAAAAATTGTCAGAAGTCTGGAATAGTGAGTAAAATTTCAGATCTAGAGTTGAAGCTATGACACAAACTCCAAGAGAGCAAGCTTGATATCAAGGGAGATAAGTACCTTGATGTGTTTTTGTTGTGTAAATCATTTTCTGCAAGATAAGCTAATATAATCCTCTCCTTAGTACTGGTTTCCCCATTGTGGAGTTTTTCCAGGGTACTCTTGACCAAAAATTAGTGTGTAAAAAGTGTGTATGCTTTTGTTTATTTCTCTTACCAACTGAAAAGACAAATGAAGTAGAGTAGTCATGTAATGTTACTTTGAAATTTGCATTAACGTTCTATATCAGCATCACTTGTTTAGGGCTATGGGCATTAAACTTTATGCAAAACCATTGAAACAAAGGGAGGGTTACAGATCTGCAAAATTTTCTACAGTTCTCCCACTATAGTATTCTATGCATGGAAACATTATCAAACTTGACTTCATTGCAAATGCATCTACGCATTTGATTGCAGTAAGTATCCAGGAATCTCCAAGACCTTTATAGACAACTTCAATGATGTTAAAAAATCTTCCATGTTATGATCTCCTCATGGTCACTTTACAGTCAAGAACCTTGGCCTTGAACAGAAAAATCCTAATAGCCAGAAATAAGAACAATCTGCTCCAATGACTCAGCTTGACATCTATAGTAGGTCTTCAGACTTCAAACTTTTATCATTGTTGTAGTATACTTCCATATTTTCCATAATTCATAATCAGGTCAAAACATCTTTGACACATGGTAAATCAACAACATCATCTAATTACCAACTCATGGTAAATCATCAGCATCAACTACTTGCCATATCCTGGTTGGTACCTGACACATGGCATATCTTAGCATCAACTAGTCACCATATTCTGGTCACACTAACACATGGTATAAATATTATAGACTAGTGACCATCATCCTGGTCAATATCTCTGACTCGTGGTGAATCTCCAAGGGCCTCACTCTTCATGAGTGATTTCTGGCCTGATGCTAAGTATGCTCCTCATCCTATCTGGAGAGTCCAAGCTTGATGTTGAAATGCACCCACTCAACTGAGTGTACAAGCCTCTAGGACCATTCTTCCTCATTCTGGTCAACATCTTTGACTCAGGAAGAATTTTTGTCCTCTGTCGGACCATTCTCCTTAAGGTAGAATGTTTGTCCCCTATTGGACTTGTTACCGCTCAATCTAGCAGGGTCCTAGGAGGGGTTCCAAAGGGGCAACTACTAGACCTAGTGGCAACAATGGGACAGAGACCCACTGTCACCTCAGTCGATTTCCCCTACTCTTTACGGACTTTCATCGATGGAAGGAGTCCCAATATAAGGAAAATCACTATGAATGGTATAACAATGGAGGGATAGTGATTTCAAGAGCCCATTCGTAGGAGAGACTCAGATGATAGGACTTACTTACTCAAGAAGCAAGGTATAGGGCTCTCCAAGAAAGGCTTAAGAAGAAGCCTAAACCTAGGGATTAGGGATATTCCTTGATAAGGGATGCCCTAGACCTAAGATCCTTAAAGGAAGAGGGTTTCTAAAGTGGTCCTGTGAAATAAGAATGATGAAAGTGTGGGACCGCAAAGAAGCCCAAGTGGAACCAAGGCCTAGGATTTCGGGTGAAACTTCAAAAAAAGGTCTAGGTCAAACAAGGGAGAAGAAGAGGGTCCATGAAATTGGAATTGACTTGAGTTTTAGTGCAATTACCCTTGAGGAAGCCACTAACCAAGGAAACCTAGGGCCAAGAACGAAGTTGGACCTGGGGCTTGGGATAATTCCAAATCTAGCCGTGGAAATTCCTTCAAAATTTCTGAGGGCCTAGGGAAAACCCCAATGCAGTTGTAGTCCAACTTGCTCTCGAAATGGATGGCTCGAAAAGATTTTGTTTGATGCCCTGGGAGACCCCTAGGGTTAGGGCTTTGGAAAGGAGAAAAAGAGGTGAAAAATATATTCTTTAGGGTGATCACCAAGGATAGGATCAATGCCTAGCCTATTGGGAGAATGGATTCAATGTGCTTTCAAATTTTGGAGCTCTTTTAAGCAATCAAGGAGTCCTATAGTAACTTCACATGGCACTAGAGGCAACTACTAGGATACCAAAGGAATTTGTACTTCTTATTGCAGTAATTTGATGAATTTTCAAGGAAATTATGGAGATAATTTACCCCTAGTAACATTCATTCACTATACCCAAACATGTAATATATGCAATACCCTCACAAGATCAAAATTTGACAAATTCGCATTAAATTATGGCAGAATTTCAAATTTCATGGGCGAATTCCATACATTATACATGTATACAAGAGAGAGGAAAAATAGACCATAAAAAAGCACTTACAAGTATAGTGAGTATATCCAATCATCAAAGAGATACAAAATCAAAGCTCCAAGACCAAGAAAATGTAATATCCCCAATTTCAATTTTCTGCATTTGAGACGATTTTTGGAAGAGGAGGCAATTTCGACATGTTAATCTAGGTTGTCATTGATGTCAATATAGCAGTGTTTGTGATGGCAGATTCTTGTGACATGAGAGGTTGCCCATTGCCCATTAATCATGATACTGCTTATGGAGGATCCAAGGATGGAATACAAACGTAATAGCAATAGTGGAACCGAGGAGGAAAGATATCGGAAACCATCATAGAAGAGTTATCGGAAGAAGATCTATCGGAGCAGTCTATCGGAAGTCATAGGCATGAAGAGAAGCCACAGGAGAGACAAGCCAAGACAAAGCAGATCTATCGCATATGCCAAGAGTAAGAGCAATATCGTAGGAAGGAACAAACTGTGGAAACCTTTTAAAAGTTCACAGCACATAAACCAGAGGAGTTAACATATCATATCAACGGGTTCTATTATATGCCACCGCAAAAAACCCTCGATTGCGATTTGATATGCGGACCCAACCGCTCCAATACAATACATCGTTATGTTATATCATGTCCGCCTCATCAGAACTTTCATATCACAAGTCTTAACGAGATGTCATGGTAAAATGTCGATTGCGATATGTACTACAGACCCGATGGTTCCATTATAATACACCTTAATACTATATCGCATCTGTCGTATGAACTTTCATATTGCAGGTCATGAAGGTCACGATAAAACCTCCGATTGCGATATAATATTGCGGACCTACTTCACCACTATAACATGACTTTATACAATATCGCATTCGCAATATCGCTAGTTTCTAAGGGATGTCAAACCGCTGATTGCGATAAGGTTGTGGACCCGACGGATTTATTAACAATTGCTTAAGATCATATCGCATCCGCTCCATCGGCAGTAGGGGAATCGCTATGTTATGTGCAAACCTCCGAAAATTGTGATTGCGAGATTAAAGGAATAACTCCGATTTTCATGAATGTTGCGATTGCGATTAATGTGATAATGTTGCGGTTGTGATTGCGATTAATGTGGGACCTCCATGTGGGTATAGCCTTGGATGAATATTAAAAAAAGGGCCTCTCCAATAAAATATTTTAATGTGCAAACTCATAAGTCGGCCTCTCCTCCCAATGAACGTGTCTTTTGGTTATTGGCAAAACTCATATATATAAAAGTTGAAATACTTCACTTCAGGCAACAGATTTCGTGCATCTAACACAGAGAAGAACAATTCACAACTCGTGAACTTGAAGAAACTGAGAAAGCCCAAGGTCAAGCAGGAAGGAAGGAAGCCGAAGGTCGAGAAATTATGTTGATTAGGTTAATCTTTGAAAGGCTCGAACCTGTGATGAATTAGAAGAAGTATAGAACTCAACTTGAAGAACATTTTTTTGTGAAGATCTGTTTGACCTTGAACCAGCGAAGTAAGATTTCATCAGTCATCAGTTGAAGGGAGCAGTAGACAACACCAACGTTGAAGTATTTGTGAGTTTGTTCCTTGGAAGTAAGATACCACGACAATCACTCCTAAAGCAGTTACTGCGACAATAAGAACAGAGGCTTGAAAACAGAGAATTGCTTTTGTGCATACATTGAGGCTTAGCATAGATATCTTGTTGGAAAGCTTCAGCAAATCTTGGAAACATTATTGGAGATCATGATGCCTATTTGAAATCATCATGAGGTAACTTTGTAGACTCTGTTTGGGCAATATGAAGAGTTGTGAAGACTCCTTCATATGAAGACAGGTTGTCATTGATGTAGCAGTGAAGTTGTAGATAGACAGAATTCAGTGAAGAAGATTTTGGGAGTAGAGAATTACTACCAAACATATCTAGACAATATATAGCAGAGGGTCAGAGCCCTTGGGGTTGGTGCCTCATAATTGGAAGGATTGGTGTCCTTGGAGTTGGTGCTCCTAAATCCAAGGTTGGTGCCTTGACAAGATAGGGTCGGAGCCCTTGGGGTTGGTGCCTCAGAATTGGAAGGATTGGTGTCCTTGGAGTTGATGCTCCTAAATCCAAGGTTGGTGCCTTGACAAGATAGGGTCAGAGCCCTAGAGGTTGGAGCCTCACAAAAGACCAAGTTGGTGCTTGGCAACAGGTTGGAGCCTAGGGAATTGAAGATTGGTGTCTTCATCAAGGGTTGGAACCCTATATATTGTACTTGATTCATTATAAATATTATATTAATAAAAGCATTTATTCCTATTGTTTATTTTGTGTTCTAAATATAATTGATTTAATTGGTATAAGTAACAATTGAAAAGGAATATTGATTCACCCCCTCTCAATATTTCCAACAATTGGTATCAGAGCCAGTACCTTCACACAAAGCCTAATAGCTTGAAGGTTGATTAATTAGAACACAAATGGTGAAGCCAAGGAAGAAAGTCTCCAATCCTCCTAAAGATATGTCTCCCTCAACCACTGAAGTTGAAATCAATCAATTTTTGAAGGCTCCATTGTTCAATGGAAAATTTGATATATGGGAAGCAAGAATGAGGAATTTCTTAAAGACTCAAGGCATTGAAGTCTGGAAATCGGTGATTATTGATAGCATGATGAATGGAGAATCCAAGGAGTACAATGCAAAAGCAATGAAGGCAATCTTGAATGGGCTACTTGATTCTATGAAGGCCAGTTTTGAGAATTGTTCGTCAACAAAAGGCATATGGGACAAACTTCATGACCTTCACTCAAAAGGAGCATTGACCATGACCACTAGTCAAGAAGATGATGGAAAGCAAGAAGGAAATCCATAACCCATCATGGAAGCTAAAAATAAGAATGATGACATCAAGGCTAAAGAAGACCTAGAAGATGAAGAGAATGAAAAAAATTTGGAAAGATCTCCTCACTAAATGTATGGCTGCCATGGAAGAGATTATCAATTTGAAAAAGGAAAATGAGGAACTTAAGAAGAAAGGACTAGCTAGTGACCAAGACCAAACAAGGAAGGAAGTTGACCTTGTCAAGCTTCAAGTACAAGAAAGGGATGAAGAGCTTCCCAAGATTAAGGAGGAATTTCATCAAAACAAAAGAAAGCATTATCAAGAAGTCATATCCATGACCAATCGATTCGATAAGGCAAAGAAACGGCAAGATAACTTGTCAAGCCACCTTGAACAAAGGCACAAGAGCTTGAACAAACTTGAAGCAGAGATTGGTCAATACAAGGAAGAGGTCTCCTCCCTTAGATCTCAACTAGAAGAAGCAAGGAAACAAGCACAAGGAACTGAGAAGACAATGGAAGCATTGGTAATCATAGAAGGACAGGTTGATGAAGCAGAAAAGGAGAGAAACACCATGATATGCCAACTAAAAGCAAAGGATGAAGAAATATTCAAACTAAAATCCGACCTCAACCTTCTCAAGGCCGAAACATGTAAAACTACAAGGATCATGGAAGAAATGGAGAGCAGTCTAGCTAAGGAAAATGAAGAAATCTTCAGAATGAAATCAGATATCATCTCTCTTAAAATAGAAGCAAATGAAGCAACTTGTATCAAGGAAGAGATTGAGAAACAACTTGCTAAGAAGAATAAAGACTGCGAAAGATTGGAAGAAGAAATTGTCTCCCTCAAGAAAAAGGTTGAAGGGATGGACAAATTTTTGAAGAGCTCTCAAGCCTTGGACGACATGCTCAGCCATCAAAGATCTCCATTTGATAAATCAGGTCTTGGGTATGCAAGTCAATCCTCAAGCAAGAATGATAATGCTTCAAACAACAAGGATATGAGGAAGTCAGAAAGAAATGTTGATGCTCCTAGTTTCAGCAAAGGTAAAGATAAGAGTCAAGGCGATAATTAAGGAAGTCCTGTTCCAAGAAGAAATGCAGATGATGTCAAGGATGCGAGAAGCAATAATTATCATCAAAGGATCTCAAGGCAGAAAGACTTCAGAAGTACATCAAGGAAAACTCCATCTCCCAGGGACCAAAGTTTACTTGTTGGTTATTGTTATGCTTGCACAAACTTTGGACACATGGCAAAAGATTGTAGGGCATATCACAAAGATAAATATGATGGTCCCCGACAATCTCCGAGAAGCAATTTTGAAAGAAGAGTTCATGAATTCTTATTCATGAACAACACAAAGTGCTTCAAGTGTCATAACATTGGACATATGGCACATGACTGTAACTTGACTTGGGCACCTACACAAGCTAGAACCATGCCAGAGAAGAAAGTTACACAAGTATGGAGAAGAAAGCAAATACAATCCGAAAATCTCCTGAACTCTCCAGCCAACAACACATGTTGTTGACTTGATGAAGATATCCTTGATATTCTGAGTGTTTGATGATAGGTTTCTGCCAAAAGCATACAGTTAGGGGGAGCTTATGTTGATTAGGCTTTCTTGCAAAAGTTATTCATGAATGGATCCTTATGAAATCCTTGATGAGCTATATTGATAATCATTCTTTGATAAGATCATTTCTCAGGAACACTCCATTGAAAAACATGATCTCCTAACTATCCAATGGACTGTTGTTGAAGATGTTTTCCACTTGATCACTAAGAAGAAATTGGAGCAGCAGAGAAGGCCATCTAATGCTAATAAGGCAAATAACTATGTTGTTATTATTACAGAAGTTAAATGTCTCGACTCAGGGATTTGATGTGAGAACAGGTAAATTATGGACACAAATAGAGGCAACCTTCAAACAAACAGATACATTTGGGAATGGAGCTTGAAGCAAGAGCAGTTGGCAGCATCTAACAAAAATGAAGCATTGCAAAAAGCTACCAATCAATAAAAAGAAATTAAAAGACAATCACAGATTGGATATCAAAATCTGTTGGTGGAGATAACTTGCAGAGACTTTTACAAGAACACAAGGAAAAGATGGCTCATCAAAAGGAATATAGAAAGGAGAATGTTGTGCAGTCAAATATAGCTTAGTAACTTAAGGAGAAGCACAAAGATAAAAAGGAACTCGGATCTAAAGAAAGATAGCAATTTCAGTGGCATCTTCTCCTGATTCGGACTATAAAGACCTCTTAATTCTGACTGTGAAGACAACAAAATTCGGATTGCAAAAGCATAAAAACTTGGACTTGAACATTTGGTGTATGGCTATTTGGAGTCTATTTGGAAGCATTGAAATGGAGCATCTTTAAGCATTGTTGAAGCCATGATAAAGTAGTCTTTGGGACATAAGGAAGGGATAATGTGCTAGCTGATGATGAGGCAGCAATCCTTCTATCTTGAGTAAAAAGAAGAGCACCACGATAAGGGGAGTAACATGCCCATGAAGATCTACTATTCATAAAGAACAGAAGCAGTTTGACAGGGGGAGCAATTCAACAGGGGGAGTCTCTGAGCACCCCATTTGCCATTGATGTCAAAGGGGAAGAGAATGTTGAAAAGGAAAAGAATATTGCCATCAATGACAAAGGGGGAGATTGTTAATCTAGGTCGTCAATGATGTCAATATGGCAGTGTTTGTGATGGCAAATTATTGTGACATGTGAGGTTTCCCATTGATGCCCATTGATCATGATACTGTGCAGGGAGGATCCAAGGATTGAATACAGACGTAATAGCTATGTTGGCAGGAAACGTGGGTTCGGGGACAGGTACGGGGACGAGGATGGGGATGGGGACGGGTATGTCATTTTTTGAAACAGGGTGCATGGGTTCATCGAGGGTATATTATAATTTATATATATAATATATAAATATTATATTTTATAAATTATAATATATATGAATTTGTACATTTTTCAACTTTAAACAAGAAATCTAAAATATTTATGATTTAACCATATTGATTTCAAAGGTTAAAGGCTGATCGAATATCCTCTTTCAAGAGATAATAGAGCCCAATTTATGTATCCTTATTCACTGTCCAGATTTCAAGATTTTTGCCAAATCCTGTAGAAGCTTGCCTACTTAAGAAATCAAGTTAATTGCAGAAGCTCTGACAATCAGCAAGTTTAAGTTCTTATTAGATGGAGCATGTTCCAGGTGTGTCTTTCACAATGGCATTGTAAAATTTGGGAAATTTGCTCTTAAACAATATCAGACTTTGCCTTGTTAAACAACAATTTTTCAGAGAACAAGCTATGTTTATCGCTGATCCATCTCTGCTGTAGAAGACTGATTTTAATGGCTGAAGATCTATTATTTAAAGGTTGATATTCCATTTATATACTGTTGTAATGCTACCAGGTTCCACCGTTTTGACCTTCACTACATCTATTGGTGTCTAGTTAATTGCATGGTTGTTAATGCTCAGAAATTTTCATCATTTTAAGTTGTAACAGCAATGAAAGTCTAATTCTGAGTTTATAAATAAGTTGTCTGGTTATTTGAAGCATTTTCCCATTGTTGCAATGACCCTTGTCCATGTCACTTGAGAGAATATATAAAACCAAAATCTACAGCAGTTGTCCTTCAACTATTTGATAAAATACCTCAATTAAAACTCATTGAAACTCAATTAAAAACTCAGAAATTTTAAGAGAAAATTGAGTATATTTTAGTTGGGAATATTGCATCTACATCGACACTTTGCAATTATTTCCGATGTATCAAAAGAACCCGGTTTATGATTTTGAAGTCTCGATTTCTTTCAAGAAGAACCGGGTTCTTCAGGATTCTTCTCAGAGGTACCCGTTCCAGCACCCGGAACGTGGGGACGGGAACCCAGGACGGGTTCCAGAACCCCACCCTTGGGTTTGGGAACCCGTGCAACATAGCGTAATAGAAATAGTGGAACCAAGAAGGAAAGATATTGGAAGCCATCATAGAAGAGCTATTGGAAGAAGAGCTATCAGAGCAGTTTATCGGAAGTCATAGGAGTGAAGAGAAGCCACAGGAGCGACAAGCCAAGACAAAGCAGATCTATCGCATATGCCAAGAGTAAGAGCAATATCGTAGGAAAGAATAAACTGTGGAAACCTTTTAAAAGTTCACAGCGCATAAACCGGAGGAGTTAACATATCATATTAGCGGCTTCTATTATATGCCACTGCAATGACACCAAACCCCCGATTTCGATTTGATATGCATACCCGACCACTCCATTAGAATACACCGTTATGTTATATCGCGTCCGCCTCATTGAAACTTTCATGTCACAAGTCTTAATGGGATGTCACGGTAAAACGTTGATTGTGATATGTACTGCAGACCCGATGGTTCCATTATAATACACCTTAATACTATATCGCATCCGCCATAAGAACTTTCATATTGCAAGTCATAAAGGTCATAATAAAACCTTTGATTATGATATAATATTGCAGACCCGTTGCACCACTATAACATGACTTTATAAAATATCGCATCCGCAGTATCGCTAGTTTCTAAAGGATGTCAAACCACCGATTGCGATAAGGTTGTGGACCCAATAGATTTATTAACAACTGCTTAAGATCATATCGCATCCACTCCATCAGCACTAGGGGAATCACTATGTTATGTGCAAACCTCTGAAAATTGCGATTGTGGGATTAAAGGAATAACTCTGATTTTCATGAATGTTGCGATTGCGATTAATGTGATAATGTCGCGGTTGCAATTGTGATTAATGTGGGACCTCCATGTGGGTATAGCCTTGGATGAATATTAAAAAAAGGGCCTATCCGATAAAAAAAATTAATGTGCAAACTCATAAGTCAGCCTCTCCTCCCAATGAACATGTTTTTTGGTTATTGGCAAAATTCATATATATACAAGTTGGAACGCTTCACTTCAAGCAACGGATTTCGTGCATCTAACACATAGAAGAAGTAATAGTTCACAACTAGTAAACTTGAAGAAACAAAGAAAGCCGAAGGTCCAGCAGGAAGGAAGGACGCCGAAGGTCCAACAAGAAAGAAGGAAGCTGAAGGTCGAGAAATTTTGTTGATTGGGTTAATCTTTGAAAGGCTCGAACCTGTGATGAATTAGAAGAAGTAAAGAACTCAACCTGAAGAACAGTTTTTTTGTGAAGATCTGTTTGACCTCAAACCAGTGAAGTAAGATTTCATCAGTCATCAGTTGAAGGGAGCAGTAGACAACACCAGCGTTGAAGTATTTGTGAGTTTGTTCCTTGGAAGTAAGATACCGCGACAATCACTCCTAAAGCAATTATTGTTGACAATACGAACATAGGCTTGAAAACAGAGAATTGCTTTTGTGCATACATTGAGGCTTAGCGTAGATATCTTGTTGGAAAGCTTCAACAAATCTTGGAAACATTATTGGAGATCATGATGCCTATTTGATATCATCATGAGGTAACTTTGCAGACTCTGTTTGAGCAATATGAAAAGTTGTGAAGACTCCTTCATATGAAGACAGGTTGTCATTGATGTAACAATGAAGCTGTAGATAGACAGAATTCAGTAAAGAAGATTTTGGGAGCGTAGAATTACTACCAAACATATCTAGACAATATATAGCAGAGGGTCGGAGCCCTTGGCGTTGGTACCTCAAAATTGGAAGGATTGGTGTCCTTGGAGTTGGTGCTCCTAAATCCAAGGTTGGTGCCTTGACAAGAGAGGGTCGAAGCCCTTGGGGTTGGTGCCTTGACAAGACAGGGTCGGAGCCCTAGAGATTGGAGCCTCACAAAAGACCAAATTGGTGCTTGGCAACAGGTTGGAGCCTGGGGAATTGAAGATCGATGTCTTCATCAAGGGTTGGAGCCCTATATATTGTACTTGATTCATTATAAAGATTATACTAATAAAAGCATTTATTCCTATTGCTTATTCTGTGTTCTAAATATAATTGATTTAACTGATATAAGTAACAATTGAAAAGGAATACTGATTCACCCCCCCTCAATATTTCCAACACGGCATTGGGACTTAGGAGGAAAAAGCGAAATTGCAGCTCTAGTGGAATGTGGGGCCCACAAGAGAGAGAAATTTGGCCCAAAAAGGGAACTCGCACTCTTGGAGGAGAGAGATGAGAGAGAAAAGAGGAGGGGGTGCGAATTGGGAGAGAGAAAGAGTAGGGACCACCAAGGGAGAAAAGGAAGCCAATAATTATAAATAAGGAGAAGAGGCCTTCATTTGCATCTTTTGACAATTTAACTTCTAAACACAAGTTTTCTTGAGTTGTTTAGCCAAGTCAATCGATGTTGTTTAGCACAAGGGATTCCCAAGCGAGAATTCCACCTCTACCTTCGGTGAACTCCGAGTGTCACCCTAGGAGAGTAGAGAGAAGTCTATCTCAGGACTTCTAAAGGAGCTACATTGCAAATCATTTCCAGCTGGTGCGTATTTTCCTTGGGCGCAAAAGTTGTTCGAGGCACCCCAATTGAGATCAGCTATAGATTGCTAGATTTCCAGAGGATTTGTAGGAGTTTTTCCCACACATTGTCGGAGATTTTATAGCGAATTTGTTGGGCTGTGAGGTAGGGATTTTGAGGAGCCATTTCTCTCACTTTGAACATTGCATAGGGGTTTCTAGCTTAGCTTGTGCAAGGGAAGAAGGGAGAAGAATTTGTGGAGAGATAAGAGCTGGAGATAGGAGGTATTTCTTAGTGGAGAATTAGCTAGAGCTAGGAGAAATTTCATGTGGTAGATTTGCGGCATAATTCAATAATATCACAACTGTGGGGTGTTTACTGGCCAGATTGGGCAATTTGCGCTTGTTGGGGATCACTGGGGGTCGATGGATTCATCCCAAACCCTTTTTTTATTTTTGTGGGTTTGGTGAGAGGAGGCTAGGATTAATTTTGTAGAATTTTCTGAGCACTTCTGACGGTAGAATTTCTAGTTCCATCCAGCAGCCAAAAACATGAATTTGTTGGAGGAGGGCACAGTTCACCCTGGGACCATTTCCACCACTTGAGTTCGTGAGATATTCCTGGGTCTTGTCGGCTATCTAGTGAGGAGCCCACCATTAGAGTTTAACTTTATTATGGGTACTCTTCAGAGCAGTCCTCCAGTTTCCTTCCAGCAGTAGTGAGCAGTTCTTCTTGGGGCATGCGCAGTACTTCCTAGGGTATCTTTCCAGCATTTGAGCATTGTAGCCACTCCTAGGTTCTTGTCAGAGCTTGCAGTAGCAAGCCCAGGTTCCTATGATCTCATTTATTGTGCTCATATTGATCAAAATTAATACAATGACTCAGATTTTTTTGCTCATATTTCCATGTTCAAATGTGTATGGTTCTGCATTTCTGAATTTTTTAGTTGTAGCTAGTTCATTGCTTCTATAATCTATGGTATTTTTCCATTTGGAACATTACAGAAAAGATATCCAAAGATCAAAATGCATCAATATTCGTCCAATTCGTCCATAAATAGCTATAGCAAAATTCTCAAGAAGAGAGATACCAATCCAAGTGATGATGAGGAATGAATCAATCCTCTCATCTTTATATATGATTCTCTAAGGGTTCAATTTTCCTAATTAGGCCTAATGATGTCCCTAATAATAAAGTAATGTGCAAAATAACATTCCTTGGTGACAAGCCCACCAAGATAGCTCCATAACATGAAAAATAGGCCTCTCGAGAGGGCCAAAATGATAGATAAATAGGAGGGCCATTGGAAGGCCTAGTGGAGTCCAATGTGTGTCAAAATGAGTGAAAGGGTTCCACATATAGTCATAAAGGGGGTGACCCCTTGATCTCCAAGCAAATGACCCATGGTGCTCCCAAGTGGCTAAGAGGGCACAAAAACATCCTCATGGGGCTCCAAGTAGATTGATCAAGCCTGTATCCCACCTGTAAGGGTTGGAACAATGATTCAAGCCCTTCTCGTTTCTCACATGATGAGACACAACCTCATCTGGGCCCTGGATCAACTGCCAAGTGTGTGGTGCAAGTGTGCATCCAGTTAAGCAAAGTAGTCCACGTGCATCATCATCATCAAATATGTGGAACATGAGCGAGCAATGGATGGTACTGAAGGATCCCATGGCATGGCTATCTACTCTTTTCTATAGTGGAGGCCCATGGCTCTCAACGGAGTGGGAAATCAGGGGAAGGATCCAAGCCACATGCCATAGTACAAGGGTAGCTAAAATAAGGGAAACCCACACTTGGGTGCATGAATGTGGGAGGGAGCAATCGTGGTACATGAGTTACCTTGGCCTTTATTTTTCCACCCTTCTTCACATGCCTTTTGCTTTTTATTAATTTTTAAAACTGCTCGAGACTCCAAGGGATGAGAGCATGATGCGAATGATATAGCAGTGAATACCCCCTTAAGGTTGGGCAGTTCATCGCTCACCAGGGGTTGGGACAATCATGGGTTCCTTAATGATGTTGGGGGGCAATATGAGGGGCTCTAAAACCAGGATGATGGCCATGATGAAAGGGGTAGAGCTCACGATGACTTTTGCCCATGTGCTAAATTTGTGTGTCTCGGCCATCTTTTGCATTTTATGGTACATTTCCTATTGCGAGTGCCACATTATGCTTTTTAATTTTTTTTAGCTACATCAACCTCTAAGGTATCGTTCCAGGCTCGACCCAAAGTGTGGACAAGGGGAGGGGGGAGGCTAACTCCTTGTGGACCCAATGGAAAAATGTAGACCTGGATGAAATATGTGAAAAGGGGTTATAACGAGCGGAGGGGGGTGATGTATGTGGAGTCAGGAAGCGGGACCACACAACCAAAATCGGGATTTCCCATGTAGTGGTAATCCTAAAGCTAACAACCAATAAAAGAGATCCCAAAGGACTAAGATACAAGGTTAACCACCAATTTGGACAAGGGGACAAGAGTAAAAACCAAGCCCATTCTTGATGTCGAAAAAATACCCAACTACATAATGAAAAGCCATACCTTTGAGGTTGGAAGGCCCACTTTCAAACATATGATCATAATAGATAGGCGAGGGCACATAATGGCTGACTCAGGTGACGGAGATGGTGGCACATTGAGCTATATAGTGGTTGAAAAGGGTTGTTGGCTATCAACTGAAGACCATCTAGGAGAAAAACTTCTCCCATGGGTGTCACCCATAGGTGGCGGGTAACAATTCTCCTAAGGTAGAATGTTTGTCCCCTAATGCTATCATATCAACAATCTGGACCATTCTCTTGGTCACCCTGATCCAAAAAGAATGTTTGTTCTCGATGCTACTATCTCATCACTCCCTCTTGTTGAGAGAGACATCTTAAATCATTTCAATCTTGTCCTTGAAGTATACAGACTTCATCTTGGGATCAATCTGCTTGACTATAGAACTGGATCCATACTACTCTCTTTTGTACCATGTCTTGGTATTACATCTCAAGGTGCTTCGACCTATGGTCGTCACTTGCACCTGATCAAGGCATTCCTACAAGTAGCCTCTATAGCCATACTGCTTTCAACTCGCCAATCCAGTTGCAATATAATTGGACACTGCAATATAGAGTGCGACAAATGTATGCTTCATGCTTAGTCATAACGAAGCCTAGATTGAAACTATATCCTCATGACCTCTTTCTGTCTTCAACACTTTCTATCTAATCTAAATCTGCAGTTGTACTTCACTATTTGAGACAAATATCAAAACATAATTGACTTTGCCATGACCAACTGTACCATGCTGGTACACCAACCCTTTTACTGGGTCTATCACCACAGTTGCTTCCCTGTCATCTTGACTAGGTGCTCCCTCTCACACTGAGACATATCCTGCTATGGTAATTTTGGTTTCTCTCTCTGTCACTGCAGCCTTTTAGCATATCAACTATCTAGCCTGACAATGTCAATGACAATCCATAATTTCGAACTCATAGATCTACTCTCTTTGAAGCTAGTACAAGGCTCTTTGACTTCTAGAGGTAATTCTTTCTGCCACAACTGCTCCCTCTGACACAAGTCCTTCATCTTTCATCATAGACAAATCGCATGAGATGAACCAAGCCTAGCACGCCTACTTGTAATAGCCTTCTTGTGAACTTGTGCCCTCGATCTTTAGCTTTGCTGGGAGATAGAAATCAATTTAGTTCGTTGCATAGGTTTAGATATGATCTTCAACTTCCTTGCTTCACCAAAGCTCTAATACCATGTTGATTTTTCAGTACAATTGATACAAGTACTTTATTTTTTAACTATGGTAATTACTTGTGAATATATATTATAGTTTTTTTATCTTCATCAACCAATAACCATGTAAGAAAAGTAGAGATCACAAATATTGAAAACTTAAGATATGTGAGATCATGTGTGTAAGAGTGAGAGATATGTGTGTGATAAGTGAATGGATAAAATGAAAAAGTTCAAGTGTATTTTATACTCAAGAGACATGTCTCTTAAATTAAATCACATCTCTTTGTAAATTATATTCTAGTAAGTCTACAAATTTACATTTTTACTCATATTTTTTAAAGTGTTGAAGATCACCTAAATAATGGTGGGCAGTAACTCTTGGTAAATATATTTATTTACATCTTGCTCCTTATCCCATCTTTTACGTAAATACTTGCTTAAATTGTGGTGGGTAGTAACCTCTGGTAAATATGTAATTTACGTGAGTATGGGCTATGGTTTTGTTGATTTCCTTTCTTTTCTTTCTTCTGATTTAAAGTTTAATTTTCTTTCGTGTTTTTACATAGTATTATAAATACATGAAGGATTATGAAGACTGACCATAACTACTTTCTTCAATACTTTATTATTGAAAAAAAAAAATATGTCTGATGTATGGAATAAATTGATGATCTAGGGTTTTCTATTGCACTATTGTTATTGAAGATAAATTGTATGGAAGCTAGGTCTCATTATTGCATGCATTACTCATTGTATGATATGTGAATGGCAATCCCCTTGGTGAATCTTACATTAGCTCTCCCAAGTGAATTTTGATCCCTCACAAAGGTAATAGTTAGGGTTTTGTTGCTAGGGCATCAAGACATCCTTACTACTTTGCAAGTTTTATCCAATTTTAAGAATCCATAGATTCCATCAACCCTAGGAATAAGCACTAGCCATGTCTTATTGGTGATCAAGTCAATTTTTATTCATAAATTCTACTTCTCTCTCTCTCTTACCTAATTCGACCCTCTTAAGGCCAAGCGACCTAAAAAGGTATTAGTGTTAATCTAGCAGCTCAGCAATAAATTGGACAAAAATCCTCATTTAGGGAGACCCAAAATTGCCCCTGGAAGCACTCAATTTGGTTAAGGAAAAATATATTTTTTATGAGAAAACCCATAGTGGAAAAAATGTCCAAGTCAGCCTAGAAGCAAAATTGGCACCCCTCCAACACATATAAATACAAGTTAAGGCACACCTCATTTGGCATCACATCAACACATCATTCTTCTCTCTCCTCTTCTCATTGGTTCGTATAGCTCTGAAGAATCGTAGGTTGAGTTCACACATGCAAGGGTCTTGGAGGCACCTCTGAAATTTTTGCATTGACTTTTTGATTAGGAGACTTTGACCAGCATTGACCTTAATGTATTGGGCTAATTTTGACTTCGACCTTTTGGGAGAATCTCTGTCCTTCTAGGCCACATTGTTTGGCACAAAAACCAAGGAAATTTGGGCACTTCGACCTACGTTGACCACAGGCTTGATTGCAGACTTGACCGCAGGGTATCTCTCTCCGTTGACCAAGTTTGACCGCTTGGATTGGGACTATTTTGACCTCTATTTGACCAACATTGTGTTGAAGAAAAGTGTAACTAGGTTCGGTATTTGTCAATATAATTTTGATCTTTGTACTTGTCAATAAAAAAAAATATTATTTTTATAAATTATATGAATGAGTTTCTTGCTCGTTCCATAGATCTACGAAAGTCAGAGAGTCAAAATTATGTTGAAGAGCTCTTCTTGAGCATTTATGTAATGTACATGGGTCAACCTAGTGTCAAGTAGCCCTCCAAGATAAGCACCATCCTTCAAAGAAGAACACTGCAAGCAAAGCAATGAAGAGAACATCATGTCGGCCTCAAAATATGTATATTAATGTAATGTCAGCTCATATAAAAGACACAACGATTCACCTAGGCACATCGGCTAATTATGGAGGACAAACTACTATAAATACCCAGCTAGGGTATCCACAAAACTACACAACAGAATTTCAGACATCTCTGAAATTTCATATGAGGTGCAGGAACTCGGATTCCTCTTAATTTCGTATGGGTGCAGGACTATAATTTTGTATGGGTGCAGGACTATAATTTCGAATGGGTGCAGGACTGAATTTCGGATGGGTACAGTAGTGCTAGAAGAACAGAATTTCGGACAAGGTACAGTGGTGTAGGAAGAACAGAATTTCGAACAAGGTATAGTGGAGCAGCAAACTCGGATCACTGTGATTTTTGTATAGGCATTACAGTGTTACACTTTCTTAGCATAACTATGATCTCGGTGCAAGGAGAATACAATTACAGTCTCAGTGGAGCATGCTACTAAATGTTATCACAAGTCTCGGTGGAGTGCAACAGTAGAAAGAACTCGTTGACATGGTGAAGCAAGCAATGGTGCAACAAGTAAGGACCTTTGTGGTACTACGATAATGATCTCAATGAAGGTGCAAAGATGATCTTAGTAAAGGCACAGTGGTGATCTCAAGTAGTAGTCAGGGTGCAGCAATGATGATCTCTGTGAAGTAATAATGATGATCTCAAGAGTTAGAAGAGGATTGGTGTCTTGGTCTTGGAGTGGATTGATAGGTCAAGGGTCAAGGTCTTGGTGTTCGTCAACTGGAATCTCTATAAGAAGAATTATGTGCAAGTTTTCCTCTCCAAGGATAGGTTTTGGCCCTGACAGATTGCCAACATCTTGTGTTCTTGTCTCTTCGTTTTTGGTAGCAGTTTGATGAAGTAAACACACACACTAATAATAAGAAGCAGATCAAGCTAAGATAAATTGTAAAAGCACTTCACAAATTGTTATCAAGTCTAGAAGAATATTACTAATGCTAACTTCCCTAGATTCTTCAACACAATGAAGGCCGAGTTTATGGACTATTGATCGATTTCTTGAGGATTATTTTGACTATTGACCTTGACTAGTTAGGACACACTTTGACTATTGTTGACTTGGACAGAATTGCAAACTTTAACAATTGACTAGAATTGACTTTTTAAGGCTCATCATTGGTTGGATATTAGTTTTTCTATTTGGATAGTCAAAGGTTGACTTTAACTCATTGTTGAATTGGAATATTGTACTCTCTAATGAACATTTTATGACAATCTAATAAGAAGAAGAATTCGAAAGAATTTTCGCCCTTGTGGGGTTTTCCCTAGTCTTTGACCAATTCTTATGTCTCTTTTCATTGCTTCTAATTGTTTCGAATTGCTCATTGGCATTTATTGTTCTATCTACAATTGCTATTGTTTATTGGAAGATTGAATTGATTTCTAATTGAAGTTAAGAATTGGGCTAAAATAATTATAACAACATAGAACAGTGGAAAGGTAACATGGTTTCAAAGCTAAGTTGAAGAGCAAAGCCCAAAGAGACAAGAGACAAGAGAAATCATATTTGAACGAAGCAACACAAGATGTCTACCTCTTTCTTCAAGGACAATGAGAAGTTGGGTGATTCATCAAACTTTTTTGCATGGAAAATCAAGTTATAAGTTATATTGGATGATAATGATGTTTTGGAAAATGTGCAAGGGAAGATTCCTGAGCCTCTAGAGAATGCTCCTACTACCACCAAGTCCAAGTATAAGAAAGGTGAGATCAAGGCTAAGAAAAATATTATTGATGGCTTGCAAGATCATTTACTTGTTTATTTTGGTAATTGAAGAAGTCCAAGAACATCTATGATAAGCTTGTAGGGATGTATCAAGTTAACAACTTGAACCACATCCTCTCCTTGAAGAACAAGCTCAAAGAAATGAAGATGAACAAGGGGGAATCTGTGCAATCCTACATCATGAGGGTATCTCAACTAAGAGATCAATTGCAAATTGTCAATGAGCCCGTATCTAATAGAGTGTTGGTAATGATTACTCTTCAAGGTCTCCCTCTTATATGAGAAACCTTCATTACTACCATAAGTAACAACAATAAACTCCCAACGTTCGATGAGCTCATTGGACAATGTACTCAAGAGGAAGCCAAGATGATTGCATGTGGAAGAATTCAAAAGTATGAAGAAGGAGATTCATCTGCCTTTGTTGCTCAAGACAAAAAGAGGAAAGGTAGAGAAGGTCCATCTAATTCAAGGAAGTTTACTCCAGCACCCAGGGACTCCCATAGAAGCAAAACAATAAGAGACAAGGATATGTAAAAGATTGAGTGTTATAATTGTCACTCATTTGGCCACTAGACTCAACATTGCCGAGAAAGGAGGGATGCTCCAAGGTCAAGAAACAACAACAATCGTGGCTTCAACAATAGTAGGTTCAATAATAGAAGAAGAGATGATCAAAGAGGAAGAGATGATAGAAGAAGAAGATATGCTTTAGATGATTGTGAATAATCCCACCGTCCTCAAAAGAAGTCAAGGAACTCCAAGCATGAAAGTAATGCAACTACTAGTCAATCTGAATATATTCTTATTTCTACCCTTTCCAATTTTGCCCCTCCGAATTCGTATGATAGTTAGCTCAAGACAAAAAGAGGAAAGGTAGAGAAGGTCCATCTAATTCAAGGAAGTTTACTCTAGCACCCAGGTACTCCCATAGAAGCAAAACAAGAAGAGACAAGGATATGTCAAAGATTGAGTGTTATAATTGTCACACATTTGGCCACTATGCTCAAGATTGCCGAGAAAGGAGGGATGCTCCAAGGTCAAGAAACAACAACAATCGTGGCTTTAACAATAGCAGGTTCAATAATAGAAGAAGAGATGATCAAAGAGGAAGAGATGATAGAAGAAGAAGAGATGCTTCAGATGATTATGAATAAGGCCATCGTCCTCAAAAGAAGTCAAGGAACTCCAGGTATGAAGTAATGCAACTACTAGTCAATCTAAATATATTCTTATTTCTGCCCTTTCCAATTTTGCCCCTCCGAATTCGTATGATAGCTGGCTGGTAGATAGTGGGGCTTCTAGACACTTCACTAGGTATAAGGAAGTCCTCTCAAATCTAGTTGAGAGGGAGACAAGTTTGAAGATCATCCTTGGACACAATACTTCATATCTTTGAAGGGCTATGGATATGTCAAATTTGATTTGAACTTTGGGAATTTGTTCTTCTTCATGAAGTAATGTATGTTCTGGAACTAAAGAAAAACTTGGTATCTATTTCTGCTTTGGAAGACAAAGGGATGAGAATAGCCTTCTTAAAAGGAAAAGTCCTCTCCTGGCTGACGGAATCTCGAATGAGGGATGCTTTCACTTTGAGATATAGAGTTGAAGGACTCTATAGAGTCACTGAAAGACCTCTACTAGCAATGGTCCATGACACCAATCATCAAAGCGAGCTATGGCCCCGAAGACTGGCACATCTACATTATGAAGCTCTTCATAAATTGAAGAAATTAGTCTCTAGGATTCCTAATGTTCAAGCAAGACACGATGGATTATGTCCAGGGTATTCCAGTGGGAAAAAGACAAGGGGACCATTCCCCTCTAGCAAGAACAAGACTAATGACATTCTATAACTCATTCATTATGAGCTATGTGAACCTAGGCCTGTGCATTCTTGTGGTGGTCATCTCTATTACATGACTTTTATTGATGATTTCTCTAGGAATACATGGATAACTACTTGAAGCATAAGGACGAGACCTTCGATATGTTCAAGGATTTCAAGGCATTGATCGAAAATCAAACAAGAAAGAAAATCAAGGTCTTCAAGTCTGACAATGGTGGAGAATATCGAATGAGTTCATAGACTTCTGCGAGAAGGAAGGTATCAAGAAGGAGACTATTGTGCCTTATAATCCCGAACAAAATGGAGAGGCTAACAGAAGGAACGGGTCCATCGTGGAAGTTTCCCTAGCTATGCTCCATGATCAAAAATTGTCGAAGTTCCTTTGGGGAGAAGTAACAAATACAATGGTATATGTTCAAAACAAGGTCCCTCAGCAAGCTTTGGACAACAAGACTCCCAAAGAAGTATTCACAAGTGTGAAGCTCAACATTGGACATGTCAAGATATTTGGTTGCCCCATATATTTCCATGTGTCGAAGGACAAAAGGAACAAGCTGGAAGCCACTAGAAGGAAAGGTAGTTTGTTGGGTACTATGAAAATTCTAAAGCATTTATATTATCTATACCTGGTCAAAGGAAGATTGAGTTCAACAGGTATGTAACTTTCGATGGAGATGTTGCCCTTTGAAAAGCAAGGGGCCTTCCTCCGCCTCCTCCTCCTGAGAAGAAGAATGATGATATGGATCTACTAGAAGGTCCTTCCGTGTCTGAATCTGAGAAGGATATTGTTGATGATCCTATGGAACCCATGGATCCTTTTAACCCTCCTCCAAGTGATCCTCCTGTCAAGAAGAGACCATTGTGGCTTCAAGGTAAATTATGGGATGTTGAGAGATACATTCCCCCCATAGTGACCTTTAGAGAAAGTAAGAACCTATTAGGGATACAATATAGCCATGAGCACTATCATTCAAGCTAAGCTACCTACCTCTGATGAAGTTGTGAAAGAAGAAGTTTGGAAGGATGCTATGGTTGAGGATTATGAATCAATTATGAAAGATGATGTATGGGATGTTGTTCCAAGACCTAAAGGGAAGTTCGTTGTAACTTCAAAGTGGCTATATAAAATCAAACATGGAGTTGATGAAAGCATTGAGAAGTATAAGGAAAGGTTCCTGGCCCCAAGGTTCTCCCAGAATGATGATATAATTGCTCCTATCGCTCACTACACCACTATTAGATCGATCATTGCCCTTGCTACTAGTCAAGGATGGACTCTTCACCAGATGGATGTAAATACAACATTCCTTCATGACATACTACAGGAAGAAGTTTATGTTGAGTAGCCACAAGGATTTGAAGTGAAGGACTGAAAGTCACATGTTTGTAGGTTGAAGAAGGCATTATATGGCTTGAAGCAAGCCCCTAGAGCATGGTGTGCCCGTATTGATAGTTACATGGTGAAACTTGGATTCACAAGAAGCAACGTCAATCGCAACCTCTACTTCAAGGTGGTCCAATGTATGCCTTCGATTTTGGTTCTATATGTTGATGATCTATTCTTTACAGGTTGTGAACCCCTGATGCTCGAATCTAAGAGGGAGTTGGCCTCTTAGTTCAAGATGAAGGATATTGGTATGATACACTATTTCCTGGGATTGGAGGTTTGACAGAGACCTTGAGAGATTTTCCTTTCTCAATGAAAATATGTTATGAAGCTATTGGAAAGATTTAGAATGACAATGAAAATCCTTGGCCACCCTGACAGAGATGAATTTCAAGAAGTTGTGGGAGATGTTGTTGGACCTGGCCTAGCTAACCCTTCTGAGTATCAACAATTGATTGGGGCATTGATGTTCCTTGTGAACACCCATCCAGACATATGCTTTGCAGTGAACACCTTGAGTCAATTTATGCTTGAACCCCTCCATGCACATTGGATTGCTACCAAACATATTCTGAGCTAAGTTGCACGAAACGGGGAAACGGGTACGAGTTTCCGAAACGGGCATGGGTACGAAACGTGACCACCCCAAATTTTGGAAACGGGGAAACGCAATATATATATATATATTAGGACATTTAAGAAATATGTGCAATCATAAAGCATATATGATACATTCTAATTTATTACATTATGATTAAATTGACAATTGTCAATGCATAAAATATAAGTCTCTAACTTTACATCACATTTACTCATGAATGATCACATAATGAAAATAGCAATATCAAAAATCAGCCACGAGAAATTTCTAATTTCTTGTCTCATGCTTGACTATGAGTCTCCTCCTACATAGTCGAACGACCTTAGTGCTCTTGATTAAATACAAGTTCCATACCCTAGGACCCTACGTGCTCTTGATTATTGGGAGTCTCCCCTGCATAGTGGGCTTGGTTCTCTTGATTAAATACAAGTTCCATAACATGAAAAAATCCAATGGAAACATTGTAATCCCCCCAATCCTGAAAAACAAATAAGTCTGTTGGATTTTGAGTGAGATCTAAAATTCTACTTTCTCCATATGAAATCCAATGAGGGCAAAACCACTCTCAAACATCTTGAGTTATTTCATGGTAATGTTACAAATTTAAGTAAAAGGATGAAAATGAAAAATAAAGGAGAATGTCACTTTTACTTTAAGAATTTAACATTACCATGAACTGCATATCAACACTAGGGCCATAGGTTTGAACATTTGGCTGCCCCACTCAAAAAATCCTCTTTTTTATAACTTGAGAGGCATCTAGAAGCATCCAGAAGATATTTTAGTTGCCCAATAAAAAATTAGAAGCGAAAACATAAAAAAGAAATACAAGAAAAAGTCAAGTTAGAAGAGGAAACTCCACCGTATGGCCTAGAAACGCGTTTCCGGCCGTACTGGCCACGTTTCCTCCTCGAGAAACGGGCCAGTACGGCTGGAAACGCGTTTCCAGGCCGTACGGTACGAGTTTCCTTGTTTCCGTTTCATTTCCGACCGGAAACGGACCCTTCTCCAACGTTTCCTGCAACTTAGATTCTGAGATATTTGCATGGGACAATTAACCCTGGTCTAAGATATTTTGTTAGATATACGACTGCGTGGATATACAGATGTTGATTGGGCTGAAAACACTATGGATAGGAAGAGCACATCAAGATGTTGTTTTAGCTCAGGATCCTCAACGATATCTTGGATGAGTAGGAAACAAAGTCTGTAGCTTTAAGCACAGCTGAGGAAGATTACATTGTTGCTAGCATGGCTAGTTGTGAGGTAGTTTGGTTGAGAAAGCTCTTTGGGGAGCTATTTGAGTAGGTCCTGGATACTACAGTGATATATTGTGACAACAAGAGTGGGATCCGATTGGAAGAGAATCCTGTATTTCATGACATGTCCAAGCACATTGAGACCAAGTACCACTTCATTTGAGACATGGTACAGAGAGGAGTTGTAAGGCTCCATCACATCGACAGACGAGCAAATAGAAAACATACTCACCAAGGCTTTATCGAAAGGGAAGTTCTTGGTCTTCGGAGAGAAGGTTGGACTAATGGATATGACCCCTCCCGGGTAAGGGTCTCGGTTGATCGATAACACTGAGCTACGCTCTTCCCCCTGTTTGAGCTCACATGGAAAGGAGTTGACCCTGAGAGCTCCTGTGGTTGAGGTATCTCTGGACAATAGGATGGTTGTGATCCTTACCCTATGAGGTAAGTGGATCTCGCATATTGTCACGATAGGGTGTCTGTGATCCTTGTCACTTATGACAAGTTGGGTATCTCCCCCTATGATGATTGAGAGAGTATACCCCAGTATGCATCCTACCCACAAGCAAGGCTTGTTGGGATTGTGTCCCCATCTGGCCAATGGGTTGTGATGATTTAAGCAAGTGTGATCCTTGCATAGCAAGTGGATCTCGCTCAAGTGTAGAGGTTGCAGGTGTTCTACTACTTGACTCTTCGGGGTCAACTTGGGAAGAACAACAAACATTGGTATGGTTGTGATATCTACCCTATATAGCAAGTTTGGTCTTGCCTATGGACTAAACAATAAGATGGATGTGATCCTTGCTGGTAGATGGATCTCACCCAATTGTCACTAGACGATAGGATGGATGTGATCTCTACCCTATATGGCAAGTTTGGTCTCGCCTGTGGACTAAACAACGAGATGGATGTGATCCTGGCTGGTAAATGGATCTTGCCTATTGTCATTGGATAAAGGGTTGTAACTTGAGCTCCCCTATGATGTCAAATTCTTCTTCTTTTAGATTCGAGAGTGTTCAAGAGATGAAGTATAGATAAGCATAAATGAGCATAGATGAAATTTGACTTTATGATGACGAGATATTTGTGACGGGACATACTTTGCAATTGGAAATTTCTCCCTAGCTGAGAGGGAGTGTTAATTTGGCAGCTCAGGGATAAATTCCCTTCATTGGACAAAATTCCTCATTCAAAGAGACCCAAAATTTCCCCTGGAAGCACTCAATTTGGTTAAGGAAAAATATATTTTTTATGAGAAAACCCACAATGGCACAAATGTCCAAGTCAGCCTAGAAGAAAAATTGGCACCCCTCCAATCCATATAAATACAAGTTAAGGCACACCTCATTTGGCATCACATCAACACATCATTCTTCTCTCTTCTCATTGGTTCGTACAACTCTGAAGAATTGCAGGTTGAGTTCACACATATAAGGGTCTTGGAGGTAGCTCTAAAATTCCTGCGTTTACTTTCTGATTGGGAGACATTGACTAGTGTTGACCTTGATGTATTGGATTGATTTTGACTTCGATCTTTTGGGAAAATCTCTATCCTACTAGGCCACATTGTTTGACACAGAAACCGAGGAAATATGAGCACTTTGAACTACATTGACCGCAACCTTGATTGCAGACTTTGACCGCAAGGTATCTCTTTCTGTTGACCAAGTTTGACTTCTTGGATTGGGATTATTTTGACCTCTTTTTGACTAGCATTGAAGGTTGATTTTGTGAACTATTGATCAAGGTCTTGGAGGATTGTTTTGACTGTTAACTTTGACTGGTTAGGGCACACTTTGACTGTTGTTGACTTGGACAGAATTGCAGACTTTGATAGTTGACCAAAATTGACATTTTAAGGCTCATCATTGGTTGGATATTGGTTTGTCTATTTCGATAGTCAAAGGTTGACTTTGACTCATTGTTGAATTAGATTATTGTACTCTATGCTGAACATTTTATGACAATCTAATAAGAAGAAGAATTTGAAAGGGTTTTCCCCCTTGTGGGGTTTTCCCTGGTCTTTGACCAATTCTTGTGTCTCTTGTCATTGCTTTTGATTGTCTTTTATTTCTCATTGTCATTTACTATTATATCTACAATTGATATTGTTCATTGAAATATTGAATTGATTGCTAATTGAAGCTAAGAATTGGGCTAAAGTAATTGTAACAACACAAAATAGTGGAAAATTAACACTTACAGTGAATTTGCTTAGGAAAGGAATTTTGGGTTTGGAAGGCTTCAACATCAAGGGTTGTAGTGGTTGCCTCAAAATAATTCCTCTTGGTGGCCAATCTTTCCAATTTTCTCCATATTTTCCCTTGCCCTAGAAGAAAACCCTAGTTTGGAAAGATTCGACTTGAGGGCTTCTTGAAGGTTTCATGTGCCTTGTTTTGGTTGGAATTAGTTGAAAACCTTTTCCTTGCACCTTGACCTCGGGAAATTCCTTTTTTCTACGCTATTACTCAAAACCTAGGTTGAATGTGCCCTAGTTTGGCCTCTCCAAGGGATGTGAATGGCCTCTTCTTCATAGCTTGAGCCTTGTTCCTAAGTTGTGTCATCCATTAGAAGCACCTTTCTATCATCTCATACCTAGAAGCTCAGAATATCTCTTAGGTGACCTATACCAAGACTCCCCCCATTGGTGAAAATCCATAAAGAGCAGACTACCTATGGTGACAATGGGCTACTACCTTATTGTTGTCACGTGATCTAGTGATTGCCTTGTAGGGTACCCCTCTACAAGGCTTGCTAGATTTTGAGGCAACACTACCTTAGATTGACAAAAACAATGACATATTTTTTCATGTGCTCTTTTAGTTTTATGATTGTGGTTGAGTAGTGCCAATTATGGTTGCTAAAGAGATCTTTTGTACTTCCTCATCCTCTTAGACTATTTTCATTTCTCTATCAATCAATTTATCCTCTTCTTTATCTAATTCATATATAGTCATTTCCATCTCTTGTTCAACTTCACAATTTTTGTATATTACATCTCTATCTCAAGTACCATTTCTCACTGCATTTGATACATTTCCCTTCTTTTCTTCTTAATGATTCCAAATTTTTTGTTTCCTATTTTCTTATTGTAGGTGTGGTGAAATATATCTCTATTTTGATTCATTATAAGTCTACAAGGATTTCTTTTTCCTAGGTCGGCTTTTGCTATAGGTTTGATGTGAATTGGTAAACTTAAATTCTGCAATTTTTCCCTGTTGTCTAACTTTGTCCCTCATTTTTATACTACACATCTAGATTTTTTTCCTTATATGAAACTTTAATCTAGACACATATGATTGGAGAAATTGTTCATTCACCAATCCTAGCTCGAGTAGCAAATTTTTCCCATTCATGTGTATACTTGCAATATCACCATTTTGTTGCAATATAGTAAGTTTCGAAAAAAAGTGTTTTTCATATATATCCTACAATCATTTAAAGATTTTATCCTTCAAATTTCAATGCATCCTGATTTTCCGAAACCGTCATCATTCAAGATTTTCACCACATTCACTACTTGTAAGCAACACCATCAAAGTGCATGAAAGCAATTTCAACCTATTGTTGTTTGAATGTTATGTATCTTGAAATATTATTTTATTTTGTTTATAAAAGTCATGCACGTGGTTCCCATCAACTTTGGATAACTCTACTTTTACCCTCAACAAATCATTGTAATATATCTAGGAATGATAATATGGAATATCTAGAAGTACCCAAGGGAGATAACAAACACAATGTAGCCATAATCATGGAATAGACTCACTTAGTAGTTCTAGCGTAATAAATAAACTATTAAGTAATTAAAGGAAAAAATATATAATAATGAGGATTAGTTCATATGAATATCATTTTTAGATATGTTGGATGTCAAAATTTGTATTGTAATAAGCATATTTTGTGAAGTGGTTTCTTCCATAAAAATATAAATAGTATTTGATAATGTTATCTTACTTTATAAATTAAATTATTTTCATATTCGTATATTCATTCTTATGTGATTACATTTTAAAATGATTTTTTCTCTATTCTTATATTTATTATTGTTTGATTCTTATTATTTTATTGAATAAAGTTCAATACAATCATTGGATATTCACCATTTTCATTAACGGCAGCATACTAATGAATGGTGGAACATTCTACAGACACTATATTTTTGTTAGGGGTGGCATAATGTTAAGTGGTGGTACATTCAAGAGTGATGTTGAATATAGTTGCACAGGTTAATGAAATAAAAAGTTTGTTGAGTTTGTGATTTTTAGTGATCATGTAGGTGTTGGTGTGACACTCTCATTAATGGGTGCTTTTAAAATTGAAATAATAAAACAACAATATAATAATAGTAGTAATAATCTAATTTTAAGACCATAGTCAAGCTAAATATCAAATTGGTATATGAGACTCTAGTGTTTGTAGAACAAGGACCCCTTTGAACAATGATTTAACTACTGAAGTCTATAAAAATGTACATATTATATCCCTTCGAATTTGAACATATGACATCTTAGAGGAAACACATATTCTTAACCCAGTTAAATTTGAATCTATGAGCTCTTAAAAAGAAACACATGTCCTTAACCATTAAAACTACAATATTATCAATATCAATAAAATATTAGATAATTTTTATATTTCATATTTGCCGTCATGTCCTAATTTTACTTGATATCCCATATAATTTCACCCTAAACTTTTATGACATTGGGCTGTTATTGTTTGAATTGTTTTATGGTGTTGTTGAATTCCTTCATGTATACTCTTTAACTCTTCTAAATTTCCTTCTAACTTTTTCAATATGGTTTTTAGATTTGAATTGCTCATTATATGCCTTGGTTTTTCAATATGGCTTTCATATTTGAATTTCTCATCGTATTCTTTCTGCAGGACAAGAATTTTTTGAAAATTTTACATACGAATGAGAGATGCAGCAGGGCAGAATTGTACGTGGAGAGGCGGTAGATGTATGTCGTCTCTACAGAAAAAGAGCATCCAAACGTGTGGCAACGTGGTGTATGGAGATTGTACAGAAGAGTGGAAATGAATCGTAAGTAATAAATGACATGGAGTTGGCTGGGTGCAATACGGGCAACTTGGGGCAGCAATTGAAACCCGACTACAGACATGGAGTTCGTTGGGTAGGGTACGAGTGATTTCAGGGGGCAATAAGCATCAGGATGTAAACCATCTGGATCCCTAAGTGCCTGTGATTGTACAGCATGTGGAGTTGTTTTGTACTGGTCCCCATGTGAGTAGCAGTGTTGCAAATATGACGGATAATTGGCGGCTGCACAAGTGCAGAGCGCCGCTCCACGGTTTGGGCTCTACACCAATGTCACAGAGTGTAAACGTGTTTATAAATTTTTAATAAACCAGCCTCGGACCACACGCATCAGATCTGTCCGAATAAACCTATCCTCTACCCGATTTCGAATCGGACGGCCCTTAACGGCTTAAGTATAAAGTATATGTTCGATAAAGTAATCAGATGCCACAAAGGAAGAGGACCTAGGTATAAGCTCTGCATAATTAGAAGAGAGTAATTTAAGGAGGTCACAATTTTGTCAGAAAATAATAAAAATTTTGGTAAGATTTTGATTAAAATTTAGTAGAAAATTTGGGAAGTCTGAGTTATAGTCTCAAAGTTTTTAGATTTTGGATGCTCAAATGTTACTGAGTCTATTTTTATAGTAAAAATTATTTGAAGTTGTTGATTAAAATTTAGGAAAAAAATTAGGAAGTCTGAATTATAACCTTAAAGTTTTAGGATTTTGGATATCCAAATGTTATTGAATCTATTTCCATAATAAAAAATTATTTGAAATTGTTAAATCTATTTTCGCTGTAAAAAATATTTAACACTCTATAATTAAATTTAAAAAACAAAAAACATTTTAGGCAAAATTGTGCACTCCGTACACAACGCCAAAATTGAAAGCACCTATCCTCTGGTACCTCATTGGGTGACTGACTTATATTTCCAATAAAATAATATGATAAATAATGAAATGGAAGTTGCTCCATCACAAAAATATTCCCAGAAGTAATGAAACTGAAAGAAAGAAAGAAAGTGCTAGGACCTGGGTAATATTTGTTGAGTCTTTCGAGCTTCAGTTTTTTTTTTTAAAAGAAGGAAAGAAAGAAAGAGCTAGGACCTGGGTAATATTTGTTGAGTCTTTCGAGCTTCAGTTTTTTTTTTAAATATCTAAACCTACGTTGGAGGCTTGGGTCCAATTACAAAAATATTCCCAGAAGTAATGAAATTTGAAAACAATAAAAAAAAGTCAAAGTGCTACGACATGGGGAATATTTGTTCAGTCTTTCGAAGTGAAAGTGCTACGACCTGGGGAATATTTGTTCAGTCTTTCGAGCTTCAGTTTTTTGTTTTTTTTATTTTTTTTTAATATCTAAACCTCTATTGGAGGATTGGGAACAGTATTGAACTTCCCTCATCACTATAAAACTGTCTCTGAATTACAAGATGCTGGAAACGACAAATGAAAACAAAGAGGCGTTTATTTGATTTAGAGTCTCATAAAAATTTTGAATTAATTCATCCATTTGGTACTTGGAAAAAAACAAACATATATATCAAGCATTTCACTTACTTCAGGGAAGATTGGCCTATTGTGATCCTCTGGAAATTTTATAAAATCTTTGCACCCAAAAAAATCAATCACCATAGATGATTAAATGCAGCTCCCTCCCTGTGATGGGCATATATTCAACAAGGCATCTGCACTGCGCATTTATAGAAACATGAAACATCTGCTAAGAGGGCTTCCATCGTATTGGATGGTCGAAGAAGTTAAATGCATGGGCGTGAGAGACTTCTAGCTCTGCAAAAGATTCAAATGAAACGAAATTTATACCTCTCCTCCTCTCTCTGTGTAAGAGATGGTCAGCCACAGAGTTTGAGAAATGGCGTGCCTGATTTATCCATAGATGCTCTGCTCTGTCCACTTGACCATAATGTAGGCGCAACGCCATCTATTCTTCCTCAAAATAATTTCCACCCTCCATCTCATCCTCATGATTCAAACCCACTCTGGTGCCCATTTTCTCAAGCTACAACAACAGAAAACACAAATATAAAATATCCCAATACAAATATGAAATCCCAACCCAGAATTATTGCAGTTTTCATGGATTTGATGTGAATTCGAAGCAAGGATAAAATACCCACCCACCTAAGTTCAATCGGAAAAAGACTCCTCCAGGACAGGCGGTTAGAGAATTGGACCCGGGGACTATTCTGTGCAGCTTCCATTTGAATGTGGCCATATGGGGAAAACTCACTGCCTGTGCTCAATCTCAACCTCAACCTCCCTGCCTGTCAAAAATGCAAAGGAAAAAGGAAAATAAAATATTAAACAGTTCCAATAAATCCATATTTCATTAAGTTACACAAACGAAGGAGTCGTCCATTGCAAAATCAGTATTAAAAATCCAGAGGAAGCTACTATTTGACATTTTCTCCTCAGAAGCTATGGCATGAACCTATGACATTTACCCAGAACATCTTCTTACCCTTAATCCCTTTTCTTTTCAGTTTCTTACTCTGTTCTGCATTTTCATTTTCAATTTCAGACTAGAAACATAATAAAATCAAGCAATATCGGACTCCAACCAAGCCAAAGCAGAGCATGGCCATGCTCAATCAACAACAAACACAACAAAAACCGGTGAGATGGGCAGAACAGAGGAGAAGAACCGCATTAAGTAAAACTAAACTAAACTCTTCCCTCTCCCTTTGTACTCAGCGCCCAACTGCCATCAGCCCGCGCCATTCAATTCCCTGCCCTCTTGATCTTTTTGCTTTTTTTTCATTTTAAACAGTCCACATTGTTCGTTTTTCCTTTTGCATTTTTTCGTCGTCCTTCTATCCGATTCTAACCAACCTACCTTCTACTCCAACATTCATATTTCAGGTCCGATATATATGATTTATAATATATCCGATAGCACACGTTCTCCAATCAAGTTAGTTAGACATGATATCTACTCCATGCCACGACGCATTTAGTATTTTGGTATGATGTTTAAGAGTATATTAATTTTAATAAAAAATTCATATTTCAGGTCCGATATATATGATTTATAATATATCCTATAGCACACGTTCTCCAATCAAGTTAGTTAGACATGATAGCTACTCCATGCCACGACGCATTTAGTATTTTGGTATGATGTTTAAGAGTATATTAATTTTAATAAAAAAATTCACTAGTTTATTAAAATTTGAAATCTGTAGGGGAAGAATTTAAATTTTTTACTATAATTAAGATTTTATAGTGGAAGAGGTTTTGTTTAATTTTATTTTATTTTATAAATTAATATTTTGTATGGCTAAAAAATACGAGATTACATAGTTTTGCTAGATTGCGTCTTGAGGATTTTAATCCTCCTCAAACCATTAACACTAGTTGGTTTGCATATTTCCATACAACCTTAGATACAAAATTCACAAGACTGGACATTGTACCATGACCACAAAATTCACAACACTGGTGCATAGACTACTAAAAACTAAGTACATCATAAAGTCAAAAGCCCTTCTAACTGGGTAGAACCAAAACACAAAGAACATATAACTACAAATCCAACCAAAAGGAACTTTAAACATTTTCTAAAGAATAAATCGTTGCTAGTACCCTCACGCTCCGTCCTAGAGGATCTCAGGGATCTCCACTATCAAATTCACATGCAATGTGCCCCTCCACATGAGCAAGGCGAGAATCAATCATGTCCAAGCAGAAGAGTTGATTCTTGAGCATTCTTTTTATGTCCTCCAAGGTGGCAAAGATGTTATATTGCTCCACTTGCTTGTCTTTTAGGACCATACCCAACAATGTCTTTATTTGCCAGTGTAGGGCCACAAAGTTTAGATATTGCTTCTTTCTGCCCTTAGTGTGCCTAGGATCAAGAACCTAGGTCAACATATCTTCTAAGATTTTTGAATCTGAGTGGGATTGTCTCTCCAATACAACTTGAGTCTCCAACTTGCAAATTCCTTTCCTTTTTTATGGCAAAATTGCATTGAAATAAGTGGTAGTCGAGTCATGAGCGAAAGGCCTCACTCCTCTTTGACCTTGCGAATCAATGCTCCCTCCCCCTACTTACAACACATTCGCTGACACAACAGTTAAACAAATATCAAGAGGGTTTACCCAAAGCAACTACTATGTATACCTGCAAGAAAACAACATAAAAATCCAAACACACCCACCACAGAACCGGAGCTCCAACCCATATATCATCCCCAAAGCTCGTGACAACCTCAAACTCAAGAGAAGTGCTAGAGTGTTGGACAAAGGTCACGGCAGCCTCTACAGAGGACCCATTCCCTAGCACCATTAAACAAACACTCAAACTCCCAAAAAATAGAAGACCCCTCACGCATAAGACTCTCAGACACCTAATAAAACCAAACCATGGGAGCCCTTCAACCCAAATTGTATAGTTCACACGATGACGCACATTATTATTTACATAAATTATATCCCACAACCCATACATTACCAATTGACATAGACCTAGGAACAAAGGATGTGAAATGGCTACCAAGCCTCCCCAACCCCTACTAGAAGACTGAAACAAAGCCCTGTAGCCCTAAGAAATTAGGCTTATCTCCTCAAACCCTACAACAGAACCAAAATTAAAACCAATTGCCAGACAAAGAGAGTAAACAACTTGAGTTCCAGCATAAGGAGTTTGGAGTGATGAAAATTATGACTTTTTATATTTCCAAATTTTAATAATTAAAAATGAGTTATAATACAATTTCAAAATACATAGCTTTTAGTTATTAATATTTCTTTAACTCCAATTATATTCATCAAATTCTAGCCACTCATTATTGTGGACAGGTCATAATTCTTAAGTTGTTAATCACAACACTATTTTTCCTTCAACTTGTAGGTAAGTAACACAAATAATTCTTGCTATCTAAATGTTTTCAACAATTGTTATACATTTTATCAAATTATCAACTTCATCTCCTATATTCAAGGCATAGCAATAAGGAGAAAAAAACATTAGTTCAAATTGTTCATCCCAAACCAACTTCCCTTGAGTTTCCTTCTAATGCCCTACCAAATGTTAGTTAATATTTAAATGGTTGCTAAAGAGTTAACTATCTCCAACCTTTGGATCTTGAGTTTACTTTAGGTTATGCTTTCCTCAAATTTCTTCATCTCTTCATATCTTCCCTTAGTTTATTGACACTTAGTTTGTTTTAAAGGTGAGGGTTGAATATGAGAGCGAGGATGGGGCTGTAAATATGCATTGGGTCCTAATGCACATTTGGAGCACAATGAATACATATCATCGCCCCCAACCCCCACTCTCACCCTAATGCACATTTTTAGCCCCCACCCGTGACACTCATGCTACATATGTGCTACATGGTACATATATGCTACATATGTGCCTTGTTGTTGTATTTTTGCACTCCTATTGTATTTTTTCCCATCCCCAAAATTTTTCTTGACTCAATCATTTTTCAAGTGAAATGTGCATAAATACTCTACCACTCTACACTCCACACATAGGTAAAGTATGTCCTTGTGGGATTCTTGGTGCAATAAATAAGAACCTAAAGGATCTGCAGCATGATTGTCATCAATGAATGCTTCCTTTCTCTGAAGGATACCTTCCCACTTTTGCAGCACATGTGGGCTTCATGAAGAAAAAATTGAAAGCAAAAGCATACTTTGGAGACAAAAAAGTACTTACTCCAAGAGATGAGGAACAATCGATGTGGAAGATGGGCTCTGCAACAATTCATAGCAACCAATCAAGCGACACATTCTCTATGTTTGTGGACCGAAAATGTTGCCACTCAACTAAGCATTCATATATTTTTGTTAGCTATTTGATTTGGGATATCCATAAACTTTGTTTACAAAAACATATATATAGGATTTAGTTTGATGATGAGCTTGCTAGTTTAAATATTATAACGAGTTGTATGGGTATGCACAATAGTCCTTTTAGATACTTGAAAATTTTGTTATTTTATTCTGCTCTATAATTAGTAAATATCAAATCCTAAAACTAACTCTATGATATGGTCAAACATGGTAAGGATGAGTCTAGCTACCGTGGAAAAGGATCAAGAATGGTGTTGTCAAGCAAAGGTTATTTTTGCTTTATCATCAAACAACTAAACTTTAAATTTGAGGCAATGAGGCCAGAATTTGACAATGTAGTGTTGCATGTTAATAAAAAAGTCTTTAATTTACCAAAGCAAATAAAGACAAAATATCAAGGAATTGTCCAACTTATCAAGAGTTCCCCCAACATAGTCGCAAAATTTCTTTCATGCCTCAACATTCCCCTACCACATTGGTGGATCATGCTAACATCCAAACACCTTAAGATTGTAGAAAACAAACTTTGAAGGTTCAAACTTTTAAGGGTACTAAAACTCATGTGAGAGCACCCCTTAGGTTGCCTAAAGGTTAGATGAATCTTACAGACACATTGATAAAACAATATCTAGGATCAAGTGAATAAATCTCCAAGGAGCAGGGACAAGCAAATTCATTCAAAAATTCAAATGTCAACCGAAAGAATAATGTTTCAATATATACTCATGTATGTATAGTGGCCAATTAACTTAATTGGCAGGTGCTTGTGGTAAGTGTACAAACGTTTGAGGATCAAATATCATAAATATCATAGATCCGTTGGGGTTACTAATTTATGTGGCTAGTTGTCGATTTGTCTTCCATCTAGAAATTCTAAAAAAAAGGAAACGAAAGCTATACTAGATGTGACCTAGTACCAACACCTCATTCTTCCCTTAAATGTGTGAATAAAGTGAGATGATCTCCTCACCCAAAAATAAAAATAGAAACTAGCAACCAAAAACCATAATTTTTTTATTTTCCCTAAAGATTTACTAGTATAAATAAACAAAATGTTTTAGAATAAGTGAAGTATTTATGTACAAACATCTAGGCCCCCCTAACTCATTTTTCTGGTAACAATACTCTTCTATAAGCTACAATATTGAATCCTCGTGAAGTAAGGAACTATGCCATTATATAAGAACAATTAAAAAAACATTCTTAAATAGGGAAAAGAGAAGTCGTGCACTCATTTCTTTTGAATAAAGGCCAGTGCACGACATCTAGACCATAAATATTAGCTGAGAAATCTATTTTAAAAGACAATTGCAAAATAAGACATCGAACAGAACAAGGATAAACTTGAAAAAAGCATATTTGCAGAAGCCCAAATGCAAAGGACGTACTTGCTATTGAATGTATTTTGATACATTTTTCCAGATGAAGAAGACCATCTTCAGCAGAAAAGTGATCCATAAAAACTTCAGGAACATACTGTCTAGGAGCTGTGGCTGGAGCTGCAGCAGTTTCATGACTGACTGTCTTTAATTCAGTAGTTGTGATGAAATACTTTGATGAAAGAATCCGCTTCAGTCTCTGCCTCAAATTCTCATAGAAACTATGTTAAGGATCACCTACTTGTTACAGCAACAGTGTTGAAAATAACTAACAGAAAAATAGCAGCATTGCAATCTGATGAAAAAATAATTAAAGTTATTCAAAATCCTTGTCAATATGTATTTGAGTTATTACGTCACCCATATGTTCATATTCTCTTCACAAACAAAAAGAAACATTCTGATACAGATTGGTGATAATCCTTGTTAAACAATGTTTTATTCTGCTGTTTAAATAAATAAAATGTGCCATGAACAGAAAGATGAGACATCGATTGTGTATAGGTTGTTTATATTTGATAGAATGCGCAACTAAAACGGGAATGCAGAAGGTTAATTGTTAATCTACACCAATCTTAGAAGGATGCAAGAAAGCGTAGAGCTTAGATGAATAGGTCGGTCTAAGTTACCTATTTATCCGGGTTACGGACTTGTTATAGGAACAGTGTTGAAATTAACCAACCAAAAAAAAGCAGCATTGCAATTTAATGAAAAAAAAATAAAGCTGTTGAAAATCTTTGTCAACTATGTATTTGAGTTATTGGCTAAGTCACCCCTATGTTCACATTTTGTTCATAACCAGAAAGAAACATTCCAATACACCTTGACGATAATCATTGTTAAAAAATGTTTTGTTGTTGTTGTTATTTTTTCGCTCTCTAAATCAATAAAATATGTCATGCAGAAAGATAAGAAATCGATTGCGTACAGATTGTTTGCAACTAAACCGGGAATGCAAAAGGTTCAGCATTAATCTACAAAAATCTTAAAAGGATAGAAGAAAGAGTAGATTTTGGAAGAATAGGCTGGTCCGAGTTACCTATTCATCCAGGTTACAGTCTTGTTACAGCAACAGTGTTGAAAATAACTAAGAAAAAACATCATTGCAATTTAACGAAAAAAAGATTAAAGTTATTCAGAATATTTGTCAACTATGTATTCTAGTTATTGTGTAAGTCACCGGCATGTTCACATTCTCTTCATAAAGAAAATTTCCGATACAGCTGGGTGATAATCCTTGTTAAAAAATGTTTTTATCTGCTGCCTAAATCAATAAAATGTGCCATGAATAGAACGATAAGAGATCGATCGTGTATAGGTTGTTTAAATTCTACAGAAAGTGCAACTAAAACGGGGAATGCAACAGGTTTATGGTTAATCTACAAAAATCTAAAAAGGATACAAGAAAGAGTGGAGTTTGGATGAATGGGCTGGTCCGTGTTGCACAACCACTGCCTTGTATGATGCACACAAATCTGAACGGCATCCCTGTGTGAAATAGTTGCATTAGGTGGCCTTGACGTCATAAATGATCCAATCATGGATAATGCATCAAGGACTTCTTCTCGGAGATGACCTGTAGCATCCTTCGTGACATAATCAAAGGAAAGGTAATAATTGATGCGAGTGAACAAACATTGTTGAATAATTTCGCAAAATACAGAACCTTCAAGAGGTTTGCAACAACAATTAGATCGGGAGCTTCTTTGTCCATGGCAGAGCTTTCCTCATAGTCCTTTCTAGACTCTTCGGAGCATCCCGTCAGAAGCCTCATTATTTAAGCCTCCATCATCAGCGAAGCTGTGTTCTTTATCAGTTACAGAACTGTGCTCTTTATCATTTGTAGAGCCGCCGTCTTGATTTGGTCTCTTATGAACAGAATTCGTGAATTCCCTCTCCCGTTCTGCAAGCTCTTCCCTGAAAGCATTACTCAAGGTTGTTTCAACTTCTCCAATTCATCAGTGAGAACTGCAACACCATTTATAGAGCAGAGAACTTCCTCTGCTCTTTGTTGATAATCATTCGGTAGGATTTGTTCTCTTCAATTTGCAGAATCCGATTGTACTTTTTACGGAGGGCTCTTATACGGTTGTTTCACAAGCAGAGAACGAGAATTTCTCTGTGAAGGGATAAGAAATTCACGGAACCATCGGGTGTTCAGGGGACTACTTAATTAGCCATAACGAATACCTTTCCAGAAAATAAAATAACAAAAATAATAATGAGATGCATTGTTAAAGACTACTTCTAAGCTAAGAAATTTAACTTGAATGCAACAAACTCGATATAGGTCCGTCCAAAGTCAAATATCGTACTTGCTTGAATTAAAATTTAAAAGAAGAAGGTAATAATGAATTGAAATTAAAGAATTCAAAAAAATCTCCAAAATCAAAACAATGGAATTAACCTTTAGTTGGCAGACTAACGATTTGACCTTCTACATATCTCCCCATTTGCAAATTTCATCCACTGTTAATAGCCTTTGTGTAAAGCCGGTTCACATTTCTGCAATACCATGAAAATTCTGAAACCAGAGGAACATTTGCCTTCTTCTTACAAGGGAACCAGCAAAATTACACAATTCAGTCGTGTTAAGGAAAATATTATTTTCTTTCACCTCTTCTTTTCTGAAAATATCTTGAAATTTGCAGGGTATCCGTGGTCTACTTTTCTGAAATTCCACAAAGTTATTCGAAATGTGTTTGGATCAGGTTTATTCGAAATGTGTTTGGATCAGGTCTTACATCTGGCAAATTAGCTCAAACCTAAGAAATCCCTTGCCATTTCCGTCTAATATTCGTGTACATTTGGAGCCTTTGCAAATTAAAATACATTGTCTGCAAATCTTGCAGCAACTATTACCGGTTTCTTCGCCTTTCATAAATATAGTAAAATATTGTGCAAATTTGCAGAGATGCCTGTTGTGAAATTCAAAGAAAAACAAATTTACGGAATTGAACAGGGAGCCCGGAAGTGAGCGTTTTGCCTGCTAAGCGTAAGATCTTCTTTAATTTGTTTCTGTTATAGCAATTTTCAATGCAAAATGCAATGGCACCGACTATTTTAATTATAAACAGGCAACAAAAAAGCACAGGAAAAATTAAGCGGTCGGTCTTATTCCAGACCAACAGAGTGGAGATCTTGTGTGTGGCTAATCTTCGTTGTGAATTTCTAGGTATTTGATATATTAAAGGAATTTCTAGGTATTTGATATATTAAAGAAATTTCGAAGTTTAAAATAAGTTTTTAAGGAATGTTATAAAATAATATTGCATATAATAAAATAAAATTAGATTAAATTATGTTATTTATAAAAAAAAAAAAAAAAAAAAAAAATTCAATTTATCTCTTTATGATTTTATTCAAATTTCTTGTGACTCGTATCTAGAATTCAATTTTTTTACATACCTTGTTAAATGAAAAATTAAAAATACATGAAAAAAAATATGATCAAATACATGAAAAAATGAAATCATGTTTCTTCATGTATTTCTCATTTTTCATGTAAGAGGGTCCATCAAAAGTATGCAACATGGGTACTCCTTGGGTGAGGAATTGAATTTCGCATTTCATCAAAACTATGCAACATGGGTACTCTTTGGGTGAGGAATTGAATTTCGCATACAATGAGTGTTCTCGCTCGAAATGTGAGTAAAATGGTAGCGAAATAATTTGAAAATACGAGTTGAAAATATAATTTTTATTTTCTTTAATTGTTTTTTAATATTTTTACTTTTTTTACTTCAAAAATGGTAAATCATCTGTGATGATTCACATTATAAATTTGATTTTGGTTCTTATAAATTTGAGAATTTGATTTTGGTTCTTATAAATTTGATTTTGGTTGTACAAACCTCAAAATTTCTCTCATGCCAATTAGTTGTCATTTTTATTCATCATTTTCATGAAATAAAAAATGTCATTCTACTTCCATGGTTTATGGATCCAAATGAGCCCAAATTCACTTTCCACATGAAGTAATGGTGTGCAACAAGCAACATATATATGTTGGAGATAGTGTGGGCTAATCATTGCATTGAACAACTTTATCTTATTGTGGGGTATGGTTAATTTTGAATTTGCATTGTATTTTTTTAAGTTATTTAGCTTGATTTATAATTAAGGTGATTATAAAAATTTTAGAATCTTATTGGTCCATGTTACGCTGATCATTATTAGTTTAGTATTGACCATGATAATTTTTATTGTTTAACTTTATAAATTATTTAAGTATTTTTTTATTTTAAATAAAAATAGTAATTTGTTAGCATTTGATTGGTTTAAAAGTTTGTGTTTTTATTTCAGGTTTCTTGATATGTGTCCCATGTCACCCATGAAATTTGGTCACCTTGAGAACTAACCCAATTTCATGGGGATCATGTTTGACATTCTTTAATAAGAATAAAACTAAAATTAAAATTGTATTTAAGTAAATTATAATCATATTACCTAAAACTTAATAGAAATTATTAATAATATAACAAAAAAATCAATAATTTTAAGTAAACTATAAACTAAAAAGTAATAATATAAAATCATATTAACTAAAGATCAAAATAAAATTATGAAGTTAAACTAAACTAAAATGTTATAAAAATTGAACAAAACTAAATAACTAAAAATAATAGCTAAACCACATTTTAAAATAAACTAAAACAACTAAAAAACTAAATTATATTCATATTAACTGAAATTAATAATATGATTAAAAAAAATATTAACTAAAACTAAAATAAAATTAATAATACAATTAAAAAAAAATCAATCATTTAAACTAAAATATAATAATATAAAAATATATTATTTAAGAATAAAATAAAAATTAAATTAACATAAATAACCTAAAAATTAAAATAAGAAAAATAATAATCAAAATAAAAACTAAAATAATAAGTAAATTATATTTAAAACTAAACTAAAACAATTATCACCCAGTTAAAAAAAGATGATAACAATATTTTTCATAACGGCCTTATGATACCATTCCCTTACAATGCCTCAATTTTCTAAAGTTGTTGTGGGGCCACGTCTCTTAATTAATATAAGATACCATTCCCTTACAATGCCTCAATTTTCTGAAGTTGTTGTGGGGCCACGTCTCTTAATTAATATAGGATTAGTTTTGTTTTGTTTTTTTTTTTTTAATCTTTTAAATGTAACCAAGTTAATAATAGATATTTTTTAGAAAGGAATTTTAGTTTTGTTTATTTTAATTTGGTTACTATTTTAATTTATTAAATATTTATATAAAACTTGCATTTCTACACAAGGAAAAAAAAAATAATGATAAGGAGATATTGTAGATGATGACCTCAGTATTACAACAAGAATGTTGGAACTCTTGAGGGGATCAACTTTAATTATCAACCCAAGGTTCATACAAACTTAAGAGGTATCAGTACTATATGTACAACAGGTAATATATTCTACTTAGTTTGATTTGATGCAGTGAAGAGAGGTCAAGGTGCACAAAGACCACTATGCTATAAGAAATTCTTGAAAAGTTCAATGAATGATAAAAAACCTATTCTAACTTGCAGGAAATGAAACAAATAAAATAGATCCTATTTTGTTGCAGATAATTAAATGAAAGAAATGTAACCCAAATATGATTTGCACAAATTAAATGACATAATGAAACCCTAATCTAATTTACAAAAGTAAATGGTAGAATGAAACTATAATCTAATTTGCAGAAATTAAATGACAAAATGAAACCTTAATCTAATTTACAAAAAGTAAATCTAGGCTATTGCGGGAAAGGAAATGATTGAAGTAAATCATATTCTTCTTACAAGAAGACAAAGCAAATACTCTAAGAATGTTGAAGGTAAATCAATCCTACTTTATGGTGCATAAAAAATCAAAGACATAGAAGAAGCAACATAACCTAATTGTAGGAAGGAAACTACATCTATGAAGGAAAAGTTCTTAAGGGGTATTTGAACCTCTAATCTTCATATTTAAGGTTTAAATGAAGTTGCTGAGTGATGAGGGTTGAGGGAAAAACTTTTGGTGCAATTTTGGAGGTGATCTAAAGCAATATGTGTATTGCTATAGGATGCCCCATTTTTCTACAAGAAACATCCGAAAGCAATTTTATGAAGTCTAGGAGTGGTTTGAAGGGTGGAAAAGGTGGTTGAAGGTTGTGAAAGGGTAAATGGGACCTTACCAATCTCAGGCACACTCAATTATTCAACTTGTGAATGGAATAAACAAAACTAGAAGTTTCTTGTAGCTTGGTTAGGAAAATCTCAACATATGGACATTTAGCAAAGATGAAAAGTAGTAGATGAAAAGGTGATGAGGTGAGTGATGTTAATGCATGAAAATAATACTAATTCAATATATGAAATAATACCATCCATCTGCAACCAAAGTACATATCTAATTAATAAAAACAAGATGTTTAAAAATAGTAAACCACTAATTGCATAAAGTAAATAACAGTGGATAGGACAAGTTGAATTTATAATGGAAACTACTATTGCATAAAGAAAATATTTTGTGCTTATCATGACAAGGTACATAATCAAACTTCAGTAAGGAGCTCCCTCATCAACCCTGTAAAGACAATGATTTTCTCATGAATAAGACTTGCAAAAAATCACAACTATACTAAATGCATGCAAAGTAAATATGCAAAGGAAGGGGATTGAGCACTTGGGTTGGGCCTTAACCCAAGGAGACTCAATTACCTTGAAGTAAAATCAATCTGAGAACAAGGAAATGCTTTTCTTAGCCTCCAAAAGTGTTCATACTTGAAACATAACAACTGAAATGCTAAGTAGAAGTCTCTCTCTGATATTAATTATCCTCCTTTGAATCCCTACTGAGTTGCTAAGATGTATTATTTATACAAAAAGTGGTTGAGGGGCAACCTCCTTGAAGGGAGGAATGCTTCCCTTAAAAACTTCTAGAAATGTGGATTTGATTCCCTAGTGTTCTCGAAGCCATAGGAAAGTAGTAATTGATCATGAGATAGTCAAGTTGTGATTAGCCTGTAGCAAGGAACAAACCTCCATAATCCTCTCCTACTGGTCTCCTACGTGATATGCACAATAACTTCTTAATATCTTGCACATTTAATGCATCTAACATATAAGATATAGCAAATAACTCCTAACCTTCCTAGGAACACATTATAGATTGAAAAAAATATTATCAAATGCATAAATAAAGGTTTAAAAATGCCAAAGGATGGTCGAATGGGCCTTGAATTATATCTATTTGGGAGGCACATCATACCTCCTACTGAAAATGTTGCTCATCCTTTGAGCAACCTAGTCATCTAGCTGCATCACATTCATTGGCCTGGTGATTTCCCTGACATCCCAAGTTGTCTCAGAAGGGGTGACCTCTTCTAGGTGAAATCCTACTTTCTCCTCAATCTTGGCCCATTCCTTGCTTTCCTTTTCCTAATCATTATTCTCCTATACTCCCAATAACAGAGGGGGACTAAATTTGAGTCCAATTCAATGGAATCCCAATAATTGGATTGTTCTTTTATATAGAGGTATTCTAGCAAATGCATTCCTCAAACTCTCTGGTGAATGGTATTCCCTTATTATCAAACTATGTGGTAAGGTATGCCACCTTCTTTGGCATGATTGCAGTCTCTCATCTCAAAACAATATGAAGGTATCTTCAAAATGAAGAATTGTCTGCACTTGTTTTTCTGTATAAACAACTTCCATCTTTGGATCTTCTCATATGAGTGTATGGTTAGTAGTGGTGAGACAAGGGGTTGGTAGTTATGCTCTGATCCACAAAGGCTCTTCTATCTCTTTGGCCATGATTCTTTTTATTTCTTCTGCCCTAGTCTCCTCATGGTTAAGCCATGAGGGTAAAGTTGTCAATTTCACATCACTTATTTGAGAGTTGTGGTCCCACACATTCATATCAGGAAATATTAAATTGTGCATATAAAATTTTTCCATCCTGACTCTATCTTCAATGCTACACCTAAGGAAAAAATAAATGAAATTCCTAATGTTTTGGAAAGGAAGGAAGCCTAGTTGGGCCGATGTTTTAATCTGAAATTGGTACCACTGGTCTTTGAAGAATAAATAATATGTTTTTTATGGGTTTCTATAGTGTATGGCTTCCGTGGATAAACTAGCCATTGTGGAAATTTGTTCCTCTTTTTCTTGTCGCTAGGCTTTCATCTTTTTATTCACCCTTTGTAATTGGTCCCTTATATTTGCTTCTTTGAACCTGAGGTCATCCATATCCTCCCAGTGGGAGATTCAGTGGGGGAGCAATACCTAGCATGTGCATTCATATTGCGGGATATATATTGAGGAAAAAAATGACAAAAATATATTGGGGGATATATAGGGGGTAAAGGGTTTTTATATTAGTAGGTATAAAAAATGGAGCTCAGATTTAATGAAAAAATATACACGGGTATAAAAAATGTTAATGAAAAAATGGATACCTGAAATATCTAGTAAAATTTGGGGTTTTTTAAATTGGGAAGGTGTATTAGGTTCGTATTGGTAGGGGGTTAAATAATGTGATTTTTAGAGGTATTTTACAATATTTAGTCAAATTAAGGGTATTGTTTAATATTCCACGAATGTGCGTGATATGTCAGAGGTTCATTGAGTGAAGCCCTCGTGCTCCTCCCCCATTATCTACATATTTTCTTCCATAATACCAACCTCTTCAACCATTTTTGACTTGGCAATTTTCATCCATCTGTGAGTCCTACCTCTCTCTTTCTCTAACTAAAAGAATAGTTGAATTGTAAAGTGGGTAGGAAGTATCTTTCCTACATCAATCCATGCATAGTAAGATAAGGGATTATGTTGAGGGTATGGTTCCTATAGGCCAGTATTTCGTTCTTGTATTTTAGGATTATGTTACTGTAGCTCCATAGTCCCTACCTATAGCTTCTCAATTTCTTCATGTATCTTCATAGTCCCTTCCTATAACTTCTTTGTTTCTTCTTGTAGCTTCACAATCCCTTCTTGTAGCTTCCTTGTTTCCTCCTATAGCTTCACAGGTCCTTCCATCTTGGTGGATTATTTTGGAAGCATTTTTCTCTTGGTGCTTAGCCTTTCTTGTGGGACTTGTGGCTATTTTCCCTTGAATGAATTGGAGGCTCTCTCAATTACTTGTTTCTCCATTCTTCTTAGACTCTTCCTCCAAATGACTAACAAATTCTTCAATGTTTATTAGGGTTGGAGAAGGTGGTTGAGGTTTCCCTTGTCTTATCTTATTACTCTCTCTTTTTGAAGTACATGGCGGCTTGCCTTGGTTTCCTTATTTTAGGTTTGGTTGGGGCACTTAAGGCTGCTAGAGTAGTAGTAATTTATTCCTCTAAATTCCCCTTTGAAGTGCTTTCTTTCTCTCCCATTTTTCTTTTCTTTGGTGGCTTGGAGGATCTCCCAGTAGCTTCTTGGCTATTATGTTCCTTTGGTTTTGTCAAATCAAGCTTGGCTAGCTCTTCCTTAGCCACTTTTGTCTTTATTTCTACCTCAACTTGCATCTCTATCCCTCCTTCTTCCTTTTATTTCTTCTTCTTATTTCCCTTTTTATTCTTCTTCTTCCATCTCAACTTCCCCTTCATCAAATTCTCTCTTTGTTTCCGCCCCTTCTAATTCTAGTTGAGGTTGGAATTATGTTTCTAAAAAGTCCTCTATGTCCATATCTATGAAATCAACCCAAGAAACAAGGTTTTGTAGGCCTTCTAAAACATCCATGACTATCAACTTTATCAATTCATGGTGTGCTAGGTAATGGTGTTTTCCTCCTTTCACCCTTAGGCACATTTATTTGATTGATTGAAGGAGGAAATAAGGGATGCTTAGCCTCTCTTAGACAAGCAAGTATGTTTGGAATCTGAGTTGATAGAGCAACCTAAATTGGTATGCATACACAAAGTTGACTCTCCCTTCACATGAGAAATATTTTGGAACATTATAGGCTATTTCATTCCAAGGGTAGGGCAGGGTGTCCCTTCTTACCCCATTTTTGTCTTCTATGGGTTGCTCATCTTGAAGAAAGAAGTTTCTCTTTATTGTAGTGGCCTCAAATCTCTCTTCTTTGTTCCATTTTACTCCCATGGGAAGTGTGGTGACCCTACTGACAAATTCTTCATTTAGGTAAATGGTGAGGCTTCTAACTACAATGATGGCATCATGTCCTTGTGGTTGATGGAGGTTTAAGGAAAATTCTTTGGAAATCTCATCATCAAAGCCCCTTAACCTTTTGAAAAACCCTAACCACTGATAGTTTGTAAAAAAGTTCCTGGCATAAGGGTGCTAATGGATTCTGGAGGGGTATGTAGGTTCCCTTCTATTGAATCCCCCTCCCATGTCTTCAATAGATTTTTATCATAGTGGAATAATGGGTTTCCCTTCTTTGCTATAGGATCTTGGGGTATCAATGGAAGGCTTAAACAAACGAAAATTGGATAGTTTTCTCTACAAGACTAGGGGAAAGAAAAATTCAAAATGTAGTTCTTCCTTTCTCAATACACTTCTACTCTTTATCCCACCATATTCATGACATAAATACTCAATAATTCACTTATCTCCCTTATTAAAATTTAAAATTGTGGCAATACAAGGTTCTTCTTCAAGTTCTTATATCAAATGTTGGTGTGGAAAATTCGTACTTACCCATTTCTTGGTGATTCTCCTCTATTCCTCTGGTTCAGAGGGAAATTCTATCCAAAATCAAACTGCGTGTATCATCCTGTGACGTTCTTGTAGCAACAGCTTGCAAACCTTGTATCTCCCTATAGTGGCCTATGTAGAAAATGTCTTGGCTATGTCATCCTCCTATAGCACTAACAGGCCTTCCTTGGGCTTTAAAATATATTTTCCATGCAAGATTAGATTCATGGGGGCGAACTTATATGGTTAGTTTTTGAGGTGATGGGCTTAGTGTTAGGATATTCCGACACATAGGATATAGTTAAGTTCAACTTGGTCTAGTATAGAGTTAGGTTAGAGTTAGGTAAAGTGTGTTTCTTTACCATTGAACATTTTGTAACTTACAATCCGACGGTCACGATATGTAGTGATCCGACGGTTCACTCTCACCTCGGTATTACCGACACTTGATCCGTGGCTTGACACCCGATTGGTCCATGAGTTCTATTTAAAGCGCATGGAGGGTCATTGTTCGGGTAATCCGTGCATGAGAGAAGCTTATGTAAATTTTCATTCTTTGATTAATAAATTGCCTGTAGTACCCACGTTGGGACAGGCCGTGGACTGTTTCCCTCCTTGCACTCTGAGGGTTTTAACCACGTCAAAAATACTGGTGTATTGATTTGAGATCTGGTTGTGAGCGGTGTCCTTTTGGTATTCTTTCTGTGGAACTTACCCTGTAAATTCCTACATGGTATCGGAGCTATTTGAGGGCCGCGTCCGTTGGTGATCCAAATCTGAAGCCGGTAGAACTGCATGCGGCTGTCGTTTCCTAGATCTGCTGTTTCTGACTGCTTTCGGGCCGAGAGGACTGCTCTGTTGCGTTCGGAGCATCTGTTCCAGTGAGGAACCCCTTTCGTTTCACGCGAAAAGGTTTCCGGTAGCCCTAGCTGCGTCATTTTTCAGATCGGGAGGTATACAGTGTTTTTTTTGCAGTTTACTGTTATTTTCTCTCTGCTTATTTCGGTCTCAGTTTATTTAGCCTTTTTTTTTAACCGGATCTATACCTTTCATTTCTGCGTATGCTCTTTGCCCTGCGACTCTGTGCGATCTGGGCAAATCAGAAACAGAAAGGAAGGATTTTTCTCATGCGTATGCTCTTTTCCCTGCACCTTAGTGTGATCTCGGAAAATCAGAAACATTGAGAAAAATATTTAGTTTTTTGGCTAAAGCTAACTTTGAGATTTTTTTTAAATTTCTAGTTTTTTGGCTAAAGCTAACTTCGAGCCGCAAGGTTCGTTTTTCTTTGCATATTCGTGTTGGGTTTTTTGTTTTGTGTTTTGTAGGGAAAAAGAGCTTTCTCAAGGCAAGCACGCAAACCGAGGCCCCCCCCGCTCTCTCTCTCTCTCTCTCTCTCACAAATTTTTTGTATAGATCAATTGGTTCAAAGCTATTTTAAGAGAGTAGAGGTCTTGGGTTCAAGTCTCCATTTTGTGGGGGCGGATTTTTCATTCCCGCACATTCGCGCACTTTGCCGGCAACTTCAACAATTATTTTTCAAAAAGCCATAACTTCTTCATCCGGAAGCCTTTTTCAGAGCCGTTTTTTTTAAAACCGCCTATTTTTTCGAGATCTATCCATTGGAACACTTACTTTCAGCATCTTCAGCTTCAGTTTTTTTTAAAAATGGAAAGTCCATGCCAAGTCATTCTTGACAGCACTAACTACTTCCAATGGGTAGCCTACATTGAAGATTTACTTAGAAGTAAAGGTCTCTTCAGAATAGCCACAGACCAAGAGAAGAAACCAAAAGATGAAGACAAGGCGGCAAAATGGGAAAATAGACAAGATCAAGCACGTGGTTTGATAGGGATGTCTATTTCTCCTGATCTTAGATTCCACATTGCAGAACTTGAGACTCCTCATGAAGCATTAGAAAAACTTGCTAAAGTTTTTGGGATTAAAAATGAAATTAGAGCCCATCAACTTGAAAATGAGCTGCTTACTTTGGATCCTAATAATTTTTCTTGCATTGAAGATTTCTTGTCCAAATTCAAGACCCTTAGATATCTCTTGGAAGGTGTTAAAGTTAAGAAAGAAGATGGTAACCTTATTTATTCCATCCTTACTAAGTTGGGACCAGCCTACTCTGTATTTGTTTCCACTTTCCATTCTACAAGGGAAGCTTTCATTTGTCAAGGACAAGACTACAAGCCCCCTTCCTTTGACTCCTTTTGTGATTCCTTAATAAGAGAACAAGAAAAACTCTTACACCTTGGTCTTCTTAATCTTGGAAACTCTTCCACGAAAGCGTTAGCCGCCCAGCAGCAACCAAATTCAAAGAATCCTAAGAAGTCATATCCTCAAAAGAATGGTCCTAAACCATTTCAGCCTCAAAATGAAAGATCATTTCAGCAAAATGATAAGACCAATAAAAACAAATGGAAGAAGACTGATAGACATTGTAACTTTTGTAATCGAGATGGCCACTTAGAATCTAAATGCTTTAAGAAGATGGAAGCCTTGGAAGCCGCAATGAAGAAACATAACATCCATGTGGAGCCTACTTCAACTTCAACTTCCGGAATGGCACTTTCTGCATGTCATTGTCAATCATCTCAGTCTGGTTATGCATTAAATGTATCTTCTTCTTCTTCTCATTCTCATGAGTGGCTCATTGATTCTGGAGCCTCTTGTCACATGGCCAAAAACCAAGCCATGTTTTCTTCTTTAAATGATTGTAACACCAAAAATATATATATTGGTGATGATAGATCTCTTAATGTTGTAGGGACTGGAACTGTTCATCTAGACAATGGTCAGTTTAATGATGTATTATGTGTTCCAACCTTATCCTGCAACCTTCTATCTGTCTATCAGATAACTCATTCAGGTGAAGGTAAAATTGTTGAATTTTCACCTCATGATGTTGTAATCAAGGATCTAAAAGATCCTAAACAGATTCTAGCTACTGGTCTTGCTGATGATTCCAAAAGGTTGTATAAGTTTCACAACTTTGGGTCATCCAATCTTCCCTCAGTATTTGTTGCTCATAATGATGAAGTGAGCAAACTTTGGCATGAGCGATTTGGTCACTTAAACTATCGCTCCCTTCAGCATCTATGTAAAGAAAATATGGTGACAGGTCTTCCTATGGTATCTTGCAGAGATGGTGTTTGTTCCGGATGTGTACTCGGAAAACATCATCGGGACAGTTTTGACAAACGTGCCTCTTGGCACGCCTCAGCCCCTTTACAGCTTGTGCACAGTGATTTATGTGGTCCTCTTCCTGTTGCTTCATTCTCTGGCTGCAAGTACTTCTTAACTTTCATTGATGATTTCTCCAGACGCACTTGGGTATACTTCTTAAAACTCAAGAGCGAAGTATTTACCACTTTTTTGGCCTTCAAAGCATTTGTTGAAAAACAATCTGGACATCAAATTCTTAAGCTAAGAACTGATAATGGTGGAGAATATGTTAAAAACACATTCATCAACTTTTGCACCGAAAATGGAATTCAAATGCAACATACTGTTCCATACACTCCACAACAAAATGGTGTAGCTGAAAGGAAAAATCGCACCTTAAAGGAAATGGCTAATTGTATGCTGCAATCTAAAGGACTCAGTCTTAGTTTTTGGGCCGAAGCAATTAATTGTGCAAATTATATAATCAATCGCACTCCTACTAAGGTTCTAGAGAATATCACTCCAGAAGAAGCTTGGAGTTCCATTAAACCAGATGTAAGTCACTTTCGTGTGTTTGGAAGTGAAGCATGGGCCCATATTCCAGATGAAAAGCATAAAGCTTTAGAACCTAAGAGTGAGAAATGTACTTTTGTTGGATATTCTGAAGATGTAAAAGGTTATAGACTTATTCCATTTAAGTCCAAAAATGTTATCATTAGAAGAGATGTAAAATTTGATGAAAATAAATCGGCCTGCGAGCCTAGTCCGGCGGATGTGCCACCTCTTCCTATCTCTTCTATCTTTGAAAACATTTCTTCTTCAGATGATGAAAGCGAGGATGATAATCCTCCCCCACCTTCTCAGGATCCTCAACTTCCAAGATGGGTCCGTGCTACTCGGGATGCAGCAGGTGATCTTGCCGGTGATCCTACAGATCAGCGACGTACACGTTCTCAGTTTGAAAGAGCCTCTTCTTTACTGGCTCAAGCTCCAGTAAATCATGATCCTGACACTTTTGCAGAAGCTTCAGGCCATCCACATTGGGAAGCAGCTATCATTGATGACAAATGATACATGGGATCTTGTTCCTCTACCAAAGGGACGCAAACTTGTTAGATGTAAATGGGTTTACAGAACCAAGTATGGACCAGATGGGAAAGTTGATAAACATAAAGCTCGTCTCGTTGCTAAGGGCTTTTCACAGGTTGAAGGCATTGACTACACTGAAACCTTTTCTCCTGTTGCCAAAATGAACTCCATCCGCCTTGTTCTTTCCCTTGCTGCCTCTTTAAAATGGGAAGTCCATCAGATGGATGTTAAATCTGCCTTCTTGCATGGGGACTTGCAGGAAGAAATCTATATGGAACAACCCATTGGCTTCATACAAACAGACTCCAGCCTTGTTTGTCGACTTAAGAAATCCCTTTATGGCCTCAAGCAAGCTCCTCGGGCTTGGTATGCCAAAATGGATAGCTTTCTTTTAGAATCTGGCTTTTCTAGGTGTCATTCTGACAATACTGTCTACACCAAGAAAGTGGGCAACTCTCTTATCATCCTTGTTCTTTATGTTGATGATCTTATTCTTACTGGTAGTGATCCCAACCTTATAAACCATGTGAAGTCCAGCCTTAAAAAGAAATTTGAAATGACAGACTTAGGACATTTACACTATTTTCTCGGTCTTCAAGTCTTGCAATCCCAAGAGGGTATTTTCCTTTCCCAGTCCAAGTATGCTTGTGATATTCTTCGTCATTTTCACATGGAAGACTGTAAGCCAGCCCCTTCTCCCTTTCAGTCTGGAGTCAAACTTTCAGTCTCTTGTACTTCTCCTGAAGTTGATGCTACCTTATACCGTCAACTTGTCGGAAAACTCCTGTATTTAACCCATACTCGTCCTGATCTTTCCTTTGCTGTTGGCCTTGTTGCTCGATTTATGCAAAACCCCCGTGAAAGTCATTGGAAAGCAGCTAAAAGAATACTTCGTTATGTTCGAGGTACAGTACAGTTTGGGATTCATTACAGTGCCAAAGCAGCTCCTCTGTTAGTTGGTTTCACTGATTCTGATTGGGCTGGTGACCATGATGATCGGAAGTCTACTGCCGGTTATGTCTTCACTCTTGGTTCAGGACCTATTACATGGGCTTGTAAGAAACAGGCTGCCATTTCTCTTTCGTCAGCAGAAGCAGAGTATCGTGGTGCCGTGGAAGCTAGTAAGGAAGCCTTGTGGCTTCGTCAGATCCTATCAGAGTTTGGCTTTGAGCAGCAACATTCAACCACACTTTGGTGTGATAATCAAAGTGCCATTCAGCTATGCAAAGATCCAGTCCAGCATCAGCGCAGCAAACACATTGAACTACACATGCACTTCATCAGAAAGCTCATTCATGACCATGTTCTTGAAGTGCAATATTGTCCAACAGATGATCAGGTTGCAGACATCTTCACAAAGGCTCTCACAGAGGCGAAGTTCACTAAACTTCGATATATGCTTGGAGTTCAGGAAGTTGTCACTAAGGGGGGATAGGCTCTAGTGCCTCCTTCCTTCTCCTATTGTGTCATTTTTGTAAATCCTTCAATCCTATCCCAAGTTGTTCTTAAGGGGGGATGTTAGGATATTCCGACACATAGGATATAGTTAAGTTCAACTTGGTCTAGTATAGAGTTAGGTTAGAGTTAGGTAAAGTGTGTTTCTTTACCGTTGAACATTTTGTAACTTACAATCCGACGGTCACGATATGTAGTGATCCGACGGTTCACTCTCACCTCGGTATTACCGACACTTGATCCGTGGCTTGACACCCGATTGGTCCATGAGTTCTATTTAAAGCGCATGGAGGGTCATTGTTCGGGTAATCCGTGCATGAGAGAAGCTTATGTAAATTTTCATTCTTTGATTAATAAATTGCCTGTAGTACCCACGTTGGGACAGGCCGTGGACTGTTTCCCTCCTTGCACTCTGAGGGTTTTAACCACGTCAAAAATACTGGTGTATTGATTTGAGATCTGGTTGTGAGCGGTGTCCTTTTGGTATTCTTTCTGTGGAACTTACCCTGTAAATTCCTACACTTAGCGCGTTATATGAGTTGGCCCCCACCTACCATGTTGAGCGCCATACTTCATGATGAGTAGGCATGTTGGCCCACCTCCTTGACTTATCATCCCCTCATTTTTTTTTCTTTGCACGTGTTGGTGATCTTGGAGATGACTAGATTTGACTGCTAAAGGTGGTCAAGACTGATCTACTAAATTTGGCCCATAAAACCTCTTCCTCCATACACTAATAACGTTTTTTCAAGATAAGATAACTTTGTAGGAGAGCTTTGGAGTATCGTATATCTAAGCCTTACCTTGGGTGATTTTTTGAAAGTGATGTTGAGGCTATCGCTGTTACTGCTAGAGTTTCCCTTGGTGGTCCTGAAGTTGTTGGTGATGCTATCTGGAGGCTTTAATATTTCTCTCATTACTTTTGGAGGTGATTTGGAGTTTTTATGGTTGTTTCTACCTCTCTGGTTTAGATTGTCAAAGTATTGTCGTTGTAGCTAGCATAGTGCTATTGATTACTGATGATTGAGTATTATGTAGTAGCCTATAGGGGATGTTATAGTTGCTCAGGTTTGTCTTTTGGTCTCCTAGAGTATGGTGGTATTCAAATCTCCTCGGATTGATGCTACAAATTTGGGTCTATAGGGCCTTTGTAGGCTACTGCGAGACTGTTTGTTTTCCTATAGAAACCACATAAGCTCCTCAAACTCATAATTTCCAACACTTTCTAAAACATTTTAAGATTTGTATTAACTAAAGTCTAAAACATAAACGTTGAGGTTATACCAGTGATTTTCCAACTATTGTAGCAACTACAACAACCTTATTTTTTCTTGACAAGAGACAAATTTAGGCCCCCCACATCCAAAAAACTAAGGCATCTATACCCTTGGACTACAATACACGAGGATGTTATAACTTAGAAAATTCATAAAATTTGATAAAGGGTGCATCACAACCTTTCATCGCATTGCAAATCAGTATCACACCAATGAAACCACAATCCATGACATTAAGTTTCATCACAAATCTCTTTATGATGTGTGGCTTTGCCAAAAGTGATCTACTAGTGCAGAACATTATCGCATCCTTGGGCACAAAGGTTGTTAAACACAATTAATGCACATTTAATGCACTTCCCATGGTGAAATTGTTATATATACCCCCCTCCATTTCATTTTCATCATGGTATATTGTCATAATTCTTCCTTGGATACTTACACTACATCGATTGGTAACACATCTTTGTCACTTGAGTTTCACCATGTTGCCTAGAGTTGCAATGCCAATGATTTTCCATGCTACATTTCATGTAAGTTTTGTGCATCCTCCTCGCATTTGTGTTTGTCAGTAGATTGTAATAATTACTCTAAAATTTTGGCATGGTCGTTTATTTATCCAACCCTTCACCTTCCAACTGATATATATCTTGCACACACACACACACACACACACATCGTGTTGTTGCATTACTACCTTGCGCAACCCTTAGAATTTTTATTCAATGCATCATCATGCTTTGATAAATTAATTTTTTCCCTTAACTCTATCCTCGTCATTGCACATGAATAATTCATCACATCACATAATTTCTGAGGATTCAAGGTTTTAGTGTTGCACTATGGTGCAACCCCCTTGCATAGCATGCAATGAAGTTATGTGGTGTGTCACATCATATACATAGTTATGTCATGATCCATCCCTGCAAGGGAGCAGTAACAAGTTGCGTTGTGCAAGAAATATTTGTAGTGTGCATACATTGATTTTTATAATGATGCAATCATGTTTGATAACATAATTTATTCCTTATGCCACATTTTCCTTTTGCATACACCCCAATTTACCTTTATCTTTCTATGTTACTTATTATAATGGATATATTTGATCTTTCAGGCTTGGTTGATTTGCAATATTTCAACATATCATCATCCAAACATATTGCTCCTCCAAAGAGAAGACCTAGGAAGGACCCTATGGGGGTATAATATAAGCAAAGTCCTATCGCAACAATGCCCACCTGCATTGATACTAGGTGTTATATTGATAAGTCAAATTCTCTAGAGTGGTCAAAAATATACCATTTGTTCACAAGGAAATAATATCTGGATGGGGAGGAAGACATCGGGGTGTACCAAAATTTCAAGAAGTCATGGCTGCATAAAGTGGGATCTTATCCAACAATATTTCCATGCAATGAGATCATAGAATGGGTATTCAAGTGTATTTATACAAAGGGATATGACTATCAGAGGTAGTCAAGGCAATGACATTGTTGCATTTACATATCCACAGATAGTTGAGTATTACAAGTTACCAAAACATCAAATTGCATTTTCAGTGACTAAGTTGGTACAACAAGTTTAATTTGAATAGAAAGGACATCTTAAGAAGTTGGTGGAAAGACCCCGAAAATTTCATAAGTAAGCTAGACAAGAGATATGAAAAGAAGTCAATTAGGAGAGCCCATCAGATGGTCGCAATTATGTGTTGCAAGATATATGGAAAAGCAATAACATAATTCTTCGAGGAAAGTTTGGTCCCACTCATGTACAAATGCACTCATGACGGGGTCATTTTTAATTGGGATGAAATTATTGCGGCATATATGCAAGCCAATGTGGCAAGTGCTTAGAGTCCAATATAAGGGAAGCAACCCAAATTTTGCATGGCTTCTTACTTGCTTGATTACACATGTGTTGTATATGAGTTTGAGATGATGGGGAGGATGTGGAATCTAACTCCAAACATTTATCCCGTGCATATTTACTATCAGGAGTTGTGGGAGAGCCAATATACATCATAATATACAAAGATAGTTGAAGGCTTCATTTCACCACTCTTCCATATCTTATTTGATCATGATTCACTATGCATGTCTAAGCATGCTAAGGAAGCAATTCAAGGAGTTGTTGACTGGTTCAACCCACCATATTCAACATATATTAGAGTACTTGGCTCATGGAAACCAACACAATGACTCCCACTGTTTGTAACTAATAAGATAATTTTATAGGAAATTGCATATAATGTGACCATAGGTGTCGGTGGCATTCTAGCACGACTAAAGAAGGCACCTTGGCCTACGTACCCCTTTTATGTAGGTATGTACAGTGTAAAGAACTATTAAGAAGCACAATCAGGAGTTGTTGACCTAGACCATTTTAAATTTGGAGAACTGGACTTCCAAATATATGAACCAAGGGGTGTAGTCTCAACACATTGTTATAAATGTAAGTGCAAGTGGTCTTATTTGTTACAAATCAACAAAGATGAAGAAATAATTAAAATTGATTATAATGCTATAGAAGCCTTGGAAATAATGAATGACTATGATCCTGCTGCAGGAGAGTATTCCAAAGGAAAGAATGCTAAAGACAATAAAAATGAATAGAAAAGGGTAGTGGAAAAGGAAGCTACAAAGAAATTAAAAGATCTCAAGTTAAAGAATGAGAAAGAGAAAAGAGAAAGGAGGACACAAAAAAAGGGCAAAGGTAGAAAGAGAAACACTACAAAAGGAGGAGCAAGATAGAAAATAGGAAGAATAAACGAAAATACAAGAATAAGAATGTCTTGAAAGAGAACAGTTGGAAAAACAAGCCCAAGAGGAAGCAATGTTGAAAGAACAACAGGAATAAGAAGCCCAAAATGCAAGAAATGGTGGTTTTCCTAGCATGGAAATTAATCTGTCAGCCTTAGATTCCACATAATTAACATGAGGCCATTTTCTAATAATGAGAAGGGAATCAATTTAAGCGATGATAATCAAGAGTGAACTTGGAAAAGTTATGCTTTTATAGGGACACTAATTAGATTGTCCGTGAGAGGAGGAAATGTTTAGCTCGAGAACTGGAAATTCCATCTCAGTGACCATGGAAATAAATATAGTGTCTAACACTTTAGATAATCCATTGCCCATAAACTCAGCTGGGACTTCCTTTTCCTCGGTATTAGAAAGGAATATTGATTATGTGATGGGAAAGATAGAAGAGAAATATAGGAGCTTGCAGAAATCCCACCAAGAAATCAGAAGGCTACGAAAGAAAATCAATCTTTATCAGCTTCAAGTTCTTACGACAAGGATCATTAGACTGCGTCATTAGAGATAAATAAATCATTGGAGGACATCGTGAAGTAATTGTACCAAGAACTCATGAAACTCCAAAAGGTGGTTTCTATACTCATTTCAATTCAAAATGCAGTTAAATGGAAATATGTGTAACTCAAAGACACCTTGTCGGTCGTCGATTGGATGCATGCATAGATTATGGAATAACCTGATTCATCAGAGGTATTTTCGATAAAAGGCAAGCTTGACCAAGGAAGAGATAAGGTTGTAATTAGACACGCCATCTGAGCATGGGAAAAGCTTCAAAATGATGTGATAAGAACTATGAAAACCTATAAAAACATGACATTATGATGGAGAGACAAGTAAAATCTCATGGGTTAGTCTCCATTAGAGCCCAAGGATAGGTGAGACCTGAGTAGGATATTGAACATGAAATATAGGCTATAATTCTTGCACCACAGTTAGCATTGATGGAAAAGGATATAAAGTTGACCAAAGAAGCGTTGACACAACATCTAATGGGTCCTGCTAAGTTGTTTACCATGCTCACTTCATTATTTCACCGGATCCAAATTGACTTGAAGACACTAATACCAAATACACGTGAATACAAAGTCATAAATGAAAGCTCAATTTCAAGAAAATGTATGTTTCTCGTAATAGATTATAAGGCTTGGAACGCACATGTGGCCCAAGAGTTACAAGTCCAAGTGCAAGCCTTATAAATTTTGGGGTTGGGCCCAAGTTAGATGTTTATTTTATTCAAAAATTTATTTTGGAATTTTGATGGAATTATGTAAAAGTAAAACAAATTTAGAAAATAAAGTGTACTAGAAATTAGAAAGAGGGTAGTGAAAATTCACCTCACATTTGTATAAATTTAACCCTCTAAGGAGGAAGAGATCTTAGTTTTTGAGATTTTAGAGAACTTTTGAAAGGGAAAAGCTCGTAATCACCTTCAGGACTAGTTTTTAGCTTTATGCACTCCCACTATTGGGATTTTTCAGACACGTTATGATTTGGCATTGAATGTTCATATGTAATGTTTAGAAGTCGGAAGTGACATGGAAAGAAATTTCTTATCACATGTTATCAATTGTTGTAAGACTTTTTATTGTTGTCCGTTAATATATGATCATTGTATATTTGTGGCAAGTTAATGAACTATTTTGTTAGGTGTAAACTCTTATTATTCTAAGAATTTTTTGTTGATCTTTTCATATGTTTATGGTAGTTTTTTATTGTAAAATGTTTCACAATTAATAATTAGTATATTTTTAGTTGTCATGTATCTTAATTAGATATTGCTATCACTCTTTCTTCGAGATACATACTTATTATAAATATGTTGAGAATTCCTTGTATAGACTCATTTAATTTTTTTCATTGAAGTTGATTTCACTTGCATTCCATTAAGTACTTAATTTAGGTTTCCCTTTCATATATCACTTAACATTTATAAAAGCATAAGATCGCAGCCATGCCCAAAAACCGAATGGGACTTTCATCCCAAACGGTGTGAAGCCTAGTAGAAACCTCATACCAGAGAGATACCCTTAAGGCTATAAGTGGTGCATTTAGCCCCATCAACAGTTCCCTACATCCATTTTCTGTTGTTGTTAAGTGTGACTCTCCCTTGGTGTTCTTTGGCTTCTCTTCATAACAAAGACCTATATCTATTACTGGAAATCTCTAACAACTGAGGATGTGATCTAATGACTCAATACCTTTTATTAGACTAAAATTTTGATTCAGCTAATCTGAAATTTTTTCTATCTTCTTTCTCAAAAATAAAATTTCTTATTCCAACTTCTCATAGTGTCCTTCCTTTTCTTTCAACTACTTTGATAGAACCTCCTTTATTATTTTGGTTTCTTCTAGTTTAATTTTCAGAAGAATGATTGAATATGCATCACATCATTTATCTTATCCAAAAACCTATGACTTGATTTGTGACAAGAAAGGACTGAAATGAAAAGATGAACAAGATATAAAATCAGAGACAATAAATTGAGATTGATAACATAGTTCACTCAATGTAGGATATGTCTAGGTCTACTTCCAATGGAATGGCCTCTTCAATTATGATGCTAAAGGTGATAAAATTACATCCAAACATGGTCCTCATATCGGTTCTCTATTTTGTTGTAGCTTAGTGATCTCTAGAAACCTGTAAATTCCACTTCCCCCTTTTGTTGTCCTCCAAAAGGGAAAAACTGAAAATTTTACAAATACAATGTAAAATTGTGTTTAAAAGTAATATTTTCAAACTGTAGAACACAAAAAATCACTCCCTGGTGCATTGGAAAAGGTCTTATTATATAGTATTCAAGCGCAACATACCTAGGGATAAACCTGTAGGTTGTGCACTTTGTTATGATAGGTGGCAGATTTATGAAATAAAACCACTTGAGTTTTGACCCATAACAAGAACCACCACCATAGCCTACTGGTAAAGGGGGTCATGGAGGACATATAGCCGATGGTTAAGTCACAAGGTTGAAACCTATAAACACCCTTTTATCAACAAAAAAACCTTTAACACTTTAAATAGAATCTTGCTTGCATTGCTTAACAAGTGGTTATAATGTCTTAGTAGTAAGAGATATGATTTGTAACTTGGAGGTTGGGAGTTCAAACAACTCGCCCAAAAATAATGCTAAAATAATTTTTAATCAACCCAATCTAACATGGCCAATCAGATGTCGCCATGTGGTGACTTTCGATTGGTCCATGTCACATCCAAATCAGTTAACACGCAAACCAACCATGTCAAACTACCAAGTCACACCTGCAATGTGTCCTAACCATGTCAACGGACCCTGCCACATGGTTCCACCTGTCACCATCCATATTACCATGTAATAATTTGTATAGCCATGTGGCACTATCTGTAATACCACATGTCCTCTCTTGGTGATTCCACATGGCACACTACAAACTTTTTTCCCTATTGTACACAAACTTCAATGGCCATAACTTTCTCATACAATGTATGTTTGACTTTGTTCAAATGTCATTGGAAAGATCTCACCTAGCTATTTGACATAGCACACATTGCATCAACATTTGAAGACTTCAAATTTTATCAATCATGAGGATCATATTGGATCAATCCTCCTCACTAGAAGCTTTTGAACCACCAAAAGACTTAATTTAAAAAAAAAATGTGAGGATATTGCCTCCCCATTTGTGTTGTATTTGTCCTGCATGCTTCAAACACTTGGCTCATCACAACAAACTATATATTAGGGATGTAAATTGAAATAACATTGTGACATAACAAACCATTCTCATCATTTCATAACTATTTTCATTCACTATTTCAACTACTAACCATACACAGCATACTAGCATTATAAATGAACATATAGTTGCTACTAAGAATGAATAAACAACACATATGATCTTCTTAACGGGATATTGGATACTTGCATGCAACAAATATTCATGTTGCATCTTTGGTGAATCCTGAAACACCCCATAGTTAGACACACACTCAACTATTTCATTTTAATGTTCAGGATCACATTCTTCAATTACTTTTTTTGACACAAGTGAAAAAATTTTGCTTTCATTCACAAACCTTTTCAACTGTCCTATAGTCACAAGAGAGAGATTAGTCTTCATGAGATGAGCTTTTACAATGTATTCAATCCCATCTTTAAAGAGGTGGTACTTGTTCTCCTCTATGAAGAAAATGGCCTTCCTGTCATAAAGATACGAGCTTCCCAACACAATTCCACAAATATCAAGAGGTACTACATCCAATTCAATCTTATATATAAATATACTAGTGATTGCAAATCTGAGTTTACATTCTTTAGTTACTTTTAGTTTTGCATCATCACACACCCATCCTAAAGGATAATATTTTACATGAGGTTTAGATTCCAAGTCCCTGGACATTAGCATGCTTTGTCATGAGAGTATCCAGAGCCTCCTGATGCTGGCAAGCCTATAGCATGGGAGTGTATGGGGGTCAAGTGGTCCAAAATGTCAGTGGGACACAAGGTATGGTTGGCAGAAAGGTTGGGTTGGTTCCTGAGGGTCCTAATGTTGATGTTGAAGGTATGTATGGTGTGTTTTTGTCGGTTCCACTTCCTTAACGTGATTTAGGAGGTCAAATCATATCATAGTGGCCTCCCATCACATGTTTACCCAGATTGGCCGGCTGCTTGGGTAGATGTGGGGGAGGGTGTTACAAAGTGGTATCAGAGAATGGTTCACCCATTAGACTGGATGGGCTAGGTGTGTTGTTCATGCATTCATGTCAGTTTCATGTGTGTCTCTTATGCTTGTACTCCATGTGCTTGTTGCATTTGCATGGTGTTGATCATGGTTGTAGTGATGTCGCCATGTGGAAGTTTATGGTGTTGTTGTGGGATGCATCGTCATGAGTGTACGACTGGCTACATGTCGTTATATTTTTCTTACTTGTATCATTCTCGTATGCTTGGTTACATGTATCATTCTTGTAGGCTTGTTTACGTTCTTGTATGCTTGGTTACAAGTATTGTTCATTTATGCTTGATTATCTGTTTATGCGTGAGTGTGGTTGATTACGCATTGCTAATGAATGTTAAGGTTTGCATGTGGTCAAGTGTATAATGATGTAATGGTTGTTGTCGTGCATGAGGTCGTGGTATGCGTTGTTGATAAGGTCGTGCATTAATGCTTGGACCCTAGCTAGAATGATGGTTTCATGTTTATTTGCTTATGTGCTATGTTCTATATGTTTTAATGATTATGTTATACATGTATCACATTGACTTGTTGATATTGTAGACAAGGTATCCTCCCCGAGCTATACTAAGGTACATTGGTTTATTGTGATTTGGTGTAGTTGGCATGATATACCTTGCAGGAATAAATATGAAATGGCTAGCAAGATGGTAGACTACAAAGACTCTCCCTATGAATCAAATGAGCAGTATTATGTTGGGAATTCTTCCGATTTGGCAGATACACTGAGGAGATTAAAGGAAGAAATAATGAGTTGTAATTTAGATAATGACAGAATAATACATGCACATGAGAAGCTAGCAAAGGTAAATATAGCGATACTTTAGAGTTGTCTGATTTGCAACAACAGTGACCACTTCATATCAACCATGAGCAAGAGGAAAAACCTAATGGGGCATATGTCAGTGGGTGGCATGATGGTCACAGGTAGGATAAAGATGACACAGTGAGAGGTTGTAGATTGTTGCACACTCCAGATAGGAGAGGGGATAGACACAAGTATTATTCTAGTTCTGATTCAGATAGGCACTATAATCATCTTCATTATCATCCTTACAGGAGGAGTGATAGGGGATATTTTCCGGATGAGTTTAAGAAAGAAAACCCACCTACATTTGATGGAGAGGTGAAGAAATCGTAGGATGCAGAGGCATGGTTTCTTGGTATGAGGAAGTTCTTCAAGTTGCATGACTATTCAGAGAACATGAAAGCCAGAGTAGCTACATTCAGTCTCAAAGGTAAAGCAAATATTTGGTGGGAAGATGTGAAGAATGTTAGAGGTATACATGAGGAAGACTTGACTTGGAGTGAGTTTGAGCGGCTATTCAAGAAGAAGTATCTATCAGAGAGATACTTTGATGACATGGAAAAATAATTCTATGAGCTAAATATGGGATCTATGACATATGATGAGTACACTAGAAAGTTCTTGGAGCTATTGAGGTATGTGCCTTACCTCAAGGAGGAGAAGGCCAAGATTTAGAGATTCACTAGTGGGTTATTGATGGCATTCAAAGATAGAATTGAGTTTGATGAGCCTAGATCATTGGAGGAGGCCATTCGAAAGCTAAAGAATTGCTATGAACAATCGAAGTGCAGATCCAAGACTAAACCAGACTAGAAAGGTAATGCAAAGAACAAAGGAAAATGGGACAAGAAGCGAGAAAGACCTCAGGGTATAGGTAATAAAGAGAATGTAGCACCATCAAATAAGTTCAATGCATTAGATAAAGGACATGGATTTCGATCTGAGGAGCCGAACAAGGATGCAGTCTGGAAACCTATAGAGTGTTGGACTTGCGGCAAGGATCATCGCATGAGAGATTATCCACAGAATTAGGGTGGTAGGCCTAAGATATATAGTGCACAGGACGCACAGACTATAGGGGGTGTTGGTCAGAGCGTTCCTCATATCTATGCAAACATTGGATAACAAACAGGCAGACCATTAGGCATCTATCATTGAGATGGACGGTAAGATTTGTGATCAAGTTATTTCTATTTTGATTGACCCTGGATCTAATTATAGCTATGTTAGTCCTCACTTGGTGGATAAATGTGGTTTGATTAAGGAATTGCGTGCAAAATCTTGGTTAGTGCAGTTGGCTATAGGTACAAAGAAGCGAGTTCACCATTGGGTAAGAGCTTGTGCATTTGATTTGAATGGTATGCCTACCACAACACATTTGAATGTAGTATCGTTGGGATCATACAATATGTTGTTGGGAATGTATTGGTTGTACCTTCATAGAACCAAGGTGGATTGTTAAGATAAAGCTATTGAGTTCTTGGATGACAATGGAGAACCTAGAGTCTTACAAGGTAAGAAGAAAGCTACATTAGTTAGGATGGTAAGAGCTATGCAGGCAAGGCGTAGTCGCGGAAAAGGGTATATGTTATTCACAGTGCACATTTCTAGTGAAAAAGGTAAGGATGTTGAGGATGCAGATGTTTTGAGCAAGTACCTAGTTCTACAACAGTTTCAGGATGTATTTCCTGAGGAAATTACAGAGTTTCCGCCTCGTAGGGAAGTATACTTTTCTATTGAGTTAGTGCCAGGGGAAGCTCCAACATCAAAAACACCTTACAAGATGAGCACACTTGAGTTGGTAGAGTTGAAGTTGCAGTTGAAGGAAATATTGGATAAGGGATACATTAGGCCAAGTGTATCACCATGGGGCACATCGATATTGTTTGTGAAGAAGAAAGATGGCACTCTCAGATTGTGCATTGACTACAGGTAGTTGAGCAAAGTGACCATCAAGAATAGGTATCCATTATTGAGGATTGATGACTTGTTCGATCAGTTGAAGGGAGTAGCAGTGTTCTCGAAGATTGATTTGAGATCCAGATATCATCAGGTACACATCAAAGAGGAGGACATTTACAAGACAAATTTCCAGACTAGGTATGGGCATTATGAGTTTGTTGTAGTTCTATTCAGTTTGACTAATGCTCCAACTACTTTTATGTGCTTGATGAATAGTGTGTTGCATCCGTATTTGGATAAGTTTGTTATTGTGTTCATTGATGATGGTATATTCTAAAAATGAGGAAGAGCATGCCGAACATTTAGCAGCAGTGTTGAGGTTGTTGAGAGAGCATCAATTGTATGCTAAGCTCAGCAAGTGTAGTTTCTTTTAGACTGAGGTACATTACTTGGGGCATGTTGTCTCCAAGGAGGGAATTGCAGTAGATCCAGAAAATATAAGGTCCATCATGGAGTGGGTAGCTCCGGGAAATGTAGGTGCGGTGAGATATTTTATGGGATTGATGGGTTATTATAGGAGGTTCATTAGGAACTTCTCACAAATTGCTTATCCTATTACATCATTGTAGAGAAAAGGTAAGAAGTTTGAATGGACAGAGGAGTGTGAGGCCAGTTTTGAGCAGCTTAAGCAGTTGTTGACACATGCACCAGTGTTAAAGATTGCAGATCCAGACAAAGAGTTTGTAGTGTGCACAGATGCTTGTAAGAAAGGACTTGGTGGAGTCCTTATGCAAGATGGACAGGTGGTATGCTATGAGTCGCGAAAACTGAATGAGCATGAGAAAAACTACCCCACACATGATCTTGAGTTGGCAACAATCATACATGCATTGAAGATGTGGAGGCACTATCTTCTGGGCAGGAGGTTTATATTGATGAGTGATCACAGTGGTTTGCGGTATCTATTTGACCAACCGAATCTGAATGGCAGGCAAGCTTGGTGGTTGGTTATGATCAGTGAGTTTGATTTTGAGATCAGATATATCAAAGGTAAAGAGAACAGAGTGGCAGATGCTCTTAGAAGGCGGATACAGGTAAATAACTTAGCAGTTATGAGCTCCTATGGAACAGACTTAGAGGATAGGATCTTAAAGGCATGTCAACAGGATTTCGGTTATATGGAAATTACACACAGGTTGCAACAGAGTACAGGTAGTAGTACAGGTACAGGTCCAGGTGCATAGGATGTGGAGTATGGCCTTACAACAGATGGATTCGTTTGATTCAGAGACAGGATATATGTGCTAGACAATAGTGAGCTCAAGAAGGTGATCTTGACATAGTTTCATGTGAAATCATATTCGGGTCACCCATGTTATCAAAAGACATTGACGACAGTAAAGAATTTTTACTATTGGTTGAATCTAAAGAAGGATGTAGCAGAGTTTGTGGCTAGGTGTTTCGATTGCCAACGTGTGAAAGTAGAGTGTAAAAATCTGGGTGAACTGCTATAACCGATTGTGATTCCAGAATGGAAATGGGAGGTCATTTCCATGGACTTCATCATAGGTTTCCCGAGTACAATGAGACAACATGATTCCATCAAGGTGGTTGTAGACAGGTTGACAAAGGTTGCGCACTTCATTCCAGTGAAGTCTACATTCTCGGCTAGCGATGTAGCATAGGTGTTCCTCAGAGATGTGGTCAAATTGCATGGTGTTCTAAAGAAAATTGTGTCAAGCAGGGATGCAAAGTTCACTTCCAAGTTCTGGAAGGAGTTATTTGCAGGTTTGGGCACAAAGTTGGCCTTCAATACAACTTATCATCTGCAGACAAATGGACAGATAGAGAGGGTCAAAAAGATATTGGAGGACATGTTGAGGATGTATGTGATGCATCAGCAACGAAAGTGGGAAGAGTATCTTCCACTGGTAGAATTCACTTACAACAATGGGTATCAAGAATCACTGAGCATGAGTATGTTCAAAGCATTGTATGGGCGGAGTTGAAATACTCCTATCAGTTAGAGTGATCCAGTGAATAGGGTGTTGATTGCACCGGACATGTTGGCAGACATGGAACAGGAAATGCAGGTGACCAAGAAAAATATAAAGGCAACATAGGATAGGCAGAAGAGCTATGCAGATCGAAACAAGTTTTTCAAGGGATTCCAGGTTGGGGAACAGGTGTACTTGCACATCAAACCAAAGAAGAGATCTTTTCGGATTGGATCAAGTGCCAAAATAGTACCACGGTTTTGTGGACCCTTCAGTATTATTGAGAGGATTGGGCCAGTAGCCTATCGACTTGCACTTCCTCCAACAGTGAAATTCCATGATGTTTTCTATGTGTCATTGCTTAAGAAGTATGTTAAAGATGTTGATGATGTGATTGAATGGTTTGTATTGCAGGTGGAACCAGATGGAGAATTCCAATTGGAGCCTCAGTGTATATTACAGAAAAAGGTGCTGATGCTCCAAAACTAAGCAATCGAGCAAGTTAAGATGCAATGGAAGCACTTTAGGCCCGATGAAGCTACATGGGAGATGACAGATCAAATGCGGGCTATGTATCCTTCTTTGTTTATCGGTTGAGGCAAAGCAGTTTTGGTATGGTGTTTGGTATATGTCTTGGTATATGTTTTGGTGATGTTTGGTATATGTACATATGTATATGGATGTAAACACTGCATGAGCTATGTTATAAAGCTCCAATAAGTGGTATCGGTGTCATGTCATTGTGATGTTATGTTTTCATGTTGGTTCTCTTCTCAGTAGGTTGATCATTTTAAATACTGCAACAAGCTAAGTTATAAAGCTCCATCGACAATATATTTTTCTTACAACAGTCTTGCGGTTATATGTGTTGTTGAACACCGAAGATGGTGTTCCCCCAAGGGGAAGGGTTCTGTAACAGTGCTGGTGAAAATTCCATGTAATAAAAGTTAATAAAGGAAAAATAATAACCACGGTTGATGGGACACTTATTCCAAGCTGAATGTTGGGAAAGAGATCTTAGTGTGGTTGTTCATTTGGTTATTAATGGCTAAGGAAATTGGCAAAGGCAATGGCTAAGGCTTTGGAAAGGAAAAATGGCATTTTTGGCACATTTATTTACGAAAATAATGGAAATTAGGAGAAAAGGGAAGTGAAAGGTCACAGGTTGCATGTGAAGAGGAAAATGAAGGAAAATAATGGAAAATGAAGAAAATAGAGGCCTCATTCATAAAAAGGCTTATGAGGATCAGTACACAAACTTTTTTTAGTTCAGTTTTGGAGCTCTCTCATTATTCTCTCTGTCATACTCTTGGATACTTAGAGTTTTCTTGGAGCACTCTTGGATAGTGTGGCATACTTAGAGTTTTGGAGAAAGAAGGCAAAGGAAGAGTAGGAAAGCGTAGGAGGACATTGGGATCAAAAACTACAACGAATTTGGCTTGCAAGTACCAAGTTGCATGTATGTTTTCCTCACTAGTTTTGGCATGCATGGCATATGCATGTGGATTATTGGTCATGATCTGTCACTGGCATGGAGGATTGCCTGGATTGACAGTGGATTGCCTAGCCTTGCCATTTCCTGGATAGCCATGGAGATTGTGGGTTTATTTCCTTGTTTTGTTTTGTTGGTTCTCATGTTTCCTTAGCTTGGGTTGAGTTACTAGTCCTGGAAGCCCTGGTTGGACAAACACTCTAGAAGCCCTGTAACAGCTTGGGTTGATTTACTAGTCCTGGAAGCCTTGGTTGGACAAACACTCTTGAAGCCCTTGGCAGGTTGAGTTATTAGTCTTGGAAGCCTTGGTTGGACAAACACTTTGGAAGCCCAGAATAAGCTATGGGTTGAGTTACTAGTCCTGGAAAACTTGGTTGGACAAACTCTCTCAGGCCCTGGAAGGCTTGGATAGAGACTAATCTGATGATGATTTTGTGATGTTCGATAGTGAGGTGGAATCATTGTTTGATGGTTTGAGGAGGATGGCCTCTGGAAGCCCTGGATGGTTTTGGATTATGTGTTCTATGACGTCCCACATTCATGCTTGGAATATGGCATGAGGGTGAATGGCTGAAGAGAGATTTGGCTCAGACATTCTACAGTTGGATGGAACATGGAAGTCCCATCTCGAGTTTGGATTTTGCATCATCAATATGAGGTTATTTCTCCTTGTATTTCTATGAATATTATACTGGTTTATATGTGGATAATATGGTTTTGATTTCACTGGTATTTATGCTTCTATTATGTTGGTTATGTATGTGTTTTACGACAATAGCTATGTATGGCTCTCATCATGTTTTTACTAGTAAATGAATGAACAATGTATCTATGACCTAATGGATGGAATGGTCATTAATGTGTTGAGGCACCAATGCTTCTTAGCGATTCTCAGCTAAGTATGAGACCCCTATGCTCAAATCTATTGTTTACGCTTGTAGATTACATATTCGTGATATGTTTGACGAAATTCATGTCATGGCTAGTAGGGTCCAGTCAAGGTCTTATTCAAGTAATTTTATTTGTACTGTCATTTCCCTATTATCTTACTATTCTGAAGATATCATTCAATTATAGGCAGTGACCTGCGCTCTGGGCCTAAAAAACTGGCTCAAATCCCGGGGACACTAGCACAGTGCTGAGCAAAATAGCCCCTGGACACTGGCATGCTTTGTCATGAGAGCGTCCAGAGCCTCCTGGACGTTGGCAGCCTATATCATGGGAGCATCTAAGGGTCAAGTGGTCCAAAATGTTAGTGGGACCCAGGGGCTGGTTGGCAGAAAGGTTGGGTTGGTTCCTGAGGGTCCCAATGTTGATGTTGAAGGTTTGTATGGTGTGTTTCCGTTGGTTCCACTTCCTTAACATGATTTAGGAGGTCGAATCATATCATAGTTGCCTCTCGTCACATGTTTACCCCGGCTGGCTAGTTGCTTGGGTAGATGCAGGAGGAGGGTGTTACAATATTGAAGTTTATGAACATCCTCATTGATAATTTAATGATGAATCGTTTAAGAAATTAAACTAACCAACAAAGATATTGAACCATCATTTTCTCCTAAAGAACCCATAATCTCCCCACATGCATTATAAGGTATTTGAACTCCACAAAAATTGAAACTCACATGTTACACCAAGCACTGAAAAGTTATAGTCCTATTTGATATTGGCAATACATTTCATTCATAAGGGAGTTGTGGAAGAAATCCATTTTCTTGTACAACTTTCAAATTATAATCACCAATAATTACTACTTTCAAATTATGATAACCAATGAAGGTATGTTGAAATGTAGAGGAAAATGTGAAAATATCAAACTCCAAATGGGAAACTATCAAATAAAAGGCCATATGTTTTCCATCGACATGGGTGGTTGGGGGGCAGAATGGCTACACAAATTAGAACCAATTATAATGGATTTCAAAGAACTCTATATGAATTTAACTAAAGAGGGACATGTACAAACCCTCAAGGGTTGCAGACAAGTTCCCCTAAAATAGTCAACTCCCATCGTATGGAGTTGTTAAAGAAAGACTACTCTGGCATTATTTCACCATTTAATGCCATAGAGGACATGGATAAAGCATTAGCTCACATTAGAGGTCAAGCTACATGGTATTCCCACTTCCATTTTCTAATATCAAGACCCCACATTCACCAACAATTTTTCACACATGTTATTTAAACTTCAAGGTAGACAACTAAATATGAGCACTACATATCATCCTCAAACAGATGGTCAAATTGAATGGTTCATAAGTGATTAAAAACATATTTGAGATGCTTTGATTATGAGAAGCTACACTAATGGGCATAATGGCTTCCCTAGCTGAATGGTGGTACAATAACATTTATCATGGAGCTATTAAATGACACCATATGAAGAAATTCATGGCCAAAAGCACCTGTTTGTGGAATCTTATGTTTCAAGCGCATCCAAGGTTCATGCAGTAGATCGAACATTTCACAGTAAAGAAGCTATTATATATATCCTCAAGGAAAATTTGGATATGGTACAAAATCAAATGAAACAAGAAGTTAATTAACATAGATCTGAACAATCTTTTGTTTAAAGGGATCAAGTGTTCCTTCACCTACAACCTTATAAATAGACATCTCGCAAGGATAAATTTCCCCATAAGCTAGCTCTTAATTTTTATGGGCCCTATCAGATCATACAATGCATTGATTAGGTTGCCTATAATTTTTCTCTTCCAACCCACTCCAAAATTCATCCAATCTATTATGTGTCTTATTTGAAGAAAGTTGTGGGATCAAATTATAAAGTGTAGAACAACCTACCAACACTTGATGAAGAAGGTTCCATTTGGCTCCAACCAGAAGAAATATTGTATACTAAAGAGTGCTAATTACACCATCACATTATAGGGAAGTAATAATCCACCAGAAAGATATACAACCAAAAGATGCAACATGGAAACCAATAGGGATTTTGCAACAATTTCCTCATAGTTATCCATGAAGATAATGTTGCTTTAGAAGGGGGAGGGAATTTTAGGGTCCTTCTCTAACCCCCTTACTTAGATACATTATTAATGTATGTGGTCTATTAAATAGTTAGTTCATAGTCACTCATTGTAGAAAAGGTCCTCTTTGTTAATAAAACCCAAATTATTTAGTAGGCTCGCATTAGAAGTGGACCCGTAGGTAGCTAATATTATCCATGGATATATATATATATATATATATATATATATATATATATATATATATATTGAGTAGAAGAGCATGTAATGATTTGTTAAGAATCGTAATTTTATTTAGAGCATTTCTCTTGGAGGTTACCCCCTTTAAGAGGCAAGTGAACATAACTCTCTATTTTCTATTATCAAAGAGATCTTTCTTAGGTATATCTTATTTCTTCTTGGATTCTTGGGTTTCATTTCACACTTTACTTCATATGAATTAACTACAAATACTCTTACATCCGATTGTACCCTTCTTCAATATGATATGAATATTACCTAAACGAAATAAAAGGCATAACAAAACATAGGATCATTACTTTAATAATATTACCAACTTGAGCAATGGTAGCTGCAAAGTAGTAAGTCCTTGTCTTGAGTAAGTAGTTTGAGAAATCCTATTGATGATCAAGGCATTGTAATACTATTTATCAAGCCATTGCCTTTGAACATGACACGAGGAACTAAAGTTGCATAGTTAGTAGCTATGTGCATGGCAAGATGGACATATGGTTTCTATTCATGATATCAATAAACCATTGCATTTTATCAAATGTGAACTCTATTCTTAAGTACAAGTTCCAAATTCATTACCTTATTTAACATCATCAACAGTAGTTAGTGATACTCCTTGATTCAATAAATTATTGTTACGGTGATAAAATAGTCTTCGTATGCAAGTGTGTAGTAATGTTCAGTTACAAATATTTTGGAGATCATTTACATTCTTTTTTTCCACTGGAAAAATCCGTAATATTTCATTATAAATATGAAAGATTACATATGTAGATGCTTTGAAGCATATGCCAACTGTTCTGTACATTTTCACAAAAAATTTGCATGTCTGTGCTGTATATCTGTCTGTTACATTTTCAAAAATTGTGCAAAATTGGTGCCATTTTTGGCAATCCTCAATCTATTTCAAATTATATCATGTTGTGCAGTCAAATCCTCATAAAACTGTTTTGTTATGTCGCCTGTTGACCCGCAGTAGGATATGTCGGGTCTATATATGGCCGATGGTAGTATTTCTGCTCCTGCTGATCCAAAAATTCAGTGATTTCCCATAACCCATTCTCCATCACCGCGGCCTCCTTGGAAAGCTTGTCAGCAGTCTGGTTATGTTCTCTGTATATATGAGAGATGTGAAAAAAGTTAAAAGCATCCTTTAGTATAAATACTTCATCAAGCAATACATTTAGAGTGTGTGAGTGACATGTGGTATCTCTATTGACCCAGTTTATAACAATCTGAGAATCGCCAAATATGTTGATGCTGGTGCATTGGTGACTGAGTGCAAAATGTAACAGATGTCGGAGAGAAATGAGCTCAGAATAATTGTTTGTGCCAGCCCCCAATCCTACTTTGATATGAAAGAAGTGCCTCGAGGATATGTGTAAAATGATACCCCCTCCGCAGCCATTTTCGTTTGCAGCCCCGTCGAAATAAGCCCATGGCGAGCCCATGTCGATATTGGGAGGAGGGGTCGGCCGTCGCTGTTTTGTGGGAGGAGGATTTGGTAATTCGTTGTATGCTGAGATGATGCCAGCTTCAACGAGTGGCCACCTAGCCTCCCATCCATCAAATATCATTCTATTTCTGGACTTCCAAATAGACCAGTTAACAATGATAGGGAGGTTTACAATTTTCGAGCCACTGTGTTTGTTCCCCCAATCTATCCAAGCGCTGATAAGGTCTGTACCAGACCAGTCTCCCGAGTACTGTATGTGAAATTTGATATTATGCCATATTTGTATAACAATGGGGCATCTTAAGAATAAGTGTTCAGTGGTCTCTGTGTCTGCTTTGCACAGCACACAACGCGAGGGTCCCGATACTGCCCTACGCTTGAGGTATTCATCAGTGGGAATGCGATTGCGGAGGACACACCAAGAAAATAATTTGGATCTGGGCGATGCAGTTAACTTCCATATCTGGTGCCACCATCTGTCTAGCACTTCCGGCTTTCTGTGGTTAATGATGAGTTTATATCCTTCACGAGGAGAGTAAATCCCACTATCAGCAATCTGCCAGATGAGTTCATCCGGCCCTTCCACAATTCTGATATGGGATTCAGAGAGGGCATCGCAATATTCTTTCCAGGGTTCGTGCCATCTGATCGGGATATCTAATTGAGTGCCAGATTTCCAAGCCTGGTGTAGTATGTCAGAGCCCTCAGGATCAGCAATCTGTGCAAGCACCCTGATGCCACGGGAGTTTAGGAGGGCAATCAGATCTGGTGGGAGCCTGTGTCTGCCTCCGCATCCACTCCATGGGTCCATACCTATGCGAGCTCTGTTTCCACTTCTGATGCGCCACACGATATTGCTTCTGAGAAGGGGGAGGGAGTGTAGGAGGGCTTTCCATATGGAAGAGATGCCCGTTCTGTTCCAGTTTGGAAGTCTAGCCCAATCGATGATGTCGAGAGGCCAGATGTACTTATGGTATGCTATGTCAGTCCATAGACTGTGGGAGGTCAGCAGTGCCCAACCCATCTTTGCAGCAAGAGCTTTTGCAAAGGATGCCAGGTCCTTTAATCCCCATCCCCCCCATTTCTTGGGGAGAGCAATCTTGCTCCAGGAGATCCAAGCAAAGGTGCGCTTCTCTTCCTTTCCATCCCACAAGTATCTGTTGCATAGTCTCTGAATCTTTGAGAGGATGTTCCGGGGGATCCATGCTAATGCCATCCAAAATACAGGGGTCGCTTCCAGCACTGATTTGATCAGAGTTAACCTTCCCGCTCTGGAGAGGTATCTGAAGTACCAACATGATATTTTCTTTTCAATCTTGGTGACAAGCCACACCCAGTCAGCAATTTTTTGATTTGTAGGCTTTAGCCAATATCCAAGGTATTTAAGACCTCGATCCAGAGGCTGAGTGATAAATGGAAAAGCCTGCATAGCCGAATATGATTCAGCTACAGAAGTACCTACCAAAGTGATGGAGGACTTCTCCTGATTTACCACCATTCCCGTGGCATGAGAAAATAGTTTAAGGATTCTGTTGAAGGATGAGGTGTCCCGGATACTTCCATCAAGGAGAATAAGGACATCGTCCACGAACAGAAGGTGTGTTAGAAAACATGCTTCTGAGATCTTTAAGCCTCGGATAGTTCCCTCCCTTTTTGCAGAAATGATGAGTCGACTGAGCGCTTCTGTTACCAATAGGAATAAGAGGGGGGATAGGGGGCATCCCTGACGGAGTCCCCTCTCTGAGTGGAAGAAATGGGATGCAGCGCCGTTAATCAGAATACTATAAGTTGGTGAAGTAATGCATGCCATAATCCAAGTGATAAGCTGATGCGGGAAGCCCAGATGGATGAGAATCATCTTGATGTAAAGCCAGCTGACTCTATCAAAAGCCTTAGAGAAATCAATTTTGAGAAGAATGCTCTTGAGGTGCTTAGTCCAAATAGAGTGAATGGCTTCCTGTGCAGAGCCAATGGCTTCATGAATCTGCCTGTTTTCCAAGAAAGCGAATTGCTGTGGAGCGATGTGTTTGGATAAAATGGGTCTGATCCTATTTGCAATGATCTTGGATATGATCTTATAGAGAACATTGCATAGCGAAATGGGACGAAAATCAGCAAAGGATGATGGAGAGTCTGATTTAGGTATGAGAGCAATGAAGGTGGTATTAATAGCATGATAGATCTGACCAGAGGTTCTGCTCTCTTCCACCACCTTCAAGATGTCTTCTCCAATGATGTCATAAAAGGCCAGATAAAATTCAATGGTCCATCCATCGGGGCCAGGACTCTTTTCCTTCTGAAACCATTTTATGGTGTTCTCCAATTCGATCATGGTGACCGGTGCATTAAGATCCTCCAAGTCTTCATTGTTAACAAACCTCGGGAAATGGGATGCTACGCGGATGATCTCAGCAAGGTTGGTTCCCTCAGGGCATTTGAAGATACCCTTGAAATAGGAAGTGCCTAGACTGGAGAGCTTGTTGAAGGAGTCTGCCAGACCCCCATCAGGATAGGGTAGGTTCCAAATGGTATTTGCCACTCTCCTCCCATTTGCAAAATTATGAAAAAATCTGGAGTTTTCATCCCCTGCCTTGAGCCAAGTAGCTCTACTTCTCAACCTGATCGATTCCTCTCTGAGCTTGAGTATACTGTGCTTCTGCTTCTCTAGTTCGACCAGCCTGTGTTTGCTTTCCACAGAGATAAAGCCCAGGTTTTGTTCATCCAGCAGAGCGTGAATGTCTGCTTCTATCGAGATGAGCAGTTCATCTTCCTTGGCTTTTTTCATCTTTGCCCATTCAATCACAATATGTTTAAGTTCCGTCAGATTTTTGACAAAACCCCTAGCCAAAGAGGGTTCCCTGCTAATAGGGTGTGCTGCCCAAAAGTCCGTGACCAGTTTAGAGAAACCAGGGTCCTGCAACCATAGATGGTTGAATTTGAAAGGGGCTTTTGGTTTAGGGTGAGGACCCATAATTTCCATCAGGATGGGAGAGTGATCCGAAATTCCCCCAGTACTCACCCACTGCTTATAATGATGGAGATGGCGAAGCAGCGGTCCTTTGATCAAAAAACGATCAAGTCTACGAGCCAAAGCTGCTGGCCCGATCCTTCGATTTCTCCATGTGGGAAGAGGGTGATTCATGGGGATGTCGATGAGATCATGTTGATCGAGCAGGTTCCTCATGAAGTCTGATATGGGGTCTGCTTGTGCTGATGAGCCCCATGATTCACCATATCCCAAGGAGAAATTTAGGTCTCCTCCAATGATCAGGTTTTCCTCTTGCATCAATGATCGATCAAGGAGGGTGCGCCAAAATCCTTCTCTCTGCTGACAGGGTCCATAGATGTTGATGATACGCAGTGACAGCCCAAGGTCTTTGGAAAAAATGTCAGCACCCAAATATCCTGGCCCTCCCCATGAAGAGTCCAGTCTGATGGAGTAAGGATTGAGTCCAATGGCCATTCCACCCGAACGGCCCATAGCATCCAGCCCAATGTACTGCCACTTTGGCGCAATCGATTTTAGGGCAAGAGATATAGATTCTGCAGAACCCAAAGTCTCTTGAAGGAAAATGATGTCTGGTAATTCGACCTGAAAAAGTCGTTTTAGGGCTAGTTTTTTGGGGGAGCTAGCTAAACCCCTGCAGTTAAAGGATAGGCACTTCATGGGGGACCCCGCTGTAGGGGGTTTGTAGCTCTAAGGGCCCCGACAATGGTGGATTGACGTCCCGAAGCAACTTCAGCCCCAGCACGCTGAATGGCTTTGTTCAAATTTGATTTTCGTCCCCTGGATGAGGTGTGACCAGGATCAGGGGGAATAATGCTCAGCCCCGAGGTACCATCAGAGACAGATTGAGAGGGTCGGGGCCGGAGAGAATAATGGTGAGGCGGATTTGATACAGGGAGAGGCACTATAGGGCGAGATGGGGACGAGGAATGATCAAGGGTAAGGGAAGGAGGGATTGTAGCAGTAGTAGGAGGGGGCGGCGGGATAGAGCACTGAGCCTTTGATACAGAGATAGAATTAATGCAATCAGATGATAGGGAAAGAGTATGAGATGAAGGAGATAGATCAGTACCTGATTTCTGAATTGCTGCAGCTGCTGCCCTTGTTCTTGTCATGGGAGGAGTGGATGTGCCCTCAGTAGTAGACGGAGGATGATGAAGCGCTCCATGTGGAGTTGATGTAACCATCTGAGGCGGGGAGATCTGAGGCGCAGTTCTTCGAGGAACAATAGGAGTATATTTAGGAGGGCTGTTCTCGCGTTTATTGAGAGGGCAATCCTTATAGAGATGCCCTACCTGGTGACACCGGTTGCACCGAAATGGAACACCCTCATAATCCAGTATCTGAATGCGCTTGTGCCTTCCCCATTGCAGGGTGATGTCCTCCTCTAATCCTTCCCTGGTGTCAAGATGTACCAGGATGCGCGCCATGGTTCTTCTCCGAGTATCTACATAAGAGCGATCGTGATCCAAGTATGTCCCCAGAGCGTTTCCAATTTTGATGAAGGCCTCCTCATTCCAAGATCATTTACATTCATAAACACTAAATATTGTTATAGTGATGAAGTAATAATAATATATTAGTTTATGTGAAGTTTAGTTTAAGGGAATTCCTCACTTGAATGCTTCAAATTGTAAACTAAAAACTCATATTGTGGACCTTAATTCTATTTACAAATCTATTTAGACATAAATAGTTATCTTATTTTGATATAGTTGGTCACTCACAACGATGCAACACCAAGAAGTTGTCTTGTTTAGTTGTGACACTTCAAGGCATCAAATAATTGATTAGTTGCAACAAAAACAATTAATTAGACCATGTCCATATAGATAAAAAAACAGTGTGACACCTCAAATCAAAATTATTACTTTTCTTGAGTTATGTCGTGCTTACAAACATTAATCATGAACAACTTATGTGGCATATTATGACACACCTACCATCATATGGTGTGCACATAACTAGTCCATGCAATAGCATAAGCTTATCAAACAACCTTAAGTATAAAACAACTATCAACTAGGAACATATATTAATTTCCAACACTTAAGCCCTAAACACCTATGAACTATCATGTTGTGTACAAGTTGTGATACATAACAAACAATTAGGTAACATACTTGAATACATGTAGTTTCATTCTATGCAAAAAAAATACAACAAAGAAAGTCATTCCATGCACAAAAAACACAACAAATAGAACACCTTATAGCAAAGGAGTTGCAAGGAGATCAACTTCAATTACTTCAAGGCAAGCCACTGATACTAGTCAAATGGTTAACTAGTTGCATTGATGGTAAGTTGCATCTAATGTGTATATTTCCTTCCTCGAGTTGTATGACTATGTTCGAATGGATGTCACTCTATATGCATTTGCATTTGGTTTTCATATTTCGTATTTAGATAACTCCCTATTGATAAAATCACAATTCAAACAACTATAACTAGAACACTCTATACATTATGTGTTGCTCTTCCATTTTTGAAGTAGAGAAGCATTTGCTAATGTTGTTTGGCTCCTGTGTTTATGAGCTCACTTGCTTCTCTAGTAAAACTTCATAAATTTTATAAAAAAAATGTTAACTATCATAAGATTCTAGTATTAACAAACAATTGGCTAACCTACTTGAATACATGTAGTATTGTTCTAAGTAAGCTTCCAAAGGAGCTTTTCCTAGAGAGGTCAAAAATTGATTGAGATAGGTTGCTCTAGTGAATATAGTTGATGTCAAAGTCTCCTTGATGAGCATTGAACAAAAAAAGTTTCTTCTTTTATCGAGTGAAAAAAAAATGTGCATTGCTAGCAACTTGAAACTAAAGAAAGCACATGCTCACTAGGTCAGAAAACATGGCACCTTCTTCACCATTCCTTTGTTTCCTTGGTATCGCTGGTCCTCACAATGAACTTCTCTATCCCCACAACCCAACTAGTTAAAATGCTTATCCATACAAGAAAACTTGTTCCAACAAGTGAATAAGTATGTACTAATAAATTAAACTACTATATAGATGTGCTTATCCATACAAAAAAACTTGTTCCAACAAGTGAATAAGTATGTACTAATAAATTAAACTACTATATAGATCACCCAAGCCTCTCAATCATATTTCATTTACTTTCCAAAATAAAAATGTTGAAACTTTGAAATTATATAATATTGAAAATAAAAATACCAAATATTATTTGCTCATACCCATAAACTTTATTCCTATCAACCAAAAATACTAATCAACAATTATTGATTGATCTTATCTTTGTATAATGAAACCATACTTTACAACATTGTTATTAATCCAAAATTATTAATATATATATATATATATATATATATATAAAAGTTAAATAAGTTAAATGTAGCTTTACTTCATGAGAAATGAATTCGCACGCATTAACTTACCTCGACATAAGTCAGGGCCATCATGATTTGTGACTGGTTCAAATAAAGTTGATGGACAACTTTAAACACGTTATTTCTCGAAGGAAAAGATAACAAATCTCCATACATTTATCTAGGAAGAGAAAAGTGATTTGATAAAAATTTCAAATTAAGACTTCACATGATAGAGTAGGGTAGAATGAATCATTTGGGTGTAGAAAAATAATAGGATGGTAAAAATTCATTTTTAGGTATTCAAGATTATAACAATAATTTATTTATTTTTTAAAAATTATTAGATTTTTTTATTAAAACAGTGTTGAAATTTTAATAATTTTGCTAATAAAATTTAGGTCTGGTTTGGTTATACTGCATTTAAAACAAGAGTTATATAATAGCTAGTACTTGTCGCTTAGTTTAAATATAGTTTAATTAAACAAAAAATAACAAAAACAAATTTTATCACAAAAATAAAACAACTAATAAAATATTGTATTGTTAAATGTCATTACAAAAACTAAGAAATATAATTAAATAATATTATTTTTATTAACCTATATATATCTGTGTGTTTTATTTTTATTAATATATATAAATGTTTATGATTAAATCTATTAAAAATATTGGAAAATTTATAATTCATGAAAATAGAAATAATAAAAAATAAAAAATAAAAAATAAATAAATTAGTAACTATTAGAAATGGAAGTTACTAAACAACCCATAATAAAACTTCAATCAATCACCTTACAAATAAATAAATTTAAATACCAATAAAAAATAACAAAAATTGAATTCCTAATGTTTAACTATGCACAATTATCATAAATTTAAATTTAAATAATAATAAAAAATAACAAAAATTGAATTCTTAATGTTAAACTGTACATAAGCAACATAAATTTTTGAACAAACTAATATCAAGTTGCAAAACTAAATACCTTACTAATGCAAAACAATAATACATAAAAAACAATATAAAAAAAATATAATGAAACCGCTGATATAGCAGGAAATATGCAAAGCCTTCTCATTACAGAGGTTTTGCCCAACAATTCAACTACGAGTATCAATCTAACACATAAATAAAAAACAACAATAAATTGAATTCCTTTCCAAGTTCATGTGAAACGAAGGAGGTAGTGTAAGTGCACGGTTCCAGAGAACCCTTTGGTCCATGCCATTATTTCGCCATCCCAACTCACATTTTACTGTACCAACAATCAGTTTTTGAAAATCAAACAGCCTCATTCTTCATTTATTACAGAGTGATTGGTAAAACTCCCAGCAATGGTTTTAATAATCTTAATTAGGTGAAAGGTAGAGCAGAATTAAGAAGAAGGTAACCCATCAGTTTTACCGTGATTTTTACCGTGATCTTTATTTATTAAAATGTAGATGAGATTTAAGGAGGGGAACCCATCAAATCTATCAGGCCCACAGTAAAATGGGGTATTTTACATTTGAAGTAAAATGGGATAGATCTGGAGCTAAACTCTAAAACTAAACCAAATCTCAATATAGATATATAACAGGAAGTCGAGAACCATCCAATGGATTCAATTCAACCAGCCTTTGAAGGTGTGAAGATGACCCTCATTGTTAGGTCTTAGGCTCTCTCGTTGGTTTGGATTTAAAGATAAAAGTAGCAGAGGTTTAAAACAAAGGCACTTAGAAAAGGTTATGGGAGGCCAAGGGACTTGTAGAGTCTTTTTAAGGTTTAAAATGAAATTTTAATCTTGGAATCTTGGATTAAAAATGTAGATAGAGAGGAGGATAGCTGGGACCATTATTTCTGACTCATCAATAATATTACAACCGGGAACTGCCTCTGTTCTAGATGATTTGGTTAAGTTAATTCAACTGAAGTTTCAACTAAACGATGTCTGATGGGAATTAAAAGAAAGGTCTTTGATATGGAAGTAAGAAGAAGTGTATATGCTCATGTTACGTTGATCTTGACTCATTAGGAGATTTAGCAAGACAGGTCTAAAAAGGAAATAAAACCTATAACTGATAGGATGAGACAATTCGAAAGTAATTATATCTAGTTCTGTTCTCTTTTACCATTTTATCACTAGTTATAAGTGATCTGTTATCTTGGTTTTGTGATTATGGTAATAATCTAGCTGCAATTTGATATTAACCAGAGTTGCCGGGCCCACTGAAGAAGCTATATATATATATATTACATATTGTACAGAATACAATCGTTGCGTCAAGAAGCTATATATATTACATATTGTACAGAATACAATCGTTCCGTCATGCTGACCGCAACCCTCAACAATCAATATGATGCGTACAGCATTCCACACGAAATACCGATATACAAGTACGATGATACATATAAGCTGCCGTGCAGCGTCACAAATAATGGGAATCGAACACGGATGGGATGTGTGAAAACCGACTAACACGGGCTGGATGCGTGACTTCCCCAACCACGTGAACTTTGCACTTGTGTGCAGTTCACCAGAGTTTTATTATTGCAAAACTTTCAGGTTGATGGATATTTACATTCAATTGTTTACAATTCTAAAAAGCTCTCATATTTTTATATATAAATAATTTTCATAGGATCCTCACAGGAAAATCTCACCTCTTTCAAATTCATGGATGTTAATCTAACATAGCAGTTGTTAATTTCGAAAGATTGACCAGATTTGAACCGGTTGTAATATTCTTTTTTCTACTTTCCCTTGACTTCCAAGGTTGGTCGCAGCCAAGTTATAGGAGTGAAATAACTCTTTTCGGTGTAAAGGCAGAAAAAGTATGGTATTATGGTATTTGCTCATAGTATTTGTTTCTTTTTTTTTCCTGAATTCTAGCAGAGGAAGTATAGTATTATGGTATTTGTTTTTAGTATTTGCCCATAATATTTGCCTTTTTATTTCTGGATTTTTACCCGAAAGCTTTAATAATCCCTTTTTGATATAAAAAGTGACTTAAAAATAATTTAAATTAAAAGAGTCACTTAAATTAAACAAATAAAAGAGAAAGATTCTAGAAAAAAAATAAAAAATGATAAAATAATGGCTTAAAAAAAATCATAGGAAGTTCCATCAAACTTTTAAAAAGGAGGCGGAGAAAGACATTGGGATTTGTTTAGGGTGATATCTCTTTGATGGATCCATCCAAAGTTCACAAATGTGTTTTAGTACTTCAGTATAACAATTTGATAAACAGTTGTGCACACTATTAGCAAGGGTTTCCTTATTCATTATGTTGACATATATTATTTTTCCAGCTATTAATAAAATAAAGTGGCTACCTTCTTTAAATTATTTAATGTTTCGTTTTTTTGATGATGCACTTGTTTATTTCCTGGTAAACTTGTTTTTATCGCGAATGCATGTTATTTCTGGGTATTCTGATTCTGTAACAAGGGTTTGTAAATTATTGTGAAGTTTTCACTAAATATTACAATGTATTAAAAATTGTGCATCCTGCCAGGCTGACAGTTTTTTTTATTGGATTTTATTTCCAGAGCAAAGGATTTTTTCAAACTCTTTAAGAATATTTATGGAGATCGATTTAAATGTTTGCGAATGCATACTATTTCTAGGTATTCTGATTCCGTGGAGGGTTTGGAAATTATTGTAAAATTTTCACTAAAAGACCAAATGGAATATTACAATGTATCCCGCAGGCTAAGAATTTTTTTTATTGGATTTTATTTCCAGAACAAAGTTTTTGTCAAACTATTTAAGAATATTTATGGAGATCGCTTTAATTGTTTGCCTTGGTCGAGATTTATGAGCAAAATCATTGATTCTCTATTTATTATAAAATTATTTACGTGGTAGATTTATATTTTTATTTTTCCAGCGTATTTTCAAGGGTTTATTTTTTTTTTTAAATGGGAGCGGCTAGTTCCTTTTGCAGTAGTCTTTAACGCGACTTTTTGAAAGCCTTTCCGGCGATTTTTTCCGGTGAAAATCCGGCAGTAATTTATTGGAATCCAAGTTTGATAGCTAATTTCTGCACAATGAAAGCCTCCCAGGGGTTTTTCAGGATGCTGAATCCGAATATGCAGTTAAAAAACCATTTTAACTGCAACAAATCATGATTTCATCTCAATTTCTTCCGCCGGATTCCGTCACCGGAATCTCAAAAAGTCGCATTATAGACAACTCCGTTCCTTTTAGAAGCTTTATGGGTTTTTTTTTTTTTAAGTACAAATGCGTGTCAGAATGACAGCCGTCACATCGAGACTATAATCGCCATCACCATGGCTCAACATGCCCTGCAGCAGCAGCCACCGCAGGACTCGAAACCGGTCGGGGGGCGTGCAATATTTTCAAGGGTTCATTATTTTATTGTGTGAAAATTTCTTCCAGCAACTATTAGCAGATCAAGGGTATATTATTATTTCTCCCAAGGATTTATTATTATTTCCACAAAATATTCCACACCAACTATTGCACAAAGATCGATTTTGCAGAAATTGTCATTCTAGTTATTATTGCAGAAGAATATTGCTATTGTAAAGGTTTATTGCCAAAAATCATTACTAGCAGGAGGACAATTTAAGGATTCATTATTATTTTGTTTGTTGTAGAATTCTCTACAAGGGTTTATTATCTTCGGAAAATATTATTTATTTCCAACCTTTGTTGCAGGACGGTTGATTTTGAGGCTTTAATTATTTGCAGGGGAATTATTTCTACATTGGCCATTGTTGCATTGGGTTATTATTTTTATTGCAACAGATTGTTTCTCCACATTTGCAAGTGTTCAATTTTTTATGGATTTTGAAGTTTTATCATTTGTTTTTAGTGGGAGGGTTTAATTCACCATACGTTCAATGGTTTAATTATTTTTATGGGCGGGAGAATAGGATTTAGGATGATGATGTCAACCATGGGGATGATTTACCATTTTTGGAGTAAAAAAGTAAAATGATAAAAAAAAATAGGAAAACCAATTTTTCAATTCGTAGTTTCAACTTATCTCCCTATGGTTTTACTTAAATTTCGAGTGGGAGCACTCGTTGGATGCATATTTTAATTCCCCATCTAAGGAATACCCATGTTGCATACTTTTGATGGACTTTGGTACATGAAAAATGAGAAATACATGAAAAACATTATTGCAATCATTTTTTTCACGTATTTCTCATTTTTCATGTAGCAGTGTTCATCGAAACTATGCAACATGAGTACTCATTAGATGAGGAATTAAATTATGCATCCAACGAGTGCTCCGAAAATACGAGTTGAAATATATATATATATATATATATATATATATATATATATATATTCCTTTAAAATTTGATGATGTAATTTAATCTTATTTTATTATTTCCACTATTATTTTATAATATTCCTTAGGAGGTCCATTTTAGAGCTCAAAATTTCTCTAATGATTGAAAGGACTTTTGATGTGTTCAATATTTCTTCAAGAGTTTTATTGCTACATCATCGATCGAGAGTTTATTATTTTTGTTGCATGAAAATTCAAGCCTAGTATACATCGATATCTCAAAGGGGGTAAATCAATTTTATTGAAGAAAGCCAAGGAGAGAGAAGAAAGGCTAAGTATTGAGATCCATTGATGCCAAGCCATTATGTCATCACTTTCTTCTTAGAAATGTCACAGGAATTAGTATAGTAATACATCAATTGGTTCTTTGGGTTGCAATACTTTTGTGGATAAAAAATGGCAATAACTTACAGATCAAAAGCAAGAGCGGAACAGTAGGCCTCTCTTTCGGAAGGTCCATGCTATCCTTCAACAATCAAAGGGTATCCGAAAGGAAGATGTAAAAAATAAGTGTTTATTTGAACTTGGATGTAGATTCTAGGGTATAAAGTCAGAATATGTCCTCCTACGATTGGACGCATTAGACATGGCTTTGTGCTTGATAAAACAATCAAATTAGAAAGGGTCAAGTTGGGTCTTGAAGCCATCCATTCTTGCTTTGAAATAGCCGAACTTCTTGGAACATTCTTGTGAAAAGGTTAGACTCACATTGACCTCTTATCTCAGTAAAAGTCTAACCTTAACAATGCCACTACCACTATACAATGATGACATCATGAGAAGGATTTTTCGATTGATGGTAGAAGCCTTCCAAGGGTTGGATAATATCACACTTCTTAATCTTTTTTAAAGGTGCAAAATTCTAGAATGCATGGAAAAACTCATATTTGGTTTACTTATGGCGGATCTAGAGTGTAATGACTTAATCCTCTAGATGCTCCATTACTTCTGCACCAACATTACAACATCTCATCCAGACTATGTCAAAACACACATGCAAGAGATCATGTCCCTGATCTTAGGAGAAGATAAGGCCATTTGCAAACAATTGAGATCCAAATTGTTGGCCATTTGGAGGAAGGAGCTAATTGTATCACCTGTTTCCTATGAACTAGCTGAGGGGTTGGTCAAATAGAACATAAAACTGCTCAGAAAAGCGTTGACCAAGGAGGAACTAACAAGGATTGGTAGAGACAACAAGAATGAACTAAGGAGGAAAGACCTATGCTTTGTATGCAAGGGACCTTGGGCACTTAACCACTCATGCTCAAATGTCATGAAGGAGATAACAGGAACAAACCAGGAGGGGACTACTTCCAACCATTCCGATGAGGATTATTTTACTATAGTTGAGTCCATTGATTTGTAGGAGAACATCCATGGAGGATACACAAAGTCAAATAACAATTCACTTGAGCAACGAAATGTTTTTGTGAGCACTAAAGACCAAGGAAAAGACATTTAGGGGGACTTGTAGGGTGAGTCAATAGTGATGGACAAGCATGAAGAACACTTAAAGGTACATGGGTACAACATATGTAACGAACCCAACCCCTCCTATGCCTTTGGAGGAATGGGGTAATTCGTTTTTTGTTCTACTGCCTTTAACTTGGCGCTTCCTCCAAACCAACGGGTCAAATCGAAATGCAAGTAAAATTTTTTTGTAACAAACCCGAGTTAAAATATCATCTAATCACAGGTAATAAAGGCAAAATAAGACCACGGTTAAGGGACACTTATTCCAAGTTGGATGTTGGGAAAAATATCCTAGTGGGAATCACTTGATGTGTTTATGGCTAAAGGGAAATTAGCAAAGGCAATGGCTAAGGCTTTGAAAAGACAAAAAAATATTAATTGACATTTTATTTATGAAAATAAAGGAAATTGTGAGAAAATGGAGGTGAAAGGTCACAGGTTGCATGTGAGGAGCAAAATGAAAGAAAATAATGGAAAATTTAAAAAATTAGAGGCATCATTAATAAAAAGACATCAGAGCATCAGTTGGTAGCCTTTTGTCAGTTCAGTTTTGGAATTAGTCTCGGAGAGGAGAAGAGCACCAAGAGGAGAACGAAAGCAAGTAAGCAAAGGAAGGACAAGGAAAAGCAAAGGAAAGCAAGGATCAAGCAAGGAAAAGAGGGATCAAACAACTTCAACGGGAATACTTGTAGGTAACAGGTTGCATGTATGATTTCTTAGCTGGTTTTGACATGCATGGTATGTGCATGTTGGTATTTGGTTCTTTTGCTATCATTGGCATGGATTTTGTTGGGTTTCGACAATGGATTTTAGCCTAGCCTTGCCATTTTCGGATAGCCATGGTGTGATGGGACTTTTCTCGGTTGGAGCTTTGGATTGCCGAAAGATTTTGGATCCAGGTGAGGTGGTCTCAGGAAAATTCCCAAAGGCCTAGGAATCCCTTGACCGGTAATGGCGGGATACACAGTAAAGCCTGAGGGTGGAGATGGGAAAATTCCTCAAGGTATTGGAGAAGAAATTCTGAGGCATCCAAGCTTGGTTTGGTTTTGTGATCTCGGCATTGGTTTAGGTGAGGTCACGATATGGTGAGGGTGGAGGTGGTTTAACCTCTGGATTCCCTTGGTTGTTTATGGATTGGTTTATCCCATGAGATCCCACATTCATGCTTGGAATATGGCACATGGGTGATTGGTTGAAAGAAAGAGTTAGTTCAGCCAATCTATGGTCGGGTGGTTCGTGGAAGTCACGAACTTGGTTGGCTTTTGCCTATGTTTAATAAGAGCTAAGTTTCTCTTGCTTTTGATGAGTAAGTGTATTTGTTATTATGTGGTTTTAATGGTTGTTCTCTCATTGTTATTTATCTGGTTATAAGCATGGTTATATGACAATTCTCAGTCATGGCTCTATTCATGTTTTATTTGTAACTAGATAAATAATGGATGAAAGACCTAATTGATGTTATGACAACTAATGTGAGAAAGTAGAGACCCTTCTTATTAAAATTCATATAAGTTTTCAGTCCCTTATGCTCGGACTTGGATTCATGACCTGTAGGTTAAATATTTACCAAGTGTTTGACAGAATGTCAATCCCAGTTGGGGAAGGTCAGGTCAAGAATTGGTTTCAGGTTTTGGTTTACAAGCATTGTCTTAATGTTTTTTATGAGTTCTGAAAGTTTCATATAGGTCGGGGCAGAGGCTAAGCCCCAACGTTGGAAAATAGCCTTAAATCTCACAGTCGTTGGCATAGCACTGGCAGAGAAAGGCTATAGTCGCACTCAGGCAGGCTCATGGGAGCGATTGGGTAATCTTAGTTGCTTGGAGGACTTGGAAAGGGAGTGACTAGGGCTCCAGTTCAGCAAAAAGGTGAGTTGTCTCAAGGACAGAGGTCCAGGAAGGGTGGGTCATCCCTTGGGGGCCCTATGGCATCAGGAAGAGGTCAGTAAGGTCTAGTTGTGTCGACTCCATTTCCTTAAGGTCATCTAGGAGGTTGAGTCTTATCATAGTATCCCCTCAGCTCATGTTTACCCGGCAAGCCAATGAAAGTGGGTAGATATGAGAGGTGTATTATAGGGTGGTATCAGAGCGGATTGCACTCTTTTTGGGTAAAGTCTGATGTTGTTAAGGTTATGGGTTATGGTATATAGTTGGTATGGTCATGCATGATGTTGTTATGTTGTTATGATGATGTGTTGATATGATTATATGGATATGCTTATGATTATAAATGTACATGCTAATGTGGACTGATCTTGCAGATGAGATAAGCCTCCCATGAACATCACTAAGGTATGGATTTGGTTTTGGTATCTATTTGGTTTATCTAACAAGATACACTTGCAGGAAGAAGAAAATCAAAGATGACAAGCAAAATGGTAGACTACAGTTCCTGTGATTCTCCCTACAGATCAGTTGGGAAGCAAGGAGAAGAGTATTCTCCTGGTATAATAGATACATTGAGGAGCTTGAGGGCAGAGATTAGAAGTTACAAAGAAGACAATGACAAGTTGGTTGAGGTTCAGGAAATACTTGGAAGGGCTCAGGAGAAACAGGTGGAGATTAATGCAGTGATTCTTTAGAGGTTGTCAGAGTTACAAAAACAGGGACAATTAAGGATTAGTCAAGAGCAGGAAGAGAAAACTAATGGAGCCTATGGTAGCAGGTCTCGGTTTGGATACAGGTTAGATAGAGGGGACATAGTTAGGGGTGGAAGATCATTGGATACACATGACAGGAGGACTCGTATGTATGGGCATCATTCTAGTTCCTCATCCAGGATACATCATCATAGTCATCACCGCCATCATCTTTAGAGGGGTGAGTATTTACCTGAGGAGTTCAAGAAAGTCAAGCCTCCTACATTTGATGGAGAGATGAAGAAGACAGAAGATGCAAAGGCATGGTTGCTTGGGATGAAGAAATTCTTTAGATTGCATAGCTACTCAGAGAACATGAAAGCCAAGATATCCACCATCAATCTTAAAGGGAAAGCAGATATTTGGTGGGAAGATGTGAAGAATTTCAAGGGCATTCAAGAAGACGAGTTGATTTCAGAGGAGTTTGAGAGACTCTTCAAAAAGAAGTACTTGTCGGAGAGGTACTATGATGACAAAGCTAAGGATATTGTATGGGTTGTAGATGGGTTCTATGACAGATGATGAATATACCAGCAGGTTCCTGGAGCTGTTGAGGTATGCGGCTTATCTCAAGGATGAGAGGGCTAAGATTCAGAGGTTTGTCAGTGGGCTGCCAACAACATATAAATACTAGATTGAATTTGATGAGCCTAGATCCCCAAAGGAAGCCGTCCAAAAATTGAAGCATTTTTATGAGTAGTCAAATTGCAAAGTCGAGCCTAAACGTGACTTGAAGGGAAATGAGAAAGTTAAAGGGAAGTGGCCATCGAAGTGGGGAAGACCTCAGGATGCAGGTGAGAAAGAAAATGTGGTTCCTTACAAGAAGTTTAATACAATTGAGAAGGGCCATGGGTCACAGCCTGGAGAGAAGCAGACTAAAGGTGATGGTAGAGGACTTTTGCAGTGTTGTATATGTGGCAAAGATCATCTAAAGAAGTATTGTCCATTATACCATGGAGGTAGGCCTCAGATATATAGTGCTCAGGAGGCACAGACAGTTGGGGATGTTGGTCATATTATTCCTCGGATCTATGCAGTTGTGGACAATAAGCAGGCAGATCACTAAACATCCATTATTGAGATGGAAGGTAAGCTCTGTGGTTGAGTTATTTCTATTTTGATTGATCCTGGATCTAATTATAGCTATGTTAATCCTGACCTAGTGGATAAGTGTGGCTTGAGAAAATAAGTGCATGCAGAGTCTTGGTTGGTGCAATTAGCTACAGGTACTAAGAAGAGAGTTCATCACTGGGTAAGAGTTTGTGCATTCGAGTTGAATGGTATGCCTACAACAACACATTTGAATGTATTGCCATTGGGATCATATAGTATGATTTTGGGTATGGATTAGCTGTATCTTCACAGGACCAAAGTAGATTGTTATGAAAATGTTATTGAGTGCTCGGATGATAATGGCGAAAAGAGAATCTTGCGGGGAAAGAAAAATTCTACATCAGTGAGGATGGTCACAACTATGCATGCTAAGCGCAGTTGCAAGAAATGATGTGTGATGTTTGCAGTTCATATTTCCAGTGACAAGGGTAAGGATGTTGAGGATGGAAAAATCTTCAAGAGGTACCTTGTACTACAGCAGTTTCAGGATGTGTTTCCAACAGAGATTCCAAAGTTGCCTCTCCACAAGGAAGTGGATATTTCAATTGAGTTGGTACCAACAGCAACACCAGCATCAAAAACACCTTACAAGATGAGCACTCCAAAGTTAGTAGAGTTGAAGTTGTAGTTGAAGGAAATGCTTGATAAGGGATATATTAGGCCAAGTGTAACGCCTTGGGGCACACCAATATTGTTCATGAAGAAGGATGGTACCCTCAGGTTGTGCGTTGATTACAAGCAATTGAACAAGGTGATGATCAAGAATAGATACCCATTGTCGAGGATTGATGACTTGTTTGATTAGTTGAAGGGAGCAGCAGTGTTCTCAAAGATTGACTTGAGATCAGGATACCATCAGGTACACATCAAAGAAGAGGACATCTATAAGACTGCCTTCAGGACCAGGCATGGGAATTATGAGTTTGTTGTAGTTCCATTTGGTTTGACTAATGCTCTAGCTACTTTTATCTTCCTGATGAATATTGTGTTGCGTCCTTATCTAGAAAAGTTTGTTATTGTATTAATTGATTACATCCTGATATACTCTAAGAATGAGGAAGAGCATGCCGAGCATTTAGTAGCAATGTTGAGGTTGCTAAGATAACATGAGTTGTATGCCAAGCTTAGCAAGTGTAGTTTCTTTCAGACAAAGGTGCACTACTTGAGACATGTTGTCTCCAAGGAATGTATAGCAGTAGATCTAGAAAAGGTAAGAGCTATCATGGAGTGGGCAACTCCTAACAATGTGGATGAAGTCAGATCATTCATGGGGTTAGCAAGTTACTATAGGAGGTTCATAAGGAACTTCTCACACATTGCCTTCCCTATTACATCATTACAGAGGAAAGGTAAGAAGTTCGAATGGACAGGGGAGTGTGCAACAAATTTTTAACAATTAAAGCAGTGGTTGACGAATGCTCTAGTGTTAAAGATTGTGAATCTGGATAAAGAGTTTGTATTGTGCACAAATGTTTGCAAGAGAGAGATTGGTGGATTCCTTATGCAGGAGGGATAAGGGATATGAGATGAGTCCAAGAAATTGAATGGGCATGAGTAGAATTATTTGACTCGTGATCTTGAGTTGGTGCTTATTATTCATGCCTTGAAGATGTGGAGGCACTATCTTCTTGGCAGGAGGTTTGTGTTGATGAGCGATCACAACGGGTTGAGATATCTGTTTGACCAACCGAATCTGAATGCCAGTCAAGCTAGATGGTTGGCCACAATCAATGAATTTGACTTCGAGATCAGATACATCAAAGGTAAGGATTACAGGGTTGCAGATGCTCTCACTATGAAAGTGCAGTTGAACCATGTTGCAACAGTGACCTCATATGGGGTAGATATACATGATCGGATCTTACATGGAGGACAACAGGATGACAGGTACATGGAGCTTATGCACAAGCTATAATAGGTTACAATTGATCAAGATGTGGATTATTGTCTCACAGAAGATGACTTGGTGAGATTCAGGGACAAGATTTATGTGTCGGATGACAATGAACTCAAGAAACTTGTAAAGCCATATTCAGGTCACCAGGATACCAGAAGACATTGACAACAGTGAAGAATTTCTACTATTGGTCGAATCTGAGGAAGGGAAGTGGCAGAATTCGTGGCTAGATATTTGAATTGTTAGTAGGTAAAAGCAGAGTGTAAGCATCCGGGTGGATTGCTTCATCCTATTCTAATTTCAGAATGGAAATGGGAGGTCATTTCCATGGATTTCATTACAGGTCTTCTGAGGACAACGACGTAGCATGATTCTATCATGGTTGTGGTAGACAGGTTGAGCAACATAGCTCATTTCATTCCAATAAAGACTACCTATTCAGTTAGTGAGGTGGCACATGTCTTCATTAGGGAGATCGTGAGATTGCATGGTGTTCCAAAGAAGATTGTGTCAGATAGGGATGCCAAGTTCACTTCCAAGTTTTGGAAGGAGTTGTTTGTAGGTTTAGGGACAAAGTTGGCCTTCAGTACAACTTATCATCCACAAACAGATGGACAGACAGAGAGGGTCAATAGGATATTGGAGGATATGCTGAAGATGTATGTGATGCACCAGTAGAGGAGATGGGAGGAGTACCTTCCATTGGTTGAGTTTGCTTACAATAACAATTATCAGGAGTCACTAAGGATGAATCAATTTGAGGAACTGTATGGGCGGAGTTGTAACACTCCCATCAGTTGGAGTGATCCAGTGAACATAGTACTTATTGGAAGACATCGAACAGGAAATGCAGGTTATAAGAAAGAATTTAAAGGCACCACAAGACAGACAAAAGAGTTATGGAGACCAACATAGGTCATTTAAGGAGTTTCAGGTTGGAGAGTATGTGTATTTGCGCATCAAGCCTAAGAAGAGTTCCTTGAGGATTTGATCATGTACCAAGTTGGCACCACGGTATTATGAGCCTTTTGAGATCCTTGAGAGGATTGGACAAGTGGCCTACAGACTTGAACTGCCTCCAACAATGAAAGTCCATGATGTTTTTAATGTTTCATTGCTTAAAAGGTATGTAAAGGATGTTGATCACGTTATTGATTGGTCTGTATTGCAAGTGGAGCAAGAAGGAGAATTCCAGTCGGAACCTCAGTGCATATTGCAGCAGAAACATCTCATGCTTTGGAACAGAGCAATCAAACAAGTTAAAGTGCAGTGGAAGCACTTTGGGCCCGATGAAGCTACATGGGAGATGGTTGATCAGATGCAGATTATGTATCCTTCACTATTTGCCAATGGAGGCAAATGAGTTTTTGGTATTGTACATATTTATGTATGGTTGTTATTGTAAGTACCGCCATGAGTTGTGTTATAAAGCTCCAATAAGCGGTATGGTTGTCATGTCATGTTTGTCATGATGGTTTTTCTTTGAGCAGATTGTTATTGTAAATACTGTAACGAGCTAGGTTATAAAGCTCCATGGGAAGTATGTTTTGCTTTTCAATGGTTTTGCTGGTTGTAGGTGTCATAGAACACCGAGGACGGTGTGCCCCTAAGAGGGAGGGTTTTGTAACAGTCTCGGGTTAAAAGTTCATGTAATAAAAGTTAATAAAGGCAAAATAAGACCATGATTAAGGGACATTATTCCAAGTTGGATGTTGGGAAAAATATCCTAGTGGGCTTCACTTCATGTGTTTATGGCTAAAGGGAAATTGACAAAGGCAATGGCTAAATCTTTGAAAATGCAAAAAGGTATTAATTGACATTTTATTTATGAAAATAAAGGAAATTAGGAAAAAAATGAGGTGAAAGGTCACAAGTTGCATGTGAGGAGGAAAATGAAGTAAAATAATGGAAAATTGAAGAAATTAGAGGCACCAATAATAAAAAGACATCAGACCATTAGTTGGTAGCCTTTTGTCAATTCAATTTTGTAATTAGTCTTAGAGAGGAGAAGAGCACCAAGAGGAGAAGGAAAACAAGCAAGCAAATGAAGGACAAGGAAGGACAAGGAAAGCAAAGGAAAGAAAGGATCAAACAACTTCAGCAAGAATACTTGCAGATAATAGGTTGCATGTATGATTTCCTAGATGGTTTTGACATACATTGTATGTGCATGTTGGTATTTGGTTCTTTTGTCATCAATGGCATGGATTTTAATGGGTTTTGACAATGGATTTTAGGTAGCCTTTCCATTTTCGGATAGCCATGGTGTGATGGGACTTTTCTCGGTTGGAACTTTGGATTGCTTGAAGATTTTGGATCTGGGTGAGGTGGTCTTAGGAAAATTCCCAAAGGCCTAGGAATCCCTTGATCGGTAATAGCGGGATACACGGTAAAGCCTGAGGGTGGAGAGGGAAAAATCCTCAAGGCATTGGAGAAGAAATTCTGAGGCAACCAAGCTCGGTTTGGTTTTGAGATCTCAACACTGGTTTCGGTGAGGTCACTGTATCGTAAGGGTGAAGGTGGTTTAACCTTTGGATTCCCTTGGTTGTTTATGGATTGGTTTATCCCATGAGATCCCACATTCATGCTTGGAATATGACACGGGTGTGATTGGCTGAAAGAAAGAGTCGGTTCAACCAATCTATGGTCAGGTGGTTCGTAGAAGTCTCGAACTTGGTTGAATTTTGCCTATGTTTAATAAGAGCTAAGATTCTCTTGCTTTCGATGCGTAAATGTACTTGTTGTTATGTGGATTTAATGGTTTTTCTCTCATTATTATTTATTTAGTTATATGTTGGTTATATGACAGTTCTCAGTCATGGCTCTATTCATGTTTTATTTGTAACTAAATTAATAATGGATGCAAGACCTAATGGATGTTATGACAACTAATGTGACAAGGTAGAGACCCTTCTTGTTAAACCTCAGATAAGTTTTCAGTCCCTTATGCTCAGACTTGCATTCATGATCCGTAAGTTGCATATTTATCAAGTGTTTGTCGGAATATCAATCCCGGTTGGGGAAGGTCAGGTCAAGTCTCGGTTTTAGTTTTTGGTTGTAAAGCATTTTCTTCATGTTTGTTATGAGTTCTGAAAGTTTCATAGAGTTCTAGGCAGAGCTAAGCCCTAGCCTTGGAAAATAGCCTTAAATGTTGAAGTCGCAGGCATAGCACTAGCAGAAAAAGGCTGCAGGGGCTCTCAAGTAGGTTCATGGGAGAGAATGGGGAATCTTAGTTGCTTGGAGGGCTTGGCAAGGACACGACTGGGGCTCCAGTTCAACAAAAATGTGATTTGTCGCAAGGAGAGAGGTCTAGGAAGGGTGGGTCAGACCTTGGGGGCCCTATGGCATCATGAAGAGGTGAGTAAGGTCTAGTTGTGTCGACTCCATTTCCTTAAGGTCATCTAGGAGGTTGAGTCTTATCATAGTAGCCCTTTAGCTCATGTTTACCCCGGGCAAGCCGGTGAAAGTGGGTAGATATGAGAGGTGTGTTATAGGGTGGTATCAGAGCAGATTGCACTATCTTTGGGTAAAGTTTGATGTTGTCAAGGTTATGGTTGTCATGCATGGGGTTATGGTATACAGTTGGTATGGTCATGCATGATGTTGTTATGTTGTTATGCTGATGTGTTGATATGATTATATGGATATGCTTATGATTATAAATGTACATGCTAATGTGGACTGATCTTGTAGATGAGATAAGCCTCCCCTGAACATCACTAAGGTATGGATTTGGTTTTGGTATCTATTTGGTTTATCTGACATGGTACACTTGCAGGAAGAAGAGAATCAAAGATGACGAGCAAAATGGTAGACTACAGTTCCTGTGACTCTCCCTATAGATCAGTTGGGCAACAAGGAGAAGAGTATTCTCCTAGTATAGAAGATACATTGAGGAGCTTGAGGGCAAAGATTAGAAGTTGCAAAGCAGACAATGACAGGTTGGTTGACACTCAGGAAAGACTTGCAAGGGCTTAGGAGAAGTAGGTAGAGATTAATGCAGCGATTCTTCAAAGCTTGTAGGAGTTACAAAAACAAGGACATTTGAGGACCAGTCAAGAGCAAGAATATAAAACTAATGGACCCTATGGTAGCAGGTCTCGGTCCAGATACAGGTTGGATAAAGGGGACACAGTTAGGGGTGGAAGATCACTGGATACCCCTAACAGGAGGAATGGTATGTATGGGCATCATTCTCGTTCCTCATCCAGGAGACATCATCATAGTCATCGCCGTCATCATCCTTATAAGAGGGGTGAGTATTTACCTAAGGAGTTCAAGAAAGTCAAGCCTCCTACATTTGATGGAGAGATGAAGAATGCAAAATATGTAGAGGCATGGTTGCTTGGGATGAAGAAATTCTTTAGACTGCATAGCTACTCGGAGAACATGAAAGGCCAGATAACCACCATCAATCTTAAATGGAAAGCATATATTTGGTAGTAAGATTTGAAGAATGTAAAGGGCATTTAGGAAGACAAGTTGATTTGGGATGAGTTTGAGAGACTCCTCAAGAAGAAGTACTTTTTAGAGAGGTGCTATGATGACAGAGCTAAGGAGTTGTATGAGCGGTATATGGGTTCTATGATAGATGATGAGTATACTAGTAGGTTCCTGGAGTTGTTGAGGTATGTGCCATATCTCAAGGATGAGAATTCTAAGATTTAGAGGTTCGTCAATGGGCTGCTAACAACATATAGAGACCAGATTTATTTTTATGACCCTAGATCACTAGAGGAAGCCATCCAGAAATTGAAGCATTGTTATGTGCAGTCAAAGCGCAAAGCTGAGCCTTAACATGACTTGAAGGGAAATGAGAAAGCTAACTTGGAAGTGGCCACCGAAGGGGGGAAGACCTCAGGATGCAGGTGAGAAAGAAAATGTGGTTCCTTACAAGAAGTTCAATACAATTGAGAAGGGGCATGGGTTGCAACCTGGAGAGCAGTAGACTAGAGGTGATGGTAGAGGACCGTTGCAGTGTTGGATATGTGGCAAAGATCATCATAAGAAGGATTGTCCATTATACCAGGGAGGTAGGCCTCATATATATAGTGCTCAGGAGGCGCAGACAGTTGGGGATGTTGGTCATATTATTCCTCAGATCTATGCAGTTGTGGACAACAAGCATGCAGATCACCAGGAATCCATTATTGAGATGGAAGGTAAGCTCTGTGGTCGAGTTATTTCTATTTTGATTGATCCTAGATCTAATTATAGTTATGTTAATCCTAACCTGGTGGATAAGTGTGGCTTGAGAAAAGAAGTGCATGCAGAGTCTTGGTTGGTGCAGTTGGCTACATGTACTAAGAAGAGAGTGCATCACTAGGTAAGAGCTTGTGCATTCGAGTTGAATGGTATGCCTACAACAACACATTTGAATGTACTACCATTGGGATCATATAGTATGCTTTTGGGTATGGATTGGTTGTATCTTCACAGGACCAAAGTAGATTGTTATGACAAGGCTATTGAGTGCTTGGATGATAATGGGGAAAAGAGAATCTTGTAGGGAAAGAAGAAGCCTACATTAGTGAGGATGGTCACAACTATGCAGGCTAAGCGCAGTTGCAAGAAATGATGTGTGATGTTTGCAATTCATATTTCCAGTGACAAGGGTAAGGATGTTGAGGATGAAGAAATCTTCAAGAGGTACCCTGTACTACAATAGTTTCAGGATGTGTTTCCAGCAGAGATTCCAGAGTTTCCTCCCCATAGGGAAGTGGATTTTTCTATTGAGTTGGTACCAGGGGTAGCACCAACATCAAAAGCACCTTACAGGATGAGCACTCCAGAGTTAGTAGAGTTGAAGTTGTAGTTGAAGGAAATGCTTGATAAGGGATACATTAGGCCAAGTGTATCACCTTGGGGTGCACCAATATTGTTCGTGAAGAAGAAGGATGGTACCCTCAGGTTGTGCATTGAGTACGAACAATTGAACAGGGTGACGATCAAGAACATATACTCGTTTCCGAGGATTGATGACTTGTTTGATCAGTTGAAGGGAGTAACAATGTTCTCAAAGATTGACTTGAGATCATGATACCATTAGGTACGCATTAGAGAAGAGGACATCTACAAGACTTCCTTTAGGACCAAGCATGAGCATTATGAGTTTCTTGTAGTTCCATTCAGTTTGACTAATTTCTCCAGCTACTTTTATGTTCTTGATGAATAGTGTGTTGCATCCTTATCTGGACAAGTTTGTTATTGTGTTCATTGATGACATCCTGATATACTCTAAGAATGAGGAAGAGCATGTCGAGCATTTAGCAGCAGTGTTGAGGTTGCTAAGAGAACATTAGTTGTATGCCAAGTTTAGTAGGTACAGTCTTTCAGACAACGGTGTACTACTTGAGACATGTTGTCTCCAAGGAAGGCATAGTAGTAGATCCAGAAAAGGTAAGAGCTATCATGGAGTGGGAAGCTCCTAGCAATGTGGATGAATTCAGATAATTCATGGAGTTAGCAGGTTACTATAGGAGGTTCATACGGAACTTGAAGCGAACAAAGTTCCTTCTACGAATTAATTAATCCAAAAAACTTGGAATATAAAGATATCCATGAGGATACAAATATTATATTAAATGTGTGAATAATAATGAATGGTTTACAATGAGAACGAGAGGCTTGCTTTTATATCAGGCAAGTGTCTCTTCACGAAGAGTCATGTCTCATTTAGACATGCCCCTTCAACCTAATTACTAGTTTAACTAATCATTATTTATGATTATTATCCTTTACATTGTTTTACATTATTTATATATATTTTATTCGTTACATTGCCTCCTTCCTTAAAAAGCTTTGTCCTCAAAGCTTGTTGATGAAAAAGGCTTGATCTCTTTTTCAGCTTCGAACGTCTTTCTCTCTCGGAATAGTCATCCTCATTGATACAAGTTGATATGATCTTCTTAGTGACAAACAAAATTGTCGCACTAAAAAGGGATCAGACCATCCTAGATTAATCTTCTGTGTAGTATTCTGATCACTAGAATTTTGTAACGACTTGTCAGTATAAGACGGAATTGATGTTACGTCATTATTCTCTGAAACACCAATTTGTTGTTTCTGGTCTAAATGGTACCGATACGTAGCATGGTTGATTTGTCTACTCTCATGATTCGGATGCCGATAAGGAACTTTTTTGGTTTGATTTTCCCTTATTGGGCATGCGGCAATTTTTATATTTTCTTCTAGCGAAGATGTTGTAGAGTTGGTTATGAAACATTCACTGGGGATGTTCGTTGTCTAAACTGCAACATTTAAGTGTGTCGTTTCTAACTCGTCTTTTTGAGTTATCATATTCATTGGATCGGTATTCGTTGTTTTGTCATCAACTTGAATTCTTACACTTGATGCTTCCTTCTCAATAAGTTGTTGTACCTTCTTTCCTAATGACCTCTTATCCTTCTTAACTTTCTTAATTTGCGTCAATAATTTTTCGTTATGGTTTTTAAATCGAGAAATTTCTTCATTTTTGACAACAATGATTTTGTCAATTTCACTTTGCATATTTTGTAATAGTTTTTTTCCTTCTTGAGACATTACTTTTGAAATATCTGATATATCTTCTGGCGTTACTGAATTAGTGTAGCATCTTGGAGTGTTATTTTCTTCTTCTTGTAAGAAAATGTTAAAAACTTTTTCTTAGTATTTAGAATAAAGGAACCTAGAGCTTCCATCCATGGTGATCCCAAAACAATGTCACTATCGTTAAAACATAAGGTTTTTACGGTGAATTGTGAGGTAAAAGTATAATCTCCAATACTTAAGTGTAGATTGCTTATGTCGTATTGTTTGTTACATGTGCCAAAAATATTTGATTCAAGAATTACCAATTGGTTAGCACATTTAGGACTAATATAATTACTTGTTTAAGCAAGACTGATAGAGATTATGATATCTCTTCTTGCAAGCGATCCTTTGATTTTAAATAACGTATCAACACATTTACCAAAGGTTTCAGAAAACCTTTCATTATTAGTCTCCATTTTTGCTTCTTAAATATTAAATACTTTTTAAAATAATTTTCACCTTTTCAATAATTTTTTTCGGAGTTGTCTATAATGCGACTTTTTGAGATTCCGGTGACGGAATCCGGCGGAAGAAATTGAGATGAAATCATGATTTGTTGCAGTTAAAATGGTTTTTTAACTGCATATTCGGATTCAGCACCCTGGAAAACCCGTGGGACGCTTTCATTGTGCAGAAACTAGTTATCAAACTTGGATTTGAATAAATTACTGCCGGATTTTCACCGGAAAAAATCGCCGGAAAGGCTTTCAAAAAGTCGCGTTAAAGACTACGGCATTTTTTTCTCTCCATATATATATATTTAAAACCCTTTTTTCTTTTTCTTTTTAAATACTTTTTTTTTTATTAATATAAAGCTTCTCTTTATATTTTTTTATTTATAATTTTTCCTTTTATTCCTTTTCTATATATATTTTTAAGGTAATATTTAATTTAATAATCCCTTTTATACCTTTTCAACTTTAATACCAATCCTTAATATTTTTTTATAAAAACCCTTATATCTTTAATTAAAAAAGATACCTTTTTCTTTAATAAATCTTTCACTACGATTAACCCTTCTCTTCTTATAATTATATATAGAAAGGTCTCTAATATATATCTAATTATTTTTATGTTATTCAGATAATATGAATATAATCTTTTTAACCTTCTAATACATTTTGTATGATATTTCAACGCAATTTATAATCTTAATAGTCCGTACGGAACAAGGAGTGTGTACGTCCAACGCTGAACTTCTTAATGGTTGTCTACAAGATTTTTTTGGTGTTAAGAAAAATAATGGTGGCACCCTTTCAACTGGAGTCACATCTCCTCCAATATCCTTTGTTGGGTTAAGCGGATATGGCGACGGTCCAAGTTGGTTTTTATTTGGTGACGAGGGTACACTAATACAAAATTGCGTGTGGAATCAATTTGTTCCCTCTGTTTGGTAGATAACACCAAGCCTCCAATTGGAAATCTGAACCTGATGAACGTTTTTAATTATCACAGTGTTTGACAGCGTAATTGCTGGTGGAAACTGTGAGAGCAGAATGGTTGCTTTGGCGGAGGAGGCGTAGACGGCCAGGTTGTAGCGAGGTCAGCAACAACAACGAACGTGTGTGTTGTTGGTCAACAGTCTCAAACAGTTCGTTTTCAAAAAAATAAAAAATAAAATGAATACTCAGATTGCAGACTGTTTGACTGATGACTTTTGAATGACGTAGGGTGAATCAACGAGATCGGCTTAGGAAGAAAGCGACCGACGGTGGCTGTGCTGAAGAACCGACAGGGTAGAATAGCAGGCTCGGGCTGTGGTGGCTTGAGTAGATGCCAGACGTGGTGTTGAAGGGAGAGGCGGAAACACAATGTCGGAATAGGTGGTCAGTGGTGGGAGTACGAGACATCGGTGGTAGTGTGGAAAGATCAGAGACAGGGTGCGGGTTAGGACAACGACGGGGAAAATGTTGTGGGTTAGTTTGTTGATGCGGGGAACGATGGCAGAGGGGAGCTACCGGTGATGGAGGCGATAGACAAGAAAACAACGAGGGGGTTGGTTGACCGGTCGCTGTTCGACATGGGAGGTCAGGCGATTGTGGCGGTGGAAACAACTGGCAGCAAGCCTAAAACAGGCGGATGATGCAATGACACTGGTCTATTTGCGAAACTGCAGGCTTCGGCTGCGTCGTGGAGAGAGGGTTTTTTTTTTCTTCTTATAACTCTTTATATATATATATATATATTCACTTTTTTGTTTGTTTGTTTAGAATATATTATTTCCTTTCCTCTTTTTTTTTATATACCCTTCTTCTTTCTTTCTTTTTTATATATTTTCTATAATTTTCTTCTTCTTCTTCTTTTTTCTTTTTTCTTTTTTGTTTTTTGTTTTTTTTTTTTTTTGCCCCGAGTCTTTTAAATGGCCAAAGGCCTGACAGTAGTATGGAGAACCTCCAGAAACTGGTAGCGAAACACTTTAACGGCAACGGCGTTGACGAATTTGAAGGTCAAGGACCTGGATCAAAGAACGAGCTCTGTGCACCGGTTAAGCAACCTAGAGGATCGAACTCCTCTGATACCAAATGAAGCAAACAAAGTTCCTTCTACGAATTAATTAATCCAGAAAACTTGGAATATAAAGATATCCATGAGGATACAAATATTATATTAAATGTGTGAATAATAATGAATGGTTTACAATAAGAACGAGAGGCTTGCTTTTATATCAGGCAAGTGTCTCTTCACGAAGAGTCATGTCTCATTTAGACATGCCCTTTCAACCTAATTACTAGTTTAACTAATCATTATTTATGATTATTATCGTTTACATTATTTTATATTATTTATATATATTTTATTCGTTACAGAACTTCTCACACATTGCATACCCTATTACATCATTGCAGAGGAAAGGTAAGATGTTTGAATGGACATAAGAGTGTGTAGCTAGTTTTGAACAATTAAAGCAGTTGTTGACAAATGCTCCAATGTTAAAGATTGTGGATTCGGATAAAGAGTTCATAGTGTGCATAAATGCTTGCAAGGGAGGGCTTGGTGGAGTCCTGATGCAGGAGGGACAAGTGATATGCTATGAGTCTAGGAAACTGAATGAGCACGAGTAAAATTATCCGACTCATTATCTTGAGTTGGTGGCTATTATTCATGTCTTGAAGATGTGGAGGCACTATCTTCTTGGCAGGAGGTTAGTGTGGATGAATGATCACAATGGGTTGAGATATTTGTTTGACCAACCGAATCTGAATTCCACGCAAGCTAGATGGTTGGCCACAATCAGTGAGTTTGACTTTGAGATCAGATACATCAAAGGTAAGAAGAATAGGGTTGCAGATGCTCTCAGCAGGAAAGTGCAGTTGAACCATGTTGCAACAGTGAGCTCATATGGGGCAAATTTACAGGATCAAATCTTATAGGAAGGAAAACAGGATGACAGGTACATGGAGCTTATGCACAAGCTACAACAAGGTACAGGTGATCAGGATGTAGATTACCGTCTCATGACAGATGGCTTGGTGAAATTCAGGGACAAGATTTATGTATCGGATGACAGTGAACTCAAGAAGCTTATTTTGATTGAATTTCATGTAAAGCCATATTCAGGTCACGTAGGATACCAAAATACATTGACAACAGTGGCAAAGTTTTACTATTGGCTGAATCTGAAGAAGGAAGTGGCAGAATTCGTGGCTAGATGTTTGGATTGTCAGCTGGTGAAAGCAGAGCGTACGCATCCAGGTAGATTGTTTCAACCTATTTCGATTCTAGAATGGAAATGGGAGGTCATTTCCATGGATTTCATTACAGGTTTTCTGAGGACATCAAGGCAACATGATTCTATTATGGCTCTGGTAGAAAGGTTGAGCAAGGTGATGATCCTCAGTATTACAACAAGAATGTTGCAATTCCCAAGGCTACCGACTTTAAATTATCAACCCAGGGTTCGTACAAACTTAAGAGGTATCAGAACTATATGTGTAACATACAATGTGTCTTTCCATGTTGTCATGATGTAATGGAGTGCATGTATTGAAATCAAACCCTAAACTAATTGCAGAAAATGAACTGAAATGGAAACCCTAACCTATTGCAAGAAATAAAGTACAAGGAAAGAAACATATTCTAATTGCATAAAGATCATGAACTAAATGTAAAAGAAACCTAACTTAACCCTATTTATCACATGTGATGATTTAAACTAACTGAGCATGGAATCTAATCTAGAGAGTGCTAACTGTTGTGTGCATGAATAAATATAAAATAACTTTTTCCTTTTTATCTTTTTGCTTGAAAAATGTAAATGCTAATCTTGCTTGGTTCTTTGGCAAGGGAGACAGGTGTGGAGGAAAATGAGTACAATGGTTCAGATGGCTTGGAGGGCAAGTAGGGGCCTAATCCTGGCTTCTAGTGATGATTTTTCTCAATTTGGGCTCAAAACAGGCCACTACAAGTTTTCCTACAGGATGTCTACAGGAAGTACTAGTTCCTACAGGATGTCTACAGGATCCCCTGTTTCATTACAAAAAGCAAGTCAAAAGCTTAAGAAGTGGTCTAGAAGGTGGAATGGAGCTTGGGAAAGTTGGATAATGGAAGAATAAGGCATGGAGTTGGTGGACACTAGCGAGAACTCAAGCAAGGGCTTCAAGATGGGTAGATTTGCTCAATGGAAATGACATTTTTTGCTTACAAAACAAGAATTCAGATTGAGACTTTAATGGATTTTGGTGACAAGCGTGAATGAAGCGAGATGAAGTCTCCCTGCAATGTAGAAGCTCCTGCAACAACACACATTATTGTCTGCATCTATCCACAAATTCATCTATACATGGGAAAGATTGATTAAATAACAGAAAATTACTAGTCTAAAAATCAGAAATTTGAAAACTAGTGAGCTAGTAAATCTATCAAACACCTAGCCTAATCAAGTGAAAATGCAATGGGGTAAATTTTGTTATTAAATAGAATGTTTTTGTGATCTAATGCAAGTGAAACCAACTTGATTGAAGCTCGTTAGCATGCTCTAAAAAATAACAGAAATTTACTGTTCTTTGCTAAAATGGAGTTCTAAAAATTTAGATTTGGGAATAAGAAGACTAATCCAAGTAGCTCAATGATTACTATAACCTTCCAAAGATTTTCCAAAGATGAAATGATGCTTGTGATCCTGCAAAATAACTCACATCAACCATTTAACTCAATCCTACAACAATAAATCATTAATACTAAATGTAGAAATGGAAAAAAATAAGAGCAAAAGATGCATATGAATAAGAAGTGAAAAAAAATGAAAGAAAATGATACAAAAGGGTTCTGAGGCTCCTGGGATGAACAAGCCCAAGGAAACTCAGAGTCCTATGGAGGAGAACAAGATTTAGAAGTTGAACATGACACCAATCTTCATTATTTTCATCAATACAATTACATCTCTGCAAGAAAATACAATGGAGCTGCAAAAATACGAGTTCTCTCCACAATAAGACTAAAAAAATCTCCTCCTAAAGGCAAATTCGACTTGGTACTTATACAAAATGATTAGGAATCATTCCCCATGAAAGGAGGAATCTTTCCCCACCAAAATCCCTTGATTAGTGGATCTGGTTCCCAATACTAAGACTCTGCATTAAATGACAGACAACACATTTTTAGATTTTCTCAATCATTGGAGTTCCACAATCTGTGCCATATTTCCATAATATCTTATTTATTTATTATTTAATATGCATCCTCCTGTAGTAGGGAGTAAGTCCCTAAATTATCTCCTCCTCCTCCAAATCTTCATAATTTGTCCAATATTCTCATAATATTCCACAAAAATAAATAATTTTAGGCACAAATATGCAATTATTCATAGACTTTCTTAATTAATGTATTAAAGTTAAAAACACATTATCTAATGCAAAAAGAGAGGTTTAATGTGCTGAAGGATGATCATAGGGCTTAATATATGTTTAATTTAAAGGCACGGACCTTAATTTATGTCTAATTTAGAGGCCCATCATACCCCCTGTTGAAAGTATTGCTCATCCTCTGAGAAACTTAGTGACCTCATTGTGCCTCATTAATGGCCCTGGTGGCCTCTCTCTTCTGCACCCCTCAGTCCTTCCTCTTAAGAATCTTGGTTGTAAGTTCTGCAAAAATCTATTTGTGCATAGAAAAAACACTATTTCTTGAGACCGTTAGCTTGCTTTCTTCCCCTTATTCAAGATGGGTTCTTGAATATTTTTCAATTTGGCAAGGTCTTCCACATCCTTATCAACCTTCTGCTATCTTGTTCCACCATTTGGACACCTCTAAAACCTTCAAAATTCCTTTAGATGAGAACTAGGACATCTTGTAGTAATTCCTGTCAAAACTACAGGAAACCCGTTTTGAGCATAAATGATAGTCTGGGGTTAGGGCAGGCCCTTAACTTGACTTCCATGCATTTCTTCCATTTCTATAACATCTTTTAGGCCTTGGACAAAATCTAGAAAGAGATTAGAGAACTCTTGGAAAGCCTCTTTTTATCACTGCAATTTGAGTTATGTTTTGATGGTCAATGCCTCATTTCCTTTTGTTGTCTTCTTCTTCTCTCTTGTGGCTTAGATGATTTTCTAATGGCCTTGGAGTTTTCTATTTTGATTAAGTTTGTCTTAGGCACTATCTTTTTTGGTTTTGGCACCATATGTTCCTTTCTTCCTTATTGTAGCAACATTCTGTCTTCCTGTAGCAGCCATTCCTTCTCTTTCTGAGTCTTTTAACTGTATGGTAGTGATGAGAAATGATGTAGAGGGTTTGGAGGATGATGTTAGGGCTCAGAGGGAGTAGTGTAGGTTTGTGAAAATGGAGAGGATGCCCTGTTTGTTTTTTTGAAGAAATTTTTAGGGTGAGACAAAGTGTAGGGTTTGTTTTTGAAATTATGAAATGGGATGGATGAATGATGGATAGACAATGAATATGAAGTCGATGGAGGGCTTGGAGTGCTGTGGTGACTTGGACTTTGCAAAAATTTCTTCTTTTAATTGCTGTCCTCCTTCCTTGAAATCATCACCCATTATAATTTGACTTTTCAACATTTCATGAGTGAATGAGTGAGCTGAAATTAACTAGTTGAAGGTGGTCGAGACTGCTGACCCATCCCTAGTTTATAAAACCTCATCTGTCACGCATTGACAACAAATTTATAACTATAATATGCTCAAGAGAAAAGGTCAAGAATATTGTATACCTGTACCTACCTAATGGTTTTTGGAGATACATGCATGTTGCTGTTGAGTTGATGTTGTTGTGTTGCTCATGACTCGTGTACATCTTCTTGACTATCTTTTTCTTTTTTGTTGATCTTATTTTGCTGATGAGTTGTCTTCTTGTTGATGTGCAGGTGTTGGCTTCCTCTGTTGCTGCTGAGCTCTGGAGGAGTTTCATTGTGCCTGTAGTTATGCTTCTCCTCTTTTAATCATGGTGCTAAAGGTTAGGCCTGGAGCTTGCTATTACTTCAAAATAGGCTGCTACAGGGTTTCCTGTAGTACTACTACAGGAAGTCCTGTAGCTGCCATTTTTTTGAATTTTTGTGTCCTTTCTCTGTTGGAGGGTGAATAGGTATTGGAATGAGTGGAAGGTGTGGCCATAGAGTGACATGGTCATGATGGGTGTTGGCTGAGATGTGGTGAATTCAATGTCCTTTTTTCCTATCCCAAAACAGGCATGCATCATAATTTTTCCATCAGACTACCTTTCTTGTAAATTTTCAAGACTTCTTGTAGTACTACAGGAAACTCCTATAATAATTACAAGAAATCTTGTAAAAAGCACAGACTTGCCTGAAATTGGAATTTTTTTGTTGCTGGAGATGAGTATGGATGAAGGAACATGGGTATTATGGATGAATGAAGAAAAACATGGGGCTTTGTATGGCTTGCTGCCCTCTGATCTCTGTGTTTATTATCTTCTTGCAAACCTGCAAAAACCAGAATTGTTATGAGTGGGCAGGTTTGAGGTCCCTGCCATTATTTTTGTGTTTTTTCTCTTTTTTTTTGAAAGACAACCAGGTTGCCTCAAAGAAGGTTTTCATCTTGGTTTCCTGCCCTGGGCGCCTCAAAAGAGGTTTTCACCGAGATGTTTTTTTTCATGTAAAACATAGTGGAATTTGAAGATGGATTTTGGTTAGATGGAGTGGACGAGTGATGAAAGTGGTATTGGGGGACCTATATCAACCTTCCCTAAATAATACATGACCTTTTGACCAATTTCTCCATCATATTGCCTCTTGTAGCTTCTTCTCGACATTCTTGTAGAGATCCTATAGTAATTTAGGACAACCGCTTGTAGCAGATTTTTTTTGTCCATATCTACCAAACAGTGGAATGGATTGACCTAAAATTTTTTGAGCATGTTTCCATCCTCATTATGCACCTCCCCATAAAAAAATCATGGCCAATGGATGCACGAATCTTGAGAAAAACTAAAAATGGATGAAGGTGATGGAGATCAATTGATTGGAAACCATGCACTGGAATTTGCTGAAATTGCTTGGGCATGTTACCATCATCCATATGCATCTCTCCATGAAACAAATTTTTAAATGGATGCACAGATATCGAGAAAATTCAAAATTGGTTGTAGGTGACAGAGGCTGATTTCTCAAAAACTGTGCACTGGAATTTGCTGAAATTGCTTGAACATGTTACCATCATCCATATACATCTTCACCTAAAACAACTTGGCAAATAGATGCATGATTTTCAAGTTATGACAAAAATAAATTTCTACTCTATGTATTTCTGTTTCCTGTAATAAAACAAAGCATTCCTGTAGTATTTTGGGACAAGAAGGAAAATGAATGGTAGAAGCATGAGAATGATAAGTGGATGGTGGAAACAAATGAGGATCATGGATTGGCATGACTTTGGTCTTGTTGGAGCATTTGAGCAAACGAGGAGAGTCAAAATTTGATTTATTTTGACTAGGCTTGACCAATTTTTCTTTTGGTACCAACTTGTTTTTGTTGCTTGCAGATGTTGGAGAGTAAATGCATTCATCAAAGAGATACATGGAGCAAATATATTTTATTTTTTAATTTTTTAAGCATAAAAGCCGCCTCAAGGAGGTTTTCAACTAGTGGGTCTGCCTAGGCGCCTCAAATGAGGTTTTTACCTATGATCGTTTCTTTTTTTCTTTTTTCTTTTTTCCCAACCCATTGACTGCCTCATGGAGGTTTTCAATCAATGAGCTAATTTGAGGCGCCTCAAAGGAGGTTTTCACCTAAGCATATATATATATATATATTACCTTATCCTATTTGAAAAACAAAATCACTTTCAAGTATAAGAATAATTCCAATGGAGCCATGTGCACATCAAGTGACAAACAAAATGATGTGTAGGCTTGCAATATATGACTTGAGATATACCTAGATTTCAGAGACCAAATGATTTGACTTTGAAAGAATCAAGCATAGTTGAAGAAGAGAGTGATGTTCCATCTTGTTGATTTTTTGGAACCAAACCTCAATATAACTTTGATGTCCTTGATTTTCTTTCTTATTTGGATCATTCTTCATGTCTTCTCCTACCATGACCTTCAAATCTTCCTCTTTTTGTTGATTGTTCTCTTGAATACATGGAGGATTTGATGTTAACCATGATGGAGCTTTCTTGATCTCTGATTTTGTTGTCTGCTCTTCATCAAATGCAGTCCATGATCCTTTGGTATTCTCATTTGAATCTTCTTCTTCTGGATGTGGTCCTTCAATGATATCAAGAGAATCTCTTTTTTGCAATACTCTTCTTGAGCTATGGTGAATACCATTTAGCTTAAGAGGAGATGTTTGGAAGTGTTGTACCTCAGCATTGTAAGTGGGCTGAGCTACTTCAATGTGTGGATTTGAAAATGGTAGTACAGATAGTTGAGTGGGAGTGGATATTTCAAATGGATGTGATTGAGGTTGTGGTTGTGGTGGAGGTGAATGGTAGGGATAACATGGAGTTGGGTACGGAGGATATTGAGGAAAATATTGAGGATATTGTGGATGGCTCTCATAAGTTCCTTGCCAACCTTGTTGCCAAGATTGGTTTTGGGGTTGAGATGGCCAATGTTGTCAAGGAAAGAGTGTGTTCCAATTACTTTGAGATGGATGTTCATAAGCTTGAAATTGTGGATTAGGCTCTTGCATCATGTCAGGTTGAATAGGCTGCCATGAGCCTCTTGGAGCTACATAACATAACTGCATTGGCAATTGACTTGTTCCATTGTTCTCTTGGTGAACTTCCTTCAACCTTGGTAATGAGGAGCAACATTTAACATCATGTGATTCTGCATGGACAACATGAATATCAACATCTTCTTTTTGTTCATTTTGTATTCTTAACATTTCTACTTGTTCATTTAGATTGCTAAGAATTTTTGTTTTAAAATTATCAAGAAAATTTCCAAGTTTAGCTTGACTTACCAATCTTGATGCTGATTGACTTACCCTTGCCCTTCCTCTTGATATGTGTTTGAATGTTTCACAAATTTTTTCAAATGATAATTGATATACATCACCTTTACTCATGAGATCAAGAATATCATTCCACTCATCCCTAATTGTTTTAAGTAAGAGGGATTTTAGTGTGTCGGATCCTAAATGATGTAGTATTTCCCTTTTAACATTATACATGAACCTCTCTATTAAGTCCTCTAGACTCTCTGTTGAGTCTTGAAAATGTCATTCATTTCCATTACACTTTCACTATTATGTCCATTATATCACCTCCATTTCACTACTGTCACCACATTCATCCCACTTTCATTATCATTGGGCCACTTTTATGTTTTTCCAATCTTTATTATTTCTAAGCCTTTTAAGTGAATTTGTGGTTAAACATTAGAAAATAATGCGCATATGCTTATACCTAACAAATGGGTTGAGATTGTTGACATGTGTAGGTTGAAAGGAGGCTTCTAGAAGACCCTTATGTAGCACCCCAAGGCCAAATTCGAATTTGAGTGGAAAGAATCATGGGATCATAAGGATATGTGTCACATCTCCTAATTGTATTGTAACTCTAAGAAAACATGTGTCTTATCAGTTCATATTTTGATTAGGACTCTAGAGGTAGAGGGAGAGATTCATGGATTCTCATTAATGAGATGGCTCTCATCTTTTTGTATAAATAGGAGATCTCTCTCCTTCATTAGTTAGTCCTCTTTAGCTTAGAGTTTGGAGTTCTTAAGTCTTTTTAGCTTGTGAGTTTGTAGTTCTTCCTTGATGGCTTTTGAAAGCTTTGGAGAGTTTTGTTGTACTTTGTAATTTTGAAGAATTTGAATAAAGTTTTGATGTTCTCAATATGGAAGGAGATGTGAAGTAGATGTCATGGAGCACATTAGAATGTAAGGTAGAGTAGATTTCATTTTGTAATTTTGCTTTGACTTCATTATGTCATTTGATTGCTTTCAAGTTGGTAGATTAGATTTTTCATTCATGCAATTTTAATTCATGCAAATGTGTTCAACCGATTGATTGTAGGTTAGTAATGCACATAGCTTTTTAATAACTAATGACATGACGGAATCATCTTGTCCTTCTGCTGATTTATTTTTTTTGAGTTCTAATTCCAGCATTGTTATTTCTTTCAGTTTTGTTTTGCTCACTTACTTTCATGCAATTTAGATATCATATTACTCAACTTGTTCATGATTGCTTCCCATAAGGTAGATTGAGCTAAAGGGTAAAGGATCAGAAGAGTTGAAGTAGTGTGATTAGTTTCATTTATGCAATTTAGATATCATATTGCTTCACTTGTTCATGATTGCTTCCCATAAAGTAGATTGAGCTGAAGGGTAAAGGATCAGAAGAGTTGAAGTAGTGTGATTAGTTTCCTTTATGCAATTTAGATATCATATTGCTTAACTTGTTCATGATTGCTTCCCATAAGGTAGATTGAGCTGAAGGGTAAAGGATCAGAAGAGTTGAAGTAGTGTGATTAGTTTCCTTTATGCAATTTAGATATCATATTTCTTAACTTGTTCATGATTGCTTCCCATAAGGTAGATTGAGCTGAAGGGTAAAGGATCAGAAGAGTTGAAGTAGTGTGATTAGTTTCCTTTATGCAATTTAGATATCATATTGCTTAACTTGTTCATGATTGCTTCCCATAAAGTAGATTGAGCTGAAGGGTAAAGGATCAGAAGAGTTGAAGTAGTGTGAATTAGTTGCTTTGCTTTCAGTCTTTGAGTTGCTTTAAGTTCAGTTTTTACTTTCTTCAGTTTTTTTTTCATACGACAGCAAGGATACTGGGTCTCATAGTCACTAGCTCATTGATTGGTTATTGCATTCTATTTTGATTGAAGTAGCTGCATATTTACACTTTTGTTTAAGTACTAATTCCATCAATAACATGTTTTAAGATCTTTTGAAGTGCTAAGTTTTGGAAGTTACCATTAGGGACATAGGCCTTGTTTTGAAATCTCTATCCATACTTGTCCTTTAAAAGTATTCTTAAGATCTTAAAATAGGATTTCCATTTGCATTAGACACTTTAGGAAACCAACAAAAACAAAACCCCAAAACAAAATAAAATCTATAAAACAACGAAGTAAGAAAAATGTTAACTAAGCACATATGGTGCACCACACTTCATCAATTTACGATACCCAGATTGATAATTTATGTAGAGCAATTTAAGACATTAAATTGACTAGACATTTTGGCGCCGTTGCCGGGGAAGTGTAATTAGGAGACCTTATTTCTTACATCTAAAAAAAAAATTAATAATTCTTGAGTATGCTCTCCTCTTGCACTTTGTGTGATCTGGAGGATCAGAAAAAGGATTGTTATGCCTAAAAAAAAATAGGAGACAAAATAAACTTCATCATTTCAATTGATTCAAAAAAAAGGGGAAAAGGAAAAAAAAAAAAGAAAAAAGAAGAAAAGAAGAGACAAAATAAACTTCATTTCATTTCCATTTTCACTCCATGCCATCCATTTCATCAATAAAAGATTTTTTCCCCATGATCATTTCCATTCAGATTGCCTAACTATCTCTATTTAGCTAAGTGGTTGTTGTGCCAAGTTTCCGCAGCTGGAATCAGTTTCCGCAGCCAGAAGCAGTTTCCGCAGCCACCACTCTGTTTTTCAAATTTACAGTCAAGATGTTAGTGCAATAAAATGAAAATGCAGGTATGACTAAGCATATGCTATGAAGACATGTACATGGAGTATCTACAGACATCAATAAGGAGCAATTGAGTAAGGGCTAATGGACAAACAAAGACAAGGATTCTAAAGGTATGGGCAAAAATTTCTTTCGAATAGCAATTAAAGGCACAATTTTGCATAGTTATTGAACCATTAAAGCTCACCATGTGCAATGATTATTTCGATGGCTCCACTACCATTCCATGACCTTACTCCATAAACCATACGTTTACTCCCTAAACAGTCTCATGATTATTTTTTTGGGTTCAACTTATAGATGACTGCACTCCCACTTTTCTTTATGAAATGGCTTCACGATTCTTCAAATAGTGCATTCTTCATTAGTGTGCCTTTCCTGTGGTTGGATTGGAAATTTCTGTAGCTGCCCTCCCTCTTCAATGAATGCCTCCAAATCAGCAACTACGTTCATCTCAGAAGGATTTCATTATTCATATACCAATTGTGAGGGCAAGTGATCGGGTGACCTATGAGACTGTTGCAGAGATAAAGCCTGCTCCTGCTCCTCCTGACCTTCTCCTTCTGACTCATCAGACGGTCTCCCACATAGATTTCCAATAAGGATCAATAGTGTGCAAACTACCACTTTCAAACAAAGGCGTACTGTCTTACCACTAATTTGAAAATTCTACAGGCCGAATGCAGAACAGTAAAAAAAATGTTAACTCAGGAAAAACGCAAAACAACAGAAAAACGTCAAATTTCAAACGCTTGATTTGCCCAAATGGAGGCGAATTTGAAGAAAAGAAAACATGGGTTTTTTTTCCAGCTGGGTCAATTAGATAACCCAGAAACCGTTTGAAGAGATTCATGGCGGTTTGGGAGAAATTTGCGGTTCTTTGGAGCACATTTTTGACTGTCGCGTGAAAAAAAAACGGAATTTTCAATTAAATGAGCGGACAGTGATTTAATTCGGCTCTGTGCTGGCACCTACTCTACCTCTCCCACGTCTTCCACCCTTTTCCACCACATCTTCTGCCCTTCTGTCACCCGTTTGCAATCCAACACATGTTTAACAACAGTCTGAATTGAACACGGCACGCTGTAGTTGAAATACGACTCTCTGTCATTAAAAAAAACCGTTTGTTGATTTTGCCACCCGTCTAAGCACTTGCTCTGCCACCTCTCGATTAATAACAGTTCTAATTAAACAAAACACCTGTTAACAACAATCCAATTGAAGACGACTCTCCATTACGTGAACCAGTCCAGACTGATCTGGCAATTTCTATCTAGCTTCACTACTCCGCTTCATTCCTACCACTTGTTCTCTGTTTCTCCATTTACCATCACTGTATTTTTCTCCATAAAACCATGTCAATTCTCCGCTAACACATAATGAATCTTCTTCATCCATCATTCACGCAGACGAATTGTTAGAACAAGAAGGAAAGAATGGGTCTGTTGTTGAGGGCAGAACCGGAAGGGCCCAAGTTTATGGAAGGGCCGGATGGTTATGGTTATAGACTGTTTATCAAACTATAAGTCCATCAATAAAATTGTTTTGCTCCATTCACAGAGTTCCTACATGCAGACAATGGAATTTTTTTTTTTTTCAAAATTGATGATCGACTGTTTTAGCCACTTTCCGCAGCTGGCTTAACTTTCCGCAGTTGTTTTGTTAAACTCTAGGTTGCAGGTGTCATCAAGAAAAACAAGCCATATGGGTAGCTGGGGGAATGTCAGTACATGGATGGTGTCCTATTCATTTATTCAAATTTGATAAAAAAGACCCCGGTCAAAAGGAAGTCAAATTGTGTGTTATCACTAAGTCGCCACACTGAGTCGCCGCACTAAGTCGCTGCATGTCAAGAAAAAATAATAATTTTGAATCAATGAAATGAATAAGTTATTTGCTCACTTTTATGAAGGTATTGATTAATTTTGGATTTATGATGAAAAATGAATGGCTAACTTTGTATCCAGGATTTTTAGCTACAGAACCGTGCACATTCCGCAGCTAAAGTCTAATTCCGCAGCCAGAAAAACCTCATTGTTCAAATCAGCCTATCTTTCTCATACAAAATCAGATTTTGCTGATTTAAGTATCATTGGAAAGATCTCAACAAGATCTACACAATGAGAAATCCATCATTTGAGTTTGAAATGGCAAATAATGAAATAAATTGCTGAAAAGAAGCAACATCAACTTGAGGCACTAATTCCAAATCAGGTATAAATTATTTTGATTTTTCCTTTGAGAACTTGTTTCACTAATACAAATTCTTAGTTTTTTTTGTAAATATCATAACTAGAGAGATTGGCCATCTCTCTCCTTTGATAATCTTACATTCCATTGCAGAAGAAGTATTAGTTTTTTTCGCAGGTTCCAAGAGGAAGGACAAATGACTACAAGAGAATGGTGTCTCTCTAAGAGACCAATTTGTTTCATAAGAGGATGATCAGCAACAAAGAGGAAATATGCTGATGCAAAATCAGATCCAAACACTTGAAAAAAAAAAAACTTTCAGATACTATTGTCTCCATCACATCCATCCATCACATCCATACTTCATAATAAACTATTCACCTCATTCCACTCCATATTTTCCATTTACATTCACATACACTTTCCATCTCTTTTTGTCCATTCATAACCCACAAATAAAAGCAAGAGGCTCATTCATATGCTTATTGCCCATTGTCATTTCTACTCTCCATTGCCATCTTCCATTTTCATCTTCCATTTCCTGTCATTTTCATTCTGCAAATAAGTCCTGCTTCAATGCAAATTATTGAGTCCATAGTCCTTTGAGTCTAAGTTCTTTGTAAAAACACCTTGAGACTTGCATGCCTTAATGGCAAGTCCTCATGCTGACAAACAATGGGAATACATTAATGTTCCTTGTTTGTTAGATCTTCTAGGTGAGTCAACATCAGCAAATTCATTCGTACCTAGCAAGATGTGTTTGGGCATCTTGACTCTCATTGTCATCAATGGTGAGAGTTCTCGTGTTGACTAGTGGCATCCATTAATGGCCACTAAGCCAACAATTTCCTACTATGTTCGACATCAGAACATCTTTTCACATAGTAGGAATTGTGCCAATGAGTTTTGAAGACATGAAGACTATTATTTTCAGCATTTTGGAGCAAATTCAGCAAGTTTTAGTAGAAGCAATAAAAAGTCATCTTATCTCTCTATCCATGACTCCTCTTGTTCAGCCACTTGAAGAAGAATATGATCAGAATTTTTCAGCCACCACACATACAACTCATCCATTCCAAAGGGTAAGTGAAGGTACGTCATTTTCTAACTTTTGACCATAGAATTCCATAAAAAGCTAGAATGATAATTGTTGGAAAAACATTTCTCTTCCTCATTTCATAAAATTGCCAATACCATCAGTTGGGGGGGGATACATTCATATTCATATCTTGCCATGTCCATATCATATTCAGGAGCTCACATACTTCCAACATATATTAATTATTACATTGCTATTATGAGCATACAATGGCTTTTGAAAAAAGTGTTTAAAGGATAAATTGGATACAAACAAAATCATGGTTGTCACACAAGAACCAACCATCATGCAATCCAATAAAGATATACTTTGCAACAATAATCAAAATATCATTATGCAAAGTTCAAAGATCAAAATAGAAGGCAACAAAAAAAAAAAATGGTTGTAACACAAGAACCAACCATGTTGCAATTCAAGTGAAACACTTTGCAGAAATATGAAGTTATCAAATGATATCATGCAAAGTTAAGCCAAAGCTCAAGGATAAAAAGAGTTAATGTAATATTGCATGAGGACATGCAATAGCTTCAGTTGGGGGGTATGTTGAGTCTTGAAAATGTCATTCATTTCCATTACACTTTCACTATTATGTCCATTATATCACCTCCATTTCACTTCCATTTCACTACTATGTCACCACATTCATCCTACTTTCATTATCATTGGGCCACCTTTATGTTTTTCCAATCTTTATTATTTCTAAGCCTTTTAAGTGAATTTGTGGTTAAACATTAGAAAATAATGTGCATATTCTTATACCTAACAAATGGGTTGAGATTATTGACATGTGTAGGTTGAAAGGAGGCTTCTAGAAGACCCTTATGTGGCACCTCAAGGCCAAATTCGAATTTGAGTGGAAAGAATCATGGGATCATGAGGATATGTGTCACATCTCCTAATTGTATTGTAACTCTAAGAAGATATGTGTCTTATCAGTTCCTATTTTGATTAGGACTCTAGAGGTAGAGGGAGAGATTCATGGATTCTCATTAATGAGATGACTCTCATCTTTTTGTATAAATAAGAGATCTCTCTCCTTCATTAGTTAGTCCTCTTTAGCTTAGAGTTTGGAGTTCTTAAGTCTTTTTAGCTTGTGAGTTTGTAGTTCTTCCTTGATGGCTTTTGAAAGCTTTGGAGAGCTTTGTTGTACTTTGTAATTTTGAAGAATTTGAATAAAGCTTTGATGTTCTCAACATGGAAGGAGATGTGAAGTAGATGTCATGGAGCACATTAGAATGTAAGGTAGAGTAGATTTCATTTTGTAATTTTGCTTTGATTTCATTATGTCATTTGATTGCTTTCAAGTTGGTAGATTAGATTTTTCATTCATGCAATTTTAATTCATGCAAGTGTGTTCAACCGGTTGATTGTAGGTTAGTAATGCACATAGCTTTTTAATGACTAATGACATGACGGAATCATCTTGTCCTTCTGCTGATTTATTTTTTTTGAGTTCTAATTCCAACATTGTTATTTCTTTCAGTTTTGTTTTGCTCATTTACTTTCATGCAATTTAGATATCATATTACTCAACTTGTTCATGATTGCTTCCCATAAGGTAGATTGAGCTGAAGGGTAAAGGATCAGAAGAGTTGAAGTAGTGTGATTAGTTTCATTTATGCAATTTAGATATCATATTGCTTAACTTGTTCATGATTGCTTCCCATAAGGTAGATTGAGCTGAAGGGTAAAGGATCAGAAGAGTTGAAGTAGTGTGATTAGTTTCCTTTATGCAATTTAGATATCATATTGCTTAACTTGTTCATGATTGCTTCCCATAAGGTAGATTGAGCTGAAGGGTAAAGGATCAGAAGAGTTGAAGTAGTGTGATTAGTTTCCTTTATGCAATTTAGATATCATATTGCTTAACTTGTTCATGATTGCTTCCCATAAGGTAGATTGAGCTGAAGGGTAAAGGATCAGAAGAGTTGAAGTAGTGTGATTAGTTTCCTTTATGCAATTTAGATATCATATTGCTTAACTTGTTCATGATTGCTTCCCATAAAGTAGATTGAGCTGAAGGGTAAAGGATCAGAAGAGTTGAAGTAGTGTGAATTAGTTGCTTTGCTTTCAGTCTTTGAGTTGCTTTAAGTTCAGTTTTTACTTTCTTCAGTTTTCTTTTCATACATCAGCAAGGATACTGGGTCTCATAGTCACTAGCTCATTGATTGGTTATTGCATTCTATTTTGATTGAAGTAGCTGCATATTTACACTTTTGTTTAAGTACTAATTCCATCAATAACATGTTTTAAGATCTTTTGAAGTGCTAAGTTTTGGAAGTTACCATTAGGGACATAGGCCTTGTCTTGAAATCTCTATCCATACTTGTCCTTTAAAAGTATTCTTAAGATCTTAGAATAGGATTTCCATTTGCATTAGACACTTTAGGAAACCAACAAAAACAAAACCCCAAAACAAAATAAAATCTATAAAACAACGAAGTAAGAAAAATGTTAACTAAGCACATATGGTGCACCACACTTCATCAGTTTACGATACCCAGATTGATAATTTATGTAGAGTAATTTAAGACATTAAATTGACTAGACACTCCCATCTTCTCTTTGATTCATTTTAAAGATTTATTCTTTAAGATCGTGATCTTTATATTTTTCTAAAAATATCTTTTGCATCTCACTCCATGATCTTATTGAATCAGTCCCTAAACTCATGAACCATTTAAGAGTTGTATCCTTCAATGTTGCCATAAACAATCTCAATTTTGACTTTTTAATAAGTAACCATAAGATCTACAAACAATTTCAAATTCAAAGAGAAAGATTTCTCGATCCTCTTACTTTAGACCATGAAATTTTGGAAGAAAAGATGGAGGGATGTTCTTCATGTGCACATACCATCAGTGTCTTGAACGGGAAATTCGAGAAGATGTTCTTCATTGTCATCATCTCCATCCATTTCTTCTACATTCTTTGCCATCTTCTTCTTCTACCTGCAAAAGTGAATGGTGATGTGGCTCTTACTGCACCACGTGATCAAATGGGGGGGTGGGTTGGTGTTGGCGAATTTTTTGTTTTTATTATTGAATGGAAAAACTAATGCAATGCACTTTTTTTTTTTGAAATGAAATATGCCTAATGCAATATTTTTTTTTTGTTGCAAAAACTTAGTAAAAAGATAAATCAACTAGGGAAGAAAACAATGCATACTTTGACACCTTCCCGGAAACGACGCCAAAAATTGACGAGCCTCGGTATTGCAACAAGAATGTTGCAACTCCCAAAGCTACCGACTTTAAATTATCAATCCGGGGTTTGTACAAACTTAAGAGGTATCAACACTATATGTGTAGCATACAATGTGTCATTCCTTTGCTGTCATGATGTAATGGAGTGCATGTACTGAAATCAAACCCTAAGCTAATTGTAGAAAATAAATTGAAATGGAAACCCTAACATATTGCAAGAAATAAAGTACAAGGAAAGAAACATATTCTAATTGCATAAAGATCATGAACTAAATGTAAAAGAAACCTAACTTAACCCTATTTATCACATGTGATGATTTAAACTAATTGAGCATGGAATTTGATCTAGAGAGTGCTAATTGTTGTGTGCATGAAGAAATATAAAATAACTTTTTCCTTTTTATCTTTTTGCTTGAAAAATGTAAATGCTAATCTTGCTTGGTTCTTTGGCAGGGAAGACAGGTGTGGAGAAAAATGAGTACAATGGTTCAGATGGCTTAGAGGGCAAGTAGGGGCCTAATCCTGGCTTCTAGTGATGATTTTTCTCAATTCAGGCTCAAAACATGCCACTACAGGTTTTCCTATAGGATGTCTACAGGAAGTACTACTTCGTATAGGATGTCTACAAGATCCCCTGTTTTATTACAAAAAGCAAGCCGAAAGCTTAGGAAGTGGTCTAGAAAGTGGAATGAAGCTTGGGAAAGCTGAATAATGGAAAAATAAAGCATGGAGGTGGTGGACACTACTGAGAACTCAATCAAGGGCTTCAAGATGGGTAAATTTGCTCAATGGGAATGGCATTTTTTGCTTATAAAGCAAGAATTCAGATTAAGACTTTAGTGGATTTTGGCGACATGGGTGGATGAGGCGAGATGAGGTCTCCCTGCAATGTAGAAGCTCCTGCAACACACATTATTGTCTGCATCTATCCACAAATTCATCTATACATGGAAAAGATTTTTTAAATAACGGAAAATTACTAGTCTAAAAATCAGAAATTCGAAAATTAGTGAGCTAGTAAATTTATCAAATGCCTAGCCTAATCAAGTGAAAATGCAATGGGGTAAATTTTGTTATTAAATAGAATGTTTTTGTGATCTAATGCAAGTGGAACAAACTTGATTGAAGCTCATTAGCATGCTCTAAAAAATAGCAGAAATTTATCGTTCTTTGCTAAAAAGGAGTTCCAGAAATCTATATTTGGGAATAAGAAGACTAATCCAAGTAGCTCAATGATTACTATGATCTTCCAAAGATTTTCCAATGATGAAATGATGCTTGTGATCCTGCAAAAGAACTTACATCAACCATTTAACCCAATCCTACAACAAGAAATCATTAATACTAAATGCAGAAATGGAAAGAAATAAGAACAAGAGATGCATGTGAATAAGAAGTGAAAAGAATGAAAGAAAATGATAGAAAAGGGCTTTGAGGCTCCTGGGATGGCCAAGCCCAAGGAAAATCAGAGTCTTATAGAGAAGAACAAGATTTAGAAGCTGAACATGACACCAATCTTCATTATTTTCATCAATACAATTACATTCTTGCAGGAAAATACAATGGAGCTGTAAAAATATTAGTTCTCTCCACAATAAGACTAAAAAACCCTCCTCGTAAAGGCAAATTCGACTTGGTACTTATACAAAATGATTAGGAATCATTCTCCATGAAAGGAAGAAGCTTTTCCCACCAAAATCCTTTGATTAGTGGATCTCGTTCCCAATATTAGGAATCTGCATTAAATCGCAAAGAAAACATTCCTAGATTTTCTCAATCATTGGAGTTCCACAATCTGTGTCATAATTCCATAATATCTTGCTTATTTATTATTTAATATTGATAATCCTGTAGTAGAGAGTAAGTCCCTAAATTATCTCCTCCTCCAAATCTTCATAATCTGCCCAATATTCTCATAATATTCCACAAAAATAAATAATATTAGGCACAAATATGCAATTATTCATAAACCTTCCTAATGAATATATTAAAGTTAAAAATACATTATCTAATGCAAAAAGAGAGGTTTAATGTGCTGAAGGATGGTCATAGGCCTTAATTTATGTTTAATTTAGAGGCATTGGCTTAATTTATGTCTAATTTAGAGGCTCATCACAAGGTAACTCACTTCATTCTAGTAAAGACTACTTATTCAACTAGTGAGGTAGCACAGGTCTTCATCAAGGAGATCGTGAGATTTCATGGTGTTTCGAAGAAGTTGTGTCGAACAAGGATGCCAATTTCACTTCCAAGTTTTGGAAGGAGTTATTTGTAAGTTTGGGGATAGAGTTGGCCTTCAATACAACTTATCATTCACAAACAAATGGACATATAGAGAGGGTCAACATGATACTAGAGAATATGCTGAGGATGTATGTATGCACCAGTAAAGGAGATGGGAGGAGTACCTTGGGGGCCCTGTGGCATCAAGAAGAGGTCAGTAACATCTAGTTGTGTTGACTCCATTTCCTTAAGGTCATCTAGGAGGTTGAGTCTTATCATAGTAGCCCCTTAGCTCATGTTTACCCCGGGAAAGCCGGTGAAAGTTGGTAGATATGAGAGGAGGTGTGTTACATTTCCTTATGGGATTCTGACCCCCCGCGTGCCTCACCACTTGTCCTCGCTACCTCGAATGCTTGACTATTCTCAAATTTCAATTAGAAATAGTTATGGGCTTCCGGTCTTCTAAGATATCCCACATATCCCTTATGAGGAAACCTAGCAACACACTCACTCCTTAGCAGGCCCCACAACCTCGACATTTTTGTTAAAACATCTTTGGGCTAAGAGACCCCTGGCGGCCCCACAACCCCACACTAGTTAGCTCCTTTTAATCCACCATAGAACCCTGTCTTCTGTCTTTGTGCTTATGTACCTGAGACCCCAGAGGCTCGTCGCTCCAATTTATACAACTCCCAAAACATTACGGGATGTCGGGTTTTTGGGTATGGCCCACTGCCTTGAAACTCCTACCTTTGAATTCTCGCTCGATGACTTCATTAGATGTTTTTCAATAATAATGGGGAGACCACGCCAAAACATGTCTCCGCCTGCGGGTCCCACAACTCTATCAATTAACAGATCTGGGGAACAAAAAGTCTTTCCGTCATCGTCTCTTGATGGTCCCTGGTTCGCGATGCTCTATAAAATTGTAATTAAAATACTTACGGGATTCTGGGCTTCTGGGTTCCCGACCTTTGCTTGAATCTTAGTCACGGGATTATGTCAGTAGATGGTTCCCACTCCAACACTTGACAGACTTCCTGACGCTCAATTAAAACAACTTACGGGAATCTGGGCTTCTGGGTTCCCGACCTTTGCTCGAATCCTCGTCATGGGATTCTGTCAGTAGATGGTTCCTGCAACAACACTTGATAGACTTCCGACGTTGATTTTAAATAACTTGTGGGATTCGACCTTTCAGGGATTTCCAACCTTCTGACCTAACAGTCCCAGGCAATGTCAAAATTACCGTCACTATCTTTGGACAGTCCGTAGCCCCAACACTATTTAAAATTGGCTTCCTGACGCTTAATTAAAACAACTTATGGGATTAGGGTTTTCTAGGCTTTCGACCACGTCATCACTCTTCCGACCAATTGCATAAGGGGAGATTCGTTCGTGCCAATAGGCAGCTTTCTCAGTTATGGTTTTGAACTGCAAAGGGATAAGGATATCTAATCACTTCTTATAAGTTCAGGGCTCTGCTCCTCTGCATCATAACGAGTCCTTCCTCTCAATATGTGCCATGGCTCAACCATGAAGGGGACCCCACAATCGCCCCAAAGACAAGCTCTGCTACTACACAAGCTTCCTCGAGCTAATTTTCTTGACCATGGCTCTTTCTCAGAGGTCAGGTAGACCTCCAAATCCACATCAAAGCTTCGTAACAATGCCAATGGCTAAGGCATTCCACGACGTTACCCCTCTTGAGCTTGGACGGTAGATTCTCCAATGGGTTCTTAGCCTGTGGGTCTTCCCTACCCTCAGATAGGGATATCCACGTATGGTGGTGTATGCACTCTTGCGTCTATTTCCTACCATGGGCTTGGCACGGGATCCTGAGAGGTTCCAACCTCTCTTGTCACATGCCAACAACACTCGAATCCATATCGAGCCTCTAAGCAACTCTGGCACCACATAGAGCCTTTTGATGCCTCACCAACAATACGAAGACACCAATGACATATATCTAGCCCGCTGAGAATGCAAGGTTGAAGGCCATTTAGGTAAAGCTGACGGGCTCGACTAGTCCCAGAGGAAACTTCCCTTGACATTAATGTGTTGCTTTCCATGTGGCACAACAACCTGTAACTTGGTAATAACGAAAATAAGCAAATACAAGCCCTGCTAAGCATAGGGTCTTCCATGTAACTATTTCACATTAATAAAATGGGTCTCTGAGCCCATTGTTTTGAGTTTTTATTCAAGCTTTTGCTACGACCTGTGTCAAGGCCTTACATTCCTCGGTTTCTTACTTATTTACAACTTTCAATACAGTTAAGCTTTTATTCAGAGGAATACCCAACTTAATGATATAACATATCCATGATTATCATGTGGTTCATTTGCACATTTATGCACCAGATGCTCTGCGTTTACCATCAACAAATTATCACACAACATTTTTCTTTCAAATTCAACACACATACATATATACAATCAACACATATACCAATGGTATATCCCCACAGAGATGCACCACATATGCAAGCATTAACAACACAAATGCAATCCTTAAATCCAGTACCATTACCAACAAGAATGCAACATGGTTCATTCAAAGGTAAACAAGCATACACAGATACTTATCTTTGAACTTGCACGGCAACTGAGTCTGGGTCAAAGCTTCTCCACCCAACCATAGACAACTCCAGCCACACTTACTTGCAACTGTTACCCCTGAGCCAAATTCTAGAGTCTAGTGGGGATGCTTTCTTTCAGGAGTAACACATCGGTTGCCAAGTGAAACAGAGACTCCAAAGGACCTCCTTCCCCAATCCCACGAGTTGACTGCTACTTTCCTTGTCGACACAAGGAGTCTAGATGTGCCCCACCTCACCCCAAGTGCACACACAATGATTCACCTCCTTCTAGGTAGTCCTGAATCCACTGTACCAACAGGGTAGTAACCACAAGTCTTTTTTCAGTTCTTCCTCTGTTTTTGCTTCAAGATGGCCTCTTCCCAAACTGTTACATGGCTCCAGAGTATGTTATCTCAACCCACAACCTCTATGGGACCCAAGCTGTTACAGGACTCCAAAGATTCCATCCCAACCCACATCCTATAGGGACCCAAGCTATTATAGGACTCCAGAGACCTTTGTTTCAAGCCACAACCTCCAGGGACCCAAGTTGTTACAGGGCTCTAGGGATCCTATCTCAACCCACTGCCTCTAGGGACCCCAAGCTGTTACAGGGTTCCAGAGACTAACAACTCAATCCACAACCTCCAGGGATAGATGTTCAAACCCCATCTCTTCTCTTCTCTTCGGCATTATATGCTGAAAGCTCTCGTTGAATATTCGATTCAAAATCCCTCTATGTTTACCTCTAGCTTGCCTATGTTCAAATGGGTGTCTCTCCCCCTCTTCCTCTAGCTTCTTCGAATCAGGTTTTTTCTTTGCGTCCCCTCGAATGGTGCCTTCTAGACTCCCTTTTTGGTGCTTGATACCTGGGCCTGCATTTACTGTCACGTCCTTGTTTCCTAGTAGTTTATAGCCCCTTCATAATCCTTTGTCCTCTTTTCTTGTGGTTGCTTCTAAAGCAACATGGGCCTGAGTACTCTCTCTTACAACCCATTTAATTTCAAGATATAATTCATTAATTCATGCACCAAACAACCTTTAATGGTTGTCCTACAATTCAGGTTTCTTTTTCTGCACAAGAAACCATAACATCCCAAGCAAGCAATCCTCCTCCCCAGCTTTGGAATCTGTGTCCCTTTGACTCAGTCCCCTTTTCTTGATTTCAAATATTGCATAATATTTCAATATATTTACAATGGAGCTTATTCGAGGACCTTGGGTGGTGCTGTCACAGTGTTCTCCCCCTTGAGGGAACGCCGCCCTTGGTGTTCGATTACCCATATGCAACACCAGAATTAAAATAGAACACATATTGTTTCATGGACCTTTATACACACAACTCTATACAATATTTACAATTATACACACTTATTTTAACCATCAAACAAGAAGGGATAATTAACTTTCATGGCATCAGCCATTTCCCACGTGGCCTCCTCTGGCCCAAAGTTCTTCCACTGCACCTTGACTTGCTCTATGGCTTGGTTCCAAAACATGAGACTCATTTGATCTAGAAGGCGCATTGGCTCTAGTTGGAACTCTCCCTCTGGTTCCACCTATAGCATAGACCAATCAATCACATGATTAGAATCTTGTACATACCTTTTAAGAAAGGAACATGAAAAACATCATGAACATTAACTGATGGAGATAAAGCTAGCCTATATGATATTGGTCCAATTCGTTCAAGGATTTCAAATGGCCCACAATACCGTGGTGCCAACTTCGCACATGTCCCCATCCTTACAGAACTTTTCTTTGGTGTAATTCTTAGGTAAATAAGTTCTCCAACTTGGAACTCTTTGTGTACCTTATGCTTATTTACGTAGCTTTTCTATCTATCCTAAGCCACTTTCAAATTTTGCTTTATGATCTGAACTTGTTGTTCCATATCCTTAAGCATATCAAGTCTTACGTGGACCTTGTTAACTAGATCACTCCAGCTAATAGGGGTGTTGCAACTCCTTCCATACAATGCCTCAAAGGGGCTCATCTTTATGGATTCTTGGTGTCTATTGTTGTATGCAAATTCCACAAGTGGAAGATATTCTTCCCATTTCTTAGGTTGATGTATCGCATACATCCTTAACATGTCCTCAATGATCCGATTGATTCTCTTTGTTTTCCCATTTGTTTGTGGATGATAGGTTGTATTAAATCTAATTCTATTCCCAATCCTGCAAACAGTTCCTTACAAAACTTGGAAGTGAACCTAGCATTTCTATCTGACACAATATTCTTGGGGATGCCATGCATGGGGGCTTCACTCAATGAACTTTTGACATATCATGTGTGTTCATGGCATACTAAACAATACCCTCAATTTGACTACATATTGGAAAATACCTCTAAAAATCACATTATTTAACCCCCTACCAATACAAACTCAATACACATTCACAATTCACAAAACCCCTACTTTCACTAGATATTGTAGGTATCCATTTTTTCATTTACATTTTTTATACCCCTTTCTATTTTTTCCTTAACTTTGAGCTCCATTTTTTGTAACTGCAAATATAAAAACCCTTTACCCTGTATATATCCCCCAATATATTATGTCATTTTTTCTTCAATATATATCCCCTAATATAAACTCACGTGTTATGATATTGCTCCCCAGTGAAGCCTCCGTGATGCCATGTAGCCTCACAATCTCCTTTATGAAGATTTGTGCTATGTCACTATCGGAATTGGTGGATTTGACTACCACAAAATGAGATACCTTGCTAAGCTTATCCACCACTACCATGATTGCATCATGTTGCTTAGATGTTTTGGGCAATCCTGTAATGAAATCCATAGAAATTACCTCCCACTTCCATTCTGGAATAGGGATAGGCTACAACAATCCTACCAGATGTTTGCATTCGACGTCACCTGCTGGAATCCTATGAATTTTTCTACAAAATATGCCACTTCTTTCTTCAGATTCAACCAATGATAGTACTTTTTAATGGCTGTAAGGGTCTTTTGATACCCTGGGTGGCCTGAATAAGGCTTAACATGGAACTCTTTCATTATTAGTCTTTTCATTTCATCACTGTTAGGCACATAAATTCTACCTTTGAATCTGAGTAGGTCGTCCTCAGTGAGGTGATATCCTTCATCCTCATCGGTTTTCCGCAACCCTTATTTTATTTGTTGGTATTTTTCAACTTGTTGTCTAGTGCTTTAATTCTTTCTTCCAGATCTGTTGCGTATGAACTTATAGTCGCCAAGTGGCTTACTTGGATTCTTCTACTCAAAGCATCAATAACCTTGTTTTCCTTGCCTTTTATGTACTTAATTTCAAAGTCAAATTCGTTGAGCGGTGGCCAACCATCTTGCTTGCCTAGCATTCAACTTCGGTTGCCCAAACAAATATTTGAGCCCACTATGGTCTGACATGAGCATAAACTTCCTGCCAAGGAGGTAGTGCCTCCACATCTTTAAGGCATGAATGATGACAACCAATTCTAAATCACGTGTCACATAATTTTCCTCATGCTTATTTAACTTTCTGGACTCATAGCACACGAATTTCCCTTCCTACATTAAGACTCCATCAATTCCCTCTTTGCAGGCATCTGTACACCACGAAATCCTTGTCAGGATCTGCGATTCTCAGCACTAACGCACTGGTGAGCAATCGTTTTAACTGCTCAAAGCCTTCTGCACATTGTGCAGTCCACTCAAATATTTTCCATTTTCTCTGCAAGGTTATAATGGGATGGCCTATTTTGGAGAAATTTTGAATAAATCTCCTGTAATATCCTGCCAATCCCATGAATGTTCTAACCTTATCAGTGTTCTTTGGAGTTGGACACTCCCTTATGGCCTTGATATTTTCAGGGTCAATTGATACGCCTTCCTTAGAGACGATGCGCCCTAAGTATTGTATCTGTGATTGGAATAAGTCACACTTGCTAAACTTTGCATAGAGCTTATGTTCTCTCAACAATTGTAACATTGCAGCCAGATGTTTTTCATGTTCTTCCGTTTTTTAATAAACCAATATGTCATCAACAAACACAATGACGAACTTGTCCAAGTAAGGATGTAACACTCCGTTCATCAAGCACATGAATGTGGTAGGGGCGTTAGTAAGCCCAAAAGGTACCACTACGAATTCATAGTGCCCATATCTTGTTCTGAAAGCAGTTTTATGAATGTCTTCCTCCTTGATTCTTACTTGATGGTAGCCTGACCTCAAGTCAATTTTGGAGAAAATTGTTGCTCCCCTTAACTGGTCAAAGAGATCATCAATCCTTGGTAGTGGGTACCTGTTCTTGATGGTTACCTTATTCAGTTGTCGGTAATCAATGCATAATCTAAGGGTTCCATCTTTCTTCTTTACAAATAATACCGGTGCTCCCCAAGGGGACACACTTGGCCTTATGTAACCCTTGTCAAGCATTTCCTTCAGCTGCAGTTTTAGCTCAACCAACTTTTGGGTGCTCATCCTATATGGAGCCTTAGATGTTGGCATTGCTCCAGATACCAGCTCGATAGAAAATTCTCTCTCTCTATGAGGAGGCAATCTAGGAACCTTCACTAGAAAGACTTATGCGTATTGTTGCAAAACAAGGTACTTTTGAAGCAATTCAGCTTATCTTTTGTTTCTCCATCAGCCTCCTCATTCTTGGAAACTTGTACTGCAAACAACGTGCATCCTTTTTTGCTGTTGCATTTGGTTTGCATAGCAGTGATCAGCCTCACTAATATGGGATTTTTCCTACCTTGCAACACTCTTTTTGTTCCTTGCTCATCCAAGCATTCTATTTCTTTTTCATAGCAATCTACCTTGGTCCAGTGTAAGTACAACCAGTCCATGCCCAGTAATATGCCATACCCACCCAATGGTAACACATTCAAGTGGGTTTTTGTGGGCATGCCACTAAGTTCAAATGCACATGACTTTACCCAATGGTTGATTCTTCTTGTCCCTGTTTCCAATTTAACCAGCCAAGGTTCTTTATGCAATTCCTTGCCCAATCTGCACTTCTCAACAAGCTTTGGGCTGACATAGTTATAATTAGAACTTGGATCAATTAAAATAGAAATGACTTGTTCTTGTAGCTTACCTTCCATCTCAATGATGGATGCCTGGTGATATGCTTGGTGGTTTTCCACTGTTGCGTAAATTCTTGGCATACTCCGAGCTACTTCACCCATCGTGCTCACCTCCTAGGTGTTGTAAACCTTTGGTCCAACATCTTACTGATGTGGACAGTCTCTCCTCCTGTGGTTCCCACCATAGGTCCAACACTTGAGTGGTTCTTGACCTTCAAACTTGGGTTGTGTTAATGCCGATTGCTGCACATTTTTCTTAACAACAACATTGGTTCTTTGTTGAAACTGCCTTGTCTGAGTTGGGTGTTTCCCCTCTTTCCTTTTTGAGTTTTTCTTGGGCCAATTCCTCTTATGTCCAGTGTTTCTTTTGGCATGCCAGTTACTTTTAATATCAGGCCTGCGCCTTGCTTGCTCATAGCAGTGTTCTAATTTCTTGATAACATCCTTCAGGGTTTGGGGTTCCAACAATTCGATTTTATCTTTGAATGCCATAGGCAGCCCGTTGATGAACCTCTGAATTTTGGCTTTCTCATCCTTGAGATATGGTACATACCTCAACAGTTCCAAAAACTTGGTGACATACTCATCACTGGTTAACTAACCCATTTTGAGTTCATAAAACTCTTTTGCTTTATTATCATAGTAGTGTTCAAATAGGTATTGCTCTCTGAAGAGCTTCTCAAACTCCTCCCAGGTCAACTCTTTCTCAGTAATGGCTCTAACATTCTTCAAGTCCTCCCACCATATGTCGGATTTTCCTTTTAAGCTGTAAGAGGCAACTCTAGCTTTCATATTCTTAGAATAGTCATGTATTCTGAAAAATTTATTCATTCCTAGCAGTCATGCTTTTGCGTCCTCTGCTTTCTTCATATCCCCATCAAATGTAGGTGCTTTTCCTTCTTAAATTCTTCAAGAATATGATCCTTTTCTTTGCTTTCTGAGTGATGGTGATGACGAGAATGGTGATATCTCTAGGAATCATAACTAGATGGTTTGCTTGAACAATGCACCTGCGTGCTAGTTCCTCCTTTTGGAGTGCTCAAAGGTTCACCTCTTGGCACAATGTCCTCACTTCCCTGCCTGTGCCTCTTTCTGGATCTGCCACCATCTGCTTTGTTGGTGTTCTTCTTTGATTCATGAAGGCTTTTCCTGTCTCTATGGCTAGCCCTCCTTTCAGATTGCCTTTGCCTTTGCCAATCCAAGAGACTTTGCAGGATGACTACATTGATCTCAACTTGCCTTTCTTGGGCTCTTACCAACCTCTCATTATCAACCTTAAAGCTTCTCACCTCATCCCTTAGGCTTCTCAGAGTGTCCATCTAGTCTGGGGAGTGATTCCCTCCCCCTTGGCCAACTGATATCTCTTCTTCATTAGCTCTAACCCCATCACTTCCATGTTGTGACTGGTCGGAACTGTATTCAACCATTCCGGTCCTCATCACTGTAACTTCTTTGTTTTATGTTGCTTGTGATGTGTTGTCAATCACACACATTGTTAGGCATTTCAAAATAATAAATAAACACAAAATCAGGATCATGAACTTGCATTCATGGATTTTCCATGGGGATTCCTGTTGTAACAAAACAATCATGTTAATGTGCAAGCCCATTTACCAATCATATGCATCAATCATTCAATTTTGCAATGAGTGCATAATTAATAATAATAACATATTCACAACCATAATCCTACTCTCACCGAGCTGTTATCCACCAGACAACTCACATTAGCACAAGTTTATTAGCAAGCAACAATCAATAGTTCAGACTAGATTTTAACACCTGAACAATCACTTAGTAGAAATTACTTTTTTCTTTCAAAAATCATCACTTGCCCGTAATGATTTTTTAACCTGGATTCTCTAATACCACTCTGTAACGTACCCAACCCCTCCTTTGCCTTTACATAAGTTCTACAGTCTTTAACTCAATGCTTTTTCCAAACCAACAGGATTGAATCGAAATGCAAGTAAAAATTTCCTTACGAGATTCCGACCTCCTGAGTTGTCTCACCACTCATCCCTGCTACTCTGAATGCCCGACTATTCTCAATTTTCAATTAGAAATAGTTACGAGCTTCCGATCTTCCAAGCTGGCCCACGTATCCCTTACGAGGAAACCTAGTCACGCTCTCACTCCCTAGTGGGCCCCACAACCTTGCCGTTTTTGTTAAAACACCTTTGGGCTAACTGAGCCTAGCGGCCCCACAACCCTGCACTGGTTAGTTCCTTTTACTCCACCATAGAACCTGGTCTTGTGTCCTTGTGCTTATGTACCCACAACCTCGAATGCATGTCACTCCAATTAATACAATTCCCAAAACATTACGGGATGTCGGGATTTCGTGTATGGCTCACTGCATCGAAACTCCTGCCTTTGAATTCTCGCTCAATGAATTGATTGTTTTTTTTTTTTCAATTATAATGGGGAGACCCCGCCAAACCGTGTCTCTACCTGCAGGGCCCACAAATTTGTTGATTAATAGATCTAGGGAACAAAAAGTCTTTCTATCACCGTCTCTTGACAGTCCCTGGTCCCCTGTTCCCCGACGCTCTATAGAATTGTAATTAAAATACTTACGGATTCCAGGCTTTCAGGTTCCCAAACTCTTCTCGAATCTCCGTCACGGGATTTTGTCAGTAGACGATTCTCGCTCCAACACTTGACAAACTTCCCAACGCTCAATTAAAACAACTTGCAAGATTCTACGCTTCCAGTGCATCACCAACAACATGAAGATGTGAATGATAGATATCTAGCCTGCTGAGAATGCAAGGCTAAAGGCCAATTAGGTAAAGTTGATGGGCTCAATTGGCCCCAGACGAAAATTCCCTCGACATTAATGCGTTTCTTGCCATGCGGCACAACAACCTGTAACTTGGTAATAACCACAGTAAGGAAATATATATACCTTGCTAAGCAGAGGGTCTTCCATGTAACTGTTTCACATTCATAAAACGGGTCTCTGAGCCCATTGTTTTGAGTTTTTATTCAAGTTTTTGCTACGGCTTGCATCAGGGCCTTTTATTCCTCGGTTGCTTACTTATTTACTATTTTCAATACAGTTAAGCATTTATTCAAAGTAATGCCCAACTCAATGATATAGCATAGCCTTGATTATCATGTGATTCATTTGCATGTTTATGCACCAGATGCTTTGCGTTTACCATCAACAAATTATCACACAACATTTTTCTTTCAAATTCAACACACATACATATATATAATCAACACATATATTAGTGACATAACCCCATAGAGATGCACCACATATGCAAGCATTAACAACACAAATGCAGTCCCTGAAACCAGTACCATTACCAAGAACAGTGCAACATGGTTCATTCAAGGGTAAACAAGCATACACAAACACTTATCTTTGCACTTGCAGGGCAACTGAGTCTGGGTCAAAGGCTCTCCACCCAACCATAGACGGTTGCAGGCACACTTACTTACAGTTGTCACCCCGAACCAGATTCCAGAGTCTAGGGGGGGATGCTTACTTTCGGGACTAACACACTGACTACCAATTGAAACAAAGACTCCAAAGGACCTCCTTCCTCAATCCCACCAGCTGATTGCTACTTTCTTTGTTGACACAGGGAGTCTAGAGATACCCCACCTCACCCCAAGTGCACACACAGTGATTCACCCCTTTCTAGAAGCCTAGAATCCATTGTACCAATAGGGCAGTAACCACAAGTCTTCGTTCAGGTCTTCCTCTGCTTCTGCTTTAGGATGGCCTCTTCCCAAGCTATTACAGGGCTCCAAAGTATGCTATCTCAATCCACAGCCTCCAGGGATCCAAGTTGTTATAAGGCTCCAAAGATTCCATCCCAACCCACAGCCTCCAGGGACCCAAGCTATTACAGGGCTCCAGAAACCTCTATCTCAACCCACAACCTCTAGGGACCCAAGTTGTTACAGGGCTCTAGGGATCCTATCTCAACCCACAACCTCTAGGGACCCCAAGTTGTTACATGGCTCCAGAGACTAGCAACTCAACCCACAACTTCCAGGGACAAAGAACCAATCCCCTTCTCTTCTCTTCGGCGCTGCCTGCTAAAAGTTCTCACTGGATCCTCGATTCAGTCTCTCGCTGTGTCTACCTCTACCCTGCCTAGGTTCGAATGGGTGTGTTATGAAACCAGCTCACAAAAAGATAGAAAAGATAGATGAACGCCTTAGAATTCAGCCTCTTCGAGGGGGCAGCCTCCTTTACATTACACAAATGAACAATTCTTGGATGATACAAATGACAAGACCTCCTTTCTATATATAGGAGTCTAAGGGGTCATAATATAATCAAAGCCGACATAACAATAATAATGTAAGGGCACAATAATAACAATAGTGGGCTTCTATGGGGCACAATAATAACAATATGGGGACTATATGGGCACAACAATATAATAAGGGAGTTGTACTAATAACAATAAGGGGTTACACTAGTAGTATAGGGACCTAACATGCCCCTCTCCTTCAAAAAGTGTTGTCCTCAACGCTTGAGTAGTTCTTGATGCTTTTGTATAAATTCTTGTCCTCCCATGTGGAATCTTCAACGGGTAAGTTCTTCCACTTGATGAGATACTCTGAAATTGATCTATTTCGTAGTTGTTGATTTCTCGGTTCTGTGACTGCTTCATGTTCCAATATGATTTTTCCTTCCTTGTCAAGTTCCCGCAATACTATTTGAACTGGGATCTTCTGCAACTTTTGAATGAGTTCCCACTCCTTTGGGCATATGAATATCTGTAAGGCCTGATGTTTGGAGGAACACTTCCTGGAATCAAATAAATAGCATGATCATGATCACGAATAGGTGGGAGGCCTTTGGAAGTCTCAAATACTTTGGAATGATTGTCCAAAACGTTTTGGAGATATGGAGAAATACATGATTTCGATGCGGGATCTTCTAGTGAACATAATTGTGCAATTACGCCCCATTTTTCTTTATTTAGAAGCTTTGCCATGCTGTTAGAGTTGATTATCCTTCCAGGTTTCCCTTCGATACCCCTCAATTCAACTTCCTTTCCTTCCCAAAAAAATTTCAAGAAAAGTTCTTGAAAATTAAAAGCTATTGTACCCAAAGATTGTAGCCATTGGACTCCTAGTAAAACATCAGCACCACCCATTGGAATGGAAAGCATTGGGCTATTCAATACATATTCTCCCATGGATAGCTTGATATTATGGCACTTTCCAGAGCAATTTATGGTTCCTCCACTTGCAACCATCACTTGACACTCTGGTGTTGGATATAGGAAGCAATTCAATTCTTTGGTTATCTTACAATGAATAAAATTAGGGGTATTGCTCGAATCAATCAACACTATTACCTTTTTCTTCTTGATATGTCCTTCTATCTTAATAGTTTGAGGAGTGATAATTTCTTCCAATGCATTACAAAATATGGTCGGATTCATTTCTTGATGCTCGATGTGATCTTTCAATTCTTGAACATTTTTCTTCTTGATATGTCCTTCTATATTGATAGTTTGAGGAGTGGTAATTCCGGCCAATGCATTACAAGATATGGTCGGATTCATTTTTTCTTTCTCGATGTGACCTTTCACTTCTTGAACCTTTTTCTTTTTGATATGTCCTCCTATCTTGAGAGTTTGAGGAGTGGTAATTATTTCCAATGCTTTACAAGATATGGTCGGATTCATTTCTTCTTGCTCTGGGGTGGGTTCCTAGTGTATATCCTATTCTTTTGATGTTTCTTGATCCTTTTCTTTCTTCTCTTCATAGTCTATGTAAAATAATTTATTCTCAGCACACTTATGACCTTTAGTGTATTTTCTATCACAATTGTAACAAAGCCCTTTTTTCTCTTTTTTCTTCCAATTGTTGTGATGTAAACCTTGTAGGTTGTGGAAGGCTATGAGAAAAAACACTTCCATAATTATAGTCGTGAGTGGTGGGATTTCTTATTTCCATAATTTCGCTTTCAATTTTTCTTGCCAACCTGAATGCCTTCTCCAATGAATCAGGTTCTCAAAGACGAACCTCGTGTTGAATGTTATCCTTTAAAGTTCCTATGAAGACATCAACCACTTTCTTCTCTGGAATATCATTTACCCTTATATTCAATTTTTGGAAGTCCTCAATGTGCTCTTCCATTGAACCCTTTTGTTTGAGATTTATCAATTGGCTAAAGAAGGTGTTTTTCTTTGTATTCTCATAATATGCTATCATTTCCTCCATGAAAATTGACCACGTGACAAGTAGTTTACGAGAACATAGCCCTTTATACCATAAAAATTGATTCGGTTCTAAATAATTAGATGCAATATGTACCTTTTGTAGCAGTGGTACACCATGTAGATCAAAATATTTCTCCATCTGTGGTATCCAATTTACCGGATCTTTGCCATCAAACTTCCTCATCTCCTTTTTTCTTAATTTTAAGAGCTCGATCTTGAAACGACTGTAACTCTATACTTTTGGATCTTTCAGTTCTGAAATTTTAGTCTATAATAGCCCTCTGAGTCCTCTTTCTAGCTCCGCAAGTCTGATCACAATTGGATACCTGAAGAAAGATCTATTCCCAATCTCCCGCGATAACCTAATTATAAACTAGTTCAGTAGAGTGAACATGTACGACGTGCCACATGTCATTGTTTCAACCTTAGGTTCTGAAAATTATACCCAAACAAAATACAGTTTGTCCTCTTTCTGTAACTTCTTATGAAATTTCAATCTGATGCTTAGAGAGAACGTTATGACAATTTTCCCAAGGTCACCTATTTAGGATGTAATTGGGAGTCTGCAAAAACCCTAAATTCCTCAAATCATATATCCGAAAATATAGCGAGACAAGATCTGAAATTCGGACCCGAGGTTCAGAAAGATTTCTTCTCAAATGGGTTTTTGTTTTACGTTCTGAAACTTCGTAGCGAAAAAGTTAGAGTGAAAATTCCATGATGACCTTTAGATGAAATTTTGGAGCTTGCAAAAACCCTAACTTCCTCGGATCATATATCCTAAAATATAGCAAGACAAGAACTGAAATTTGGACCTGAGGTTCAGTAAGATTTCGTCTCAAATGGGTTTTTTTTAGCTTTTGAAACGTCACAGAAAAAACGTTATAGCGAAAATGCCAGGATGACCTATTTGGAGCAGCGAAACCCTAGAATCCAAATGTTATGAAACCAGCTCAAAAAAGATAGAAAAGATAGATGAACACCTTAGAATTTAGCCTCTTCGAAGGGGCAACCTCCTTTACATTACACAAATGAACAATCCTTGGATGATACAAATGACAAGACCTCCTTTCTATATATAGGAATCTAAGGGGTCATAATATAATCAGAGCTGACATAACAATAATAATGTAAGGGCACAATAATAACAATAGTGGACTTTTATGGGGCACAATAATAACAATATGGGGACTACATGGGCACAACAATATAATAAGCGGGTTGTACTAATAACAATAAGGGTTACACTAGTAGTATAGGGACCTAACAGGGCGTCTCTTCCCCTCTGCCTCTAGCTTCTTCGAATCCGATTTTTCCTTCGCGTCCCCCTGAATGGTGCCTTCTCTCCCTTTTTCGTGCTTGCTACTTGGGCCTGCATTTATTGTCACATCCTTGTTTCCTGGCAGTTTGCAGCTCCTTCATAACCCTTTGTCCTCTTTTCTTGTGGTTGTTTCTCAAGCAACATGGGCTTGAGTACTCTCTCTTACAACCCATTTAATTTCAAGAGCTAATTCATTAATTCATGCATCAGTCAACCTTTAATGGTTGTCTTGCAATTCAGGTTTCTTTCTCTACACGAGAAACCATAACATTCCAAGCAAGCAATCCTCCTCCCAACTCTGGAATCCGTTTCGTTTTGACTCAGTCCCCTTTTCTTGATTTCAAATATTGCATAATATTTACAATATATTTACAATGCAGCTTATGCAAAGACCTTGGGTGGGGCTGTCACAACATACATGATGAGCATGAAAATAAACAGGAGCATGACAAACATAGTGTGCAGAATGAGCCATTTCCAAAGAGTAATATAATTTGAGCATATGGTTGGATCAATTGATCTAACTCTCGGAGCTATTTTTTTTCAAATATCTTGTACCACCATCAAGCACTTAAGTGAGTTGTATGATCTAACTAACATCTTTCCAAACCAACTGATCAGCAAGAGGAAAACATATCACAAGCTAGATTTGAAACTTTGGTGACAACAATAACAACTCCTCTTAACCAACCCAAAACTAAACCCAATTGACTCTGAAAAGAAACAGATTATTGCATCTAGTTTGTTTTAAATTTGGTTTAATGCGACCAGATTGGAGTTTCATCAAAACCACTGAAAACAGAAGAAGATAGGGGCTGAAGTTACAACAAATTTTATAATTTGGTTTAATGCAACTAGACTGGACTTTCATCAAAACTATTGAAAACAGAACATAGGGGCTGTAGTTAAAACAATTTTTCCAGCCTGAGAAAAGACCTAACCATATTGAAATAGATTGTTTCATATTGGCTTGTACGTTGCCATTGTTTTACGCCCGAAGACTCAGTGTCTTACTAATTACGTTGAAGCTTGACAGCTTGGTTGTTCTTTATGTGGAGCAGCAAAATGTTATTGATTTACAACCCAAGGCTAATTTGAATAGGAGCCAAGCATCAAAACTCAAAATATCTGTTAACCATTCTGAGAAGAGAGAGGCCTGAGCCAGGAATATATATGTACAAGAGAGAATCCACGTCACCTTTATATTATTAATTAAAGGATAATATATCTGTACATTCCTAGCAAGTCATTCCAAGTAAACTGCTGACTTTATATTTATTAATAGATAACTAGCAGTCCCTGGCCAGACAAACTTGTTCAATTTGGAACAGTGGTGCAGTTAGACTATTGTCTCCATCCATCACGTCCAAGTGCAACTCTTGACGGCTACTGCTAGGATACATCTTTATGGTCCCTCCAGGTTTCCACTCTGCTTTTAAAAGGCCAAAAGCATGTGTACTCTCTTCCTTGGGCACGTACTGTTTATATGCCATATAAAGTCCATACTTCGTGTTGCTTTCGCTTGCCTCGGGACAATGGGGACTCCTTTATATTACAGTGCCATCTTTAATTCTGGAGTTCTTCAATATTACAGTAATGCCTGAACGGATGTAATATCCTTCTGATGGTCTCTCTGCTTCTTCCACATTCTGCATGCCAATAGAAACAAATTTAGTCGAAGGAATATAATATCATAAAATTGAATCCAATGGCTTCTCTGACAATGAGCTACATTCCCTTTTCAAAACAGGCAGCCTTACCAGCTATCAAAAGGTGTGGGTTGCTACCTCCGACACAAATAGACAAACAGTTATAAGGTGCCGGGTAAGGAAAAAGGGTATTTTATGATGTTTCATATGTTGTTATGATAGTATAAATTACATTATTCCCGTGTACTTTAATTTAATTTGGACATTTATTTTATGTTAACTTAACGTGGCATATCATTCCTGGTCCGAAGTGACATTCCCATAGTTTGTAGGGGTGAAGTCACCACAAAAACCGGACAACCTTTCCACACATCATTGAGATATCCAGAAATACATGCATAAGCAGAATTGTGTGTGCTCAAGAATGTGTCTCTGAGAATGCAAAACCCGGGGGTGTTAGTTGAAGATCACATCGCCAAAGATAAGGATCTACGAGAGGCGGTTAGTCCATGCTGCGAAACACACAGGGAGCGTTGGCTTATCCAATGTCCAACAATCTCCCCCCAACGTGAACCGGGTGTGTATCGAACTCGTGACCTATGCTCTGATACCAATTGTTGGTAATCACGATTGCCATTAGACCAAAACCCACAGGGGTTTGTCAACAATCGCATCACTAAAGATAAGAATCCACGAGAGGCAGAGGTTAGTCCATGTCACAAAACACACAGGGAGCGTTGGTTTATCCAATGTCCAACAGAGAGAAGTGAGAGAGAGTAGGCAACATACATCCGTGTTCACAATCACAACATTCTTTCCAATTCTTGCATTTTTGTCAATAATACAATTCCTGCAAAAGAAAAATAAAACATTAGAGATGTCTAGGTCTCCGACAAAATATTAAATGATCAAAAGCATTTTAACACTGGTTAGAGTGAAGTATGCCACCTTATTTTTGTATTCTCCCCAACACCAATAGGCACTTTCCCTTCAGCTAAGAGGGACGCAATTTCAGCTTCAGTTTCATAATTGTCAGCTCCCATCATCATTGTTTCCTGAATGACAAATAGTAAACTCTCATATTTGAAGAAAATTTCTTGCCCCCCAAGAGGTAAAATCTTTGACAGTGTATCCAAAACCCACTTTGCTTTATGCTAAATTATAAATTACCTTCAACTCAACACCATATTCCAACCGTGAACGAATTCCTACAACGGAATGCTCTACACTGCATTCTCTGAGAAAACATCCATGTGAAATTATTGAATCCAATACCTGAGGCAATTAGTTTTGAAAAATCTAGATCAGCTCAGGTTTATTAGCTTTAATACGATGCTGGCAATCAAGGGAGAGAGCACATGCCACAAACTGAAATCATCATAAGCACAAAAATACTAATGCGAATAATGGCCTTGCTTACCCGACATCTTTCTATTTTCGTTGGTGGAAGAAAACAAGGCTCAGTAAAGATAGGCTTCATGGGATCATAAAATAAGAACTTTGGAGGCTGCACATAGAAAAGGAGATTAGAAAAGTTTCAGTCGTGTCTAGACTCATCATAGGGTAAAATAAACTGTCTCATCTGCAAGGCTGATCAAGATAAGATGAGTATACAATCACATATTACATGTACCCTTGGCTTTTAGACTAGCAATTTAATTTTTTCTATATTCTTGTCACTGTTCAAAAGAGGGCCTGTGATGTTAGTTTTCATGCACAAGCTAACATAACAACATAAGAAATTGTAAAATAGAGGTAAACCTGAGCTGCAAGAGCTAAATTTGCATCAAAGAAGGACTTGATTGTTCCTATGTCCTCCCAATAATCATTAAAAAGATATGCCTGCCAATGTATGAACATGACTCATTAGATTCCACTTGAGCTCAGGAAATAATCATGAATGTTGGAGGAAGTTTCCAAGTTCAATCCAACAAACAGATGGTACTGAAACTAGAAATATAGAAAATGACAGCTTGGGCTGAACTGCTCTATGAAGAAACACTGCTTTAAAACACACAAGTTGTCATAACTTGTGAAATGCATGCATATATTTCCAAAGCCTATCTCAACTTTACATACCTGTATCCCACAGGCTATTAAAACTTAAAAGATTGCATGGTCATACTTCCGAGCATTTTTCAATTTTACATACCTGTACATTGAATTCCTTTGTAGATGCAGGAATAATTTCCGAGCCAAAATCATTTGCAGTTGGGTATCTCCACCTAAAATAGATCATACAAGAGATGAGCGAATCTAACCTTCCATGACGCAATCAACATCTAGCTAACAATCCAAAGGAGTTGAGCAAAGCAATCATATTCAAGTGAGCTGCGTAACATCTCATAGTATAACAAAGAGGTTAAGGGCAGTGAAAACTTTGGAGAGAACAAAAAATCAATACCTGAGAAGTTTAAGAAGAATGTCTGCCCTGAAGACATAAATTCCCATTGAAGCAATGTAAGGTGTCTTTTTAGCCTCTTGGGGTGACAGGCCAAGGATTGTTGTGTCCACTTCCTATATTACAATATTTAGCCCACTAGTATTAATGAATGAAATACACTACATTAGAATAAATGACGTAAACCACTTCAATGTCCATGAAAAGCAAATCATTTATAACATTACAAGTGAACAGTAAAAATTACAATCTTCCTTGCCTAAACTTGATTCTGAAAATAGAAGTAGATCATAATGCAATCCATATCATAATGTAATCCATCTCTACACTTGCATATATTATAATAATAAGAGAAGACTGCTATATTACCATTGCTTTCAAATCTGCTCCCTTGGGCTTTTCACTAAAATAGAGCACTCGGCCTCTATCATCAATTTTCATCAATCCATAATCAGATGCACGGCTGCAAAAACATCTACATGTAAGTTGTAATACATTGTAATTAGGTAGAACTCATCTGCTACAGCCCTAGGTGCTAACCACATCATTTCTGTTATAGTGGTAATGATGAAGTCTTGAATATTTTCATTATAGGAAGTGGAATACAATTCTATTAAATTTCAATTCATTAAGGATAATTCTTAAGGATGTGAAAGATATTTCAGAAATTCTCTAGGATGCGAAATGAATGATCATGTTGCTGGCTTCATAACACACATGATTCTAAGAAGAGATTCCAAGTTAGAGCCGTCCATTATAGAAGTTGTTAACAAGCCTTTTAAATCAATGACATCAGATCATTAACAAGCCATTTAAGTGAATGGCATCAGATCAGCATAGGCACCAAGGCTTGCAGTAATGAAAACAATGAGAGTCAAATGGATAAAAATATTATTTGGCCTAAGAGATTGTGTTCACAAATAAACAGTTAATGCTTTTACAACACTTGCATGGGTTCCCACATTGTTTGCCAAAAGAAAATGGACGATAGGGTTAAACACCATGGCATCTATGTCTGTATGAGAAACTACGAGAGGTTTGATTAAACATGTTCATAATCAGCATTAAAGTCTAAACTTTCTTGGCCTAAAATGTGTACCTATTTCCAATTCATGAACCTGTATGCATGGTTACCTTCTTTTTCATTTCTATGTTGCATATTGATCTTCCCTACTTTCCAAATGAGCATGAATTATGGTCAGAAGGAAAAAAAGGGAGTTATGGTGGCAGACCATGGCATGTCAATATCTTGATAACCATCCTATATATTTCAAAGAGAAATTGACCAGGTCAATTTTCTCACTCAGACTCCTCTCTAGAAAGTATATTTGAAGAGCCAAAAAATGGAATCTCATGTTAAATTTTATATGATAATTAATGATTTGGTGATCAAGCAATGATTTATTGGTTAGAGAAATATTGCCTCGTAAACTTTTGATAGCCTTCTCCCCCATAGAAAACCCAACATATCCTTTCTACCCCTTTTGCAGTCCATCTATTTATCGCATTTCTGATTTCTCCATTGTGAAACTTCAATCTTACTACTACTCAAGGTATTAGCTTCTAAGGTTTGAACATAGAAGCAAATAGCAAACCAAGGAAAGAAACTAATTGTATTAGAATGATCTTTGGAAAGTTTAGACATCCTCATTCTATTATATGTTGCTAGCTTTTATCAATATGATCACACCAAACTGTAGATGTATCACAGAGCAGCCACAGCATCTGTTAGATATTGCATCATTACATGGAATCTACACTATTTGAAGAATCTTCTACAATCTCCTCTTGTTCCAAATATATGACACTTAATGTCCTAGACTCTAGCAATACAGAACTGTCTGGAATGACTATAGCGAAAACTTCCTGTGCTATTGGGTAACTGCCTACTAGTGGCTGTTCTAAATGTCCAAGTATTTATACTCCATGTAACCTTCTAAGAGTTCAAAAAGTGTATATATAGCCATAGTTTTTATCTAATAATTGGCCAAAATCCCACATTCCTAGCTTAAAAAGTAGGCAGCTTCTAATATCTGTTTGAATATGTAAGATATAATTCCTTCATTGGTTTTAAGTGGGAATACTTACCAGAAAATGTTGGTCATTTTATTGTGATTTCTCACATCTGGTATTAACTATTGTAGCTAATCCATTACACTAATAATCTTCAAGAAGAACAGTTTGCTTGTACACTGCACTCCATCTAGCTATCTACAATGTACATGAGAATGTAGCTCTATAGCTTTGACAAACTTTTATGACACAATTAATAAACATCAACTATTGATGAGCATGGTAGATGATTATGGAAGACAGATCAAACAGTTTAGTATATCTTTCTTTTCTGAGCCCACTGCTTCAGTACATTATTGGGTAAATTTATATAAGCATCACCAGTGGACTACACAGTTATGCATGTACCCATTCAAGTATCTAATGATAAATAGACAGATACACAGCATAACACCTGGCAGCACGTTAATGCGCTTACAACTCCAAAGATTTTCCTTCAATACAATATTCCCTTTCAGATTTTCAGATAGCAGAGTAATTCGCCACATACAACTCTAATACACCAAGCTCCTGATGGCAAAGACTCATACCTGTCATCCATTGGTACACAGGAGATTGTGATATCAGCCCCAGTATCAATGTGCTTCTGCATGAAGAAGAAATGTTTAGGAAACCAGTTAATTCCTGAAATCAACTTAGGGCATTTTTCATTACCCAGAAAACAGCCAAGGGGACTCATTCAGGTCATTCTGTAAAACAACAGAATTTTTTAATTTTTTATAAAATATAACTGAATGAAGAGATGGACTATTGAACAGACAATATAGTCATAGAAATCAATAATATACAAACCTGTATAAAGTCCATGTAATCCATACGATAGAGATGGTCACCAGACAATATCACGAAGTGCTCTATACGTTTGTTCTTTGCATAATCCTACAGGAGTTGGCAAACATAAGGAAGGTATCCAAACCACTTGAAAATTGAATGGGCATCCCATGAGTAGTGTACCTTGTCAAATTCTCAAATAATGTTTCCTTACCTCAAAAAGCCAAGTGAATTGTCGCACTGCGTCTGCAGTGCCTTGAAACCACTTCTTTCCATGTTCACCAGGTGTCTGAGTAGCTGCTAGAGGCTGTTTTGCAAAAGGCATAAAGCACACAATAGAGGCTGTCAAAGTACTGAGGTAGAGCTTTCTAATAGGATTGCAAGCACATAGAATTCACTTTGATAGAATAATTATATACATATCATCATACAACCTTGCAATACATTCTGCTTATCACATCCAAAGTTTGCAGACATGGAAAAAATGGATTTGTATCATAAAGTGTGAAAAAATATTGTACAAGCTATTGAAAACTGATATTTATACCTCGACAAAGCCATCCCCAAAGTTTACACCATTCCCAAAACTGTACGTCTGGGCAAGGTGGCGATTAAGTGATTGAGAGTTAAACTGCGTCAAGATAAAAATCTTGTTGATACCACTGTTAATGCAATTGCTCATTGGCACATCAATTAGCCTGTAACATCCCCCAATTGGTACCTACAAGATAGAATAAATCTTATCACAGATATCATCACAAGCAGTAGATATTGGTAAACTTCACTTGGACAAGAATGGCTTTTAAAGTGTGTTTGCGGCAAGATGCATGAGCAGCTAAAATCAGATCAGTTAACTCATGTACTTCGTCCTGTTATCAGATCTGTTACTTGACTCATGTACATCATCCTGTTTAGAACGTTAACATTTTTGTCGTTAAAATTTATTATTAAAAAATTAGGAAAGAAACTTTACATTCTGCTTTCCCAAGTTGTTACTAGGCCATAATAATGGGATTTTAGATGGAAATACTATGATCCAGTTGGCCTCAAGATTCAAAATAGTGACCCATAAACATGTTTTGACTTACAGATGAACAATACATGACATAATATTGAAGTCAACTAATTAAGAAGGAAAAAAATCTGATACTAAGGAGTAATATAAATGAACATGTGTACTAGTATTTTAAATTTTTGTATGCACGGTACAGGGATTCCTATATAAAAGATTCACAGGGAATGGTAGTGGTAATGCATTGCCTAAAAACAGAATTATCCAATGCATCATAATTCCTGCCTTTATAAATACTTAATATTATTAAAAAAATATTACAGGGTATGGAAAAGAATGTAACTATCCCTCCTATATTATTAAGACAAAGAGACTTTTGTGGAAGGCTTTTCTTTTGAAGCAATAAAACAGCCTCGTAGAATTCTATCTGAACCTTCATACAGTAAAGAATATTTCATTGATAGGAAGAGAAATGCAGAACCTTTCAACATACTTCAAGATCACATGCTGTAAATTCAAGAAAGAGGCAACTACATACAGGTAAACTCTAGAAGAAAACCTTGACAGATATATAACATTGACAGGGTCTATAAAGGTATCTGTGCCTCTTTTGAGGAACAGGGTCGGACCAGGCAGATAGATAGGCCTCAGAGATCTCTGGTGATACCTCAGATTACACAATTCCTAGCAGGATATTTCGATGGGGCTGCACAGTTGGAGGGTTGTGGTTGCGGTGCTCAAATAGATGTTTCAACATCTCTGAGATATAAGTTCTACTTGTGTGGTGGCGAAGGCACAAATTCTAGAGCTGAAGTATTAGCATTATGGGTTTTCTATACTGTGCTCGATGGGTTGACATAGATTCTATCCACATCTTCGGAGACTCAAGGGTGGTTATTGAATGAATAAACGGAAAAGCTACATTTGCTCCCCCTTATTTGCAAAACTGGATGCACAGGATTCTGGTGCTAATGAATGCTTTCCTGAGGATTTCCTTTAATCACATATATCGGGAACATAACTATTCTGCAGATCTACTCTCCAAAAAAGGTATCAGGGTGCAGCCTGGGAGCATTCATTATGAGGCATTTCGTATGGGTACACGATGCCAGGTTGGCAAGCTGCCCATGGAATGATCACTGGCATGAATTTGAAAACAGGACCTTCCGGCTTTGTGTGCCTATCTTCGGATGGCTGATGGAGGTAACACTGGTTTTATTTTTTCATATTTTGTGATGGCTGCACAGGATACTTTGTTTTATCTATTAAACATAGATGACTGTAGAATAGCTCTGTTTTTGTGGAATACCTGCATATGCGTTAGTATGTTAGATATTTTTGAATGGCTGTACTCATGCACAGATTGCTGGATTGGGCACATTTGGACTTGCTGCATTTCTGAACAATGTAATGGTTTTTTTATATCTAATAGAAAATCCATAGATTTTTCTTTCCAACAAAAAAAAACACTCTAGAAGAAAAACTTGTGTGTTCCAATTCCTTGTTATGCCTTGAAATTCTATATACCTTCAGCTTTCGAGAAATTAGTTGCTTCTCAACATGATTGTTGGGATTAAAATTAGCAACATCCTGCCCTGAGATGAATGGTGATAATGCAGGGTATCAAGAAAATATATTCTGTATTTACAATTTTATTTTGTACACAAGGTGTTCATGTTGCCATTTTATACCAGTATGCATAATCATGAGTTTCTATCAATATCGTGTAGTCGCTACACATTATCCCAAACAATCATCAAGATCTATGCCTAGTTAATTATTGTTTTTCTTAATATCCAGTCTATACAAGCCAATTTGAATATCTTTAAAATTCCTGGCATTCATGAGACTGTATGGTAGAGCAAGTAGCCTCCTAATCTCTATTTCGTATTTTTGTGATCAAGCCCTGAGATGAATGGTGATAATGCAGGGGAATCAAGAAAATATATTCTGTATTTACAATTTTATTTTGTACACAAGGTGTTCATGTTGCCATTTTATACCAGTATGCATAATCATGAGTTTCTATCAATATCGTGTAATCGCTACACATTATCCCAAACAATCACCAAGTTCTATGCCTAGTTAATTATTGGTTTTCTTAATATCCAGCCTATTCAAGCCAATTTGAATATCTTTAAAATTACTGGCATTCATGAGACTGTATGGTAGACCAAGTAGCCTCCTAATCTCTATTTCGTATTTTTGTGATCAAATAACAGTTAACTAGTCCATTGTCTCATCCTCGATGCTGTACATACAGGGGACTGTCAGCATCTTCGAAATCACCAGCTAGTCTATATAATAATTAATTGTTATAATAAGCTAGGTACCCTCTTGTATCTCAAATCTATACCTTAGAATTTTGAATGAAATCGCAAAAGGGTTCACAAGAGTTAACTGGTACCTTAATTAATGAACTACGTAATCAACTGCCACTGGTGTTGAACTTTGACTTAAAAGATTTTTTCTCTGGCTAGGGGCAAGATGACAACAGTTATAGTCTTATAGATTAATTGCTCATTCAAGAGAAACAACTTAAGCACCTAAATGTTTACAGTGGATTCAATCATTTTCTGTATTTGTGATGCCTAAAATGTCGATACAAATTGTGCGTCGTCTCTAAAAGATTTTCCTGTTGTCATCACATTTTTATCAAACCAAAAAGTCATTAACCCTTGCAATCTCACTACCTCAACTCTTATAACTTCTCATGGCATTTGGAAAAGTCACTAACAATGAATTAATAATAATACAGTTAACGGGGAGTAGCTTTACTGGTTGTGAGAAAAGTTGTTACCCTCTTTACGCAGGTTCAAATTCCATTTTGTGACATGTTTTCTCTTAGAGAGTTGATTGTTGATAAGCTATTTATGATCTAGTCATGGCTTATTGACCTGCGCTCATTTGTTGATGAGCTATTAATGATCAGATCATTCATGAGTTGACCTGGCCTTGTTCCCTGAAGAATCTAGGGTTTAGCTTGGAAAAAAAAGGTTGGCAAGAAGCTTGTTTGATTATAGACTTAAACTGCATACACTGTTAACATAAGTGCAATTCAGGTTAGCCTTTTGATGTTCATTTTCTTTTCTCATTTGAGCCAAAAAACACAAAGGGATTTCAACAATGCTTTTGTTTGCATTTCTATATTTACAAGAAAATCTGAAAGCTAGCAAAAAATTATATTAGTGAAAAAATCATATGCAAATGCAATAATGCTTACTGCTGGCTTTGCTCTTCTCTGTGTGAGAGGAAAAAGGCGTGTCCCAGCTCCCCCACCTAGTATGATTGAACAAACTGTTTTGGGATCCGCATGGGTCTTTTCAAACCTTGGCATCTGGAGAGTCTGCAATCAAACACGAGATTTCCCATTGGATCACTTTTCAATACAAAATCCCTATAATACATAAGAAACAAAGATAGATTTTGAACTCACACCGAAGACAATTTACACTTCAAAGAGGAGGAAAATAAAGAGAAGCAGGTACCTAATTCTAGTAACATACAAATAAATTCTAGTAACATGCCTAAGCCAACAAGAATGGATAACTGAAATAAAAGCCGAAGTTCAATAGGAATGGAGAAAGAAGCTATAAGGGCATTTGGAGCAATCATACTTTCTGGAGATTTATTGATGTCTTTTAATTCAAACCCTATAAAATCAGTTAGCGAAGTGTCCAACTTCCATGGATGACCAATCAGAGCTCAGTAGTCCACATCTTGCACAAAAATTTGACACAGTATAGGTTAAACTTTAAAAACTAGCCAGCTATTACAAACTGATCAATACGAAATGGAAGCTACTTGAGTTTTGTGAGATTACGCCACTGTTTCAGCCAAATATAAGAGGGCTTCTCATATTGGTAAACATTGGAGAACAAACTTGATTTTACTTGGCAGTGAATCTGTCAATCTTAGAGACGAATCAAATCCCGCAAAAAGAAGTGACCAGTTTTTTTTAATTTCTCTGAAATTGATCAAATACAAGTGTCGCCTTAGGCTTAGTCCTGAAAATTCCTCCACTTGGAATGATCCCTAATGGATCACAAAAGAGGGAAAAATAATGCCACGTTTGCAGCGCCACATGAGCGTAACTACCTCTCCAACAGACCTGCTGTTGGAGAACAGTTTTGGGAGCGGAGGAAGTGCACACAAAGAAAAAGGAAGAGTGACAGAGGGTTCACGTTTCCATAGCCAACCCATGCTGAGATGAAAGGAAATAAACAGAGAATGAGTTCCCAGGATCGCTGAAGGAGATTCAAGCTTGTCTGTACGCAGTGACAACAGCCAGATTTACTGTAAAACTGAGATAGGCAGCTCTGTAACAATTACTCTTTTTTCTAATAAATGGATTTCCGTTGGCGATAGAGTTTTTATACCCCAGAGTGTTTTGTCCACATAAACGTTTGTGTTTGTCTGTATGTCTAGATCCACTCTATTTCCTTGCACTGTAATTTTTATTTGAGACTTTACGTATTAATGTATCGCTGTTAGAAGCTCCATATGGTTGTTCTTTGTTTTTACCTTTACTGTGTTTGTTTTTTTCCTCTGTTAGACCTGCTCAGTGGCATAGCAGGCACTGCCAAAAACAGAGAAAGTTCGGAGATTCAATCTCAGAAAATTCAAACACTATAGTTTCAAATTTTCAGAATCCACATACTATAATGAAAAGCCCCAACTTTTAGTACCAAAGGAGGGATGTGAATACAGACTCCAGAGAAACCTGTGCCAAATACAATTCTCAATACCCCTAATCTCCTTGACTGGGGCAGTTAAGATGCAATTGAACCCAACTCAATTGAATCTGTATGTCCTCGACAACACACTTGCACAGAGGCTCAGAGTGGACACATTAATTTAATTTAAATATCAACGCATTGTCCCTAAAAATTGCCCAGAGTAGAGTATGTCATCGGAGTGCTCAGTGCACTTTTGACCTTTTAAATGGCCCAGAGTAGAGTACGTAATAGTAGTGATCAGTGCATTCCTGACCAAGGAAAGCAGGAGAAAAGTAGATCAGGAAGCGTTTTAACTCGAGCAGTCATTATCAGAAACAGCTAGAATCAATGTCAATTCGGTACAGGATATTTAATGTCTAAAAATATTGATGATAAAATGAGTATTGATCTATGATAAAGACAGATTGCTGAGTCTACAATGCCTGATCGATCTCCTAATGTAATCTGATCCCAGAGATCTATTGCAACAAGGCGGCTAAGAAGAAGCTTCACTTCCTGGAGTTTTGTCACCTCGTCTTCAAAGTGCTAAGTTCTTGGAACTTTCGAACAGTTGCATTTAATCCCCAATTCTTAGTGACTTGCGCGGCTAAACTGAGTATCCTATGTATTAATAAAACGAGCGAACTTTATTATCTAGGAATTACTCTCATCTAAGCCCTTCAAAGGAAAAAAAGACATCGAGCGTTAGCGCCAAGAAATGAGGAAACAGAAACACAAAATTCAATAACTTAGGGAAGATACAGAAACCCATTGACTACAAGGCAGCTAGAACACTTCAGCTCTGGTCTAGCTTTACACCCAAATAAGTTCGCAACAGCTAACCCAAGTTCGGTTAGAATCCTTACTTAGGCTTAGGCTTTATCTGAGAATCTTTGAGGCTACGGGTTCTGTAAGTTTCGAATCCAGTTCCAGCCAAAATTGAGTGGTTTCCCGAAAAAAACAAAAAAACAGCTCGAAGAATCCCCAAACTTTCTTTTAACATAGCCCAAAAGGAAATTCAACTACTCAGACAGACGGCCTATTATCATCAACGCACTTAAGCTTCATAACGCATCATAATAACATTATGGAAATAGAAAGAATTACTGAGCTCCATTGATAACAGACAGGGCAGCTGCCCAGATTTCATTACATAATTTTGGGAAATGAGAAAGGAGATTTTATGGTTGTAGAAAATAATCCAGAACATCATAATATTATGGTTGTAGAAAATAATCCAACACATCATAATATTAGGCTGAAAATAATCCAGGACATCATAATATTAGGCTAGGCTATTTCACTGTGGTTTTACACAAATGTGACACAGAGATACAGGCAGACAAGGGGAGAATAAGAGGGAAAATCAAATAAACAAGCGTAGTCATCTCACAACTTATTAACATATAACACTGTGATTCCAACATATAAGCTCATATACACATTATCCTAACATTTATATTGAAAAAGGTAAAAGTTAAACGACCAAACTTATTCACCTCACAACCAATCAATTAACCATGCAAGCACAGTCACCAATACCTACCTCTTACAGTTGCAGAGGGAAGACTAAAGTAAACAATCATACAACCAATCAACCATCATATTACTTGATTATGTAATTTTTTATCCACTTATAGGGAAAGTCAATTAAGCAAACATATTCACCCCACGATCCGATCAAGTAATCATTGGCCATTAAAAAATACCAAATAAAGAATCATACTCATCCCAAGTAAAGAATGAACCAGAAATAAAGAATGAATAAGAAATATCAAGTAAGGGATCATACTCATATCACAACCCATCAACATTATGTTCACACAACGAATCAGCCATCGACCATTATGTTAGAGAGCACAATTAAAAATTACAAAGTAAAGAATCATCCCACAACCCATAACATTATGCTCCCACAACTAATCAACATTATCATACTCATTCCACAAGCAATCAGCATTATGCTCACACAACCAATCAGCCATTGACCATTATGTTAGAGAGCACAACTAAAAAATACAGAGTAAAGAATCATACTCATCCCACAACCCATCAACATTCAACATTATGCTAGAGTACAGAGTTTGGGAAGACTCACCAAGCAGGCAGCATGCTCACCTGGTAAGCATAACAGTTAGGAGCCCTAAGCAAGCAATCATACTCATCGTAATCAACAATTATGTTAAAGAACACCGTTAAAATTATCAGACGCTAAAATGCAGGGCTACTGAAAGTACTAGGCGCCTCATACACTAAAATTTCCTGTGGAAAAAAGCAACACTCTCAAAAATCCAGTTGGAAATAACCACCAGGAGCGAATTTTTTACCAGGATTTCTTTGGACACATCAGTCAACAAGGAGACCACTGCTCCGTTCTTTCTTTTTTTCTCCGGTCCCTTCCTACGGTCCCCAGCAAATTTATCTCCGAGAATTTCCGTCTTCAGAGAAAACGAAACTCTATCCCCAAAAATGGCAGACGGCGCGATCGTGATCGAAGCTGCTCCTCCTCCTCCGGCTCGCCGATCAGCCTGAGAATTCACAGAGAGCCCCGGAATCGAGCCAGCCATATGCAGAGTCCCTGCCATGGAATTCGAACGCGGTCCCCTTTTCGCTATGAAAGGACCCAGGCAGGCGAATTCAATAAGGCACTTACAATCAAAAATCAATGGCAAGGAATCAGCAGAGCACCAGATTCTAGACAAGATATAATGCAGAGAGCAAGAAAAGAATAAGAGAATCTGGCAAAATGCAAAACAACACAATCCCCATGCGGGTTTGCTCTGCTCTGCTCTGCTCTGCTCACACAATAATTATAGACTCCCGAAACACTAGTATCTGATCATGTGACGCCCTTCTTCTCCTTCACCTCCCTCTGTCGTCGTCATCGGAAGTGACTGTCACGAGAAGCCCTGGCAACTCCACCCCTTCAGATCGCCACAACCGTTGGCACATTCCACGCCCCCACCGCCATTGAATATTCCCATTATTATAATAAAGAGCTACATGGAGAAAAGTAAATGTATTGAACGCTTCGCCGCCGGTATTTCCTTGTCGCCATCTGCATAAGCAAACAAATACTTCCAACATACTTTTTCTCTCTCCCGCAACGCTCCATGTTACTCTACTCTCTGCACTCACTGCCTACCGTCCCTTCACTGCTACTGTAACTGCAAATGCACCGACACTTGCCACTACCGGGTTATCCATTTCAATTTGCTCACTCCAATTTGGATAATTTCTTCTTTCTTTTTCCGACTCGGTACAAGACTTCAGACTTCATCGCTGTTTTGCAGAGAGAGGAAGAGGACAGTCCGCATTGAAGGTTCTTGAACATATAGACTTTTGCCCTCCGGGTTATATCACGAGAAAGTTCCACCAAGAAAATCGGCAATGAGCGCAGTACCTACAATTTGTCAGTCAAGAGATGCAGCGTTTTCTCTTTCGTGCTTTACCTTTAGAGCTACCGATCACGGCCCCATCCATGACAGTGTGATTCTCCTATATCGGTTTTTGACTTACCAAAATTGACAGTTGTACGAGTTTTCTGGATTTCTTCCTTCAGCCGTATAGACATGAGATGTGTGAACCTTCCGTATGGTATGGTATAAAATGGGTAGCAAGGAAATTCAGCGTATATGGGTAACGATGGTGTTTTAGGTGGAATTCAAATGGTATATTTTGAAATTTAAAATGTTTTTTTTTAATTGTATCTATGAATTTAGTATTTTGAAAAATTCTAAAATATATAATAAATAATATAATTTATAATAAGTTTTTCGACCTTCGTTATGTTGAAATATTTTTTTTTAGTTTTTTCGGGAAAATGACAAGAAAATCGATACAATTCTATACATATTCAAATTTATTAAAAAAAAAAAAAAAATACAACTAACAAATATAATCTATATCCGTAATGCATAATATGTAAACCCTCTCCAACTATAAAAAAGATTTGAAAATTGTATATATAGTATGACACATATGGTTACTTTGTTCCCTGGTATGACACATATGGTCACTGACACATATGGTACTGAAAGTGAAAGTTAATTCATGTAGTCTATGTGAATGGAATGTACACCTTGGACATGATTGAGGGTACTAACTAGTAAGTTACTATGTTTGAACATTAAAAGTATTTTGCAATCATAAGATTTTGATTCAATTATTTGATACAAAGTCCAATTTTTTTAAATTTTTATAATATGTAATGATAAATATGACCTGTATTTGTTTTTTATTATATTTTATCAAAGTATTTATGAGATTTGTACATATTCAAATTGTTTCAAAAAAAACTACAACTAACAAACAAAATCTATATCCGTAATGGATAATATGTAAACCCTCTCCAACTATAAAAAAGATTTGAAAAGTGTATATATAGTATGACACATGCAATCATAAGATTTTGATTCAATTATTTGATACAAAGTCCAATTTCTTTTTAAATTTTTACAATATCTTATATTTTATCAAAGTATTTATGAGATTTGTACATATTCAAATTTGTTTAAAAAAAACTACAACTAACAAACATAATTTATATCCTTAATGCATAATATGTAAACCCTCTCCAACTATAAAAAAGATTTGAAAATTGTATATATAGTATGACACATATGGTTACTTTGTTTCGGGAGCTAAGAGTTGACTCTGCCAATGAACTAGTTGAAAGTGAAAGTTAATTGATGTAGTCTATGTGAATGGAATGTACACCTTGGACATGATTGCCAGGTACTAACTAGTAAGTTACTATGTTTGAACATTAAAAGTATTGTGCAATCATAAGATTTTGATTCAATTATTTGATACAAAGTCCAATTTTTTTTAAATTTTTATAATATGTAATGATAAATATGACCTGTATTTGTTTTTTATTATATTTTATCAAAGTATTTAAGAGATTTGTACATATTCAAATTTGTTTAAAAAAAACTACAACTAACATAATCTATATTCGTAATGCATAATATGTAAACCCTCTCCAATAATCTATATCCCTAATGCATAATATGTAAACCCTCTCCAACTATAAAAAGATTTGAAAATTGTATATATAGTATGACACATATGGTTACTTTGTTCCCAAGAGCTAAGAGTTGAGTCTGCCAATGAACTAGTTGAAAGTGAAAGTTAATTCATGTAGTCTATGTGAATGGAATGTACACCTTGGACATGATTGCTAGGGTACTTGGACATGATTGCCAGGGTACTAACTAGTAAGTTACTATGTTTGAACATTAAAAGTATTGTGCAATCATAAGATTTTGATTCAATTATTTGATACAAAGTCCAATTTTTTTTAAATTTTTATAATATGTAATTCTAAATATGACCTCTATTTGTTTTTTATTATATTTTATCAAAATATTTATGAGATTTGTAAATATTCAAATTTGTTTAAAAAAAAACTACAACTAACAAACATAATCTATATCCGTAATGCATAATATGTAAACCCTCTCCAACTATAAAAAAAGATTTGAAAATTGTATATATAGTATGAGACATATGGTTACTTTGTTCCTGGGAGCTAAGAGTTGAGTCTACCAATGAACTAGTTGAAAGTGAAAGTTAATTCATGTAGTCTATGTGAATGGAATGTACACCTTGGAATGATTGCTAGGTACTAACTAGTAAGTTACTATGTTTGAACAATAAAAGTATTGTGCAATCATAAGATTTTGATTCAATTATTTGATACAAAGCCCAAAAATTTTAAATTTTTATAATATGTAATGATATTTGTTTTTTATTATATTTTATCAAAGTATTTAAGAGATTTGTACATATTCAAATTTGTTTAAAAAAAAACTACAACTAACAAACATAATCTATATCCGTAATGCATAATATGTAAACCCTCTCCAACTAAAAAAAAGATTTGAAAATTGTATATATAGTATGACACATATGGTTACTTTCTTCTTGGGAGCTAAGAGTTGAGTCTGAAAATGAACTAGTTGAAAGTGAAAGTTAATTAATGCAGTCTATGTGAATGGAATGTACACCTTGGACATGATTGCCATGGTACTAACTAGTAAGTTACTATGTTTGAACATTAAAAGTATTGTGCAATCATAAGATTTTGATTCAATTATTTGATACAAAATCCAATTTTTTTTTAATTTTTATAAAATGTAATGATAAATATGACCTGTATTTGTTTTTTATTATATTTTATCAAAGTATTTATGAGATTTGATTGAATGATTTTGATAGAAAGTTCATAAGATTCTAAACATATATTGATGTATTTTTTTTTTATATATTTACTTGTTTTAGAAAAGCTATAATTTAAAAATATTTATTTTCTTAATTTATTTAAGAATTTGAAATTGTACACTGAAATAAAATTTGTAATTTTCTCATTAATTAAATATATATTTTTATATTAATATGACATTAAGTTCTTATATATTTTTTACACAAAATAATATATATATATATATATATATATATATATATATATATATATATATATATATGTGAGAATAAAATATATTACATTGACATTAAATTTCTATATATATTTTTACACAAAATAGTATTCAAATATCTATATATATATATATATATATTTTGTGTGAGAATAGAATTTACACATAATAAAATTTTGTGAATCTATATATTTTGATGGTTATAATTTGGTAATTAAGTAATATATTATTCATATTGTTTTTATTATTTTTGGTTGATTTTGGAAAAAAAAAATTGACATTGTTGAAGAGATAATGATTTCTCTTTAGTTGAGGGTCATTGTGAAGTATGTTATTGTCAAGGTTAAGACCATTTAACAGTTCGTCGTAAGAAATTAAATGCAATATCAAAGTCAAGCAAGGGTGTACTTTATCCCCTACGCTTTTTGGTATATACATTAAAAAGTTGGAGGAGTCTTTGGAAAATGTTGGTTGTGTTGGCCCCATGCTCACTATGTTAGAAAGAGGACAATACTTGGGGGGGAGGAGGTGAGGGTGGTGAATTAGTATTTTTGGAATTTAAAAACTTTCTTTCACTTGTACAAGGATACTATGACACCATGAAATACTTCAACCATTAATTCATATGAGCATGACAAGAATCAACATAACTAGCACAAATAATACACAAAGATTCTTCAAATTATTTCTTCAATATCTTCACAAGGCAAGCTACAACTGAAAGGAGCTTCAACTCCTAATTGTTTATCAACAACTACTGGAAGGAGCTACAATCCCTGACTTGCAAGCTACTGCTTGCATGTCCTCAATGATTCATCTTTCATCTATTTTCAAACTCAAATCATGAAGCCATTCCTTTTACAAAATAAATCAATTTTTATCTCAAACACTCACCAAAAGCACCATTACCAACACCTTAAGCTATTTTCCATCATTGAACACACCAGCAACATCACCAACACATTTGCTCACATAATTGCTCAAATTACAAATTCAATTTTGCTTATATAAATTTTCAACTGATGTTTTTAGAATTGAAACTTTAACTCTCTAACACTTGGATGCTTGCATGAGTCCTACTTTTTTGCCTTTGTCTCACTTTTGTAAACTCATCTCAATGTGTTCTCCAAGTCAACTACTTTTCCTTACCTTTTTCTGCAAGAAATTATGAGTTTAACTACTCAATTTTGAAATTTTGGAATTTTATCAGGATTTAGTTGAGACTTTCTAAATTTTCCTTGTCTCCAAGTTTAGTTGAACTACCACATAATTGCCAAATATATCCATGCTGCTAGTCTAGATGCCAAATTGTTCATGTCGTTGTTTTATATTATTTCTAGCACTTCCCTAAACGACAAAATCAAGTTGTCAACTCATTCATCCAAAATATGGCGTATAATGCCAAAATTAGTGTTGCCACCCATTTTCATGCTTAAGCCTTCAATATAGGCCAAAAGGTCTTTTAAATCAAGACTATAGATCTACTACAGGCTCAAGTGCTTTTATAGAAAAACACTGCCAAAAACAACTTCTTTGGGCCCATTCTACTTTAAGCCCCGAGGACTAATTTAACATTGCAAAATTTTGCGCCAATGGTCTTCACGTCACGACAAAACCTTGACCTTTTCCTTAAGATTTTAGCCCTAGATTTCCCTTCGGGATGACATGTATTATGGGTCTGCCATGCCTTCACGTGCACCATTCACATTGGCCATGCATTGTTCTCTGTATATTTTCCATGTCCCAAAGCCTGTTAGCCTGGAGGTTCTTCCTTGCACTAACTTATGTTACCTCTGGGGTCTGGGGATCAAGATGAGCTATCCCAGTGGGTCTGTCCACTGAACCTATGCACCAATCAAACGCACGTTAGGCTGAGTTGTCTCTAATAACTACTACATGCACCCAATGCCTAGTCAGCCTGCAACCTCTGCCTATGCACCACTCAAAACCCTCTGTGCAGGCCCTTCCTGGCTATCATCATGTTAACATCACCAATGCCACGTGGTGCGATCTAAGTGGCGACATGTGTCACTTAGATTTGGCCCACTTGGGTACCAAAAACACTAAATTTGTCTGCCACATGTCCTCCATACTGACATCATGTTGACATCATCATCCACTAAAATGTTGTCATGTACTTGTTAGAGAGGAGAGAGAAAAGTTTATCGGGCCTTGTGTTTTGCGATCATTTCCTTTGTTAAATTTTATAACTGTATCAACCATTTCTGCATTATAGCCACATTGCTTGGTTGTTTACCATCCGAGTGCCTCCCTCTGTGCTCTACTTTAAGTTCTTTTGGGTAAGCCTTCATTGGCTTCGTTGTCAAGTGGGGGCCACCCACTTTAAAACTCTTCCAATCAACTACGCCTGCACCTGTTGTTGTCAGGACACCTCTGCCCGTGCTAACATCATCCTGAGCGTTTACCCTGTGCGCTCTTTTGAATCCTTCCTGGCTACCCCCACAGGGCTAAAGTGTTAAGTGGGCTCTGCCATGGTCATTAAAAAGCTTTATCGCATACTATTGTCAGAGCCACGTCTACCCAGTCTTCCTTTAGCTGCTCTGCTAATCATTTCCACTACATTTGGTTGTGCACCAAACTTAACCATACTCCAAAGGTCCTCTAACCACTTTAACTCTGCAACTTTGACTTTGGGGTCCTCAAATTTGATTGGCAATAACTTACAATCTAGCAGGCCTCTAGGAGGCCATTTTTATCTTCCACATACCACTGGAAATATCTTTTAGAGATCTAACCATCTAAGTGGGTCCCAACTATGTTTGAAGTGATCTTATCAGCTGGAAATGACTTCAAATATCCTACACCATCTCCTTCATGGCTTGTAACATAATTTGCAATCATTTGTACTTTTTCCTTCATCCTCATCACCTTTGCCATCAATGACAACACATTTCTAATATTCTCCCCCCTTGGCAGTTATGGAAACACCTTGATCAAACATCATCCACACCATGAAGAAATCAACACCTTAATATAAGTGTGCTACTTATATTTCATCTTCTCCTCCTTTGGATGTCGCTGCCCCTAAAATGCACTCCTCTTCTATTGTAGTATTGCCTGCTTATATCTCATCTTCTCCTCCTTTGGATGTCGTTCCCCTTGAAATGCACTCCTCTTCTGCTAAAGTATTTTCGTGGTGTACTTCCCCTTTCTATAGAAAGCTCCTCTTATTTGATCACCAATACATCTCCCTCTTTTGTTTGATCAACAATACTTCTCCCCCCTTAACATCAATGGAAAAGACATTAATGGGCTCCCCCTACAACCTTGCTTCCCCTGTCAACAATCATCCCCTATCATGTTGATTATTTGGACGTGGAAACTATATCTAATATGTTGAGTGAGCTTGGTGGTTGTCTTGCTTCCTCTATGATAAGGAGCTAGTGGAGGGAGGCAAGAGGAACTACTCCCAATCTCTGCCTTAAATACTCAAATTGATTCCTTGGGAGAGGTTTGGTGAAAATATCAGCTACCTTCTCTTTTGTAGGTACATACTCCATTTTGAAAATGTGACTTTCAACATGCTCTCTCAAGAAATGGTACTTGATTGGAATATGATTTGTCTTTGAGTGAAAACAAGATTCTTTGACATGTTGATGGCATTAATATTGTCACAAATGATAAGAATAGGTTGATCATAAAACACTTGTACATCCTGTCGAGTCTGCTTCATCCATAAGAGTTGAGTACAACAAGAAGTTATTGCAATATATTCTGCTACAATAGTAGATAGAGAGATTGAAGCTTTCTTCTTGCTCAACCATGAAACTAGACATCCTGCAAAAAAGAAAGCACCACCACTTGTGCTCTTTCGATCATCTACGTCACTTTCCCAATCAACATTAGTATAAATAGTTAGTGAAAATTATTTACCTCCTGGGTACCGAAGTCCATAATCCGTTGTGGCTTTGAGATATCTAAGAAGCCTCTTGGTTGCTAGAAGATGGCTTTGTCTAGGGGCTACTTGAAATTTTCCAATACCAACTACCTACATAATGTCTAGTCTTGAAGCTTCCAAATATAAGAGGCTGGCAATAATAGATCTGTATAAAGTCTGGTCCACCTTTGGTGATTCATCAGTCTTGCTAAGCTTACAACATGTAACCATTGGTATGCTCACCAAAGATCATTCCTCCATGCCAAATTTCTTTAATACTTCCTTGAGATACTTGCTTTCTTAGATAAAAATTCCTTTGGGAGTCTGTGAAATCTGCAAGCCAAAAAAATACGAAATCTTTCCAAGCATAAAAATATCAAACTTGACCTTCATATCAACTGCAAACTGGAATGTTAGTGAATCTGAATCACTAGCAAATATAATGTCATCAACATAGACAACCACAACTATTAGTTTGCCATAATTAGATTTAACGTACAAATTACTATCAGTTGTGCCTTTTTTGAAACCACACTTGAGCAAGTAACTGCTCAATTTTGAATAGCAAGCCTGTGGGGTTTGCTTGAGAGCATACAAGGCCTTCTTCAGCTTTCAAACATAATCAGGTTGTTCTGACATTTCAAAACCATCTAGCTTAGCCTTTTCACACTAATCGAGCCTTATTTCTGACCACTTCACCACGCTCATTCAATTTGTTCTCGAACACCCACTTTGTGCCAATGATATTCTTGTTTGTTGGTCCAGGAACAAGATCCGAAGTCTGATTTTTCTCTATCTGGTCAAGTTCTTCATGCAAGGATTTTAACCAATTATCATCTTGGCTAGCCTACACACCATCCTTTGGTTCCTCCATGGATAAAAGAGCTATATGTGCTCATGTAGAGGGATTAAGCAACTTCCTTCTAGTTTGGACACATGTGTTTAAATAACCAATAATTTAATTAGCTAGATGGTGTTTTTGCACATACCTTGAAGGGTCTTTTGCTTGAGGATTGGAGGTATCTTCATTGTCTTCATTTGAAAGTGGCTTTTTGACCTTATTATTATTGTTGACTGGATCAGGGGAGTTGGTATTTACTCGCTCATTAACTTCAGATTCAGTATACTCATCCACTTTGACATCAATATAATCAACAATCATAATTGTATTCTTGTTGTAGCATCTATAGCCCTTGTTATTACGAGAATATCCAAGAAAAATATCTTCATCAACCCTTGCATCAATCCAAGATTTTCATCATTCCTCTTGATGTAGCATTTACTTCCAAAAACTCTAAAATGCTTGATTGTGGCAGGTCTGCCTTATCAAATCTCATATGGAGTCTTGTAACAATTTGGTCTGAAATGAGCTTTGTTGAGAATCACTATTGTTGTTTGAATGGCTTCAACCCAAAATCTCTGTTGAGCATTCCTTTCTCCCATCACGACTCTAGCTAATTGTTGTACAAATCATTTTGCTCTCTCTACTACACCATTCTGATGTGGAGTCTCGGCTACAGTGAACTTCCTTTTGATGCCATTCTTCTTGCAAAATTCATCAAATACTTTTGAAATAAAAGCACCTCCATTTTGAGATCTTATGCTTTTGATTTTATGGTCAGTCTCATTCTCAAACATGGCTTTGAAGTCCTTAAACTTCACAAAAGATTTGTATTTCTCTCTAAGAAAGTAAACCCACATCATTCTACCGAAATCATCAATAATATGCATGAAATACAATTTACCTGTGGGTGTTTGTGTTCTTGTTGGGCCACACAAGTCCATATGTACTAAATGTAATGGCTTAGTTGATGAGATCTCCTTGGAATTGAATGGTACTCAAGCCTTCTTACCCAACTGAAAGGACTTGCAAATAATGTTCTCTGACTTTGATAGCTTCGATAGATCTTTGAGTGCATTCTTTTTGCCCAATCTGACTATTTGATCAAAATTAAGATGCCCAAGTCTCCTATGCCACAACCAACTCTCATCAACCTTTGACGAGCAACACCTCTATGTCTTCTCTTTTAGAACATACACATTGTCGTCTATTCTCACAACTTCAACTACAAATTCACTAATGCCTACATACTTGATTTATCAATTTTTAGCCTTGAAAGGCACATCATATCCTTGGTCACACATCTGATACAAACTAAGCATATTTTGTTTCATCCCATCAACAAATAAAACATGCTTGGCTTTACCTATGCCATTGGACAAACTAACAATTCCTTTTCCAATAATATTTCTTGGTGCATTGTTACCAAAGGTTGCATTCCCTTTTTCAACTGGTTTTCATGTCATAAACTTACTTTTGTCTCCTAACATGTGTTTGGAACAACCATTATCCACATACTAATGACTTCCTTCATTCTGTGCATATAAAACAATATTACATTGTTATGTGCTTTCCTTTTCCTTCTAGACTTTGGGCTCCTCGCTTATTTGCTCAATAATTGACTCAGTCTATTTATTCTTCAGTCAACAATCAACTACTCTATGGCCAAAATTATGACATTATAACATTTAATCAAATTATTTAGAGGAGTGAAAGAATTGTTGTACCTGGGTCTACCCATCCTTTATCTGTTTGACTGATAATTTCTCCTTCTCAACCTCAATTGTCTATATCATAGATTCACTCTACAATTTGATTCTTTATGTTCATAATTGGTGAATGTAAAACAATATCCTGGAGAAATATCTACATACCTAGGAGAAAATCAACTAATGATCGTTAGCTGAGCTGCTCTTTGTGTATTTCGATTTTCTTCTCCAACTCTATTTGTATTTTGCTGAGGGAAATTCCTCTTTTTAATTTGTTGTTACTGGTTATTGGGATGTGTGCTTCTTTTGTCTCCTTGTTGTTGTGTTGACCCTTCTTTTGCTACTGTGTTGTCACTATTTTTGGCAGCTTGAACAAAGGTACTTGACTTCTTTCCCTTTGACTCTGCCGCTAAGCTAGACTTGGCCTCAAATCCAGAACTAGTTTGATCAATGGAGACTTTCTGTGTTTCCAAAAGTTCATTTATTTTTTCACTCCCCTTTCCAAACTTTAGATTAAAGCTCAGTTGGGTCTTTTCCTTTTCCAAATCTTTTCATAGAAAAATAACTTTTATCTCAAGCCTTCTCACTAAGTTGTTGATTTAAAGTTTCTTGTATCTTCTTACCTTCTTCTATTTGTAGTAGCAAAGGTTCAACAACTTCAACTTTGTCTTTGATAAGAAACTCTTTATGAGTTTTATTTTTCTTTCTCAGCCTTTCAATCTCTTCAAGTGTACTGATCGGATCTCCTTCTAAGCCAATCTCAACCTCTTCTTCATCATAATTGATAGCTTCCATGTCCATATTGTTTATAGCCATTAACATAAATTCTTTTGGACTTTCATCATATTTGTCTTCATCAGAGGATTGGTTTCCTTCACTTTCAGATGAACTAGCTTCTTGGGTATTAAAACTCTTCTTTTTGGCCTTCTTCCTATATTTTTGCACTTTCCTGAACTTTTCTCTTGGGTCATATTCCTTCTTCTTCTTCTCAGGACACTTGGAAGCATAGTGACCAACTTTTCCATAATTAAAGCACTTAAAAGGTAACTTACCTTTATATTTTCCTGAGCCTCTCTTGAGCTTCCTCACAAACTTGGCTTCTTCTTCATCTGATTCACAACAAGAATTAACATGCTCTTCTTTGGGCTTCTTATATGCTTTGAAGGATGAATCCGTTGTTGCAGGCTTTCCATTTGAGATTCTCATCTCGTAGGCAGTAAATGTACCAAGAAATTGGTCCAAAGTGAGATTCTTTAACTCAGTCATCTCCTCAATGGATACTACCTTGGGATTAAATCTCTCAGGGAGAGATCTCAACACCTTATGAACCAGTACAAGTTCTTCTAAATTTTCACCAAGGCCTCGTATAATGTTTATAACTTCATCAAATATTAGGAAGCACTTTGCAATATATTCACCATCATGCATTTTGAAAGCCTCAAATTGCATTCTAAAACCTTAAATTTTAGCTTGCTTTACTTGGCATCACCTTCATAACCACTGCTCATATTGTCCCAAATACTTTGGTAGTTGTGCAATCCATAACCTTAACAAGTTTTGATTCAAGTAGGCTAGCAAGCAGTGCATTCATGGCTTTAGCGTTGCATGCGAAATCCACCTTATGATCTATAGTAAAAACCACCAGAGGCTTTTGATATTCTTCTTATGCAACATCCCATACATCAACTCCAAGTGATTGAATACAGGTCTTCATCCTTACTTTCCAAAACACATAGTTTGTCCCATTGAACATAGGTGCCTTGTTGGTAAATCTCGCTTCCTGGTTTGCCATGGCCTTTGATCTTTCTTCGAACTGTTAGATTGATCTGAAGTAACTTGGTTTCCTCTGATACCAATTGTTAGAAACCAGGACAATACTGAGCGGGGGTGGGGGTGAATTCATATTGTAGGAATTTAAACAATTTCTTTCACTTGTACAATGATACTAAGACACCATGAAATACTTCAACAATTAATTTAGATGAGCATGGCAAGAATCAACATAAATAGCATAAAGAGTACACATCTTCAAATTATTTCTTCAATATCTTCATAAGGCAAGATACAACTTGCCATTACAAATTATTTGGCTACAACCAACAGGAAGTAACTACTCCTTGATTTATCAACTACAACTGAAAGGAGCTACAATCCCTAAGTTTTATCAACTGCGATTGAAAGGAGCTTCAACCCCTAATTGTTTACCAACAACTACTACATGGAGCTACAACCCTTGAATTGCAAGCTACTACTTGCATGACCTCAATGATTCATCTTTCATTTATTTTCAAGCTGAAATTATGAAGCCATTCCTTTTACAAAATAAATCAATTTGTCTCTCAAACACCCACCAAAACCTCCATTACCAACATCTTCAACAATTTTCCATCACTGAACAGACCAGCAACATCACCAACACACTTGCTCACACAATTGCTCAAATTACAAATTCAATTATACTTCTATAAATTTTGGCCTGATAATTTTAGAATTGAAACTTTAACTCTCTAGCACTTGGATGCTTGCATGAATCCTGCATTTTTTCCCTTTGTCCTGCTTCTTTCAAGTCATCTCAATGTGTTCTCTAAGTCAACTATTTCTCCTTACCTATTTTTGCAAGAAATTGTGAGTTTGACTGCTCAATTTTTGCAATTTTGGAATTTTATTAGGGTTTTAGTTGGGAATTTCTAAATTTTCTTGGTCTCCAAGTTTAGTTGAACTACCACGTAACTTCCAAATATGTTTGTGCTTCTATTTTGACTGTCAACTCGTTCATGCCTTTGTTTTATATTATTTCTAGCGGTTCGCTAAACGACAAATTCAAGCTACGGACTCATTCATTCATAATATGGCGTATAATGCCAAAATTAGTGTTTCTTCCTTTTTCATGCTTAAGAATTCAATATAGGCCAAAAGTTCTTTTAAATCAAGACTATAGATCTACTACGAGCCTAAGCGTTTTTATATAAAAACACTGCCAAATACAACTTCGTTGGGCCCATTGTGCTTTAAGCCCTGAGGGTTAATTTAACACTACAAAACTCTGCCCCCATGGTCTTCACGACGCGACAAAACCTTGACCTTGTCCTTAATATTTTAGCCCCAACTTTCCCTCCAAGATGACATGTATTATGGGTCCGCCATACCTTCATATGCACCATTCTCATTGGCCCTGCACTGTGATCTATACATTTTCCACGTCCTGAAGCCTATAATCTTGGAGGTTCTTCCTTGCGTTAACTTATGTTACCTTTGGGTTTCAGGGATAGGGATGAGCTGTCCTGGTGGGTTCGCCTGCTACACTTGGTCACCAATCAAATGCACGTCGGGTTGAGTTGTCTCTGACAATTGCTACATGCGTCTGATGCCCAATCAACCCACAACCTCTACCAGTGCACAATTCAAAAACTTCAAGGAAATCCCTTTCAGGCTGTTATCATGCTGATGTCACCAATTCCATGTGGTTCTATCTAAGTGGTAACACATGTTACTCATATTTGGCCCACTAGGGTACCCAAAAACATTGAATTTTCCTACCACTTGTCCTCCGTACTGAGGTCATGCTAAATTCATCATCCACTAAAATGTTGTCACATGCCTATCAGAGAGGAGAGAGAAAAGGTTCACGGGCCTTGTGTTTTGCAACCATTTCTTTTGTTAAATTTTAGGGTCTCGTCCATTTATGCTCTACTGCCACATTACTCGATTGTTTACCATTTTGATGCCTCCCTCTATGCTCTGCTTTAAGTTATTCCAGGCAAGCCTTCACAGGATTAGGTGTCAAGTGGGGGTCTCTCGCTTTAAAACTCCGCTAATCAATTGCACTTGCACTTGTTGTTGTCATGCCATCTCCGCCCGTGCTAACATCATCCCAAACGTTGACCTTGTGCGCTTTTTAAAATCCTTTTGGGTTACCCTTGTGAGGCTGAAGTGTTATGTGGGCTTTGTCATGGCCAATAAAAAGCTTTGTCGCTTGCTGTTGTCAGAGCCATGTCTGACCAGCCTTCCTTTAGATTCTATGCTAACCATCTCGGCTATGTTTGGCTGTGCGCCAAACTTAAACATACTCCAAAGGTTCTCCAACCATTTTAACTCTGCAACTTTAACTTTTGGGTCCTCAACTTTGATTGACAATAACTTACAATCCAGGATGCCATTTTTGATCTTCCACATACCACTAGAAATATATTGAAGAGCTCTAGCCATATAAGTGGGTCCCAACTATGTTTGAAGTGATCTTATGAGCTAGAAATGGCTTCAAATATCTTGCACCATATCCTTCATGGCTTGTAACATATTTTGCAATCATCTCTGGTTTTGCCTTCATCCTCATCACCTTTGCCATCAATGACAACAAATTTCTAAAACACTAATATAGTCATAACTTTTTTCCTTTATGCCGATTAAATTATTCTTTTAGCAATGAGCCATTATGATCATGGAAAGCAATTAAGAATCCTCCAAGATTTCTTCTCCAAGATGGGTATGATTGTTAATACTGACAAAAATAAAGTCATGCTTGTGATACTTTCATTTATGATGTCCCTTCCTAAATTAATTTGGAACAAGATTAATTATTGCATTTTGGGGCCAATTTTGGAGATAGTAGGGCCCATTCAATTTTTATTAGGAGATTAGACTTAGGAGAAGTTATTTTGTTGTGATTAAATTACACATGGGGACCACCCACACTAGGGAAATACGCACTCCTTAGTTTGGTTTGCATGGAGGTGGTTAAGCGAGGGCCCATGACAGAGGTAAAATTTGAGGGAAAAGTGACTCCACAAAATCTATATAAGGAAGGCAACTCTCCTCATTTCAATTATTTTTGATAATATCAATTTCTCGTTGGTCACTCGAGCTGCTTAGCCGAGTCACTTGTTGTTCAACACGAGTTCTTCAAGCGAAGAGCTCACCCTTTCTTCGAGGGACTTTAAGTTCCACCCTAGGAAGGTTTTCTTTCATTTCTTCAGGAGGAGGATCTTAGTGTGATTCCCAACGATTGCATCCATCTCCAAGTGGTGCGTATTACTAGAAGACACAGTGAAGAGGAGGTCGAGTTTGCTTGTGGCTTCTTGTAGAGGAGTTTGGGTGAAGGATTTTTCGGAGAGGGGGTTTAGGAGTATTGTTGGAATTTGGGAGAATTTTGGAGCTGGAGGAGTGTGCTACTTCATAGGGTGATTTTTTCACTTCCCAGGCCAGTGCAGAGGAGGCACTAGGTGTTCACGTGGAGGGTAGAGTATCATTCTTTGAGGCTAAACTTTACCATGGAGGTTAAGGGAAATATTTGGAGAAGTGATTGCTGCATTTTCATGAGTTTGGAGGAGGATTTCATTGGGGTTTATTCTAGGCGTTTTCTAGAGCAACTTGGAAGGCGTGGGGGCATATTGGAGGTCAATTTTGAAATTTCAAAATCCGGCCAAACCATTTTTGGGTTTTTTTGGTTTTCGACAAGGATCCTAGATATAAAGTTTCATAAGTTTTTTGGCACCGGAGGTGGGGTTTTTTAGCCATATATTTGCAGAAGGCAGTGTATAATTGTTAGGGATTGAACGTGCCTTTGGGGGTCGATTTTGGGAGGTCAAAATTAGGCCAAACCATTTCGGGGTTTTGTGGGTTTTGGTCAAGGAGCTTGTGGCTAAATTTGTAGCATTTTCCGAGCAGCCAAAGTGGAGTTTCTTGCAGTCCCTTTCTAGCCAACAATGAAGTTTTCTGGGCAGCGCAAAGCATTAGAGGAGCAAACATTTTCTAGTACTTGATATCATTGTCTCATCACCTAGATTTTGTCACGCTTTCTATTGAGGCAAGCCCAGGTGCATTTCTCCATATTATTGTACTTGCTCAATTTCGTTAATAAAATGGCTCAATTGGTTCTTACTTTTGGAGTTTTAATAAGCATTTGTTGATTGTTTTTATTTCCTGTGTCACAAATCAATTTTGTTTTTCATATCATTGTTTATTTAAGTTTGGAACATTACATATGAAAACAACTATTTGGAAGAAATTCCTTCATAGAAATATGTGGGAGTCAACGCCCATCATAAGCTCAACTGGAATTATGGCTAATTGGATAAATGGAGGATGGAAAACTTACCATGAGCTTGAAAATAATTGCAAGTCCATAAATATTTAGATATGGGGAAAACTTTTCTCTTTGTGACTCTCATCACTCCTATTATTTTATATGGATGTGAGGTTTGGGGTTGCAACATGTCCAAAGAGCAGTGGAGGAGGAATATTCAATGAATCGAAAAGCAGTATATAGCCTACAACCTCAAGATTAAAGGAAATACTCCCTATCCTATCCTCTTGATTGAAACAAACATTCCCACCATTGAAAGCATGCCTATGACTAGGTATCTTATGTATAAGAAGAAGTTATACAAATAAAAGTTGAGAGCTTTCCGAAGATTGCTTTTAACTGTAGCAAAAACCCCCACATTCAACTCAAGCCAGGATGGCATAAGGGTGCCGAGTCTTGGTTGGACCATTGGGGGATAAAAGAGGAGATCGTCTTGTAAAATAAGGATAATGTTAAAAATACTATCACTTCCAAATTTAAGAAGAAATTGTGTAGCAATAAAGAGTTAGAGGGAAAAATGAAGCTAAGATATTACAAGGAGGTAATCAACCCCAATCTTGAAACAAAAAATATATATCTGTCTTGAGTTAAGAAGAAAATGAACATTGCTAAGATAAGTACTAATTCTTATGAGCTTCATAGGGGAACTCTCAAAATGCCATGGGATGAAAGACCATGTCACATATGCGGTATTAAGAGGGTTATATGAATAAGCAAAATTATAGTGATATGAGAATGCTCCTCTCACTAGTTTTTTAGCATAAAAATAAGATTATTCCCAAAATGCCAAATGCCATGGGATGAAAGAGTGTGTCACATATGCGGTATTAAGAGGTTTTATGAATAAGCAAAATTATAGTGATATGAGAACGCTTCTCTCACTAATTTTTAAGCATTAAAATAAGATTTTAAAGAATTTCTAAAAATTGAGAATGCAAACTTATGTGATTCATAATATTACGAGAAAATGCTTTTACTTAATTTACCAAAAACATTCCCTCATCATTTCTAAAAATCTTTTACCTTCTTGAAATCTAATAAATCTTAATGGATGATGTTATTAATCATCATTATATATTAATAATTTAATTTAAAATTATAACTTGAAAATAATAATATTATGATATATAAAAATGATTTATTTTTTAAATAAAAAAAGTCTCTATAAAAAATGATTCCATTATTTATATAATTTATTTACCCATTATTTATTTATATACTTTATTTACATTCAATCAATCCTATAATTTTAGAATGGTAAACATATTAAAATGGTCGTAAAACATAGAATTTTGTTACTATAAATTAAAAAAAGAGAGAAGTATTATGAACCTTGTTATGATCGCAGGCCGCATATATAGGTTATATAATATTTATTATTTTTTAAGTGAAGAAAATTATTATTTGTTTTTTTAATTAATATTTTTTTTCTTTATGGATGGATGAAGCGTTGGATACTTCAGCATCACACAGTCATAGTCATAGTCGTCTAACCTATATAATATTTATTATTTTTTTTAAGTGAAAAAAATTATTATTTGTTTTTTTAATTAATATTTTTTTGTCTTTATGGGTGGATGAGTGTTGGATACTTCAGGATCACATAGTCATAGTCATAGTCGTCTAAAAAATTTCATTTCCACTCTCTTAATTATGAAAATCTATTTGCTAAAATTATAATTTAATTATTATTTGGCAATCAATACTATGGTTATTAATTGAGTTTTATTAACTTATTATTATTAATGAAAAAAATCATATCATTTAAAATGATATAGTCTAATTTATAAATGAAATAACATTTTTTCATGACATTTTTTGATTAATTTTAACTAAATTTTGGTAGAGATTTTTAAAAACTTGAGTTGAAGTTTTTTAATCTGTAAAATTTGAGTGCCTCAACGGTTTTTCGGGGTGTTGAATCCATTTATGCATTTAAAAAAGAAATCACATTTTTTCTTGAAATTGTTTTCTCCTGAAAAATCTATTTTCTCACTACATCATTTAAAACAACTTAATAATATTCTTTTAAAATATGCATAAAATTATTATTTTTATATCAAATCTCTTAATCAATTTAAAATAATTTTAGATTTTATTTTAAAATAAAAAACAATTTCAATTTAAATATTCTTTAAAAATAACTATAATGAAATCATATAATTCTTAATAACATTTTAACATTAATCCCATTTTATTATGACTATTCCACTAACACAAAAAGAAAAATACATAATTATTATATATATATATATATATATATATATATAAAGATTATATTATTAGTATATAAGGGAAAACAATTATTTAATTAGTGATTGATGTGTTATAAAGTATTAATTTAGATGCCTCGAGGGATAGCTCAAATGGTCGAGTTCCCGTTGCTAGTACTCTCCCGGTTTGGGAGGTCACGGGGTCAAATCTCCTCGAAGCCCTCGGGGTTAGGCCTGATATGGCCGACCGGCAGTTCCCTTCGGGTGGAGCTGCCCCGCTTCTCTATGTGGACACAGCGGCCACTCCGGTGGCTGTGAACCACACTTAAAAAAAAGAAAAAAAAGTATTAATTTAGATTAATCTTAGTTCCACATTTACTAAGTGTTTAGAGGGATCAAATCGCTTTTCACTTTAAAAGAGATTTGCACCTCAAGAGATTTGATTCCTCTCAGTGTTTCTTTTCACTCTAAAAGATGTTTGCATCTCAAGAAATTTGATCCCTCTGAGTTCTTACTAGTTCTAGAATTAAGATGATATAGACCGATTTAATTTCCCCCTTTAAATAAACTCTATTCCACATAAATCAGATATCATAGATTCTTAACACGGTTGGTCATTTATATATATATATATATATATTTTTTTTTTTTTTATCTTAATCAAATTAAAATATTTACTTACATTAATTAATTTTTTATTTTATTTTTATTTTTATATAATTTAATTTAACATAATGTTAAACAGAAAGTTACAATATCTCTATAATATTACACAGGAACTTATTATTTAATAAACCAAATCTGTTGAATACTTGTAATTGGTCCAATAAATAATGGTGATTTATCGTGCCCGAAAAAGTGATACCTGGAACTTATTTTCAACACATTGTGACTATCGTTCGCGTAAATATGAAAATTTAAATGATACTTAGAATTCTCTCAATCAGGTATGTATTGTTTCTTCTTCCTTCTTTTGAACCTTTATATATACTTATTGTGCAATAACTTCTTCACAAAGGTTTAAAATGGCACTATAGAATGTAAACTTTTATAATGGAGTATATTAAGAAAAGAAAGTTATATATCAATATTTTGAATGAGCTTTTTAATTAGAAAGATTGATGCTAATTTGATTAGCAAAGATTTAAAAGCTTATTATATCATATGATTTATAAATAGATTTATAATAAATTTATAGGGTTTAACATACATTAATAAAATTAAAGAAAAAATTAAAAATCAAATTCATTTAAAAATTTAAAACAATAAAATTCTCATAATGTTTTTATAATATTTATCATTTTTTTGGTTAAATTATTTAAATTATATTGATGATTTTGGGAATAATGTGTCATATTTTGTAATTTTAAATGTTTTGATTTGAAAATTATCAATCTAATTTAATAGAATTTTTTTTTAAATAATGTTTTTTTTAATAAAAATAAAAATAACAAAATATAGATTTTCATTATAATGAATATATTATTTGTATGATTTATAGATATCATATTACCAAAAAAATATTCCTTTTGGATATTTTTTGAGTGAATTCCTTACTCCTCATTTTAAATGGTAAAAAGTTAAAAGATAAATATAACTATTGGTTATTTTATATATAACAATTTTTTTTTGTAATTGCAATTTTGCAAAAGTTTAAAATAATTAAATATAAATTTCCACAAATATATTAGTGGTGTAATTTCTAAATTGCATTAAAACAAATAATTGAGTGACTCACCCATAATAAGAAGTAGTAGAAAGATAGATAAGATAGAGATCAATTTGATCTTTAATCCTTCAATAACTATGAAGAATTGTTTTTATAATAAGAAATATTATTTTTATGATATTTAATTTTGTTAAATAATTTTTTTTTTTTTTAAATTTAAAGTTAAATTTTTAATTAGCCATTAGAGATAGTAGAATAATAACGATAATCTCAAAAATAAACATTTTTTTATACATTAAAAATTTTAAAATTTATATTTTCAATAATATAACAAAGAAGTAAAAGCTAAAATATAATTTAAAAAAACTTAAAATCCTCTAGTCCATTAAACATTTTAAAAATGCACTTATAGTTAAATAATGCTTCTTACATTTAATTTGAGAAATCTTAGCAACAATCTCACACATTGAAATTGAGAAATCATTCCAATATTACGTTAAATTAGGAAAATATATATTATATCATTTTTAACCTTTATGAGGTTAATGGATGAAAAGTTTGATTGTTTTAAATTATAAAAATATATATTATAGTATTTTAAAGCTTTATGAAGTTATTGTATGAAAAAATTGATTGTTTTAAATAGTCCAGAATCAATTCACTTCCATTTCCTCACCTTATGTATCTCACTAGTGGCAAATGTTGTCCGAGTAAAACCTGTACTATGTGTGATCGGGAGACTTAGTTTATCTTTTTAATGTGTTGTATTTGGTAGCCTAACCCATCATTGATAGAGAATTTCTCAAAGCTTAACATTGAGGTGACAATTTATAATAAGTAGTGGAAACCAAGGCTTAGCATATATTTAAAGTAATGTTGTAAATACTAATATTGAGATAAAATTGGTAAGGGTTTAGAAAAACACAAAATTGTAAAATAGGTAAATAACGATAAAATTAAGATATCATTAAAATATTAGTAAATATCAAAGAGGTAAAAAAATCGTGATTTCACAATTTTTTAAGGATTAAATCGAGATGCTTGCAATTGTGATTTATAGTGTTTAAAAAGTGCCTACTTAGTTTTTAATATTGTTTATGAAGAGGTAACATATTTTGTTCAATCTCGAACCAGCATCCTTATTCATGTTAGTTGGGTGCTTCTCATGTTTTTCAACAAAACTAGCTTTTTGAAAGCAAAAGAGTTATTTGAGTGCTCTATTTTTTTGGTGAATCCATACAAGATGCCAACAATTTTATCTTAAGTATAATATGAAAAAACCTACTAGTTTCACTCATGTAAACCTTGCCACATTCACATGGATCTAAATAAACACTTTTTGTTTTTATAGTGCAATAATTTATATAAAGTACTTAGTAAGGAGAGAAATAAATACTTGTTTTCTTATTATTTAATATCTTAGCTATTTTGTTAGTAATCCTTTAGATGTATGATACTGTGATGGTTTCAAATATGTAATTGTTCATTTATTTTTTTATACTACTTCTTAATGAGATCCATATCTTGATTTTTGGTATAACTATTACTTTTAAATACTTTGCATAGGTGTCCAAGATCTTGTTCAATGTAACCATTGTGAAAGATTTACTTGGCTCTTGTAACTAAGATGTTTATAACCCTGATTTTTTAGAAAGATGGTGGTGAGAATTTGCACACTCTTAATCTAGATGTATTCTACCAAACTTGAACACATAACCCCTCAAGGATCTCCACCTTGAAATAAGATGGTTCAAATTAATTAAATTAACCAACTAGGTTCTCTCTCTTTCACTATATATATATATATATATATGGAAAATCTCCTAGGAAACCCTTGGGCACTTCATCATATTTCATTAATGGTATCCATTGTAAACTTGTCAAACTTATGGCACCTAACATTGTAGGGGCATCAAATGAGACATGTAATAGAAGTAGCGACCTCATGTATGATTGAGCTAGCCAATTAGGGGAAAGGATAAATATAGTTGAAGCTATTGGGATTTTAAACACACATTTTGAATCATTAAAAAAATTGCAATGTATTTGATCTCTCTATATATGGAAAAATAGTTAAATGGGTTGAAATTTAAGCGAGTGAATAAGTTTGGTTAGTTTTGCACCACACATGAATAAATTTTACGATAATGTTGACAACTTGTACAATGGAACTATACATGTATAACATTGATGTTATGACATATGACATGAGCAAGGTAGTGTCAAATATTAATATATAGCATAAAGCACAACACCAAATTCCACATTATTGTGTGTAGTGTCATGAATAATACTTTTCTCTAACATTTACATGCATTTTAATATATATAGTTATCTCTATTGAAATGTATTGAAATCCACACAAATTTGTATTGGAATATACACAAATTTTATCATATGAGGTGTATATATAAAATAGACGTATTATAACTTATAGACCAAATAGATTATTTCAGTAAAACAATATCAAGAAAGAATGTGTTTTTGTTGTTGTTTAAAATGCATTTTTGAATGCATAAATGGATTCAAAGCCTTAAAAAACCCCAAGAGCACTCAAAATTTACAAATTTTTAACCAAAAAAAATTAATGAAAAAAACCATTTCATCTATAAATTAAACTATACCTATAAAATATATATCTTAATTTATACTACAATATTAATGACTTACTTTATATTTATCTATATATCTCAATTTATACCATAATAAATGTGTAGAGATAGCATGATCCAGATATGTCGGGACCTTTATGACCCTGCCGTTTGCACTGTCCTCCGATCATTGAACATCGCCTCCAAAAGGCTGGCGACAGTGTCTCAGCATCGTACGGTTCTGTATCAAGGAGAGGTAACTAGCAGTTTTTTCATATCGTAAATAATGATGGTTTCAGATAAATCCTCGCCGGATTTGACGGTCACTTATATTCATCTACCTATATACCGACACAAGTCCGCTGCTTCAGGCCGTAGATGTCGCCATCGAACGGTTCACAACAACTCTATAGTGTTCGTGCACTTTGCCAAATGAAACCGACACGTGTCACGTTCACCAATGGCCGAATCTCTAGCTTTGTCTCGTCTCTCGATAAGTCCACATCGTACGTACAATGATTAAAGAATATTGAGACAATAAGTCCACATCGTACGTACAACGATAAGAGAATATTTTCGATTGCAATTTTTTTATTTGGGAATATTCCAATTTGGTTGGAGGGGAACACTACGAAGAAAATAAAATGCCACGTATTCCGTCGTTAGCCCAGCAGAGATTTTCAACTCACACCTGTTCGGAGCTCCGCGATTCGTCTATGATCATAAAAATCAGATTTAATTTCTTGATCATAAAATCAGATCTGATTGGTTATTTCTTTATTACTTTTATTCCCCACGGGCCACTGGCACCAAATTTCTACGGTGTAGAAATTCAGATCTCCAAGAAGATTCGAGGGGCAGCGGGCTGATGTGGATATTACATGGAAAAATCGAGATATTTCCTTCCTAGACCACGAATTTCTTAGACACGTCAGCCCAACCACTCTCCTTAAAGTTGTCCCTCCTTGACGATGATTGGTCATGGTGATGTGTAACTTAGTAGATGACGTGTCGTACCAAAGACCTTTTACCCATCGTAAGCAAATGTGCTTGTGCTTTGAGGTATATCTGTGTTCCCCACGTTACAAACTTCCAAAGTATGATTTCGAATCATTATCCACAGGAAATCTCACATGGAATTGGCCTCGGCCTCACGTTAAGATTCTGGGGAACAAACTGTTTTCACGGTACACATGTTGGGCAATCCGTCAACATTTTTGCTAAGTCTTTTGAGTGGGCCCACTCGAGTGCTTAATGCCGTCACCCATCACTGAGAATGCAAAACGAAGGGTAGAGAATTGAAATAAAAAAAGTTTGATAGCTATGGACAAAGAAAGTTGAGAAATTGAAATGAGGGAAATATTATATATATATTTTAAAATATCTAATATGATGTTGAAATCTTATGGAAATACAAGAGGAAAATCTTATATATATAATTTAAAAGTATCTGATATGATGTTGAAATTTTATGGAAATAAGATTTTTATGGTATAATAAATTATATAATTTAAAAGTATCTAATATGATGTTGAAATTTTATGGAAATAAGATTTTTATGGTATAATAAATTATTTTGACACAATTTATTTATTAAAGATTTACTATAATAAGTAATTTTGAAACGATACGCAAGAGAGTATATGATATATGTGATAGTATTCAATGTTACTAAAATGCACGGGGCTTCATTTTATTGCTCAATATTTTATTATTTGTATTTATTTACAAAGGGTTTGAACTTTATGAAAAGTATAGTTAATTATGGTAGGTATTAGGGCTGGCAGGTGGGAATAAGGCGGTTTATAAGTATGGAAGATATACCTTAAAATAAAAAATTGGAGATATTTATAAAAAAATTAATAAGAGGTATTTTAATTAAAAGAAAAAATATTTTAATATATTTTTATCAATATTTAATAAGATTAAAAATATTAATAGATGATCTTTTAATTAAAAAGAATTTTTTTAAGCATATTTTTATTAATATCTAGTAAAATTAAATGTATTTTTTAATATTTTATGAGCTCTAAGTGTTATCACATAGATAGACTAACTAGGGACCCATGCTAAGACGTCAATAGCTTGACACAAGTATAATTTATGAGAGATTCTTCAACGTAAATCACATAGAATATCATTTGTTTCGAACCAACTAGTGTGGTTCATCGTTAGGACAAGTTTGTCACTAGTATAATTATTTAACATTTTTGTCACTTAAGAAGTAGTGCTCTTAGAAATAAGTATTAGGGTATTTTAATAATTTTATTTTTTGAACTCATATATGATGAAAATTAGTGAAATTGTATCTAAAATCATTTAATATACAATTAAAATAGATTAAAAAAGGAAAACGATTAAACAATTTGTGTTGATTACTATTTTGAGTTGAGGTTAATCATATTGCATTTGTTGTCAAGCCAATGTTTTATTTTATTTTAGTTTGATGTTGATCATATTAGTATTGTTTCAATTTTTTTCATTGGTTTAGTTTGAAGGTAATAATCTTAACATTGTTCTCTAAAGGATGTTGATTTCTTTTTCTTGATGTTTGGAATATACACTTCTATGAAGCCAAGGAAAGTTTTAAGGGTTCAATTTTCCCACAAGCTAATTTTCTATGATTTTTATTTTAAAAAAGATTTACTAATTTTCATTTTTCTAAAAATGATAAAATGATTTTACCTTTAAAATTATTGAAATTTTATATAAAGTACATAAACTCATTAAAAATGTGAATATTTTTACAATATTATCACTAAACATTTTATGCTTTGCATATTAAGGACTAGTAAGATTCACCAAGTTTTTTACATTTTAAGATATATACCCATTCTTAAAATTATTCTTGCATTAAATTATGACTCAATTGGTAACATTTCCATTATCTTTTTTGATCTGGTTTGGATCATTATATTGTTTGTCATCCATCTCGATGCTTTCAGATTAGAAAAAGTGGAGGAATAAGCTCACAAGGCCGTTTTTACCAGTGAGACCTAGTTTGGCAAAACAAGGTCTGAAAACTTCTGGGAGCGTTTAAGGCATCAAATGAAATTTCTTGGGAGTAAAACTTTGCTGCTTTAGCGCGACACCATTTCATGCTATTGTACACATAGATACCTTTCCAACAACGCAAGAACCACGCCAATCAAAGTCTGTATCCGAAAGTTATGCCACTCAGAATGTGATCCCGTTTCACCGCCATAATTCGTGAGGATGTCTTGTTAGCCCCCAATATTCATGGAAAAGGCGTTAGACACGTGATTATGATGTATAAGGATCTAGAAGAGTCTATATTGTAACTTTAGTTAAGAGTCGAGGTAGTCAAACTTAACCACTAATAGGCCATAGAGCTGTATTATAACTAGGCCACTAGGAGGAAAAGGGTTTTCCATTCTTTCAAGTGCATTTTTCCATAGTTGAGCAAAAATCATCAATAGGGATAGGAGATAGAGCACACAGAGAAGAATTGTGCATTGTATTAGCCCATGAGCCACAAACCATACTTCTTTGTACTCACAACCATATTTCCATTAAGAAAAAGAGAGCAAAGCGACCTCACTTTCCAGCTAGGTTTTTCTCCCGAAAGGGTCTGCTAGAGCATATCTTGTGTCAAACGTGTGTGCGAGCTTTTATTTTGTTGTTCTCTATTTTTTGCATAGTTTTAATTCACATGCATGCACTATCAATAGTAAATCTACAGATCTGAAATCTAATAAAACTATAATATCGTAGAATTTCATATTTTAAATATAATTTTATCAGATATGTTATTGCAAACTGTCTAGTGGAATATCCATTACAATTTATGGATCATTTCTAGGGTATACCACTAGGAAGAACATTGATGTTTATGACTCCATGCCATATTATTGATGATCATGTAGATTAATCTATTTTTCAAGTAGGCACCTTCACTCAAGTAATCTAATAAGTCATTGTCTCAAAGTCAAGATCTCTAGTAAAGCAATTTCACATCAATGTTTGTTTCATTACATGTAATAAGTCATGTACATTTTTTATGATTTGAAATGGATTGTTATATTCTTTCTCATTATTGTGAGAGCTATATAAGTTGAAAATATTAGAGAGACAAGCTTCAATATAACTAAGGTCTATCAAAATTGTATTGTAGTTATCCATTTGAAATATTACATATTATTTTTGAGGGAATAGTGGTTTATTGAGACATCATCCATTAACCCTTTAAAATTAAATATTTGAGACACCATCTCTTAACCCATTAACATTAAAGTTCTATTTAAAAACTTTCTCATAAATTGACTAAATTTGAAACGAAATCCATATAAGAAATTTTTGCCCCATCAAATAGATTTTACTATAACTATCATTACTCACATGTGAGAAACTACTCATATTTATATTTTTAAAAAGATTTTAGAGAGTCTAAAACTCTAACCCTCATTGAGAATTAGTAATCTCAAAGCCCTAATCCTCATTGTGAGTTGGAAAATTCCAAAAACCTAACCATAATAATGTTTATGGGACATTAAATCTCAACTATTAAAAAAAAAAAAACTTCCATTCATATGATAATGATTTTTTGTTCCATAATTGAATATTGCGAATGAGTAAGATATCATAACAAAAACAAGGATTCATGTGATCATATGACAACCTATCATAGGTCATAATGTCTCTTTACTTGATACTAAACCAATCATTCTTTATATAAACTTTAATTATCGTTAGAGTTTTCCTTTCACCAATTTCTCTAGATGATTTAAAATACTATTAGTGTATTCTTTCATTATTATATTTGTTTTTAATTAATAAAATTTTTATTAACAAACAATGCACCTGTAATACTAAAACTTAAATCATAAATAACCACATGAATAATAAACTCATTAGATATATAGTAATATTATAATAAATAATGTATCAAAATAATATAAAAAATATTTTATAGTATTATTTTTCTATTTTTCCATATAAGTGAAAAATTTATCATAATTTATTTGTCAAATGACAACTGGGTTATTTATCCAAGAACGTTAAACTTTATTACGATGATTTAATTGGTTAATTGGGTATCCGTGGGCTAAAAACTCGTTAATTTCGAAGTTTTAAACTCCAATCCAATTTTTAGAGATCCCGGATCCAGTTGTTCTTTTTTTTTTCTTTTTCTCATTTAGAAAATGAATTGAAGAGGGGTTACACATGATCATGCTTGCTGAAAGGTCCGCGATTACCACATGCCGTTCTTGCAAAAACATGTGGGTCAAAGGGGCCTGCTCATCAACCCAACCACTTACTGTCCCAACCTCATCCGAGACTCCATAAATAATCAATCTATATATTTTTTTTTATTTTACCTTGAAGGGTGCCACTGGGTGGTATTGACTTATTTAAGGAAAATCACACTGCTTGAAATAACCCGCTGATGATTCATAATGGGGCAAGCTTTCACTCCTGCTAGATGCTTCTGGGCCTTGGGCCATTAACCTGTTTCCTTACATTTGAAGAAAACGAACTCTTAAGCAAACAAAAACAAAACATACTCCATACCCATATATTATTTTTCTATTTAAATTAATATTAAATTAAACTAAAATTTGAAATTATATTATTATTAACGCTAAAATGAATTCAATTACTTGAGATAACATGAGTAAAGTTTAATCATATGTGAGGATCTAACATACCACCATACAATCCTAGTTTCGGAACAAATACAACTTTAAACTTGAATCATACTGAAAACAAATGCCGATGTTCATTTAAAAAATGAAAAATATATACATATAATTTGTCAATAGTAAATAACTTCAAAATCTCTCGGGATAAACAAATTAATAGAGAAAGCATATCTTTCTTGAACTTTAGTTAATCAATGCTCATTGTTCCAAGGATGTGTGGGCCTTTGCCACCTTTGTTTGTGGTGCTTTTCTCCTTAATTGTGTGACATGCACAACACCATGGACCTTCACCGTCAAAACAACATTGAAGACCACAATTTTTATTTTTATTTTTTTTGTTGTAAAATTATATATCACCAATAAGGTATATGCCACATACATCCCTTTTAAATCATTATTTATTATTTTAATGACGAGTCACCCTGTGTTAGGGAGGCTTTTGGTATTCTTTTTCTTAATTGTGTAACATGACAACTCCATGTACTTCCAAAAGAAACATTTAACAACTCCATGTACTTCCAAAAGGAACATTTAGAGAAAATAAAAACCATCCTATGTTTCACAACTCCATGTACTCACAAAAAAAACATAGAGAAAAGAAGTTAAACCATCATATGGTTGGATTTTGGATAGGAAAAATAAAATTAGTAGTGGTATAAGTCAATGTTTTTCAATTAATCCACAACTTAAAATGAAAGTACATCTATTAATCCACAACTTAAAATGAAAGTACATCTATTGTATAATAAAAGAACGAATATATATTTATTGTTCTAATATATAATTATTTTAGGTTGTTTACCTTTATTTAGTATGAATTTCATTAAGTATACAATTTCCATGTTTTTATTTTCTTTTGCAATTGAGGTTAAAGTCTGAATTATCTAATATGAATTTTACTAAACGTGTATAATTGTTATATTTTACTTTTATTTTCTTTTGCAATTGAAGTTGAAGTTTGTTTAGAAGTTTTATTAAAATTATTATGTGTTTATGTGTTTTTATGATTAGTGGTTTAACCTTGTATTTTTTGAAAGAATATATGCATTCAAGATTATATATCTCTTTGCCTCACGATAATGAGTAAAAGTTCCAAATTGTAAATAATAAGTTTTAAAGTGTGAACCCTAAATTTTAATGATTGTTATCAATAAGGACCGAAACCCTAATTTTCAATATTGTGCATCACCCAAAGGATTTTTGCTAGATTTAATAGGCTTGATCATAAATGTTTTAGCTCATCAAACTCCCATATAGGCATGTGAGGAACCCTCTGTAGATTGAGGAATTAACAAGCGCAGTTGAGGGTATCTTGGTTGTTTAACAACGGTGCATTGTCCATAGCATACAACAACTCAAACAAGGCATGAGTGTCTTGTTGTTCATTTCAATAGGTTAAAATGATGCACTTATCCCCTTTCACTTATATGTCAAACATGGGATTGGACCTGTTTCTCTATTATTACAAAGAGCATTTGAAAGGTGTGTTGTGTAATCACAACCTATCATAGAGAAGCATGATAAAAATGGTTCTTTAAGACCCACTATTCTCAATAAAAAGGAGTTTACAAACCATCAGGATAGGTGTCCAAACCATTCATGGGCATGCCCCTGTTTTGTTTCAGTTTTGTAATAAGAAATAGTTTCATAGATTATGAAACCCATTGTTCCATACTTGGAATGAATAAGTTCCCTTTAAAAAAAAAATATTTACACATTCTAGCATGGCATGGGGTTAAATACTCAGTTTGGAATTCACTCTGTAGTGTTATCATGATTGCCTTGTGAGCTTGGGCATAGGCCACACCTCGTGTCGGGCCCACTCAAGGTGCAACACTGTGCCATGCTTATTTCTTGTACCTAGTATTTTAATCCTAGTTCCAGTGTTCATTGTAATGTTACTTTCTCGCTATTTGATTGTTGTCTTGTTTAACTATGTTTTCTTTCCTTTAAATGATTTGTTGTAGAATGGGCTACTGAATGGGTTGCACAAGTTCATATGCTATAAAATGGTTGTAATGTTGTGGTAGAATTAGTTTGCATTAGGTTTCATTATCCTTAATTGACGATTGGTATATAGAGCTATATATTCAAATTGTGAATGTGTATTTCATTGCCTATAGTATACAAGGTGTCGTTAACCAACTGAACAATTGGGGATAACCTTAATTCTTTTATTGCAAGTTCTATTTCTTCTTATAATCTTTTTTAGTGTGATGAGTAACGCAGTTTAGAGCATGCCATAAGATGTTTTACATCAATGTTACTTGCATTGGGAACCTCACAAGACTTAAACGAACTCTGAGGTTGACAAAATAAATGGTTTTGTTTTCATTAGATTATCATAGCCTTAGTAAATCCATATAAAAACACCATGATTTTTGGCGTTATTTCCAAGGAGGCACCCAAAGTACTAGGAATTTAATTTATATTAAGATAACAGGCCAAGGAAAACATTGGAGGCCATCAACTACCCTTTGGCTACCCTTTCCCTAAGTATATTGCATTAGGACATGAATTAGATGTAATATGTAGAAAAGGACTTGAATTCCATAGTGAGAGTCAATCATGATAACATAGGGAGGAAGATAGGGTCCAAGAACTCGATGAAAGAAGGGACAAATAGAGGTAGGAGGCAAGCAAGTTTCAAGAATACCACCAAGTAACCCAAAGAAACAAGTAGTATCCAATACTATAGGTGAACGTCTTAAAATTGATTCAATAGGTGATGCAATAGTTAACACTCTAACTTTAGAATCCCCTAGGTATAAAAGTAAAAATATTGTAGGTGAACCAAAATTCTTAGCTGAATCTATTATGACAAACTTATGGGAAACCTTACACACTAAAATGGGAGAGGAAGTTGAGGGAACAAGAGAAAGGGAACCTATTACCTTTTAATTTCTATCTAGGATCCTAATGGATTGGTCAAATTTAAGGACATTCCACCCTTTGCTCTTCCTAATTTCCAAGGGTTGGCTAGTGAAGACGCAAAAATGTTCCTTTTTGAATTTGATGTCATATTTGGAGCTATGATCAAAGATGCCTAGAAGCTTAAAATTTTCCCAACTACCCTAAAAGAAGCAACCCTCTATTGGTTCATGGGACTTGGGGGGGACTCTATTAGACATGGGAAGAAATTAAGCAATTTTTTTTAAACAAGTATCAAGACTACTGCAAGGTAACAAACATTTGAGAAGATATCTTTAAGTTGACAAAGAGAGATGAGGAAATTTTAGAAGATTATATTGAGAGTTTTCACTACAACTTGAAAAGGACTAAAAAATATACATTAGAACTTGAAACTCGACGTATCACTCTCCTTTGGGGGATTAGAGATGATTGTATGGAAACATTAAATCTCATAGGATTTGGAGACATATCCCAATTAACCTACAATGAAATCTGCGACTTATGTATGCAATATTCATGAGGTGATTCAAAATATGAGAACGGTTCTAGAGATTCGGTCTAGAGAGTTACCAAATCTATAGGTGGGGGAGGAATCACTAGAACTAAGATAGGGAATTTTTTAGAAAATATTAAAACCAATGTTCTCAGTTGACTAAGCTCTCATATTGACATGTTGTGATCTAAGAAGAAGAACGAGGAAACATATTTATCTTAGCCATATTCTAACTTGTTGCAAGAAGAAACCTACCCTATGATAATTTCCATTGAATAACATAGAAACATGTGATATTTGTGAAGAGAGGCATACAACTAAAGAATGTCCTTCCTTGTTGGGATTAAAGGAAGTATAAAAATAGATTGGTGAAGAACATAACAAATCTATTTCATAAGTAAAAAAGAAGTGACAACCACCTTAACCACATGGTATGGCACAAGACCAATACTTTATCTGATATGTAAACTACCATGGATATTCCACTTGAAAGTTTGTCACAACACATTAGATAATATTATATTTAAAATTTGAAATTTTACAATATTACAATTTTATTAGATTTCTAGATTTGTAGATTTAGTGTTAATAGTGCATGCATGCAAATGAAAATCATGTGGAAAAATAAAGAACGACAAACTAAAAGCTCACACACACATTAGACATAATATTTTCTTTAGGAAACCCTTTCAGGAGAAAAAACCAGATGGAAGGTGAGGTCTCTTCGCTCGCTTTCTCTGTATGGAAATATGGCTACAAGTAAAAATAAGTATGGCCTGTGGCCCATGGGTTACTATAGTGCACAAATCCTCTGTGTGTGCTCTACCTCCTATCCCTCTTGGCTATGTTTTCACATATATGGAACAAATGCACTTGAATGAGTGGAATCCCTTTTCCTCCTAGTGGCCTAGTTATAACACAACCATATAGCCTAATAGTGGTTAAGTTTGACTACCTCAAATATTAACTAGAGTTACAATATATAATATTATAGAGTTTTTTACATCATAACCACATGGCTGCATCTTTTCCATGAATAATGGGAGCTGGCATGGCATCCTCCTGAATTATTGGTGTGAAAACAAGAAGGTCAAATTCTTAGTGGCATAACTTTCGCATACAGACTCCGGTTGACACTCTGTTTATTCCCTTGGAAAGGTTTTTGTGTATAGAATAGCATGAAAATGTGTGGCACTAAAAGGGAAAAGTTTTACCCTAAAAAAATGTCGTTTGATGCCTCAAAATTCTCCTAGAAGTTTTCAGATCTTATTTTTCCAAACTGGGTCCCACTGCTAAAAACGGGCTTGTGAGCTGATTCCTCCACTTTTTTACTATGAATGCATCGAGATGGATGACAAAAACTATAATGATCCAAATGGATCATTATCCCATATGAATAATGATGTAGGTGGATATTGGTGGCCACATGCCTATTCCACCTAGACCCCCCAGTCAGTTTCATCTATTTCCTTGTTCATTTCAATATTTACTATTGTTAGTAGTTTTTTCGGGTCTTGAATTTCCGGAGCAGTTTTGACCCCCTAAATGGTGTTTTTTTGTGGTTCGTGGTAGGCCCACTGTCATTGTTAAGCGCCCACGGTGAAACCTATAGTACTCGGTGAGACCTTTCCAACAAGGTATCTTACACACCAAACAGATAAAATATAACTAAATTACGGCCCCGGGAAGTTGGCTGCCCAACTAACCCCAACAGGGCCCACAAACTCTTGGTGTTACATCTCCTGGGGTTAGGGCTGTGGTTTTTTAGGGTTTTATAATGTTTTCTGATAATAAATAGGCCCTTGAGCCTTATTGTAACACATTTCAGAGGCATGTAGCTACCACATCTCTTATTAGAGATATGCTACCATCGCCTGAGGTATCTTATTTCCATTATGTTTGTAAGCATAGTTCAATATTTTTCTATTAATGAAATGAAGTGTTTTTCTGCTGCATCTTTGTGTTTATGATTATATATGTAAGTTGTTGTGTTCTTGTTTAAGTTTAGATCAGAGGTATTAGAGCGGTCTTCTCTTTCTCTATTTTTCTTTGAATGTCCCCAACGAGCTCAGGGTATAAGGAGTTAGGCCTTGATTTGGTTGAACCATTGCAAGATCAACCTCGAAAAACCTGACGACCTCCCATGGTGGAAGAAAAGAAAGTTGAGGGGGCATGAGATCCTTTCAAAATGTTTCTCAAGGAAGCCCTCGAGCAACAGAGGGATGTGATGATGGATAACTTTGCCTAGATCCTTCGACGACTACCCACAGGCGATGCATCTTCAGCCAACAACCACTTTGGAGGCACCACTCCTTTTAAGGTACAAGTTAACTTCGACATTCCCATATTCGAAGGCCTGATAGATGTAGACACCATAGATAAATGGTTAAATCTGTTGGAAGGAAACCTACTATGAAAAAAAAGGACAAGAGTGAACCCTCAATGTTTTTAGCCGCACCCACATGGAATTATTTCTGATAGGCCATCAAGGAACATTATTACCCTGTCGGTAGATATGAAGACAAATACATAAAGTGGACCATGCTAAGGGAGGGAGGGGACCAAGATGTTCCAGAGTTCACAAATATTTTCCATGCCCTTCGAACGAAGCTAGGATCAAGGATACTGAGCGACATTTGGTGCTCAAGTAACGTGACTGTTTACACAAGTACATCCAGGTCGAGATGGAGTTCCTGGACATTTCCTCGTTCGACATGGCGTATCAGTACATTGTTAAGATTGAGCAGAAGTTTAAACATAAGAAGTGGGACTTTTGATCTGCAAATCCAAAGCAAGGAAAAGGCGCCCCCAAACCACAGAACAAAGGACCAAGCCAAGGCGGCCTACCCAAGATAGCCTGTTGAAGCTGCAAGCAAAGAACAACACCACAAAGAAGAAGAAGGACACGAGAAAATGGTGTGAGTTACATAAGAGCTCCACTCACAATACAAGTGAGTGTCGGGCCAAGCAGTCATTGGTGGTCGAGATGAAGGTTTCTGAATCAAACATAGGTTCCAACTCTAAATCAGAATCCAATAAGGGAGCCGATAAAGGGAAGCAGAACATTGGTGTGGAGCCCAGTGTCACCATGGCCACCACCAAGATCTAGAAGATTGAGCCTGAATATCCAGAGGAGGGGGAATTCCTCTTCCACTCACAGATGTGGGTGAAGGGTTCTCCGTTGTAGTTCATTGTTGACAGTGGGAGCCAAAAGAGCCTCATTTCAGCAAAGGTGGTGAAGCGGCTGGGCCTAAAGACTACAACACATCCACAACTGTACACCATCGAGTGGCTTCACCAAGGACAAGATCTTCACGTCAGCTAGCAATGCCACCTTCCCTACAACATCAAGCCCTTCACGGATGAGGTACTGTGTGATGTTGTTCCTCTTGAAGTTTTTGATGTCTTGTTAGGACAACCATACTTGTGGAAGCGACATGCTTTATATGATTCTAGACCTTGCTCTGTGATTATTAATTTGGCTAATACATTGTACAGGATACCGAGGTAGCCCTGCCTACCGCCATCTCTTTGATCACTGCAAAGCAATGCAGTAAGATCATTTGCCAGACCAGGAAATTTGTTTTCCTTATGATTCGCCCCCAGGGTAAGAAGAAGGTTGTGGATAAGGCTTCCAAGCAGGGCTCCTCTGTACAACAACAACAGATGGACAAGGTCGTGGAGGAGTACATGGATATTTTCGCCTCACCCATAGGGGTACCTCTACACTGTCAGGTCAAGCACTCCATCGATCTGACCCCAGGCGCGTCGTTTCCCAATGGATCGATCTATCGACGCTCTGTTATGGAGAATGATGAGATCAAAAGGTAGATTCATGAACTATTACAGAAAGGGCACATTAGGCTAAGCTCATCACCTTGTGGGAGCCTGATTGTATTGGTATAGAAGAAGGATGGGACCTGGAGGCTCTGTATTGATTATCGGGCGCTGAACAAGATCACTGTTTGGAATAGGTACCCAATCCAGCGAATTGATGACCTTCTGGACCAGCTCAAAGGGGTCAAATATTTCAACAAGATTGACTTGAAGTTAGGTTATCACCAGGTGCCTATCAAACCCTTTGATGTGTGGAAGACTGCCTTCAAATCTAAGGAGGGCCTTTTCAAATGGTTCGTCATGCTGTTCAGATTGACGAATGCCCCTGAAACCTTCATGAGACTGATGGACAACATCTTGCGACCCTTCACCAATGCATTCGTGGTGGTGTATTTAGATGACATCTTGATCTCTAGCCAGAGTTGGGAAGAGTAGCGCCACCATATTCGATAGGTCCTTCAAACCTTGCGACAACATAAGCTATGTGTTAACTTGGAGAAATGCACCTTTGGCTTGACCCAGGTTCAATATCTGGGATACATCATTGATGAGCAGGGTGTACATGTGGACCCATCCAAGATACAAGTCATTCAGGATTGGCCAGCCCTAACCACTCTAACATAGCTCCACAGCTTTTTGGGTCTTGCCAATTTCTACTATAGGTTTGTGTTGGGGTTCTCTCATATCACTTGGCCTTTAAGTCAAGTCACCAAGGGTGGAGTGAAAGCAAAGTTTTTTTGGTCGGAAACCCAACAAAAATCATTCTTTGAGTTTAAGAATCGCCTTTGTTCTGCAATAGTGCTCACATTACCAAACCTGCAACAACCATTTGAGATTGAGACATATGCCTCTGATTATGCTATTAGTGCAGTTCTTACTTAGCATGGGCATCCAATGGCTTACCATAGTGAGACAATTTCAGACACAGTCTGAAAGTACCCCAATTATGACAAAGAAATGTATTCCATTGCGCAGGATTTCTATCAATGGACACATTATATTCCGGGGAAGGAAACAATCATACACAGACCACTAACCTCTACAGTTCATATAGACACAAGAGAAGTTGCAGAATGATCACCATCAGAAATGGTCCACCTATCTCCAACAGTTCTATTTGAACATTAATTATAAGAAGGGCAACACCAATATCATCCCTGATTGCCTCAGCCGACCACCAATCTTGACACTGATCACTGTGCTCGACTCCTATGGGCATGATACATTGGGGTGGCCACATCTTTATAAGAGCAATCTAGAATTCAGAAACATATATCAGACACTCCTGGAAGGGAAGCAATTTCCAAATTTTCACCTTCACGATGCACTAGTATGCCACCTGGGACACATCTATGTTCCTTCAAGTGAGCGTGCCAAGATGATTTGGGAGGCGCACTACAGTAAGGTTGCTGGACATTTTGGAGTAGAGAAAACAATGGCGGTGTTACAGAAATATTTTTACTGGCCGAAACTTTGTCAGGATGTTGGGAAGTACATTAGATCCTGCACCGCCTACACCATTGCCAAACCAACCATCAAGAAGCAAGGCTTGTATACTCCTCTACCTACTCCTAGCTGACCTTGGGAATCTGCCTCCATGGATTACATGTCGGGTCTTCCTTCTACTAAGGATGACAACGATTGCATTTTCTTGGCCGTCGACAGACTCTCGAAGATGGCCATTATGGTGGCCTGCAAGAAGAGTATCACAATAGAGGTCACTACTGAGCTCTTCTTTGAGTGAGTGTGGGTACACTTTGGGATCCCATAGTCCATTGTCTCAGATCGGGAAAAAATATTCCTGAGTGCATTTTGGTCATGTCCCTGGTCAATGCTGGATACAAAAATTACTAAGTGCACGACTTTTCATCCCCAAACCGATGGCCGAATAGAGGTTGTCAACAGGATGATCGTACACATTCTACGCATGTACAACTCAAAGCATCCACGCATGTGGGATGAAAGTCTCCCCTATGTCCAACACAACTAAAACATAGCTCTCCACAACTCAACATGCCACAACCCCTTTCAGCTAGGGCTGGGATTTCAGCCATTATGCCCCATTGATGTGGCCATACCATTTGCAGCCACTCAGGTAGATTTGGCTCACATCCAGTTTGAACCTCAAAGGGATAAAAACTTCATTGAGTGCATTCAACACATTCTCTAACAAGTCTATGATATATTGGAAAAAGCCAATGCTAAGTACAAGCAGCACCATGATCAACATCAAGTGTTGCACAAGTTCTAGGTGGGCAACAAAGTTTGGCTACATTTGTAGAAGGAGTGCCTTGTTGGACCCCACCGTAACCTTTGCCCACTTCAATATGGTCCATACACCATCACCAAGGCCTTCAGTGACAATGCCTTCGAGCTCAGCATCCCACTGTTCCTTGGTCTGCACCTAGTGTTCAATGTAAATCGCCTTCAGCCATACTTTCCACCATTGTTGGACACATTTGACATTGCAGAACAACTCACACCAACAGAGATCAACCCGGACTGCATGGAACATGCCACAACTGATCAGATCATGGACACATAGATCAAGAACACTCGCTAATAGAGGATACAATTATATTGAGTTGTCAAAGCAGGCCAACTCCTTCACCAGGGCAAGTGGCTCACCAAGGACCACGTTCAACAAAAAATTCCTCACCTCATGGAGGCTCTGCATGCAATGGGGACCATTGCTTCCTAAGGGGGAATGAATGATACAGGTGGATATTGGTGGCCAGCCACCTATTCCACCTAGACCCCCCAATCAATTTCATCTGTTTCCTTGTTCATTTAAGCATTTACTATTTTTAGCAGTTTTTTAGGTCCTGAACTTCCGGAGCAGTTTTGACCCCCTAAACGATGTTTTTTTGGGGTCCGCGGCAAGCCCATGACCATTGGGATGGGCCTACGGGGAAACTTGTAGTACTTGCAAATACATGTACAAGAAGGTATCATACACACCAAATGAAGATATTATGACCAAGTTACGACCCCGGGAAGTTGGCTGCCCAACTAATCTCAACGGAGCCTACAAACTCTTGGTGTTACATCTTCTCAGGTTAGGGTTTTGGTTGTTTAGGGTTTTCTCATGTTTTCCAATAATAATTAGGCCCTTGAGCCTCATTGTAACACAATTTAGGGGCATGTAGCCGCCACATCTCTTATCAGAGATAAGCTACCTTCACCCAAGCTATCTTATTTCCATTCTGTTTGTAAGCATAGTTCAATATTTTTCTATTAATGAAATGAAGTGTTTTTCTACTGAATCTCTGTGTTTATGATTATATCTATAAGTTGTTGCATTCCTGTTTAAGTTCGGATCAAATATACCCCACAAATTTGGTGTTCGTATACCAAGGCAATAGTGACCTGGCCATACCCAAAACCAATTTTGGCAACAGAGTTGATGAGGCACTCCAACCTTTGGAAACTCACCTTCTCAAAACTTGTAATATCCTCCTCAACCTCATAGAACATTTCAACATTCATCACATATAAAATTTCCACACAACCAACCTCCTTAGAGGCCATCACAATTATTTATCCAACCAATATCCAACCAAAATAATAATAAGGTAGTACAATCCACCTGAAACATCATATTTTCGTCCTTTTCCAACAAATTCCATGGCTCCTACTCATTGTATAAATATTCACTTACGATGAGGAAAGGTGGTAGATGATTATAATCTCCACATTGTCCAAGAAAAATATGACGAGGGTAGCCAAATTGAGCTATATCATCAACTTGTTAGTTATCCACTGCAAAATATAGGCTCTAATCCTAGAACAAACACCAACAAAATAATTAGTCACAACTCGTTCATATCCAAAAGACTATGCATATAAAAGCCTCATTTAAAGCTAGAATTTGACCTTTTAGGAGAGCTTAGAAATGTGCGTTAAGATCCCTTTGTTTCAAGTTATTAAGGATGTCACCATTTATTCTAAGTGAATTTGAGAATTTGTTTAAAAATGATTGGAAGGAAGAAGAAGGATCCAAAAATTGTTCATATTATAGGGAAGCTAACTTATTTGATGTTACGATAAGTCTTTGTAGCCAAATACATGGATCCACGAAGCTTGATTATTAGTGTTAAAATAAATAACACCTCCATTCTCAACACTTTGATTGATTAATGGGTAGCAATAAATGTTATGACTAAGGAAACAATAGAAAAGATTTAGCTTCCCAGATTACGACTAATCCCTACAATCCTTTACCTAGCAAAAAAAATATAGTAAAACTCGAAGGAATGATTTAAGACATAGTTATCTCTTTAGAATCTTGAGAATAACCTGCTAATTTTATGTTCCTTCAGCCAAAAGCCAATCTAGGAAGATACCCATTGATTCTAGGAATGCCTTGGTTGGCCATTTTTAATGCATATATTAGCTATAGGTCTTGGAATATGACCATCTCTTATGGTAATTATACTAAAAAGCTTTATCTTTACCCTCCTATCAAACCCTTGTTCAACCCATAAGTGTCTCCTTGGCTTGAATATAGTGATAAGGAAATCATTCATCCTTTGTTATATTTGAATAATAAATCAAATTTCAAAGAGGATACTAAAGATGATCTTTTTTGCCCCTTCTTAGCACATACTTGTACATCTACCTACCCATATCTTGAGCACAACTTGAAGAAGAAGTGTTAGAAGACCTATTCACTAGTAGAATTATCACAAATGGACACAATAACCCATTTTAATGCTACATCTTGAACCAAGATATTTCTAGTTGAGGTTTATTTAGGAAAATATTTACACATCAAAGTTGAGTTGGAACCCTCACAAGAAAAGAAACTAGTCGAGATGTTGAAAAGACAAAGTGGTTCGTTTGCTTGCAAGTATACTATATGAAGGGAATTCATCCAAGTTTATGCACTCATTGTATTTACATGAAGGAATACCCTCCACTTATCTAGCATCCCCAATGAAGCATGAACCCTACATTAAAAGACATAGTGAAGGTTGAACTTCAAAATCTCCTTGATGCAAATTTCATTTACCCAATATATGATAGCAAGTGGATTTCACCCTCAGTTATCATGCCCAAAACAAATAGTAAGTGACATATATGCATGGATTATAGATAATTGAATAAGGCCACCTTAAAATATTAATTTCCCCTGCCATTCATTGACAAGGTTTTAGACACCTTGGAAGGAAAAAATATATTTCCTTTTCTTGATGGTTTTAGTGGTTACAATCAAATAAATATTTCCCCTAGAGACTAGGAGAAACTGACATTCACATTCCCTTGGGGTACCTATGCTTATCAAGTGCTACCCTTTGGGTTATGAAATTCCCTAACCACCTTCCAAAGGGCAGTCCTCTGAATATTTTTCTAACCTAACCAATGACTTTTTAGAACTCTACTTGGATGATTTTACCATATATGGTAATATCTTTGAAGAAGCCTTAAACAATATTGAAATTTTTTTGATAAGATGTTAGGAAACACTTTTTTCTCTCAGCCATGAAAAGTGTCATATGTTACATACTAAGGGAATCATGCTACATCACCATATATACCCTCCTAGAACCCAGGTGGACATTGCTAGAAAAAGGTCATTCAAAAGCTTCAAGTTCCTACCATTGAGAAAGATGTTTGCATCCTTCTAGGAAATTCTAGGTACTATCGAAGATTTATAGATACTTTTACTAAAATAGTATCACCATTATTCCAATTTCCTACGAAAGATGTAGAGTTCTACTAAAATGACTAGTGCCAAACTACATTCAAAGCCCTAAAAGAGAAATTATCAATCACATCAGTTTTGTTAGGGCCATCTTATCACTAAAAAATAATGCACCCAAATGCACGACCAAGGGCACTCAACATTGAAGAGTGGCTTATGAAAATGCACCAGTGATTGTTGGAAAACATAAAAAATCAAGAAAAAAGTAATGGTTCCTAAGGTTGGCAATTAAAAAGTCAAACCACGCAAAGTCACCTAAGTAATTTTGATAGATCAATGTGGTTGTTTCTTTAATAGCCATGCATATCCATAGAAGTGACATCTCAACAATCTGCAAGCCAAATCAACTTAAATGGGTAACCACCAAATGAAACGAAAAAGTCAAGGATCTCAATGATCCAGGTGGATTTTGGTGGCCACCCACCTATCCCACTTGGACCCCCACAGTTGTCTCTTTCATTTTTTCAGTTTCCTTAATTGTAGCACAATTTACTATTTTTAGCAGTTTTTCGGGTCCTGAACTTCCGGAATCGTTTTGAGGCCCTAAACGAAATTTTTTGGGAAAAATGGGAGCAACATGGGTCCATGGAACAATGTTACTCTTCCCAAATTTGTAGTTCTCAGATAGATCTTTCTAACGAGATATTGTGTGCGTCAAACAAAGATCGTATGCCAAAGTTACGACCCCGGGAAGTTGATGTACCAATTTACCCAAATGGGGCCCACAGTTTGGCGTTTCATCTTCTAGGGTTAGGTTTTTAGATGTTTAGGGTTTTCCATTGTTTCTCAATAATAAATAGGCCTTTGAGCCTCATTGTAAGATAGTTCAGAGGCATGTAGCCGCAACATCTCTTCTCAGAGATAAGCTACCATCGCCCTAGCTAGTTTATTTCCATTTCTGTTTGTAAGCATATTTCAATATTTTACATTAATGAAATGAAGTATTATTTCCGCTGCATCTCTATATTTATGGTTATCTCTGTAATTTATTACATTCTTGGATAAATCCGGATCAGTGGTATTAGAGGGCTTTTCTCTTTCTCTGTCTCTCTTTGCATGTCCCCAACGAGGTCGGGATATAAGGAGTTAGGGCTTGAACTGGTCGAACCTTTACAAGACCAGCCTTGCAAATCCTAACGGCCTCCCATGGAGGAAGACAAGAAAGACAAGGGGGCAAGAGATCTTATCAAAATCTTGCTCGAAAAAGCCCTCGAGTGACAAAGGAATGTGATGATGGACAACTTTTCCCAGATCCTTCAGCGGCTACCTAGTGGTGACGCATCGGCTTCCAACAGCTACTCTGGAAATGCCACACCCTTTAAGTTACAAGTTAATTTTAAAATCCCCACCTTCGAGGGTCAAATAGATGCAGATGCCGTAGATTAATGGTTAAATCTGCTAGAAGGGTGTTTTTCTGTTCATGATTTTTCGAGTCGGGAAAAGATTATTTTCGCTCTTCTCAAAGTAGCCCCCCACATCAAGGATTGCTGGGAAACCTACTGCGAGCAGAAGGATGAAAGTACGGGCTCACTATTTTCAGCCGCAACCACTTGGAATTCATTCTGGTATGCCATCAAGAAGCAGTACTACCCTATCAGAAGCTATGAGGACAAATACATAAAGTGGACCACGCTGCAGCAGGGAAGGTACCAAGATGTGCGGAGTTCACAAACATTTTTCATACCCTTCGCACACAGTTGGGTATCAAGGATTCTGAGCTACATTTGGTATTCAAATACTGCGGCTGCCTACACAGGTACATCTAGGAAGAGATGGAGTTCCTGAACATCTCCTCGCTCGTCACGGCATACTGATACACTGTCAAAATCAAGCAGAAGTTTAAACAGAAGAAGCGAGACTTTGGATCTGCGAATTCGAAGACCAAAGGACAAAGCCAAGGCGGGGTGACCCAATACAACCCGTCGAAGCCGCAAGAAAAAAACAACACCAAGAAGTTGAAGAAGGACACATGAAAGTGGTGTGAGTTCCACAAGATCCCCACTCACAACACAAGTGAGTTTCGGACCAAGCAGTCGTTGGTGGCTGAGTTGAAGGCTTCAGAATTAGATGCATGTTCCAACCCTGAGTCAGAACCCGACAAGGGGAATGGCAAAGGGAAGAAGATCATTAACGCAGAGCCTAGCGCCATTGTAGGCACCACCAAGATCCAGAAGAATGAGCCCAAAGATCCAGAGGAGGGGGAGTGCCTTTTCCACTCACAGATGTAGTTGAAGGGTTCGCCGCTACAATTCATTGTTGACAATGGGAGCCAAAAGAACCTCATTTCAGCAGAGATCATGAAGCGGTTGGGCCTATTGAATACACCACACTCATAGCCGTACAATATCAGGTGGCTTCACGAAGGTCGAGATCTCCGAGTCCGCCAGCAGTGCCGCCTTCCCTACAACATCAAACCCTTCACAGACGAGGTATTGTGTGATATTGCACCTCTGGATGTTTGTGATGTGATGGAGCACAGTCAACCCCAAGTTGCCCTCGACCATGCTTCCCACCATTACTGGACACATCAAAGATTGCAGAACAACTCACCAGGGACCAAGTTCAGCAAATGGAGGAACTCAACACAATGGGGGATCATTGCTTCCTAAGGGGGGAGGAATGATCCAGGTGGATGCTGGTGGCCACCCACCTACCCCAATTGGACCCCCACAACTGTCTCTTTCATTTTTTAGTTTCCTTGATTATAGCGCAATTTACTATTTTTAGGAGTTTTTCGAGTCTTGAACTTCCGGAGCCATTTTGAGGCCCTAAACAATGTTTTTTGGGAAAATTGGGAGCAACATTGGTCCATGGACCGATGTTTCTCTTCCCAAAGTTGTATTTCTCGGATAGATCTTTCTAATGAGATATTATGCACATCAAACGGAGATCGTATGCCAAAGTTACGACCCCGGGAAGTTGATGTACCAATTTACCCAAATGGGACCAACAGTTTGGCATTTCATCTTCTAGGGTTAGGTTTTTGGATGTTTAGGGTTTTCCATTGTTTCTCAACAATAAATAGGCCTTCGACCCTCATTATAAGACAATTCAGAGGCATGTAGCCACCACATCTCTTCTTAGAGATAAGCTACCATCGCCTTAGCTGGTTTATTTCCATTTCTATTTGTAAGCATATTTCAGTATTTTACATTAATGAAATGAAGTATTATTTTTGTTGCATCTCTGTATTTATGGTTATCTCTGTAATTTATTGCATTCCTGTATAAATACAGATCACTCAATCTCGAGATACTACACCATTGAAGTGGAGTTAAGGAGCCTCCAAAGGACTCCTCTTGTCTCCCGTAAGTTCACTCAATGGACAAATCTCAATAATGATCAAAGGGGAGGAAATGCACAAGTTTGGGCCTATAAATATCTCTCCATTTGGAACCATTAGAAGAAAGAAGCTCAAAGCAAGGTTATGCTGCCAAATTGTCTCACAATTAGCATAGCTTTGTGTTCTTAAGAGTTCACCATTAGAGAGCTCTCAAGAGACTTATTTGAGGATATATCATTCTTACAAAAATAGGGAGAAAAGGGACCTTTCTTTAGAAGATTCATAGGGTTCATTGTCCTATCAACTCCCTTTAGTGTCTTTGGGAAAATATTGTAACTCTTTTCATCAAGCAATAAAGATATTTATTACTTCCCTACCTCCATCTCATCTAGATATAACTGATTTGTTCATTTTCTTTTGTGTTTTGATTTCTAGCCATTTTATTCTTGGTTTTATGTAGGGAACAACAACCTTGCAATAGAGTGGATTTTGGGACATCCTTGCTCCAAAATCTAGACAATAAATTGGAGACTCCACTTTCTTTTCTTATTCAGTTATGTTGTTTGCAGGATCCCTCCTAATTTCCATTTCATTATTTATTTGTATATTTTTCTATCAAAATCATTTCAAGCCTTCCCTTGGCCTATGTGTGCCAAAAATTACTCATTTTATTTTATGATCCGATCTATATGGATATCAAATAAATAGTCACAATGATTCCCCCTATGATTGTTAACATAATACTTGCACCTATTTACAGAGTTTCAAATGGTTGTAATTTTCTCTTGTTTCCTGAGTTGGGTGGAAGCCATTAAATAATTTTTCCCCACTCTTGAACATTTTGGAAAGTTAGTTAGTTTTTTTTTTTCATTTAAAATTAACAAATATAGTAGAAGAACTAATTTGTTTTACCACGTGGATGGCCTTTATTTTATTACTCATATTATTGTAGAATTAGGATGAAAAGGGGCTCACTTCCTGATTGAGTATTCTCTTCCCCTTGCACTCATAAGCGATCTAGGGGAATTAGAAAAACTTTGAAGTTCATTTTTTCCTCCCATTATGATTAGAGATTAAAACACACAGTTTAATAAGAGGAAATTAAGGTCATATTATAAACACATAGTGTCTTTCTCACAAGGTGTAACACACATATCATAAATTAGATTGGAAAGTAATAAATCCCAAGATATTCATATCTCTACAATATGATAAGCATTTGTGATGTTCACTTAACACCTTGCACTCACTACACTCCACACAAAAGAATTTCCCTTAGCTCTTGCATGATAAGTACGCTCTCCCCCTTGTACTCATAAGTGATTTGGGGGAATCATAGCAATATGTATAAAATGTCTGAAATTCATCATTTTTACACACCTTGAGTTCAAATGAGTCTTGGGCCATCCTTATAAGCTTTTAGCCACTTAAAATCAACCTAACTTAAACACATTAATTCCCCCCATTGTGGGGCCACAAAAGAAATTATACTCTGACTTATGACCCTGGGGTAGGCATACAAATAACCCCCCCTTGGTCATTATGATTTAAAACATAGAATGTTGTCTTCTAGGGAACTTTAAATCCCCCATAATCCAATGTACAAAGCCAATGGTCAGAAGAAACTCGTGAAGGGGCAAGGTTTAGATCAAAGATTATCATGGGCTAGCTTGAGTCTCTCAACTCTTAATACTAGGGACTCTGGATCTATGATTGATACCTAGAAGTTGAGATTCTCTCACTTGCATTGGATGGAGGTAGCTTAGTAGGAAAATTTTAGGGTCTCTTACCAAGGGTAGTGGGTGCAAGAGCACTTGCACCCAGAGGCGATTTGAAAAATTACCAGATATATCACAAGTTTCATTAGGATGTGGCACAATAACCCTCATAATAACCATCCTTTCATACCTTATTTAGTTTTATTCTAGTGGCTTGAGACCCCACTGTTGAAAACTTTCTAAAGACCCAATTACTTTTGTGTGGAAGGAACTTATGTATTTTAGGATTTCATGAGAAAAACCTCGTGCCAAAACATGGATTGTTTCACATTAAAACAAAATTAAGGTAATATACCCTTTGTTTTTGCTTTGTTTTATGTGTTGATACATTGATTTTCATATTTGATATCCTCCTCATTATGCATCCATCTCCTTAAGCACTGCAGTGGACCACTTTGCACCCTATTGCTCTTGTCACCTTCAAGACTTCCCACACTTGGTAGGAGGAGTTCTAGGTCTTGTAGTTTTTCCTACTTGACTTTCTCATCAAAGATCACCACGTAATCTAGATTTCTAGGATCATCCATCCTTGGTGCTAATTTGTTAGGAACTACACTACCTAAGAGTAACCCTTCATCTTACACAAGTCACACAGTTATGGTCACTCTTACACGTAACCTCCCATTTTTCACTTCATTGAATCTCCTTGATATTTCAAAGTTGAAAAATGATCCTAGAGCTCATATAAATACATGGCCAACCATGTACATAAAAATATATTCATGAATTCCTAAGCTTGAAGGAAAACCTGGGGAACATCCCACAAACCATGTGATGACCTTTCATCTATGATATTCTTCTAATAGTATCACTAATTAATTAATTTGATTGAGGATATTTTAATTCACCTTCACTAGCCCCAAGGCCAAATGGTATGTCATTAAGAGTTAAGGATCCCACAACACATTTAAATCCCTAGCCAAGTGATTCCTTACATTTTTTCAACTCCTTATTTGTCATGACACAAGGTTAGTATTTTTGTCAGAATTTTGATAGAAAATTTTCACCCACATTCTAGACCATATCGACAAGTAGTGCAAGTGCCATATTATCTGCAAAATTGAAGTTCCCAAATAAATTCTTTTAGATTTTTTCCTCAAGTTCCTCTTTCATATGATAATAAAGTATGTTGCCACCACCTTTCCACCGGAAAAGGAAGAATTCATCAAAAAATATCAACAGTTTGAGCTCATTTATGCCTAATCAAGATGTCTATATAGATATCCTAGATGCTCCAAGATCTAAACCTTTCAACAAAGAAAACACTAGGGCATTAAATGTTGTTGATGACCTAGTTGGATCCATTACCCAATACCAACATTGGCATGGGAACCAAATTCCCTATCAGGAAAACTCATATGAACTATCTCCATATTTTACCTGGGTAGGAAGGATTTCATATGTCCCCTCCACCAAAATAATAGGGCATTATCATAATACTCCTTATTAATTCAATACGAAAACCCATGCATGGATAAATTATCCCACCATGAATAATTCTAACGATGTGTCAACATCCCAACCCTCCTATGGAAATCCAACATAAGGAAATCCATATTTCCATTTCCAAGTTCAACCACAATCTAATCCCCCACATCCTCAATGAAGTGCAAGGTTTAATTTTGTCCAACCTTCTTTTCCTCAACACCAATAGGTATTTGAACAAATCAACAGTGCCAAACCCTAAATAATGGGAAGAAAAAATGAAATAACAAATAGAAGGGAAACCAAACCTAGGGTGGTAATCCACGAAAAAAGACATGGATGGTGGAGGCAATACCCTTAATTGTAACCAAAATCCTAACCAAGGCTCCAACAACTAACAAAAACAAGGCAACAATAGTGATTTAGGGACTAATTACCCTTATTCCCTCTATAGAGGTTATGGACATTACACCTGTCCTTACCTCCAAATTGTCGAATTCAAATGCATGAAGTAGGTGATGGGTAACCATAGTGGCCAATCAAGAGGTATAAAAAAATCTACAATGCTACAAACAAATTTCCCTCAATAAGGATTTGTGTTTGCACAAAAAAAGGTGGGCACTCCCCATTTCAATAACATTGTAGTCGACAACACCCAAGATGTGTCCAATCATGACATTTGCATCAATGCAATGGACATACTAATGCAAACATGTTGTTGAGAGTATGGCTCTCCTCCTGAGTCTATTTTCTCATCAACAAAGGAAATTAGCATAGCTTTGTGTTCTTAAGAGTTCACCATTAGAGAGCTCTCAAGAGACTTATTTGAGGATATATCATTCTTACAAAAATAGGGAGAAAAGGGACCTTTCTTTAGAAGATTCATAGGGTTCATTGTCCTATCAACTCCCTTTAGTGTCTTTGGGAAAATATTGTAACTCTTTTCATCAAGCAATAAAGATATTTATTACTTCCCTACCTCCATCTCATCTAGATATAACTGATTTGTTCATTTTCTTTTGTGTTTTGATTTCTAGCCATTTTATTCTTGGTTTTATGTAGGGAACAACAACCTTGCAATAGAGTGGATTTTGGGACATCCTTGCTCCAAAATCTAGACAATAAATTGGAGACTCCACTTTCTTTTCTTATTCAGTTATGTTGTTTGCAGGATCCCTCCTAATTTCCATTTCATTATTTATTTGTATATTTTTCTATCAAAATCATTTCAAGCCTTCCCTTGGCCTATGTGTGCCAAAAATTACTCATTTTATTTTATGATCCGATCTATATGGATATCAAATAAATAGTCACAATGATTCCCCCTATGATTGTTAACATAATACTTGCACCTATTTACAGAGTTTCAAATGGTTGTAATTTTCTCTTGTTTCCTGAGTTGGGTGGAAGCCATTAAATAATTTTTCCCCACTCTTGAACATTTTGGAAAGTTAGTTAGTTTTTTTTTTTCATTTAAAATTAACAAATATAGTAGAAGAACTAATTTGTTTTACCACGTGGATGGCCTTTATTTTATTACTCATATTATTGTAGAATTAGGATGAAAAGGGGCTCACTTCCTGATTGAGTATTCTCTTCCCCTTGCACTCATAAGCGATCTAGGGGAATTAGAAAAACTTTGAAGTTCATTTTTTCCTCCCATTATGATTAGAGATTAAAACACACAGTTTAATAAGAGGAAATTAAGGTCATATTATAAACACATAGTGTCTTTCTCACAAGGTGTAACACACATATCATAAATTAGATTGGAAAGTAATAAATCCCAAGATATTCATATCTCTACAATATGATAAGCATTTGTGATGTTCACTTAACACCTTGCACTCACTACACTCCACACAAAAGAATTTCCCTTAGCTCTTGCATGATAAGTACGCTCTCCCCCTTGTACTCATAAGTGATTTGGGGGAATCATAGCAATATGTATAAAATGTCTGAAATTCATCATTTTTACACACCTTGAGTTCAAATGAGTCTTGGGCCATCCTTATAAGCTTTTAGCCACTTAAAATCAACCTAACTTAAACACATTAATTCCCCCCATTGTGGGGCCACAAAAGAAATTATACTCTGACTTATGACCCTGGGGTAGGCATACAAATAACCCCCCCTTGGTCATTATGATTTAAAACATAGAATGTTGTCTTCTAGGGAACTTTAAATCCCCCATAATCCAATGTACAAAGCCAATGGTCAGAAGAAACTCGTGAAGGGGCAAGGTTTAGATCAAAGATTATCATGGGCTAGCTTGAGTCTCTCAACTCTTAATACTAGGGACTCTGGATCTATGATTGATACCTAGAAGTTGAGATTCTCTCACTTGCATTGGATGGAGGTAGCTTAGTAGGAAAATTTTAGGGTCTCTTACCAAGGGTAGTGGGTGCAAGAGCACTTGCACCCAGAGGCGATTTGAAAAATTACCAGATATATCACAAGTTTCATTAGGATGTGGCACAATAACCCTCATAATAACCATCCTTTCATACCTTATTTAGTTTTATTCTAGTGGCTTGAGACCCCACTGTTGAAAACTTTCTAAAGACCCAATTACTTTTGTGTGGAAGGAACTTATGTATTTTAGGATTTCATGAGAAAAACCTCGTGCCAAAACATGGATTGTTTCACATTAAAACAAAATTAAGGTAATATACCCTTTGTTTTTGCTTTGTTTTATGTGTTGATACATTGATTTTCATATTTGATATCCTCCTCATTATGCATCCATCTCCTTAAGCACTGCAGTGGACCACTTTGCACCCTATTGCTCTTGTCACCTTCAAGACTTCCCACACTTGGTAGGAGGAGTTCTAGGTCTTGTAGTTTTTCCTACTTGACTTTCTCATCAAAGATCACCACGTAATCTAGATTTCTAGGATCATCCATCCTTGGTGCTAATTTGTTAGGAACTACACTACCTAAGAGTAACCCTTCATCTTACACAAGTCACACAGTTATGGTCACTCTTACACGTAACCTCCCATTTTTCACTTCATTGAATCTCCTTGATATTTCAAAGTTGAAAAATGATCCTAGAGCTCATATAAATACATGGCCAACCATGTACATAAAAATATATTCATGAATTCCTAAGCTTGAAGGAAAACCTGGGGAACATCCCACAAACCATGTGATGACCTTTCATCTATGATATTCTTCTAATAGTATCACTAATTAATTAATTTGATTGAGGATATTTTAATTCACCTTCACTAGCCCCAAGGCCAAATGGTATGTCATTAAGAGTTAAGGATCCCACAACACATTTAAATCCCTAGCCAAGTGATTCCTTACATTTTTTCAACTCCTTATTTGTCATGACACAAGGTTAGTATTTTTGTCAGAATTTTGATAGAAAATTTTCACCCACATTCTAGACCATATCGACAAGTAGTGCAAGTGCCATATTATCTGCAAAATTGAAGTTCCCAAATAAATTCTTTTAGATTTTTTCCTCAAGTTCCTCTTTCATATGATAATAAAGTATGTTGCCACCACCTTTCCACCGGAAAAGGAAGAATTCATCAAAAAATATCAACAGTTTGAGCTCATTTATGCCTAATCAAGATGTCTATATAGATATCCTAGATGCTCCAAGATCTAAACCTTTCAACAAAGAAAACACTAGGGCATTAAATGTTGTTGATGACCTAGTTGGATCCATTACCCAATACCAACATTGGCATGGGAACCAAATTCCCTATCAGGAAAACTCATATGAACTATCTCCATATTTTACCTGGGTAGGAAGGATTTCATATGTCCCCTCCACCAAAATAATAGGGCATTATCATAATACTCCTTATTAATTCAATACGAAAACCCATGCATGGATAAATTATCCCACCATGAATAATTCTAACGATGTGTCAACATCCCAACCCTCCTATGGAAATCCAACATAAGGAAATCCATATTTCCATTTCCAAGTTCAACCACAATCTAATCCCCCACATCCTCAATGAAGTGCAAGGTTTAATTTTGTCCAACCTTCTTTTCCTCAACACCAATAGGTATTTGAACAAATCAACAGTGCCAAACCCTAAATAATGGGAAGAAAAAATGAAATAACAAATAGAAGGGAAACCAAACCTAGGGTGGTAATCCACGAAAAAAGACATGGATGGTGGAGGCAATACCCTTAATTGTAACCAAAATCCTAACCAAGGCTCCAACAACTAACAAAAACAAGGCAACAATAGTGATTTAGGGACTAATTACCCTTATTCCCTCTATAGAGGTTATGGACATTACACCTGTCCTTACCTCCAAATTGTCGAATTCAAATGCATGAAGTAGGTGATGGGTAACCATAGTGGCCAATCAAGAGGTATAAAAAAATCTACAATGCTACAAACAAATTTCCCTCAATAAGGATTTGTGTTTGCACAAAAAAAGGTGGGCACTCCCCATTTCAATAACATTGTAGTCGACAACACCCAAGATGTGTCCAATCATGACATTTGCATCAATGCAATGGACATACTAATGCAAACATGTTGTTGAGAGTATGGCTCTCCTCCTGAGTCTATTTTCTCATCAACAAAGGAAATTAGCATAGCTTTGTGTTCTTAAGAGTTCACCATTAGAGAGCTCTCAAGAGACTTATTTGAGGATATATCATTCTTACAAAAATAGGGAGAAAAGGGACCTTTCTTTAGAAGATTCATAGGGTTCATTGTCCTATCAACTCCCTTTAGTGTCTTTGGGAAAATATTGTAACTCTTTTCATCAAGCAATAAAGATATTTATTACTTCCCTACCTCCATCTCATCTAGATATAACTGATTTGTTCATTTTCTTTTGTGTTTTGATTTCTAGCCATTTTATTCTTGGTTTTATGTAGGGAACAACAACCTTGCAATAGAGTGGATTTTGGGACATCCTTGCTCCAAAATCTAGACAATAAATTGGAGACTCCACTTTCTTTTCTTATTCAGTTATGTTGTTTGCAGGATCCCTCCTAATTTCCATTTCATTATTTATTTGTATATTTTTCTATCAAAATCATTTCAAGCCTTCCCTTGGCCTATGTGTGCCAAAAATTACTCATTTTATTTTATGATCCGATCTATATGGATATCAAATAAATAGTCACAATGATTCCCCCTATGATTGTTAACATAATACTTGCACCTATTTACAGAGTTTCAAATGGTTGTAATTTTCTCTTGTTTCCTGAGTTGGGTGGAAGCCATTAAATAATTTTTCCCCACTCTTGAACATTTTGGAAAGTTAGTTAGTTTTTTTTTTTCATTTAAAATTAACAAATATAGTAGAAGAACTAATTTGTTTTACCACGTGGATGGCCTTTATTTTATTACTCATATTATTGTAGAATTAGGATGAAAAGGGGCTCACTTCCTGATTGAGTATTCTCTTCCCCTTGCACTCATAAGCGATCTAGGGGAATTAGAAAAACTTTGAAGTTCATTTTTTCCTCCCATTATGATTAGAGATTAAAACACACAGTTTAATAAGAGGAAATTAAGGTCATATTATAAACACATAGTGTCTTTCTCACAAGGTGTAACACACATATCATAAATTAGATTGGAAAGTAATAAATCCCAAGATATTCATATCTCTACAATATGATAAGCATTTGTGATGTTCACTTAACACCTTGCACTCACTACACTCCACACAAAAGAATTTCCCTTAGCTCTTGCATGATAAGTACGCTCTCCCCCTTGTACTCATAAGTGATTTGGGGGAATCATAGCAATATGTATAAAATATCTGAAATTCATCATTTTTACACACCTTGAGTTCAAATGAGTCTTGGGCCATCCTTATAAGCTTTTAGCCACTTAAAATCAACCTAACTTAAACACATTAATTCCCCCCATTGTGGGGCCACAAAAGAAATTATACTCTGACTTATGACCCTGGGGTAGGCATACAAATAACCCCCCCTTGGTCATTATGATTTAAAACATAGAATGTTGTCTTCTAGGGAACTTTAAATCCCCCATAATCCAATGTACAAAGCCAATGGTCAGAAGAAACTCGTGAAGGGGCAAGGTTTAGATCAAAGATTATCATGGGCTAGCTTGAGTCTCTCAACTCTTAATACTAGGGACTCTGGATCTATGATTGATACCTAGAAGTTGAGATTCTCTCACTTGCATTGGATGGAGGTAGCTTAGTAGGAAAATTTTAGGGTCTCTTACCAAGGGTAGTGGGTGCAAGAGCACTTGCACCCAGAGGCGATTTGAAAAATTACCAGATATATCACAAGTTTCATTAGGATGTGGCACAATAACCCTCATAATAACCATCCTTTCATACCTTATTTAGTTTTATTCTAGTGGCTTGAGACCCCACTGTTGAAAACTTTCTAAAGACCCAATTACTTTTGTGTGGAAGGAACTTATGTATTTTAGGATTTCATGAGAAAAACCTCGTGCCAAAACATGGATTGTTTCACATTAAAACAAAATTAAGGTAATATACCCTTTGTTTTTGCTTTGTTTTATGTGTTGATACATTGATTTTCATATTTGATATCCTCCTCATTATGCATCCATCTCCTTAAGCACTGCAGTGGACCACTTTGCACCCTATTGCTCTTGTCACCTTCAAGACTTCCCACACTTGGTAGGAGGAGTTCTAGGTCTTGTAGTTTTTCCTACTTGACTTTCTCATCAAAGATCACCACGTAATCTAGATTTCTAGGATCATCCATCCTTGGTGCTAATTTGTTAGGAACTACACTACCTAAGAGTAACCCTTCATCTTACACAAGTCACACAGTTATGGTCACTCTTACACGTAACCTCCCATTTTTCACTTCATTGAATCTCCTTGATATTTCAAAGTTGAAAAATGATCCTAGAGCTCATATAAATACATGGCCAACCATGTACATAAAAATATATTCATGAATTCCTAAGCTTGAAGGAAAACCTGGGGAACATCCCACAAACCATGTGATGACCTTTCATCTATGATATTCTTCTAATAGTATCACTAATTAATTAATTTGATTGAGGATATTTTAATTCACCTTCACTAGCCCCAAGGCCAAATGGTATGTCATTAAGAGTTAAGGATCCCACAACACATTTAAATCCCTAGCCAAGTGATTCCTTACATTTTTTCAACTCCTTATTTGTCATGACACAAGGTTAGTATTTTTGTCAGAATTTTGATAGAAAATTTTCACCCACATTCTAGACCATATCGACAAGTAGTGCAAGTGCCATATTATCTGCAAAATTGAAGTTCCCAAATAAATTCTTTTAGATTTTTTCCTCAAGTTCCTCTTTCATATGATAATAAAGTATGTTGCCACCACCTTTCCACCGGAAAAGGAAGAATTCATCAAAAAATATCAACAGTTTGAGCTCATTTATGCCTAATCAAGATGTCTATATAGATATCCTAGATGCTCCAAGATCTAAACCTTTCAACAAAGAAAACACTAGGGCATTAAATGTTGTTGATGACCTAGTTGGATCCATTACCCAATACCAACATTGGCATGGGAACCAAATTCCCTATCAGGAAAACTCATATGAACTATCTCCATATTTTACCTGGGTAGGAAGGATTTCATATGTCCCCTCCACCAAAATAATAGGGCATTATCATAATACTCCTTATTAATTCAATACGAAAACCCATGCATGGATAAATTATCCCACCATGAATAATTCTAACGATGTGTCAACATCCCAACCCTCCTATGGAAATCCAACATAAGGAAATCCATATTTCCATTTCCAAGTTCAACCACAATCTAATCCCCCACATCCTCAATGAAGTGCAAGGTTTAATTTTGTCCAACCTTCTTTTCCTCAACACCAATAGGTATTTGAACAAATCAACAGTGCCAAACCCTAAATAATGGGAAGAAAAAATGAAATAACAAATAGAAGGGAAACCAAACCTAGGGTGGTAATCCACGAAAAAAGACATGGATGGTGGAGGCAATACCCTTAATTGTAACCAAAATCCTAACCAAGGCTCCAACAACTAACAAAAACAAGGCAACAATAGTGATTTAGGGACTAATTACCCTTATTCCCTCTATAGAGGTTATGGACATTACACCTGTCCTTACCTCCAAATTGTCGAATTCAAATGCATGAAGTAGGTGATGGGTAACCATAGTGGCCAATCAAGAGGTATAAAAAAATCTACAATGCTACAAACAAATTTCCCTCAATAAGGATTTGTGTTTGCACAAAAAAAGGTGGGCACTCCCCATTTCAATAACATTGTAGTCGACAACACCCAAGATGTGTCCAATCATGACATTTGCATCAATGCAATGGACATACTAATGCAAACATGTTGTTGAGAGTATGGCTCTCCTCCTGAGTCTATTTTCTCATCAACAAAGGAAATTAGCATAGCTTTGTGTTCTTAAGAGTTCACCATTAGAGAGCTCTCAAGAGACTTATTTGAGGATATATCATTCTTACAAAAATAGGGAGAAAAGGGACCTTTCTTTAGAAGATTCATAGGGTTCATTGTCCTATCAACTCCCTTTAGTGTCTTTGGGAAAATATTGTAACTCTTTTCATCAAGCAATAAAGATATTTATTACTTCCCTACCTCCATCTCATCTAGATATAACTGATTTGTTCATTTTCTTTTGTGTTTTGATTTCTAGCCATTTTATTCTTGGTTTTATGTAGGGAACAACAACCTTGCAATAGAGTGGATTTTGGGACATCCTTGCTCCAAAATCTAGACAATAAATTGGAGACTCCACTTTCTTTTCTTATTCAGTTATGTTGTTTGCAGGATCCCTCCTAATTTCCATTTCATTATTTATTTGTATATTTTTCTATCAAAATCATTTCAAGCCTTCCCTTGGCCTATGTGTGCCAAAAATTACTCATTTTATTTTATGATCCGATCTATATGGATATCAAATAAATAGTCACAATGATTCCCCCTATGATTGTTAACATAATACTTGCACCTATTTACAGAGTTTCAAATGGTTGTAATTTTCTCTTGTTTCCTGAGTTGGGTGGAAGCCATTAAATAATTTTTCCCCACTCTTGAACATTTTGGAAAGTTAGTTATTTTTTTTTTTTCATTTAAAATTAACAAATATAGTAGAAGAACTAATTTGTTTTACCACGTGGATGGCCTTTATTTTATTACTCATATTATTGTAGAATTAGGATGAAAAGGGGCTCACTTCCTGATTGAGTATTCTCTTCCCCTTGCACTCATAAGCGATCTAGGGGAATTAGAAAAACTTTGAAGTTCATTTTTTCCTCCCATTATGATTAGAGATTAAAACACACAGTTTAATAAGAGGAAATTAAGGTCATATTATAAACACATAGTGTCTTTCTCACAAGGTGTAACACACATATCATAAATTAGATTGGAAAGTAATAAATCCCAAGATATTCATATCTCTACAATATGATAAGCATTTGTGATGTTCACTTAACACCTTGCACTCACTACACTCCACACAAAAGAATTTCCCTTAGCTCTTGCATGATAAGTACGCTCTCCCCCTTGTACTCATAAGTGATTTGGGGGAATCATAGCAATATGTATAAAATGTCTGAAATTCATCATTTTTACACACCTTGAGTTCAAATGAGTCTTGGGCCATCCTTATAAGCTTTTAGCCACTTAAAATCAACCTAACTTAAACACATTAATTCCCCCCATTGTGGGGCCACAAAAGAAATTATACTCTGACTTATGACCCTGGGGTAGGCATACAAATAACCCCCCCTTGGTCATTATGATTTAAAACATAGAATGTTGTCTTCTAGGGAACTTTAAATCCCCCATAATCCAATGTACAAAGCCAATGGTCAGAAGAAACTCGTGAAGGGGCAAGGTTTAGATCAAAGATTATCATGGGCTAGCTTGAGTCTCTCAACTCTTAATACTAGGGACTCTGGATCTATGATTGATACCTAGAAGTTGAGATTCTCTCACTTGCATTGGATGGAGGTAGCTTAGTAGGAAAATTTTAGGGTCTCTTACCAAGGGTAGTGGGTGCAAGAGCACTTGCACCCAGAGGCGATTTGAAAAATTACCAGATATATCACAAGTTTCATTAGGATGTGGCACAATAACCCTCATAATAACCATCCTTTCATACCTTATTTAGTTTTATTCTAGTGGCTTGAGACCCCACTGTTGAAAACTTTCTAAAGACCCAATTACTTTTGTGTGGAAGGAACTTATGTCTTTTAGGATTTCATGAGAAAAACCTCGTGCCAAAACATGGATTGTTTCACATTAAAACAAAATTAAGGTAATATACCCTTTGTTTTTGCTTTGTTTTATGTGTTGATACATTGATTTTCATATTTGATATCCTCCTCATTATGCATCCATCTCCTTAAGCACTGCAGTGGACCACTTTGCACCCTATTGCTCTTGTCACCTTCAAGACTTCCCACACTTGGTAGGAGGAGTTCTAGGTCTTGTAGTTTTTCCTACTTGACTTTCTCATCAAAGATCACCACGTAATCTAGATTTCTAGGATCATCCATCCTTGGTGCTAATTTGTTAGGAACTACACTACCTAAGAGTAACCCTTCATCTTACACAAGTCACACAGTTATGGTCACTCTTACACGTAACCTCCCATTTTTCACTTCATTGAATCTCCTTGATATTTCAAAGTTGAAAAATGATCCTAGAGCTCATATAAATACATGGCCAACCATGTACATAAAAATATATTCATGAATTCCTAAGCTTGAAGGAAAACCTGGGGAACATCCCACAAACCATGTGATGACCTTTCATCTATGATATTCTTCTAATAGTATCACTAATTAATTAATTTGATTGAGGATATTTTAATTCACCTTCACTAGCCCCAAGGCCAAATGGTATGTCATTAAGAGTTAAGGATCCCACAACACATTTAAATCCCTAGCCAAGTGATTCCTTACATTTTTTCAACTCCTTATTTGTCATGACACAAGGTTAGTATTTTTGTCAGAATTTTGATAGAAAATTTTCACCCACATTCTAGACCATATCGACAAGTAGTGCAAGTGCCATATTATCTGCAAAATTGAAGTTCCCAAATAAATTCTTTTAGATTTTTTCCTCAAGTTCCTCTTTCATATGATAATAAAGTATGTTGCCACCACCTTTCCACCGGAAAAGGAAGAATTCATCAAAAAATATCAACAGTTTGAGCTCATTTATGCCTAATCAAGATGTCTATATAGATATCCTAGATGCTCCAAGATCTAAACCTTTCAACAAAGAAAACACTAGGGCATTAAATGTTGTTGATGACCTAGTTGGATCCATTACCCAATACCAACATTGGCATGGGAACCAAATTCCCTATCAGGAAAACTCATATGAACTATCTCCATATTTTACCTGGGTAGGAAGGATTTCATATGTCCCCTCCACCAAAATAATAGGGCATTATCATAATACTCCTTATTAATTCAATACGAAAACCCATGCATGGATAAATTATCCCACCATGAATAATTCTAACGATGTGTCAACATCCCAACCCTCCTATGGAAATCCAACATAAGGAAATCCATATTTCCATTTCCAAGTTCAACCACAATCTAATCCCCCACATCCTCAATGAAGTGCAAGGTTTAATTTTGTCCAACCTTCTTTTCCTCAACACCAATAGGTATTTGAACAAATCAACAGTGCCAAACCCTAAATAATGGGAAGAAAAAATGAAATAACAAATAGAAGGGAAACCAAACCTAGGGTGGTAATCCACGAAAAAAGACATGGATGGTGGAGGCAATACCCTTAATTGTAACCAAAATCCTAACCAAGGCTCCAACAACTAACAAAAACAAGGCAACAATAGTGATTTAGGGACTAATTACCCTTATTCCCTCTATAGAGGTTATGGACATTACACCTGTCCTTACCTCCAAATTGTCGAATTCAAATGCATGAAGTAGGTGATGGGTAACCATAGTGGCCAATCAAGAGGTATAAAAAAATCTACAATGCTACAAACAAATTTCCCTCAATAAGGATTTGTGTTTGCACAAAAAAAGGTGGGCACTCCCCATTTCAATAACATTGTAGTCGACAACACCCAAGATGTGTCCAATCATGACATTTGCATCAATGCAATGGACATACTAATGCAAACATGTTGTTGAGAGTATGGCTCTCCTCCTGAGTCTATTTTCTCATCAACAAAGGAAATTCCATCTATTTCAACCCCCCCCCCCCTTGGAAATGGAAATCCATATTTCCATTTCCAAGGTCAACCACAATCTAATCCCCCACATCCTCAATGAAGTGCAAGGTTTAATTTTATCCAACCTTCTTTTCCTCAACACCAATAGGTATTTGAACAAATCGACAGTGCCAAACCTTGAATAATGGGAAGAAAAAATGAAATAACAAATAGAAGGGAAACCAAACCTAGGGTGGTAATCCACAAAAAAAGACATGGATGGTGGAGGCAACACCCTTAATTGTAACCAAAATCCTAACCAAGGCCCCAACAACTAACAAAAACAAGGCAACTATAGTGATTTAGGGACTAATTACCCTTATTCCCTCTATAGAGGTTATGGACATTACACCTGTCCTTACCTCCAAATTGTCGAATTCAAATGCATGAAGGAGGTGATGGGTAACCATAGTGGCCAATCAAGAGGTATAAAAAAAACTACAATGCTACAAAAAAATTTCCCTCAATAAGGATTTGTGTTTACACAACAAAAGGTGGGCACTCCCCATTTCAATAACATTGTAGTCAACAACACCCAAGATGTGTCCAATCATGACATTTGCATCAATGCAATGGACATACTAATGCAAACATGTTGTTGAGAGTATGGCTCTCCTCCTGAGTCTATTCTCTCATCAAAAAAGGAAATTCCATCTATTTCAACCCCCCCCCCCCTTAATGATCTTGTGGCCTCCCATAGACCCAATTTCTAGGCTGAAAAAAGGACTCTTAAGATGTGACTCGTAAAGCACAAAAGAAACACATAGTTATAGAATTGTAAATGATATTGCACAATGCCATACTTCCATGCCAACATTGGAAGTGCTTCAAACATGTCCAACTCAATAAAAGGATATGTTTTCAACTTTAGGCACAATTAATCCTTTTGATTCCCGCTTGATCACATTTGATTTGGATAATTTAGAACCATGACTCCCATCGTTAGTTTCTTTCCAAATTCCAGTTACCATACTTAACATAAATATACATGGATGAATATTGATGAGGGGTCATCTACATGCATCATGTCTAAGTTAATATGGCAGAAAATGGGATCCCTGAGCTTGTAAATTCAACTATTACCATAAAAAAATATGATGGACACACTTTATAACTAGTATGGCTCTTTAAAAATATCCCATTGGAACTTGTCGGTAAAATAGTTCTCATGGACATAGAAGTCATTGATTATCCTTTGGATTAAAACGTCTTGTTTAAATAAAGTTACATGTATGCAATGAATGTTGTAGCATCCTTAGTCTTCTGCATAATGAGCTTTCCTCATAATGGTAAATTCATGACCATATATCAACTAACACACTATGAGTTGAGAGAATCCCCCTCCCTTGACAGTTTGTTACCTTTTATGGGATCACAATAAGAACTGGTCCTCTCTTTATTTGAAGTCAAGCCTAGAATATTCAAAGACTCCAGTCTCACATACTCAAAAAAGCCCCTTGTCACACCTTCATGTGCTTCAACCCCTGTATGAATAATAACCACCTATTTTAGAAAATCATCATAGGACAATCAACCAAAAAACACTGAATCAAAAAAGGCTCTTATAATGATGCTTTTTTTACCATACACTATCACTCAAAATTCCTTCATGTTTCCTCTACTTGATTTGATCTCACATGAAGTGATGGCGAGGCTTACCTAGCCAAAAATGGATTTGGCACTTCCTATCTGGCATTTGGCACCCCCTGCCACATCGGTTATGCCATTTGTTGTTCTTGATGGATATATTACCTTTTCCTCATCTTTAGAGGAACCTACTCCTTTGAAAACACCAACTAGCATAAGGACACCAAAGGGCACCAAGAAACCAAAAAGGGGAAAACAAGATAAGAAGGACCCTTCAACCATAACTACCCTGATTGTGATCCCCCCATGTTCCCTTTGCCACACACCAGACAATCCCACCAATCCATTAGGCACCCCCCATTGCCCCTTCCCCATTGATTAATAGAGCCACCTTAGTCAAATAATAAGGGTTTTAGAACCAACCATCCATGTACCATTTGCGTGCAACATGGGAATTATACATGTCATTGTCCTGATCTCCAATGATATCAGGATATGTTGGTCACTCTACATCGTGCATTGATAGTTACACCATAGTTACACCACAACTTCCACTGACCTCAAATTCTAATGATGCATCATCAACCATTTATTATGATACCACCTCAGTTTATTAGCAGATGGCATGGCCTTGCACATTTTCTGTTGAAGACATTCATATCACCTATATGTGTCCTTTAATCATCACATACCACTAAAACTTCATAACTTAGGTGACATTCCCCTCTCCTAAAATCCCAATCCACCTCAGAGTGTGGCCGCTCCTGATACACCAATTACCTCGACCATTTCAAGGAAGACCCCACTCCTAGTGTGGTTCCCACCACATTGGTGCAAGCATTAGAGGTTCAAATTTCCCCACCACCTTGACCTTGGAAAGAGATTCTTTCACCTATTACTAGTGACACACAAAATCAAGAACATATTCACTATATTTCTTCCTCCTAAGGATAAATGATACTAGTCGCACACCAATTGTTCTATAATGTCAAGATTTCATCATCCAAAATGAAGGTAGCAGCAACTAGGGCAACATTGACCCATCCTGTCTACTCTGTGTCCTCATCCATTATTCCTATGTAATCTAGTACAATATCATATGATTGCATGCCTACTAGTACTTTCACATGCCAATGAATGCTTCATGACTTATTAATGATTCCACAATGTTTCTCAAGTATCTCCCACTCTGATGAGTACATCCTTGAGGTCATGGAAACACCATAGTGTCCTTGGCATACCATGCACCATCACTCCTTTTTATTTGAAGGAGCATTTTCACCTTCTATACTATCTACGAATAACGTGTGTAGTGGAAACAAAGGATTTAATTCTCATAGGTCATGTTGACTAGTTTTAAAACATAATTCCTACACCATATGCCTTCAAATATGGTAATATATCCACACTAGTACAAATGGGGCCAAAATCCGATGGTTTTTTGTCAGATATTCGACATATTGTTGTCGAATATCCAACACATTAGATCCGAGAAACTCATCACTGGAATTATGTCGAATAGTCGACACTTTAATAAGCATCGAACATTCGACAGGATGACGTAAAATAATCGACGACAAAAATGGCCAAAAATGTCATTAAAAATTTGGTGCTTTAAGGTCGATTTTTAAACACCCACATGCATCGGATATGTGATGAGGAAAACATTGGTTGAGACGCCCGCAATCGTCGAATAAGAAATGAGAAAATGTCAAATATCCTCCACCCTAGATGGCAAAATGACGACACTTTAACGTCGGATATTCGACGCCTTATTACTCTAGTCCGACAGGACCCAATGGTTCTTTCCGTTGGTATGGAGTAGAAATTCCGATGGTTAAGCGTCGGATATGTGATGTTAAAATAAGTTTGTACGATGGGAGTGTTATAGCTTTACCACCCTAGATGCGAAACTTTGCCATCAGATGTTTGACAACTTATTAGTCTAGTTCGACGGGAGTGTCTAACGGTTTAGCATCAGATAATTGATGGTAGAACAAGTTTGTGCAATGAGAGCATTATATATTCGACACTTATTTCTTTTGGTAGAGCACCGAATATCTGATGATTGTCTCGTTGAATAAAAGTCAGATATTTGACAGTTTCTACGTACCATCAAATATCTGTCGGTGATCCAGGTGGCTCCAGAGAGACACACAAGACAAAGAGGGCTTATGAACAATAGAAAATCAAAGTGCTCAGAATGACTTCAACCCAGGACCAAATCGTAGATCTCATTGTCCTGATCGCAAAGGTCCGAACGATTCGTCAATCTGAGCTCATATGCGAAAGATCTAGCTCTTCAAAGTTTGATATGACAGGAGAAAAAAGGGGCCCATAGTGTGCCACATGGCATCCCAATAAGCACGTGGGACCTACGTGGCAGCCCATCAAGTATTGACACTTGGCGTTCTTTCAGTGGTCTCCTAAACCTGCATAAGAGACAAAAAAAAATCATTTTTAAAAATAGTTATTAAATAACTGTATAACAAAATTTATTTTAATATATAGTTATTAAAATAACTATATAAAACAATAAAACAAAAATCATATAAAAAAACAAAACTATATAATACCCAAAATCATTTTATATATTAACAAACAAAAAAACAAAAGTTAATATATATAAAGTTATGGGGACATAAACCATATAAAGTTTGTATGGTGGATATCAAAACCCATCAAGGACGTTTTGAAAACCAATGTAATGGCAAATGTTGGTTGGTATATATATGGGTCGACCTAATCAAAAGTCCCGGGCTCATTCCACATATAACCGCCACCCCAACTATGTGCCAACAACATAAAACCACAGGGGAAGTAAAGTGGGGGCGGCCAGCGCCAATGACAACTATCCACCATATTAAGGCACGGGTCCTGATTTATCTGCGTGTGGTTTCAAAAAAAATTAAGGTTTGGTTAAGTTAATACACACGGTTATGTATTTTAAAACAAAATGTATACGATACTCCATGTATACGATAGGAGGGGCAGGGTTTGACCGCCCAACCCCTCCTTTAACAAACCAATTATGCCAAACAATTTTATTGGTAAATCTGCCAGCCAATATATTTAAATACTCATTTTTTCTAGGAGGGAGAGATTGCACGAATTTCAAGGCAGAAGGCGGGCACAGTTTTCGAGACGTTTTATTATTTTTTAATGCAAGCGCCATGAATTTTGCAGGAGGGCAAAATTCTCATTTTCTCAGAAATTGACCAATTTTATATGGATTCTATATTTATTGTCGCCACGAGCGCAACAATGCTGTTCGTTTCTCCCTCAGAGTTCTGCGTTTTTTAGTCATTTCCAGAATGCATGTGGAACCATGATTTCAGCGAAAACAGGGAGTGGAACCATGAGCCTTGAAATTTTCCCAAGGAGGTAAAATTTTGCCATGTCGAAATATAGTCAAGTTTATACTTGTTTTTCATGGTTTTCCGCAGGGATCGCAATGGCGAAATCAGATTCGCCATTTGAGTTGCAGATTTCTAGTCCATCCATGGAACATAATCTTTGAGGAATCCCGGGAAATCTAAAAGATTCCTTGAGCCCAGAATTCCCATCTTCTCAGAATTTGGATTTTGGACAGTCGATTCAGCACTAATTGATGCCAAAAATCTAATGGTGTCTTCAGATTTCTTATTCTCTCATTTCTTCTTCTAGTCACTTTTCTAAGTGCCAGTGCAGATGTCCACATTCATGTGCGAGCAATCATCTTCATACGATCGATGCCTTGAGATCGATGGTCCGAGAAGCTTCAGCAGTGTGACATCCACTTCTTCAGATGGCCCTTGGTTGTGAGGTATAAGATGTGTTCATGTACTTCTTCTAATTACTTTTCTAACTGCTAGCGCAAATGTCCACATTCATGTGCAAGCAGTCATCTTCATACGATCGATGCCTTGAGATCGATGGTCTGAGCAACTTCAGCAGTGTGACATCCACTTCTTCAGATGGCCCTTGGTTGTGAGGTATATGATGTGTTCATGTACTTCTTCTTTATGCATTATGCTGCACAAATCCTTGATTGATGTTGATGCATGATCTTGTTTATTACATGTTGTCATGATTCCTTGCTCGATTTGATGCAAGATCTCTTATGTGATGTACTTGTTGTCATAACTCTTCATGTTATGTTTTGAGATCCCTTATTGTATGTTGTTGGGATACTCTTGTTGTCGTCATGCATGTGTTTTGCCTTGAGATCCCTTTTGTACCATGTTGGCCGGATGCTCACCATGCATGTTTTTGTGTCACACTAATAGGAGTCTTTCGATTGAGAATTCCAGTAGTGGAATATCTCTTAGAGCCACTCTTGTGTGAGGGCATTTTTCCTTGTATGATCGTGATATCATCGCTTGCGTACATCACCTTTATTGACAACACTTAATGCAACGACATATACCATCTTGACACCAAGGCCCGGAGACGTAGTCCCTCCTGGACGAACTCCGTTATCAACGCTTATGTTTTCATGTGTTGATGATTGTTATGTTCCTCTTTTTTTCCGCATGCAGATGTATTCATTAATGTTCTTTTAAAGATGCAATTTAACACACCATGAAAGTAAAAGGTCTTGGAAGGGTCCTTCGTCACACCCAGACCTGGATCAAGTGGTATCGAAGCGGTCTTTATGTGTATGTGTATTGCAGTGTGAACAATGGAACATGCAGTGACATAGAATGAAAAAGCGATGTAAGAGACCATGGTCAACATTTCCAAGAAAGTGGAAATTGTGCATGAAACTCTACAGAAAGAGACAGAGGAAAATGAACGATTACAGCTTCAGTTGCAAGCCATAGAAGAGGCCATGGAGGAATTGAATCAAAACAAGCATAATCTTCAAACAGAGAATGATGAATTGAAGATGCGCATACATGAAGAGAAAGGGGAGAAACAAAGTTTGCTACGACAGCTCTAAGAAAAGGACGAGGCCTTGGAAAAGGTGCAACGTGACCCATGCGAGGTAAACAGTAGTTCTCCACCTTCATGTATGTTTCCTGATGATGATTTCGCTGTTTTTGAAAATCATACCACAGGAATTGGCTCCAAATTGTTGAAGAGAATGAGGCATGGAGGAAAAGGCTTGGGCGTTAATGGCCAAGGCATTGTCAACCCCATCAAAATGGAGGAATTACCCCATAAGGTAGGACTTGGGTATGTCAGGAAAGAAGTTGGGGAATACGCCACGACAACGAGAGAACCACCAACAACGGATGATGAGAAACCCTCATCAGATATTTCCAAATCGAAAGAGGAGGTAAAAGATGTTGATTTCATTTCGGTTTCATCTTCTCATAGTATGATGTCTGTTGGAGATTTGGAGATCCCAATTACAAGGACAAGCATGAGGCTCCTTACAAGGATGAGGCACGCGGAGAAAGAAGAACTTGGTGTTAATAACCAAGGCATAACTCCACCTTTGGAGGTTCTGCACGAACATGCATTTGAAGGCTTGAGATACACTAAAGGAGAGTGCTTGAAGGTGTCAGAGTCATCCAAGACATCGATGAAATCATTGAGGAAAGAGAATGATGGGAACACATCCCCATCATCCCACGACAGTGCCCATTGCAGAGAGAGAGCTGAGGTAAGCTCTCATCGCCATACTAACATCAGAGATAGCAAAGTAAGGTATAACCATTTTTGATCTTCGAATGTTCATTTTGATTATGATCATGTTGTTAATAATGAACGAAGATCCAGACATCGAAAAACATGTACCTTTTGTGGTTTACCTAACCATACCTTTTCTAAGTGTTGGAAAAGAATGGTAGCACTCATGAGGCGTGAAATACCCTCTCAACAGCATGAAAAGAAATAGGTTAAGCAGATATGGAGGAAGAAAACCTATTGCAGTAATTGCGACAGAAATGCCCATCAAAGAGCCACTTGTTGGAGGCTCCATCCAGAGCGGCGCCTTAAAGACAAAGCATCGGTGCGTGAACCAGGAAGAGCAGTTGTTCGACAAGTAAAACCACCTCAAGGAGGTGACCCATTCACATTGATAAGTGAAAAATGGTTTTTAGACATGTTGTCGTTTCATGGTCATTCTTTTGTAAATCATTTGTTGCATTTTAAAGTGTAAAAGTGATGATGTGTTTTCCACCACTTGGTCAGCAACAATGATGTCTGGTCATGTTTGAGTCGTATTTTGAGTTGCATGATAAAACTCTGGAAGTGATGTTATGTTTCCATCACTTGTCGAAACAATAGTGTCTGGCCTTATGAATGTAAGTCATGTGTTGCAGTGATGATGAGTTTTCCATCACTTTTTGAAGCAACAATGATATGTTGGCATTGTTGTCATAGCTGGAGTATTGCGTCCATCTTGTTGTAAACTTGACCACCGAGTATGTGTTATAAACTCGTGGCAAGTGTGGGATGTTTGGGTCTTTAGTTGGTCATGTCATTCAAGCATGTAATTTGCAAAACAATGTACTACAGGTTGCAGAAGTAGCAGGTGTTGGCTTGTCGCTTAAGGCTCCGAAGAACAAAGGTGAAGGAGATGGAAGCGAGACCTTTTCAGGACGCTTGTGATGCAGATAGGGTATAGAGAAAGTTTCAGATTATTTTTCATGCTTTTGGAGGACCAAAAGCTCCTCAGTGGAGAGGATTGATCCAGCTGGCTCTAGAGAGACACATAGGACAAAGAGGGCTTATGAACATTCAAAAATCAAAGTGCTCAGAATGACTTCGACCGAGGACCAGATCGTAGATCTCATCATCCTAATCGCAGAGGTGTGAACGGTTCGTCAATCTGAGCTCGTATGCGAAAGATAAAACTCTTTAAAGTTTGATATGACAGGAGAAAAGAAGGATTTACAATGTGCCACATGGCATCCCAATAAGCACGTGGGACCCACATGGCAACCCATCAAACATTGACACTTGCCATTCTTTCATTGGTCTCCTAAACCTGCATAAAAAATAAAAAAATCATTTTAAAAAATGGTTATTAAATAACCATATAACAAAATTTGTTTTAATATATAGTTATTAAATAACTATATAAAACAATAAAACAAAAATCATATAAAAAAACAAAACTATATAATACCGAAAATCATTTTAAATATTAAAAAACAAAAACACAAAATTTAATATATATAAAGTTATGGGGACATAAACCATGTAAAATTTGTATGGTGGATATCAAAACCCATTAGGGACGTTTTGAAAACCAACGTAATGGCAAATGTTGGTTGGTATATATATGGGTCAACGTAATTAAAAGTCCCGGGCTCATTTCAGCCAACAACATAAAACCGGCACGGGTCCTGATTTATCTGCGTGTGGTTTAAAAAAAAATTAAAGTTTGGTAAAATTAATACATACGGTTATGTCTTTTAAAACAAAATGTATACATTGGGAGGGGCGGAGTTTGACCACACAACCCCTCCCTTAACAAACCAACTATTTACCAAATTATGCCAAAAGATTTTATTGCTAAATCTGTCTGCCAATATATTTAAATACTCATTTTTTTCCAAAGCACAGGGAGAGACGGCGCAAATTTCGAGGCAGAAGGCGAGCATGGTTTTCGAGACATTTTATTAATTTTTTAACGCAGGAACCATGAATTTTGCAGGAGGGCAAAATTTTCATTTTCTCAGAAATTGATAAATTTTATATGGATTCTACACCTCTCGTCACCACGAGCGCAACGGTGCTGTCCGTTTCTCCATCAGAGTTCTTCATTTTTCGGTCATTTCTAGAATGCATGTAGAACCATGATTTCAGCGAAAATAGGGAGCGGAACCATGAGCCTTGAAATTTTCTCAAGGAGATAAAATTTTGCCATGTCCGAATATAGTCAAGTTTATACTTGTTTTTCATGGTTTTCCACAAGGATCGCAATGGGAGATCAGATTCGCTATCTGAGTTGCAGATTTCTAGTCCATGCATGGAACAAAATCTTTGAGGAAACCCGGGGGAATCTAAAAGATTCATTGAGCCAAGAATTCCCAACTTCTCAGAATTTGGATTTTGGACAGTCAATTCAGCACTACTCAATGCCACAAATCTGATGGTGTCTTCAAATTTCTTATTCTCTCATTTCTTCTTCTGGTCACTTTTCTAAGTGCCAATGCGGTTGTCCACATTCATTTACGAGTGGTCATCTTCATACGATTGATTCCTTGAGATCGACGGTCCGAGCGGCTTCAGCAGTGTGAAATCCACTTCTTCATATGGCCCTTGGTTGTCAGGTATATGATGTGTTCATGTACTTCTTCTTTATGCATTACGCTGCACAGATCCTTGATTGATGTTGATGCAGGATCTTGTTTATTACATGTTGTCATGATTCCTTGCTTGATTTGATGCAGAATCTTTTATGTGATGTACTTGTTTTCATAACTCTTCATGTTATGTTTTGAGATCCCTTGTTGTATGTTGCTGGGATACTCTTGTTGTCGTCATGCATGTGTTTTGCTTTGAGATCCCTTTTGTGCCATGTTGGCGGGATGCTCACCATGCATGTTTTTGTGTCATACTGATAGGAGTCTTTTGATTGAGAATTCCAGTAGTGGAATATCTCTTAGAGCCACTCCTGCGTGAGGGAATTTTTCCTTGTATGATCGCAACATCATCGCTTGTGTACATCACCTTTATTGACAACACTTAATGCAGCAACCTACACCATCTTGACAACAGGGCCCGGAGACGTAGTCCCTCCTGGACGAACTCCATTATCAATGCTTATGTTTTCATGTGTTGATGATTGTTATGTTCCTCTTCTTTTACGCATGCAGATTTATTCATTAATGTTCTTTTAAAGATGCAATTTAACACATCACGAAAATAAAAGGTCTTGGAAGGGTCCTTCGTCACACCCGGACCTAGATTAGTTGGGTTCTACGCATTAAAAAATAAATTAGCGACTTCCTTATCAAGATTTAAAAGAATATTATTTCCTTTATCCATCCCTTGAGGTTATCTTTCCTTAAACAATGGCTTCGATGAAGTATGTATATGATTATAGGAAGCATGAATATTTGTTAATGCCTTTGAATTAGTTTAAGTTTCTTTCAGAAGCGTAATCTTTTCTCTCTTGCTCTAAGGAAACAGAGTGTCCACAACCATAAATCCATCTAAATATTTCCTGATCAATTCTGTTCTTTGTGGATTATTTAACTCTACTTCTTTCTCTACAATTTTATGTTAACCTGTAGCAACTTGAACTACTTCTATCCAAGATATTTTAGTAGCCAACTTTTATTTTTAGGAATCAAGGGCATGATCATACAGGAAAACATCATAGAATTATAAGGCTATAAAATAATCTAATGTGGATCATATTTCCATTCCACATCTTATTCAAATGGGAATCCTTTGTCATTTTTCAACAATAGGAATAACTACCACTTCATTAATTGTAAAGAAAAATATTTGAGTAGGAAAGGTGAAATTTGATTTTCTACCTTTAGAAATAAAATGTATATTATTAGAATTAATTCTTTGTTTTCTATATTCAAGAGAAACAATTCTAGTGGTTAGATACACTAGTAATCTACATGGCTTGACCTCTGATTCATAGATTCATATAAATATATCATTTTTCCAAGATACCAATTGTCACATTTGAATTGAGAATTCATATGTAAGAGAATTTATAGTATTAGGAATTCTAGGAGGAGGTTCATCATAAATTAGAGAGTAAAAAAAGCACATAAATCCATCTATATGCATCTGTGATATATATATATATATATATATATATTAAGGCTTTTATCTATTCAAAAGGTAATTTATTCCCCCCCTAGCTAATATTTCTTTTATAGGCCTAATGATTAAAAATGAGTTGATTATTGTGCTATAATTATATATACTAAGTATGGATGTTACCTAAACATAATTTTTTCTTATGAATTTTCCTTGAGAGGAAGGCTCAATAATTAAATTTTGTGAAATTAAGAAGTTTATGCAAAAATCCCAATATGACAACATCAACACTGGTGGCATCATTATAACCTAGAATAATTCTAACCATAGATATTAAGCCCTTTACTGATTATTTGAAAATATTTCTTTGTAAAGGAAATTTAATCTCTAGTAACACATTCCTTTCCATAATCAAGCTTAATAAAAACTATTCTTTCTAGCTTTTAGTTAGGGTTTCAAATTTCCTTTCAATGTTTTCCTCCTCTATACTCTATTAACCTTCTTTCAAACCTAATATTTCTATGATATCTAAGTTCTTTCAAAGATAAAATTTTATGGGAGATCTAGTTTTATTTTACTATAATCTGAATTGAATCATAAAACTATGAACATAACTGGATAAAATCTAGGAAAGGGAAGGTTCTAGGTACTAGGGCCTATGGCATCCCACTTAACGCATATAAGGAAAATTTATAACATATTGGGGAAGTGATAAAGGGATTTGTTAGGAAGAGTCGTTGGATATTTTCCTATCAATATTGCCTTGAAAACATATTTTTCCTTGTCTATAGAATATTTAAATGAATCATTTTGATAGCTCACTTTGTTGAAATATTATTCCTTTTACTAGGCACCATATCTAAACCAAACAAGTTCCTTTGCTTTTAATAGAATTATAATACTAGAATGTTGAAATAATTGGAAAAGGCACCCTAAAGTTATAAAAATGTAGTGTAAGTCCACTTTTCCTTTTATCACAACCATTAGTAACTACACAATTACTTAGCAAAGTAATCATTGCTTTCAATTAAGTAGTGGTAACCATATAGACTAGCTTAGTAGTTGTTAAAACGTGGTTGGACTAATTGGATGCATTTCCACCCACTATATAGAAGTTTGAATATGTTGACATTTGGAGATTGTGAATGGCTTTGGGTCTATGGATATTTAGTTACATTCCATGTCCAAACAATATGAAATAAATGTGACTGGTATACGTCTCCCTAATGTGGTTTCACCTTCTCAAGACCAATTTGGAAATTAAAAATCACACAAGTTGTAGCTATAAAGTTAATGAGATATGTTTAAATATTATTTTGATCAAATATTAGATTGACTACTAATAAATGTTGTGGATCACTAGACCTAAAGTGATCATATTATTTTTCTCATTAATAAAGGATTTATAGCTATGAATTAGATTCCAAAAACATATTAAAATTCAAATTTTAGAAATCCTAAATTTCATCATTATTATGATTTGATATTTATAAATATTAGTGTAGATTGGATTTACTACAATAGTACCCCAAGGAAAAATAAATGCGATCTTATGTTGATCCTCAGACAAAATTCAGATATGTAACTATACAAATGAAAAGATTTCACTTATGACACATTTGTTTTTAATCTAATTGATGAATGACAATGGGATAATTATCTTTTGGAAGAGACTTATTTAGATCATAGGAATCCATACACACATGAATGGTTTTCTATTTATTGTCAACATGCATAACATTAGTTACCCACTCGATGAGGGGAACTGGGTAAATGAGCTAGTCTTGAACAATTTATCCATGTTTTCCTTAACTGTTGTAACCTCCTTACGATTAATAGGTAGTAATTTATGTTGAACAAAATTTCCATTTCCATATATTTTAATTTTTTTCTTGATAATATTTAAGTTGATCCTCGAAATTTCTTTGTAAGACTAGGTAAAAATATCATGAAATTCCTTGAAATGTGTGATATAAGTTTGAATTTCTTTAGGAGAGAAATCCTCCCCAATTAGAAAATTATCTATGGTGTTAGGGTCTTTGGAAATGTTGATTTTTATGGTATTTTATACATTCTCCATATTTCCTTCAGCATGCACATCATATGTTGCTAAAGGGTTGAAACACCAATTCTCATATGATCTAGTCACGAAAAAATTATAATCTCTTTCTTCCACTTTTCCTAATTTGGAAAGGAAATAGAAGCAATAATGCATGGCTTTATGCCATTTCCTAGAGATGGCCATGGATTCCAAGATGAATTCATCATATTAAAAAGCCATGTTTACTTAATCCATTTCAAGTATGGAGTTGGAGGTCCACATCGAAAAAGTTAACTGATTTTATTCTTTTGGTGAATTAGGAACCAAATGAGGTTTTTCTAAGGCCCTCTAAACGTCATGATAAGAAAATTATACCATAGACAATGGATTAGATAGTCTATTAGGTCTATATCCTTCCTTCGAGATAGACAGATCCTATGAAAACCATAGTTCATCAAAATATGAAGTTCTTAAATAATAACACTCAATCGAGGGGTTTGTAGTGACTGGAAAAATGCACCTACTGGATAATAGTCAATGTAAGCTATAGGTGAAGGAATATTAAATGTTCCCATTAATGTAGGATAAATTCCAACATCCATACTCTCATAAGGCTCTATGGAATTTCTTATCAAAGGGACATTATTTCCCAATGATGCAACTACATCAAGCTGATAATAAGACAAATAATCAACTATTACAATCTTCCCTTGGTGAGGAAACAAAATGATGTGAAACACTATAGAGATCACTACCATCATGGAATAAGTCCAATTGTTTCCCAAGAGGATGTTGTAGTCAAGTGAACCATCAACCAATTCCACTTCCCCATTCACTACCTTTCTCCCCATTTCCATAGGAAATGAAGGGATGATCCCATGAGGTTTTCCATCGAATGTCATTACCATAACTGACAAAGGAATGATCTATGGAGAATAAATAGTTCTCCAACATGATATGGACATGATGCAAGTTGATGCACCTTCATCTAGTACTATCCTAAAGATATTAGTTTTGTGATACACAATATAAACATAGAAAGTGTATTAGTGAGGAATCTAAGGCTTCACATTTTTTTGGGTCAAATGTAATCAACCGAGAGCCTATTCAATCAACATCTCTTATAGTTGAAAGCAATTCCTTTCATTATGTAGGAAAACCTTGTAGAAATTCCAAAGCTAACATCATGCATGGGGCTTGGGCTAGATCTTATATAATCAAGTAGTTCTATTTTTAACAAGAATTAGTGTTATACATTGATATCTTAAGTACTCCCTTAGGAATGTACAAAATTGCTTCATTTGTTGGCTTCTTTGTGTGAATAGGATTAAGTGGTTCAAATGAGCAGGCTTGTTTTGTTTTAGATATATAATTAGAGGCACCGTAATTATGAGTTGTAGTTTGAATATTAATATCTCACTTGCATGTATAGACATTCATTAGGGTGACCCTTGGCTAAGGGCCCCCCTAATTGCTCCCTTGCGGAGATATATGGTTATTAGGGAATCTATCAACCATCTATTGGGCATGAGAAGGGAAAAAAATATTTAACACAATGGTTTTTGTTGATCATTCCACTACACCAACAAATGTTGGGCCTCCTAAAGCTTGGGGCATTGATGGGTAAGATGGTCTTCCTTATAAAATTACAAGGGGATTTGAACTTCTTCTTCTCTTTTATTACCGCCATTAACATTATTATTATTATTCCCATTATTCCCTCTACCCCCTTTCTTACTTTTATTCTTCTTCTTCCCTCTAGTTTATTGGTTAACCTTAGGTTTATATGATTTTACTATGTGTACATTGGAGGTCTAAAATGTGTTAGAGGAAAAAGTCATAGCTTGCATAGCTGCTAGTAGATTTAGAGACACTATCTAATTCAACTCAACACTTTCTATAAAACCAATTTGAGCTCCTACTTGCACAAATTTTTCTTTCTTGAGAGCCATACTCTCTTTCTCTAAGAAACCTATTAGAGCGAATTTATTCTAAACTTTGATACATGTAGCTTGATTGGTTGATATGTTTTATTCCAAAAGGTATTGTAGTGCTGCAAAGGGTCCAATGTTGTAGGATGTAAAGATAAAAAGTGTTACTACAAAATGGTTTTGACCATATTCACCATAGTAATTTGGTTGGCATGGGTCTTATCCTATTGCATTCCAAATTTTTTGGACTAGTTAAAACTATATTTCTTACGATATCGCTGAGAAAGTAATCAAGGAAATTATTGATGCAATAAATATGGAATATTAGTTAAAAATTCTTCAACATTCCCATATGGCATCAAAGCCCTTGCTGACTATGTACAGAGAAAATGTCTCAAACTTGAAATATGTTCACGTGCAAGATTGTTTAACTGTTTATAAGGGAAACTAGGTTCCTTGGGGCTTGAGAAAATAGACGCAGAGACATTTAATGATTAGAATAACATCTATTGTCAGAAAATTATGAGGACCTATCTCATCAAGAAGAGGATTCATGATGGATCTTTTTCAAATAACGAGGGATAGTGCATAGATGAGACTAGATTTTCAATGTAGAAATAAAAAATTGACTGAAATAAAATGCAACGCAAAACTAAATCATGCACCTGGTATCCAAGCGCTTGGTGGGATAAAGTTGAGAAGTACTTGGATGATATTTTTTTCACATATATGACCCCAACCCTAGTTAATCTTTCAAATCTAGATATGCGAATGAAAGTACCTGCAAAACAAAGGAAGGAGGAGAAGTTAGACGATATAAATAATTAATAAAATAGAAGAAAAATCATACCAGTGGATTATTCCCAATTAATAGAGTAAGAGTTTATCCTACTTCCTTGTATGGAAAATGAGAGTTTGTCATCTTTCACTCAAGTACAAACACAATGGTCAAAGAAAGACAAATACTACATGATTTTTTTTCATGGAAAAGTTTCTTATTTCTTATAAACCTTTATGTAACTCCCACTCGACCAAGACATACAACACAAATATCAATTTTTTGTTGTTGTTGTCTCACCTAAACTCTTACCATTTTGAACTATTTACTTCAGATAGTTGTTCCGCTTCAACATCCAAATTGATACTAGTTGTCCTACACATATTCATGAGACAAATGAGGAAACATTAGATTAAATTGGATCAAATATTAAATTTAATTGCATGAATATATAATAATTAAAACGACTTGAGTGCATGAATACCTGAATGAGCTCCTCTTGGTTTCGAGAATAAATTTTTGGAGTAGTTTAATCTTAGAGCAAACCTCCCTCCAATCGACGAAGCAACAATGATGTCAACATTGACTTTGTTTTTGCTTTGTCGGATCGAGGTTGTTTTGCTCCAAGATCATCCAGATCCTAACTTATTCTCTACTGAATAGGGCCAACCATGTGAAGGTGGAAGCTCTCATGGACTCTCCAACCCCCCTCCCCCTCTCCCCCCCCCACCTCTCACACCCCCCCACCCACCCTCTCCCTACAACCCCCCCACTCCAATTCCCCCACCCACCACCCCATCCCCCCCCCTCCCCCCCAAGCGCTTGGTGGGATAAAGTTGAGAAGTACTTGGATGATATTTTTTTCACATATATGACCCCAACCCTAGTTAATCTTTCAAATCTAGATATGCGAATGAAAGTACTTGCAAAACAAAGGAAGGAAGAGAAGTTAGATGATATAAATAATTAATAAAATAGAAGAAAAATCATACCAGTGGATTATTCCCAATTAATAGAGTAAGAGTTTATCCTACTTCCTTGTATGGAAAATGAGAGTTTGTCATCTTTCACTCAAGTACAAACACAATGGTCAAAGAAAGACAAATACTACATGATTTTTTTTCATGGAAAAGTTTCTTATTTCTTATAAACCTTTATGTAACTCCCACTCGACCAAGACATACAACACAAATATCGATTTTTTGTTGTTGTTGTCTCACCTAAACTCTTACCATTTTGAACTATTTACTTCAGATAGTTGTTCCGCTTCAACATCCAAATTGATACTAGTTGTCCTACACATATTCATGAGACCAATGAGGAAACATTAGATTAAATTGGATCAAATATTAAATTTAATTGCATGAATATATAATAATTAAAACGACTTGAGTGCATGAATACCTGAATGAGCTCCTCTTGGTTTCGAGAATAAATTTTTGGAGTAGTTTAATCTTAGAGCAAACCTCCCTCCAATCGACGAAGCAACAATGAAGTCAACATTGACTTTGTTTTTGCTTTGTCGGATCGAGGTTGTTTTGCTCCAAGATCATCCAAATCCTAATTTATTCTCTACCGAATAGGGCCAACCATGTGAAGGTGGAAGCTCTCATGGACTCTCCAACCCCCCTCCCCCTCTCCCCCCCCCACCCTCTCACACCCCCCCACCCACCCTCTCCCTACAACCCCCCCACTCCAATTCCCCCACCCCCCACCCCATCCCCCCCCCCCCCCCCCCAAGCGCTTGGTGGGATAAAGTTGAGAAGTACTTGGATGATATTTTTTTCACATATATGACCCCAACCCTAGTTAATCTTTCAAATCTAGATATGCGAATGAAAGTAGCTGCAAAACAAAGGAAGGAGGAGAAGTTAGATGATATAAATAATTAATAAAATAGAAGAAAAATCATACCAGTGGATTATTCCCAATTAATAGAGTAAGAGTTTATCCTACTTCCTTGTATGGAAAATGAGAGTTTGTCATCTTTCACTCAAGTACAAACACAATGGTCAAAGAAAGACAAATACTACATGATCTTTTTTCATGGAAAAGTTTCTTATTTCTTATAAACCTTTATGTAACTCCCACTCGACCAAGACATACAACACAAATATCAATTTTTTGTTGTTGTTGTCTCACCTAAACTCTTACCATTTTGAACTATTTACTTCAGATAGTTGTTCCGCTTCAACATCCAAATTGATACTAGTTGTCCTACACATATTCATGAGACCAATGAGGAAACATTAGATTAAATTGGATCAAATATTAAATTTAATTGCATGAATATATAATAATTAAAACGACTTGAGTGCATGAATACCTGAATGAGCTCCTCTTGGTTTCGAGAATAAATTTTTGGAGTAGTTTAATCTTAGAGCAAACCTCCCTCCAATCGACGAAGCAACAATGAAGTCAACATTGACTTTGTTTTTGCTTTGTCGGATTGAGGTTGTTTTGCTCCAAGATCATCCAAATCCTAATTTATTCTCTACTGAATAGGGCCAACCATGTGAAGGTGGAAGCTCTCATGGACTCTCCAACCCCCCTCCCCCTCTCCCCCCCCCACCCTCTCACACCCCCCCACCCACCCTCTCCCTACAACCCCCCCACTCCAATTCCCCCACACCCCCCCCCCTCCCCCCCCACACACACACACACCACTCTCAATTTCCTAGTACACAATCTATCTACTATATAGGAAATAGTTGAAAGCAAGACATTAAGATCCATAAAAAATTTAGCAAATTCATTCATTCGTCCATTCATAAATCTAGAAAATATTTCATCTCAATAAATTTTATCATAAAAAAGATGTATACATAATATGAAACAAGTTCGTGTACATAAAGAAACATATAGCAATTATTCATTAACATACAACATTCATTCAGTAATCATAGAGACAAAATACTTCATCTCAATAAACTTTATCATCAAAAATATGCCTTCAAAATATGATACATGACGTTTCTAATGATATAACTAGTATAATCATTTCTTTTTCTTTTTTATTTATTTTTTATGGCCTAGTCATGTACTCATGACATTGTCGAGGCTGTCGCAAGAGGGGTATATCACCAGCCGTAACAATAAAGAAATGTTAAATTGATAATTTTTGTTATTACTCATTAATAAAAATAGCATTAGAGTTTTCTTTACCTCGTGCACTAGTTGACACTGTTGGAATGGTTTCCCTGTGCTCCTCTTCTGGTACAAGATCATCATGTATGAAACTCTTTGCCATTGAAAGATGGCTCGTGGTGTCTGCATGTTTTGGTGTGAACTCTACCAAAAAATCCTAAATAAGAAATAAAATGTTGTTCTTTTAGACAATGTAAAATTTTAAAAACAAACATTCATAATTGAACTCACGGCATAAAAAAATCACTTTAAAATATGGTTATTAGTTGATATCTCTGAATATGTTGGTGGAACATGTTGATCCTTTCTTTAATTTCAGGACTTTTATTTCTAATGCGAATCAAATGAGAAATTTCTTCATTCGTTCAAACCACAATATTATTAACTGTTACGATTGGGGTGGGAGACATGAACAACTCATCATCATCAAACCAATAAGGATCGCTAAGCATTTCCTCAGGAGCATCTGTGGACTGCTTTGAGGCTGGTGCCTTCCCCTTATCACCCTATTTATCAAATACTTGTAATTTTTTTTATTTTATTCCACCATCCTCAGCTATAAATATTCAAAGATTTGAATTTGATGAAACATTTTAGATCAATAAAAAAAATTCTATTTTTGACATAAGAGGGGATGTTTAACCAATTAAATATTTTCTTGTAAATATTATGATATTTCGAAAGTTCATTATGACACATAAGAAAAAAATTCAAGCAATTCATCCACAATTAATCATCATCATATTAATAAGAAAACATCTATTGACATATGTCTAAATTTATATAGAAACTTCATTTTATATCATGGCCAATATAAAAGGTTCTAAATTTATAAAAACTTCATCATCTTGGAAGGCTCTTGGAATAGGTATTATGACAGGATCAATATATATTCTATATTCTATAGAAACAATACTTTGAAATGGATGAAGGAATGCATTTGCTCAAGTTTGTGATATGCATAGTGAATCTTTCATTTAGTTATATGATGCCTAAAAATATGAATTTTGTTTACTCTATAATGGATAAACTGCTACTCTAGAATAAATCTCATGGTTATATTATTTTACGTACAAGTACATTGATGTTTACCTGCTGTGAGGTTGGTTCCCTTTGACCTTGATCAACCCGCCACAATAGTATAATCATGACATATTAAAATGTTTCCTTAACTTACAAGATGTTTGAAAATACAATTGAAATAACTATGAATGTTCCTCTCAATTATGTATTTTATTCCTTAAGTTGCGCTCTCTCTCGCAAGAAATTTTGGCAACATAAGCTTCTATGAAAATTCCATTTGGATGAGAAAATTGGGTAGCATAACCTCTTATGAAATGACAATACGGAGGAGAAGAATTAGTAGCATATAAATAAGAGGGCTTAAGAGACAAATTTATATAATTGGTCACTTCAATACTTTGTCCAAATGTATAGCTTCACAAAAGAGGGCTTAAAATCGATATTTGTACAAGTAGACACTTCAATCCTTGGAGAAATTTTGCAGCATAACACTAGCAAACTTGAGCTTGTGGAAATGGAGAAGGTAAAATTGGAGATGAAATGGAGAGCCTTTTCCCATGTGAATATATTAACTCTAGGAATGGAGGGAACTCTCCAATTTAATGAGTTAGCTCAATTGGAATGGGCATCATTTGGCTGAGAACCATCATGAGGTGACTGGACAATGGGCTATAGTATTTTTTTAATTAAATTGACTTGGATTAGTTGTAGTTTAGGAGGCCTAGTTAGTAGTACTAAGCGAGTCAATGATATATTTCAATGAGAATCCTGTCTTTCGTGGATCATGATCTTTTCAAATGGATAGTTGAGTTAATTATTAGAAGAATTGAAACCATTATCCAATTGAAAAGGGCACATGAAGATGAATAATTTAATCACAGAAATGTAGAGGATTAAACCATTAAATATTCATTTGGAAGGTTGATTGAGGCATCACAACTAAGGGAGTAGTTTAGGGAGAAGAGAAGAAGGGTATTATTCACAGAAATGAAGGCATCAAGTCTTTTATTAACAAGAATGTTAGAAGTATTGTAACACAATATTGTGGATGGAAAATCCTAAAGGTCATGTATATTGCACTATAATAATCCATTATTCCACAAACTCAGAATTGGAGTTACTCAAATCCTTCACTAGGGAAATGTTTATAAGTATCTCATCCCCAAGACTAAAATGGGTGGCTGATTTAATAAATGTTGGTACATTAGAAACATGTTCAATGCATGGTATTTCTAATTATAAAGCTTATGGAAACTAGCGTTGTAACCTATGAAAGATTCCTTGGTTTTCCTAGTAGTTATAAGGGTTGTACATATTTGAAAATGACTTGTATACCAAGATGTTTAAAATCTACAAAGTTTATATGAGACAAAAAATTAGAATGCGTCTTCTAGATTTTTCCTCTTATTCAGTTTACATGGGTTTTGGTTGAACCTCTATGAAAAATTCCTTGCATTATAATTTAATCTTAACCTCAAACCAGAGTTGGGTGAAGAAAGATCACAAATATATGATGCCTTAAAGGATGTCATCATTCATTCGTACATCCGCAAAATATTTTATCTCAATAAATGTTATCACAAAAAATATGTTTACATAATATGAAACAAGGTAGTTCTAGATTTTTCCAATGGAAAAATCACAACCTTTTATTAATATAGTCAAAAGTTACATGTGCACATGCCATGAGGCATTCAACCTCTCAGTAAAAAAATGTGGTTCTCAAAAAATCAGGCTCTAAATAAACAAAAGCAGTAATTTTTTCTCAGGTTTCTTTCTCATTTTAAATATGTATTTAGCAAGGATTTCTTAATATTGGTCCCCTTAAGTTGTTGTGGGATCTAGTGTATGTCTCACTACTGACCTAGTCCTATGACTGTGCTGCTGCAAGTGGGGTTGAGCATCAACTGCAATAATAAAGAAATGTTAAATTCATAGTTATAGTTTTTTTTTTTTGTAGGCTAAGATGGTGCTCATTCTATTACTTGATCAAACAGAACATTACAGCAATTCATAAAACAGTTTCTGCCCGCCCTCTAGGGGAAACCGGGTCATAGTTCCACCTATAATTCTTAATAGCAGCCCAAAAAAAGTAGGTCCATAGTCTGGTGGTATTTGCTAGGTAAACTATGCAATCCTGAAACTTACTAAAACTATTACTAAAGCTACTGCTCTGTATTACATGCTTTTTCCTAACTTTGACAAATACAAAGCTGTAATCACAAAAAATTTTGCAAGTTCTAAACATATCTCGAATTATTCATTGTCTCCCGCAGGTTGCTGGATCGCAGCTTCCGCACGCTCCGGCTGGTCCCGAATTAGCATTTGCTGGATGGCATCCAGTTTCTCCTCCATCTTCACCATGGCCTCCTCCTGTTTCATCATGGCTATGCGCAGGAAGCTCAGTTCACGGCGGATGTCTGGACCTCCCTTAGCTAAATTCACCATTTCTTTCGCCACTTGAATCAACGCCTTGGCCATGATTCCCTTCATCACCCAGTAGATGTGAAGGGACTGTTTAAATAAGGACATACGCCCTCTGGTTTGTCCCGGGTCGTGAAGGAGGAAGGTCCAATCTTCCAATTCCTCATCGGATTGTTCCTGGAGCGCTTCCTCTTCAAGCCGCTGCATGACCTTGCGCACAGCCTGGTTGGAGTAACGGAGGAAAGCCTGTTCTGCCTTTCGAACGCGGTCATTAACTGTCTCCTTCGGTTTCCTGTTTCTCCCCTGCCCATGCCTGGAGGTCTCCCCTTCCTCCTTCTCATGCCCCTTTCGGCCTCTGGCTCTCTTGCTGGCCCGGTCGATTTCTTTGTCAGGAGTGGTGCTGCGCTTCCTCAAACCGTAGCGCCGTATCTTCGTGTCCCCAGCACCAGCAAGGTTCTCCTTCACCTGCTCGGTTCCTTCCTCAGCCAGGTGCTCATGGTTGCGCCCGCTATCCTTGGCAGCATCCGGGGTCATGTCTTCCTCCGAGTCATCCTCTACCTCCCATACAGTGAAAGGGGGTTCCTCTTGCATAAGGTTGTTGCCCTTTCGGTTACTGTTCTCCTCCCCTACACCCTGCTGCTCCATCGCCTGTCGCTGCCTCTGCCTGGTTTCCATAATTCCCGAGGGTCTGTCACTCTTCGATCTCTGTTCTCCAAGACTGTTCGCTGTTCTCTGATGCCACTCAATGGAGCCCGCACCTCTTGCCCGGATTATGAGCTTACTCAATGCCCTTACCATCGACCCTCTTCGATTATATAGCGGATTCCTTGCCGCAGGGAAACAAAAAAGACCGGTTTTCGAATGCCGCCGGTCACTCTCCGGTGAACCACTCCTCCCAGCCATCTTATCATTATTCATTCCCTCTGCTGTGAAGTCTGACGATCCGCCCCCATCGCCAGTCATAGTTCGGGCATTAATAATCTTGCGTTGTGTGTACTTATGCCCAACCGCTTCATCCGCCACCGTTGTACTGTCACCCAAATCTGGATCCTTCGTCCTGCTGCCTGAAATGATGATTTTAACGCATCCCGATTGCACCATATTCTTACATCTGGTTCTCCACGACTCCCTGTTAATCCAACTCACTGGTCCGTGCATTGTCATTTGTGGCTTGATCATGATCCACCTTGATGAGGTCCGCCAACTCCTTCCACTCCCGGTTTCCTTCTACGGCTCTCCACTGGCTGTCAATTGAGCTGCCACGTCCACTGCATCCCCAATTCGCCAACCAATCCGCTACCTGATTCCCTTTTCGACGCACATGGCTGATGATTCTGTAGTCGATGCGTTTAATCAAGCCTGCAATTTCTTGAACAATGCCTGCGGTCCGCCAGCTTTTGGTTACTTTCTCCCAACCTTGCCCATTGTTGAGCCTCCTCAACATGTCCACAGCCAGCTGCGAATCCCCTGTAATTTCTAGATTGGTATAGCCATTCCTAATGGCAATTCGTAATCCTTGATGCAGGGCCCAAAACTCAGCCTCATTATTGGTCATTTGTCCCCCCCATTCGGCATAGATCCACCTAACTTGATTATTGCTGTCTCTGAAAATCCCCCCAAAGCCAGCTTCGCCCGGGTTGCCCTTCGAGGCCCCGTCGAAGTTGAGTTTAATAAATTGGTCCCTCGGGTAAGAGAATTTCTCTGGGCTCTGAGTTCGCATATCATGGCTGACCGAACACTTGAAGTGAACCATCTCCAGTTTTAAATTTAGTTTGTTTAGGATTTCTTGTTCGTCTGGAGTAGTCTTCCAGTCATCACTCTCCCATTTATCAACTAGGATGGTCTCCCTCATACACTCAACCACCTGATCCCAAATTACTTCTGGATTTTTAGCCACATTCTGAAATATCCTCCTATTTCGTTCTTTCCAGACCATCCAAAGAGTAAAAGTAGATATCAGGTTCCAAGCCCTCTGGACAACCCTGCAATGAAAGGTTTCCTTATTCCACTGAAAAACTGTATCATTAAATTCTCTAATGTTGAACCCTGGTTTATTGAACAGTCGTTTAGTAGACATCCATAGTCTCTCTGCATATGGACATCGAACCAGCAAATGATCTCTATTCTCTTCGTCATTGTTGCACAGATAGCATCGTGAGGGGCCATTGAATCCCTTCTTTCGGATACGATCCCAGGTCAGAATTTTGTTTTTTGCGGCTAGCCAAACAAAAATGGACACCTTTGGCCACCAATTGGCTTCCCATATTGCTTTCCATTCCCAATTCCTGTCACCTCCATTTTGTGACCCCATTAGAAAATAGGCCTCTTTGGTTGAAAATGTCCCCTTCATTGAGTTCCCCCACCGAAGGATGTCTTGCCCATGACGAACTCTGAGTTTCCTTGATCCCATTTCTTTCCGGTAGGATTCTTGGAGATCTGAGTGAAGTTCCCGATCCCATTCTGTCGGTTCCTCCCAGACCCTCCATCCCTCCGACAAATCATTTACCTTCCAATAATCCTTTACCTTCGTTCTGTTACCTGCAATTCTATCACGGACTTGGAGAAGGTTTTGAATGCTGTTCAGTCTTTCTCGTTGTTGCCAACTATCTTCCCAGAAGTTGGCCTCTGATCCTCCCCGGATTTCCCAGAAAGTGTGTTTGTCAATAAGATCTCTGTTTTGAGAGGCTAATTCCCAAATAGTGGAGCCTCGGGGGATTTCTTGTTGTCTTAAGATATCTACCGGAGAGTTGGGCATTCTGTATTTAGTCCTCCAAATAGTTTTCCATAGATCACTTCCGCCACTGAGCCATCTCCACCACAGCTTGGCTCCCAGGACCTTGTTTAGAATTTCCGGGTCCCTTAATCCCAAACCTCCTTTCTCTTTTCTTTCGATTCGCTGGTTCCACGAGACCAAAGCCCATTTTTTCTTTTGATCAGCTCCACTCCATATAAATTTCCTTATAATTTCTCTGATTTTTGCACATACCCCAGCAGGGGCAGCCATAATCGATAAAGGGTAGATAGGGATAGCCTGAAGGACCGACTTGGCAAGGACAACTCTGCCCGCCATATTCAGGACTCTGAAGGCCCAATTTGCAACCTTGTTGTTAAGTTTATCCAGAACCCCTTGCCAGTTTTTCAGCTTTTTAGAAGTGAAGTCTAGAATATTACCCAGGTATTTGGTGGGTAATTCCCCCCTTTTGAATCCTAGAATTCTGATTAGATGGGACCTGACCTGTTCCATTGTGTTGAAGATGAAGATGCAGGATTTATCTTTATTGATTTCTAACCCAGAGGCTGCTGAGAATAGATCAAGGATCCTCCTAAGGTTTTGGACTTCTCTTACCGTTGGTTCCCCAAATAGCATAATGTCATCAACAAATTGTTGATGAGTCAGGGGCAAGTTGTTTCCCCAAATTTGCAGTCCTTTGATTCTATTTGCTGCTCTTTCTTGTTTGATGAATCGCCCTAGTCCTTCAGCAGCAAGAATAAATAAAAAAGGGGACAAAGGATCACCTTGTCGAATCCCTCTGGAGGCGTTGAAAGTTTTTGAAGGGCTTCCATTAACCAGGATAGAGAAGTGAGGAGTGGATATCAGGTTGTGGATCCAAGCAATCCATCTTTGGTGAAAACCAAATCTTTCCAGGACAGTAACTAAGTATTTCCAGTTTAGTCTATCATATGCTTTGGATAAATCTAATTTTATCATCATACCTTTTTGTTTTTTAACTTTTAAGGAGTGGATCACCTCCTGAGTTACAACAAGACCATCAAGAATCTGCCTGCCTTCTACGAAACCCGTTTGTTCAGCCGAGATTAAGTTACCTAAAAGAGGTTTTAATCTTTTAGCAATCAGGGACGTGATCATTTTGTAAATGACATTACAAAGAGCTATAGGTCTAAAGCCACTAGCCTCTTCTAGGTTGTCTCCCTTAGGAATAAGAGCATAGAAGGTAGAATTAAGAGCTGGCCATACCTTTTGATTTATTCTTGATTCTTCCACAAGGTCTAGAATCTCTTGTCCCAAGAAGTGCCAGCCTGCCTGGTAAAAGTCCACAGTGAAGCCGTCCGGTCCAGGGGCTGTCCCTTTCTTCATTGCCTTCACAACTTCCTCCAACTCTTCTAAGGTCACGGCCCTCATGAGCGCTTTATTTTGATCCTCAGTGACCAATCTGGGAATAGCAGAGCAGATCTCCTGTATGGCTCTCGTCCTATCAATTGGAGGTTCTGTTAAAATCTCCCTGTGGTGGTCAGTCAAGACTTGTTCAATTTCATTCTGCTCTACCACTCTTTCCCCGTTTTTGTCCTTGATTGATAGGATCCTGTTTCCCTGCCTGTGCTTGACCATAGCCTGGTGGAAGAATTTAGTGTTTCGTTCCCCCTCCCTAAGCCATTTTATCCGAGATTTTTGGCGCCATAGGATCTCCTCTTGCTTTCGTCTCTCTTCCAGTCTGCCAAGGATTACCCCTTCCTTGAGAATGCTTTCCTCCGTTCTTCCTTCCAAAATTATCTTCTGTTGGAGATCAGCCATTTCCCCTTCAAGATTTTGTTTATCCTCCAGAATGTTGCCGAATTCCTCCTTGTTCCATTTTTTTATTTTGCCTTTCAGCTCTCTCAACCTTAGCTGGAACGTGTGCATTCTGCATCTGCCCTGACTAGTACTTTGTTTCCACCAATTCTCAACTTTCTTGATGAACTCTGGGTCCCTTAACCAGAAGGCTTCAAATCGGAAAGGCCTTTTCCCCTGAATCTTCTTGATATCAACCTCTAATCGAATCGGCCAGTGGTCAGATCCCAGAGATGGAATGATCTTGGCCTCCACAAAAACATCTTTATTCATGATGGCTTCAGAAACTAAAAATCTATCTAATCTGGATGCAATTTTGTTTTTTCCTCCCCTTCTGTTGTTCCACGTGTATATCCCATTAATGGTCTGGATATCCACTAGCCTGAGCTCTTCTATCATCTCATTAAAACTGTCCATGAAGTGATCCCTCCTCCTGATCCCTCCTTTTTTCTCTTCCAAGGATCTGATCAGGTTGAAATCTCCACCAATAATCCAAGCAGCTTCAGGGTAAAATTTACGGACAGATTTGAAACAGTGGAGGAACTGTTCCTTTTTCCCAGGGGTCGGAGGGCCATAAACCCCTGAAATAACCACCTGATGCTTGGTTGCAACTACCCTTCCCAGCCCAGAAAGGATTCCACTCATACTGACCCAGTTATCTATAGTAATTTCATTTGGGTTCCACAGGATTGCAATTCCTCCTGCAAAGCCTATTGCATCTTGCCCCATCACTTGGTATGGTAATCTACTTTTTTCTATTATTTCTTCAAGCTGTTGAACCAAAATCTTTGTTTCCTGTAAGATCAGAATACTAGGTTTCTCTTTTTTCAGCTTATCCTTCATATACCTTTGTTTACCTCTACTATTCAAACCCCTAATATTCCAACTGACAACTATCATTTAAAACTTTTTGTATGAGGGAAAGAATACCTCCGACAGAGGTATCACCTTACCTGAGTTTATCAATATTTCTCCCACCGTCTGGATCGTTTCACTCATTGTTTTCCGGCCTCTTTTTCTGCTGTTTTTGCCAGAGCTGCCCATTCCTTTATCTTCAATCCCCTGCTCACTCTCTAGCATTGCTGGTGTATCCAGGGGCTCTCCTTTTTTCTCTTTGTATTTCTGGAATACTTCCTTATACAGCTGCTTTTGTTTTTCAGGTATGAACCTGCTGTCTAAATACTTCCATTCCTGGATTAACCGTCTCATGATTTTCTCTTCTTCTGCTTCAGTCTCAAGCGGGTTTTCCACTTCCATCTGAGCCGCTAACTCTGTTTCTGTTGCCTCTTCCTCCGATTTTTCTCTGTTGGTTTTGCTTATAGTTGTTCCTTTCCCTTTCTCCTCTCCTGTTATTTCCATTGGGGTATTTTCCGGATCCTCATCATCTTCCAGGTTTACTTCATATTCTTCATCTTCGCTCTGCAATACTTGAAATTTGTTCTGATTTCTTGCTTGACTGGGTTGCTTTTGAGATTGAGTCTTTGGTCCCTCTTTATTCTGTCTCCTTTTTCTGACTACCTGTTGAAATCCTCTCTCCGGATCCTCCATTCTCCCGGTGGTTCTCTGTTGATCCGCTTGACTTTTCCTACTCTCTTCCTCTTTATTCAGTGGACATTGCCTGTATAAGTGGCCATACTCATGATAGATTCGGCAACGGAAAGGGATGTGTTCGTAATCAATTGGCTGCTTCCAGATTTCGTCATGATACTCTACCTCAACATTTTCTGGGAGGGGTTCTGCCAGATTTATGTAAACACAGATTCTCGCATAAGCATTATATTTACCTCTTTTCGTAGCCTCTGCAATTTTGACAAAACTTCCAATCGTGTTGCCTATTCCCTCCAAAATTTCAGGATCCCAGAACTCATCAGGAAGCCCAAACAACCTGACCCAGACTGGTGCATCGAGCATTTTCTCCTTTTCAGGGTTGTATCTCTCTTCCCAATACTTCATGAATAGGCCCGCATTGTTCAAAAAATAGGGACCCTCTTCAAAGATCCTGTTCTTGTCCTCCATATTAGAAAATATTGCTGTGAAGAAACCTTGAGCTCCAAGCTTGAGATCTACCTGCCCCTTAGGTCTCCATTGCTGGTCAATCCATCTGTAGAGTTCCCGTTCAGAAGGCCAATACCCAACGAATCGGCAGATTAGAGCATGGTCTCTCATATAGCAGTTGTATTCCTCCAATTTATTATGGGGAACGACATACCTTGGCTGTTTCTGAGCCCTCGGTAGGCATTTTCCTCTCATTCGTTTCTGCCACAAGTTGCCCATTACTGGGGCATGATTTTCCCGTTCGGTGTGCTGCTCTCCTCCCGTGCTTGTCTCCCCCATTACCACATTTTTGAAGGAGGGGATCTCTCCCCCCCCCCCTTGGCTCTCCCATTTCGCTCAGGGCGATATCAGAAGTTTAGATTCTCCTTCGATGTTTATATCGCCTAACCCAACCCGTGCCTGCAAACTGGGATACGCTGCCCCAGCAGGTCTGCGCGCTCAGCCCTCGATCAATACCAGTCTGCACCTCTGTCACCGTTGTCTGCTAGCGCAAACCCTCATTTCTCCACTATTCGAAGTCTTCAATCAAAGTGATCGATATGGGACATAAATTCATAGTTATAGTTATTATTATTACAAATGTTGCATTAATAAAAAGAGTAGTAGAATTTTATTTACCTACTTTGGTAGTGGAGGGAAGCGAAATACTTCTAGATGTGGCCATATGTTCCTCTTCTATGGCCTCATCCTGTACATGCTTTGGTGTAGAAACAAGAAAGGTTTTAATTAATACACCATTTGCATTTAAATAATTTTAATTGTAATACATACTACAATTTTTTTATAACACATGAAATACCTCCAGTACCGAGCTGAACATCAATTTCAAGAGGCACTCCACCATCACTAGGATCATGTGTTGTATCTACATTGCTTTCTTGATTTTTACAATCAAGCACATTATTTTATGGCCAAAAATAATAACCAATATATTGTACAACTAATCATTTATAAATGTTATTCGTTTCTTTTATTTTCTTGAGTGTTAGGTTGGGTGTTAGAAGAATGTGAAGATGCCAAGTGTGTCCCACGTTCAACCACGACTTGATAGCCATGCTTGAAAGAAAGCTTTAGGTATTCCTCTGTGGGAGCCTCTTTGAATTGTGACCCCTGCAATTTTGCATGAGAACATGAATTTTTATTCTTTTGTGATATTAAATTAAAATTGTTAAGAATTTATAATTTGGATGCAAATTTTTTTTTTATATACTTACAATTTTTGCAACTAGTTTTGAGTAACCACTTGGGCCAAGATGATGCTGCCCATGTTTAGCTATTCTAGCCATTGTGGCTTTGGATATATTTGGGAGCCTATATTTAAAATATTGAAAAACTTAATTAGATGCTGCAATGATCATAAAACATCATAATTGCATTATTAAAAGTGCCTCATACCTTCCAGGTTCAGGTGTTGTCTTCCCCGCTTTTCAAAGTGCATTATCATTTATGCTGGACACCTAATTCTCTAAGGGTTGGTGTGGAAGTTGAAGGACCAAAGGGAGTCCAAGGGACCACTTGGAATATGAAACCATGGGTCACTCCTATGTATTATAAATATGTATCATTGTGAATAATAAAAGTAATCTAATGTTTATATTTCATATTTCCTCCGCCATGTATGTATTTAACATGGTATCAGAGCATAGGTTAGGCCTGGGCATTTTCAGAGATTTTCAGCGCTACATTCTTTCTACAATTTGTCTGCCATTTCTTTATTTGGCCAACCAACTATAGAAATAAAGTTACTCTATGTTTATAACGTTACTCTGCTCAAGTCTGTGGCTTTTCTCTACTATCAGTCATGCCTCCGTGAGAGCTCTGCCAACACTACCTGTCTAGTCGCAATAAACATTGTCGCTTCTCTCTCTCATCGAAATCAGGATTGACACTATTTCTAATGTCTCTGCCATAAAACCAGCCATTCTTCAAAAATATGCTTCAAAAACAAGCCTCCTGCAAGAACAAAATTCATCTTGGATGGATTGCTTCTTTGCAATGGGCATCAACGACCACAAAGATATTTCAATCATATCTCTGAACTTGTTCTAGAGTATTGAACAGTCTTGCAGTTGAGTTTTCTCCATCATCTCACCTTGTATTTGACAAGGGTAAATGATGGTCATCTACAAGCTTCAAAGCCACATCATGCGAGCTTGAGCCACAACATGCCATACCAGATTTAGAGTTGTAGCCAGAGACAAAGATGCCCTTGAGCAAGCCTTCAGTTGGTGATGCCTCTTCAAAGAATTGGCGACACTTCCTCTAGAAGAAGACTTCAACTTCTTGCCAGTTTTGGAAGAATTCCAAGAATTTCATTAAGCATTCCAGAGTTGGTGGTAATCCTTAAACCATCACAGGTTTAGACCTCCCTTTTTAGGTCGAGGTTCTCCCTTTTATGTGGGGTGAGACCTTCCTTTCATGGTTGAAGGTTTCCCTCTTCAAAACATTAGGAGCACTTCCTCTAGCATAAGGCCTAAGCTTCTTGCCAGACCTGGAAGAGTTCTGGGAACTTCACTAAGCATTGCAGTGTTGGTAGTCATCCTTAAACCACCTCCCTTGATACCAACTTTTAGAGATCACATTCAGGCTAGTGTTGCCATGCATTTTTTTTGCACATTTTGTATTACAACTCTCTTCTTGGACTCATACATAACCCTTCAGATTAAAGGGGGGAATTTTGGACACCTAATCCTCTAAGGGTTGGTGTGGAAGCTGAAAAACTAAAGGGAGTCCAAGGGACCACTTGGAATATGAAACCAAGGGTCACTCCTATGTATTATAATTATGTATCATTGTGAATAAGAAAAGTAATCTAATGTTTATCTTTCATATTACCTCCGCCATGTATGTATTTAAAAGTTTGTAGATGCCGTGAGCGCTTTCCACTCCATCTCTAAAATGGTTGGAGGGCACTCATGTGACCTAGTCCTTTCCAAATGAGACCTACATTGGTCCCATAGATATTTTAAATGTAAGCCTACCTTTGAGGTAACTCCAGTTTTGTTGAAGGTACCCTCAATAGGGAAACCAACCTGTTCATAATTTTTTTTTTTCAACTTGGAGCTTTGGGATTTCCTATTTATGTGAATGATGGGCCCAAATATTTCCAAGGTTAGGTCATACAAACGCCTATAGAATGCATCATTTCCTGTAAAACACTATTATCATTAGTTTAAAATAATCACAAAGTATACGTTAATTTTAATTAGATTGTACTTAATATTTAAAACACTTCTTAAAGACCTCAAAGTTTCTCTATTTTCACAGGGACATGTTCATAATCTACCAAAAATGTAATCGGTAGTGTTCCTGTGCTAGTAACATGGGAAGATATAGGAAAGCTCACTTCAAATTGTGTAATGAGATCATGTTCTACATGCACAACACCATGTGCAGATCCTGGCTTATGTTGTTCAGGGGGTACAGATCCTTGCGTGTGGGGTTCAATGTGTGTGATGGTCTCAATGACTAGTGCGTCACTCACAGGTGAAGCATCGGTGCTACTACCAATGCCGTCCCCCATAGTCCCAACATGAGGATCATACTCCGCCAAAACATCCTGTAAAATAAAGATTTTTTTTATAAAGAATGAGATAATTAAAATCATAAACAAATAAATGGGATAATTAAATGAGTTGCTCATCCCATACTGAAGAATTTTGCACATCAAGGTCTTGATTTGGCCTCTTATCTCTTCTATCTGCTGCTCAATCAAAACTAAAGAACATTGTTTCTTGTTTTCTTTCATTGAAAGCCTCTTTATTATTTGGATCAAATCAACAGACATAAAAATTGCTTCTTTAGTAAGCTTTTCCTCAGGAGCATCTGTGGACTACTATAGGGCTGGTACCTTCCCCTTATCACCTTGTTTATCAAATAGCTATAATTTGTAATTTTATTCCACCATACTCAACTATAAACATTCAAAGATTTGAATTTGATGAAACATTTTAGATCGATAAAAAATTCCATTTTTTACATAAGAGGGGAACTTTAGCTAGTTAAATATTTACTTGCAAATATTACGATATCTCGAAAGTTCATTATGACACATTAAAAATAAATAAATCAAGCAATTCATCCACAATTAATCATCATTATATTAATAATAAAACCACTACTGACATATGTCTAAATTTATATAGAAACTTCGTGTTATATCATGGCCAATATAAAAGGTTCTAAATTTATAAAATCTTCCTCATATTGGAAGGCTCTTGGAAGAGGCATTATGATAGGAGCAATATATATTACATATTATATAGAAACAATACTTTGAAAAGGATGAAGGAATCCATTTTCTCAAGTTCGTCATATGCATAGTGAATCTTTCATTTAATTATTAAATACCTCCTAAAAATATGAATTTGACGTACTCTATAATGGATAAAATTCTACTCTAGAATAAATCTCATGGTTATATTATTTTATGTACAACTACATTGATGTTTACCTACTGTGAGGTCAGTTCCCTTTGACCTTGATCAACCTGCCATAATATTATAACCATGACGTATTAAATATGCTTGACAATATATTGTAGTAAATGACAATCATAACATATAATAGAAATTGCTTACAAGTTGGGTAAAATTGAATACATACCTCCCCATAATAGAAATATTTGTATCTATTCAATTCAAATTGTAATCAATGAGCAAATCTCCCCCTACAACTATTGATTTAATGGCACATACAAATACACAGTTTCCTTCACACCCCTCGAATATGCAATCGGGTTGCTTATTTGTTGTCAAGGGTCGTGTACTATTTATGAACCTTGCAATATTTCCTGTTGCTTTTGGCCTTCTATAAATATACATAGTTGCACCTTTATTTTTGTCATTGTATTTTAGTTGTATATAATTTTCGGCCACTCCATATCTTCAAATGCTTTTGGTATATTGGACTAGTTGTACCCAATCATTGTAGTTGTAACATGGTTCAACACACTCTATCAATTTAGTAATAATCTGTAACATACCTTTATGCTATCCATGGAAAATAGACCCAAACCATGTAATGACGATGGGGCAATGTGGTATATCCTTTCATTTACAGAAAAATCAACGTTTATTTTTGGAAGATCCTTGGTTTCCCATTGTTTCACTAGATGTTTGTACCTCAAGGGCACCTCTATGTCATCTTTGCTCTCATTATCATAAGAACATGACCCCCCTTTAGTGAGAAAAAATACATGCGTCTAATTTTCTTCTAATCTTTTCACCTCTAGTTGATCATCGCCTACTAGATGATGTAGCAGATGTTTGGTCAATTTCTTATATCCTACCTAAAATTACATCACTTGACAAAGATAGATATGATAAATAATTGTTTGGTTCAAGATCCTATAACACTCCATCAAATGAGAGAAATGGTTAGCGAGTGGTGGTCTGGGTGGAGGTGTAATGGATAATCGTTCAAATCCAGAAACGATTTCTGCAAGTTCAGGTGGAACTTCTTCTTGGATTTCCTTTGGAGTATCAGTCATCTACCTCCAACTTGGCTATTCTGCTAAATTAGCAAAAATGCTTAAAATTTAGCCGCAATATGATAACCTTTCTTCTACCACAGAATCAAAATGAATTTTAAAATTTTGGTTAATTCCTTTCGCGTCCGCTTTTCCACAAGCACTATCACGTTAATTCTCCACTGTTGATCTTACCTTTTAATCAGACTGTTGTTGGTTCACCCAATCAAAAAAACTAACCGGCGATCCTCCACCGTTGATCAAAGCACATTTGATCCAACGGTTAACAACGATATCAGATGAAGATCTTGCGCAATGTTTATCCACCCGATAAAGTGGTTTTCTCTTTCCACTTGAGTGTTACGTGTTGGTTGATAAATGGAGTCGCTTGGAATTTCAAAATACAGCTTACCACTTTTTCTTCACCCGATAAACATCTTCACTGATAAACCACCTTTCTTCCTTGACTAACCACACGAGCTTATTGACACGCGATGACCATTAGATCTATTGGATCTGTAGATCGGATGGTTCTAGAATCCTTTGGGTTAACACGATTTTATCGGGTTTTCTTTTCTATGTTCTGCCAAACTTAACACCTCCGCTACATTTAACTTGTCTCAAACCATATTCTCTGATGTTTTTAATCATAACCAAATTATTTCAAAACATGGAAAATGCAAGATTGGCGATGCAATAAAATTTTTACAAACTCTAATTCAAAAGTCAAATAGGAAATCAATAGAACTCAGAGATATTTCAAAGGAATACAATGCCTCCGGGATTGACCGATTATACACAAATACACAGAGATACAGTTTCTGTAACTTAATCTTACTCGGACTAATCAAGACAAATCAGTCAAAATCCCTTTATAATCATTCAGAACTTACATAAATACCATTTCATTCTAACAATCAGATTCTTAATCCATGGATCGAATCTGCCTAATCTTAGACAATATCAAATCTGGTTGATATTCTCCTTGAGAATCTCAACTGAATATAAACAACTTGAATAAATTATAAAATCACTCAAACCCTAAATCCTAGCTCAAATCCTATCTAGAAAACTTTGTAAATTGACAGCTAAAGGATCCCACTCCTTTGCTTGTAAACTTTTTTTGTATTTTTGGAATAAATTCGAAGCCTTTTGTCTTCAAGCCTCATGCTCCTGCATCAGACTCCTGAGGACAAAACTCTTCATGGGCTCCTGTCCATGAGCTCTTCTACAGAACTGCCCAACTTCTGTAGCATGGCATATGTCATCCAAGTAGCCTCAGCAATTGGTTGATCCTTCCATTTGACCAAATACTGAAAATACTCCTGTCCTCTTCTCTTCTTCAACAATTTCTTGTCCAAAATCCTCTCTGGCTTCAATTCCTTTGCTATAGGTAACTGTTTTACCCAATCAATCTCTTGTTCTTCTTGATCCTCTGCTGTGTCATCTGCATTTCCACTTTCATACCTATACAAATCAGCAACATTGAAAATTGGAGATATTCCAATATCAGGGGGTAATTCAATTTCATATGCATTTGCAGAAAATTTCCTCAAAACTCTGCAGGGTCCAATTTTCTTAAACTTTAATTTGTTATACTCCCTTTTTGGAAATATTTCCTTCCTTAGGTGTGCTAAAACCAAATCTCCAACTTCAAAATTAACTTCTCTCTTCTTCAAATCTGCTCTAATTTTGTATTTTATGTTGCTATCCTGTAATTGCTGTTTTACCTGTTCATGTATTGCTTGAGCTTCTGTAGCAAAACATTCTCCTTTAGCACTGCTCATTTCAGCTTTTCGCAAGTCTCTCAATTCAGACACTCCCCTTGGGTGCATTCCATAAACTATACGGAATGGACTTTGCCATGTACTCCTATTAAGAGAATCATTATAAGCATATTCTGCCTGTGCCAATACTTGATCCCACTATTTTGGATGTTCACCTGCAAGACTTCTCAGAAGATTACCCAAGCTTCTGTTTACCACTTTAGTCTGTCCATCAGTCTGAGGATGATAAGTAGAACTGAAACTCAGTTTAGTTCCAAGCTTCTTCCACAATGTCCTCCAGAAATGTCCAACAAATCTGGTGTCTCTATCTGAAACAATGCTCTTAGGTAACCCATGTAATCTTACAATCTCCTTAAAAAACAGATTAGCAATGTGAGTAGCATAACTGCTTTTATAACATGGAATAAAATGTGCCATTTTTGAAAATATGTCAACTACTACATAAATTGAATCATGTCCCCTTTGAGTTTTTGGTAAACCCAAAACAAAGTCCATACTTGCCATATCCCAAGGCCTATCTGGAATAGGTAATGGAACATAAAAACTCGTGTTTTGGCTCCTTCTCTTTGCATACTGACAGAATTTACAAATTTTCACATACTTTTCCACTTCAACTGTCATCTTTGGCCAAAAATACAGCTGACTCAACTGTTCATAAGTCTTGTCTGCACCAAAATGTCCTCCCAGTCCACCACTATGTTTCTCCTTAATCAAATTTTCTCTCATAGAACAATTTGGTATGCACAACTCATTTCTTTTAAACAACAGTCCCTCTTGCAGGAAATAATCCAGCCACTTGCCTCTTTCTAACAAAACAATATTTCTACAAGCTTCAAATGCCTCTTTAAAATTTAGATCTTTCTGATATAACTCTTTAAGAAAATAAAAACCCAACACTTGAACTTGACTTTCTTGAACAAAAATGATTTTTCTACTTAAGGCATATGCTACTTTGTTTGATTGACTACTTATATATTTTAACACAAAATTAAAACTTTGAAGGTATTCTACCCATTTTGCATGCTTCTGGTTAAGATTTGGCTATTTCATAATGTACTGTAATGGGTTATCTGAATACAGGATGAACTCCTTGGACATCAAGTAATGTCTCCACTTCTTCAAAGATTGCACCACTGCATAAAACTCCTTGTCATAAGAAGAATATTTCTTCTTTGAATCATTCAGCTTTTCACTAAAATAAGCTACATGCTCGTCCTCCTGACTCAAAACAGCTCCAATGGCTTCTCCACTGGCATCACACTTCACTTGAAAAGGTTTATTAAAATAAGGAAAAATCAAAATAGGTTTCTCAATAATCTTTCTCTTAAATAGCTGGAAGCTCTTTTCTGCTTTAGCAGTCCATTTAAATGGTTGTCTGTCCTTCTTTATTGTGTCAACAATTGAAGCATTGATCTTACTAAAATTCTTTATGAATTTCTTGTAAAAACTAGCAAGACTGTGAAAATTCTTACCTCAAAGACACTTCTTGGTGAAGGCCACTCCATGATAACCTTTATCTTCTCTGGATCCATCTTTAACTCCTTAGTAGAAATAACAAAGCCCAAATACACAAACTCCTCCTTATTGAATGAAAATTTCTTTAAATTTAACAGTAACTTTTCTTGTTGTAGCCTCTGTAAGAGATAATTCAAATGTCTCACATGTTCCTCTTTTGATCTGCTGTAAACTAATATATCATCCAGATATACTATTACAAATTTACCAATATATTCTCTCAAAACTTCATTCATGAGCCTCATAAACGTACTAGGGGCATTCGACAATCCAAAAGGAATTACCATCCATTCATACAGTCCTTCATTGGTCTTAAAAGCAATTTTCCACTCATCTCCCTCTCTAATTCTGATTTGATGATAACCACTTTTTAAATCTAACTTTGTAAAATATCTAGCTCCACTCAAACAAACTATCAAATCTTCTATTCTAGGTAAAGGAAATCTGTACTTGATCGTTATCTTATTAATTGCTCTTGAATCAGTGCACATTCTCCAGCCTCCATCTTTCTTTGGGCTCAACATTGTTGGTACTACACAAGGACTCAAACTCTCTCTAATCAGTCCCTTGTCTAACAGTTCTTGAACCTGTTTCCTGATCTCTTTATTCTCTGTGGGAGTCATCCTGTAAGCTTATTTATTAGGTAGATTTGCTCCTGGAATCAAATCTATGTGATGACTGATTTTCCTAATGGGTGGTAACTCATTAGGCAAATCATCTACAATGATATCTTAATAACTATCTAACATCTCTTGAATTTCAATTGGTAAATCATAAAATTTTGTGGAAGTAATTATTACCTTGGGTTTACAAACCAACACAAAACTTACCTCATCTTCTTCCATCTACTGCAAGTACTCCTTTCCACTCAGCAAAAGGGTCTTTGGATCAGGTCTTTTTGATGTATCCTCTTCTTTTATTGGCAGCAATGTGTTATTGACACCATCTTTGCTAAATTTGTATGTGTTCTTCTTTCCATCATGCATAGCTTCTCTGTCATACTGCCAATGTCTACCCAAAAATATATGACACACATCCATAGGCATCACATCACACAGAATTCTGTCTTTGTACTTTACCAACTGCAGCTCGACTTCACATTACTCATTCACTACCAACTGATATCCCTTTTGAAGCCATGACACCTTGTAAGGTGTTGGATGTTTCTTTGTTTTCAATTTCAACTTCTCCACCACTTATGTGGAGACCAAATTATCTGTATTACCACTGTCTATTATCATCTAACAACACTTCCCTTGAACCTTACACACAATCTTGAACAAGGTTTTTCTTTGTGCTGGTTCAACAATTTCCTTAGTTGGTTTTAAAAAAAATTTGTTGACTACCAAAGATTCCCCTTTCTCTGTTACATTCTCTTCTTCTATTACCTTTGTTGCTTCCTCTTCAGTTTTTGCAACAATTGCATTCCTCTGATTCATTCCTATATTTTTTGGGCACTCATAAGCTCTGTGCCTAGATTGTTACATCTGTAACATTTGATTTCTCGTCCTCTACCTCTGCCTCCTCTTCCTCTGGAGAAACTCCCTTTGCCACTTGCATCACCTCCTGTGGGTGCATGTTGACTTGAGATGCTGCTAGCTCCATCTCTAGGTGTTGTAGATCTTCCTCTACCACCTTGATTTCCCCTTCCTCGAAAAGTACCTCTATTTCTAGTAGATTGCTTCCTCATGAGTTTTTCTTCAGCCTTCAATACGATCTGATAAGCCTCTTCTATTGTTTTAGGAGATAATACACTTATCTCATCTTGGATCTCCATTCTGAGACCATTCACATATCTTGCAACCTTCTCATCTGTATCTTGGATTTTTCCTACTCTTATGCTCACTTTATAAAATTCCTCTGTGTATTCTTTTATTGTCATAGACCTCTGTTTAAGATTATGCATCTGTCTAAATAATTTTTGCTGATAATCACTTGGCAAAAACTTACTTTTCAATTTTGCCACAATCCTGTTCCAATTCTTAATTGGTTGTTTGCCAAGTCTTCTTCTTTCTGCCTACACTCCATCCCACCCAAGTGTTGCATGTCCTTTCAATTTTGTGACAACAAACTTCACCTTCTTTCCTTCTTCTATTTCTTCATAATCGAAGAATTTCTCCATGTCATTTATCCAGTCTATCAATTCCTCAGGGCTTAAGCTTCCTGTGTAGATTGAAACTTCAAGTCTAGGCTTGGATGTGAATCTCAATACTGACTTAGAGAATCTCATTTCAGGAGTTACATCTCTAGGTTCTTCTTCTTCTGCAGCTTCAACTTCTGGTTCACTGACATCTCCAACATCTGCATCTCTTCCCATTTCCATTACTTCCAATCTAGCTTGCATCTGTTGCATAGCTTCCAACACTTCAGCATTTGCAACTGATCTTCCTCTTCTTTGACCACCACCTCTTCCTCCAACTCTAAAAGCCATGCTGAATTTCTTTTTCTGATCCTTGAGATCCTGTTCAGTGTCAGTAGGCTGCTCTGATACCAGAAATGGTGGTTTGGGTGCAGGTGTAATGGATAATTGTTCAAATCCAGAAAAGATGTCTGCAAGTTCAGGTGGAACTTATTCTTGGATTTCCTTTGGAGTATCAATCATCTACCTCCAACTTGGCTATTATGATAAATTATCAAAACTGCTTAAAATTTAACCGCAATATGATAACCTTTATTCTGCTACAGAATCAAAGGGAATTTTAAACTTTTGGTTAATTCCATTTGCGTCTGCTTTTCCACAAGAACTATCACGTTAATTCTCCACCGTTGATCTTACCTTTTAATCCAATGGTTGTTGGTTCACCTGATCAACAAAACTAACTAGCGATCCTCCACCGTTGATCAAAGCACATTTGATCCAACGGTTAACAACAATATCGGACGAAGATATTGTGCAATGTTTATCCACCCGATAAAGTGGTTTTCTCTCTCCACCCGAGTGTTACGTGTCAGTCGATAAATGGAATCACTTGGAATTTCAAAACACTGCTTACCAATTTTTCTTCACCTGATAAACAACTTCACTGATAAATCGTATTTCTTCCTTGAATAACCGCACAAGCTTATTGATGCGCAATGACTGTTAGATCTATTGGATCTGTAGATAGGATGGTTCTAGACTCCTTTGGGTTAACACGATTTTATCAGGTTTTCTTTTCTTTGTTCTGCCAAACATAACACCTCCTCTACATTTAACTTGTCTTAAACCATATTCTCCGATGTTTTTAATCATAACCAAATTATTTCAAAACACGGAAAACACAAGATTGGTGATGCAATATAGATTTTACAAACTCTAATTCAAAAGTCAAATAGGAAATCAACAAAACTCAGAGATATTTCGAAGGAATACAGTGTCTTCGGGATTGACCAATTATACACAAATACATAGAGATACAGTTTCTGTAACTTAATCTTACTTGGCCTAATCAAGCCAAATCAGTCAAAATTCCTTTACAATCATTCAGAACTTACATAAATACCATTTCATTCTAACAATTAGATTCTTAATCCATGGATCGAATATGCCTAATCTTAGACAATATCAAATCTGGTTGATATTCTCCTTGAGAATCTCAACTGAATATAAACAGCTTGAATTAATTATAAAATCACTCAATCCCTAAATCCTAGCTCAAATCCTATCTAGAAAACTTTGTAAATTTACAGCTAAAGGATCCCACTCCTTTGCTTGTAAACTTTTTTTTTTTGTATTTTTGGAATAAAATCGAAGCCTTTTGTCTTCAAGCCTCATCCTCTTGCATCAGCGAGTGTCATATGGGATTTTGAGAAACGTCTTGATTAAACCACAAGAACATTATAATAGTACAAGCGAGTCACAAGAAAGTTCTCTGCATTTAATCCTATGGAATTCCTCCCTCTAGTTGCATCACAATAAACATTTTCATAGGATGAGTCATAGGAGCCATATCCTTGACTATATCAATAAAGAGATGTACACTATCCACAACTGGAACTACTGTGGGTGAATTATCCTCATTCATGTCCTTGGGACTAACTTCTCTATTACACATACCCACCCTAATATGTCAAGTAATGGAAAATCAAGAAAAATCCACCATTAAGTGGACCATTGCATGTAATATAGAACAACAAATGAGACATCCATATAGTTAAGAATATGAGTATAGGAAATACCACCACTAACAGTTTGGATTGATTCATATAAACCCTACGAACATTGATATCAACTAGAATCCGGTCCATTAACAACAAGTTATTCTCTACATACCCATCATCACCTATAATATAGGATCTAATTGCATATCCTATGGCTTTAATACCTACATTATTCCAAATTCCAAGTTGGATATTGGGTAATTTTAACCAAATTAAAACATTATATGATTTATACGTATCCAGACATCTAAAAAAGGGTGCCATAGTATACACCCAATAAAAAAATAATTCATAAACCACATTTGGGCTAATATCTTCCATGCTTCCTCCTCATACCAAAGGATAAAACCATACCATCCTCTCAACATGAAATGACTAATGTCGCTATAGATGAGAAAAGGAAACCTAAATTATTGCATCCACAACGAAAAATGACTTATTTTAACACATCAATTGAAGAACTTATTGACTAATGTTTTGTTGAGAAATTCCTCAACTTGATAAAGATAAATGTCCTTTCCTACCACAAGAGAAATACTATTCCCATGGGATTTGATGGGCCTTTTCCTATACCAATGAATATTGTGTCTTAGTTTTGGAACATGTAATGAACTTGTATGTTCCTCAATCCCTAATCCCACTTTGATGGAGGGAAAGGATGAAGAGTACCAAATGTAGATTTTGACCCACCTTCCATTGGGATAGCGCCATATGTCATGTTATGGACACCCATACCCACAAAAACATTCACATTAAGTGCGACACGAGAGGTCTTAGGCCTATTATTAATCTCAAATGACGATGGATGTAGAATACCAAATCCATGAGTGGAAATGTTAGGAATTTTCAGAGAATACTTACTCATCTCTATCATGTCACCATGATATAACCCTGTATCATTGTTAGAGTGATTTTTTGAGATTTGCGACGACATAATTATGATAACTAGCTATAAGAAAATATGATCCTTGGAGAGAGATTCATCCAAGTATCCTATTAGCTAGACATCCTCATCATCTAAAGAGGGACCCATGCTTGGATCAAGAACCTCTTCCCTGACAAGAATAATGTTTTTTCATAGAAAAAATCCCTTCAAAACCCCTAAACATAATAAAATTCTCCACAAATTGTTCTTTCATTACACATCAAAATTCACAAGGTGTATATGACATTTAAGGGCTTCAAAATTTTAAAAATATGAAAAAAGTCAAATTTTCATCACCACATTTCATTAAAAACGTGTTACCCATATTCATGTATTCACTCTTAGGACAAAGCAAAGAAATTTTAGATAAATATTTGAATCATACCTCGCCCGATGAAATACGTGACTTATATCATGGAATATAAGAGGCCTCAATAAAAAAGGAAAATTGGTCCTCTTAAGAAATAATGTCATGACATAAAAACTAGACATCTTGCTATTACAAAAACAAAGTGTAGTGCTTGGAACTTATAGAACATCATCATAACATGTTTTCCAAGTAGTGACATAATAGCGAAAATGTTGATGAAATGGTAGAGGGAATAAACATCCTCTAGAAAATTTCTAATATCATCCTCTTAGATGTGACAATGGAGAATCACCTCATTTAAGAACTTGTTAGGAAATTAGATCCAAAGAAATAGCCACAATAACCAACTTTTATGGCCCATCAATGTCCCACATTAAGGGAACCTTTATTGACTCTATACAACAAATAGGGGGAAGAAATGAAAGAACTTAATGGATTCAATGAGGGGATGTCAACATTGTCAACTCTTTATTCAAGAAAATAGGGGGAGTTCACAAACTATGGGAAAACAAAACCCATTTCAAGAAATTCAATAAGAACCTTAAGCTCATAAACATCCAAACCATATATGGCCTTGATACTTGGAAACATATAAGAAGAAGACATCAAATGGAGGTAGTATGTTTGGATAAGTTTTTCATATTTAAAGTATTTTTGGAAATGGTATATGGAGTTCTTGATGTGGGGAAGAGAGGGAGACTATCTTTTTTCATCTTGTGCACTTGTGAGATGTAAGTGTAGGTGCCAAACTGGATTTGAAAATGTGTATGCTTTCTATTTGTGAATATCCCTTTGCACAACAAACAGTGGTTGGGAGTTATTCCTAGCTAAGAGATGAATTTGTTGACTAGGGTTTGTTGTAAATGGTGGATGACCTAGCTAGGGTTTGAAGAGCATGAGTTATATTGGCTTGTATCATGTTGTTGGTGTCTACTTGTAACTTCATCCTATGTATATACAAATATTTCCTTTCTATCACTTTGTCTTCTTATAGATCTAATTTTCAACTTGTGCTCTCATAATGATTGAGTGATTGCTAGAGATAGTTATGCATGTTGATTTTACATGATAATGAGCAAATTTTGTTGACAAATTTGAAAAATATATGGAATTTATGGGGAAATATTTATGGCTATAATAAATATGTTGTAATAAGTAATTTTAGATATATTATATGTTAAGAATAATTCCCTAAGTGATAGAAAATAAATTCCCTTGAAGTACACTCATTTGATTTTTATTTTCTTGGGTTTCCTTATGTATCTAGTTGGATAGAAGTGAAATATATATTGCTATAAGTCATACTTTAGCTTAATCCATATGTTATAAAATTATATATTACAAAGCAATGAAACACATACAATATTGTAGAAACACAAACACAAAAAACACATAAAACAAGAGAGACACAGATATACGTGGTTCACCCAATTTGGGCTATGCCCACGGAGAAAAAACCAGTCCTTCCTTTATATTATCCAACAAAATGAAGAGATACAACCTACAAAAGATCCATTGTAATTTCCTCTTCTCTCTCAGACAGTCTCCTCTCTCTTTCTCTCTCAGAATACACACATATAGACAACCGCAATACAATCCCTCATATATATAGCGAGGGATTGCCTTCTAGGGAAAAAATCCTAAATTAAACATAACTTCTACCGTCAGATCATCCACCTAATGAAAGACTCAGATTGACTACGAAATTACAATATTTTACAAGGAAAATTTTCATCTATTTTTAGCTTCGGGGGTGTTGCCCCCGAACCCCCACCAAGGGGGGCTCATAAAATCACTATCACCCCCCTGGACTCCCCTAACGGTGATTAAATGGGTGGCGTTTCCACCCCGTTAGGAACTTGGGTCCAACACAACGATACCTCTGAATAAATAAGATAATCAAGATCCACACCCAACACCATAAGGTTGAAATTTGATGAGAAATATATCTATAAATTCTCAAGGTTGAGGTGAAATTTTTGAGTTTATATTTCAAGGTGACTTCTAAGAAATTCAAGAAAAAGTTAGTAAAAATCAATCCATGTCATAATGATGTATTAAAACATAATTAGGTGATACATCCCTTATGAGAAAGTAATACAAATGATTTTACATATTCATGCAAATGTATTCATATGTATGGTCCTCCATAATAAAAATGCATAATCAGGTCTCCTTCTATCTCTTTGTTGTGAGTGTTAATTTCTAACAATGGGATACAACATGGAGAAGGAAAAACAATAAGGTATAAACTATGAAGATACTTTTGCATCCACTACTTATTTTTTTCCATTTTTTATTTTTTGTTTTCAAAGAAAATATTTAGGTGGTAAGTCCACTAAATGGATGTTTTTTTGAAGACATGGATAGAGTTTATATGGATCAACCATAATGTTTTATTACCAAAGGTAAAAAGCATAGGTTTGCAAGTTAGTGAAAACATTATATGGATTAAAGTAAGACCCCAAACATGGTATAAGAAACTTGATCAATGCCTTAGGTCCAACAATTTGAAAAGGAGTAATTCAAATCCATACTTCTATATTAAATAAAAAAATATGAAATCAATACCATGATTCATCATGTTAATGACTCGATAAACATATGAATAGGTCCATTTGAATAGAGGAATAAAAATACAATCATTGTGAAGTAATTGATATGATAGATTTAGGCATCAATGCAATATTTCTTACACATAAAATTTTGGTAGCAAAAATAATATGATCTTTATTTCATAGGCCAAGTATGAATTAGAATTGCTTGAAAATTTCAAGATGAATTTGATCGGGAAATAATGGAGGTAACATTAAAAATTTCAAAAGATGACAAGTTTAAAGATGTAAATGAGACCATGTGTCATGTAGGAATTTTGATTTATATTATAACAACTAGACTAGACATAAACATTGCAGTTAGTGTGTTGTCAAGGTTTTTCAACAATCTAAATTTGGTACAATAGAATGCAATGAGAAAAATATTGTCAACTCTTTATTTGAGAAAACATGGGGATTTCACAAACTATGGGAAAACAAAACCCATTTCAAGAAATTAAATAAGAACATTAAGCTCATAAGCATCCAAACCATATATGGCCTTGATACTTGGGACAATAGAAGAAGAAGAAATCAAATGGAGGTAGTATGTTTGGATAATTTCTTGGTATTTAAAGTATTTTTGGAAATGGGATAGAAAGTAGCAATATAACTTCTATTGATCTCGGGGATCAAAAATATTCTAAAAAATTAAAGTGTTCAAAATCCCCCTAAACTAGTGCCAAATCATATATCTTGTTGTTTTGATTCCAGTGACACTTGAATCACCTCAATCTGACACCATATGAGGAAGTTATCATGTTCTGAAGTTTTGGCCAAATATTTTTTTTTTTCAAAATTGCAGGGTTGACTGTATTGTCCATACGCTGACATCATCATCTGACTGGGATGTACGGAGTAGTAATGTGTAAGTTTGTTATTGGGTGGTACATATATTTGGTGGAACAACCACAAGACACCAAGTGGGCCAATCATAGAGCGTAACATGGCCCTATGGGAGGTCGCCAAGTGGTCTTGATTTCTGTGTCAAAAATTTGTTATGAAATGGATTAAACCTCCGTAGGATTTAAAACATTAACCTCCCATGCAAAAGTCTACTACCCAACGAGTGGTCCACATATACTTCTTGTTATATCATTATCGATGGGTTATATTTAAAGTATAACTATATGTCATTTCACATTAACACCAGGCCGACGGGCTAGCTTGTCTGGCCTGACGGTTAGTTATATGGCTTATGACGTGACCACACCCAATGGAGGCGAGAGCATCGGGGAGGCCTTGACCTACTATTCCACTTGGTTGCATAGGACCCTGTCAGAGCTATAGGAGGTGGGAGCGAAGATTGGGCCAATGACCCATGGTTATGTTGAATGGATGCGACCACCAATAGGAAGTTAGGGGCTTGGGCTGCATGGCACACCTCCCACTCCCATGGCTCGTGGCCATGTGGAAATAGGAAACCAGGAATAGAGGCTTCGGATAGGGGGGCAAAGGTCCATTAAATATATATATATATATATATATATATATATATATATTTAAACCAACCAACACAAACAACTATGGGAGGTGTGGGTTGAACCTGTGACCTCTTCCATACCTCCACTGCGGCCACCAATTGGGATATCACAATTTTGTTGCTAGTTTGACAAGGCTGAGAGCTAATATGGTGAAGTTGTAAACCAATTTTGGAAAAAGGAGGGTTTCTTGCTCTTTTTAAAAACCTTTTTGAGCTCAAGAAGAGCTTAGACAGGGGTTTTTTGAGCATTCTGGACACAAAGGCACTGCTATTTTTTAGATTGGAGCTTGTTTGATGACGTATTACGAATTTGAACATATAATAAAAAAAGATACCATTGGAAGCTAGACTCAGAGATGTAGCCTAGGAGGGGTGAACTCCATTATCAATTTGTTGTGTTTGATGCTGCATGTTTATCCATTTTAAAAATTTAAAATTATGCAAAATTTACTTAAGTTTGTGTGATTTTTCAATCACGATCCATTGCCTAAAATACATAAAATAACTTGAAAATAATTTCATGAAACATTCAATTTTTAATTTTGGATCAATTTGGTATTAGAGAATGGTTTTTGTGAAGGTTTGACAAAATTTGCAAGGTTTTTGAATTCTTACAAGATATAAATTGAGAGTAGGAGAAGGATCACTTGAAGAACCTAACCCTCAAATTAGTTCAAGGAGGCCATAAAATCCACAAATTATGGCACATGAAGAAGGAAAATGACACAAGCTGACGTTTGAGGATGAGAGAGCTTTTATAAAATATTTCTTTGATATGAAATAGATGGTGAAAGTGTTGTACAATGAGAGAATGAAAAGGTTAGAAAGACACAGTTATAATCAACTAAAAAGAGATGGTGGTAATGGGAGAAAGAATCTACCTCCTCCTCCTCCTTCACCTCCATCTTCACATCCATCCTTACCTCATTCTTCACCTCCTTCATCACATAAACATACTCCTCATACATCTCCAAGAGGACATGATAAGTCTCCTTTGATTAATTTGGATGTCAAGTTTTGGTTGCCAATGTATAATGGAGAAGTAAATGCTAAAAAATGGAATAGTTGGGTTCATCAAATTGAAGTCTATTGCATGATTCAAAATATTGATGACAATGTTACAAATATCCAACTTGCTTCTCTTTGCCTTGAAGGTGCAACTCTCATCCGGTGAGAGGCAAGAACCCAAGAATATTTGAGAAAAAGTGGTAAAATTATCTCTTCTTGGAATGATTTTATAGCTGCATTAAGAAGGCAATTTAATCCATTAGCTTACATGCAAAATGCAATTATGGATTGGAAAATTTTTAGACAAGCTAAGGTCAGAGTGTCCAAAGTTACACACAAGAATTTAGAAGAAGATCTTTAATCTTGGGTGTTGATTTGACCTCACAAGATAATTGCCTTAAGTATATAGGTCGATTACATAGTTCTTTGAGACACACTATAATGATTTTAAATCCCACCAATCCATATGAAGTATGTTTTCACGAAACTCATTTAGAATCAAGAGGAAATAATGTTCCTCAAGGGTCCAACAAGAAACCTTTTAAATCTAGAGACGAAAGGAAAGGGGAAATTTAAAGGAAAAAGTAAGAAGAATTCTACCTTCAAGAAAGAGGGAGAGAAACTTACTTGTAAACATTGTATAAAAGATGGCCATGATGAATACCACCAATGGAAATTACATCTAGAATTGAGACCAAAGAAGTTCAATAACAAGGGGAAGCAAAAGGTTGCTGCTACAACTTAACAAGATCTAGGATCTGATTCAGGTGATGAAACCAAAATCACAACCATGGGAATGAAAGGTATAACTTCTAATGCAATTTCTTGTATCAAGCCTATTGAATCTCAAAATGATAAAGAAAAAAGTGAGTTTTTCCATATCAAGGTCATTACAAAACATACAAAGGTTGATACATTATTTGATAGTGGATCTCAAGTTAATCTTATCTCTAAAGCAATTGTCAAGAAACTTAATTTAAAGACTACACCTCATGCAAAAAATCACCCTTTGGGTTGGGTATGTGATGATGCCAAATTTCAAGTGACAAGAAAATGTAAACTCAAATTTTCCATCACTGCTAATTTTATAGATGAGGTAGAGCTTGATGTTATACCACTTGATATTTGTGGGATTGTCATCGGGAGACCATATTTATATGAATGGAAAGCCATATTATATTTTCATGAGAACAAATATAATATTTTCAAAGGTGGAGTTGAGTATATTGTTAGAGAAAATCATAAGAAGATGAACTTATCTCTTGTTAGTGCAGGTCAAATGAAAAGGTTTGCGAATGCTATAAGACTTTTGTGTTGTTGATGATTAAAGCTAAGGATACTGCTGAATCTAAAGCTTTCTTAGGATGTGATTCTAAACTCAAGCATGCATTGGTTGATGTTGTTAACACTTATGGCAAGATGTTTCAGGAACTTGAAGGGTTACCTCCAAAAAGAGGAATCCAACATTAGATTCAATTGCAACATGATGCACCACTTCCGAGTATTGGCATGTATAGAATGTCAGTTTTGTAGAATGTAGAGATTAAGAAGTAAATTCAAGAACTGATTAGCAAAGGGGTCATCAAACCTAGTACATCTCCTTGTGGGTCTCTTATTGTTTTGGTTCCGAAGAAAGATGGTACATGTCACATGTGTGTGGATTTCCAATCTTTGAACAAGATCACAATAAAGAATCACTATAGTCTTCCTCACACTGATGATTAGATAGATTCATTAAAGTATTATATTTATTTTACTAATTTAGACTTGAGAAGCGGTTATCATCAGATAAGGATTGCTGAACATGATATTTCGAAAACTTCTTTCAAGACAAAATAAGGTTTGTTTGAATGGTTAGTTATTCCATTTGGGCTTTGAAATGCACCTGGAACATTCATGGGAGTTATGAATGATGTATTGTGACCATTCCTTGATTATTTTGTCATAGCCTACTTAGATGAAATTATGATTTCAAAAGACACGTGAAGAGCATATCAATCATGTAAAGCAAGTTATAGATGTGATGAAAAAGGAAAAGCTGTATTTGAATATGTCTAAATGTGAATTTGGGAAAACGTACTTGGTATACTTGGGAAATATTGTAGGAGGTGGTGAATTGAAGATTGATCCTTCCATAGTTGATGTTATGTGAATAGGCCTAAACCAAACAATGTAACAAAAGTTAAGATATTTTTGGGAGCAACCCAATATTGGAGAAAAATGATCACTAACTTCTCATTCATTATAGAAACCATTACATGCTTTGAAAAGTGTGAATCAGGTCTTTTATTGGGGAGGCAAGCATCAGAAAGCCTTCGACACTTTGAAAGAGAAAATCAGTACAACACCAGTTCTAGCACTTCCAGATCTTAAGCAACCATTTTAAATTCAAACCGATGCAATCAAATATGCTATGGGAGCAATTTTGATCCAACATGGTAAGACAATATGTTATCATTCTAAAACCTTTTCGAATGTAGTGATTAACTATCCAACTTATGATAAAGAGTTGTATTCTTTGGTACAAAGCATGAAGAAATGGAAGCACTATTTGATGGGTAAAGAAACGATTATTCATACTGACCATCAACCTTTGCAATATTTACAACCACAAACCAAGCTAAAACAAGTTAGACATTTCGGATGCATGGGTTTCCTGTAGCAATTTCATTTTGTAATCATGTATATGAAAGGTATATACAACAAAGTTGTAGATATGTTATCAAGGCTTATTGTTAATGCATCTGTCATTCTTAAGCATAACTCAATCATTCATGAAAGCTATATTGAACAATATGCTCAAGATGAATTTTTTAAAGATGTTTATGCAACTTTGACTAAAGTAAATCATGTTGAAGAGTTGGATTAGCGTGTTCATAAAAAGTTGTTGTATCATCTTCACAAGTTATGTGTTCCACAGGGTGAAAGAGTTAATGTCATAAGTGAAGCCCATACTTCTCTTATTGTTGGTCACTTTGGTGTAGGAAAAAAAATTGCTCAATTACAGAGGTATTGTTATTGGCCTCGTATGAATGAAACTGTATCAAGATATGTAAAAGGATGTTTTATGTGCACTACTAGCAAGCCAAGAAATAGGGAATTGGGTTTGTACACTCCACTTCCTATCCCTTATCGTCCTTGGGAAAGTATTTATATGGATTTTTTTGGGGGACTACCAATATCTAGGAAAGGTTAGGATTATTTATACGTTGTAGTGGATCATTTCAGAAAAATGTGTGTGTTGATGCCTTGTAATAAACATATTATAGCTGAACAAACTGCAAATATGTTCTTCCAAAATGGATGGGTTCATTTTGTGTTACCTACTTTTATTATTTTTTATCAAGATTATTGATTTATCGAGATGTTTTGGTCAAGTTCATGGGAACTCATGGAAGCAAAGTTGAAAAAGAGCACACCATTCCATCCATAAACAGATGGCCAGACATAAGTAGTGAACATAACAATAGTGCATCTAGTTTTAGGATATTGTGATAAGCATCCTAAACTTTGGGATGAGAATTTTCATTATATCTAACATGCCTGCAATTGTGCCAATCATTCATCTACACAAGTATCTCAATTTGAAGAATGTTTGAGATATTTTCCAAAGTATCCTTTGGATTTCATCTTTGGTAAAGATATTGTAGTAGATGGACATAGTGATGTGGACAAAGCCAAGAATTTCATTGAACAAATCCAATTAGTGCATTAAAGGGTACAAGAACAACTGGAGAAAAGATAAGCCAAGTACAAAGCAAGACATGATAAGCATCATGTTGACCATGATTTCCAAGTGGGAGATAAATTTGGTTGTACATAAGTAAGGAAATATTACAAGGAGAAGGTAAAAATATCAAGCCATTTATATATGGACCTTTTAAAATTTTGGAGAATATTGGTAACAACACTTTCTGATTAGATTTGCCACCTTACATGCAAATTTATTCTATTGTGAATGTGGAAAACTTGAGATTGTATGAGACTTATATGATTGATGATCAAGAAGATAATGTTCAGATTCCATCTATAGAATATTTTGATCCTGAATATTTAAATGAGTTGCAGGAAGACTCTATTCTTGACCGGAGGATAAGAACTTCACACGAAGGTAATGTGGAGTATCTTCGTTTGGGGCTCAAAGGTACCAATCAAAGCAAACCATGGTGGATAGATATCAGGAAAGTGAGGGTGTTGTACCCTCACTTACTTGCTAAGTAAAAACAAAATTTTGGTGGTCCAAAAGCTTCTAGTGGGGAGGAGTGATCCAGGGGATAAAAAATATGCTCGAAAATGAAAGTGCTCAAAATCTCCTAAAAAAATGCCAAATCGTAGATCTCATCTTTTTGATTCCAACTATTAATTTTTCTTAGGGTTACATTGTTCTTTGCTTTGATAATTTCACTTTATCATTTACATATAGAATTCACCCCATAACATCATAACATTATTCATATTTACAACATTATTCAGCAGCATATGCAATTATGTAGGAAGAATAACATCATCACCATCAATGCAACATAACACAAAAGTAACAATAGAAGAAAGGCATTCACACATAGATACACTAGGATTGGTTTGAGACCATGGAAAAACCCACTATGGGAAAACCCTTCATTTTATTCTTCTTATTAGATTGTCATTGAATGATTCAACAAGAGAGAGTGAAATGATCCATATCAGCAACCATAAAATTATCCAGCAAAATCAACTAAATAATATCCATGATATAAACCCAACAATGCTAATACTCAAAACCTTGCTTCAGAAGCATGTAATCAATTGTCACTATCTGTGGTCAACTGCCAAACCCTATGGGCAATGAGCGAAAACTTTGGTCAACTGAAAACTCAACCTTTAGGTCCCAGTCGTAGGGAAGATGTCTCATGCATGCGGCTGAAAGGATTCAGTCAATTTTTTTCATGACGTTCCTATGACTGCAGTTGACATTTCTCCATGACATGTCTGTGGCTGAGACCCAAAACCCTAAAAGCATAGATGCGAGCTTCAAACCCCTGAATTTTGGACCTGTGCCATCCAATCTCCGTGAACTTGCCTCAGACCTATGTGAGAAAAACCAAAGAAGAAAACAAAAGAATGCTCCATGATGATGTATAAATGAGGTTGAGGTCACTTGTATTTATATCCTTCCAAGGGTGTCCAATTTTATTTAAGGTTAACCTGATCAAATATGCACATGTGGGATTTAATTCAAAAATACACTTTCCCTTGTCCAAATTGAGCGCTTTAATAGTCAAAATTGGTCCCCTCAAAAAGAGGAACTAGTACCATAACTAAGCTACCAAAAATTAACACCAATGACACTTGAATCGCCTCAATCCAACACCGTATGAGGAAGTTATTGCGTTCTGAAGTTTTGGCCAAACAATAAAAAAAGTGAAAGTTGCAGGGTTGACTGTACATTCCGTATGCTGATGTGGTAGTCTGTATGCTAACGTGGTGATGATGTCATCATATGAATAGTGTCTACTGAGTAGTGATGTGTCATTTTGTGTTATGAAACCAACTCACAAAAGATAGAAAAGATAGATCAACGCCTTAGAATTTAGCCTCTTCGAGAGGGAAACCTCCTTTACATTACATAAATGAACAATTCTTGGATGATACAAATGAAAAGACCTCCTTTCTATATATAGGAGTCTAAGGGGTCATAATATAAAAAGAGCTGACATAACAATAATAATGTAAGGGCACAATAATAACAATAGTGGGCTTCTATGGGGCACAATAGTAACATAATGGGGACTACATGGGTACATCAATATAATAAGGAGGTTGTACTAATAACAATAAGGGGTTACACTAGTAGTATAGGGGCCTAACATGCCCCTCTCCTTAAAAAAGTGTTGTCCTCAACGCTTGAGTAGTTCTTGATGCTTCTGTATAAAATTATTTTCCTCCCATGTGGAATCTTCAGCAGGTAAGTTCTTCCACTTGATGAGATACTCTGAAATTGATCGATTTCATCGCTATCGAGTTCTTGTTTCTCTGACTACTCTAGGTTCCAATATGATTTTTCCTTTCTCTTCAATTTCTGGCAATATTGTTTGAATTGGGATCTTTTGCAACTTTTGAATAAATGGCCATACTTCTTTGTCCTTCTTCCATTCATCCCTTGCTTCGTTTATCCAATATGGTTGGATAATAGAAATAGCACAAAACAATGCTTCCACATCCTCATCCTTTCTTGAGAGTGCATCTGCAACAAAATTTTGCTTCCATTTTATATAGATGATGTCAAAGTCATAACCCAACATATTGGTGACAAATTTTTTCTGTTCTTCTAAAGATAATAATTGTTCTAAAAAGTATTTAAGACTATCATGATCCATTTTTACCTTTAAGTGTCTTCCCAGTCGGTAAGGTTGCAATTTGTATTGCCAACATTTCCTTCTCATAAATAGCTTGCTTGAGATGCAGCAGTAAAAATACCCAATCACCTACATCAAAACATTTTTCACTACGATGTTGATCTACCTGTTGTTTCCTTCGATTTTTCACCAAAGTGGCGTTATCCTTTAAAAGTTGGAGAACTTGTTGATGCTCGATGTGATCTTTCATTGCTTGAACCTTTTTCTTCTTGATATGTCCTTCTATCTTTAGAGTTTGAGGAGTGGTAATTTCTTCCAATCCTTTACAAGATATGGCTGGATTCATTTCTTGTTGCTCGATGTGATCTTTCACTTCTTGAACATTTTTCTTCTTGATATGTCCTTCTATCTTGATAGTTTGAGGAGTGGTAATTTTGACCAATGAATTACAAGATATGGATGGATTCATTTCTTCTTTCTCGATGTGATATTTCACTTCTTGCACCTTTTTATTCTTGATATGTCCTTCTATCTTGAGAGTTCGAGGAGTGGTAATTCTTGCCAATGCTTTACAAGATATGGTCTGATTCATTTCTTCTTTCTTTGGGGTTGGGTCCTGGCGTATATCCTCTTCTTTTGATGTTTCTTGATCCTTTTCTTCCTCCTCTTCATACTCTATGTAAAATAATTTCTTCTCAGCACACTTATGACCTTTAGTGCATTTGCTATCACAATTTTAACAAAGCCCTTTTTCTCTTTTTTCTTCCAATTGTTGTGGTGTAACCCTTGTAGGTTGTGGAAGGCTAGGAGAAACAACACTTCCATCTTTATAGTTGTGAGGGGTAGAATTCATTGTTGCCATAATTTTACTTTCCACTATGTAACAAAGCCCTTTTACTCTCTCCAATTGTTGTGGTGTTGCTCTAAAGAAGGTGTTTCTCTTTGTATCCTCATAATGTGCTATCATTTCCTTCGTGAAAATTGATCACGTAACAAGTTGTTTACGAGAACAAAGCTCTTTATACCATAAAAATTGATCCGGTTCTAAATATGAAGATGCAATACATACCTTTTGTAACAGTGGTACACCATGTAGATCAAAATATTTCTCCATCTGAAGTATTCAATTTACCGGATCCTTGCCATCAAACTTCCTCATATTGCCTTTTCTTGATTTTAGGAGCTTGATATTGAAATGACTATAACTCTGTAATTTCGGCTCTTCTAGTTTTGAAATTGCGACTTGCAGTAGCCCTCTGTGTCCTGTTTCCAATGCCATGAGTCTGATCAAATTTGGATTCTCCAAGAAAGAGTTATACACAATCTCCCAATATGACCTGATTATATACCTTTTCAAAAGAGCGAACTTGTAGGAAGTGCCACGTGTCACTGTTTCAACCTTAGGATCTGAAAAATATAAACAGGAAACTACAGTCCGTCCTATTTCTATAACTTCTTATGAAATTTCAATCTGATGCTTAAAACAAAATTTATGACTATTTTCCCAAGATCACCTATTTGGAATGTAATTCAGGAGTCTGCAAAAAGACCAACTTCCTCAGATCATATCTCCGCAAATATAGTGGTAAAAGCTCTGAAATTTGGATCCGAGGTTCAACACGATTTTGTCTCAAATGGGTTTTTTTGTTCACTTCTGAGACGTATCATAAAAAGAGTTATAGCAAAAATTCCAAGATGGCCTATTTGGAGTAGCGAAACCCTAGAATCCAAAGCTCTTATGAAACCAGCTCACAAAAGATAGAAAAGATAGATCAACGCCTTATAGTTCAGCCTCTTCAAGGGGGAAACCTCCTTTACATTACATAAATGAACAATTCTTGGATGATACAAATGAAAAGACCTCCTTTCTATATATAGGAGTCTAAGGGGTCATAATATAATCAGAGCCGACATAACAATAATAATGTAAGGGCACAATAATAACAATAGTGGCTTCTATGGGGCACAATAGTAACAATATGGGCACTACATGGGTATATAAATATAATAAGGGGGTTGTACTAATAACAATAAGGGGTTACACTAGTAGTATAGGGGCCTAACATTTTGAGATTGGGTGGTACAGATATTTGGTGGACCAACCACAAGCCACCACATGGGCCAATCATAGAGCGCCACGTGACCCTATGGGAGGCCACCAAGTGGTCTTGGTTTCTGTGTAAAAAATTTGTTATGGATTGGATTAAGCCTCCATAAGACTTAAACCATTTACCTCCCATGCACAAGTCTAACAACCAACCAGTGGGCCACGATTACTGCTTGTTATATCATTGTCGGTGGGTTATATTTAAAGTATAACTCTATGTCATGTAGCATTAACGCCGGGTCGATGAGGTATCCCTTTGCGTGACCTGACACTTGGTTATATGGATCATGACATGACCACACCCAATGGAGGCAAGAGAATCGGGGAATCCTTTACCCATGGCTCCACTTGGTTCCATAGGACCTTGACAAAGCTATCAGAGGCGAGCATGAATATTGGGCCAATGACCCACTGTTATGTTGAATTGATGTGATCACCGAAGAGAAGTTAGGGGCCTAGGGTGCATGGCACACTGTCCGCACCCATGGCTCATGGCCATGTGGTAACAAGAAACTAGGAGCAGAGGCTAATTAAATCTATTTTTAATATATTTAAACCAACCAACACGTACAACAATGGGAGGTGCGGGTCGAACTCGTCACCTCCACCATACCACTCCAACATGCCCACCAATTTGGCTATCACAATTTTGTTGCTAGTTTGACATGGTCAAGAGCTAATATGGTGAATTTGCCGACCAATTTTAGAAAAAGGAGGGTTTCTTTCTAATTTAAAAAACTTTTTAAACTCAAGAAGAGCCTAGACAAGGGTTTTTGAGCATTTTAGACGCAATGACAATGTTATTTTTGAAAATTGGAGCTTGTATGATGATGTATTGAACATTTTAGAATATAATAAAAAATACCATGATTGGAAGCTGGACCCGAAGACATAGCCCAAGAGGGGTGAAATCCATTATTAATTTGTTGTGTTTGATGCTGCATGTTTGTCCATTTTAAATTGTCAAAATTCTATAAAATTTACTTAAGTTTGTGTGCTTTTGTAATCACGATCCATTTCCTAAAATACATAAACTAACTTGCAAATCATTTCATGAAACCTTCACTTTTTAATTTTGGATTAGTTACTAAGAATTTTTTTTAATATTGGCATGTTTTTATATAATGTAACAATATTCGATCCCGGAGTCCAACCCCCTTTAGTTTGAATTTTTTTGGCTTAATCAACCATACTTCAAGGAAGACATGTGGACATGGTGGCAATAAGACATCAATATCATTGGCACCAAAATGTACATTTTCCAACAAATGTTCAAGAACATCAAGGCTCACCTTAAGGAATCGAACAGAGAAGAATTTGGTAACGACTTCTCAGACAAAATGTAGTTGGAAAAATAAGTAGCCTTAGCTCAATGGGAAATAATGAACACTAGAATAATGGACAAATAAAACGAGGAAAATATGATTGGTGAAGAAATTATAGCTCATAATATTTAAGAAGAATGTTTACGGAGGAAAAAATATAGACCCTAATGGTTGAGAGAAGGGCACAAAAGTAATAATTTTTTTCATCATGTAGGTTTTAACCCTGTATAAAAATTACCTGCAAATGAATTCTTAAAAGACAGAAAATATAAAATGGCAAGAAACACAAAACAAATACACATATATTTTCCACTGGATCACAAAACCAAGACTACCAGATTGATTTTTCATTATATTCCTTTCAATGTTACAATACATATGTACATGTCGAGGCATTCAGAAACCCCAATCCATTAACCCTGGATTAGTACATAACCATATTTCCCTTGACTGAATCTACAAGATACCATGGGAATAAAACCATCATGCCCAAAACCATGTGCAAAACCCATGCACAAAACCATAGGTAGGTCGACCCACCTAATATAGGTGGGGTTAGTCATGGAAATGATATAACACACACCCAACACAACAAACCATTATGCAAGGAAGAAACCAAAAAAAGATCATCTTCTTTCATGCACAAGGGGGAACGTTATAGGCATGTTGATACACAAAAAGATATAGGAACACATACTTTAGCACCTTCTTAATGGACCCATGTTAGAAATAAAAAAACAACATATGCAAACTAGTTTGGGAAGAGCAAAAATCCATTCTTATGTAAGAAGTTTCACATGAAGAAGTAAATAATTATCTAACAAACCATATATATATATATATATATATATATATATATATATATATATATATATATATATAGGATGTTCGTGTCTAAATATCTAAAAACTAAATAAGGATACTGAAATTGCTAATTGTGAGTGTAGAGGAGCTATATAAGTTTGTGAATGGACATAAATTAGGGAATTTATAGATAAATTAGGGAAATTATTTGAAAAACATAAGTTACATGTGTTGAAATATTGTATTGTAGGTGATCTCTCATCACAAGAGGAGACAATTTGGGGTTTCTCACTTCATTTCTGGAAATGATGTCTCCTACAGATTTGGTCAAGAACATTAGGGAAATTATTTGAAAAACATAAGTTACATGTGTTGCAATATTGTAATGTAGGTGATCTCTCATCACATGAGGAGACCATTTGGGGTTTATCACTTCATTTTTAGAAATGATGCCTCCTGCAGATTTGGTCAAGAACATATTACGATAATACACATAAAAGAACTATATGCCATTGCCCGTCTACAACACTATAAATGAGGGCGAAAACCATGTCCTGAAATTTAATTTTAGCATAACAATAAGTGGGGAAAAATATGATTCAGCCTCCAGTTTCAACAACAACAAGGTGTCACAAAAGGTTGTAGGCAACACAACTGTTGAATATTTGCAAAAGTAGGGTTTACTTCTTCAGTTTGAAAATGCAGTTGTTGAATATTTGCAAAATTTGGTTCTCCAAGGGAACCCTAAACAATGTGAAGAATGTGAAAACCCTAGATTTGTAGGTGTTCAAGAGACTTACCATTGCACTGACTTGCTTTGAAAACTTAAACCCGCCTTCCATTTTCCTCAAGAATCCCTACCTCTTATGAATGATTGAATGCCCTGACAGAACAAGGCATAACGAGGCCGAGATTAGGCCATAAATGGGTCGATCTTGCGAGGAAGGGAATAACGAATCGAATGTAGGGAGGAGACATCGAGAAACACTCAAGGTATGCAAGAATAAAATGTATGGAGGAGCCACCAAGAAACACTTAAGATCTGCAAGAATAAAATGTAGGGAGGAGTCACCAAGAAACAATTAGGGTCTGCAAGAATCGAATGTAGGGAGGATCCCTCGAGAAACACCCAGGGTTTGCAAGAGTGCGCACATGATGAAGAGAAGAAAATATCAGTAAACCAAAATTAAAATCTAGAGTGTATATATATGTGGCACAATTTTTATTTTTTAATTGTAATAAATTATATTATTATTATATGTTTATTTGATAATTTTTATTTTTATTTTTTGTAAGTTTATATATTTCATAGATATAATGTTTTTTAAAGTTATAATATTTCATAGATATAGATATGATGTTGAGTTTGACTTGTCCATAATGAAGGCTATCGATGAGTGGGTTGAGGAGAAATAAGTTATTGGTCACACAAGTCTAGGTTCAAAAAGGGGTTTATATGGTTAAGCATTGTCATAGTTGATTTCTAAATGTATACAAAAGAGTTTTCCATGAAATACCATGTTCTCATTTCCAAGTAACATCAACTATGACAACCAATGAAACTATTGTTTCCAAGGCATTGTAGTGCCCATCCTTCAAATGGGAGGATTTCTCAGGCCACATGAATGGAACATGTGATGTCCAATCCAACTTGTCCACTATGAAGGGTGATGCATGATGAGCGGGTCAAGGAGAAATAAGACATTCACTAAGTGAGTAAGAATCTAAACTCATAGACTAATCCAAATTTGTATCTACAATGCTTGGATATCAACAATTTACTAGCAAGTTTGCCACTATTTCAACATATATTAGGCTTTTGGAGATAAAGTAACAAGGCGACCATTATAAGCTGATTTGTTAACATGTCCAAATATCCTAAACATGCAAAAGTCAATTTAACATATCATAAGCATAGTTGCCAAGTTTGATTTTGAATTTGGATTACAAGATGGTATGATATGTGGGAAATGCCCCATTCTCAACTCACATCATGACTAGCTCAAGAGACTTATGAAACCCTCTGGAAATTGATTCATTGAAACTTGAAAAGAATAGATAGTGAGAAACAATAAATTATACAATCAACTGATAACACTTTCATATGATGATGATGGAAATGGGAATAATGGTGGCACCTCCTAGTAGTAGAGCAACAAATATATCTAGAAGTGTATATGAGGTCTAGAAGGTGATGAGACATAAGAGAGTTGGGAGTGAGAGTTCCAAACCATAATGTGCATGTGTACTTGGGTGGGAATTAAGCCTATGGAACTCAATCTATAAATATGTATGATGAATATAAATTTTCTAGGTTTAACTAATGACTAAGAGAACCAAGAGAGGATAAAAGCTATAAGGGTGGAGGATAAACGTTAAGGAATCTATTGAGTCAAAAAATGTCCAAGTGGGCATGAAACCAAAAGAAAAAAAAACAAAGAATAGGATATATGGGGTTGAAGAAAAGCTTCAAAAATACTTAACATTGTGATGAATGGAATGAAACAAGTTTGGACTAATTGTTTAAAATATAACAAGAAAATAATAGTTACTCAAAAAATATTTCTCATTTTATCCACTTGCTAGAAAATTGTTTTATGAAATAAGAATAATTCAAAACATATTACCAAAAATACTTTTCTAAAAGTCATTTTATACATTTTGCAATGGGTTTATAATTAATTGCTTGAGTAATTATATACAATTCAAGAATTTGATTATTGTTTGATTGTCAAATTCTTTCTGTGAGTAATATTTGAGTCTCAAAACCTCCCATATTCTCATTGCATGCATCTACCATAACCATGTCAAATTTTAGTGCATACGAGCACAAATTAAAAAAATTTCAACGTTGACCCCATTCTCAAGTCATATTACAACTAGCTCAAGAGACTTTTGCAGCCCTCAGGAAATCGATTCATTGAAACTTGCAAAGAATAGATAGTGCAAAACAATAAATTATACAATCCACTGATAACCCTTTCAGATAATGATGATGGTGATGAGAATAATGGTGACACCTCTTGGTAGTAGAGAACAGATGTATAAGTCAAAACAATCATTGCCTCATAAATGACAACAAAATATTATCATTTGTTAGTACCATGCTGCATAATCAATCAATTATAAGACGATTTTTAAAACCTAAAAATTAATTTAGTCATTTTTCTAAAAACCTTGAAAGAAATAAGGTCAATTCATGGCATTCAATACTAAATAGAATATGTTAGTTAGCCATAAGCATCCATGGCTCATAATATGATAATCTTCATGTATTTTCTTGTGATTTCCTCTATCGACCTCTACATTGGCTTGCAAAGATCAGTGTAGTAGCCATCAAACATATGTTGTCGTTGAGGCCTATAATGCATTTTCAAATCATTCTAAAACTTCTTGAAATTCCCATAGATGAGAACTTCCCATTCAATCACAAGGTTAGTTTCCCACGGGGCGTATAATAGATAGTGATGGGATATACTATTAAGTCACTGGTTCGAAACTCTATGGGAAAAAATCTAGTCATGTTAAATTTTGGTGTGTCCTAGGGCAAGTGCGATCCTTGAGTGATTTTGATGGCTTAGATGCCCCTGAATTACAATTTCTTAAGCCACATATCAAGCATATTGTAATCTATTGAGGACTTAGACCACTTGACAAAAAAAATAAAAAAACAAGGTTGGTTAGTGGGCAACCTATCAAGCTTCTTGTGAATGTAGAAATCCCTTACAAGAGAAGTCACCTTTATAAATTATAAAAGGGGAGAGTATCCTTTTCTTAAATTAATCATTATTGCTTCATAAAAAATTGTATAAACATTGGCATAGTGTTGTGAATATAGGACTATTTTTTGGAATGAGTTATGGGGGGGAATTTAACCTAAGGTATAATTTTTTTTATTTGAGATTGTATTAAGATCCAATAGATTGATAAAATTTGTACTTCGAAACATTTGTCATTTTATAGAGTTAAAAAAATAAATCATTTATATTCACATGAGATAGACATGCAATATCACATGTCATTGCATGATATCATTAAGAATTTTATGCATTTGAAAAAACAATATTAAGAAAAGATGACAAAATATTTCTTTTAGAAATAGTTTGATGCAATACATCACAAGCTATTCATTTCAAGGATAGTACGAAATGATTACCATGACATACTCATTAAAAGCTCAACATGCCACTTGCAATAATTTAACATAAGTGGGAATGATAACAATCATGCCTCCGAACCACCTAGGTAAATCCTATTAACAACTAGATTATTTTAATTTGTTGATTCTAAGTACCATTTTGATTATACTTATGTTCATAGAATTCCAAAATTGTTGAAGAAAATGTTTCTACCTTAATGACTTTCCAAAAGTCATTAATAACTTATACACTTTTCCAAAAGTCCTTTTATACATTTTGCATTGGGTTTATAATTAACCGCTTGAGTAATTATATACAATTCAAGAATTTGATTATTGTTTGATTGTCAAATTATTTTTGTGAGTTGTATTTGAGTCTAAAAACTCTCCCATATTGTCAATGCTGCATCTACCATAACAATTTCAAATTTCAGTGTAGAAGAGCACAAACTAAATAAATTTCAATGTTGGCCCCATTCTCAAGTCACATCATTGCTAGCTCAAGAGACTTCTACAACCCTCTGGAAATAAATTTACTGAAACTTGCAAAGAATAGATAGTACAAAACAATAAATTATACAATCAACTAATAACACTTTTAGATGATGACGACGACGATGATGAGAATAATGGTGACACCTCCTAGTAGTAGAGAAACAAATATATCAGTCAACATAATTCATTAGCTTATCAATGACAACAAAATATTATCATTTGTTAGTACCATGTTGCATAATAAGTCAACTATACACCGAATTTTAACACCTAAACATTAATTTAGTCAATTTTTTAAAAATCATTATGAGATCCCCTTGTGGGAACACTATTGTAAGTTTATACATTTCATAGATATAATGTTTTTTAAAGTTATAATATTTCATAGATATAGATATGACGTTGATTTTGGCTTGTCCATAATGAAGGCTATAGATGAGTGGGTTGAGGAGAAATAAGTTATTGGTCACACAAGTCTAGGTTTGAAAAGGGGTTTATATGGTTAAGCATTGTCATAGTTGATTTATAAATGTATACAAAAGAGTTTTCCATGAAATACCATGTTCTCATTTCCAAGTAACATCAACTATGACAACCAATGAAACTATTTTTTCAAGGCATCGTACTACCCATCCTTCAAATGGGAGAATTTCTCAAGCCACATGAATGGAACATGTGATGTCCAATCCAACTTGTCCATTATGAAGGGTGATTCATGATGAGCGGGTCGAGGAGAAATAAGACATTCACTAAGTGAGTAAGAATCTAAATTCATAGACTAATCCAAATTTGTATCTACAATGCTTGGATATCAACAATTTACTCGCAAGTGTCCCACTATTTCAACATATATTAGGCTTTTGGAGATAAAGTAACAAGGTGACCATTATAAGCTGATTTGTTAACATGGCCAAATATCCTAAACATGCAAAAGTCAATTTAACATATCATAAGCATAGTTGCCAAGTTTGATTTTGAATTTGGATTACAAGATGGTATGATATGTGGGAAATGCCCCATTTTCAACTCACATCATGACTAGCTCAAGAGACTTACGAAACCCTCTGGAAATCAATTCATTGAAACTTGAAAAGAATAGATAGTGAGAAACAATAAATTATACAATAAACTGATAAGACTTTCATATGATGATGATGGAAATGGGAATAATGGTGGCACCTCTTGGTAGTAGAGCAACAAATATATCTAGAAGTGTATAGGAGGTCTAGAAGGTGATGAGACATAAGAGAGTTTGGAGTGAGAGTTCCAAATCATAATGTGCATGTGTGCTTGGGTGGGAATTAAGCCTATGGAACTCAATATATAAATATGTATGATGAATATAAATTTGCTAGCTTTAGCTAATGACTAAGAGAACCAAGAGAGGATAAAAGCTATAAGGGTGGAGGATAAACGTTAAGGAATCTATTGAGTCAAAAAATGTCCAAGTGGGCATGAAACCAAAAGAAAAAAAACAAAGAATAGGATATATGGGGTTGAAGAAAAGCTTTAAAATTACTTAACATTGTGATGAATGGAATGAAACATGTTTTGACTAATTGTTTAAAATATAACAAGAAAATAATAATTACTCAAAAAATATTTCTCATTTTATCCACTTGCTGAATTTTATTTTTATGAAATAAGAATAATTCAAAACAAATTACCAAAAATACTTTGCCAAAATTCATTTTATACATTTTGCAATGGGTTTACAATTAATTGCTTGAGTAATTATATACAATTCAAGAATTTGATTATTGTTTGATTGTCAAATTCTTTCTGTGAGTCATATTTGAGTCTCAAAACCTCCCATATTCTCATTGCATGCATCTACCATAACCATGTCAAAATTTAGTGCATATGAGCACAAATTAAAAAAATTTCAACATTGACCCCATTCTCAAGTCATATTACAACTAACTCAAGGGACTTTTGCATCCCTCAGGAAATTGATTCACTGAAACTTGCAAAGAATAGATAGTGCAAAACAATAAATTATACAATCAACTGATAACCCTTTCAGATAATGATGATGGTGATGAGAATAATGGTGACACCTCTTGGTAGTAGAGAACAAATGTATAAGTCAACACAATCATTACCTCATAAATGACAACAAAATATTATCATTTGTTAGTACCATGCTGCATAATCAATCAATTATAAGACGATTTTTAAAACCCAATAATTAATTTAGTCATTTTTCTAAAAATCTTGAAAGAAATAAGGTCAATTCATGGCATTCAATACTCAATAGAATATGTTAGTTAGCCATAAGCATCCATGGCTCATAATATGATAATCTTCATGTATTTTCTTGTGATTTGCTCTATCGATCTCTACATTGGATTGCAAAGATCAATGTAGTAGCCCTCAAACATATGTTGCAGTTGAGGCCTATAATGCATTTTCAAATCACTCTAAAACTTCTTGAAATTCCCCTAGATGAGAACTTCCCATTCAATCACAAGGTTAGTTTCCCACGGGGCGTAGAATAGATAGTGATGGTGTATACTGTTAAGTCACTGGTTCAAAACTCTGTGGGAAAAAATCTAGTCATGTTAAATGTTGGTGTGGCCTAGGCCAAGTGCGATCCTTGAGTGATTTTGATGGCTTAGATGCCCCTGAGTTACAATTTCTTAAGCCACGTGTCAAGCATATTGTAATCTATTGAGAACTCAAACCACTTGACAAAAAAAATAAAAAACAAGGTTGGTTAGTGGGCAACCTATCAAGCTTCTTGTGACTGTAGAAATCCCTTACAAGAGAAGTCGCCTTTATAAATTAATTATAAAAAGGGAGAGTATCCTTTTCTTAAATTAATCATTATTGCTTCATAAAAAATTATATAAACATTGGCATAGTGTTGTGAATGTAGGACTATTTTTTGGAATGAGTTATGGGGGGAATTTAACCTAAGGTATAATTTTTTTATTTGAGATTGTATTAAGATCCAATAGATTGATAAAAGTTGTACTTCGAAACATTTGCCATTTTATAGAGTTAAAAAAATAAATCATTTATATTCACATGAGATAGACATGCAATATCACATGTCATTGCATGATATCATTAAGAATTTTATGCATTTGAAAAAACAATATTAAGAAAATATGACGAAATATTTCTTTTAGAAATAGTTTGGTGCAATACATCACAAGCTATTCATTTCAAGGATAGTACGAAACGATTACAATGACATACTCATTAAAAGCTCAACATGCCACTTGCAATAATTTAACATAAGTGGGAATGATAACAATCATGCCTCCGAACCACCTAGGTAAATCCTATTAACAACTAGATTATTTTAATTTGTTGATTCTAAGTACCATTTTGATTATACTTATGTTCATAGAATTCCAAAATTGTTGAAGAAAATGTTTCTACCTTAATTAATTTCCAAAAGTCATTAATAACTTATACACTTTTCCAAAAGTCATTTTATACATTTTGCCTTGGGTTTATAATTAACCTCTTGAGTAATTATATACAATTCAAGAATTTGATTGTCGTTTGATTGTCAAATTATTTTTGTGAGTTGTATTTGAGTCTAAAAACTCTCCCATATTGTCAATGTTGCATCTACCATAAAAATTTCAAATTTCAGTGTAGAAGAGCACAAACTAAATAAATTTCAACGTTGGCCCCATTCTCAAGTCACATCACGGCTAGCTCAAGAGACTTCTACAACCCTTTGGAAATCAATTTACTGAAACTTGCAAAGAATAGATAGTACAAAACAATAAATTATACAATCAACTGATAACACTTTTAGATGATGATGATGACGATGATGATAATAATGGTGACGCCTCCTAGTAGTAGAGAAACAAATATGTCAGTCAACATAATTCATTAGCTTATCAATGACAACAAAATATTATTATTTTGTTAGTACCATGTTGCATAATAAGTCAATTATACACCAAATTTTAACACCTAAACATTAATTTAGTCAATTTTTTAAAAATCATTATGAGATCCCCTTGTGGGAACACTATTGTTAGTTGCCATGATATATAAGAGCACACAATTTATAGAGCCTCCACATGATGAAAAATATGACCTTAATTATTTTGTGCGGGTGCCCCTTGCTGAGTTAGGCTGACCCACCAACTCAACACACAGGCGCCCCTTTCGGGCGAACACCCTAGCATGCCCAGTACACGATGTCCCCATGGGTGCATAGGTTCCCCGCCTTCGTGCGGGTGCCCCTAGGGCAAGAGAGTTCATCCTGCCATGCACACCATGTTATGACTTTTCCTGTTGGTTATTCTACTCATATGCCATCATTCACCCGTATGCTCACATGACTTGTCCTTGCTAATTTCACACATTTGCCTGACTTTCGTGTTGCCTGGTCCACCTATCTCCCAACTTTCTCGGTCCACCCAGTGTACCCAACTCATCTACCCATTCTCGTGTCGTACAAGTCTCCTTTTGGTGCCCGGGCGCCCCACCTTTGTGTGGGCATTCACCCTTGTCATGCACAAGAAACCCTCAGTTCACTTCATTCGTTCAATTTTCCAATTGCGTCGCTTCTTGTGCACACCTCATTATCTCGTGGGAACCTGGGTGCCCTTCTTTTGTGCGGGTTCACCCAGGGTGCTCGCCTCTGTATTGTGAACACAACACCCCCACAATCACACTTCAGTTCACACTTCTGTTTTTCACCACTTTGAGTGGGCATAGGTAGTCATGGGATGAACTTACTTATTTTGTGCGGGTGCCCCTTGATAAGTTGGGCCAGTCCATTAACTCTTCGCACAACTTCCCTAGCATGCCTAGCACGCGATGCCCCCATGGGCACCCTAGCACCCTGTGTGCACATCATGATATCACTTTGCCCATTGGTTGCTTCGCTCATATGTTGTCATTCACCTAACCACTCACATGTCTCATCCTTGATTATTTCACACGTCTGCCTAATTTCCATGTCGTCTGGATCACTCGTCGTCCAATTCACCCAGTCTACCGGACGTTCCCAATTCATCTGCCCGTCGTTGTGTCGTGCAAGTCACCTTTGGGCTACCGAGCACTCCACCCTTGTGTGGGCGCGCCTGGGGCGTGTTCCCTTTGTCATGCAGACGACGTCCTCGGTTCACTTCACCCGTTCAGTTTGTCTATCATGTCACCCTTCGTGATGCCCTATTTTCTCATGGGCGCCTGGGTGCCCTGCCTTCTTGTGGGCACGCCTAGAGTGCTCGCCTCCATGTTGCGCACGTGGCAACCAAATGGTTGCACTTTGATTCATAATTCGGTTTTTTGCCACTTTGATTCAGCACAAATAATTAACTCATCAATCAAAACAAAATATTATAATTTTTTAGTACCATGCTGCATAATAAGTTAAATATAAACCAAATTTTAACACCTAAACATTAATTTAGTCAATTTTCTAGAAATCATTATGAGACCCCTTGTGGGAACTCTGTTCATGGGCAGTCATGGGCTGACCTTACTTCTTTTGTGCAGGTGCCCCTTTCCAAGTCAGTTCGACCCACCAACTCATCGCACGGGAATCCTAACATGCCCAACATATGACGCCCCCATGGGCACCCAGGCACCCAACCTTCATGCGGGCACGCCCAGTGTTCGACTTGCCATGCATTAGTAAACATAAATTATTAGCTTATTAATGAAAAAAAAATATTATCTTTTGTTAGTACCATGTTGCATAATCAATCAATTATTAACGAACATTTAACACCTAACCATTAATTTATTCAATTTTCTAAATCAATTTCCCTCCATGTAAGATTGATATCTCCACTACGGTCAACTTATTTGACCAATGTAGACACACCATACCATGATAAACTACCATTATTAGCATGTTTGCATCGTTCAATCCATACCTTCATATAATCAAGATTGTTCACAATATATAGATGTATTTCATCCCACTCTCGACCGGCTGCATTAAAATAAAAAAATTCACTTACATATATCTATCTATCTATCTATCTATCTATCTATATATATATATATATATATATATATATATATATATATAGATATAGTTACCATGTTATACCTTCATAATAATGGAGTATGCAGGAGGACTAATTTTTTTTTAAGGTACGATATACATAAAAAAAGAGAGTCAAATGTGCTATAAATCTCCACTATCTACGTACATCTCACTTTCCTCATTCTATGTTTCCCCAATAGGCAGTCCCGTTAAAATTTGTTCATGGAGTTGAGATACCAAATGCGATCCAATGCATTAATATTTTTCCCTATTGCAGGACTATATTTACGAATATAAACCATGGTTTGATATACCATATATCCATCTACTATAGAACGCTCAAGACATGCTCTTTGTTTGACCAAAGCCTTCAGTGATTTCAAGTGTCTCTCAACAATACACACTGATGCTATATATATAGGTCCACACTTTTGAATCTCGTCAACTTGGCGTATGAGGTAGTATTATTGTGCATTGAAAAATGCCAGAGGAAGATACTTTTTCATTTCACACATTAGACGAGGAATTTGTTTTGTCCAATAATTTATATCTTCTTTACCGATTTCTTTAGATGACAACCATCTACAAATGAAGAAAGAAAATCACAAGTTTCAACAAAAAAATTATATATTACATGATGACAAGTAAAACACGTGTAGTAAAAAATATGTGACATAAAATCTTATTGAACAAATTACACTTTGCACATAAATATCCACTTACCTCATGTATTTTCCAAGATCATATATAACTTGTTTGAAATTGTTGTCAAAGTTTTCTGGGAGAGATAGAGGTAGAACATACTATAACAAAAATAATGATTGATCATTATCTTTTCCCAAATTAGTAGAAACAAACAATAATTAACAATATGTTTCACCAACGTATAAGTATATACACCAAAATAATTACCTTAATGAATGTATGCCAATCATGAGTTTTCACCCCACCTAATTCACCTTTCTTTGTTAAGATATTCTTTATGTTTGAAGAAAATCCAGTTGGAAATTTAATTTTTTCAATAACCTCTTTAACATCCTTGCTTTGTTTCTCTGTCAGTAGCCATGGAAGGGTGCTATATTTTGGTTGTCTCCATTGCTATTTGAATGATTCACACTTTTCAATGCATGGTTGGCCTCCTTAATGTCATTACAAATCTTGACAATTTTTTATTTATCTCTCCTTCCATCTAATATTCGCCATAAGGTCTCTATTACATTCTTCCCGATGTGCATTGTATCAAACAAATGAACAATTTCTAGGTGCTTATAGTAGGGGAGTATATTGAATTGCACGAGACAACTTTTCATTCCTGTTGGAAGTGCCCTATTATTAATGCCTTGATGACCTACAATGTGAATCACAGTTAAAGATATTATAACAAAAATAGAACCTATCAATTAGTGCAATGAAGAAAATGCCATAAAAATATAGAATAATCCAAACATTTCATGTATATTGATAGATGTACAATTCAATCCATTCCATGAGAGAATCTATTATATTACAACTTCCATGCATGAGGTGTTATTCTCCGTGGTCTTAATTTAGTCTCTTCTTTCCCATTGAAAAGATGTTTTTCAATACTTCGGTACTTATGGTTCTGAGAAAGGAAGCCCCCATACTCATCAAAAAACTCCTTTCCTAAGCTTCTTGAATGATGATATTTCATCTTAAGACCACAAACTGGACAAGAAAAAATTCCCTTTTTTTGAAGACCTAAAGAGATATAATAATTTTTATATCAATTATTTTAAGTATGTACAATGAAGGAACTATTTAAAAAACATACATGAAATGAAATTCATAAAATCAAATACTATTAAAGTGTAGGGTGATGTTACAACATGCCAGATAAATGTGTTATCCTTGGGGTGTCGTGAATTGTTCATACAAGAATTGCATGGAATTCAAATTCCGTTTGTGCATCTACTAGTCTAGAGATATCATACATAGTGACACCATCCCATTTCTCCATTAACTCATCGATAAGAGGCTTCATATATACATTCATATGTTTTACCTGGTACTTACCTAATTGATTGAACTTACAATGCATAATTACTACATATACGAGTAAATAAAAAAATTTATAAGACATAATTGAACATATATGACTAAATAAAAAAATACAAGACATAATTATTAAACAAACAAGAAAAATGAGATGTTATTGTGCTAAAAAAAATTATTCTAAACAAATTAATACCTGGAACAATCATTGTTAACATTATGTGCTCCCTCTTTATTGACATCCATGAAGTGATGCTATTGTTGATAACAAAAATGGGCCTCACCGAGTAAGTAGATTTGGGCTCTCCAAATGGATTGACAACATCAGCTGCTAATGGAAGTCTAAGATTATGAGGTTCTCTTTTAAACTTTGGTCACTTTTCCTCTATATTCCTAAATGCAGATCCATCTACAGGAGTTCAAAGAAAACCATCTTCACTTCTATTTGTTGCATGGTAATCCATAAGTTTTTCTATTCTTTTGCGCCTGAAAAATTTTCATAGATGTGGAATTATGGGAATATAATGAAAAATCTTGCGAGGAACCTTTTTGGTTACTTTATCGGTTTGATATCTACTCTCATAAAATTTTGGGCATTTGTCTTTCTATGCATGTTCTTTATAATAGAGAATATCATCATTAGGACATGCATGAATAGACTGATACTCCATTCCAATATCTTTCATAATAGAATGTAAATCTTGGCATATGAGGTAAAACATTTGATGGGGGTAAAAAAAATTCCCCTAATAATCTACAACATAAAAAAAATAGTACTGGTTATAGTACTGAACAATATAATCGTACATATTGCATTCAAATGCTACAAATTAATTAAATGATGATTAATGTACTAACACTAAAAACGAAGGAAAAAATATTTTCTTTATCATGTATATAGTACTAAATGTCACAAAATATATTACAAACCATTCAAGTACAGGTATATCAAAAGCACGATCATCATACTTGTTTCCATCATCATCCATTCCAACAAGTTAAATGTCTCTTGGATCAATCTATTTGTCCCATCTTCTTAAACTATGTTATCAAAATCATTATCTTCTTCCATATGATCATTAGCTTGATCCTCAATATTTTCTCTAGTTTCTTGAACAGGCACTTGTACTACAACCACCTCTTCCTCTTCGAGTAATTCCCTAGGGGCCCATACTATACAATTACAATCAATAAATTAATATTACTATATATAGAAAATATTTAAATGTTGATATAACAATCACTTACAAATATAGTATAAAGACAACAAAGACAAAGAGAAAGACAATTAGGTGAGACGAAGAAACAAAGACAACAAATCAATGAGGATGCTTGTGCAATTTATCAAGATATTTAAGAATATGTTGAAGAAATCTAGGAAAGATGTTACTTTTCTTGACATGTAGGAAGTGAAACACTTTTCGAGATATAGTCACAACCATAATAAAAAACACATTGATCTTGTTTTTCATTCATTATTATAATGTCATATTCTTTCTTAATTTCACTGAGAGACCAGAAGTTTTAAGAGGATGGGTGAGCAACCATGAGCTTGGGTGAGAGAAAGAAACAAATACAACAAATCAATGCGATCATGAAGCTTGCGCAATTTAGCAAGATGTTTAAGATTATGTTGAATTTTTTTAGGAACAATCAATACGTGTGAGCTATAGGAATGTGTCTAGCACATATTCTAATGATATGTAAGAGCATTTAATGCTCTGGAACTAAATCTAGGGATGTGGAAGGGTGCGACACATATATGGGTGAACATACTTAAAGGTGACCCCTGCAACTATAAGAATACATGAAAACAACACTTGCACATGTGAACGACCTTGAAAGAAACACATGCCAGAATGAAGATAACATGAAAACACCACTTAATAAAGTGAAATAAAGCCAAAATGACAACCGCGACTGTGATAGCGACACTTGTGAAAGTGAAAGTGTGCAAAAGATGACAATTGAGAAAACTCACCAAAATAGAAGTACAAACACGACCAAAGTGAGTGACACTGTCAACAGAAGTGCACACTGATAGTTGACATGAGTTGAACATTGCACATGCACTATCTTGATGGACGATGCTATGCTTTTTTAAGCTTGCATAGAGGAAGTGCATTTTTTTCTTTAGGAAAGTGGTAGGGAACCCACTAAAGACCTTTTTTTATAGGAAACCCTTTTTTACTAAGGCACGATGTAAAATATCTCTTCTTCTACAAAAAACGGGGTATTATTTCTTTTTGACTACTTATTTGATTTGACCAAAATGTCAAAAACCCACTCCTTTGTACTTAGTGGTAAGTGAATGTTATAGAATAAAAACATTGTGTCTACTTCAAAGGACATTCAAAATCGATTGTTAAACCTTGCATGAGTGATATTAAGTAAGATAAATTTGTAAAAAAAAATGGACGATTTATCAAAAATTTCATAAATCTACCCTTTTACTAGAACTATTATAGCTTTGATATTACTTCAATTAGTTTTATCACAATTTACAACAAATGAGACTCTTTAATTTTCACAAAAAAAGACTTTATATAGAGAGTTATTTAGTTTATATTACTTGAGATTAAAAATTTCTTGTCACCTAAGAAATTTTGAAGCACCAAGTGCAAGGCTTGTGTGCTATACTTTTTTCCTTAAAAAATGAGCAAGAGACTCTTTTATGAGAGAAATAGATTATGGTTAGGAACATAACATTTTAAAAAATCATGGTTTATAAATTTGAACTTTTTAATAAATAAAGTAATTTCTTTTTCTTTATATAATTTTTTTCATTAATTATCATCTTACCTTAATTAATAAAATGGACTCATTTTATATTTATCCAATCATATTTCTTTATAATAATTTTATTTTTAATCAAATTTTTACTTAGTTAAGTTTTTAATGATATTCGTATTTTATTGTTTTGTCTTATAAAATTTTATTACAATATTTTATAATTATTTTCTTCTTTCTGATAAAAATGTATTCACTATGTCAATCTTTTAAATTATGTGCATTATATACTTTAAAAACTTATTAATCATTCTCCATAAAAGCCAATGATTAAACTCTAAATCCTTTATGTCATAATTAACACCCTAAACATACATTAAACCCCTAACACCTTAACCACATTCCTCTAAGCCCTTAAACCCCTAACTCCTAAGCTCTTAACCCCTAACCCCTAAACCCTTAAACAATAAATCCTTATCCCTAAGCCCATAAAGTAACTAACCCCTAACTCGACCTAACCCCTTAATCGACCCTAATGAAAATAATCAATTAATATGTCTCCACATCAAGATGACAACATAGGTTGAATACTTCCCAAAAGAATATAAAATACATTTACAATAGAAATACACTACAATTTACAATATAAAGACATACAATCTAAAATACAATATACATATAAACATTTACAAAGAAAGTCCACAATACAAATACATATAATGAATAACTTACTAATGGATGATATTCATGTCCTCCTTTAGCGTGTCCATAGTCTTTATAATGATTTTTAGCTAATTTTATTAGAATTCTGGCCTCAAGCCCTCGTAATTTATATAAGGGAAATAACATCTTTGACCCTTAGAAGTCGTCGACGCTGATCCCATATATCCTTGGTCTCCTTGAGAAACGTCATGTGACATTTTTTGTCACCAAACTTTCAGTGATGATTTTGTTCAAAAATTAACCTCAAAATAAGCCTACAACCTTTCAAAACAATCACAACTAATATATCAACTATGTCAAAGTTATATGATGTTCGGGCATATATATATAAAGTTTATATAAATTATAATATAATATAATATTAATATTAATATTAATATATTATTGATATTAATAATATATATTATTTATATATTAAGAATATTAAATATAATTATAATATTAATGTTATATTTATTATAATTAGTTAAACTCAACGTAAAGTGGTCCCATATTAGACATTGTTAATGGAAAAAAGATGTTAATGGTGGAATTGAATGTTATACAACGATTAATTTCCATTTTTTGGATATTGGACAACATGTCGAACATTTCATATTGGAAACAATGTCGGATATTCAATGGTAAAAGAACTCCCGTTAGATATTTGACGGTTGTCAGCATTATAAAATAATAGAAAAAACACAAAACGTCGAATATTCGATAGGAAAAGAACATTCGTGAGATATTTGACAGTTAAAGAACTCTTGTTGGATATTCGACGATCATCATATTTAGAAAGAAAAAAAACCAAAAATACATTTAAATTTTGACAGTTTTTCCAATTTTATCCGTTCCATTGGATTCCATTACTCGAATTTATGCCAAATGTAGTAGTGCCAACATATCTCATACCATAAAAGTTAACATTTCAACTAGGCTTGGTATCATTGAAGAAGTAATACTAAGAGCAACTTTCTCCCCTAAAGAAGTTGCTACTTATAAGGTCCTATTCCAAGAATATCATGATATGTAAACTTGGTCATATGTAGAAATGCTTGCTCTAAGTCCTACCGTTATAGAACACCACATCAACACCTGGCTTGATGCTTCTCCCATTTTCAGAAGAAGCATCCATGTACCCATCAAAATCCATGACTATAAGAGCCAAAATTAATAAATTACATAAATTAAGGTTCATATACCTTATTTCTTACAATTCATGGGTTTTTAACCCACTTATTCTGATCCGAACTTAAATAGGAATGCAACAAATTACAAATATAACCATAAACACAGAAATGAAGTAGAAATAACACTTCATTTCATTATTATCGTAATACTGAAATATGCTTACAATTAGAATGGAAATAAACTATCTCGGGCGATGGTAGCTTATCTCTGAGAAGAGATGTGGTGGCTACACGCCTATGAACTATGTTACAATGAGGTTCAAGGGCCTATTTATTATTTAACAACAAGGTAAAACCATAAACAACCAAAACCATAACCCCAGGAGATGGAATGCCAAGAGTTTGTGGGCCCCGTTGGGGTTAGTTGGGCAGCCAACTTCCTATGGTCGTAACTTGATCATATTATCTCCATTTGGCGCATACGATACCTTGTTGGAAATGTCTCTCAGAATACTATAGGATTTGAGGTAGTCCCTCACCCATGGCCATGGGCCAGCTGTGGACCTCAAAAGAGTGCCTTTTAGGGGGTCAAAACTGCTCCAGAAGTTGAGGACTCGAAAAAATGCTAAAAATAGTAAATGCTGAAATAAACAAGGAAACACATGAAACTAACCAGACGTATAGGTGGAATAGGAAGGTGGCCACCAATATCCACCTAGATCAATCGTCCCCCATTAAGAAGCAATGGTCCCTATTGCATTGAGTGCCTCCATGAGATGCAGAAACTTCTGTTGAGCTTGGTCCCTGGTGAGCCACTTGCCTTGGTGCAGGATTTGGCCAACTTTGAAAACCTAATATAGTTGGATCTTTTGCTGGCGAGTGTTCTTGATCTACATGTCCATGATCCGATCAGTTATGGCTTGTTCCATGTAGTTTGGGTTCAAATATGTTGGTGTGAGCTATTCTGCAATGTATAATGTGTCCAATAATGGTGGAAAGTATGGTCGAAGGCAGTCCGAACACTTGGTGCAAGCCAAGGAATGGTGGAATGATGAGCTTGAAAACATTGTCCCCTACAACCTTAGTGATGGTGTAAGGCCCATAGGGGAGAATTTCATCCCATGTGTGTGGATTTTTTGAGTTGTACATGTGTAGAATGTGTACTATCATCCTATTGACAACCTCTCTTTGGCCATCATTTGGCCATTGAAATCCATGGAACTAGTAATTTTATATCCAACATTGACCAGAGACTTGACTAAAATTTACTAGGGAATCTGCTGCCCTAATATGAGGAAATGGACTGTGGGATCCCAAAGTGTACCGACACTCACTCAAATAAGAGCGTAGCAGTGGCCTCTACTATGATACTCTTCTTTCAGGCCACCATGATGGCCATCTTAGAGAATCTGTCGACGACCACGAAAACACAATCGTTGCCATGCTTAGTAGAAGGAAGGCTCGACATGTAATCCATGGAGATAGATTCCCAAGGTCGACTAAGAGTAAGTAGAGGAGTATATAGGCCTTACTTCTTGATGGTTGGTTTGGAAATTGTGCAAGCTGTGCAAGATCTAATGTACTTCCCAACATCCTGACGAAGTTTCGGCCAATATAAGTACTTCTGCAATACTACCACTATTTTCTTTACTCTGAAATGTCCATCGAATCAACTGTAGTGTGCCTCCCAAATCATCTTAGCATGCTCACTTGAAGGAACACATATGTGTCCTAGGTGGCATAATAGTGCATCATGAAGGTGAAAATTTGGAACTTGCTTCCCTTCTAGCAGTGTCTAGTATGTGTTGCCGAATTTTGGATTGCTTTGGTAAAGATGCGACCACTCGAAGTCTCATGCCCACAGGAGTCGAGCACAGTGATCAGTGCCATAACTGGTGGTCGATTGAGGTAGTCTGCAACATTATTGGTGATGCCCTTCTTGTACTTAATGTTCAAATGTAATTGTTGTAAATAGGTGGATCATTTATGATGGCGATCATTTTGCAACTTCCCTTGTGTCTGTATGAATTGTAGGGGTCAGTGGTTTGTGTGGATGACAGTTTCCTTCCCCAGAATGTAATGCTTCCATTGACGGCAAGCCCGCACAATGGAATAAATTTATTTGTCATAAGTGGGATACTTTTGGACTATGTCTGAAAGTGTATCACTGTGGTAAGCCATTGGATGTCCCTGTTGAGTAATAATTACACCAATAGCATAGTCACAGGCATTTGTATCAATGTGAAATGGTTCTTGCAGGTCTGTTAATGTGCAGAGAAGAGGCAATGCTTCAACTTAGAAAACACCTTCTGTTGGGATTCAGACCAATTTTTTTTTCTTTCGCTTCACCCTTAGTGACTTGACTTAAAGGCCAAGTGATATGAGAGAACTCCAACATGAACCTGTGGTAGAAATTGGCAAGACCAAGAAAAATGCAAAGCTTTGTTAAAGTGGTTGGGGCTGAACAATCCCAAATGACTTGTATCTTGGCTGGGTCCACATGCACACCTTGCTCATCAATGATGTACCTAGATATTGAACCTGGGTTATGACAAAAGTGAATTTCTCCAAATTGGCACACTTGTGTTGTTGCAGGGTTTGAAGTACATATCGAATATGGTGGAGGCGCTCTTCCCAACTTTGGTTGAAGATCAAGATTTCATCTAAATACACCACCACGAGTGCAATGGTGAAGGGTCTTAAGATGTATCCCATCAATATCATGAAGGTTGCTGGGGAATTTGTCTTCCCGAACGGCATGACCAACCATTCGAAAAGGCCCTCCTTGGATTTGAAGGAAGTGTTCCACACATCAGAGGGTTTGATAGGCAACTGGTGATAACCAGACTTCAAGTCAATCTTGCTGAAATATTTGGTCCCCTTTAGTGGGATGAGAAGGTCATCAATCCATGGGATTGGGTACCTATTCCAGACAGTGATCTTTTTCAGCGCCCAATATTCAATACAGAGTCTCCAGGTCCCATCCTTCTTCTGTACCAATACAATTGGGCTCCCATAGGGTGATGAGCTTTTCCTGATGTTCCCTTTCTGCAACAACTCCCGAATCTTCATCTTGATCATATTTTTCTCCAGAACATAGAGTCGATGGATCAGTCCATTGGGTAGTGGCATGCTTGGGGTCAAATCAATGGAGTGCTTGACCTGATAGTGTAGAGGTACCCCTGTAGCTGAGGTGAAAATGTCCCTATACTCCTCCACGTCCTTGTCCATCTGCTGTTGCTGTGTGGAGGAGCCCTGTTTGGAAGTCGTGGCCACAAACTTCTTCTTTCCCTAAGGGTGAATCATAAGGAAAACAAATTTCCTAGTCAGGGAAATGATCTTACTGCATTTCTTTGCAGTGATCAAAGAGATGGTGGTAGGCGGGGCTACCACCAGTATCCTGTACAACTTATTGCCCAAAGTAATAATCGCAGAGCGAGGTCTAGACTCATATACAACATCTGGCTTCCACATGTATGGTTTCCTTAATAATAAATCAAAAACTTCAAGAGGAGCAACATCACTCAGTGCCTCATCTGTGAAGGGCTTGATGTTGTAGGGAAGGCGACACTACTGGCTGATGCGAAGATCTCATCCTTGGTGAAGCCACCTGATGGTGTACGACTCTAGATGCGCTCTCATTGGTAGGCCTAATAGCTTCATGACCTATGATGAAATGAGGTTCTTTTGGTTCCCAACAATGAACTACAACGTAGGACCCTTCACCCAAATCTGTTAATGGAAGAGGCATTCCCCCTCCTCTACATCTTCAAGCTCATTCTTCTAGATCTTGGTGGTGGCCACAGTGGCATTAGGCTTCGCATCAATGATCTGCTTCCCTTTGTCTTTCCCCTTGTCGGGTTTTGACTCAGAGTAAGAACACGTGTCTGAATCAAAATCATTCAACTCGACCACCAGTGACTACTTGGCCCAACACTGACTTGTGTTGTTAGTGGAGCTCTTATGGAAATCACACCATTTTCCCATGTCCTTCTTTGTCTTCATGGTGTTTTTCTTCGGTTGTCTCTTCAACGGGTTGTCTTGGGTTGCCCCGCCTTGGTTTTGGCCTTTGCTCTATGGTTTGGGGGCGCCTTTTCCTTGCTTTGGATTCACAGATCCAAAGTCTCGCTTCTTTTGTTTAAACTTCTGCTCAATCTTGAGAGTGTATCGGTATGTCGTTCCAAGCGAGGAGATGTCTAGGAACTCCATCTCATCCTGGATTGTGTAGATAGCCACGGTACTTGAGTACCAAATGCTACTTAGAATCATTGATACCAAACTTTGTGTGGAAGGTATGGAAAACATTTGAGAACTTTGGAAAATCTTGGTCCCTTCCTTGCCATAGCGTGGTCCACTTTATGTATTTATATTCATAGCTTCCGATAGGGTAATATTGTTCCTTGATGGAATCTTAGAAAGAATCCAAAGTGGGTGCAGCTTAAAATAGTGAGGATTCACTCTCATCCTTTTGTTCACAGTAGGTTTCCCAACAATCCTTGACGTGTGGGGCGGATTTGAGAAGTGAAAAAGTAATATTTTCCTGATTAGAAAAGTCATGAAATGAAAAACATCCTTCCAACAGTTTCAACCATTTATCTATGACATATTCATCTATCTGGCCTTAAAATATGGGAATATCGAAGTTAACTTGTACCTTGAAAGGAGTGGCACCTCCAGAGTGGCTTCTAGATGAAGATGCATCGCCTGTGGGTAGCCATCAAAGGATTTGGGCAAAGTAATCCATCATCGCGTTCCTTTGTCGCTTGAGGGATTCCTTGAGAAAAATTGTGCAAGGATCTCCTGCTCCCTCATCTTTCTTTTCTTCCACCATGGGAGGCCGTCGAGGTTTGCGAAGCTACTCTTGCAAAGGTTCAACTAGATCGATCCATAACTTTTTATACCCCGATCTCTTTGGGGACATGCAAATAAAAATAGAGAAAGAGCAAGCCGCTCTGATACCACTGATTCAAACTTAAATAGGAATGAAACAAATTACAGATATAACCATAAACATAGAAATGTAGCAAAAATAAAACTTCATCTCATTAATATCAGAATACTGAAATATGCTTACAAATAAAATGTAAATAAACTAGCTTGGGCAATGGTATCATATCTCTGAGAAGAGATGTGGTGGCTACATGCCTCTGAACTGTGTTACAATGAGGTTCAAGGGCCTATTTATTATTGAACTGTCAGGCCAGGCAGTAACTCCTCAAAGAAAAAATGATTTGTATGTTTATTCCTTCAGGTTTTTCTTTATTATATACATGAGGGAGAGACTGTTCACTTCATCTCCCGATGACTGTTCACATTACTTATTTATTTATTTGCATTATGTTCACCCAATCCTGATGATTAGGTGTCAACATCCCCCCCCCTAATCTGAAGGGATGTTGGTGAGTCCAAGCATCATTATGAATCGTTCAAGTTTTTCTCTTCCAAGTGCTTTGGTGAAGATGTCTACAATTTTCTCATTAGTGGAACCATGACGGAGATGGATTGTTTTGGCCTCAACATGATGTCGAATCAGATGATATTTAGTATTTATGTGCTTCGTTCGGTCATGGAACTTTGGGTTCTTTGCCAACTTTATTGTAGAGGTATTGTCAATCATGGGTGGAGTTGATTGTACTTGTTTTACCTGCAAATCTTCAAGAATTTTCTTGAGCCACACAATTTCTTTTGTTGCTTCAGCTGCTACCACGTATTTTGCTTATGTTGTGGAATCTGCTGGAACTGATTGTTTGCGTGATCTCCAGGAGACATCTCCTGATCCAAGACTCATATCATATCTTGAAGTAGATACCCCAGTTTCTTTGTCTCCATCGAAGTCTGAATCAGAGTATCCAATCAAGCTGAAGTTGCCCACCTGTGTATACTTGATTCCAAAATCTTGAGTTCCCTTCAAGTACCTTAGAACTCTTTTTGCAACAGACTAATGTTCCTCACAAGGCTTTTGCATAAACCTGGAGAGGATTCCAATAGCAAATGAAATGTCTAGTCTGGTAGTAGTTAGGTAGTTGAGACTTCCTACAAGCTGTCTATACTTTGTTGCATCCTCAGATTCTTTTCCTTCAATAGATGTGAGCTTTTAGTTTTGTTCCATTGGAGTGGTAAGAGGATTGCATTCTGTCATGCCAAACCTGTTCAACAGATCTCCAATGTATTTCTTTTGAGAAAGAAATATAGACTTCGGATGTTGGGTTACTTCAATACCAAGATAGTAATGAACATAGCCCAAATTAGTCATTTCAAAACTTTTCCCCAATTCCTTCTTTATGGATGCAATGTAGCTTTCATTGTTCCCTGTCATCAAAAGATCATCTACATATACCACAAGATATACAACTTTTTTTCCAACTTTCTTGACAAATAAAGTTGCATCATCAAGATCACAATGTTTGAAATTGAGTTTGAGAAGATGCTCAGTTAGTTTTTCATACCGGGCTCGCAGTGCTTGTTTGAGGCCATACAAGGACTTCACAAGTTTGCATACTTTATGTTCATGTCCTTTCACAGAAAATCCTTCAGGCTGGGACATAAAAACATTCTATTTTAGATCTCCATTCAAGAAAGTAGTATTTACATCCATTTGATGGACTTTCCAACTGTTCTGAGCTACTAGGGCAAAGAGTGTCCAGATGGTAGCCCATTTTGCTGTGGGGGCAAAAGTATCCTCATAATCAACCCCTTCCTTCTGTGCAAAACTTTTGCCAAAATCCTAGCTTTGTGCTTGTCAAGTGAGCCATCAACTTTATACTTGTTCTTGTAGACCCACTTGCAGCCAATTGGTTTGGTTCCTAATGGAGGATCAACTAGCTTCCAAGTGCCGTTCTTTATGAGGGCATCATACTCCTTTTGCATCGCTTCTTTCCATTCATCATGAGAAGCAACTTCTTTGAAGGAAGTTGGTTCAAAATTTGTAGACAAGTTCAATTCACAATCATAAGGAACATCCATATCAACAGGTGAATTAGAGTCATCTACATCACCTCCATTTTGCCAATTTGAATTTTTAGTTCCTGTCTTTCCACCCTCATCAGGATGAACACTTTCAAGTGTCTTTGTCAGCCACTTTGGGGGACCTTTCTCAGATGGTCCAGGCTGCTCCATTGATTGAGTTGGGATTGAATCAAGATTGAGTCTCCCAATTCTATCAATTACATCACTTAAAGCATCATCCGTTGTTGGAGTTTCATGCGGGGGAGAGTCTTCTTCAGAAGAAGATTCCACATGTTGGTCTAGTATAGGAATCCCCCCTTCAAGATGTGGAATCTGATTATCAAATTCTTGAAATGATTTTGCTTTTGTGAATCTATCCAAGCGATCACGTTGCTGCTCAACAACATTGTCATTTTGGATGATTCAAGAAAAATTACATCTCTAGATACAACAAACTTTTTATTTACTTCATCATAGAGACGATATACTTTGGAGGTGTTTGAATACCCTAGTAAGATACACTTACGACTTCTTGCACCAAGTTTGTTTCTATGTACCTTTGGTATCAAGGCATAACAGGTGGAACCAAAGACCCTGAGATGCTTTACCGAAGGAACATGTCCATACCACATTTCATAAGGAGTCTTGTTTCTAATAACATTAGTTGGACATCTATTCTTTATGCAGCACATAGAACAGCATCAACCCAAAACATTATGTTAGTGTCAGTCTTTGAAACCTTCCTCTAGTGATCAAACATGCTCTTATAAAGTGATTTTAAGGTGTCAAGGTCAAATTTTGTCATTTCAGTGAGTCTTTAAGCAAAATTTGGTCACTAGGTATTAGGTCTAGGATTTGTTTTCACTCCTTTCAAAGTTGTCCAAATGTCGGTCCATGTCACCATTTAGCTGAGTGTACCATCATTCAGAGGGTTTTCATCATCATGTTAGGTTCCAATGGGTCATTTTACACTTTGTTCATGCTTCAATTGTGCCTAGGTAAGGTTCATTTCCCTCTCCTAGGGTTTTGAAGGTAATTTCTCTTGGATGGTCAAATCGCCAGAAAAACTTGTATCCTGATGTTCATACACCTCCCCCTATCCTTAATGTACCTTATTAAACACTTCCCATCACCGATATCCCTCAAATTCCTCATTTTCATACAAACCCTAGTTTCTTGCTACAACATGACAATTTTCAAGGCTAGGCCTGTGTTTTACCCTTTTGGACCCCTTCCCCTCACTCAATCTTTGAAATTCCACTTTCCCCTACTTCCTAACCTACTTCCAAAAATTTTCTCAAGCATTTAGAAGCCCCTTATCCCCTTCATTTCACTTCATTTCAACAAATCCCTTGTTCAACACATCAGGATAGGTTTTACTCCAATGATTTTTCTGAGCAAGAAAAGATGAATTTTGGAAAACTGAGAGAGGGTTTTGTCCAAAATAGGCCAAGGAAGAAAAACATCCTTCACTTTTTACACAGGTGTCATGGTTTTAGAGAAATGTCAAAAATACAGTTTCCTCGGGAGAATTGATGCACCTCTGAAGTGACCTTGGGAAATTCACGATTTATCCTAGCTTGGTTGGCCTAATGACTTGAATGATGAGTCAAAAGATAACTAGACATAAAGATCTTTCGAATGAGCTATGATGAGCTCAATTTGGGGTTGAGGAAGAGCTTCAAAAGTTGACTGCAACAACACTTTGCCTTTAGGCAGCCTCATTTTGCACATTTTTACCAGTGTTGGGAGATTTGACTTTTGATAGGAAAATGAACTCCAAATTAAAAAATTTAAGTTGTGTTGGAAAGTAGGCTCAATAATATTTCCAACGCGCTACCCCACGCCTAATTTGGACACTAGGAAGGCCTCCAAAACGGGTCTGCAAAAAGGCGCGGTGCACCTGGGTAGTGGCACGACGCACTTGCCTGCTTAGCCCAAATTTCACTCAAATCATCTTGCAAAGTCTCCAAATATTGCAAAATTCTTCCTTCCAAGTAAGTGAAACATACTAAAGTTCCTTTTCAAGAGTTTTCATCCTCCTTGATGGTGTTTAGATAGGTGAAAATTCAAACCCTAGTTTGTTGCACTATCCATTGAAAAAGTTGTCTAGGGTTTGCAAAAATTGTCATTGTTGCTGTTTTCTCCCTGCAATCATTTTCACATTCCTCCACTACACTCCCCTCATTTCATATCACTTACCCCTCTCATTCACACTCATCTATCCCCCTATCCCCAAAACCCTAATACCTAATTCCTACTGTTGAGCTTTGAAACTACATCTCTCCTACACATTTTCCTAGACTTTTTCCCCTCACCATTACCCCATAAGCTATCAAAGAACATTGCATATTGATTTTAAAAGAGTATTTAAGTGGTTTTCTAACTATGTTTTTGTGTTTTCTGTTTGACTTAGATTTTTCTCATTAGCTGCGAAATGCAGCCACTTTCCGCAGCTGATTCAACTTTTCGCAGCTGTTTTTGTTAAAATCTAGGTTGCAGGTGTCATCAGGAAAAACAAGGCATGTGGGCGGATAGAAATGACCTGGACATGGATCAGGTCCTATTGGTTTAGCCGGATTCATTAAGGAAAGTCGTGGTCAACGGTGGTCAAATGGTGGTCCAACGTAGGAGTCCTATGGCAACTGGACTCTATTTTCAAACACGTGAAGGATTCGTGGCTGTTCCTAGATCTCTGGGGTCATGTTGACACCTGTAGACTGCCCCACAATGTGAATCCAACAACTGCTCTTGATAGATTGAATTATCTCGACAACCAGTATGCTAAGCTTACGAACGCTTTCCTTTTACGTGTCTTCAATTAAAGATATTTCATAGGAAAACAATTATGAATTTTTTGTTATAAATAATGTGTTTCCAAACGCATGGAGTTAGTCTTTGTTAATGTAATTTTGCTGTTAAAGTTTACTGTGCCGTGACAAAGTTCCACTATGGTAACGAGAGGATTCTTCCTCTGTTTTGAAATATAAAGAAGACTCTATTTTATATGACTGCGTGAGCATAATTCTGGACTGATAGTTTGTTGACCAAGGCCGTGCAGAGGGCCCCTGCACACTGAGGTTTCATTTTCCTTATTGCTGTAAATTTTTTATGCATTGTTTCTCTATTTCCATTGCACATATTTCATAGTTATCCACCTGTGTATATTTCATTTGCTATGGTATTAACATTTCATTCCTGTACATGATTTTTCAAGCTCTGTATATTGTTGTTAACACTGATCGGCGTGTGTGTGTTTCAGGATAGAGTAGGCCCGGGCATTTTCATACAATTTTTGCAATAACTAGTGACATGAGATTAGCCTCTCTGCTGACTTTACTTTTCTTAGTTTTTATTATGGTTGTGCTTTGATTTCAAGTCTTATTCACTTGCTTTCTTAATTAGTTTAGATATCAAACTGCTCATATTATTGACGTTATCTCCTAAAGCCAGAGCTTAGACTGCATGGCGAGCTATCAGACTATGAATGATGTGATTTGATTTTAGCTTTATTTTTTTGCAATTAGATATCAATTTCCTCATATCATTGACGTTATCTCCTAAAGCCATAGCTTAGACTACATGGCAAGCTATCGGACTATGAATGATGTGATTTGATTTTAGCTTTATTTTTCTGCAATTAGATGTCAATCTCCTCATATCATTGACGTTATCTCCTAAAGCCATAGCTTAGACTACATGGTGAGCTATCGGACTATGAATGAAGTGAATTGATTTTACTTTTATTAGTTTGAAGTTTTTGACTTGTTTGAGTGCAGTAGCTTAACTTATTTTTTTTTGTATTTAGATGAGTAGCAGAAGTAGTGATTTCATGATCAGTAGTTCATCATTTATTTGATTTTACTAGTGGTACATTTCCATTCTTGTTTAAATGACAGTTTCATTACTAGTACGTTTTGAGATCCTCTGAGGTGTTAAGCTCTGGAAATCAGCATAAAGGACATAATTGCCTTAAAATCTATATCCATGCTTACCTTATGAAGTATTCTTAAAATTTATGAATAGGATTTCCATTAAAATTAGGAGATAAACGATGATAAAACCCCCAAAACAAAAAAAATAAATTGAAAACAATAAAAAGTAAGAAAGAGGTTGTCTTGCACATATAGTGCGCCACACTTTGTCAGTTTACGACTCCTGGTCGATAATTAGTGTAGCAATTTAGGACATACTAAATTGACTAAACACCTACTATTCCTAAACCTTAATTGGCATCCCCAAACCCCATCACTCTCTAAAAACCACTATATCGAGCATCAAAACCCCTTTTCACTCTTTTATTACCCTAATACACTCCATTTATCCTATTTTCCCTTATCCCACTCCCCTAAAGTAACTAATTCCCTCATAAAACCCTAAATCCCTCACTAAACCCTAATCTCCCAAAACTATTCCCTTCTTTCCCTAATCTCATTTCCCAAGAGTAAAACCTCTTCATACTCATCACCATTGTCCTCTTTCATCCCTCTTTCATCATCATTTTTTCCACCATACCTTCATCTCATCATTTTCCTAAGACAAGCACTATGAGGAAGAGACACCCAGTGATAGTTCTATGGAGAAACATAAGCAGCAAAGCAAAGGCAAAGAGAATATGCATGAGGATGATATAGATGACAAACAAGAAAGAAACAAACAGTTAGAAGATAAAAAAACCATCATGGAGCTCCAAAACATAAGAGAAAACCGACAAGCTGCCAAGAGGAAGAAAGTCAAGTTGACACTCTTGAATAAGAAATTGAAGCTGATCGCGAATCTTGGCTTGAGAGGGAAAAAATGCACTTGGAAAAGATGTTGGAGAAGGCCAAAAAAGAGAAAAATATGTTGAGGCACATGGCCTATCACTATTTGGCGAGAAACAAGGTTTGCAAAGCAAGAATTAGGACTTTGAAGGCCAAATTGAGGAAAGCTTTGAGGAAGAGAAAAGAGCAAGACAAGCTCAAGATTTTGGTTGAGACTTCCTTAGCCAAACATAGCACTTGATGGAGGACACTCAGCCCAAATTTCAAGAAATTTTGGATACTTTTTGTCAATTTTGAATTTTTGGAGCAAAACACAGGATTTTCTGCTTGGTGCACCGCGCCACTTGGCGCACGCTTTTGCTAGGGACCTCCTTTGGAGAAAAACTCAGAATTTTTGGATTCCTCATGAAAAAATATGAATGCCCACAAATGGCCAAGAAATTTTGTCAAGTTTTGAGCTTCCAAAAGGGTCAAAAACACCTCAAAAATTCCCTTTCTGCCCTTTTTTGGCCACACAGGAAGCAGTGTTGGGAGAACTCATTTTTGAAGGGGCAAATGGACACCAAATTCAGAAATTCCACTTGTTCTGGAAAGTAGACAGGTAGGCATTTCCAACAAGCCCACATGGGGAAAATTTGGTGCAAGGGAAGGCCTCCAAAATCAGCTCCAAAGTAGTGCGGTGCACAGGGACAGGACCGCGGCGCACAGGATGAAATTTTGTCATTTTGGCCAAAAACCTCTATTTTTCAACTAGTTTCTTCTCAATTTGAATTTTCTTTCTCTAATATTCAAACTCATGATGTAATTTGATGTGAATTGATGGATTTTGATGTAAATATGCTAAATTTTCACTCATGGAGGTAGATACATTATGAAAAGGTAGTTTGCAACTGAATGAATCAGTTTTTTAGATTTTAGAGGCAAGCTGTTCCACTGCCTACTTTTTAGTTCTTAGTTTAGATCTTGTTGAAACAGATCCTAAACTTATGAATTCGACCCCTAAATCCTAGCATGAGTTGTTTGTTGCCTATATCTAGTAGTTTTTCAATCATTGGTAAAGGTTGGACTCTTATGAATGCTTTGACCATTATTGTACACTCATATTTGCAGTTTGGCAAAGGAATAGACCAGGGTTTGTAGCACTTTATAGGATTCTTGTGGCAACTTGATTTGGTATTGTTTTTCCTTTTGTAATTGCAAGTTTACATGTGTTTATGTATGCCATTATCTCTCTCTGTTCATATTAACTAAATGAAACAAGGATAAAGGTAGAATTCATTGAAGTTGCAGTGCTCTACCTAGGGTTTGTTTAGTTATTTATGTTTTCAGCTATTTGAAGAGGATCCCTAAGACTTTCATGCCATTTCGAACTCCTCACTAGTCTTAAAGCTCTCCATCTAACTCAATTTAAAGTACTAAACCATTTTCCTACCTTGCCCCATAGAGATCTCTGCAAAACTGTGTCCATTCCTCGAAACCAAATCCGCCTTTCACATTTGAGCCGGAAAAACAAAATTAAATTCATTCAAACTCTTCAGAGCACATACCTAGCCTAAAATTAGTCTTTACATCAGTCATCTCAAGCTTTATTGGCCATATTTTCCTGATATTTACAAGGAGAGAGCCCTCTCTCGACCTGGTAGGGCTAGCTACCAGGTTAAGCGTGGTTTGATGTTACCCTAGATCCTGCCTTTCTTAGCCTGAGGTAGATTTAGGCCCTAACATATTGGCGACCATACTGGGGAGATGAAAATTTTGTTGTTTTCTTTATAAAATATAGATGGAGCCTGAAGTTAGCCAGGTAGCCTTCGAACTGCTCTTGCTCTGCAAGTGCATAGTAGATGAATGTTGCTTCAATCAATCTCCAGTTTAGTTTATGAACTAAACATCTGGTTTCCTTAGTAAATTGTAATCAAGTTTAGATCTGATTATTGATGGTGGACAACGATCAGACATCGAAAGGTTGAAATCATTCACCTGGCAACTACAGTGTCGAAAATCCCAAGGTTCAGACTTTTTATGGAGACTCTACTCTTCAAGAAGCAGTAGCCTGAAGAATTTCTTGGTGAATTCATTATTATCAAAATTGTTTCGCTAGATCGAAGGTATGCTCCATGAGCCGAGATCACATTCCGGGCTTTCCAAATAAAATTCCGAAGGTAAATTGGAAAAGGAATTTGCCTATTTTTAAAGATGATGATGGGAATGATGCTACTTTGCATTTGGTTAGATTTCACATGCATATTCGCAAGTTGAAGGTTGATTTTCCTGAAGATTGCTTGATGAAGATATTCATGGCCACTCTAGAAGGTGAAGCCCGATCTTGGTATGAAAGTTTGCCGCCTGTTTGTATTTACTGTCTGAAGGATTTTCATGCCATGTTCTTTGAAAGGTATAAAGAATCTTATCCATCATTAAATTTAGTTTAGAACTGTTGCAAACATGTTTATAGTTTTATTGAAAATCTTGAGAGAATTTATGAAGATGATAACTTCATGGATGATGAGATCATGGAAGCCCTGCATGAAAATCCATTTCAGCAGCATAAAGAGGATATTTATCAAGATGCGCAGGAAAATTTGCAGCTGGATCAAGATCTTACTACAATGGAAAATTATGAAAGAGAAGGTTTTATTTCATATCTGTCCATAGAAGAACATAGTATGTAGGAAAGTCAAGTTTCAATTTCAGAATGTGATAAAGTCAAGTCTATTTCAAATCTAGATTTAGATTGTGATGATCAAGAGTACCTTGTTCTGAATCCCATGAAGAAGAGCTTTGCTGTTGAGAACATCTGGAATGAAGAAGATAGAGTTATTGACCCAAGTGTTCTCATTTAATTAGAACCAAGCCTTCATGAGGAGGTAATCCAGTCATTTTATGAAAAACAAGATGAGATCTTTGTTCAAGTAAGTGAAAAATCTTCTTTCAATAACTCAGTGGTAAATGATAATTTGATTGCCATGTCATATGAAGATGATCAACAATGTTTTCAAATTTCAGAAGATCAGGGAAATGAGGACTGTCATTTGGGTTTTTCATGTTATTTCAAGAAGAAAATAATTGCTTGAGAAAAAGAAAACAAAAAGTAGTATGTACTATGTCTGAAGATGAGATAGATTAACTCCTGAAAGGTCAGGTTACAGCCCAAACTAATGCAAGTCTGCAGTGTGCACATGGTCAAGAAAGTGTTGGTGAAACTTCTTCCACTTTTGAAAATAATTATAGTCTTGAAATTAGCTTTATTGATCAACAAAAAGATAATGTTTTCCTTCATGAAAATGATAAGGCTGTCATGTTTGATAAGCTTGAAGATTGTTTTCTGTTTAAGAATGACCTAGACCATGAAGTTGAGGAATATGAGCTTGAGAGAGACAATATGCCAGAATTTCTCATGGTCAAGGAATTTACAGCTAACACTTAGATGGCAGAAGTTTATACCTCTTTGTGCCTTCCTATCACTCAACAACCAGTTGTTCTTTCAGATCAGAATGAAGAGAGTACTTGTATTTTTGCTGCTGGATCTCAAGACAAGCGAGTGCTTCAGGATTTTCAAGATCCTTTCGGCATTATTTTGTAAGAACCAGAGAAGATGAATGTTGCCTAGTTCGTTAGCATAAGCCTTGGTTTCAATTCTTATTGTGAGTTGCCTACATGTACATCGTTATGCCTACTCGGGGAAAGTGACAGCAGAATTTTAGTATGTAGCCATCTGTTGGATTGGTTACATTGGAAGGCCCACTTCACATGATTGTACATATTTCGTCAGTAGGCAGGTGGTTGTCATCATGATTTGAAGCCCTCAAATCTCGATGGTCTACTGCCATTTAAAAACTTTGTAAGTACTTGTTTCAGTTAAGTCAGTCTTGAGTCATTTTTTGTTTCAGTCATTTTAAAGATAGTTCAGCTGAGTGTTCAGTTTCAGCTTTTGAGAGTCTTGTTTCAATTTTTAATTAGTGAGTTCAACTATGAGTCTTGAGTCAAAGTTTCATAGTAATTGGTTTTTGGGTGTTTTGAGGTTATTGACTCCATTGCCCAATGGATGAAGGCACTTGTCTTCTCTCCCAAAGATCTGCGGTTCTTGGCACCTCCAAGGAGCTACCATCCCCATTGGAGCCAATGTTAGTGTCAGTATTTTAAACCTTCCTCCAGTGATCAAACATGCTCTTACAAAGTGATTTTAAGGTGTCAAGGTCAAATTTTGTCATTTCAGTGAGTCTTCAAGCAAAATTTGGTCATTAGGTATTAGGTCTAGGGTTTGTTTTCACTCCTTTAAAAGTTGTCCAAATGTCGGTCCATGTCACCATTCAGCTAAGTGTACCATCATTCATAGGGTTGTCATCATCATGTCAGGTTCCAATGGGTAATTTTACACCTTGTTCATGCTTCAGTTGTGCCTAGGTAAGGTTCATTTCCCTCTCCTAGGGTTTTGAAGGTAATTTCTCTTGGATGGTCAAATCATCAGCAAAACTTGTATCCTAATGTTCATACACCTTTCCCTATCCTTAATTTACCTTATTAAACACTTCCCATCACTAGTATCCCTCAAATTCCTCATTTTCTCACAAACCCTAGTTTCTTGCTATAACTTGACAATTTTCTAGGCTAGGCCTGTGTTTTTCCCTTTTGGACCCCTTCCCCTCACTCAATATTTGAAATTCCACTTTCCCCTACTTCCTAACATCCCTCCCTACTTCCCAAAATTTTCTCAAGAATTTAGAAGCCCATTATCCCCTTCATTTCAATTCATTTCGACAAATCCCCTGTTCCACACATTGGGATAGGTTTTACTCCAATGATTTTTCTGAGCAAGAAAAGATGAATTTTGGAAAACTGAGAGAGGTTTTTGTCCAAAATATGCCAAGGAAGAAAAAAAATCTTCACTTTTTACACAGGTGTCATGGTTTTAGAGAAATGTCAAAAATATAGTTGCCTCAGGAGAATTGATGCACCTCTGAAGTGACCTTGGGAAAATCAAGATTTCTCCTAGCATGGTTGGCATAATGACTTTCATGATGAGTCAAATGATAACTAGACACAAATATATTTCCAATGAGCTATCATGAGCTCAACTTAGGGTTGAGGAATACCTTCAAAAGTTGACTGCAACAGCACTCTGCCTTTAGGCAACCTCATTTTGCACATTTTGACCAGTCTTTGGATAATTGACTTTTGACAAAGAAAATGAACTCCAAACTGAAAAATTCAAGTTTTTTTGGAAATTAGATTCAATATGATTTCCAACGAGCTATCCTGTGCCCAATTTGGACACCAGGAAGGCCTCCAAAAATGGTATGCAAAAAGGCACAACGCACCTAGGTAGTGGCGTGGCGCACCTGCCTGCTTAGCCCAAATTTCACTCAAATCATCTTGCAAAGTCTCGAAATCTTGCAAAATTATTCCTTCCAAGTAAGTGAAACATCCTAAAGTTCCTTTGAAATATTTTTCATCCTCCTTGATGGTGTTTAGATAGGTGCAAATTCAAACCCTAGTTTGTTGCATAGTCCATTGAAAAGGTTGTCTAGGGTTTGCAAAAATTATCATTGTTGTTGTTTGCTCCCTACAATCATTTTCACATTCCTCCACTACACTCCCCTCATTTCATATCCCTTACCCCTCTCATTCACACTCATCTATCCCCCTATCCCCAAAACCCTAATACCTAATTCCTACTATTCCCAAACCCTAATTGGCATCCCCAAACCCTATCACTCCCTAAAAACCACTATATCTAGCATCAAAACCCCTTTTCACTCTTTTATTACCCTAATACACTCCATTTATCCTATTTTCCCATATCCCACTCCCCTAAAGTAACTAATTCCCTCATAAAACCCTAAATCCCTCACTAAACCCTAATCTCCCAAAACTATTCCCTTCTTTCCCCAATCTCATTTCCCAAGAGTAAAATATCTTCATACTCATCACCATTGTCCTATTTCATCCCTCTTTCATCGTCATTTTTCCACCATACCTTCATCTCATCATTTTCCTAAGACAAGCACTTTGAGGAAGAGACACTCAGTGATAGTTCTATGGAGAAACGTAAGCAACGAAGCAAAGGCAAAGAGAAGATGCACAAGGATGATATAGATGAAAAAAACAGAAAGAAACAAATAGTTAGAAGATCAGCAAACCATCATGGAGCTCCAAAACATAAGAGAAAACCTGCAAGCTGCCTAGAGGAAGAAAGTCAAGTTGACACCACTTGAATAAGAAATTGAAGCTGATCGTGAATCTTGGCTTGAGAGGGAAAACATGCACTTTGAAAAGATGCTAGAGAAGATAAACAAAGAGAAAAAGATGTTGAGGCACATGGCCTATCACTATTTGGTGAGAAACAAAGTTTGCAAAGCAAGAATTAGGACTTTGAAGGCCAAATTGAGGAGAGCTTCGAGGAAGAGAAAAGAGAAAGACAAGTTCAAGATTTTGGCTGAGACTTCCTTAGCCCAACATAGCAGTTGATGCAGGACACTCAGCCCAAATTTCAAGAAATTTTGGATACATTTTGTCAATTTTGAATTTTTGGAGCAAAACATAGGTTTTTCTGCCTGGTGTGTCGCGCAACCTGGCACGCGCTTTTTCTAGGGACTTCCTTTGGAGAAAAAGTCAGCATTTTTGGATTCCTCATGAAAAAATATCATGCCCACAAATGGCCAAGAAATTTTGTCAAGTTTTGAGCTTCCAAAAGTGTCAAAAACACCTCAAAAATGCCCTTTCTGCCCTTTTTAGGCCACACAGGAAGCAGTGTTGGGAGAACTCATTTTTGGAGGGGAAACTGGACACCAAATTTAGAAGTTCCACTTTTTCTGGAAAGTAGACAGGTAGAACTTTCCAAAAAGCCAACTTGGAGTAAATTTGGTGCATGGGAAGGACTCCAAAATCAGCTCCAAAGTATCGCAGCACACAGGGATAGGAGTGCGGCACACAAGATGAAATTTTGTCATTTTGGCTAAAAAACTCTGTTTTTCGACTAGTTTCTTCTCAGTTTGATTTTTCTCTCTCTAATAGTCAAAATCATGATGTAATTTGATGTGAATTGATGAATTTTGATGTAAATATGCTAAATTTTCACTCATATAGGTAGATACATCATGAAAAGATAGTTTGCAACTGAATGAATAAGTTTCCTAGGTTTTAGAGGCAAGCTGTTCCACTGCCTACTTTTCTGTTCTTAGTTTAGATCTTGTTGAAACAACTCCTAAACTTATGAATTCGACCCCTAAAGCCTAGCATGAGTTGTTTGTTGCCTATATCTAGTAGTTTTTCAGTCATTGGTAAAGGTTGGACTCTTGTGAATGCTTTGAGCATTATTGTACACTCATATTTGCAGTTTGGCAAAGGAATAGACCAGGGTTTGCAGCACTTTATGGGATTCTTGTGGCAACTTGATTTGGTATTATTTTTCATTTTGTAATTGCAAATTTACATGTGTTTATGTATGCCATCAGCTCTCTTTGTTCATCTTAACTAAATGAAACAAGGATAAAGGTAGAATTCGTTGAAGTTGCAGTGCTCTACCTAGGGCTTGTTTAGTTATTTATGTTTTCAGCTATTTGAAGAGGATCCCTTAGAATTTCATGCCCTCTCCAACTCCTCACCAGTCTTAAATCTCTCCATCTCACTCAATTTAAAGTACTAAACCATTTTCCTACCTTGCCCCATAGAGATCTCTGCAAAATTGTGTCCATTCCCCGGACCCAAATCTGCTTTTCACATTTGAGCAAGCAAAACAAAATTAAATTCATTCAAATTCTTCAGAGCACATACCTAGCCTAAAATTAGTCTTTACATCAATCATCTCAAGCTTTATTGGCCATCGTTTCCTGATATTGACAAGGGGAGAGCCCTCTCCCGGCCTGGTAGGGCTAGCTACTAGGTTAAGCGTGGTTTGATGTTACCCTAGATGATGCCTTTCTCAGCCTGAGGTAGATTTAGGCCCTAACACATTATCTTTATGTTTTTGGAGAAGAGCATGGATCATACCATATTTAAGATTGTCCTATTCATTCTTTCAGCTACACCATTCTGTTGGGGATTATAAGGTATAGTTGTTTGATGTTTGATCCCATGTTGGCGAAGATAGTTTTCAAATTCATTTGATGTGTATTCTTTTCCATTATCAGTGCGAATAGACCCAATATGAGATTGTGCATCATTTTCAATCCATTTATGAAAGTTCTTGAATGTTTGAAAAGCATCAGGTTTGTTCTTCAATAAATAAACCCAACACATTCTGGTGTATTCATCAATAAAGGTCATCATATATTTATTTCCATTTGCAGAAGGAACATGCATTGGACCACATAAATCTGAATGAATGAGTTCAAGTTTTCTATGTGCTCTTGAATGTGAATCATGAAAAGGCTGTTTGCTTTTTTTTTCCTAGAATACAAACATCACATTGCTTAAATTTCCTAGGAATTGTAGGCAAACCAGCAACACCATTTTTCTTCAACAAGCAGAGACTGTCATAGTTCAAATGTCCAAATCTATCATGCCATAATAAACTTTATGGAAGTGTACCTTCTTCATAATGAGAATTGTATGAGAAATGTTGTGCACGAGAAAAGGTTCCTTGCAGCTTGAGAAGTCTTTCTTTTTCTATTCCCCTCATGACAAGTGAGCGGTTAGATGCTTTTCTTACCTCAAGCTTGCCATCAAACATATGAATGGAGTGACCTTGCTGGCTGATGTGGACCAAGGACAACAAGTTTTTCTTGAGCTGTGGGAGATATAGAACATGATGCAGAAGAAAGTTTGGAACACCAGGCAGTTTAAGTCTAATTGTGCCAAACCCTGATGGCTTGATTTTTGATTGGTCTGCAAAGTATACTACTCCATCAACATTGTCAGTAAATTATTCAAAAAAATATTTTCTATGAGTCATGTGGCAGGTTGCTCCTGAAGCAAGCAACTAATCATTTTTCCAAGAAGCAAGTGAAGCATTAAATAAATCTTCATTTACTCCAATATTACATTGTGCCACAACATAGTGAGCAGATTCAGGTGCTTTACCTTTGTCTATATCATTAGTTTTACCTTTTTGTTGGTTTCTTTGCTGCTCAATTTTGTCCCATTGTAACTTGCATGTAGAGGCATCATGTGATCCATTTCTTTTGCGGTGTATGCAGTGAAAATCTGCCTTTTCTCCTTGAGAGTGTCTGGCCCCCATGCCTTTGAAATATCTTCCTCTTCCTCTTTGACCACCTCTTCCTCTTGAAGAATCTCGAGCAGGATGCTTTTCTTTATGAGCAAGGCACACGGCCTCTTCAGAAGATTCAGGGGTTGTCTTCTTTCCAAAAGCTTTCTCTCTTTCAACAAACTTTTTCACATGAGAGTCAAAGGTGATATCTTTGAGATTTCCATTTGCTTGCAATGACTCAAGATAATTGGAGTAAGTAGGATAAAGTGCCTTGAGAAAAGCAATAAGAGGAATATCCAATTCAACCTTAGTGGATTTGATATCATGCATTATAGACTTTACTTCAGATGCAAGAACAAGAGGATCATTATTTTTCAGTTCAGTTGAACAACTTCAAGTGCAGAATGTGAGTCATAGAGTTCTTTCAGATTTTGTAAGGCTTCAAAAGCAGTTGAAAATGGCGAAATATGGTGACTCACCTCTTCATTTACAGATGCTGGGATTAATGCATAAGCTTTGTTGTTCTTGTTTTCCTAAATGATGAGCTCTTTGTTTGATGTAGGCTGTTCTGGCTCTTTGTCTCCGTCTCCAGCATACACTCCTTTCCACAACTCATTGAAAATGAGGGCGTGTTTTATCATTAGGGACCACTCAGGATAGTTCTCTTTGCCAGTGAGAACTATTCCCACAATGGATATGATTGAATGCATACTGTAACAAAACTTCTGTTGCAAATTTTTTTTACTCCTAATGGAAAAAATATATTTATGATATGATTGGACAGAAAATTCAAATGTCAATATGCAAGACTGTAAATACACAAAACTATACAACGCATTCAACTGGACAGCGCTCTGAATTGGACAGTGTAAATAAAAAAAATTATAGCGCATTCAACAGAGGTATATAGAACACTCCAACAGTGTCTCTCGACTACCATCGTGGGCTCGAATCAGCGCAACACTTTACCAATACACCACCGCAAAGAACAATGCAACTTCAAAACGGTTCAACGCATACCATTTAACATATTTTACATGGCTTACCAATGTCCCAAAACAACGTTCAATGTATGGCATACCAAAACAACTTTAATAGAATTCCAAGCAGCATGAAGATGCTAGCCAAACGTTCACAATTCCATGTCAAGCCAGCGTTAATATAATACCACAAAATTCAGGCCAACATTAATACAATACCAAAAACTTCAGGCCAGCATTAAAAAACTTCAGCACATGTAGGCATAGCTTTTCATGTATAATTGATTTAAAATAAAAAATCGTACCCAAATTTGCCCAGTAAAATCACCATATCAGCGTAGCTTTTCATGCACAATCGATTTAAAATAAAAATCATTTCTAGACACCCAGCCTCCTTGAAATCAAACGAGCATCTAACACTTGAAACCCGTCAATCCCACATGCTTTCTGCAAGATTGGCATTCGTTCGGAGTTCTTGCAGGCTCTTCGGAAGACGCACTAGCAGAATTCCCATCATCTGAGGATGACCCAACAACTTCAACAAGGTTTCGAAACAATGGGCGGAATGGTTTGTCCAACGCCGAGAAACAAAGGGCGGATTGGTTCGTTCAACACAGTGAAACAATTCAAATGTTATGCTGTTGCTTCTTCCAACAGTGCGTTAGACAGCGGCAGTGATCATGGAGGGGACAAAGAGCGCAGTAGACAGTGGACAGAAAGCAGTAGGCAGTGGACAAAGAGCAGTAGGCAGAAGGGAGTTACAACTATTTTGGGAGCTGGCTCTGATACCATGTTAGTCCAGGCAGTAACTCCTCAAAGAAAAAATGATTCGTATGTTTATTCCTTCAGGTTGGTCTTCATTATATACATGAGGGAGAGACTGTTCACTTCATCTCCCGATGACTACTCACATTACTTATTTATTTATTTACATTATGTTCATCCAATCCTGATGATTAGGTGTCAACATGAACAACAAGGGAAAACCCTAAAAAACCATAAATTTAACCCCAGGAGATAGAACACCAAGAGTTTGTGGGCCCTATTGGGGTTAGTTGGGCAACCAAATTCCTGGGTTCGTAACTTGGTCATATTATCTCCATTTGGTGTGTACAATACCTTGTTGGAAAGGTATATTTGAGTACTATAGGATTAGTAGTAGGCCCTTAATGGACCTATCGTAGACATAAAAAAATGCCGTTTAGGGGGTCACAATTTCTCCAGAAGTTCAAGACCCGAAAAAATGCTAAAAATAGTAAATGCTAAAATAAATAAGGAAACAAATGAATCTGACTGGAGGTCTAGGTGGAATAGTCGGGTGGCCACCAATATCCACCTAGATCATATTGTCATGAAAAAATAAGGGACCATGGATTTATACTGAATTTTGGGATTTTGAATAAAGCATGCCCCCCATTATCTCCTCATAGAAGATATGACTATCCACAAGGAGTTGATTCCTTTCTACACGGATGCCTCATTTTCAAAGAAGAAAAATGGGTCTTGAATGAATGTCATACTGGAGGTTGCAGAAGACACCTCAGGGATGTCAACCACCTAGATAATTCTCCACACTAGTTATTTTTGGCCCACCCTTTTTCATGATTGCATTCAAGTAGTCAAAAGGTGCACCAAGTGCCAACTTTATGACCACAAAAAGTGAGCACCTTCGACTCCATTACATCTGGTAATTGTAGTAGTTCCCTTTTTCAAATGGGACATTGAATTCGTCATTTGTAATAAACCTTCCCAAAATGGTCAGAAGTACATAATAGTCATTGTTAAGTACTTCACCAAGTGGGATGAAGCTATGAACACATTGAACAATATTGCCGAAACCTTGGTAGGTTTTTTTCTTCAACCATTTTATCATGTGGTTTGGGGTTCCCAAGGAGTTAGTTTTTGACCATGGTAATCACTTTGAAAATGAGTTATTTCAAGAAATATCATTCTCCTTGGGTTCACTCATGAGTTTGCCTCATCATACTACCCTTAGCCCAATGACTAGGTAGAAGCTGTTAACAAAGTGCACAAGGCCATGTTACAGTGCATGGTGAACACACATAAAAAAAAATTGGTACCACATGATTTTATCTACCTTGTGGGTCTATCATACGTCAGAAAAACACCCAATGGTTTCATGCCCTTCCACCTTGTTCATGATGTTGAAGTTATTCTACCATTAGAATGTAAGATGTCTACTTTTCTCATAATTCTGGAGCTTCTACGTGTATGATTCATATTGAGAAGCCATTAGAGAAATTTAGAGGTAAAAAGTGGGGCTCAAAACAAAAATATACAACCAAAATCAACTTTACAAGAACCAATAGGATTCAAGACGATGATGTCAACCTTGGGGGATGATTCACCATTTTTGGAGTAAAAAGGTAAAAAAATAAAATAATAAAAAACATAAACTATTTTTTAAACTTATACCCCACAATTCTACTCAAATTTCAAGCGAGAGCACTCATTGGATGCATAATTTAATTTCTTATCCAAGAAATACCCATGTTTCATACTTTCGATGGACCCTGCTACATGAAAAGTGAGAAATACATGAAAAAACGTGATTGCAATCACATTTTTTTCATGTATTTCTCATTTTTCATATAGCAGGGCTGATAAAAAATATACAACATCGGTATTTCATGGATGAAGACTCAAATTTCACATCCATTGAGTCCTCCTGCTCAAAATTTGAGTAAGGGGAGATAAGTTGAAAATATGATTTGAAAAATTAGTTTTTCATTTTTTCCCTCCAAAATTTGATGATGTAATCCAATCTTATTTTATTATTTCCACTATTATTTTAGAATATTCCTTATGAGGCCCATTTTAGACCTCAAAATTTCTCTAATGGTCTCCAATTGGAACACATTGATGAAGGTCAACACGATTCCCTACAAGATAATGATACTGCAAAGAAAATGTCTTAAATAAGATTTAACAGTAACGCACACCCTCATATCGTCCATGAGGAAGACTTTCACTCCTAGTTATCATATCAAAGAAAAATAGTAAATGGTGTGTGTGAAGTGATTATAAGGAATTAAACAAAGCCACCTTGAAATACTATTTTCCCTTACTATTTATTGATCAAGTCCTTGATACAAGGTAGGAAAAATTCATTTCTTTTTTAGATAGACTTAGCAGCTATAATAAAATTCAAATACCCCTTGAATACCAAGATAAAACTACCTTACCTTTCCACGGGGAAATTATGCTTACCACGTATTCCATTTGGATTATGTAATTCCCTGGCCACATTCCAATGGGATTCTCTCAAGATATTCCTTGACTTGACCAGTGACTGTTTAGAAATCTACATGGATGAATTCACCATATATGGAGATACACTTAAGGAAGAACTAAATATTATAAGTAAGTTATTAAACATGTGTCAAGAAATAAACCTCTCTCTCAAAAATGAAAAACAAAAAATGATTCTCACTAAGGGAATTATGTTAAGCCATCATATATCATCGACTATAAATATCGTAGATCATACAAAAATAGAAATTATCCTCAAACTTCCAGTTCCCACAAATCAAAAAGATTTCAGAATATTGTAATGATATGTAAGGTAATGTTGAAGTTTATAGAGAATTTTACCAAAATAGAATCACCCCAATTCTAGATACTAACAAAGGCCACATAATTTTGATAGACTGCTCAATGTCAGGCTACATTTGAAACCCTAAAAGAAAAATTGTTAATAACTCCTATCCCACAAGGTCCAAACTAGGGTCTACCTTTTGAAATTTATACAAATGATTTGGACACAAATATTGGAGCTATATTAGGTCAAAAGGAGGAGAAATGACCTTATGCTATCTGTTTCAACAACAAGAACCTCACTCTTGTTGAACACAACTATATGGTAATTGAGAAATAATTTTTTGTTATTTTCCATTCTATTAATAACTTGCATCATTATGTTACTAAATATCCCATGTTTATACATATTTACCATTTTTCCATCCCCTATCTTATGAATAAACTTATTACTAATGGTATGTTGATTGGATGATTGCTTTTGTTATAGGTTCAATATTGAAATTCTCAAAAAATCTGAAAAGGAAAATGTGCTTGTTGACTTTCTCTCTATATTCAATAATGAGGCTGAAGCTACTCTTGTAGAAGATAATTTTCTAGATAAGCACTTGTTTTCTTTATCCATTAACAAATTGTGGTTTGCAACCATAGTTAATTATGTAGCTACATGGAATCTTCTACAACATTTGTCACTCAGATAATGACATTGGGCCATCAAACAAAGTGTTATGCATTCCTAGGTTGAAGGGGTACCTTCTTTACACTAGAGTAGATCATGTAATATGATGTTGTGTAAGGGAGGGTGGAATCTATGAAATTCTTAATGTATTTCATGACAATTTCTATGGAGGACACTTTTCCAACAAGAAAACTACAAGCATGGTACTACATCTATCATATTAATGGATGACTATATTTAAAGAGGCAAAGAAGTACACGAGAAGTTGCAAAAAATGTCCACTAATGGGGTGACCAGTTCAGTATAACGAGATGCCATTCCAACCTCAAATATTGATAGAGAATTTTTGAGAAGCGGGCCCTTGACTTTATGGGGATAATCAACCCTCCATCTAGGCAAAAGATATACATCTTAGTGTGAACTAATTATGTGACTGAATGGTTGATGTTATGACTCTACTAAAAGCTATTAAGCAAGAATTGGCTAATTTGATATATGAAGATATATTGATATATTTTTGGGTCCCCTAAGGTATTTCCACCAACTTGGGTGGCCAATTTAATTCTCAACTTGTTTGATTAATCATCAAGCACATTAAAATAAAGCACATGATTTATACTGTATATCACCCTCAAGCCAATGGGAAAGTGGAGGTGACCAACAAAGTACTAAGTGCATTCTAACTAAGACTATATATAAACATTAGAAGGACTAGGCTAATGGATTTAAAGAGGCCCTCTGGGCTTATAGAAACACCTATAGGAATACCATGGGATTCACCCCCTATGAACCTATATATGGAAAGCATATGGTCCTCCCTATAGAATTTGTAGAAGCTCAACAACATTAATTGAATCAAATCAACGATCTTAATGAAACATGTCAAACTACCTTCAAATAAACTATTATAGTCTAACAATAAGGAACTAAATGGAATGATGGGTTCATAAAAAATAAGCGGGAGATTGGGCCTTCTTGTTTGACTTGAGATAGAAATATTTTAAAGGTAAGTTTTAGAGCAAATGGTTGGGGCGATAGAGGTAAACATAGTCTATGATAATGGGTTTATCAATCTCCACACCATTGATGAATAAAAAACTCCTTTAATGGCCATAATCATTAGCTGAGGCTATACACAAATTTTAGATTAGGAGAGGTATTCAACCAAGATTTAATTAAGAAATTAGAATTATAAGTTGTAAATATGGTGGATTTACTGCTAGCACGTACAAATCCATGATCTTTTCCAGTTCAAATTAGAAGAAAAAAGAGAAAAAGGAAAAGAGGAGGAAGAAAAATATAAGATCTAGTAGAGAAAACCTAATTTCAAGCTCTACTAGCCTTAATGATATTAGAAAACTAGTTATTAGGTTGATATTACAATGAAAAAGAAAATATCAACTATGAAAACCTCCTCAAAGATGTACCTAAACAAAATTTTATTTGAAAACCAGGTTCCTAACAAACCAAGTTTGAGGGAAAAGAAGAAAAGAGGAAAAAAAAAGAGATAAAAAAGAGAAGAAAAAATGGAGAAAAGAAAAAAAAGAAAAATTTTCAAGTATTTTAGGGACATGCCCATATTTGTGTAATCACAAAATTGGGTTGTCCAATAGAACTCTATCTTGTGGTTGTTAAAATTCTTTATTTTCAAGCAAGATATATTTTTTCAGCACCTAACACCTTTTGGTGAAGAATAAGTATAGAATTTTCCTTGCTATCTCCTTTGCACTAGCTTCATGATCTATGCCTTTGAAAGAATAAGGTGAAAATGATATTCATCCAAGTATTTAAAGGCAATTTACAAAAGAGCTCGAGGTTGACGTTCCATAATTTCAATTATTACATTCATTAAAATGAGGCTCATCAACATCAACATTGCAACTGTGTTACATATTCTCTCACAATAATTCATGTCTTCTCTAACTCATGCTTAATTTATTTCCATATATAGAATTCAATAGTCTAATGGACGAAGTTGATACCATGAGATACTTGTTTCCTTTTCTTCCCAAAGTAGTAACTTGTTGACACCTACACACATATGACTATTAAAAATGTACAGAGCGTTGCAAATTGTTGGACAATTGGCATTGTCTGGATGGCTAGTGGCTGCAAGTGCATTGGCATTGATGTCAACCAGATCAACATGGAGGTTTGAGGCAGCAGATGCTAGCATTGATATTATTGATGTTTCAAGTGTGTCAAGCTTAGGGGGAGTCCTATGGTTGTTGCAATCTTTGGTATAAAATCATTATAGTAGCAAGCTTATTGGAGAAACGATAAAATGATGACTATGGTGGTTGGGAGTCAAGGATTCCAGGCACAAGAGAAGGGTCAAGGTACTAAGAACAATATAAAAATTTCAGCCATTTCTCAGGTAGAAAATGGGCTCAAAGCATACATTAGACCCTCTCCTCTGGAAATTGCTCTAAAAGATCTTTCTAAAGTTGTGTGGAAGTTTGCAAATGTCCTCTTGGATCAAAAGTTATGGACTTCGGAAGTCAGGATCTTAAAGACCTAAGCAAGCTGAAATATTAGAGCAATATAGAACATTAGGACCTCGAAACTTCGTAACCTCATTGAAATTCCTTTTTAAGAGTGTTCTGATCTACGAACAGGGAAGCAAGACTAAATATCAGAGGAAACTGAAATATCAGAATCTGACATATCAAAGTTTAGAATTTCAGAGGGTCAAACCATGCTAGAACCTTAGAAGGACAAGGCCACCGGAACTTCAAAGTTTTGTAAGTCCTTATAAATTGAATTCCTTTAAGAGCACCGAGGTTTTTATTTTGCAATAATTACAAAGGTAATTCATTGCAAAACCAAGGGATCATGGGACCCTTTCTCTCTCCTCCAATAGGACACATGGCAATAGGTGATTGTCCCTGAGAAGCTGACGAGGCAGATGATGTTAACATGAAATAGCTGTATAGAGGACATGTGGTAGTCAAATTCAACATTTTGGGTGGCCTAATGGGGCAAATCCATGTGACACGTGTCACCATTGAGGAGGCGCCATGTGGAGTTGATGACATGAACATGAGGTCATTTCAGAGGTTGGAGTTTTCTTTACTCCTGTTTAATTATTTTATGGAAAAGTTTTGATCCGATGTGTGGAGCTTTGACGAGACTGCCACATGTTCGTGGGAGACCCAAAGGACCAAGGGTACAGAGTAGAGCTAGCACCTCGGTGCTATGGAGTATATCAGAGGCTGAGGACATCGTAACTTTGTTCTAATTGTAATTTGAAAAAGTTACGATACAAGGGGCTTTTGACGTGTTGGTGCGTGGTTTTGAAAGCCAAAAGAACCAAGGGTGAGAGAAAATATACAAGGAGATAGGCCCCATTGGGAGCCTAAATACCTTAGCACCTAAGTGCTATGCCACCAGCCATGGAACTTAACTCCATGGAGGAAAAATGAGAAGGGGCTAAGCGAAAGGGGCCAAAGGAAGATCATAGTCTTTTGATTTCGTAACATCATTTGAATAAAATTTACGAGATATGAGAGCCCTGATATTCCAATTCAAAGGAGTGCAATGCCGACAATCATAGGAAACAATCCTATGGCAGAAATGCGATAAGGAGGTAAGCAGGAAGGGGCTAAAGGCATCAAAATTTTATGATATCGTGACATCTCACTTAATAAAGTTATGATATGTTCAAACTGAGTCCGATATTGTAGTACAAAGTGTTAAGGATGAATGGGTCGACAACTAGAGAGTAAATGCATGTAGAGGAGTAAATGCACACAGAGATCACTGGGTCAAAGTGATGAGGACCACGATTCTCATAGAATAATTGTCTCAATGTTGAAAGAAAGCCATCTCTGATCTCCTGTGCATGTCTTATAGAAATAAATGAAGAACAAAGAAGCCATGAATAAGAATGGGGAGTCTCATTGGAGTGTGCAGGTGGAATGAGATTAAACTATCAGCATGGAGAATCACACAGTGAGTTGGTGAAGTGAATTAAGCCCATTCTCATGTTTTAATGCAGTGACATAATCTGTGAAAAGAGACACAACAGAAGAATGGAGTGCCATGGCAGGAGTACATTCTCGGACAGTGTGGATGGCGAAAGAGACAACATTGAGCTCAGTGTAGCAGAGGAACAAAACTCATGATTTCCATTGAGGAATATGGTGGAATACAATATTGTTGTGTGTGTGCTGAAGAGAGTGGAGCAGTGTGTGTGAAAATTGGACAACTGGCCCAAGTGTTGAACTGAAGCAGAGTGTTACAGAGAGCCTATGCAATAGAAGGCCAAGAACATAGTATATGTGGTTGAGAGAAGAAGGATGAGTATAGTGTGCTACTACAGAGTGAGTAAAGGATAGGGTGTTGCAGTGTGAGGCCGAGAGAGCCCTGTGGAATAGTAGAAGACTAAGAGTAGGAGTATGATACCGTAGTGAACTAGATTGGTATTTATCTATATATGTATTTTCCTTTGTTTTCAGTTTGAAAATTGTATGAAAGACAGAACAATGGCTAGAGAAGGTGGTGACATGCATTCATAAGAGGTTGGTGCATCTTAGCAAGTAGGTGCTTGCTATCTAAAGGGTGTCAGTGCCTCCTGTGAGTGGGTGCTAAAAAACAAATTGATGTAATTAAGTAGTTGCTTAATTTATATCATAATAACAAACAAATTAGTGGTTTTTTCCCTTTGGGTTTGCATGTAAAAATACTTGTGTCTGTAGGTTTTAACCCTGTATAGAAATTACTTGCAAATGAATTCGAAAAAAAATAAATAGTGACAAGAATATAAAACAAATACACAGAGATTTCCCCTGGATCCCAAAACTGGGATTGCCTAATTGATTTTTCATTATGTTCCTTTCAATGTTACAATACATATATATACATGTCGAAGCATTCATAAACCCCAATCTATTAACCTTGTATTAGAACATAACCATAGTTCCCTTGAACGAATCTAGAAAATACCATGGGTAGAAAACCATCATGCCCAAAACTATGTGTAAAACCCATGTGCAAAACCATAGGTAGGTCCACCCACCTGATATAGGGTCCAATTTTCTTTTCCGAGGGCGTTGCCTTACACCTCGTACAAGGGGACTACCGCCCCCTGAAACCCCCCAATATGGGGGGTTGTGCCCTCCTGGCGCAACGATGGCCCCCCCCGCGAATGCGAGTAGTCGTGGAAATAATATAACACACACCCAACAATGTCAATATGTGTATGTTTCTCATGAGATGGATTGTATGTAAATGTGAATGCCTTATCTTTTTATTATATATATTTTGTATGAAATATCTAACAAGTAACTGACCATAGTGAAAAGAGTTAAAGACTTATACTTAAAATTGAAAGAAATTCACTATTACTGATTCACCCCCCTCTCAGTAATTTCTTATTCCAACATAAATCCCTTCTATTCAATGTGAACAAGTGATAAATAACATAAGTAGGTGGGGTACCCTAGGAAGAGAATTAGTTTAAGTTTGATTGGTTACTATGGTTGTTCATCATATTATGCTCATACTTCACTGAGTTTGAATTTAGTGGTTTTGAGTACATTGGTGGCATGAAAATTTGATGGAGAGCGAAGAGCACTATATTCACATGTCAATTTTACATTGAGTTATGTTAGCACTATATCATCATTTGGTTTTATGAATGTACTAGTGGCATCAAAGAATTCATGACAATGATATGTCACATGGCATGAATATAGTTGTATTGTTTCTAAGAAAATAAAAAATAAGAAATGTTATATGAAAAAAGGTTTGGGAGTTATATGTTTGGCACCATAAATACAACCACAATTCAATACTTGGGAACAATATTAACATACAACATGACAAGTGCAATGGTACACAAGGCATACATTATGGTTGATGTTACAATTGATTGTTCATTTCATATGTTAAGCTTGGCATTGATATAATGCATGAAACAAAAAATGCAACATTAATATAAGATATTGTTGTCACCCACGTGAATTTACCACCCTATAACAATAAATGATGTTGTGGGTTTAAGTGAGGTTTTTGGGAATTGATTAATGGCTTGGATTTTATCTTGGCCTTAACATGGTCACTACACCTTCATACATTAATGAAAGGCATCGACTTTGCAACTAGCTGGCCTTGGGAAGTTACCACTTTTTCTTTGCCAAAAATTTGGTCATTTGGTAACTTTGTATGGTTTTTTTGGCTTTCTCTGCATGCAAAAAAATGGACTTGGATCCAAGACTTTTCCACTACCCAAAAGAGTCTTAAAAGTTCAATTATCATCTACAAATGAGGTTAGCACTCATCTTAGTGCAATATGGTTGTATGTTCTATGGTTAAAATTGAATTTGGCTTAGTGATTGTATGTTTTTTGAGTTTATCTTTGTCGCTCTTCTCTATAATGATTCGTTGAAATGACATTAAACGATTTTAGTGGATGAGATAAACTTCTTTTGCTCGCCCCATACTCACATTTTTCACAAGATATTTTTCCCTACAATTGTATAGTTTGTAATGACTAAAAATACAAGAATTGATGGCTATAAGTGATGTACCAGATTGCTCAGTTTTAGGTTGTTTTACTTTGGGAATTGTTTGTTTCCCCTTAAAGTATGAATTGTGTACAAGGTGATATTTTTACAATTTCAGTTAATTGAGATTTATTACATTAGGGAATTTTGAGGTGAAAAATGGGTCTCGAATGAAAAACACACTAACAAAAATAACTTTAAAAGAATCAATAGTATTCAAGATGATGATGTTATCCCTAGAGGTAAATATTTTTGGAGGGAAAAGAGAAAAACTTATTTTTTAAACATTTATTCAACTTATCTCCTTATAGATTTACTCAAATTTCAAGTGAGGACACTTATTGGATACAAAATCTAATTCCATGTCTAATGAGTACCCACTATGCATAATTTTGAGTATATCCACATGGATAAAAATTGAATACACATGAAAAAATGTGTTTCTTGCCATAAACTTGAAATTTGAGTAAACATATAAGAAGATAAGTCACAAATACAATAGAATATACAAAACTAAAACTATTCATACTTTAAATAGAATGATTTTAAAGCCAGTAGTAGTAGAAGGTTGATTATTGTGAACAGTCACTATAAACCTATGATTGAGTCATAGTCCATCTATAGTAAACTCACCATTGCAATTTTGAATATTTAAGCAAAAATGGGAGGACCAGTGAATCAAATAGAGCCCAAAGGGATTCACCCCCTTAAAGTCTAGCTTTGATATTATGGAAATATCCACTGAAGCTAGATAGATTTCGATTCTTTGAGAAGTTTTAAGGCTTAGATGTAAAGGTTGATTTAGAATTTTCCTAGAAATTCAATGGGACTAGGGCTCTGATGTGAGAAATCATAATTATTATTACATAGGAGTTGTTGGGTAGCGGAGGCCATGCGTAATAGTTTTTGGGGCTCAAAGCCCACAATTTGAGTAATAGTATGGTAAAGGCTCCACGAGGCATGCGGAGCGCGAATTCTAATGAGTCAAGTCAAAGGGTTTTCCGCCTGCAACTAATGTAAGAAAATAGAAAGTGAGTCGGCCTACCCATGGTCCGCGGACCAGGGGAATGTATAAATAGAGCAAGGTTCTAAGGTTAAAGTTAGTTTTGGTTTTGATCTTGAATGTTATGGGTATATGAAGGCAATATTATCTCTGCGTCTATAAGTCCGAGTCGAGTGTGTTAGTAGATAGATAGTGGCTCTGCAGCTGTGTGCACAGAGGCCGGGTAGAGTCTGCAACTATGTGCGTGGATCCCTGCAGCTGAGTGCGTAGGGCGAATCTGGTTGTATTGATAGAAGATAAATAAAGATAAGAGTTTCTGAATCAGTTGTGTGTTTTATCACGAATATATCTGTTTGCTTATGTTATGAATTTATGCTTATTCATGATTGCGCGCACTGGTTAGTATTGTTAAATGCTTGCTTAAAGACTGTAGATTAGACCTGTAATAAACTCATTAATAATAAAACGCAATAGTGTGGATCTACGTGAAAGCCTGACAACAATGCAGAGTTGCGCAAGGCCGTAGATCGGTTCGCGACCCATCCAGACCAGATCAAGACATCCCCAAGGTATGGAAACCTTGTTCCAGTACCCTCCCCTACTACCTTGGGTGAAACTTCAGTCTGCGCTCTGTAGACTGTTGCCGAAAGGGCTGGTAGTGCAGGATTTGTTTGGCTAAATAGATTTTGAAACTAGTTCAGGCCCCAACAAGCCAACAAATGGTTCTGTTGCTAGGACCGGGCACTGCCTAAGGGATGTCTGATGTCAGAACATTGGAACCCTATGAAGAAATAACTTGAAGATTGGTTGGATCAGAAGCATCACGAGTTCATAGTATAGGAAAACAGAAATCCGCGGGTATCTGAGGAAAGGTGGCTGGATCGCTACATATACATGGAGATCCTCAAGATCTTCTTTGCGTCCTTCTCGATAGAACTATATGAGTGGATTGCGAGGCTAGATGATAGTCAGGGAAGGTGTAGACTTGAACAATCAATCGTGTGGACTCCAGAGTTGGTACGCAGGCTAGAAGCATCTGAAGATAAAATCGCAAGGGCTGTAGATCACTGGTTGGATCGGATAATAGGAGGGTTTATCACCGAGTTCGCGATAGACACAAATATGAGTTACAACGAAGCAGAAAGGCACTTTCTCCAAGGACGCGGGGTAAGTACATCAAATCGTTGAATACTTTGATTAAAATGCTGTTATGTGAAAGAGGGGTTATGCGCATTCAATTATGTCTAGGGTAACGCGGAGCGGAAGAGGCTACCGAGGGATCAAAGGATTAGAGAACAGTTCCCTGATTTCACTTTCGCGAGAATGCGAGGAGAAGCTCACAGGGTTCTCTCCGAGAAGCGCAATCCTATTGATAAAGCAACGCATTCCATTGATACCATTGCCGTCCACGCCATCACGTACTTTACCTACATCAAACCCATCTTCACCTACCCCACCTTCGCCACCACAGAGGGTTGGAATGACAAGTGCGATCAAGTTGCCTATACTTAGAGGCATAGGAAATGAAGAACCAAATCAGTTCTAGTTCGTGGTAAAGGCTGTATGGGAAGCCCAAGGCGTAATGAATGATAACATCAAAAAGGCTATTTTGGTAAGCGCGCTGCAGGATCGCGCGTTGATGTGGTATATAAAGTACTGTAGTGATCACCCAAATGCGGGAATAATGGCGATCCACGATGCATTAGACAAAGAATTTAGTTGGCCAAAATCAGAGACACAGTCAATCATCGGGTTCAAGGAGATCGTGATGCTACTTGGTGAAACTCTGTGGGATCTGGATCAGAGATTGAAGAGTACGATCCATGAAGCTAACATGACGCAGACAGATGCACAACATCACGCGTGGTTTGTGGTGTCCTTGACACCACACCTGAGGATGACGTTGTCACAGCAAAAGATCTCAACCCAAGCTGAAGCCTTGGAGATAGCGATGAGGTTGCACGAAATGCCAATACAGGATCTGGGGTTGGGGCTTCAACAAATCCATGCGGAACTACAAAACCTATGCTTAGAGATGCAAAGTTTGAAACAAGAAAATGTGCCCCGGTCAGAGGTGCGCGAAGAGGTGTGGTGCATAAAATGTAAAGGCCAGGGCCACGATAAGGATCATTGCCCAATATTCGTGAACTATTTGGTTGGGGGGGACCAATTCCATTGCGACCAGAGGCACAAGTGTGGCTAGGCGTGACACCTGCACTTTGGTGCACCATCTGTCAGGTGGGAGGAAAGCACGCCACGGACAACTGCCATCTATTGCAGAAACTTATACAACCCCCCCAACAGCTATTTTGTAATTTTTGTAGATCGATGGGTCATGGCGAACAAAATTGCCGAAGTCATGAGTTTTTGATGGATCAGACATCTGCTTACAGGATGCAGAATGAGGCGCGAGGTTAGGATCCTGCTGCAACAATAGTGCGTGGCAGATTCTAGGGACACGGACAGGGACGAGGAGGAATGGGACCTGTACGAGGCCGCGGAAAATTAATCTACCACAATTGTGGAGGACCTAGGCACTACGCGCATGACTGCACGAACCTGACCAGAACATGTTGCCCGTACTGTTACCAGTTTGATCATGAAGTAATAGATTTCCCTACATTAATTGTATAGATGCAGGAGAAAGGGGTGCTTCAGTCTACTCCCACTTAGAATGTACAAATGATGAAGGCTGAACCACGTGAAAAGGACCCTAACGTGAACATGGTGCTCAGAAGTGGTGCAACTACGGGAGAGGATAAGGGGAAGCAACCTGAGGAGGATACATGGGTTCGTAAGGCCCCTACAAAGAAACATAAGTTTGAACTAGAACGCGTGAAGGAAACATTTATGGAAGCTAAGAAGAGCTTCTCGGAGGCTTCTACTTCCGGTAGCAAGCATCAAACTGAGTCAAAAATGGATCCATCTATCCTAACTACCTTTTTAGAGACATGCATGAAGCTACTATGGGACAATAAAGTAGTTAAGGGACTGCAAGAGTTGATAACTAGGTGTGTAGGGTTGGGTGAAGCACGCATGGTTCGGAAACTAGGCAAGCATGCTTTGCGCACCGGGCGGGAAATGCGGTTGACTGCCCAAATTGGTGACTATGAGATGGATCAGGTCATTCTCGATTTGTGGTTAGATGTGAATGTGCTACCTAAACAGACCTGGGAGCGCATGGGCAGACCCACACTACAATGGTCTCCTATTCAATTATGGATGGCGAACCAACAGAAGATCTTGCCTATGGGGAGACTGCAAGGAGTAACAATAGACATCGAAGGTGCGAGCACACAGACAGATTTTGAGGTAATAGAAATTGTGGATGATAGTAACCCGTATCCTGCATTGTTAGGGATAGACTGGGCTACGGATATGAATGGAGTCATCAATCTAAAGAGACGAAAAATGATATTCGAGAAAAAGTCTCTCCGCGTAGTGGTTCTGCTGGACCCAGCTGAATGGGCGTGCTACATTGAGCCTGTGCGTGATGAGGGAAATGACAATGAATTGGACTACATCTACTAGATAACAGCATAAGACCAGGATTGGTTGAATCCCACAACAGATGGGAGAATCTAATGGGAGCGCGATAGTTTCTGCACATCGGATTCAGATGAGGAGATAGAACGATGACAAAACTGATTGCATGAAGTCATAACACTCAACTGTAACATGATTATCAGATCACTGTGAGGTAAGGAAATGACCGCGGAAAATGGCGCAAAAAATGGGGTGGACTTCGTCAACCTCTGCAGAACTTCAATCGTAGAGCAGAAGTGGTAGGGCACGCCGAAAGGAGCGCTGTGCATGACAATCGCACCAGTGTGGCATGCAGATAGGAAGATGAGGTGGAATGGGTGTGAAGGTAGAAGGCAGATGCGTGTATGGGTTGGAGGACTTCTGTGGCGAATGCAGCCAGGGCAGCCACTACGAAGCAGTTCGGGCACCCGTCTATAACAGAGGGTACAGCGGAACGCGATACAACCATTAACCCAACTGAATCTGCACGTGACAGGGGTTCCCTGGGCCAATAAGGCCATAAACATAGTAATGTGTGAAGAGAACTCTATCCATGGTCAGACGCGATGAAACCAGGAAAGTGCAAAGAATTTCCCCGACCACTGAAAGAGAGGACATGGACGGAGGGACCTGACAGTTGCAGGAAGCTATTCGGTGTGGTAGCTTGAGACTTCATGAACTTGAGGAAGAGCGGGCAAGGCTAAGGAGGAAAAGTGCGAGGCTGGATGAAGAAATTGGCAAAATAAAAATCGAAGTCGCACCAATGGGCCGCGAAAATGTGGAAATAAGGGGATCAGACCTGGCTGACCCTCCTACGATACTAAAATGAGCTGCAACCTTGTTATCATGGTTGTGACTACACCCTACTGAAGGAGGGAGCATAGCACACGATGCACCACTTGATTCGAAGGTACACGAAGGGTGCCCGCAACCCGGGCTAGCAAGGAAGAGGAAGTCTTGCACAAGGGGTGCGACCACCTGACTATCTTTAGGAGGCCTAGTCTCATCGCTCCACATAGTTGAAAGAGGGCGCGAGACTATAAAGAAGTCTGTAGGAAGGGTGCACGATTTGGACATGGCTGATCCAGGTGGATGTTGGTGGCCACCCACCAACCCATTTGGACCCCCACAACTGTCTCTTTCAGTCTTTTTAGTTTCCTAAATTGTAGCACAATTTACTATTTTTAGCAGTTTTTCGGGTCCTGAACTTCCGGAGCCGTTTTGAGGCCCTAAACGACGTTTTTTTGGGAATCTGGGGCAACATGGGTCCATGGACCGATGTTGCCTCCCAAAGTGGTAGTACTCGGATAGATCTTTCTAACGAGCTATCGTGCGCGTCAAACGGAGATCGTATGCCAAAGTTACGACCCCGGGAAATTGATGTACCAATTTACCCAAACGGGGCCCACAATTTGGCGTTTCATCTTCTAGGGTTAGGTTTCGGGATGTGAAGGGTTTTCCATTGTTTCTCAACAATAAATAGGCCTTTGAGCCTCATTGTAACTCAGTTCGGAACAGTTTAGAGGCATGTAGCCGCACATCTCTTCTCAGAGATAAGCTACCATCGCCCTAGCTGGTTTATTTTCATTTCTGGTAGTAAGCATATTTCAGTATTTTCCATTAATGAAATGAAGCATTATTTCCGCTGCATCTATGTGTTTATGGTTATTGCATCTCTGTATTTATGGTTATCTTTGTAATCTATTGCGTTCCTGCTTAAATCCGGATCAGTGGTATCGGAGCGGTCTGCTTTTTCTCTGTTTTTCTTTGCATGTCCCCAACGAGGTCGGGATATAAGGAGTTAGGGCTTGAACTGGTCGAACCTTTGCAAGACCAGCCTCGCAAATCTCGACGGCATCCCATGGTGGATGAGAAGAAAGACGAGGGGGCAGGAGATCCTATCAAAATCTTGCTCGAAGAAGCGCTCGAGCGGCAAAGGAACGCGATGATGGATAGCTTTGCGCAGATCCTTCAGCGGCTACTTAGCGGCGACGCATCGGCTTCCAACAGCGACTCTAGAAACGCCACACCGTTTAAGGTACAAGTTAATTTTTAAATCCCCATCTTCGAGGGTCAAATAGACGCAGATGCGGTAGATAAATGGTTAAATCTGCTAGATGGGTATTTTTCTGTTCATGAATTTTCAAGTCGAGAAAAGATCGTTTTCGCTCTTCTCAAAGCAGCCCCCCACGTCAAGGACTGGTGGGAAACCTACTGCGAGCAGAAGGATGAAAGTACAGGCTCACTATTTTCGGCCGCACCCACTTGGAATGACTTCCGGGATGCCATCAAGGAGCAGTACTACCCTGTCGGAAGCTATGAGGACAAATACATCAAATGGACCACACTGCGGCAGGGACGAGACCAAGATGTGCCAGAGTTCACAAACATTTTTCATACCCTTCGCACACAGTTGGGTATCAAAGATTCTGAGCTGCATCTGGTACTCAAATACCGCGGCTGCCTACACAAATACATCCAGGAAGAGATGGGGTTCTTGAACATCCCCTCACTCGGCACAGCATACCGATACGCTGTCAAAATCGAGCAAAAGTTCAAACAGAAGAAGCGAGACTTTGGATCTACAAATCCGAAGCCCAAAGGACAAAGCCAAGGTGGGGTGACCCAAGACAACCCGTCGAAGCCGCAAGAAAAGAACAACACCACGAAGCCGAAGAAGGACACAGGAAAGTGGTGTGAGTTCCACAAGAGTCCCACTCATAACACAAGTGAGTGTCGGACCAAGCAGTCGTTGGTGGATGAGTTGAAGGCTTCCGAATCAGATGCATGTTCCGACCCTGAGCCAGAACCCGACAAGGGTAATGGAAAAGGGAAGCAGATCATTGATGTGGATCCCAGCGCCACTGTTGCCACCGCCAAGATCCAGAAAGATGAGCCCGAAAATCCAGAGGAAGGGGAGCGTCTTTTCCACTCATAGATGTGGGTGAAGGGTTCGCCACTACAATTCATTGTCGACAGTGGCAGCCAAAAGAACCTCATTTCAGCAGAGGTCGTGAAGCGGTTGGGCCTACCGACTACACCGCACCCACAGCCGTACAGTATTGGGTGGCTTCACGAAGGACGAGATCTGAAAGTTCGCCAGCAGTGCCGCCTTCCCTACAGCATCAAACCCTTCACAGACGAGGTATTGTGTGATGTTACACCTTTAGATGTTTGTGATGTACTATTAGGCCAGCCATACTTGTGGAGGCGACATGCTGTGTATGATTCAAGGCCTCGTGCTGTCATTATTTCTTTGAATAATTCATTATACAGGATACCAGAGGTAGCCCCACCTACTGCCACATCCTTGATCACTACCAAGAAAGGCAGCAAGCTCATATCACAGACCAGGAAATTCATCTGTCTGGTTCACTCCCAAAATAAGGGGAAGATCGTTGCTACATCCATGACCCCTGCAAAGGGTTCCTCCACGCAGCAGCAGCAACAAAGGGATACGGTCATGACAGAACACAGGAACAACTTCTCCTCACCCACAGGGGTACCACATAAGTTTCAGGTGGGCAACAAAGTTTGGTTACATCTACAGAAAGAACGCCTTACAAGAGCCCATCAGAAGCTCCGACCACTCCGACATGGTCCTCACAGCAGTACCAAGGCTATGGGCAACAATGCTTTGAAGCACAACATTCCTCCATTCGTTTGCTTGCACCTAGTATTCAATGTGGACCATCGTCGACCATGCTTTCCACCATTTCTGGACACATCAGAGATTGCAAAACAGCTCACCAGAGAACCAACTCAGCAGAAGCTTCCTCATCTCAGGGAGGAACTCAACGCAATGGGGACCATTGCTTCCTAAGGGGGGAGGAATGATCCAGGTGGATGTTGGTGGCCACCCAGCAACCCATTTGGACCCCCACAACTGTCTCTTTCAGTCTTTTTAGTTTCCTAAATTGTAGCACAGTTTACTATTTTTAGCAGTTTTTCGGGTCTTGAACTTCCAGAGCCGTTTTGAGGCCCTAAACGACGTTTTTTTGGGAATTTGGGGCAACATGGGTCCATGGACCGATGTTGCCTCCCAAAGTGGTAGTACTCGGATAGATCTTTCTAACAAGCTATCGTGCGCGTCAAACAGAGATCGTATGCCAAAGTTACGACACCGGGAAATTGATGTACCAATTTACCCAAACGGGGCCCACAATTTGGCGTTTCATCTTCTAGGGTTAGGTTTCGGGATGTGAAGGGTTTTCCATTGTTTCTCAACAATAAATAGGCCTTTGAGCCTGATTGTAACTCAGTTCGGAACAGTTCAGAGGCATGTAGCCGCACATCTCTTCTCAGAGATAAGCTACCATCGCCCTAGCTGGTTTATTTCCATTTCTGGTTGTAAGCATATTTCAGTATTTTCCATTAATGAAATGAAGCATTATTTCCGCTGCATCTATGTGTTTATGGTTATTGCATCTCTGTATTTATGGTTATCTTTGTAATCTATTGCGTTCCTGCTTAAATCCAGATCAATGGCGCACAGGAATAGTAGGAAGCATAGAACACGTCCGCGTACTAGGGACTGCACTGCCATGTGGGAAGGATGGAAGGTGACCGTTAACGCCACTATTCATGACAAGAAGTTCGAGTTACGATAGAGAGGAGCGAGCGGTGGGTTATTAAGATAGGAGTTCCGAGCTAGATGTGAAAAGATATGCCGCCAAGAAGATATTAATGAATTAGAAATGGAGGGAAGGGTTCACATTCCTATAAACGCCCTTGGAAGACATTGGGATATTTGAGATTCGAGCTAGTACAGACTAGCAAACACCCAGCTAACAAGCCTCCCATGAGTACCATGGCTAGAACCCTAGCACGGTTCGTAGAAGAGTTGTATCCGACCCAGGAGGAGCTAGATGAAGCGGCTGCGGTCCTCGAAGTTCCAAAGTCCCCACGCACACTGCAACCTCGGAAAGACAAGTAGACTATGGGGCAAGTCCGGGTATCACAGAGATTCAGTAAATTATCAATAGCTGAAAAGGGCAAAGCAATCACCACTGCACCCAAGGAGGACGAGGAAGATTTGCAAGCCCTAATCGCTCAGATTGAAGCACAAGATGAGGAAGAAGAGGATGCTTTCCAAATACCTTCACTACCAACATATCTCTCTCCATGGAATGGGACGGCTAAGATACTGAAGGACCTGGACGCCAGGAAGAGTACGCTCCAGACCCCTCTTCTTCTGGATGAGATAAGGTTTGAGGGTCTGTCGCTGGGTCGAGTACCGAGTATCAAGTTCAAAGTTTGGGATCTTGTAGATAGCGGGAAGTTCCCCAAATTGGCCGAAGACAAATTATTGCAGCGAAAGTGGTTATGGGATGTGGAGACAGTGGGATTACTTAATCTGAGGTGGATACCCCCACTATCACCGCGCAACCATGACCATTTTTGTTATCCGACAGTTACTATGTCTGGTACATGATGGGTATCTCTGGTTAGAGGAGCCAATTCCCATCATGGCCGATTTAGTACAACGAATTACCCATCAACCTATTAAAGGGAATGAACCCGCAGACATAGCTAGAACAAGTAGCAATGTGGGTCTTGCAGAAGAAATGAAGGCTAAATATAAGCTGGAAAAGCGAAAGCGCGGGTATGTAATAGCAAGCATCAAAGACCGAGGGTTGCGAGTCGCCACCCAGCTACTGGCTAGTAAATTCATGAGGAAATGCCACACAGATGAGGTGCTAGCCCCTATCATTGCGCTTGCAGAGCAGTGTGCGAAAGGGGTTCATTTTAACTGGGCACAGTTTCTATGCGACAAATTTTTGACAAATTGTAAGGAAGCATAGGAGAAAGGTAAGACTTTCCATTATGCATGGTTGCTACTATCAATCCTTTTGGTTGCAAGAGAATTGCCGTAGGGTAGCCAATTTCCCAACATCGAGAAGAACCTACCTAAAGCAGTATGGTATAACTGGCTCTGGGCTACAAAGCAAGGATAATTTTAGGGGCGAATGTTCGCCCTTTGGCGAAATTAAGGGGTTTTAAATTTTTAGTGGGCGAATATTTTGTATCATAGTAAATTTTTACAAATCACCTCAAATAGCCCACCTTATTTTAAGGGAGAGGGTAAAAAAGGTAAATTTAGCCCTTGAAATTAGGACTTACAACCTTCCATTCGCCCATTTTCAAAAATAGGTTTTATTTAAGTGAACCATTCGCCCATTTTCAAGAATAGGTTTTATTTAAGTGAATCCTATGGGCCAAATACCATATTTATAAAAGAGGTATGGTAAATTAATAAAAATATAAATAAATGAGAGGTATGGTAAATAAATAAAACATTTTTTATATTTACTCCATAAGTCACCTTATATACATGTAAGGGTGTAAACAAATAAAAATATAAGTAAAGTGGAGGTATGGTAAATAAATAAAACATCTTTTTATACTTACTCAAAAGGTATGGTAAATAAATAAAAATATAAATAAACTAGACGTATGGTAAATAAATAAAACCTCTTTTTATATTTAGTCCATAACCCTCGTTCTATTTATGAAGGCTCAAAAAAGAGGTTTTATTTAAGTGAATCCTATGGGCCAAATACCATATTTGTAAAAGAGGTATGGTAAATTAATAAAAAATATAAATAAACTAGAGGTATGGTAAACAAATAAAACATTTTTTTATATTTACTCCATAAGTCACCTTATATTTACGAACACTCAAAAAATGGGTTATATTTAGGTGAAACCTATGGCCAAAATACTATGGGACAAATACCATGGACTAGATTGTTATTAATACCATGCAAAAAACCATTATTAACCCTAATATTAGAATTAATAAAAATAAAAATGGCACATGGTATTGACCCATGGTATTCACCAAAATGGCACATGGTATTGACCCATGGTATTCACCTGGAACGTAGCCTATTTAAATGGGGGAATTAAACCATTATGTAGCCTATGCTAAGATTCACTAGGACTTTACAAAGTTTTATTATTTAGTGAAAGACTCGCCAAGATCTTACAATATTTTATAATTGAGTAAAATATTCGCCATGCCTGGTGAGAGATTCGCCAAAAAATTATATATACATATTATATTATTGATAAAATCGCCTTCCATTTTTCCTATATACCATGGAGATTCGCCCATTTATTATATTTATAAATTTAGGGGGGATTCTTAAAATTTTCCCTGCTACAAAGGATGCCATGAGGGTTCGTGTGATCAAGGTATTTTGGATATTCATGGAGGTGAGTATCTGGACATGTATCGCTCGCAGACCACAGTTATCCTAGACAGTATGCAACAATTTTCAAAGCATGGCCGAGTTCAAAGCAGACATGCATAACCTATATATCCGGGCGCAGAAGGATCCAAAACAAACATGGGTAAATCTTCCGTTCATTGCAACATACGATGCAATTTACAAGGTAATGGCAGCATGGCCTCCGGAGTGGCACGCCCTGGACATGGCCGCATTAGAAAGGATGGCAGCACAACAATGAAAGAAGGAAATCCAGCTGCGACTCACTAAAATGGCGGAAAGGACACATCAGTGACAAAAGACAGCTTCGCAGCAGGAGGCGACCAAAGAAGTAATCACCGAAGAGATCAGGGGAGATTAGGAAATGTCCGTGAAGCAGGAAACAAAGACACAGGAATGCACAGACCTTACCACCAAATCGACCCAAGCCAAGAGGCCATGCATCAAGGAGTCGCCACATACACACAAAAAGACAAAGACAACAAAGACTTTGGAGAAAGAGTTTCTTGATAGCAGCGAGTCGGTGCGTAATGTCACTATAGGTGCGTTGGAGGAGCTGATGACAGAGCAAATAACTGTGTTGGGGGAGCTCAGAGCGTAGCTGCAGGAATTACAGGTACGACCCCCGGGAGGGATGGTACGAAACCTAGCAGATGACATTGTCACAGCCGAGAAGATGGTGCGCACCCACACAATGAACACTTTAATGTTGCCAGCAGGTACTATCCTAGCAGAAGTCGAAGGTGACATGCAAAGTTAGGGGTTGAATTTGGCCGCCCTTCCTAGAGAAACCCTATATCAACTCCATGATGGGGTAACCACTAAGATCCGTGCCAGGGAAGGCCGCGCCCTACAAATCTTAATGGAGCATAAGGAAAATCTGGAGCAGGTCGGTCTACAGTGCGATGACTTGGTTGTAGAGAACCAGGCAATGGAACAGGCCATGGCAGAGGCCTACAGCAAGGTACCAGAGTTGGTTGTCCTAGCAAAACTTCTAATAGCTGACAAGATTCATCACATGGTCGCAGGATTCCGTATGGTCCAAGAGAAGGCCGCGAAAGCTCAGTGGGAATTAAATTTTCAAATTGTGGAGCTAAGATTGAAGAAGTAGCGAACCACACCCCCGGAAGTTCGAGAGTAGTGCCGCAGCGAAATTCAAGCAGGATTGGAAGCGATAAAGCGCATTGTTCAAGATTTCTCGGGATTGTTGGATCAGTCCCTCCCTATGCTCACATCCCTCCAGGAAGACCCAACACTACAGCAGGTAGAGACAGAAGCACAGGAGTTACAACAGGCTTATGACAAAGTCTAGGGGACTGCGCAGATGGTCGCCATCACGCAACGATTGACCAAAATGAGGGAGGCCCAGGTTCTCAAGGCATAAGTTGACGCCACTCGGCAGAAGGAAGTAGTATTTAAAGAACGCATCTAGCCTTGTCTTGATGAGGCATTCGTGGTCTCCACCAACATTGAGGGAAAGTTAGCACACATGCAAGCAGTATATGAGCCCAGACAAGCAACTGGAATGGATATTGATACATCGGTGGCTCTTGTAAAATGGGTACAACAGATGGCGCAAGACTTTGTGGTGAGTGTAAGCGAAGAGCAGAAGTTGCTGAATGACCTCTGCGCAAAGATTGTTGCACCAGCCGAGTGACTCGGGATGAGTCATGATGATTGTGTTGGGGGCTTGTTGGGTAGTGGAGGCCCCGCGTAATGGTTTTTGGGGCTCAAAGCCCACAATTTTGGGTAATAGTATGGTAAAGGCTCCACGAGGTGCACGGAGCGTGAATTGTAATGAGTCAAGCCAAAGGGTTGTTCGCCTGAAAATAATGTAAGAAAATAGAAAGTGAGTTAGCCCAAGGCTCTAAGGTTAGAAGTTAGTTTTGGTTTTGTGTTGTTGGGAAAAGTATCTATTCAGAACGCCCCTATCCCACTCTAAGGTGTGATAGTGCCTTAGCAACAAACAAGGAAAACTACTTGAGTATTCTTCTTTATGAAATGTAAATGAGGAGAAAGGATGTAACTAACCTGTGTCTTTCGCTAGTTTGTTGATCCAATCGCTCCTCTCTTCAATAGCTCCCAGCTCCCTGCTCCTTTACCGGCCCAGCTTCATCGATTTCCTGCAAGATCACAAGAGAGAGAAACTACACGAAGATATAGATATACATTCATAAAAAGCTCAGGATCAGATTAAGCTAAACATGCAAATATAACAAAACATCATTGATACACAACATGTAGGAGAAACTCAAATAATTTTATTGATATGATAAGAAAGTCCAAGAGGAGATACAACCAAGTGAGTCCCGATCCAGCATCTACCTCCCAGCAAAGGAATCCCTTCCTCTCCTCCAACAAAGCATAAATCACCCAATGTACTAATCTCAATCTCAAACCAACAGCAATTCTCTGCAAAGTACAAAATTCCAGCCTCTGGATCTCTGGGATGAGGGATCCATATATAGATGTAAGTAGAGAGGATGAGTCAGCTTATGTTTTGACTTGTGGCTTCTCTCTGTCAGTTCTTTCTTCCACTTGGAGACTGAGAGCCTCTTACTCATCACTTGGTCGAATTCAGTGAGGCAAGTGTCATTGGAGAAGATTCTGGAAGCTTCCATGGTCTTTCCACCTCGTTGAATGACTCTGCCACTTGTCATTTCCCGCTCAACGCACCTGGGTAGTGCATTCAAGTGTGTTGCAATGCACCTAGCCAGTGTATTTGGGTGCTTTGCAACGCAGGCAGCTAGTGGAGCTTCTGAATTGATCCTGATTTGAATAGTTCTGAGTGGTTTTTGGTGGAGAACTTCTGGGAGAAGCTGTCATTGGTTGACCTTGTTCCTTTAGGAGCTGTAACAACATCTTTAGGGACTTTGGATCCCTTGGATTATGGACATTTCATGCTCAAAGCTGTAAGGCACAAAAATGTCTATAACAGTTTCCCCCTAAAGTATGAGGCCGTTTATCGGGTGAAATGCTTTATTAGGAGGATCCGAAGTTCATTCAATGCTGGGAGGAGACTTGTAATAAGATACAATACAATACATTATTTTCATACTGTTTTCATGATCTAGCTGAGGCGGGCATTCCCATGCTCAGCTTTATAAATTCATTTTTATGTACATAGGACAGACAATCGTGTGATGGTAGACTGATGATTCTGATGAAATCATCATCCTTTTGGTAGGATGATCATCTGTTCTGCAATGCTGTACATGTCAATGTCTTTATTTTTCCTGAATATATATCGCAGCCCAGATGGATGAAACTAGATTTGGGGTCTTCAATCTCGTCCGATCTTCACTCTAAGTACAAGTCGATCCATGTGAGAAATGTTTTGAAGTCGAACATGGAAAATCGCTTGATTACTAGTCAATGATGTAAACTGTTAACAAGCGCGAGAGGAATCACGATAAGGATGATGACCCTCAAGGTACTGCAATACAATTCACGTGGTTTGAATAAAGGACTTGGCGTCGAACACCACGCAAAATCTTTCGGTCGAAGGTCATTGATGTATACCTGTCGCCGGAAGTGAGAAACTTGCCATTGAGGCATGCAAGCTTCAAAGTACTGAAGGGGGTGTTCCTAGATCAACTTCTTGGATAATGAGCTGATGTCGACAAGAAGCGATCTGTCAAAGGAGGGCCTTGATGAATCCCACATCAATGACACGGAACGGAGCAAATGATTTTGATGGAGGTGAAAACGATCTGATGATATATGGTTCAGGGTGGCGGTCATGAAGGAATGAAGTATAATGTATGGCAGCGGATGCGACACGGTTGACTTCTCTGGATGACTTCTCTTGAACATATCGGTGACACTTATGTGATGGATTGGTAGCATTTACCCCAAAGGTGGATGGTATGGCGAGACCATGGTGATGTGACCGGTGAATGAAACAACCCAACCCGACTCAGGCACAGAGTGGAAGTGTCATGTTCAAGAGCGACTTGCTACCAATAAAGGTTCTTTGAGTTTCTTCCCAATTTTTCCCCAGTCATTGCTGACCAGTACCTCTTTATTTTTGTCAAGCTTGAGGAGGATAACATATGCTTGTTCTATAATTTTCCCTTCGGGCAAACCCATCGCTATGTTTTAACGAGCCTAGCGATAGTGAAACTCGTTCTCGTCTAAAGACAAGTTTGTCGCTATTAATCTTTTTAACGAGTCTAACGACAAAGGTAACTCGGTCCTTTTCATTTTTAGAGAGTCTGAAAAGGTACGTAAAGTTAACTTCGGAAGTCCTTTTTCTTCATCTAATCCCTTAAGTCCGAAAAAGTATAAAACAATACAGAAGGGATGAATTTTCGATAGTTTTATCGAGCCGAACAAAACAAGCGCTCGATCTTTTTGTGCAATAATCCCTCAGGTCCAAAAAGATTAAAATCTAGAGGAGGGATAGCTCTTCCTGTTGCTTTAACGAGCTGGAAGGCCAAAACTCGGCAATCTTTTCATATTTTACGAGTCAGAAGAAAAGAGCTTAAAGAAGACTCGTCTTTTGAGGAACGAGTGATAAAGTGGGTAGCAGCTGATTCCAGGTAAGGGTTGGAATTTTCCAATCATGGTAGTGTCACAAGGATGGCTAGTGAAATCACTCTTCGCAGCTGTTCCTCAAAATGGGTAAACAATCATATGGAGGTGAATGATCGGCCAATGGAAAAGTGGAGGTGACGGTGCAAACACGACCAAGGCTTTAATGGCTGATAATGTTACATTCACGGTGGTTATTTACCGGAGGATAGTTCATTTTTTAACGAGCTTAAACGCGGGTTGAAACACTTGCTCGGTCTTATGTTTATTTTTTAACGAGCATGAACTATGCGCTAAAACTGCTCGATTAATCCAGTCATATGATAAGAATGTCTCATGTAAGATGCCATTTTTTATGGAGCTTGCACCTTACAAAGCTATGCCCCGCATCCTTTCGTTATGCAAGTTCGGAAACGACTAATCCTACGAGTTTAAAGGGTTAGACCTACGGGTTTAAAAGGAGGACCTAAAAATTTAAAAAATAAATAGCCGCCCCTTGCTTGCACTCCAAAAGGCTTGCATGCCCCCAGGTATAAAACAGAGTTTCAAGGTTACCTCTACTTCACTTCCGCCAAAACAATTGTTTCACCGAGAGAGGCCTACCTCTTTCAGGTTACCCAAATATTGTTCTATTAATCTTTCAAACAAAACACTTCTTCGGCGATGTCTATCGAGATAGACAAAGGTGAGCGACGATGCCCGCAAACTCACATAACTTTGACAAGAGAATCCTATTCTAGAACAAGCCCTCTTCCAATCACGGATGGGGTACGGACTAGTCATATTCTCTCGTGGAAACCTACCCTATACCCAAAGTTTTCCTGCCGAAGCAGACTAGGACGCATGCCCCCTGGGTTCCAGTCATATCCCTCCGAATTACTCGCGCTCATCGGGAGGACGGACCGTGGGTTGAGACATTTCTTGCGTGAAGAGACCATTTAGGGATGGTATATGACTATTTGCGATGCGTGATCCGGGAAATGAAAGCTGGTCTACGAGCTTGACCACTCTTCCTTCGTGCGGAAAACACATTACTCTAAAGAGTGAGGAGACGATGGCTCCCATGCAATATATATAGTCTCGTCCAAGGAGTAGGTTATAATCCAAGGGTCCTTGAACGACCATCACGTTCATTTGAACGGTCTTCCCTTTCAATGTTATGGGCACATTGGGGAGGATCCCTAAAGGTCGACTGGTTCCTTTATCAAAGCCTGTCAGATTTCTCATCTCAGGAAAAAGCGATGGCGAACCAAGCGCTTTCCAAGCAGTAGAGGAAAGGATACTTACAGAAGCCCCCTCATCTATTATGGTACCAGCCATGACCATTCTACATATTTGGACGATAATTCTGAATGGTATGCTTGCTGGTAAATGGGGTCTGCCTAGTTGATTCCAGTTGAAGGAGACAACTAGGTTGCTTGGAGGTGGGACCGAGTAGACGGCCGGGTACAGCTCTGATGAACTTCCTTCCTGCGATAAAGGAATGGGTAGGTTGCCCCCGTGTTCGTCGGAGTCTGTGTTGATGAAGAGAATTTGGACAGTGTCATCCTTATTCTCCTCAGTGACTGTATCATTCGAAGATAAAACCTCTGAAGGCAAGACCGGGTCAACTGCCGCCTCGACCTTTTGACTTTCGTCGGGTATGGATTCAGCTGGTTCATCTTCAATGACCGGCGCTTCAGCTGACCACTTGAGCGGGCTAGCTGGATTTTCAACTAACGAAGGACTCGGCAAGAGTTTTTTATATCCAGGAGGGAGTCATAACGGTGAAACCGGACGATCATCCAAGACTCTTTTAGCTTCATCTAAGAAGGGAAAACGGTGGATGGCATGATCGCCTTCGCACAGTTTACAAGGAGATCTAGCTCTCCCTTTTTGTCCTGGGACTTCACTTTCGCTAGTTGACGGTGTGCATTCAACATGGTTATCAGAGGTTGACGCCACCGGATTGTGCAAACGGGGAGACCAGTCCCTTAGTATCCGAGGGATGCAGGGACAATCTCTGTGAAAGTGGTCTCCCTTGCAAATGACACATGGCGATTTAGGCCTGGTCAGTGCAGTGTGTGGATTTTTGTTAGACGACACTCGTTTACCCCCAGTCGCTTTTGGCTCCTTCTTCTTCTTCTCTTTCTTCTTCTTTTCCTTCTTCTCCTTAGGAACTTGACTTTTGGCTTTGCCAGCCCCATCAAGCGAAGAGGAAGGAGGAGAGGAAGAATTAGAGGAGGTAGAAGGTTGGTGGGTAACTCTGGATTGGTCTAACTGTTGATTCGACTGTTCAAGAATAGTGGTGTTCTGAACGACATTGGTTGAGAAGAGCCAGACCGACAAGCCAATTGTCAGTCTTGGAAGCGACAATGTGGCCATATGGGGCGCACCAACATCTCCCCAAGAGGAGAAGGGACTAGGATTTCCACCAAGGGGAATTCCTTGGTTGTTAGGCTCCATTTTCTCAACCTAAAGATCAACGCAGGAAAAAGGGTATGAATATTCCGTTTAAAATAAATTTTAACGATGCTTGGACACAACTTGCTTTTTCAATTTTAAAGAGTCGAGAAAAAGCAAAAGATGACTCTAGTCTCCTTCGATTTTTAATGAGCCTGAAGTGACAAGTGCTCAGATGGACCTTTTCCGTTAAGGAGTCTGAAAAGGGACAAAAGGGACTGCTTTGGAGTTCTAGGTAGAGGGTGTGCCAAACCAATCGCAAAACCGCAGAATACTTTTTAAGGTACAGGCGGTCAATCTTCCCGAATGCTGTGTTCAGTGCATTGCGATCAGTAGGGCGGGCGACACGGCTTCCTATGGATAAAGGTTTTATGCCTATAGGGGTCTCCCAATATATACTCGACGGTACGTGGGAGCACAATCCGTACTAGCGCTTATCGTCTCTCAGGAGGAATCACCCAACCATCAGTGAGGCCGACAGTCACGAGGTTTTACGACGTCGGAACACGTCTCTAGCCTAGACCTCTATGTTGTGCGTTAAGTTACAAAGAGTTGTTAAGTCCATTCAATTTATTTTAGGTTGATCTTTCTTAGAAGTTTGCCTTTTTGGATCACCACGAGATGTAGATACAATTCCTAAATGCAGTCTAAAGATGATAAGCAAGCTTTTATCTCTTTTCAACAATGAAAATCCTAGCTACAAGGGGAAAAGAAAGACACAATATTTTCTCAAAGAGCATAGAGCACACTGTAAATGCACTTTTCCTAAATCAAACCATACAAACTATCAATATGCAAATGCACAAATGCATATATTTGTTTTCACTTTCTTAATATTGATGCCTAAAAAGAAAGCTGTTGTACAAATTTGAATTCGATTTCAAGTGAAAACACGAACAAGTTTCTTTTTGAAATAAAAAAGACGATTACGACACTTTATTATTTTGAAGTAAACACTTGTTTCAACACTAGAAATTCACAAATTCAAACCAAAAGACAAAAGTAAAAGCGCAATCAACTGTCAACAGCAAACAAACTTTCTCCTAAGATCAAAACGACACTTACGACAGGTTTAGATCTAAGGGCGACAGTATGACTAGTTTACTTTTGTAATGGGAAACTGCAAATGATGTAACAAATACACAAAAACAAATATAGTTTCTTTTATACAACTGAGGCGGAATTAAGGCAGAGAAAAGGGGTTTTCAGATAGGTACACACACTGATAACAGGCTGCAAAAAACAGAGATAAAACTGAACACAAGGATGCAAAGAACCACAGCTGCACAGGGCAAAGGCTGATCAGCGCACCTGTTGCACAGAGAAACTGAATTGCAGCGCAGGTAGCCCTCTCGGGACCTGTGTTGAAATGCAGAATCTCTTCACAGAGCCTGAGCTGAAGCAGAAATGAGAATTGTCTCCGGGTTCTGGGTCACGGTTTGCAGTTTGATCTAAGGTTTTTGGCCGGATAAAAGCTATCAATAAGGTACAATTAGAAGGATGATTTAAAGGAGGACTAAGAGCTATCACAAAGAGCTGTTAGAGCATTTGTGGATCAGTTGTTCAGATCATAAACAGGCCCAGTGAAAGGACTAGAGTAGGAGATCTCTACTTTGCATTTGTAAATGGCAAATGCAGTTCGATTCAGTACTCCTGAGTTTATGAGAAGAACAACAATAGAAACACAAATAAACTAACTAGATACGATCCCCAGTGGAGTCGCCAATTTGTTGTTGGGAAAAGTATCTATTCAGAATGCCCCTATCCCACTCTAAGGTGTGATAGTGCCTTAGCAACAAACAAGGAAAACTACTTGAGTATTCTTGTTTATGAAATGTAAATGAGGAGAAAGGATGTAACTAACCTGTGTCTTTCGCTAGTTTGTTGATCCAATCGCTCCTCTCTTCAATAGCTCCCAGCTCCCTGCTCCTTTACCGGCCCAGCTTCACCGAATTCCTGCAAGATCACAAGAGAGAGAAACTACATGAAGATATAGATATACATTCATAAAAAGCTCAGGATCAGATTAAGCTAAACATGCAAATACAACAAAACATCATTGATACACAGCATGTAGGAGAAACTCAAATAATTTTATTGATATGATAAGAAAGTCCAAGAGGAGATACAACCAAGTGAGTCCCGATCCAGCATCTACCTCCCAGCAAAGGAATCCCTTCCTCTCCTCCAACAAAGCATAAATCACCCAATGTACTAATCTCAATCTCAAACCAACAACAATTCTCTGCAAAGTACAAAATTCCAGCCTCTGGATCTCTGGGATGAGGGATCCATATATAGATGTAAGCAGAGAGGATGAGTCAGCTTATGTTTTGACTTGTGGCTTCTCTCTGTCAGTTCTTTCTTCCACTTGGAGACTGAGAGCCTCTTACTCATCACTTGGTCGAATTCAGTGAGGCAAGTGTCATTGGAGAAGATTCTGGAAGCTTCCATGGTCTTTCCACCTCGTTGAATGACTCTGCCACTTGTCATTTCCCGCTCAACGCACCTGGGTAGTGCATTCAAGTGCGTTGCAACACACCTAGCCAGTGTATTTGGGTGCTTTGCAACGCAGGCAACTAGTGGGGCTTCTGAATTGATCCTGATTTGACTAGTTCTGAGTGGTTTTTGGTGGAGAACTTCTGGGAGAAGCTGTCATTGGTTGACCTTGTTCCTTTAGGAGCTGTAACAACATCTTTAGGGACTTTGGATCCCTTGGATTATGGACATTTCATGCTCAAAGCTGTAAGGCACAAAAATGTCTATAACATTTTGATCTTGAATGTTATGGGTATATGAAGGCAATATTCTCTCTGCGTCTGTAAGTCCGAGTCGAGGGTGTTAGTAGATAGATAGTTGTTATCGGGAAAACTAATGTCCATTTAGAGCGGCTAGTCCCACTAAGACGGGTAGCTATCTTAGAAACAAACAGATTAAAGTTACTTGTGTTTTCCTTTATGAGAGATAGATGAGAGAGAAGTAGAGAGCACCAACATCAGTCTTTCGCTAGTCTCCTTGCTTGTTTCCTCTCTCCTTTGATGAAACTTTTTCCACTCCTTTCTCACTTGTCCCGCTTCAAAGAACACCTGTAGAGTTAAGGCAACAAAATACCATCAAAGCATAGAGGTCTATAACCATAAATAATGTAGGATCAGATGTACATTAACCATATAAATGCATACATAAACAAGATTCAGAGATATACAAGCATATGGAGGAAAAATCAAATAGCTTTATTGATAGTAGTAGTAGAAGAGAGGATTACAACCAGGCTATTTGATCCAGCATCATCCTCCCAGAATGAAAGCCCTCTTCACCTCATACAAAGCAAGATCACCCAACAATGTCTTCAAAGAGAAACAAACAACACTTCCTTGCAAATTACAAAATTCCAGCCTCTGGATCTCTAGGATGAGGGATCCATGTATAGATGTTTGCAGGAGAGTGAGTTAGCTTCTGGGATTTTGATTAGTGTCATTTCACTGATAGTTCTTGGTTCCACTTGGTGATTTCATGATCTCTTACTCATCCCTGGGCGAATTCAGAGAGGCAAGTGTCATATGAGCAGTTTCTAGAAGATTCTTTGAGTTTCCACCTAGAAAAATGCTTCTGCCATTTGTCTGCTCTCGTTCATCACACCCTACAGAAGGGCTTTCCAGTATGCATCACACCCCCTATGTGTAATAGGTGAGATGCATCGCACCCTATGCATGGAGCAGTCTGTATGGTCCTATTTTGACTAGTTCTAAGTAGTTTTTCATGGAGAACTTCTGGAAGATGATGTAATCAGCTAACCTTGTTCCTTTAGGGTACGAAACAACACTTTTAGGGGTTTAGGAGCCCTTGGTTTATGGACATATGTGATTGGGGTTGCAGTGCCCAAATATGTCTATAACAGTTTCCCCCTAAAGCATGAGGTCGTAAATCCTTTTGATGTTGGGTGAAATGCTTTGTAGTGAGGATCTGAGGTTTTTCGAACTGGAAGGTGACCAGTTATAAGATCCAATACAATACATTATCTTCATAATATTTTCATGATCTAGCTAAGACGGGCATTCCCGTGCTCAGCTTTATAAATTCATACTCATGTACATAAGACAGACAATCGTCTGTGTGGCAGACTGATGATTCTGGTAGAGCCATCATCCTTTAGTTTGGATGATTATCTGTGTAGCTGTGATGTACATTTGATGTCTTTATTTTCCTGAATATATCGCAGCCCAGATGGATGAAAATAGATCCAGGGTCTTCAAACTCATTCAATCTTCGCCCGAAGTACAAGTCGATCCATGTGAGAAGATGTTCTGATGTCGAACATGGAAAGACATCGCCTGATTACCAGCCAATGATGTAAGCTGTTAACAGGTGCGAGAGGAATCACCGATAATGATGATGACCCTCAAGGTACTGCAGTACAATTCACGTGGTGTGAATACATGAGTTGATGTCGAACACCATGTAAAATATTTTATTCGAAGGCCATTGACGTAAACCTGTCACCGGAAGTGAGAAACTTCCCATTGAGGCATGCAAACTTCAAAGTACTGAAAGGGTTGTTTCTAAGTCAACTTCTTGGATAATGAGATGATATCGACAAGAAGTGACTCGTCGTAGGAGGGCCTTAATGAATCCAACATCTACGACACGGAATGGAGCAAATGATTTTGTGGAGGTGAAAACGATTTGATGATATAAGGTTCAGGGTGATGGTCATGAAAAATGGAGAGTGAAGGTATTGCAGTGGATGAGATGTTAGCTAGGTTGGTGAATTCTCTAAGCGACTTCTCTTGAACATATCGGTGACACTGAAATGGATTGGTAGCGTTAACCCTAAGGTGGATGGTACAGTGGACCAATGGTGATATGACCAATGAATGGAATAACCCAACCTGACTCAATCATGGTGACGAAGTGAAAGTGTCATGTTCAAGAGCGACCTGCTACCAATGAAGCTATTCAAGTTTTCTTCCCTTTTTCCCCAGTCATTGCTGACCAATACCTCTTTATTTTTGTCAAGCTTGAGGAGGATAACATATGCTTGTTCTATAATTTTTCCTTCGGGAAAACCCGTCGCTATGTTTTAACGAGCCTAGCGACAATGAAACTCACTCTTGTCTGCATGGACAAGTTTGTTGCTATTGTTTTAACGAGTTTAACGACAAAGATAACTTGGTCCTTTTCAATTTTAGAGAGTCTAAAAAGGGACGTAAAGGCAACTCTAGTGGTCCTTTTTCGTAATGTAATCCCTTAAGTCTGAAAAAGTGTAAAATAGATGGAAGGGATGACTTTTCGATAGTTTTAACGAGCCGAACAAGACAAGAGCTCGATCTTTTTGTGTAATAATCCCTCAGGTCCGAAAATATTAAAATCTAGAGGAGGGATGGCACTTCTGGTTGCTTTAACGAACTGGAGAGGCCAATTGCTCGACAATATTTTCATATTTTACGAGTCAGATGAAAAGAGCTTAAAGGAGACTCATTTTTTTAAGGAACGAGTGATGTTTTTGGATAGCAACTGGTTCCAGGTAAGGTTTGGAACTTTTCAATCATGGCAGTGTAAAGAAGGTGGCTAATAGAATCACTCATCGCAGCTGTTCCTCAAAAGGGTAAACAATCAAATGGAGGCGTATGATCGACTAAAAAAGAGTGGGGGTGATGGTAAGAACACGACCAAGGTTCAAAAGCTGATAGTCATGTGATCAAAATGGTTATTTACCGGAGGTGGGGTTCATTTTTTAATGAGCTTGAACTCTATGGAAACACTTGCTCATTGGTAGGTTTATTTTTTGACGAGCTTGAACTTCGTGTAAAACTGCTCATGGCGAGGTTTATTTTTTAACGAGATTGAAATTTGCGTAAAACTACATGTGCCAGTCATATAATAAGGATGCCTCATCGATAGGTTCATTTTTTAGGGAGCTTGCACCATTCGAAACTTTGCTCCGGAGCCTTTCGTTATGCAAGCTAGGAACAACCAACCTACGAGTTTAAAGGGTTAAGAGCCTACCAACTAAGAAAATAAATGGTCGTTTTTCACTTGCATGCAAAAAGGTTTGCATGCCCCCAGGTATAAAGTAGAGTTTCCAGGACATCATATGGAAGTTCTCACATTAGGAAGATTGTTCCATCCGCATCACAGACAAAACACTTCCTTGGCGATGTCCATCGAAATGGACAAAGGTGACTGTTGTCAATGGCAATCAGATAACCTTTGATGGGGGAATCCTTTTCCAGTCTGATCCATTTTCCTAGACAGACAAGATTGTCAAACTAGTCATATTCCCACGCGGAAACCTACCTTATATCGGAGGTTTTCCTGCTGAGGCAGACCAGGGCGCATGCCTCCTGGGTTTCAGTCACAATCACCGAATCACTTGCGATCATCAGGTGGAAGGACTGGAGATTGATTAGACATTCCTTGTTCAAAAAGACTAGTTAGGGATCACATTTGACTAATAGCTGTGTTCGAACCAGGGAACGAAAGCTGGTTTACGAGCTGAACCACTCTGCCTTCATGTGGAAACCACATCACTCGAAAGAGTGAGGAAACGATAGATCCCATGCTATAAATGTAGTCACGTCCAAGGAGTAGATTGTAAAATAGAGGTCCTTAGAATACCATCACGTTTAGATGAACAATTTTCCTTCTCAAAGTTATAGGAAAATTTGGAAGGATCCCTAACGGTTGACTGGTTCCTTTGTTGAAGCTTGTCAGATTTAGAATCTCAGGCAGAAGCGATGGCGAACCAAGCGCTTTCCAAGTAGTTGAGGAAAGGATGCTCACAGAAGCTCCTTCATCTATAATAGTACCAACCATAATCATTCTGTAAGCCTATACTGTGATTTGGAATGGTACATTAGATGGTAGGTGGGGTCTGCCTAGTAGATTCCAATCGAAGGAAACGACTAGGTTGCTTGGAGGTGGGGCCGAATGAATGGCCAGATAAATCTCTGACGAATTTCCTTCCTGCGGTAAAAGAATAGGTAGATTGCCCCCATGTTCATCAGAGTCTATGTTTACGAAGAGAATTTGAACCGTGTCGTTCTCATTCTCTTTGGTGACAGTATCATCTGAAGGTGGGCCCTCTGAAGACAAGATCGGGTCGACTACCATCTCGACCTGTTGAATTTGCTTCGTGTGGACTCAGAGGGTTTATCTTCAATGATAGGTGCTTCGACCGACAACAATGGTGTGTCAGTTGGATTTTCAACTAGCGATGGATTCGACAAGAGTTTCTTGTATCCAGGAGGAAGTCGCCGCGGTGACGCAGGATAGTTATCCAAGACTCTTTTAGCTTCATCTAGGAAGGGACAACAGTGGAGGGCATGATTGCCTTCAAAAAGTCTACAAGGAAATTTGGATCTTCCTTTTTGTCCATTGACTTCGTTTTCACTAGTTGAAGGCGTGATCTCAACATGATCGTCAGTGGTTGAAGACACCGAATTGTGCAAGCGGGGAGACCAGTCCCTCAAGATCCATGGGATGCAGGGACAATCTCAATGATAGTGGTCTCCTTTGCAAATGACACATGGAGATTTAGGTTTTGAAGGTGCAGCGTGTGGATTTTCACCAGATGATGCATGGTTGCCCTCTTTTGCTATTGGATTCTTCTTCTTCTTCTCCTTCCCTTTCTTCTTCTTCTGAGTTACTTGGTTTCTGGCGTTGCTAGTTTCACCAAGCGAAGAGGAAGAAGGAGAGGGAGAAACAAACGAAGTAGAAGGATGGGGAGCAACTTCATGTGGTTGCTGAGGAATTGCAGTGTTTTGAACTACAGAGGTCAAGAAAAGCCAAATTGGCAGGCCAATTGTGAGTCCTGGAAGGGACAATGTAGCCATATGTGGAGCACCAACATCTCCCCAAGAAGAGAAGGGACTAGGATTTCCTACAAGGGGAAATCCTTGATTGGTAGACTCCATTTTTCAACCTAAAGACCAACGAGGGAATAGTGACGTTATTCCGATTAAAATAAATTTTATGACGCTTTGACATAACTCACTTTTTCAATTTTTAAGAGTCGAGAAAAAGCTAAAGATGACTCTAGTCGCCTTCAATTTTTAATGAGCCTGAAGTGACAAGTGCTTAGATGGACCTTTTCTTTTAAGGAGTCTGAAAAAGGAACGAAAGTGACTACTCTGGAATTCTAGACAGAGGGATTACCAAACCAATCGCAAAACTGCATAATACTTTTTACGGTACAACAGTCAATCTTCCCAAATGATGTGTTCAATGCATTGCGATTGATAGGGCGGCAGACATGACTTCCTAAGGATAAAGGATGTAGTCTATTGTGGTCTCCCAATATATACTCGACAGAACGTGGGATCACAAGTCAGTACTGGCACTTGTCATCTCAAAGAGGAGGAATCACCCAACCTATGATGAAAGCGATAGTTACTAGGCTTTACGACACCGGAATACGTCTCTAGCCTAGACTTCTAAATGTTGTGCGTTAGGTTCCAAAGCGTTTTTATGTTCATTGAAGTTTATTTTACAGTTGATCTTTCTTAAGAAGTTTGCCTTTAAGGTTCACTGCGTGATGTAGATATACAATTTCTAAATGTGCAATCTAAGATGATAAACAATCATTTACTTTCTTATTACAATGAAAATCCTAGCTACTCAGGAAAGAGAAATGAAATTCTTTCAACATAGAGCAGAGAGCACACACTAGATGCACTTTTCCTAAATCAACTTCAGCATGCAGTTTTAATGCAAATGCACATGCATGTATTGTTTTTCAGTTTCCTTAATGTGAGAATGACAAAAAGAAAACAAAGTATAGATCTGAAAAATCTTCTTTCAAAGTGACAATACTAACAATTTTCTTTTCAAAAAACTAAAGTAAAGCTAAAACGACACTTTGTGATTTCGAATTTAAAATTACTTTCGACACTTGAAATACTAATGATCCAAATCAAATACAATGGCAAAAGTGTAATCAACTATCTAAAAGAGGAATGCTTTGTGACACTGTTTTTCTTGGCTAAAAACGACACTTGTGACACTTTCAAATCAAAAGGTGACAGTTCGATTAAGCTACTATTTGCAAAGGAGAACTGTAAATGATGAAAAATACATAAAAATCATTCACAATTCCTTATGATGGAGGCTGAATAATGCAAAGGAAGATGGTTTCAATAGAGATATACTGATCACAAACAACAAAACTACTGAATAAAGCTGAAGACAATGAAGAAAAAAACCAAAATCTGGAGGTAGAAATAGTCTTGGTCAATCATCGCACCTGTAACACATGGAAACAGGGATGCATCTCACCTGCAACACAGGGGAGGTGCGATGCATCTAGGTTGCCAAGAAGAGACAATGTGATGGTCCAGGGACGAGACTATGCTTGGTTTTCACTCACAGTTTGCAGCTAAGTTTAGGGGTTTAAGCTTAGCTAATGATAGTCAGTAAACACGAAGTATAGGGGCTGATCTAATGAGGTTATTTGAGCTACCACCAGGGCACTTAGGATATTTGCAAGCTAGATGTTCAGTTCATAAACCAACCTGGAGATTGACTGTAGCAGCGTTGATCTACTTTGCAGTTACATAGTAAAAGCAGTTTGAAGGCTAGTTGGCTTGACTTCAGGCTTCGTCTGTGGTTTATAAAGAAAACAACAATAACAAAACAAACAAACTATTCGCTCCCCAACGGAGTTGCCATTTTTTTATCGGGAAAACTAGTGTCCATTTGGAGCTGCTAGTCCCACTAAGACGGCTAGCTATCTTAGAAACAAATAGAATAAAGGTACTTGTGTTTTCCTTTATGAGAGATAGATGAGAGAGAAGTAGAGAGAACCAACCTCAGTCTTTCGCTAGTCTCCTTGCTTGTTTCCTCTCTCCTTTGATGAAGCTTTCGCCACTCCTTTCTCGCTTGTCCTGCTTCAAAGAACACCTATAGAGTCAAGGCAGCAAAATACCATCAAAGCATAGAGATCTATAACCATAAATAATGTAGGATCAGATGTAAATTAACCATATAAATGCATACATAAACAAGAATCAGATATATACAATCATATGGAGGAAAACTCAAATAGCTTTATTGATAGAAGTAGTAGAAGAGAGGCTTACAACCAGGCTGTCTGATCCAGCATCATCCTCCCTGCATGAAAGCCCTCTTCACCTCATACAAAGCAATATCACCCAACAATGTCTTGAAAGAGAAACCAACATCACTTCCTTGCAAATTACAAAATTCCAGCCTTTGGATCTCTAGGATGAGGGATCCATATATAGATGTTTGCAGGAGAGTGAGTCAGCTTCAGGGATTTTGATTAGTGTCATTTCACTGATAGTTCTTGGTTCCACTTGGAGATTTCATTATCTCTTACTCATCCCTGGGTGAATTCAGAGAGGCAAGTGTCATATGAGCAGTTTCTAGAAGATTCTTTGAGTTTCCACCTAGCAAACTGCTTCTACCATTTGTCTGCTCTCACTCATCGCACCCTACAGAAGGGATTTCTAGTATGCATCGCACCCCCTGTGTGTAATAGGTGAGATGCATCGCACCCTATGCATGGAGCAGTCTGTATGGTCCTGTTTTGACTAGTTCTGAGTAGTTTTTCATGGAGAACTTCTGGGAGATGATGTAATTAGTTGACCTTGTTCATTTAGGGTATGAAACAACACTTTTAGGGGTTTAGGAGCCCTTGGTTTATGGACATATGTGATTGGGGTTGTAGTGCCCAAATATGTCTATAACAATAGTGGCTCTGCAGCTGTGTGCACAAGGGCCAGGTAGAGTCCATAGCTGTGTGTGCGAATCCCTGCAGCTGAGTGCACAGGGCGAATCTAGTTGTATTGATAGAAGATAAATAAAGATAAGAGTTTCTGAATCAGTTGTGTGTTTTATTGTGAATATATCTGGTTGCTTACGTTCTAAATTTATGCTTATTCATGATTGCGCGCACTGGTTAGTATTATTAAATGTTTGCTTAAAGATTGTAGATCAGACCTTTAATAAACTCATTAATAATAAAATGCAACAATGCGGATCTATGCGAAAGACTAACAACAATGCAAATTGGCGTGAGGTTGCAGATCGGTTCGCGACCCATCCAGACCACATCAAGACATCCCCAGGGTACGAAAACCTGGTTCCAGTACCCTCCCCTACTACCTCGGGTGAGACTTCAGTCCGCACTCCGCGGACTGTTGCCGAAAGGGCTGGTAGTACGAGATTTGTTTGGCTAAATAACTTCTGAACTTGGGTTAGGCCCCAACAAGCCAACAGGAGTTCATCATCATGGTGATAGGTCTCACATAATAGGGAGAAATATGGTATAAAATTTCCAAAATTCCAAATGAGAGATAGGTTGAATCTCTTGAAAAATTCTTCTACATTTCCCAACATCAGTAAATGGATTCAAAGGGATGCACTCCTACCACCTTGGAGAGAGGTCATCTTATTCATGCATAAAATTTTCACCTTCGAGGGCATGTTTAGTATGGTATATCATTACTATATCTATATTTTGATGCGCTTAAAAAGAGGGTAAGTTACTCAATATTCCATTTATTTACTAAAGAGCTTGAAAAAGATGGAATAAACAATGGGGAAGAAATGAAAGCTTGACTTATGGTTATACCATCAGGGCCTAATAAAAATGTTAATTTCAATGGAATCAGATTGACTTGGCATCTTGTTGGAAGTGTTTTATAGAAGAATTAAAACCAAACCATGAGACAAGGTTTCAACACCAAAGCTCCAATTGGATCTAAAGCAATCACAACTTTCCATTTTGACTCTGTTGAGCCTTAGCAAACCCTCTAAAATTTTTGGCAAAAATTTAGGGGCCTTCCCACCAAAATTTCATTTATCAATTAATTTTGTAAATTTGTTAGATCTTCCAATTTAATTTTCTTTTTTTCGACCACTAATTGCGCTAAATTTTTAAAAATACGATTTAGGAATTTTTTATGAACAGTATACCTTGTAAATAATAAAACCCCCAAAATGTAAAACATTCCGTGTTTATTTTACTTTTCGCTTTGTAAATAGGGAAAAAAATTGAGACTTTTTATGTTTTACTTATTTCTCCAAAAATCTCAATATCATGTTACCCTAATTTGTTTTCATTTTACTTCAAAATTCCTTATTCTCCATGCTTTCTTTGTTTTATTTCAATACATATCGAAATATCAACCCTCGAAATTTCTTCATGCTTTTCTTTGAAATCACTGAAACGTCGATATATACCAATACAAATTGAATTCTTATACATCAATTACAATTTGTTTTAAGTTAATAAACAACAACATTAGTGTCCCAATATTGAAATATCAAAACATTTTACAAACCACTCGAAATGCTAATACTCTGGTATGGTTGGTTCTCGAAATGCTAATACTCTGGTATGGTTGGTTGGTTGATACACCAATCATTAGTCGATTACTCGATACTATGATATGGACCATATCCTAGTGTGCCTTTGTTCCAATATCAAAATATTGGAATTTTATTTATAACTACACATTTCCAAAAAAAACTAGTATATCATCCTTTGACCAACCTTGTTTTGAAACATGGTGCCTTATGTCTCATTTGATGTGGCATCTGATGTGTCATATGGTGTTTCATTTAACATGTGGCACTCATTTTTCACACTTTTTCAAGTCCAAAATCAACTCATCTTTCTGGCATCACCACATCATCATTTGTATTCGATTTGTCAAAGTTTTAGTGTAGGTTCCATGCCTAGGTCTCAGAGTTTTGTATTGATTTCCTTTGTATTTTGTTTCAATATCTGATATTATGAGGTCATAACTATTAACTAATGGGAGTTTGGGATAGGTATATCACCATGTACAAGAGAAATCACCATATTAGAGTTTTTGATTTCCCTAATATCATTGAACACCTGATATCCCGAGGTATTGACCCTTTGATGTGATCAAGTGGTGGAATTTTTTTCATTAAGTGATTGTTGTAACCTTTAGCTTGATATAAAATGAGTTATGGGTTTAAACCTTTGGGAAGCCAATATGCCGATATTCGGTAAAAAAATAATTAATTAATGAATTGATTAGGATTAGGTAATAAATAATTAATATTAAATATTAATTCATTTTTGGTTAGAATCATAAGATTTAGTTGTAAAATAATATTAAGCTAGTTTCAGCAATTTTCATTTTTTATTTGAGTAAACTTTCTTTATGAAGTTTGTTTAATGGATATTTTATGATTCTAATTGAAATTTTGGTTTTTTTTATATGGGATAATAATAATTCTGCTTAAAAGCCATGATGCCATGATGCGATGGGTGAAGAAAAACATCAAAAGCTAATCCTTATTCGAAATCTTATGCACAAGAAGAGCATCATATCAAAGGATAGAAAACAAGATATTTAATGACACAACAAAGAAACTCTCCAAATTTTGTGATGAATCATTCACGCTGACAAATTTTCTATTTGTAGTTTTAGTTTAGGAAAAGATGGAGTAATCTTATATTTCTATTTCATAAATGTGGCTCTTCTTGAAAATAAGTCAATAAGTGTGGGGTTGGATTAGGAGAAATAAATAAGTGTGGGGTTGAAAATTTCAATAATAGAGGTTGATTTACCTATAAAAGAATTACTTGTGCACTATTGTCCAATTGATTAGTGAAGGATTAAAGATATTAGAAAAAGGTATTAGCATATGGAGTCAAAGTTTGCATATTATTATTAAGTTTATTTCAAATGTTAGTGTTTTCTTCAGTTGGAGAATCTAATATTAATTTTTTTATACTATTATATGAATTTAATAAAGGATGCAAAAGTCAATGATTAGTGAAAATATATTCTTGGTAATGATGTGTGGATTATTTTAGCATTTTACTGTAAATGTATTATTATTTTTTAGTTTGGAACTATTTTGAATTCTTCAATTGAATTATCTAATTTGTTTTTGTTGATTATATTTCTATGTTGAAATATTAATTTAATCTTCTATAAGTTACATTATGCATTGTATTTAATAATTGCCAAAGTAATGAACTATTTCTTTTTTAAAGCAATTTATATCTTCTTCTCAACATCTCATATTTAATGTGTTCTTTCTCTGGAAATTGGGATAGTTAGATTTAGGTTAGAAACTATATATGGATAAATTAACTAGTTTTATATCTATTTAATAGGTTATGTTACATTTAGATTTAGGAGAAATTAAAAGCAAGTCTTCTTTCGAGGAGACATCCACTCAGTGGAAACTGGGCCCACATACTAGTGGACATCGCTATACCAAACAAGTATAGTTCTAGTTGGGACCTTGATTGAGTGATGATCCTCTATTGTAGGAGTATTTTTTCTTCCCATCGAAAATTGATGCTAGAAGGAGAGCTAGAACACCAATTGGCTCTACAAAGTTAATCTAGTTTAATGTTTTCTTAATTTTTAATAGTTTCTTTCTACACCCCTATTTGGAGATGTGTTTCTAGAAGTGTATAATTTATCACTACTTTAAATATAGTTAATCTCTTGTATAAATTTAAGTTTGATGGTGAAATTAAAACATATGCATTTATCACTACTTTAAATATAGTTAATCTCTTGTATAAATTTAAGTTTGATGGTGAAATTAAAACATATGCATTTGATCATGATTTTCACTTTATTCAAAATTGTATTTCTCATAATATTCTTCATGAAGGTGTCATGTGCGTGATGTTCACTCTTACTTTTGAAGGTTGGGATAAGATATGACGTGAGACATTGTCACCCCCCTCTATTCTTACATTGGAACAATTTATAGATGAATTTTTATTTGGTTTTGAGAATTAGGGTTGTAAATATTTATACAATGAAATGTATTATCTTAGGATAAAACCTGAAGAGTCCTTAAAATATTTGTATACAAGGCCTATACATATTTTGTATAGATTTACTTTAAATAATATACCTTGTATTAATGAATGGTTTCAATATCTCATTTATTTTTATGATGAGCAAGATCAACTAATCATTAATGAATATGAATCATGTATCGATACTCATTCACATGTTGCTTCAGGTGAAAATATTGAGGATTTAGAACTTGTAGGCGAACAACATTTATTCGTAACTTTATTCACTCTAATAAATGAGGATAAGAGGGAACTTGATTTTTCGAGAAAAGAACATGTAACCTTTGATAATAATTTATATGAGGAATAAACCTCTTTTGTAGAAAATGTGGTTTCAGTTATAAATGAATTAAAAATGAAGAAATTTTGAGTAGAGATGAAGAATGTCATCCCATTTTAAAAAGTATGAAAACTACCTCAAGAATGAAATTGATTGAATCCAAATTCCATGTTGATAATATGGAAAAATGCTCTCTTAATTTGATTGAATATATTCAAGATAAACTTCTTGGGGATTCTATCACTGATTATTCTATTGATTTTCCCTCAAAGATAAATCTTGGACAACCTCCTCAATTAAAAATGCCTCATAATTTTCTCTCACCTTTATCTACTTGTAATGAACATAATTATGTTTTGAATAGAATTTTGCATTCAAATTATCTAGTACAACACATCATGTATATTTATTAGTTGATTATAGGAGAACAAATAAATACACAATATTCAATTTGGAATCAGACATGGATATCCTAATAAAAGAAAAAGTGCCTATAAAAAAGGTTGCTTCTTCACAAGATGCTTTTCATTTTCGTTCATCTTCCACTTATTATTATTTGTACCCTAATATTTTCAATGGCAGTGTTACTGTAAGTAACCATTTCAAAATCTTTTGGCTTTCATTCTACATGAATAAAATCTAATAAAAGATAAGATGATGATAATTTGCATACTATAGATCAAAATAGTGAATCTTTTTTCCATGAATCTTTTGATTTTATGAATCTATCCTTTTTTTTACATGGAAAAAATGGATTACTACTAAAAAAATATCCCAAATGGAGTCATTTATAGATTCAAATGCATATATGGTTAGTGAACAATTTTTTTTATAGTAGTAATGAACTAGTTAAGATTGAAAATTTTGATAAAACAAATAATGTTGATGGTTTCTACGCTATAACTAGAAAAATACCTTATACAATGGTGGAAGATATCCTAGACACATTATTTGATCCTATTAATTCATTACAAATTGGTTATTTAGGACACGAGTCTAGGGAGATTTGTTAAGAAATGAGGGATTTCTGTTTCAACTAATGGTTATGTTAGGTTCTCATTATATTTTTTTCCCTAGGGTAATTTTCATTAAGATGTTGAAAATTACATGTTGTAGATGCTTCATGAATCATATGCAATATAGAGTGTCTATTACCACATATCTGAAAAACTATAAAAAATCTATCGTGGGACGGGAGACTGATAAGTAGATACAAAATTACATGTCTGTTAAATATATATACATATAAATACTGAAAACATAAAGATTGTCTGATATCTGGATCGTAAAAAATCAGGGCCTAGCTGGCCCATCAAGCTGCTAATCATCATATGGTCAGTGGAAGTAATGGTAGAAGTCGTGCCCTAACTGCTCCTAGATCATCCAAATCCCTGAAGGGTGGAGCACTGCCTCCTTGGATAGATTATTGGAAACTTGGTTGCGCTCCCTGTAGATGTGATGACAAATGATAGTGTCAAATTTTGATTTTAGTAGGTAAGTCTCATCAAGAATGTTCCTGAGTGTGTGCAAATGACAAACAAATTATTGATTGAACCAATTTATGATGAGTTTAGAATCTCCCAAAATATGAATGTGTCTACATCCCTTCTTGAGAGAAAAGTATAACAAATGTCTGAGAGTTATGAGTTCAACATAATTGTTAGTTCCATCTCCCAAACCCATCTGAATTTTGAAAAAATGATTTTCAGTAAAGTGAAGCAACACTCCCCTACCACGACCATTAGGTTGAGCTGATCCATCAAAATATACCTAGGGAATGTTTCTGTCAATAGTTTCAACAATGATAGTGCGATGTGGTTGTGGTCGATCATCCTCCAAGATACTATTATATATTGAGATAAGATGAGCAGATGCATGTGTTTAGTGAGGAGTGATGCCCTTAAAGATGAGCTTATTCCTGTTCAGCTATATGCACCAACAGAGCAAGAGGGGAAGGTTCCTTATTTTGGTGGGTTGCATAACAGACCACCACGATTTCCAAGTTGCTTGAATATTTGCACCATGCCATCTGTTGGATAGTTGAATAGATGAAAGAAAACGATTCCAGAAAGAAGTGGTAATAGTGCAGTGAAGAAAAAGGTGTTCTATTGATTCTCCTGCCTGTCGATAGAGGATGCACAAGGTTGGTCCTTGAAATGAGCGCCTCTGTAAGTTATCCCCTGTGGAAATTTATTACAAAGAATACACCACATGAATAACTTAGCTCTAGGTGGTGCCTTCAACTTCCAAATAACGCGCCACCACTAGTTAATAACAGGGGGCTTATGATCAGAAAAAATAATGGAATAACCATCCTTTGGAGAATAGGATCCATGTAGTGCATGAGCCCAAATGAGCTCATCCTCACCCTCTGTAATCCAAACATGAGATTCAGAAAGAGCATTTGTGTAGGAGAGCCAATCATCACTCTAACTATCTAGAATGCCTAATTGATTAGCAGATTTACAGGCCTAAGACAAAATAATGGAGTTGTCCCGATCCACAATGTGGGAAAGGCGTGAAATACATGTGCTCGAGAGAAAATGTATGAGATATGGAGGAAGAATATATGCATTACCACACCCAGACCAAAGATACATTGCAATTTAGACCAGGCTACCAGATCCAATCCTCCATGCCAATCCATCACGAATGTAGGATATGGAGTTCAAAACTTCTCGCCAGATAGTGGAAAAAATTTGTTCCATGAGGGGCGCTTAATATAATCAAGGAGGTGGAGTGGACTGATATATTTCTGAATGACCACCTTGGTCCATAAGTTCTTTATAGTGAGAACTTGCCATCCCATCTTGGCAGCAAGTGCTTTTGCAAAGGCATCAAGGTTTTTCATGCCACATGCTTCCCATTTCTTAGGTAGGGCAATGTGATCCCATCTCACCCATGCATAAGTATGGCCTTCTTGCTTCCCCTTCCATAAAAATATGCAGCACAATTGTTGAATTCTAGATAAAATACCCCTTGGAATCCAGGCCAAAGACATCCAATACACTAGTGTTACTTCTAGAACATATTTAATAAGAGTGAGGTGACCTTCCCTAGAAAGTCATCTGTGGTGCCAGATATTTAGTCTCCTTTATATCTTAGCCACTAGCCATATCCAATCAAAAAGTTTGTAGTGGATGGGCTTGAGCCGAAATCCAAGGTATTTGAGACCATCTTCAAAGGGGAGGAGTGAGAAAGGAAATCTATGATGGGCATAGTGTGTTTCATATTGTGAGCATCCAACAGTAGTTAGAGTTGATTTTTATTGATTGCATTCCATTCTAGTAGCTAGGCAGAAGGACTTGAGAAAAATAAAACTAATGAGTCACCAATTGATCCATTAAGGAAAATTAGGACATCATCAACAAAAATCAGGTGTGATATAGTACATCTATTAGTGATTTTAATACCCTGTAGTCTGCCAAGTCTTCTTTCCTCTGTGATAAGATGACTCAATCCTTCCATGACCAACAAAAAAATAAGGGGAGAGAGTGGAAATCCTTATCTAAGACCTCACTCAACATGAAAAAATGGAGAGGTAGATCCATTGATAAGGACACTATATGAGACATTGGATATGCAACTCATGATCCAGTTGATGAAGGCAATAGGGAATCCCAGATGATTCAAGAGAATTATCAAGTATAGCTAGTTGGTACGATCAAAGACCTTTGATAAATCAATCTTTAGTATCATACCTTTTAATCTCTTGAGCTTTATAGAGTGAAGAACCTCCTAAGAATTTCCAATGGCTTCATGGATCTAGCAAAAAGGAAATAAAAATGTTCAAGAGAGATGTGGCTAGATAAAATAGGCTTTAGGCAGTTGGCAATGATCTTGTATATGCAATTACAGACATATATAGGTGGAAAGTCATTGAATGTCTGAGGGGATTCATATTAGGGAATAAGGGAAATGAAGGTCGAATTGAATGCATCATACATTCGACCACTGACCCTACATTCTTCAATGACCTAAATCAGATTGTTGCCTAGCACTTCAAAGAAGGCTAGATAAAAGTCAATCAGCTAAGCATCCAGCCCAAGACTCTTGTCTTTCTTGAACCATTTGAGAGTACCTTCCAATTCTCCCATTGATATTGGCTTGGTGAGATCCTCAACAGCTTCCTAATCAACAAATCTAGGGAAAAATCCAGCTACTTTGATAATCTTTGCTAGAGTAGCTTCTTGAGGTGCTTTGAATAGTTGACTAAAATGTGATGTGCTAAGAGAGGCGAGTTGATTGAAGGATTGAACCCGCTTTCCAGTATCATTATCCAAATGCCATATAGTGTTGATAACACGACGACCATTTGCAAAATGATGATAAAAATTTGTGTTGTCATCCCCAGATTGTAACCATATGGCTCGACTCCTAAGTCTCCATGTTTCTTCTCTGTCCTTAAGTATTATGTTCCTCTCAACTTCAAGGTGAATGAGGTGGTCTTTAGCTTCAACAGAGTCAAAACCTCTTCCATCCACATCTTCTAAATTAGCAATGTCATGTTCAATATTTTTAAGGTTGAGGTCATCCCTTGTCCTTTTGACTCTGACCCATTCTATTGTTTTCCGCCTCAGACATTGAATTTTTGTAGCAAAGAATTTAGTATGAGACTGACCGAGATCAAGAGGGTGAGATTTCCAGTAATCAGAGACCATTTTGGTGTACTCCTCATCCTTGAACCAGGTCACATTAAACTTAAATGGGGCTTTTGTCTTGCGAGCTACTCCTGCAATATCAAGGTAGATGGGAGAGTGGTCTGATAATCCTCCTGATCACACCCATTGTCTGTATAGAGAGAGGCTTCCAATAAGTGCTTCTTTAATGAGGAAACGATCCAGTCTTCTGGCGAGCATAACGTCCCCAATTCTTCTGTTCCGCCAGGTGGGTTGGGGCCGAGCCATGGGGATATCAATGAGGTGGTGCTCTTCCAAGAGAAGACCAATGGAATCATATAGTGGGTCAACCTATGCATTATGCCCCCAAGATTCTGCATGTCCAATGGAGAAGTTGAGGTCTCCCCCCATGATGATGTTGTTGGCTTGCATAAAAGATAAATTGAGAAAATTGTCCCAAAATTCAGCCCGATTGTGACAGGGTCCATAAATATTAATCAATCTTATATCCCTCCCAAGATCAGAAGAAAAGATGTCAGCCCCAATTAATCCATCACCTCCCCAAATATTGAGAAGCTTGACTACCGTAGGATTGAAACCAAATGCAATACCACCAGATCGACCACAGACATCTAATGCATGGAATTTCCATCCAGATACAAGGGCTTCAAGGGCAGGGATAATCTGGTCAATAATTCTGAGGGTTTCTTGTAAGAAGATGATGTCCACCCTCTCAATTTCAATAAGTCTCCAAAAGGCTAGTTTTTTGGTAGGACTAGCCAACCCATGGCAATTGAAAGAGAGCCACTTCATGGAGAAACTGAGGAAAGGGTGTTCATTTCTCTAAGGACCCTATCAATGGATAGTTGTCTACCCTCAACCACATCCAGTCCAACTTGATGAATAAAATTGGACATATGAGAATGTTTACCCTATAGATTTGGATGATTCCGGAAGGGGAACAATACCAAGGCCACAACAAACATCAGAGGGTGATTTGACTAGGGAACGAAGGTGATATGGATGGTTCAACCAATAGACATTCGATGCCTCAAATGAGGGAGTAGAAAGTGAAATTTTAGGGATCGTCAGGAGGGTATCAAAGTAGGTGGGAGGGAGGGATACATAGGGATAAATAAGAGGAGATTGTATGAATGCAGATGATATGCATTGAGATAAAGATCTAGAAAAATGTGAATCAGTAATAGAGGGAGGAGAAATAGGGGAGGAGGAGGAAGGATTACCCAAAGTGAGTCTTGTTGCTGTCGTGCAAGATCTGATGATGTGAGGTGAAGGAGGTCAAACCAACTCCGAGCATAATCCATGCAGTTGAGATTTTGATATTGGAGGTCAACCAATATATTTTGGGGGCCACTTATCTTGTGATCCAGTCTGTTCTTATGCTCCATTAAATTCAGACAGAGGCTCAGATATAGATATGGTAGTAACCATAGGACATTCCTTATATAGGTATCCAACATTATGACAACATTGACACCTAAAAGGTAGTTTTTCATAATCAAGAATTTGTAGACGTGTGGTGTTTCTCCACTGAATAGTCATGTGTTCCTCCAGGCCTTCATAGGTGTCAAGATGTAATAGGATATGCGCCATAGCCATGTTACCAGATACAATGTAATATTTTTCATAGTCAAGAAATGTCCCAAGCGCGTTCCCAATGCACTTGAAGATATCTTCAGACCAGAGATGAAGCAGAAGGCTAGGCAACCGAACCTTGATGAGGCCAACCCCAAATTTTTCATGATTTAGGTAACATATTATGGACCATAAATTGGAGAGTGAACCATTCATGAGATAGGGTGACCACCGAGGGTAGTTCTTTAAGAACTTGACCCCAGATTTCAATGATCCACTACCTGAGAAGAGCTGAATTATAAGATCGACCCTGGACTCGGCCGACCAGGACTCTGTCAGCAATATCAAGTACATCTCCCATCTGTAGTCTATCACCGAGGGTTAGTGAGATCCCTTTGTTCCCCGTCTTGATACACTTGGACTTCTTCACAGTCTGAGTCGCTTTACCTATAAGAGGATTAATAGGGACATCAAAGGATGTGCCTTGGTCTTCACAAACCCTAATCTCCTAACCCAAGTTAGGAGGAGGTAAAGAAGAGCCCTTGAAACGAACAGATGAAAGGGGGAGAGACCCCTGATGATTATGAGGAGGATAAAGTGGAAAATAAGGATCATTCAAGGGCGATGTGAATATCAGGATGGGAAGAAGGTAGATAAGCCTCAGTGGAAGGGTTACTCAAGTGACTTGGTGGGATAGAGAAAAGGGCTAGGTCCATACAAGAAGTGAGAAACTGAAGGGATCCTAGAGAAGGAGGGGAATAGTCAGAAAGTTGTAGGAAGAAGGAGGTATCAGGGGAGCTAGATCACGACAAAGAGGATAATGATGGGTCAACCATCAGATGAGGGCTCTGATATGATGATCTAGGGTAAGAAGTAATGTATGCTAAGAAAACCCTAGGGTCACCTACTAGGGAAGCTGAGAGCTGCAGAATCTCTAATGATTTTGAGGCAAGCAGGTGAGGTGGAGTGACCATATAGATGGGCACAGTTGTGTATGGGTCTTCCTATTAGCGTACCAAATCATCCTCCATCTCAGCTAACAGAGAGCGATGGGAGATCACCAGGAGATTCAGGCCAGCCGACAGTTTCTGATTCTTCATTATTATATCAGCTAATGAGATCCCCAGGTGCCAAGAAGCCAGGGAAGAGAATAGCATGGAACACTAGTCACCAAAAGTGGAATGTAGAAACCCTAGTCATATTTAGTCAAGTGCCTGAGGGTATCAACCGCAAAGCCCATTTTTATCCTTATAGGTTCTCATTATCTTGCCCAATATCTTAAATAAATCATACCGATTATGTCAAGATTCTTTCACAACGTATTCTTCATAGAACATTTTCGCATAATTTAGTCATTGTATATCATTACAATATAAAAAAATGGTTATAGGAATATATTATTACAAGGTTTCTTGTAAATAATATTGTTCTTATTTTGCACATGATGGATATAAGTTTAAATAATCTTGGTTTTTATACTTTCAGTTTGATATTACTCCAATTTTTACTAATCAATTGTGATGAACATGTGATTGTAAGTTTGGTTTACATGAATGAATACATTCATTACGATTTCACCTAGTCATTTCCATCCAATGTAGTATAGGTTTAGGAGTAGATTACTTAGTATTTTTTAGTTGTTTTAGTTTATTTCTTGTAAACTTTTATTGTTGTATTAATTTCAAGTTGAACATGAACCTTCATTGAAATGCATTAAGGGAAGATTTTCTTTATCCTTTGTCTCTCTTAGTTACCAATTGTCTTGATCAGAACAACAATGGTTAACATTTTATTTTCTAGTCTATGCTTAGCCTTCATATTTTCAGTTGAAATTAATTAAGGATTTGGTTTTGAAATGTTTGGTATAATTGATCTTTTACAAAATTAGCAAGCATTAATAGTTCAAGAGAGTAAAATGAAATAATTTTGTTTGTTTGTCAAGTTGTTTGTGATCCTCTAGGCTTGACTTGTGGCTTGAGAAACTGTGACCCAGGGGCATCTAATCCATCAAAGTCACTCGAGGATCACACCTGACCTAGGCCACACCAACCCTAAGCTGGCTAGATTTTTCTAACATGTCTCCTTCCCCTAGCACAGGCACAACCACCTCGTGTGAGGTTTGATCCTAGGTCACCTTGTTAACGAGGCCCATCCTCAACCAGTTGTGCTAGTGGGACTTGAAAAAATGAAATAAAATTTTTGGTTACACTTTACTATTATATTTTTTGAAATATTTTTAGCGTGTAATCAATTAATGAAGTTCTCATGATTTTAAAATTAGTGTTATAACTATACAATTGTTTTAGAATTTACTTTTAATTTTGTGTAGTTTATTTTTAGATTTATTTTGTCTGTTTTTAATTAAAAAATGACTAATTAGTAGAACATTGCATGTCTTGATAAAATAAATTTTATCTACCGAAATATCAAATAAATTTTATAAAAGGAAGAACTTATTTATATTCAAAACAATTGAAATACCTAATCTCCATAGGGAGAACGGTTTACATTTAAAATTTAGCTCTCCCTTAAAATCTAGTTCCTTCTTTATGTTTTGACTTATGATGTGTTAATATTTTGGTTTGTACGTGTTATTTGATTTAATTATGCTCATGGGGATGTTGGTATTTTTAGGCCTATCTTAATTCAACAATTTATTTTAGATGTTTAAGTTATTTTGATGAAATAAACTTTTGATTTTTTTTGTAAATTAAACTTTTTAGTCTTGTTGGATTATTTATGATTTCTTTTAATAGTTTGTAAGGAGTTGTAACCCTTGAGAAAGGAGAATGAAAATATTACACTTAATTATATTTACAAAGTTCTAGGACTTTTAAATATAATTTCTATGTTTGTGGTGGAACTCCTACGTTACAATGGATTCAAATCTACAAAGCTACCACGACAAAATTTGAGTCTCTTACAAGACTTTTGTTTGAGTTCCACTCACTTCACATTAAAATCTAATTTCTATAATAACTGAGGGAGGGAAAGCCTTAGGACAAACTTTGAAAGTGAATAATATGTCGAAAAATATAAAACACTCTCATATCACCCCACCTCCCGAACACCCAATTACACATCCAATATATAAATACAAACCAATAAGGGTGTATCAAAATAAAAGTGGAGTCTAAAACACCATACATAGTATGGGAAGTACAAGCAAACCCACTAGGGTTATGGACACCCGTTGAAAGTGAGGCCATACTTGTATGGTACTAAGGAACCTTCATCACGGCTATGGATGCTCACGGGAAGTGAAGCAATGATAAGTAAAGAGAAATGAGAAATACACATAGGCAACTAGCTTATTCAATCAAAGTAAAATCCCTAGGTCATGCGTTCAACTTATTATTTGCACATTGAATGCTTGGGAAATTATTTTCATAAATTAACTCAAAGAGTTTTTATGTGAGTTACTTGACGTTTAGAGCTTGGTGAGAATATATTTTAAATACAATAACACATGGTGGTACCCATAAATAATAAATAAATTATTATTTTCATTGAGCTTATCTTTAACATTGAGTATGAATAAGACTTGTAAGAAAATTAGACATATATAACTACTTTTCCCATTGTGTCACCATTTGATGAGCCTCAACAATCCTCCTTAAAATTTTGCCAAAATTTTTGGGGATCTCCTACCAAAATTTCATTTAAAAAAACTATTTTGTGAATTTGTTAAATCTTTAAATTTGATTTTCATTTTTTGCAACTGATTGTGTTGAATTTTTGAAGATATATTTTAGGAATTTTATATGAGTTATTTTAACCCATATTGTAATCAAGGAAAATTTTAAGGATGAAATTTTTTCTTGAAGTTTAAAAACATTGGCGAATCTCACTAATCTCTAATATGCAAACTATGAAATGTTTATTGATATATTTGTAAAATTATTCAAATTTATAATGATTTTATATATAGTCTATATATATGTTGGTGATTTTTAAGGTAAAATAATTTTATATTCTAAAATTTAGGCGAATCATCATTTACAAAAATTGGAAATTGGCGAATCTTTGTTGTGGAAAATCATGGAAAATTAGCCCACTGGGCAAATATCAGCCCCTAAAATTTTTCCATGATTGTAATATTACACATTGTAAATAATAAAAAACCCCAAAATCCTAAATACTCTACATTTGTTTTACTTTTCCCTTTGCAAATAGGGAAATACCAAGGCTTTTTATGTTTTATTTATTTCTCCGAAAGTCCTGATATCCCCTTGTCCCACTTTGTTTTCATATTATTTTTTTAAACCTTAAAATTTGTCTTTCTCTATACTTTCTTTGTTTGTTTATGGACCTCAAATTTTGATACATATCAGAATATCAACCCTTGACCATTCTTCATGCTTATTGTCTGAAATCCATAAAGCATTGATATACCAATATAAACGGCAATATTATACATGAAATAATGATTTTTTTATGTTAAAAAATAACAACACAAGTTTCTTGATATCTCAATAATAGAATATCAAAAACTTTTACAAGCCACTCGAAATTTTAATACTCTGGTATCACTGATTGGCTAATATGTTTATATAGATGGTTGCTTAATACTCACATATATATTGATATATATGGTTTATTAATACTCTTTATATATATATATATATATTCCAAAGAAAAATCGTAATTTGATTTAACTTGAGAATCAAGGAACAAAATTACATTTTGTAAATTCTTGTAGGAATTCCTTTAGGTCAGTCTTTCGGTTAATGCCCCAAAAAATAAAACAAAATAAGATAAAAATAAAAATACATGGCCAATCAATAGCTGGTGCCTAAAAATTCAAAACCAACCAGAAAGAAAGAAATCGAGACTAAGAAAAAATGCTTAGTCACCCTTTTCTACCCTTCTTTTCTACTTTTTTTCCATCCTCCTTGATTAGGAGTGGATGTTACAAAGATTAGTTGGTTGTTTGTTGTTTCCTCAAATGTTCTTTATCTGAGTCTAAGCTCTCAAAGGAATAAGGACGGTTAGATCCTCCGATCTCCTTCTTCTTCTACATTTTTTGATCAAGGTTTCCTTCTGCATCTGGATTGTGCGACCTTTCTACCACCATTCCTTCCTGATTGAGTCCTTTGATTTTTGGGGGAGATTGTGGATTTGAGTTATCCTCAATTATGGGTTCCTCTTCCTCTTCTTCATCAGATTATTGGATTGCGAATTTCCATCCCTTAGGCTTCTTGACATGTTTCTTTCTCTTTCTAAGATCTTTCTTTTTCAAAGGACATGCGTTTTGTAAATGACTAGTTTGTAGACAAGAGCGACATTTGAATGTCGTATTCTCATAATCTAAGAACTGAGTCCAACACTAGTTGTTGTGTGTCAGAAAGACATGATTAGGAAGTCCTTTGTTGAGGTCTAGCTCTGTGAAAATTTGGCAAAAGTATATATTGCTTCTTTTGTTATTTGTGAGTCCATCTTAATATATCTCCCCAACAGATTACCAATTCCTTCTAATAATTTTGGATGCTAGAAATGAAGGGGTAAATTATGCAATATTACCCACACAGGCATTTTGGAGACCACCATTGAGTTGGCATCGAATTCTAGGAACCATGGGGTGATAAATAGTCCCGCATTACCCTAGAACCATGGACCCTCTTGTATAACATGATCTCTGATCTCTGATGATTCAAATTTTACTATGAAGAAACCCTTGGAGCATAGATGAACCTCACAGTCTGGTGTCCAGGTCGTAAAAATCCACTGAAAGAGATCCAAAGGTTTTGGACAAAAACCATTAAACTGCAAATGATTACTTGGGATTGATAAGTTGTATGAAGATTAGTTGACTTTATTAGATCTATTGCCATTGTTGGAATTTGTTTTGTCTGCTCCACAATATAGGGCCTAGGAATATTTAGAGTTTGTTCATATTTACCTGATGCAATAAATTTACCTTTAAGAGCATCTTTGAATGAGGTATATCCATGGATTGGTCTAGAGGAACCTCCATACAATCTCAGGTTAATAATAATCGTTGAATTCCAATCTATGCCATAGTCCTATGGCTGTTGATCATCCTTCATAGATTTTTCAGTATAGATTAGAATTTTTGACTCCATTGGAATAACAGATTTGTTATGGATCTTCCTTTTCAAATCTGGAACCAAAAAACCCTTTCTGAATACCATGAGGATCGACCTCCCAATGGGGTTTAAGTGAAACTTTGAAATACTTTTCTTGCACAAATTTCTGCCTGAGGGATTAGCTTCCGAGACCTTGCCACTTCCTTATTTTCCTCTACATGCTTTGTTTCTTGTGAGTGGTTATTACCAAATCTGCCATGAATCTCGAATGAACTATCAAAGTAAAGTTTGGGGCTGTTGACGCCTTGTAAATTGCTTCCAATTACTAGTGAGGGAATCCATGCAGGGGGAAGCCCGTTTGACGAGGAGTCCCAATATTTGTAAAAACCTTAATACACCATTTTATGAAAATGGAACGGAAGATCGGTTCCAGCAATCTTGCATGTCGTTAGCAAGTGCATCATATGACTGACCCAAAATCTTGATTTGACCTCTCGAGCAGTATGAGACTACCAACATCACTAGTCACACAACTCAAGGCTTCGTTTCTATAACACTGTCCAAACTTGTGACATCATTGGTTAAAAAAAACTCCCTCAAAGCCAAGCCTCCCAACTTCAGAGAGCTCCTTAGACTGATTGTGCCCCAACACCCAATGAAGCTCTGCTTGAAAACTCCAAATAATACTCAGTCCAATCTTGTCAACACACACACACACCAATATGCCTTTGTTTGCATATCTCCTTTCTGTTTTGACTTATGACATATTGAGATTTTGATTTGCACATGTTCCTTATTACGGATGATATTTACACAATAGAAACATATTCCTTTGTTCGCATATATAAATTTCGGTGAAAAAGGTCAAATCGTATTGAAAGGAAATATTTGTGCACTATTAACAAGATATTTATTGAAGGATTTAAGACCTTAGAAGGAGGTATTAACATATGAAGTCAGGCTTGTATACTATATCACCATAAGGTATCTAGGTAGGGATATTTCATTCATCATATTTAATTTCCCCTATGCTACAGGTTCAATATAAAGAACTCATAATTAAGGGATGCCAACATTCAAGCTTTTCTTGATGGATAACACATGGATATAAGAAGCCTGACTGAGTAAAACAAGTAAAATTAAAAATAAAATAGATAAGTTACTTCCAAATTCATTTTTATTTTGTAGGCCTAGTCATCAAGCCTCGCACAAGTATAACAAGATGTTAATGCTATAGAACAAAAACTTAAAGATAAGCTTAAAAAAAACAGACCCAAATTCAATAATATAGATACCTTATTGGAGGCCATTAAGCAAGTAGAAGGATTAGAACTCAAGACACATAATTATTCAGAAGAATGTGTGAAGGAGTCCCAATAGGCCATTGGTGCCATCATTGACGAAATTAACATAAACACTTATGTTGTCATCTAGTTGAAGCTTGACTTACCATAGTGGATGACTAAGGATGAAATCTTCCACTTGGGAATTAACAACAAAGAGAGTCATCACCAAGTCATTGAGAACTTAAAATAGAGATTGCTTCCCATGCACCCCACTCAATGATATAAATTTACGAAGGGAAAAAATGATACACACATTTATAGCCAAAATAGAGAGATATAGTGAAACTTGTCTTCTATTAACAAATGGAAACCGTTGAAATTGTATAAATGCATAACGATAACACACTAGCTCAAACAATGGAAACTTATTTGTAAGAAGAGATAATATGGCTATGTGCCATTGTCGGACCATATTACAATGAGGCTCCAAGGCCTTTTTATCATAAAGAAGAAATGAGAAAACCCTAAACATCCAAAAACCTAACCCTAGGATATGAAGTACCAAAAGGCTTGTGGGCCCTAATAGGGTAAGTTGGAATGTCAACTTCCCAATGTTGTAAAATTGGCATATGGTCTTTGTTTGGGTTGCTTGGTACCCATGGGAAAGGTTACATTTTCTGACTGCACTCAACTACCTATGTCTACCAACTACCCGTTTTGTCAATAAAACACCACCAGGGCCTCAAAACACCTCCAGAATTTCAAGACCAAAAAAACTGTAAGAAAAATTCCAAAATAGAAAATTATGCTATGAGCTAGTGGAATAGGTGGGTGGTCATCCATATCCATCGAGATAACTCAAGAGGATAAATTGAAAGACAATATTAAGAAGTATTAAGATTATAGTTTCAAGCTTTAAAAAAAAGTTATGTGAATGGGATTTTCAAGTGATTTCTAGCCAAACCCCTTCTAGAATTATCTTATATTTCTACATGATTAGTCAACTTCATTTATATTAAGACAACTAAGAGTAAGGAAACAATATGAGATGAAAAATCCATGGTATTTTATGGATATGTTTTTCTGTTTTTACATAGAAGATTAGGATTTATTGTGTGAATTCTATCAATTCAATTTTTTTCTTCAAAACAATGCTAATTGGAACTCCAACATCTATGTTGGGGATGTCTACCTATGATTTTTCACATCCCATATCCTTAATCTCATCCAATGGAGGAAGTATGCATGTACTAAAGAAAAGGAAAGGCTAATGATGTGGGACAAATACCCATTACTAGGAGTGATGATAGATGTTTATCAAAGGTTAAGGTAGGATCCAAGAGACACTATGACTATCATATATCACCAAACGTTTAGAATAACAAAGCATTAAGAAGTGGAAAGAGATCATTTCCTAGAGTATTTCTTGGTTTTTGATGATACATGGGAAAAAATACAAAATCATTAAAATAGAAGCAACCTAATGGGATACCCATTCCTTAGTTTATCACTCGATAGGGATACATATTATACCAATTCTATGATGTGATATGGGCCAAGATGGATAGTATTACGACCACATTATCCTATAATTCGGTGAAAATTTCCATTCTATAGGGCACCAACTAAATAGGATGAACAGGTTGAGAGGACACAATCAATACAAATGAATAGAACTTTGGAATACAACAACCCTACAAAATTTTGGTACCCAAAGTTTGCCTAGGGATAACTTCATCCGGGGTTGCCAAAGCTTGAATAACTAGGGTTGCATATGGGACATGAAACCAACCCCATGGGCAAGACGATGAACCATTTTTTTGACTTCTTTTTGGTACAAAAATGTTCCTTTTTTTATCCAAATAAATATCCATTTTTCCTTCCTTTATTTATAAATAAGTGTCATTCGCATATTATTATGATATTTTTTATCAAGATAAATACAATTTCCATTTCTCTCTTCTTCTTTTTTGATGGATAGAATTAGGATGCGTAAACAAATTATTTGAATTTTTTTAAGTTATGGTGCATGAAATGGTTTTGTTAACTCAATCTTTGATGTATAATTGATCTCTAGGTCATCACGAGGGTTTAAGCATTAGGAATATTTCCAAGTAATTACAAGTTTCATTTGAATTTTGAACACCATATTGAGGGCAAAAGCAAACCAATTGATAATTGTATAACTACTCTAGATTCCTTCAAAACATGTTAAGAAAACATAACCCAATGATCAACAAATTGCAACATGAATTCACGTACTCATGCATTAAAAAACAAAGGAGATTTAATGCCCTGATTGGCCAAAATAGAGCTAAATGGTATGATGATTGGAATGACTAGTTGACATTATCCAATCAAAAGTTATATTGTTTTAATTTTCATTATATTTAGAAATTATGTATCCAAACTTAAAAGGGCCTTGTCACTCCATTATTGGAGGCATTGGACCCCCTATTTTCATATATGTAGCTAGCCACCATTAAAGTGGGGTAACAATAGTTTTACCCATGAAGTCATCGATTTTTTAATAGTCTCTTGAAATCATCCATGCATGAAATTTTCTCTAATGAAATAATGCATCAAGCTTATGTGTAAAATTGTAATGTAATATTATTTTGGTGATCTGTTAGAGCCTGCATGGGCCTTGTCTTGATGGGCTCGACTTGAGGTATGATGTTGTGTTATTATACCTATTTTTTAAACAAGAACCGAGTGTAATTTTGTATCAAATAAGGTCTGAGCATAAAACTTAGATGTAGTGCATGGAAAAATGATTTTGAGAGGTTGTTTCTCAAAAGTACTTTATTTGTCTTCTCTTAGTATCTACTTTCTAAGTACGTCATGTTTAGACATTTGGTCCTGCTGACCTCCTTAGGAGTGCCAAAAATGATCAAATAAAAATAAAATTTACAATTCATCAAGATGGTTGTAACTGGTTATGTGGCTAATAATCCTTGAAGGAACTTTAGTTTTCATAATTTTCTTAGTAGATATTCTCTATATGTGTGTTCATTTCATCTAGATGAGAGAACAAGACATTCACTTCAATTTTCAGTCTATGGATGCATGATTGAAGGTATTGCATTCCTTCAATAATGGGGGATGTTTCCTAATGAACTATACTAAAAGATCATCGATGTTTCCCCTTGAGGGTATAACCTTTTAAGAAACAATTGAAATCGTAGGTAGCAAGTAGAGAAAACAAATAACCTAGTATCCCATCTATCTTAGCATTGTGAATGTTAATGTGGAGGTTTAATAAAGACAACGCTGATATCATCTCACCATCAAGCATAAAACCAAGAAATAACAACATAAACCTTAGAGAGGCCATATCAACTACAGTGCTAAATTGTCTTAGGAGAAGGGAATTAATGTTTGACATAAGGGGGACTGGCACATAGAACAAAACCACTCGAGTGAGCTACTAGACAAACAAGGAATCTAGAGAGACATAGGCTAACCCATCTAGGGATAGAGTATAAGCTAAAAAGGAATCCTAAACAAATCAAGAGACTAAAATAAGCAGACCCACAACTAACAACCTCAAAAGGTAGGAGGGATTTGGTGTAGGTTTTAACCCCGTAAAGAAATTACCTGCATAAGAATTCTAAAAACAGAAAATAAACAATAGTGAGAGCATAACACATAAAACAAATATACATAGAGATTTCCCCTGGATCCCAAAACTGGGACTACTAGCTTGACTTTTCATTATGTTCCTTTCAATGTTACAATACATATATATACATGTCGAAGCATTCAATACTATGGACCGAAAACCATCGCATCCAAAGAAAACCGTGCACAAAACCATAGGTAGGTTCGCCCCACCTAATATAGGGTCCAAAAAAAATAATTTCCTAGGGGCGCTACCCTAGACCCCATAGAGGGGGGCTACCCACCCCCCTCAAATCCCATGGACAAGGGGGGCTGCGGCCCCCCCCCCCCCACGCAATCGGAACAACAAAGGGGGGGCTTTGCCCGCCCTCTAACCCCCTAGTTAACTAGGGCAACTAGTTGTGGAAAGAATATAACACAACCCAACATTCTCCCACTTGTTGTTTTCTTTCCACAGGGGGCCACATGAGATCTTAGTCATTTATCTACCCTTGCAATGCCGATTGTTTCTCTACATCAAGAGAACTTCTCAGAGCTCACAGATTTCGTCAATGCATCTGTAGTATTCTTCAAAGTGTCCACCTTTACTTTACTAGCAACACCTTTTTGTCTTCTACCATAGCCCTCACAAAGTGATACTGAACATCAATGTGCTTTGTCTTTGAATGGTAAGTAGGGTTCTTTGCCAAGAGAATTGCACTTTGGCTGTCAGAGTCTATCTTTATAGCTCCCTACACTAACTCCATACTTGAACACAATCTCTACAACCAAACTGCTTCCTTGCTTGCATGATTGGTTGCCATGTATTCTGCGTCTGTAGTTGATAGTGCCACTATAGATTATTTCTTACTCATCCAACTGAATGCACCTCCAAATAGGTTAAACACATACCCACTTGTAGATCTTCTCTGATCCAGATCTCCAGCCTAGTTTGCATCAACAAAGCCACAGATATCCAACACTCTGTCCAATCTTGGTCTTCCTTGGTAGCACAAACCATAATCACTAGTGCCACATAAATACCCGAAAACCCACTTCACTGTTGTCCAATGCTCCTTCCCTGGTTTTGACATAAACCTGCTCAATATTCCCATTACATGTGCAATGTTTGGTCTAGTATAGACCATTGCATACATCAGGCTACCGACTGCACTTGCATATGGAACACAAGACATGTCCTCTTCCTCTTCTTGTGTCATGGGACATTGTTTAACAGATAAATTCACATCTACAGGAATAGGAACCTTCACTGGTTAACTATCATGCATATTAAACCTCTACAATATTGCCTCGACATACTTCCTCTAGTTTAACCAGAGCTTCCTCTTTGCTTGATCTCTTTTAATTTCCATGCCCAAAATATAGTTTGCAGCACCAATATCTTTCATGTCGAATTTGGAGGACAATTGGGTCTTCAAATCCTGGATAATTTCTTTGTCATTTCCATCCAAAAACTTGTCATCCACATACAAGATCAGATAAATAACATGGTCACCAATTAATTTAAAATACACACAGTGATCTTCTTTGCTTCTGGTGAAGACAAGTCCCTGTATAAATGTATTAAATTTATGATACCACATCCTTGGTGACTATTTTAGCCCATACAAAGACTTCTTTAACTTGCATACCGGTTCTTTCTTACCCTTCACCGCAAAGCCTTCTGGTTTCTTCACGTAGATCTCCTCTTCCAGATCCCCGTGGAGAAATATTGTCTTCACATCCATCTGTTCTACCTCAAAATCAAAAGCAGCAACAACATATAAAAGTAATATAATAGAATCTACCTTGGAAATAGGAGAAAAAATATCACCAAAATCAATTCTCGACACTTGGGAATAACCTTTTGCAACCCACCCAACTTTGTATTTCTCCACCTTTCCTTCTACATTTGTCTTCTTCTTGAACACCCATTTGCTGCCAATGGGTTTCCTTCTAGCCAGCAACTCCACTAGATCCCAAGCCTCATTTTTGTGCAAAGATTCCATTTCATCAACCATGGCCTCTTTCCAGAGTTTTGCATCCTCTGAATCTACTGCTTCCTTCACAGTTCTGGGATCATAATTAGTAATAGATAAAGAAAAATTGAACAAAAAATAGACGAACTATACCTTTCTGGCTGCCTTCTTTCTCGAACTGATCTTCTCACAACTGGAGTTTGTGGATCTTCATCTTCTGATGTAGGGTTTGATTCTTCCTCCTTTAGCTTAAACTATATCTTCTTAGGTTCCTTTGATGGGAATTCATGTTCAATAACATTTTTCACCTCTCTGAACACCACATCTCGGTTGTACACAACCTTCCTTGTTACTGGGTTCCAAAGCTTATAACCCTTTAAACCATCCTTATACCTAATAAATATGTACTTTTCAGATTTACTATCCAAATTTGTTTTTTTATCCTTTGGAACATGTACATATGCATCACATCCAAATACCCTCAGATGTGAAAGAGAGGGTTTCTTACCAGTCCATACCTTTCGTGGAGTCTTATCCTCCAACGCTGATGAAGGTGATCTGTTGACCAAGTAACATGCTGTCTCCACCGCCTTTGCCCAGTATTCCTGTCCTAACTCGGCACCACTGAGCATGCTTCTTGCCCTTTCCATCAACATCTTATTCATTCTTTCTATAAGGCCATTTTTCTCAGGTGTGTATGGAGTAGTTTTCTGTCGTGCTATACCACATTTCTACAAAATTCTTCAAATTCCTTGCTGCAAAACTCTTCATCGTTATCTGTTCTCAACACCTTTTTCTTCTTCTCTGTCTGGTTTTCCACCAGAGCCTTAAATTCCTTAAACCTGTCAAAGACTTCAGATTTCTTCTTGAGGAAATATATCCATGTATTCTTTGAGAAGTCATCTATAATTGATACTTAGTACACAGACTTACCCATTGATGGAACCTTCACAGGTCTAAACACATCACTGTGCACAAGCTTTAATATTTGTTTCACCTTCTTACCACCAGAGGGGAAACTCACTCGATTCTGCTTCCCATATACACAATTTTCATAGAAATTAAAATCCAGAGAGCTATTAGTCATTCCTTCTACCACACCTTTACCATGAAGTATTCGAAGGCCCTTCTCTCCAATATTTCCAAGCCTTTGATGCCACAACATGGTCTTTTCTCCAGAGACCACTAGATTTTCTGCTCCACTTTAGGAACCATAGAACTATTGCATCCATTAACAATAGTGCTACCTTGTAGCTTGTACAGAGTTCCAATCCGAACTCCACACATCAATACCAGTGCTCCCCAGACCATCTTGCAACTATCCTTCTCGAACACTATTTTTACACTTGCATCATCCAACTTGCTTACAGAAATTTGATTTCTGGCTAATGCAAGAATATGTAGAACACTCGGAAGTGTTCTAACCCTTCCACCTTGCAACTTCAACTTGACTTTTCCGCGACCAATGATTCTAGCCTTCCTGTCATCCCCTAAGAAGACATCACAACCATCATATTTCTCATACTCGCAGAACCACTCTCTATGGGGATTAAAGTGAAAGGATGCACCTGAGTCAATCAACCATGCCTCATGATCTACATGTGTACTTAAAGAAGCCGAGTACACATCCCCACCTTCATTTGAGGTGGTTTTCACCTTTGCAAAAGGAGGATCATCAGATCCCTTTCTTTGTTAGGAGCTTTAGATTTACAGTCCCTTTTGTAGTGCCCTTCCTTTCCGCATTTCTAGCACACCACCTTTACAGGTTTTCCTGGAGATTTAGATCTCCCACTCGATGAATTATTTTTTCTTCTGTTTTGGGACCATCCGTGTACAGACAAGGCATCACCATTTTGGCTCTCCATATTTTTCCATCTCATCTCCTCCGTCAATAAGGATGAGACTATTTCATCAAACTGCAAGGCAGGTGCATTACTACCTATTGCAATAACCAGACTATCCCACGAATCTGGTAGAGAACACAACAAACTAATGCACTTATCTTCATCTAAAATTTTAATATCAACATATAATAACTGACTTACCACAATATTAAATGCGTTCAGATGCTCTGTCACCGAGTCCCCATCTTTCATCCTCAGGTTATACAACTTTTTCCGTAGGAACAATTTATTCACCAGAGACTTAGATTGGTACAAAGTCTCTAACTTGTCCCACAAAGCCTTCACCGTAGCTTCCCCTGATACATTCAACAATACTGAATCTGACACACACAATCGTATTGTTCTCTTTGCCTTCTGTACAACTTCTTACATTATTCATTGGACACTCTTGTTGGTTTAGTACCCGAATCTACCATGGTCCACTAATCTTTATCCACCAACAGATCCTTCATTTTGAGTTTCCACAACTAAAAACTCTGACCATTAAATTTATTGATCTCTATCTTTCCACTTCTCGCCATCTTCTTTCACCACCAGAATCGATCCCACAGATCTCCCACTGAGCAGGGTCTACCATAGGCCCGAGCGAAACCCCTCAGCAACAAAGGCATCCCCTTGAAGCCAAAACAACTCTGATACCAAATGTAGGTCTTAACCCCATACAAAAATTACTTGCATACGAATTCTAAAAATAGAAAATAAACAATAGCGAGAGCATAACACATAAAACAAATGTACACATAGATTTTCCACTAGATCCCAAAACTGGGACTACCAGCTTGATTTTTCATTATGTTCCTTTCAATGTTACAATACATATATATACATGTCGAAGCATCCAATACTAGGGACTGAAAACCATCGCGCCCAAAACCATGTGCGAAAACCATGCACAAAACCATAGGTAGGTTCACACCACCTAATATAGGGTCCAAAAAAAAAAAATTCCCTGGGGCACTACCCCGAACCCCGTAGAGGGGGGCTATCCACCCCCTTCAATCCCCTGGATAGGGGGGGCTTTCACCTCCCCTGTGATGCCTCCGTTGCATAATCGGTGCAACGAAGGGGAGGCTCCGCCCCCCCTCTAACCCCCCGGTTAACTATGGGGGCTAGTTGTGGAAAGAATATAACACAACCCAACATTTGGGGTAGGCCAACCATGTTATAACACCCCATGCACCTTAGAAAAAGATTATAAACTGAGAATGAATCCTGGGTTGTCAAAATACTCGTGGAAATTACACGGGGGCTTCACTCAATGAACCTCATACATATCACGTGCATTCATGGCATATTAAACAATACCCTTAATTTGACTACATATTGGAAAATACCTCTAAAAAACACATTATTTAACCCCCTACTAATATGAACCAAATACACCATCCTAATTTAAAAACCCCTACTTTCACTAGATATTGGAGGTATCCATTTTTTCATTAACATTTTTTATACCCCTTTATGTTTTTTCATTATCTTTGGGCTCCATTTTTTAAAATGCCAATATAAAAACCCTCTAACCCCTATATATCACCCAATACATTATGTGATTTTTTCCTCAATAAATATCCCCCAATATGAACCTACGTCGTATGGTATTGCTCCCCCAGTGAAACCCCTGTGCGAAATTATTATAGGCCTCGATGACCCCACAAGATTGATGAACCTTGTAGAGAAATAGTCACAGGTAAGGCCTAGTTATCCATAAAGGTTTATATATTACAACCTAAAGAGAAAATACACCGAAAAACCAAATTACAAGAATCCCAAGAGAATTATTCTATGCATACAAAGACAGATGAGCCAAGAGGAAAAAGACTAGGCATATTTGAGGGGAAGATTTACCTCTATAACAAGAGCTTTGAGAATATTGCCATAGACCATGATTTGGAGGGTTCACTACTGAGTAACAAGGAAGAGGATGATCCTAGGTAGTGATTTTATAATCCTTAATTTTTTTATTATAAATTATTTCATCCCTCGTCATCCACTCATAGGGATAAAGTTTGTCAATACGTTCCCCTACAAATGAAATCATGAGAAGGTTGTTTCTCTGCCATAGAGTACCATCCCACTTCTTTTGATTATCAAGGTGAATGAAAGAGAAGTCTCCCCCTTATTCGTATCATTCCATGGTGTCATCACTACCATAAATTACTTTTCCATCATATCTGAGAGTAGGGTATTGAACTCGCATGGATCGCCACTACCTTTGACTAGAATTTTCTGACTGCACATTAGTTTGAAGGATATAGAGGGTGTTTCTCTAAGATATTTTGGATTATTTAAAATACAAATTGAACAAATTATATGTGACTTTAAGGGAGAGGGACCATTTGGGTTTGGCCTTGGTATACTAGATCTCCTTTGGGGGGAGTAGTGCCTAGATTAGCCATTTCATCTGCAACAGAATTATTCACCCTTGGGACATGTTAACATTGATTTCTAGGGACGAGATAAAGAAAGTTGAGGTTCCTTTTGATGATTTGAGCTACCTTGGGTTCACAGGCGAGTGATCTATTTAATATTCTAGAGGGAATGAGAAGTGAATATACAACCACAATTATCTCTTGAATTTTTAATTACATAGCTTATTTTATTCATTGATAAAGAGCATAGGCTTCAACAACATTGTTGGTCTTCTCTCCCGATCCTCAAGTGAATTTGAATTCTTGATTATTCTCAAGATGAATAATCACCAACCCCATGCTCTTTCCGCCCCTGGTTTTCCTTTCACAACCGTATTAAAATATAAAATATATTTCTTATGTTGAGAGATCCATTATTGAATTCCTCTCATATGCTTCTAATTTTCCAAATCTCTTTGGGATTTTGATAGAATGTAGGGAAGGCCAATATATTAAAGGAGTTAACCCGGGTTAATTCTTGGGAGTCCAAGTTTGAATCCTCATCCTTTATTTCTTTGGCCTGAAAATTTTCCCCTATAAGTCCAATAACCTTTGCAACTACTTTGGTGTTACTTTCCTCTTCATTTGGAAAAATGATTTTATTTCTTGCTAACTACAGGTTCCAACACTCTACTTTTGTAGAGGTTCCCCATATCCTTTTCATATCCTTCTTCCTCGTATAGGATCCCATGGACCACTTGGACCATCTCCCTACCAGGTCTGAAATATTATTAGGTGAATTAATTTGCTAAGCCCAAAACTTGAGTTTACTTGGAAAAAGAGAATTTGAGGAAATATGATCAATAGTCTCTTGATAATTTTTTTATAGGAAACACCATGAATGAAGTTGGATCCCATGCTTTGAAAAGTTATTTGTAGTAAAATTTTTCTTATGATCTAGATTCCAACTAAAGGCTTTGATCTTAGGGAGACAATCAAGATTCAATATTTTCCCCCACATCCTTGAAGAGGTGATGCTTTTTCTAGATTTAGGAGGTGGTGATCATACCCTCTTTTTACTGAGTACAAGGGGCATCCTTAACCATGCAAATCCTCTTCCTCTCCCAAGGCTAAAGTGCACTCTTCTAGATGCAATTCCATCTCTTTGCTTGTTGTAATCAACCTTTTCATAATAAAACCCTAGTTCTAGTACTCCTATGTGCCATTTTCCATTGAAGCATATATCTCCTTTAAGGTGGTTTTGTTATGATAAGAGAGCCACTCTAAAAGAGGGCGGAGGGAAGGAATTAGGCCCAATGGATGCCCCACCATGAAGTTTTCATATCGAAGGCTAATATTCTTTCCATTTCTTGGGACCCAAGTTAATTTAGGTTTGATCAATGATATACATGCTTCTAAAATTCTCCATATCTAAGAATTACCTCTATTTAGGAGGGGATAGAGAATGCAAGAATGTCTTTCCCCAACAAAATATTTGTAGTGTAGAACCTGTTTCCACCAATCTTGATTTTTGGTTAATAGGTGCCAGACCAGTTTGTCTCCCATAACAATATTCATAAGAGTGGGGTATTTTATTCATAATCCTCCTAGAATTTTGTGAAGGTAGACCATATTCTAGTTAATTAGATGATTTCTTTTGGAGTTTGTTTTGCCACATTTCTAAAGGAATTTTCTATTTTCTTAGGCCATTATTTGCTTCATAGTCATGGGAGCTAAGAGAACGGAGAACTAATAAAGATAGAGAGCTGGGAGGACATATTTTATTAGATTTATCCTTCCTGTTGGGTTCAACCACTGAGCTCCCCATTTCTCAAATTTAGATTTAAATTTATCAATCATACTATTCCATGAAAGATTGGGAGAAGGTTTTAAACAAATTGGTATCCCCAAGTATTTAAAATTGGTCCAAGAATATTTTCTTGAGATGTCAAGAATATGAAGAATCCGCCCTTGTAGACATTTGGTAATATTCCAACTTTACAGGTGGTTTTTTCCTTCATTAATTTTTCCCCTTGACACTGGCATAAATTCATATAAGATAAGTCTGAATCTTCGGGCTATAATGCAATATGCTCCCCCTAGAAAAATGGTATCATCAAAAATCTGAGAATTATTAATACTTTGGATGCCCTTCATAAATTAGAATCTAGGAAGGTAATTGGAGATGTAATAGTGCTCTAGGCACTTGCTTAATGAGTTTTCCATCAAAATGGAGAGAATAAGTGAGAGGGGCCATCCTTGCATTAGTCCTTTAGAGGCTTGAAGGAAGCCAAAAGATCTTCCATTGATCAAGGGGGAAATCCAAGGAGAGGAAATGTAGGCTTTTACTCATTTTGAAAATATTCCAAAAATTCCAATCTCTTGAGAACTAAGAATAAGAAGGATTGTTTTACTTTGTCAAGAGTGTTGTCCAAATCAATTTTGATCACCATTTCTATGTCCCCTCTAGACCCTTTGGAGTAAATTACTTCTTATACTATCATAAAATTATCCATAATTTTCCTTTGCTTTGTAAATCCTCGATTTTCTGAGATGAGTTTAGGGAGAAAGGTTGTAGTCTTTGCACCATAATTTTAGCGATTATTTTTTATGAGAAATTACACAAAGAAATTGGTTGAAATATGTTAAATGAAGAAGGGTTTACATATTTTAGAACCAACACTAGGAAGGAGGAATTATGATCTCCCATGATTCATCTCAACTTTTGAAGAAATGAGACCATCCTATAGGATTCTAATTTGATCACCTCCTAGAATTCATAAAATAATGATCCAATAAATATTTCAATTCCTAGTACCTTGTTGAAATCAAAGGACCATACCGCTTCCCAAATTTCTTCCTCAGATATATCTTTTAGGAGCCGCATGTTGATCTCTAGAGTGACTAGAAGACGTGTATGGTCTAAAAATTATGATTCCCTCTGTGTCGACACCTCTCCTTCTTCATTATACAAGTTTTGAAAGAACATGAATGCCTCATATTTTATTTTAGTGGGTTTTGAGATGATGTTTCCATTCACTTGTACTTGATTGACCCTATTTCTAAACTCCCTCATTTTTGTCTGTTTGTGAATTTTTTTTGTATTCTTTTTTCCCGCTTTTATCTGGAGGCTTCTTGATTTGAGTCTACAAATATATTCTTCATCTCTTAGTTTCTTATGTATGTATTCATAAATTTATTTTTCCTTGAAAAGAAGATATTTGGTCGTTGGGTGATCCTCAATTTGTTGGAGAGTCTTTGCTAGTTGAGATTGAAGGAGATGAACTCCAACCAATCTAGTATTTGAGTGATCAAGAGCTCATTTATTTATTTCCTATTTTAGGCCTTTTATTTTTTCTCCCATGTGTAGATGGGTGAGCCTACAATCCAAATAAACCAAGAGCTACTAACAAAAGCTTTGAATTCTATCTCATTCGCCCATAGGGGTTATATTGAAAAGGAATGAGCCATCATTTTCACATCCATTCAATGGCAAGATTAATTGGTGATGATCAAAGCCACACTAGGCTAGATGGGTGGTAGATAACGATAACTTCTAGTCAAGAAAATCACTTCCTACTAGAAAAATGATCTAGCCTAGTTGCTATGTGCCCTTGCTCTATTTACTCGTTGCTTAAAGTATACTTTAATAGTTTTGGTTTTACATCAAAGAGATATAACTCAGAAATAAAATCCTCCATCTTTTCTTGGAATTAATTTTTGACTAAGCTAGGATTCCTCTGATTCTTCTCCCATTGGTGGATAGTAACCTTAAAGTCCTCCCTAATATAAGACCGAAATTCGAAAGATTGTCTTTCTTTCCTAGGAGGGATGCCAAACATTTAGTGGTAGCTTGAAAATTATCAGGAATGTATATATTGAAGATGTTGTAGATTTACCCAGATGGAATGTGCATGAGCTTGATGTTGATACAATGTTGTGATTTCTCTTCATAGAGAAGGTGAAAGAGCGTTGAAGATCATATAATGCATAGGCCCCTGAACGCTCCCCTAGGTCCTGAGGCTATAACAATAGAATTATTCCATGTCCTTTGACATTTAAGGAGAGCTTATCCCTCCCCTATTTTAGTCTCTTGTAGGAGAACAATGTGGAGATTTTTTAATCTTAGTAGATTTCTAATCTCTTTTTCCCTTTTCTCATTATCCACCCCCTGTAATTTTAGGAGATTGCATTCATTATTTGCTACTTTTTTGGCACCTCCACCAAGGGAGCATACCACTCGACCATTTTTTCTTTGATTTTTGACTATTTTGTATGATGGATTATTTATTACTCCTTAGGTACCCTTTTCCTTCTCCCTTTCATCATGTTATTTCCATAATTCCCTATTTGATTTTCTTCCAACTTTCCTAGTTGACTTGGTTCTCACCACCTCTCTATATGCTTATGTTTCTGATTTGTCCTTAGTTGAGATGAAGTTTTCTTGGGGATCCATTCTTAGGATTTTAATATTCATATCCCTCTTCATCCTCTGACTATTGTGTCTCTGTCACGATTTGGGTTACTGGGGTGTATTCAAGATTAGGAATTCCTTCTATGTCCATATTTTCATCTTTCTCCTGATGTTTATTTTCTTGTTCTTTTTCTTATGGGTGTTGAGATTCACCTTCAACATATTCAATTCCAAAGATCACAAATGGATTATCATAATGTGGATTTTGGTCTTTTTCTTTTCCCTCTACCATCGCATTAGGAGCTTTCTTGTGAGGAGGAGGGTTCTTGCATGATTGATTTTTCTCTTTCTTCAGATCTTCCATTATCCTTAGTCTTATTGAGAAGAGGTCATTCCTTCCTTCTTAGGGAATTTCGTAACAAAATTCCTATATTCATGGAAAAAACGACATTTGAAAGGGATTCGATCATAGTCTATAGGTTGAATGAAATAATAACTATCTAAAGAGAGCTAGATAGCTTCAGGAAATCCTTTTTGAAGAGAAACTTCAACACAAATTCTTGCACATGTGTACATTTGTTCTCTTACCTCTACTATGCTGATGTACTTTCCTAGGGTGTTTACAATATTTTGTAGGGTTTCATCATCCCAACAATGAAGAGGAAGATGAGGCAGCTTCACCCAAAGGGGAATATCTGAAGTAACATCATTTTAAAGGTTGAAACATAAGGTCCATATGTCTAAATTGAGATCCTAAGCTCCCATGAAATAAGGGCCATTCCCGAATATAATATCTCTGTCTTCCTTTAGCTCAAAGAAGAATGTATAAAAGCCTTTAACAACAGGTTTTCGTTTTCTATCTACCCATTGATGAAGATTTTTTGGGGATGGATATATCCCCATGAATTGACCCACCTGATCTCTTTTCACAAAATTGATAACACGGGCTCTAGATTTTATAGGATTGACCTTGACCTTTGGGATGTTCTCTAATAGTTTCTTCACAAATCTATCTTGTTTATAGCTGATTCTCTTTAGACTCAACTGAGCGAGATCCTTGAATGCAACAACTCCAAGGGAAGGTTGACGATTAAGGGGGGAAGGAGGATGGGATGTTAGATCCTCCCACAGAGATGGGGGCCATAGGGAAATCCTTATTAGAAGTAGGAGAGGGCCCTTAGGGGTTACAGACGGCCACAAGAATAACTCTGTTGTGGCATGTATACTATATCAATGTTGTATTATTCTATTTATGTATATAATACTGTGTCGCTTCACTTCATTTTTTGGTTAATTATTCACTCTCTGCTAACGCAGTTGAATCCCCAAAAAAAGATATCTAATTTATTTTAACTTTTCGTGTAGTTTATTTTCATTTCATAGAGGTTGTATTTGCAATTAAATTGGTATGCTACATAATCAATTTTTTCTTAACCCACACTTGGTCTACAAAGATGAATGTTAACTTGTGCACATGGTTCTTAGTGAATCTAACATGTGGATTTCCATTAGCTAAGCTCATATTAAGAATATCGTTGATTTTTTTTGTTAACATATAATTATTCCTTAACATATATTTAAATGTGCATTGCTTGGTGTTGACGGTGTTGGACCTGCCAACATGTCAGGGGATCTCCCCGGTAAGAATTCCTAATTAGACCTCAGACCGTTTGGTGTAGGAGTCTCAATAGTGAATCGTACAATAATGCCTTGACTGTGATTTTGCATAGAGGCAAGTAAGATAACTCTGTTGGTAGCAAGGGTGTGACATATGAAGTGAGCCAAGGAAGGTGCATGAGAGGTTCTAACACACGGGGTTTGAGATGAGTGCGCCCCATGGAAACCTGTGATAGCACGGAGTTAAGAAGGGAACACATGAGCAAGGATACATCACAACATGGAAGGTAAGTTAGATAGAAATCCAAAGTGATGGTTAAACCAACAACACATTTTAGAAATATTCATACATACATACACAAAAATAGATATACATGCATGCGTAAGCAAACAAATACATATATCATTTAGAGTAAACAAATAACTGAAATACAATACAACATATGCATGAAACGTGTTGTCTCTTGTTATATTAATAAATTTAAGTTCCAGTCATATAATACATCCATGCCCAACCACTAGTTCTGACAGCAGAACGTTATAGCCACAATCGACTGCTCCTCCAAATAGATGTACTAGCTCTACGTAGTGGAGAAGCCAAGGCTCGTTACAATACTGTCCAAGCTCTCTCTAAGATAGTCCTATCAGAAGCTTGGCTGACCAAAATCCTTTACAATGATTTATGAGGGAATATTTATAGAAAAGGGTAGGGTGACCCTTGACATTCCCCTTTGTGACAGTTCATCTACCCTCACGACTCTTCATCTACTCTATAACTATTACATCCATCTATCGACACTTGTACTTACACTTGACAGGATGTTAGATTACAATGCACATGTACCCATGTGAGACAAAATGGCTTGAGCAAGCCATGCAAGACATCACTATGACTCGGAAAATCGTGGGAAGTCCAACTCTTCAACATCCTCGCAATGATCAATAGGAGCGTATCGATTCCAAGATCGATAGTCCGCGATGGTGTCGGTGTACTCCAAGGTGACATCTTTATGGAACCTAACTCTTGCCTCCATCGCATTTGGGTAAACTGCTTGGGCTCCTATGTCCAACTCATCTAAAAGCATGCACATCATTGTCTTCAATGTGTTTAGACCAGTAGCATACTTGTGCATGGTTTCTGCACTGATTGGAAAGTCTAGGATAGTGGCTATGCGGATCAACTCGTTAAAGTACGAGTCAAGCTCTAGTCAGACCTATGCCTTTGCCTTCGCCTGGGAGAGAGTCCCAATAGATGGGATCGCATGTGCATGCACCACAACATCCATACTCTTGAATACACATGCATGCGAAGCGTGTAGACTAGTGATGATCTATGGGAGTTCTTCATAGTTCTGGATCTGACTCCAAATGCGTGCCTTCAGCTCGACCACTCTGGGCTTCATCATAGTTAAGTGAAGTGGGGCTCCCTTGTATCTCATCGTCGACATTTGCATGTAATAAACAATAGCATGTGCGTTCGATAAGATATGTGCTCTTCTAGCACATCGTTGCTATCATCCATTGAGATGGACGACTGCCTTAGGCATGATACCAAACTTGGAATACAATGCCCGCATAACTGTGTCAAGGGACAATACTTCATCTAGTTTTACCTTCTTAAGTGCAGATTCTGTCACCGACTCTCCTCCTTGCTTGGCCGTCTGTAGCTCCTTAGCCATTCGCTCATTCTCGACTATCAGAAAGTGAACACTTGAGCTAGTGGATTCAGCATATGCTCTAGTGGAATCGTCCAAGGCTGCTGGATGTTTGCGCATGTCAGACACGATCACTCATTCCTCATATTGCACAAGAGATGTATGATCTTCTAGAGTTGACACTCTATGAGATTGCAAAACTCTATGTTGAGACTCGTCGAATGAGATGTTGTGCATCTCTCCTTCCGGCTGATCTCCAAGGATCTCAATGTCTCCTTCTTCACTTGGGACTTGCTCATCTTGTAGATGTGGTGAAGCTGGTTGGTCGGCCCCTTGGTGGTGAGGTATGAGGTCGATGTCATGCTGCTCCATGTCCGTGTCCATCTATTCAAGTGCTTGCTCTATCTCTTGAGTGAAGTCCTGCTCCTGCGATAGTTCATCCTGTTCGCTCGATGCCAGCTATTCTGATGAGTCCACTACTTGTACAGGTGATGTTTCATCTGTCTGCACATGTTGCACCCCGTGATGTACCTGTTTCTGCTGCGCTTCCCTCCTTTTTGCGCAACTCATGTTCCTTTTGGAGTTGCTCCTTCAACTCATGCAACTCCTTCTCTATTTCCTACATTCTCCATTTCTCTCTCTACCTTTGCGCATTTCGCTTGTTGCGTTGTTGCCTCTTTGCCTCCATGGAAAAAGCTGCTTTCTCCACAAGTGGATTTGCTCGAAACTTGGAGATTTTCTCTTCCTTCATGTGATCGACAATATTTCTCTTACCCTTGTCGCGCACTTTTATGTTCATCTTTACGGCTGCTGCTGCTTCAAGTGCTGTTCAGGATGTTGCTTCACATTGCTTCGATAGCCATTCCACAGTGAAGCTGACCTGTTCATTGGGTCTAGAGAAACTGTAGAAATATCTCCATGGGTCCTCCTTTGCCCAATGAAATGCCCCGTGGATCCAGTTGAACTGTACTCTCGTGTAGTGATCTTTCACAAGACAATGCGGGTCATACAAATTGTAACTTTAAAGGTCGAATGGATACTTCTTCATCTGCTCTACTTTGACATCTGCATGCTTGAAACTCTGGATCTCGTATAACCTAATGCACAAGATAAGAGCGGGCCAAGGTGCCTTCTTCCGGTGCAACCTAGTTGTCAATCCTGTCGAGATGTGATATGTTACTTCCTACATGGTGAGCACGTTAAAGGAAAACTTCGGTAGAACATGTGAAGGCTTCTCAGTGTTGTACATCCGTATGAAGGTGTCAGACAATGAGGTATACCAATTAGATATGTCTATCAGTGCCTCCATTGTTGCCATTGACATGCAGGGTGGGTCTTGTTCGAATATCATCTTGTAAACCAGGGTGAAAAAATGATCAGACAACCATGTGATAACTCCTTTGAAGCTGCATTCACACAACATATTTACAATAAGTGTTCACAACAGTCTCCGCCAGTGACCATGCCCAATTCAAGCCCAAAAAATCCTGTTGGGAACATACTACATCCAAGAGTAGGTGGACAAGTAGATTTATTCTTGCATTCCTTTGGGCGACTATCAAGCCCTCATTACCTGTTTCTTCAATTGATGAGAAAACATGCTAGACGAGTTGCATGGTTTTCCCTCTCTAGCAGTCGATCCAGCGTGATCACCCAACTCCGTGGGAAGGTTTCCATGCTTTCTTGGCCATACAGTCGACATGCAAAGATGACCTAGTATTGATATGCCTTCTGCAGTATCTTCATCTTGTAGATTTAGTTAGGTGTCATCCTGAATCTAGCCGACTCCTTTAGCCAGTTCTTCAGAATGTCCTTGGAGTTGGCATTGTTGTTGGGTAAGCTGAAGGGAGTCACCATGATAGTTACGGGCTCTGACATATGATACATCTCATCATAATCCTATCCCCTGAAGGTTGCAATATTCGTCCCACTAACAATACTCAAGGTCATCGTCTCGGGGTTAGTATGCAAGACGATCCAGTGTATCATGTACACACATGGGAACATGGGGTATCTTCATGCAATCTGGTACAAGCCGAACTTGTGGATGTTCAAGTATATCAGACGATCTTCGAGGTCTTCCCCAAATTTTCCTGCAAATGCATCATTGACCTCTTGCAATTTCAGCTTGATGTCCTTGTCTAGAATCAAATTGGTATCTTCATAGATTTTTAGACTTGCAGAAACTTGCTCAACTGTTGCTCGAGTTGCACTTCCATCAGAGTCCTTTAATCCTGCTCTCTTGGAGGCCATTGATCCTAAACTGCCAAGAGGTGGAAAAACACCTACTAGATCTGGAGACATAGCGACATGCATGGTAAGAAATCTGTCAGCGAAAACCAAAGCAAATTTAGGAATGACATAACACATACCTGGGGATTCATAGACAAGGATTGCACAATTTCTTCTGGGAGGATGGATGACTAGTTTCCAGAACTGCACAAAAGGTAGTCTGAGATGTCTAGGAGGCATGATTGGATGTTGGAATTGTGCAATGGGAATCTAGGCTCACTGTTGACTACTAAAATTGCACAATGTGCAATTTCAACTAGCAATGGTTGCAGGGTCAGTGACTGCATTGCACAATTTTCTTGGCCAACAGTCACTATCCCTCACAATTGTGCAAATCAGGCCTGGGGAAAATCTATTGGGTAGAAATGCACATTTTCTGAGGGGAAGACAGAGCCTTCCCTCTCAGGATTGTGTAATGCTGTCTTGGTGAGGCAAAGTCCGGGCGAAGGCTGGCCAGACCTGCCGATGGGAAATTGAAAGAAAATGTGAAAGTGAATGCATGGTGATACTGAGTGCAAGAAGAAGCAAATTATCATGCATGAAAACATTGAATGAAAGATTCATAAAATGGAACAACATGCATGTGGGTGAAACGAGTCGCCGAATCAGCCATTGTTCGTGCAAAACAGTTTCATGCATGTGACAATAGTGAGATAGTAAAAAAAACTGAAACAGTGCTAGTACAAGTTAGTATGCATGTAAATGAGAACAAGCATTCAAAGAAATCAAGCAAACAACACTCACACAAGCAAAAACACAAAAAGCGACAAAAATACTGCAAAAGACAAGTTGAGACCAATTACCCGTGAATAGCTGAGTTGGATGTGTCAAAAAGTCCTAGATGTGCTATGGGATGTCAGAGCTCCAAGATCGATGTGAAGAAATGAGTTATGAACCGTCGAATAAATAAGTTTGAAGCTCATGACACGCATGCCACAAATCAAGGAAAAAGTGACACTTGGAGGAAAGATTTTAAAACGATCTTTGCATGTAACCTCCAGTTGCTAAAATAGCTCCCTAAAATCTAGGGATGCTTTTGCATGTTGCTTTGTCTATTCTAGGAAAAGGAAACCCATGCATGCAAGTCAAGTTTCCTTGGTCCTGGGTGGAACTGGTCAAACCAACTGCACATGCAAGAGCCTGCTCAAATGTTAGGAGAAAGTGCGCATTTCTGGAAGGGAGTTAGGCTGACTGCCCATGAGATATGCACAATTTCTTGGTAGAGCATCTGACTACTGCCAAAGAGTTTTTAATTCCTAGGTTGAGCAGCCCAACTAGGAGGAATTGTACAATTTTATGGATGAAGCTTGACTGGCAAAATTGCACAATTTTGGAGCCTAGTAGGCTGCCATACTGAATTGCACAATTTCTAGAGGGAAGGCTGGTTGCCTGCCAGAATTGCGCAATTTCTTGAGGGAGCTGCTCAACCTGCAGCTAGACCAAGTCTCGAGAAACAACCTATGAGGGGAATGCATCAAGCTTTGATAGACAGGCTCTCTTTCTATAAGAAAATCACTGAATCTTGTGTACTTAACGAAGCAAGACATGCTGCTATGAAAGGTTGGTAGGGAGGCTCCAAAAAAAGCTAATGAAAATTTTTGGAGGGTGTTTGTAGCCGCTACAACACTTGGCGACACAGTGGTAGAACTCTAGTTCTATGAATGGACCTTGTTCGTGAAAACCAAGTCTAACACCTCCAAAGGTATTGTTGAGTTCTTAGTTCGTCTTGGTTCCACACTAGCCTAATTGTAAGATGGAGCATCTGCCAAGCTCTTGGTCGATTGACACACATTCCAATCCAAGTAAACACAGTTGTTTCAATTGGGGTTGAGGGTTATATTGGTGCACAAGCAGTATAATCGTCAGAGTCTTAGTTTCATCTCTAGTGTTGCTCTGTTGCTAGCAGGCCTGGATAGTACCTTGATGGAGTCATGCAGGAACACAAGCATCACTTCGCTGCCAGCAAGCCTAGTCAATACCCCGACGGAGTTACTTGCATCACCTCTCTGCACAGGAAGCCTTTCTCTTATTTCGCCTTATTCATTTTTCATTTTTTTCATAACTGTGCATATCACTTATTCATTTCAGAGGCAGAAGAGGGATCTTGAATTATTGAGAGTAGAAGAGTTTTTTCCTTCAGATAAGTAGTTTATTATATACCTCTGACGTGCTTGTTAAGGTTATCCCCCTCACCTTACTCTACTTGACTGAGCTGATAAGGGTTAACCCAAAAATAACCGACTACAGTAGGTTACACTAGTTAGTGCATAGACATTGTGTTTTCACCAAGCTTCACTTCGAATAGTGAGTATTTTCCTTTGACATATCATGGAATAAAGGTAACAAGTTCATGATACAGAGGTAGGATGACAGATAACCAAGTAGTGATAGCAGTACAAGATCTCTTGTACTTTACCTAGCTTGTCTCAAGAGTCATACATGGTTTCATGTGAGACTAACCTATGAACAACAAGCAAATAACAACAAACCAAAGAAGAAGCAGAAGAAAATGTGTAAGCAAAGTAAGAAAACAAGAAGAAAACAAACAAATGAACAGATAAAGTAAGCAAACAACATGCAAGCAAAAAAACTGAAAGCAAACAATACTCCTACTCCTAAGCTAACCGTGCTTGGGCCTGATCACGTGAAGTGATACTTCCAATGCATCCACCGGTGCATTGGTTGACCCATGTTGGTGAAGTCTCGGTCTGTGATCAACCCGATTGTATGAACGAGCAAATAAGAAAGATATAACAATGAAGACAAACACACTTCATGTTTAAAAGTGTCCATGGGACATAAGTGAGTGCAAGTGCATGGCATGTGGTCCATGGACTTGTCACGACGTTGTGCGACACTGTGTGCAGCTTTGAAGCATACACATACTCTTGAATGTGACATACTCATGACAGTATGACTAGGAGAACACAAGACAGTATCATCCGGAGGATGAGCCGAGTATGAAGACAGAGGTTGTGGAACAAAATGCATATGACAACTCGATGGACTCACAACCAAATCTGCATGAAAATTAAGCGAAGTGATGTTGGGAGGATGTGATAGTTGAACAAATGTGTGAGAATGATTTCCCACATCACTCTGCAGTGGTGGAGTTGTTTGATAAGGGGATGAAGGACAATCACTTGTGACATTGACTGCATCCATATGTGATTGTGCAACTCCATCCCTAAAGAATACTTAGTGAGGCTTGATTTCAAACTTCTTCTTGAGACGAGCATATTTCTTAATGAAATACTTGTATCAGTCCCAAAGATAGAAAAATTTCATCTGGCTCTTCAGAGCTTGAAACTGCGAATCACGGAAGGACTACCAAAAATCCATAGGCGATTCATGCGGAGCCTTCCATTGTTGTAATAATTTTTGGTCAAGATGATCTAGATCAAAATGATAGAAAGTGTCTTCAATGAGTTCACAAAAATGCTCCAGTGAGTGCACGTTATCATCCAGCAGGCTACACAACCATTGATGTGGAGATTCGTGAAGTGTGTATGCAAGGAGAAAACTGGCCTATTCGTCAGAACATCCATACTCCTCATGCAACATGGAAATAAAGTCATGCAAAAACTCAGGCCTGGCCACTTTGCCTTCACCATCATACGTGTAAGTGGACAAGTGATCAAAAAATCCCTCGTGATGGTAACATATTCGGCATTCGAAAAATATTGCAGAGGGAGAAGAGTGTAAGACTCCATGATAGATATGCAAAGGTTCAAAATAGGATGAGAGGACACAGCTTGTCATCTTCCCTCCTTTTAGTGCCAGAAATGTTGACAGTGCTGGACCTGGCAACATGTTAGGGGATATCCCCGGTAAGAAGTCCCAATGAGACCTTAGACCGTTTGGTGTAGGAGTCCCAACAGTGGGTCGTACAGTAATGCCTTGACCATGATTTCGCATAGAGGCAAGTAAGATAACTCTTTTGGTAGCAAGGGTGTGACATATGAAGTGAGCCAAGGAAGGTGCATGAGAGGTTCTAACACACGGGGTTTAATATGAGTGTGCCCCTTGGAAACCAGTGATAGCATGGAGTTAAGAAGGGAATACACAAGTAAGGATGCTTCACAACATGGAAGGAAAGATAGCTAGCAATCCAAAGTGATGGTTAAACCAACAACACATTTCAGAAAGATTCATACATACATACACAAAAATAGATATACATGCATGTGTAAGAAAACAAATACATATATCATTTTGAGTAAACAGATAGATGAAATACGATACAACATATGCATGAAACGTGTTGTCTCTTGTTATATTAAGAAGTGCAAGTTCCAGTCATATAATACATCCATGTACAATCACTAGTTCCGACAACGGAACGTTACAACCACAACCGTTTGCTCCTCCAAAGAGATGTACTAGCTCTGTGTTGTGGAGAAGCCAAGGCTCATTACAATATTGTCCAAGCTCTCTCTAAGATAGTCCTATCAGAAGCTTGGCTAGCCAAAATCCTTTACAATGATTTATGAGGGACTATTTATAGAAAAGGGTGGGATGACCCTTGACATTCTCCTTTGTGACAGTTCATATACCCTCATGACTCTTCATCTACTCTATGACTGTTACATCCAACTATTGAAACTTGAACTTAAACTTGACAAGATGTTACATTACAATGCACATGTACCCATGTGAGACAAAACAACTTAAGCAAGCCATGCAAGACATCACTATGACTCAGACAACCATGGGAAGTTCAACTCTTCAACATCCTCGCGATGATCAACAACAACATACTAATGCCAAGATCGGTAGTCCACGATGGTGTCCGTGTACTCCAAGGTGACATCTTTATGGAACCTGACTCTTGCCTCCATAGCATTCGGGTACATTGCTCGGGATCCTCTGTCGAACTTGTTTGAAAGTATGTGCATCATTGTATTCAATGTGGCTGGACCAACAACGTACTTGTGCATGGTGTCTGCACTGATTGGCAAGTCTGGGCTGGTGGCTATGCGCATCAACTCGTTAAATTACGAGTCAATCTCTAATCAGACCTGTGAATTTGTCTTCGCCTTGTTGAGAGTCCCAATAGATGGGATCACATTTTTGTGCACCAAAACATCCATACTCTTGAATAAACGTGCACGGAAAGCCTGTAGACTAGTGATGAGCTGCGGAAGCTCTTCATAGTTTCGGATCCGACAGCGGATGTGTGCCTTCAGCTTGATTGTTATGGGCTTCATCATCTTACGCAAGTGAAGAGCGGCTCCCTTGTATGTCATCATCCACATTTGTATGTAATCAATAGTAGCATGTATGTTCGACAAGGTACGTGCTCGTCTAGCACATTACTGCTGCCATCTTTTGATATTGATGACTCCCTTATGCATGGTACCAAACTTGGAGTACCACGCCCGCATAACTATGTCAAGGGATAATAATTCGTCTAGTATTGTCACCTTTGGTTCTGCTCGGGTGGATGTTGTCACCAACACTCCTTCTTGCTTGGTCGTCTGTAGCTCCCTAGCCATTCACTCATTCTTAGCTATTAGAAAGTGAACACTTGAGCCAGTGGCATCGGCTAAGGTTGCTGGATGTTTGTGCCTTTGCGTGTTTTTCTTGTGGCATTATTCCCTCTTTGCCTCTATGGCCAAAGCTACTTTCCCAACAAGTGGATCTACTTAGAACTTGCAACTTTTCTCTTCCTCCATGTGATCGACAATCTTTATCTTTCCCTTGTTGCGCACTAGTATGTTCACCTCTATTGTTGTTGTTGCTTCTGGTGCTCTCTGGTAACCATTCCACAGTGAAGCTGACTTGTTCATTGGGTCTGGAGAAACTGTAGCAATATCTCCATGGGTCCTCCTCCACCTAATGAAATGCCCCATGGATCCAGTTGAACTGTACTCTCATGTAGTGATATTTCACAAGACAATGCGGGTCATACAGATTGTAACTTCAGAGGTCAAATGGATACTTCTTCATCTACTTTTGTTCGACATCCACATGCTTAAAACTTCGGATCTTGTATAACCTGATGTATAGCGGAAGAGACGGCCAAGGTGCCTTCTTCTTTCGGTGCAACCTAGCTGTCAATTCTACCGAGATGTGATAAGCTACTTCCTGCACGATGAGCATGTCCAAGGCAAACTTCGGTAGAAAATGCAGAGGCTTCTCTGCACTGTACATCCATATGAAGGTGTCGGATGGTGAGGCATACCGATCAACTATGTCTATCAGTGACTCCATTGCTGCCATCGACATGTAGGGTGGATCTTGTTCACATTTCCTATTTTAAACTGGGGTGACAAAATGATCGGACAACCATGTGATAACTCCTCCGCAACTGCATTCAGAAAACATCTTACAATAAGTGTTCAGAACAGTCTCTGCTGGTGACCATGCCCACTTCAAGCTCAGAAACTTCTATGGGGCATAGACTGCATTCAAGATGTAGGTGGACATGTAGATTTCTGCTTGCATACCTTTGGGTAGATGTCGAGCCCTCGCTACCTGTTCCTTCAGCTGATGAGCCAACATGCCAAACCAGTTGCATGGTTTTCTCTCTCTGGCTAGTTGGTCCAGTGCGATCACCCAACTCTGTGGGAAGTTTTCGTGCTTTCTTGGCCATACAATTGACATGCAAAGATGACCCAGTATTGATACGCCTTCCATAGTATCTTCATCTTGTGGATCTAGTTGGGTGTCATCTTGAATCTAGCCATCTACTTTAGCTAGTTCTTCAGAATGTCTCTAGAGTTAGCATTGTTGCTAGGTAAGTTGAAGGGAGTCTCCATGATAGTTACGGGCTCCGACATCTGATACATCTCATCATAATCCTATGCCTTGAAGGTTGCAATCTTTGTGCCATTGACACTGCTCAAGGTCATCGTCTCGGGGTCAATGTGCGAGATGATCCAGTGTATCATGTTCGTGCATGGGAACATGGGGTATTTACATGCAAACAGGTATAAGTCGGACTTGTGGATGTTCACGTATACCTGGCAGTCTTCGAGGTCTTCCCCAAATGTGTCTGCAAATGCATCATTGACCTCTTGACATTTCAGCTTGATGTCCTTGTCTATAATCAACTTGGTATCTTCATAGATCGGTAGACTTGCGGACGCTCACTCAACCGCTGCTCGAGTTGCACTTCCATCAATGTCCTTTGATCCTGCTCTCTTGGAGGCCATTAATCCTGAACTGTCAAGACGTGGATCCTGAACTGTCAAGAGGCAGACAAACACCTGCTAGATCTGGAGACAAAGCGACATGCATGGCAAGAAATTTGTCAGTGAAAACCAAAGAAAATTCGTGAACAATATAACACATACCTGGGGATTGATAGGCAAGGATTGAGGAATTTCTTCTGGGAGGATGGCTAACTGGTTGCTAGAACTTCGCAAAAGGCAGTTTGGCATGTCTGGGAGGCATGAATGACTGCTATAATTGCGCAATGAGTAATCCAAGCTGAATGTTGGCTGCTAGAATTACGCAATGCACAATTTCAGTTGGCAATGGCTGTAGGCTCAATGACTGCATTGCATAGTTTTTTAGGCCAGCAGCCAATACCCCTCAGAATTGCACAAATTAGGCTTATGGAACAACTATTGGGAATAAATGCACATTTCCTGAGGGGAAGACAAAGCCTTCCCTTTCAAGATTTCACAATGCTATCTTAGTGAGGCAGAGTCTGGGTGAAGGCTGCCTAGACTTGTCGATGGGCAATTAAAGGCATTTGTGAAAGTGAATGCATGGAGATATTGAGTGTAAGAAGAAGAAAATGACCGTGCATGCAAATAGTGAATGATAGGTTCAGAAAATGGAACAACATGCATGTGGGAGAAGCAAGTTGCCGAATCAACGACCATTCATGCAAAACAGTTTCATGCATGTGACAATATTGAGATACTAATGAAAAATAAAACGGTGTTAGTACAAGCTAGTATGCATGTAAATGACAGCAAGTGTTCAAATAAATAAAGTAAACAACACTCACACAAGCGAAAAGACAAAAAGCGACAAAAATGTTGCAAAAGACAAGTTGAGACCACTTACCCATGAATAACTCAGCTGGATGTGTTGAAAAGCCCTGGATGTGTTGTGGGATGTTAGAGCTCCATGATCTATGTGAAGGAATGAGCTCTGAAGTGTCGAATAAATAAGTTTGAAGCTCATGACACACATGCCAGAAATCTAGGAAAAAAAGACACTTGGAAGAAATATTCTAAAATGATCTTTGGATGTAACCTCCAAATGCTAAAAATAGCTCCCTAAAACCTAGGGATGCTTTTTGCATGTTTCTTTTTCTATTCCAGGAAAATTCAGCCCATGCATGCAAGTCAAGTTTCCTTAGTCCCAGGTGGAACTGGTCAAACCAACAGCACATGCAAGAGCTTGCTCAACTGCTAGGAGAAAATGCACATTTCTGAAAGGGTGCTGGGCTAACTGCCCAAGAGATTTGCGTAATTTCTGGGCAGAGTAGCTTACTGTTGCCCAGGATTGCACAATCGCTGGGCTGAGCAACCCTGCTAGGAGGAATTACGCATTTTCTGGATGAATCTTGACTGGCAGAATTGCACAATTCTGGAGCCTATCAGGTTGCCTGACTGAATTGCTCAATTTCTGGAAGGAAGGTTGGTTGCCCTCCAGATTTGCACAATTTCTTGAGGGAGCTGCTCAGCCTGTAACTGGCCTAAGTCCGGAGAAGCATCCTGTGAGGGGAATGCATTAAGCTTTAATAGACAGGCTGTCTTTCTGCAAGAAAATCACTGAAGCTTGTGTACTTGACGAAGCAAGACATGCTGTTGTGAAAGGTTGGTAGGGAGGCTCCAAAGCGAAGCTAAGGAAAAATTTTGGAGGGTGGTTGTAGCTGCTACAACAATTGGAGACACACTGGTAGAACTTTAGTTCTCTGAATGGACCTTGTTCATGAAAACTAAGTCTAACACCTCTAGAACTATTGTTGAGTTCTTAGTTCATCTTGGGTTTACACTAGCCTGATTGTAAGATGTAGCATCTGCCAAGCTCTTGGTCGATTGACACACATTCCAAGCCAAGTCATCATAATTGTTTCGATTGTGGTTGAGGGGAATATTGGTGCACAAGGAGTATAATCGTCAGAGTCTTAGTTTCATCTTTGGTGTTGCTCCTCTACTAATAGGCCTGGACATAACCTCGACGGAGTCACGTAGGAACACAAGCATCACTCCATTGCCAGCGAGCCTAGTGAGTACCCCGACGGAGTTACTTGCATCAACTCTCTATGCATGAAGCCTTTCTCTTCTTTTGTCTTATTCATTTTTCATTTTTTTCATTTTCACTTTTTATTTTTTCATAACTGTGCATAACACTTATTCATTTCAGAGGCAGACGAGGGATCCCGACTTATTGAGAGAAGAAGAGGTTTTTCCTTCAGAGAAATCGTTTATTATATATCTCTGATGTGCTTGTTAAGGTTTTCCCCCTCACCTTACTCTACTTGACTGAGCTGACAAGGGTTAACCCAAAAACAACCGACTAGAGGAGGTGACACTAGTTAGTGGGCAGGCGTTATGTTTTCACGAAGGTTCACTTCAAACAATACATATTTTCCTTCAACGTATCATGGACTAAAGGTAACAAGTTCATCATACAGAGGCATAATGACAAATAACCAAGTAGTGATAACAGTACAAGACCTCTTGTACTTTACCCAACTTGTCTCAAGAGTCATACATGGTTTCATGTGAAACTAACCTATGAACAACAAGAAAATAAAAACAAAGAAAAGTAGAAGCAAAAGCAAATGCCAAAGAAAATTAAGCAAACAAGCAAGAAAACAAATAAACGAACAAAGCAAGTAAGAAAACAACTTGCAAGAAAACAAATTGAAAGCAAACACTACTCCTACTCCTGAGCTAACGGTGCATGGGCCTGATCACGTGAAGTGATATTTCCAATGCAGCCACCGATGCATTGGTTGACCCATGTTGGTGAAGGCTTGGTCCGCAAGTAAATGAGTTGTGTGAACCAACAAACAAGAAAGATATAACAATGAAGACAAACACACTTCATGTTTAAAAGTGTCCACAGGACATAAGTGAGTCCAAGTGCATGACATGTGGTCCGTGGACTTGTCATGGTACTGTGCGACACTACATGCAACTTTGAAGAATGTGAATAATCTTGACTGTGCCATGCAAGAAAATGAAAGGAACAAAGACAACTTGCATTGTGCACACATGCTTGCAATGTAAGATTCTTCCAATGCTTGAGTGATGGGATCGCACAGTTGGAGTGGACGAAGCATGATCTTTGTGTGAGATTGATCTTCAATGCATACAGATGAGTGATGAGGAGCTTCAGGTGATCGAACAATTTCCTGATACTAACCCCAAGAGAGCGAGGGCCTGACATAACTATTAGCTCGGGCTGAAGTGCCTCGACAATCTTGGGTGTTTCGAATTCATCATCAGATAGATCATCATAAATTGGTGGCTTCGAAAAATTGAGTTCAATAGAATCATGATCGTGATTGAATATGGGAGTAAATGGATCACGACAGTCATGATCAGAAAAATCAATGATTTCATCGACATCCTCATGATCTGATGAATCAAACAAGATACATGCTCTTCCATCAACCACTCCTCGACTAGTTGTACTTCCATCAGTGTCCTTTGATCCTTCTCCCTTGGAGACCATTGATCCCGAATTATCAAGAGGCGAACGAACACCTGCTAGATCAGGAGAGAAAGCGACATGCATGGAAAGAAATATGTCAGTGAAAACCAAAGCAAATTCGGTAACGACATAACACATACCTGGGGAATCATAGGCAAGGATTGTGTAATTTCTTATGGGAGGATGGCTGATTGGTTGCCAGAACTGCGCAAAAGGCAATCTGGGTTGTTTGGGAGGCATGAATGGCTGTTAGAATTGTGCTATGGGAAATCCAAGCTGACTGCTGACTGCTGGAATTGTGAAATACACAATTTCAGCTGGCAATGGAATGCGTAATTTTCTGGGCCAACAGTCGCTGTCCCTTAGAATTGTGCAAAGTAGGCCTGGGGAAAAACTGCTAGGTAGAAATGCAAATTTCTTGACAGGAAGACAGAGCCTTCCATCTCAGGATTGCACAATGCTGTCTTGGTGAGGCAGAGTCCGGACGAAGGCTGCCTAGACCCGCCGACGGGCAACTAAAAGCAAATGTGAAAGTGAATGCATGGTGATACTGAGTGTAAGAAGAAGTAAATGATCGTGCATGCAAATAGTGAATGAAAGATTTAGAAATCGGAACAACATGCATGTGGGTGAAGCGAGTTGCCAAATTGGCAACCTTTCGTGCAAAACAGTTTCATGCATGCAACAACTGTGAGATAGTAACAAAAACTGAAATGGTGCTAATACAAGCTGGTATGAATGTAAATGTCAACAAGAGTTCAAAGAAATCAAGCAAACAACACTCAACCAAGCGAAAACACAAAAAGCGACAGAAATGCTGCAAAAGACAAGTTGAGGCCACTTACCCATGAATAGCTGAGCTGGATATGTCGAAAAGTCTTGGATGTACTTGGGATGTCAGAGATCTAATATCGATGTGAAGAAATGAGCTTTGAAGCATCGAATAAATAAGTTTGAAGCTCATGACGCACATGCCACAAATCTAGGAAAAAGCGACACTTTGAGGAAATATTTTAAAAAGATCATAGCATGTAACCTCCAACTGCTAAAAATAGCTCCCTAAAATCTGGGGACGATTTTTGCATGTTTCTTTTTCTATTCCAAGAAAAGGCATCCCATGCATGCAAGCAAGTTTCCTTGGTCCTTTGTGGAACTGGTCAAACCAACTGCACATGCAAGAGCCTGCTCAACTGCTCGGAGAAAATGCATATTTTTGGAAGGGAGCTGGGTTGATTGCCGAAGATATTTGCGCAATTTCTAGGCAGGGCAGCTGACTGTTGCCTAGGATTGCGTAATTCCTAGGCTGACCAGCCTTGCTGGGAGGAATTGCACAATTTTATGGATGAAGCTTGATTTGCAGATTTGAACAATTCTAGAGCCCATCAGGCTGTTAGAGTAAATTGCGCAATTTATGGAGGGAAGGATGGTTTCCCTCCAGAATTGTGCAATTTCTTGAGGGAGCTGCTCAACCTGCAGCTAGACCAAGTCCGGAGAAACAACATGTGAGGGGAATGCATCAAAGTTTGATAAACATGCCACCTTTCAGCAAGAAAATTATTGAAGCTTGTGTACTTGACGAAGCAAGACATGCTGTTGCGAAAGGTTGGTAGGGAGGCTCCAAAATGAAGCTAAGGAAAAATTTTGGATGGTGGTTGTAGCTACTACAACACCTTGTTATTTACATTATTAATTTACATTGTGTAAAGGTTACATTATATGATATTTTGATTAAAAAAAATTCCTTCTTTCGCATATATTGCACTCAACTTATTACAAGTTCAAATAGATTTGGGGTAATAAAATGAATGATTATGTAAAATGACTTGACCCTACTAATAAGAAAACACATATCAACATTGCCAAATGTACTCTAAAAACATCATTTACATAAATGTATCTTCTAAAATTAAAAGAAAAAAAATTATGCAAAATTTTAGAATTGATAAATGATAATAAATATAATCTTCCAAAATAAATAAAATTTACTATATTTTTTAATGTCTCTATATATATGTAAATCAAACACATTGTAGAGCCAATATTCACACACAATCAACTAATAAAACTCATTACATTGAGGCGACTTAGAGAAATACTTATTGAAAAAGAAACAATAATAAGATTAATGAATTATTAACCCTACCCTATCAATTACGTTATAGAAAATGATAACATATTTAATCAATGCAAAAATTTGCTAAATGTTGATAATATTTATAGATAAAAGAGACTTATGAAATATGCTTTTGGAAAAATATAATTTGACTAGGATCAAGATTAAAACACGACACACATATATAGAGCAAGCAAGAAGATAATGGCGATATACACCTATGCATTTAGGATTAGAATCATAAGACCTGGAGTGAGGTGGTGTTTGAGAAAAGGGATGTAAAGGAATAAGGGATAACTAGGATAAGAAAGAAGGGGATATCAAAGATGTTAGAATGTGGAGGAAATGGGAAATGCAGGGGAAATAGATGTAGAGGAAAGAGGGTAAGCGGAGAAAATGAATATGAAATTAAGATAGAAGGAAAATTGACCATAGAGGAATAATGGATAAGGAGGATGAAAAAGAAGGGAATGTGGGAGATGGATGAATATGGAGGAAATGAAAAAAGTAGAAATAAATGTAGAGGAAAGAGGGTAAGTGGAGAAAATGAATGTGGAATTAAGATAGAAATAAATTCATTTTCATGTGTATAAGTGGTTTCTACATGAAAATGATTACAAAGTTGAAAAGATAACATAATAATTATATCATATTATTTCTGGATAAACACTCTTGCTAATGATATTAGATTATTAAATAATTATCTTATTACTATATGATAATTATTTGGAACTCTATAATAAATCTGTATGGATGGATAAAAATTAAAATTACTTGAAAGTAATATATTAACAATTTTTTAAAAATATTACAGTTTTTTTTTTTTAAATTTAATATATGAACTTAAATAAATTGAATTTTATTTTTATTAAAGTATCATATTTCCAATGTTTATAAAAAATGAAATCAACGTTTTAAAATTTGAATACATTTTACTTGGATTTTAATCTAATCAAATTAGTCTTAATTTATCTTAAAAAAATTAATTATATAAAATTGTTTTTTAATTTATTAAAAAAAAATACACATATTTCAACTAAAATTAAATATTAGTAAATAAAATATAAATTTTAAAAATATATTTCATTTTCAACTAATTATAAAAAATAAAGTATTTCTCTCTTACACATATTAATTAATTAGTAAATTTAGAGAATTAATTTAAAGAAACCAAAATTCAAATCACACTAATTAATACTATTTTAAGAGATTTACAAATTTCTGCCCTTTTTAGGTTCTGATAAGATTTTCTCAAACTAATGAACAGGAATACTCAACACTCAGCACTGTTTCTTATTATTTCGCGCCGATATTCTATCACCATCTCCCCTCTTCGAATGGGTTCGATAGTAAAACGACCATGTCCATGAACTCCAGATCTCCCAAAGCGAAATCGTTTTTTTTCATTTTTCTGGAAGTAAGAAAGACGGTCTCTGTATGAAGAGAACTGTGGCGGATCTGCTTCTCGTTCTGTTTTTAATCTCTTGTTTATAGCTTCTCTGGAATGGTGGGAGTATCCCACAGGTTGGTGAATTATGGAACTTATGCTGGATTTTGCTTTCAGACGATTATGCACAGAGGTTCTAGATGCATATGGTTCTTCTATTTTGCAGAATCCAACTTCTTCTAGATTATTATCATCGTTTGAAAAAGAACTCTCATCTGATGAATCTTCTGAATGTGTTACTGCAACAACTTCCTTTTGGATTCCCATTTGTATAGAATCTAGATCAGGGATTCATACACCCACGTTTGGATCTGGAACCCTTTGAGAGGCGCAATAGGAAATGTAGGTGCATACATCCTTTCCTTTATTGTTCCAGTAGGACAGCTCCATGTGATACCCTTCAATTAATGCACAGGTGGGGTGGTAAAAAGTTTCACATTCCATACACTTGACGCAAGATCCCTGCATTTTGTTACAGACTATGCATGACTTGCGAAAAGAGTCTGGATTGATTTTCAATATGCCATCAACAGGTTCCATAATTTTATCATTCACAAAAGTTACTTCATCAGTAAAACAAGCACAAGTAACATGCACCCAAAATCCAGATGTTGTAGGTTTCAGGGCGCCACCCATCACAGGGCAGAGACAGCAGCGTTGTGGAGTAGTGTCTGTCTTTAAACTCTGGCAAGCTGTGCAAAGCCAGTCTTCCCCTGATTCACTTGCACCATAACAATTTTCATGAACTCCAATATTACATCTATTGCAGATGATGAATTTATTATCATGCTAATCTTCAGCTCGGCGGCATATTGCACACCTTTTTGGTATCCAGGTTTCTTGGATTGGTTTGTATGGTTCTAGCAGCCATCCTCTTAATTCTCTTTCTCTATTTGCTGAATGGTGTCTTCCCTCCCTGGGTAAAGAATCCAAGGCCACCTGGCCACGAACCCCAGCTTCACAGGCCTTGTTAAGCCAATCAATGAGATGCTGATTGGAACCGTTGAGTCTAACACTTTGCTTCCATTTCTTCATCTTAGAACCCACGTGCTTTTCCCATTGCGACAGGCTCATCGACTTACCCTTTTCACATTCATTGCATTCACAGAGGATTAAGTGGCTATTAGTCACATAATTCGCCTCCTTGCCATTACAAATAACAGTAACGTGCTCTGGAACACTGAAAGACTTATTGTTTTTCTCCTTCAGAGAGGTTCCCAGGGCCGGTTGTTTCGGTGTGCAATGAGGACAGGAATATTCAATAAGGTTTTCTAGTTGTTCACTAATATTATCACAATCATAATGAACCCAAATATTGCATTTTTGACATTGAAGCCAACCTCTTTTGGACGTGGGACTCCATACCTTCATGCAAATGCCACAGTACTGATTGAACTTGTACAACTTGTAGCAACGTCGATAGATCAACAAGCCCTTCTCAGATGAATTACGCAGCTGCTTCACCTGAACAGATGGTAATAATCCTGAAGCTGGAAACTTCTCGTTACAGCTGCTGCACGTTGTTTCTTCTTCTTGATCTTGCATAACCCTGCATCCAGAAAAAAAATCTGCTATTTTGGCTTCCTCAATTGCCTCAAAAAACTCATCCTTAAGGTCCTTAGAAGAGCTTTTCAAGAATTTCTGACTCTTGTATTCTAATGTCCTGAAGTATTCCCAAAAAGGGAATACCCTTTTTTCTTTAACCCATCTATATGCCCAATCCAAGTTATTTTTAATGTGGAAAAACTTAACACAAAGTCTTCCAGGAACACAAACGCTCTGCATAGATTTTGGGGCATCTTTCACCGGGTGGTTAACTTTAGCGGGCCAAACAGGTCTCTCCTTTCTCCTCTTAGACTTCACCCAAACGATATCACCCACGTCAAACTGTTCCCGACGCGGGCCCTCTGAACATTCAAACCCCACCAGAGAAGATGGGTTGGAAACCCTAAAATCATCATACTGCTGCTCCTTCTGATTTGCCTCCGTCACCTGCTTCTTATTGGGTTCGTTAATATAGATGCTTCCACCAACCTCAACCGTAGCGTTTTGACCCTTCAATTTTATGCCTTGCCCGATGTCCGTACTTTTCATGCGCTTAGTTGGTCTATTTCTGAATTTCCCTGATTCATCTTTAACATCGCAAAACAGAGCCTGAAGCCTCCCATTTGCAGGCGTCCCGTCATCATCCCCGCTATTATGGCGACGAAATACATACCCCAATGATTCCGCATCGCCCATGTGGCGTCTCACATCTCTAATTCTCTTCCTAGAATTCCCCATGTTAAAGTAAAACCTCGATGAAACCCTATCTCATTCGCCCATAGGAGTTATATTGAAAAGGAATGAGCCATTATTTTGGCATTCATTCAATGGCAAGATTGACTGGTGATGATCAGAGCCACAATAGGCTAGATGGGTGGTAGATAACGATAACTGCTAGTCAAGAAAATCACTTCCTATTCGAAAAATGATCTAGCCTAGTTGCTATGTGCCCGCGCGGTGGTAGATAACGATAACTGCTAGTCAAGAAAATCACTTCCTACTAGAAAAATGATCTAGCCTAGTTGCTATGTGCCCTCGCTCGATTTACTTGTTGGTCGAAGTATATTTTGATAGTTTTGGTTTTACATCAAAGAGATATAACTCAGAAATAAAATCCTCCTTTTCTTGGAATTGATTTTTGACTAGGTTAAGATTCCTCCTATTCTTCTCCCACCGGTGGATAGTAACCTTAAAGTGCCCCCTAATATAACACTGGAATTCTAAAGATGATCTTTCTTTCCTAAGAGGGATGCCAAACATTTAGTGGTAGCTTGAAAGAAGGGGATATCAAAGATGTTGGAATGTGGAGGAAATGGGAATTCAAAGGGGATATCAAAGATGTTGGAATGTGGAGGAAATGGGAAATGTAGGAGAAATCGATGTAGAGGAAAGAGGTTAAGTGGAGAAAATAGATGTAGAGGAAAGAGGTTAAGTGGAGAAAATAGATGTAGGAGAAATAGATGTAGAGGAAAGAGGGTAAGTGGAGAAAATGAATATGAAATTAAAATAGAAGGAAAATTGACCATAGAGGAATAAGGGATAGGAGGATGAAAATGAAGGGAATGTGGGAGATGGATGAATATGGAGGAAATGAAAAAAGTAGAAATAAATGTGGAGGGAAGAGGGTAAGTGGAAAAAATGAATGTGGAATTAAAATAGAAAGAAAATTCATTTTCATGTGTATAAGTGGTTTTTGCATGAAAATGATCACAAAGTTGAAAAAATAACATAATAATTATATAATATTACTTTTTTTATTAAATTATTATCTTATTACTATATAATAATTATTCTAAACTCTATTACAGTGCTTTTGAAATTTAATATACAAAATTAAATAAATTGAATTTTATTTTTATTTTTATTTTTATCCAAGTATCATATTTCCAATGTTTATAAAATTGAAAATACAACTCACTATAATGTTTTAAAATTTGAAAGCATTTTACTTGGATTTTAATTTAATCAAACTAGTTTTAATTTATCTTAAAAAATAATTATATTAAGTTAATTTTTAATTTATTAAAAAAATGAAATAAATATACATATTTCAGCTAAAATTAAAGGTTAGTGAATAAATATAAATTTTAAAGATATATTTTATTTTCAACTAATTATAGAAAATAAAGATATTTCTATCTCTTACACACATATTAATTAATTGATAAATTTAGAGGATTAATTGCAAGAAAGACCCAAGGTCAAATCACACCAATTGATACTATTCATCTTAATTTTAAGAGATTTTTAGATTTCTGCCATTTTTAGGTCCTTATAAATGATTATCTTTCTCATACACAAAAAAACACACACACATATTAATTAATTAGTAAAAATAAAAGATTAATTTCGTAAAAATCCAAGATCAAATCACACCAATTGCTAATGTTCATCTTAATTTCAAGAGATTTACAGATTTATGCCTTATAGATTTTTATAAAATTTTTCCCAAAATTAATAAACAAGAATACTCAACTCATACAATTTTCTAATTAAACCTACTGACTTTCACTAGAACCATTATCCCTTCACTATATTATAAACATTTACAGAAAATAAATATATTTAATAACATATATAAATATATGAATTATTAAATATAAAAATCTGATTACAAATTATATAAACAATCATAATCCATTAAACTTTTAAAATATAAACATAAAAACATAATACAAAGGAGCATAAATGTTAGACAAAAATAATCTGATAAATAAGCCGATGCTATCTCTTTCCATCTTACTCAAGTAATCGGCCTCAAACCATACATAAAAACATAATACAAAGAAGCATAAATGTTAGACAAAAATAATCTGATAAATAAGCCGATGCTATCTCTTTCCATCTTACTCAAGTAATCGGCCTCAAACCATACATGAAGTGGATGAATGGGAGCTAACAGCTAGCAGGTCACAATTAATTACAGTTGCCTGAGTCTGAGCAACAGGAAAACTGTCTAAAACTTCACAGAAATTAGACAATCCATACAATTTTTTTGTTGTAAAAGAGTAAAGTCATAAGAATGTATATTTGAATGCTTTCTTAAAATACATTCATCAATAATAACCCTTGAATTCAAAGAAAGATAGGGAATCCTTTTCAATGGAAATTATCAAAATTCTTGCATTACCTTACGACATGTTGCTGCACCGCAAAAGCATCGTTCTTTAATGCCCTCTTTGCTTAATCTGTAATCGCACGTTATCTCTTCGCCAGCTTCAATGTCTTTCTTCGCAAACAATGCAATTCGGCTCTCAACACCGACTGGCAATATCCTCGAAAAACAATTGGGTGCACACGAATGGTTGATCATACGCGCTGCATTTCCCTTCTTAGTGGCATCAATCACTGTTTCTTTGTCGATTGCAAACAAGTACGTTGATTGTTTACCCTCTGATTGATATCTCTTTTCTCTTAAATTGGCAACATTGTTTCTTATTATTTCGCCCCGATATTCTATCACCATCTCCCCTCTTCGAATGGGTTCGATAGTAAAAAGACCATATCCATGAACTCCAGATTTCCCAAAGCGAAATCGGTTTTTTTCATTTTTCTGGCAGTAAGAAAGACGGTCTCTGTATGAAGAGAACTGTGGTGGATCTGCTTCTCGTTCTGTTTTTAATCTCTTGTTTATAGCTTCTCTGGAATGGTGGGAGTATCCCACAGGTCGGTGAATTATGGAACTTATGCCGGATTTTGCTTTCAGAGGATTATGCACAGAGGTTCTAGATGCATATGGTTCTTCTATTTTGCAGAGTCCAACTTCTTCTAGATTATTATCATTGTTTGAAGATGAACTCTCATCTGATGAATCTTCTGAATGTGTTACTGCAGCTGCTTCCTTTTGGATTCCCATATGTATAGAATTTAGATCAGGGATTCTTACACCCACGTTTGGATCTGGAACCCTATGAGAGGCGCAATAGGAAATGTAGGTGCATACATCCTTTCCTTTCTTATTCCAGTACGACCGCTCCATGTGATACCCTTCAATTAATGCACAAGTGGGATGGTAAAAAGTTTCACATTCCTCACACTTGACGCAAGATCCCTGCATTTTGTTACAGACTACGCATGACTTCCCAAAAGAGTCTGGATTGATTTTCAATATCCCATCTACAGGTTCCATAGTTTTATCATTCACAAACGTTACTTCATTAGTAAAACAAGCACAGGTAACATGCACCCAAAATCCACATGTTGTGGTAGGTTTCAGGGCACCACCCATTACAGGGCAGAGGCAGCAGCGTTGTGGAGTAGTCTCTGTCTTTGCACTCTCGCAAGCTGTGCAAAGCCAGTCTTCCCCTGATTCACTTGCCCCATAACAATTTTCATGAACTCCAATATTACATCCATTGCAGATGATGAATTTATTATAATGCCAATCTTCATCTCGGCGGCATATTGCACACCTTTCTGGTATCCAGGTTTCTTGGATTGGCTCGTATGGTTCTAGCAGCCATCCTCTTAATTCTCTTTCCCTATTGCTGAATGGCGTCTGCCCTTCCTGGGGAAAGAATCCAAGGCCACTAACCCCAGCTTCACAGGCCTTGTTAAGCCAATCAATGAGATGCTGATTGGAACCGCTGAGTCTAACACTTTGCTTCCATTTCTTCATCTTAGAGCCCACGTGCTTTTCCCATTGCGACAGGCTCATCGACTTACCTTTTTCACATTCATTGCATTCACAGAGGATTAAGTGGCTATTAGTCACATAATTCGCCTCCTTGCCATTACAAATAACAGTAAGGTGCTCTGGAACACTGAAAGACTTATTGTTTTTCTCCTTCAGAGAGGTTCCCAGGGCCGGTTGCTTCGGCGTGCATTGAGGACAGGAATATTCATCTAGGTTTTCTAGTTGCTCACTACTTATATTATCACAATTATAATGAACCCAAACATTGCATTTTTGACATTGAAGCCAACCTGTTTTGAACGTGGGAGTCCGTACCTTCATGGAAATGCCACAGTACTGATTGAACTTGTACAACTTGTAGCAAGGTCGACAGATCAAGAAAACCTTCGCAGATGAAGTACGCCGCTGCTTCACCTGAACAGATGGTAATAATCCTGAAGCGGGAAACTTCTCGTTACAGCTGCTGCACGTTGTTTCTTCTTCTTGATCTTGCATAACCCTGTATCCAGACCAAAAATCTGCTTTTGTGGCTTCGTCAATTGCCTCAAAAAACTCATCCTTAAGGTCCTTAGAAGAGCTTTTCAAGAATTTCCGACTCTTGTATTCTAATGTCCTGAAGTATTCCCAAAAAGGGAATACCCTTTTTTCTTTAACCCATTTATATGCGCAGTCCAAGTTATTTTTAATGTGGAAAAACTTAACACAAAATCTTCCAGGAACACAAACGCTCTGCACAGATTCTGGGGCATCTTTCACCAGGTCGATAACTTTAGCGGGCCAAACAGGTATGTCCTTTCTCCTCTTAGACTTCACCCAAACGACATCACCCACATCAAACTGTTCAAGACGCGGGCCCTCTGAACATTCAAACCCCACCAGAGAAGATGGGTTGGAAACCCTAAAATCATCATACTTCTGCTGCTCCTGATTTGCCTCAGTCACCTGCTTCTTATTGGGTTCGTTAGTATAGATGCTTCCACAAACCTCTACTGTAGCATTTTGACCTTTCAATTTTATGCCTTGCCCGGTGTCCGTACTTTTCATTTGCTTAGTTGGTCTATTTCTGAATTTCTCTGATTCATCCTTAACAGCGCAAAGCAGATCCTGAAGCCTCCCATTTGCAGGCGTCCTGTCCTCATCCGCGCTATTATGGCTGCGAAATCCATACCCCAATGATTCCCCATCGCCGCTGTGGCGTCTCACATCTCTAATTCTCTTCCTAGAATTCTCCATGCTAAAGTAAAACCTCGATGAAACCCAACCTGAACTTTGCCTTGCCTGGAATTTGTATTGCAAACCCTAGTTCGAATCCATTGAGACAGTTCGCTGGAGGATAGTGCGAGCCTTTAAAAGCTTTGCGCTAACTGATCATTGTTTCATCTGTTGCCGGAGCCGTTGGAGATGAAAGGCTGCACGACAAAGCGCTACAAGCCCTATCGCTCTTTAAATGAATAAACAAAAAGAAAAACACAAATTAAGCTTAATTTAGCCAATCATAAAAAGTCGAGAACTAACGACGTGGAGTCCAAACTGGAACTAAACTTACTAACGACGTGGAGTCCAAACTGGAACTAAACTTACTAAAAAAGGAGGCAGGAATGAGCTCACAGCTGTAGCCAGGGCTGAAGCGGTCACTTGGGATCAAAGTATATTCATACATTTGTAAAACAATTTACTATAATGCTATCCATATGTTATTCGTTATTCCATAATAAATCTATTATATAAAATGATTCGTTATTCCACCAAGACAACGTCTCAGAAGTGAATTGTTTGTATTACCCTAACATGAAATTATTTATTATTATTATTAATATTTAATCAAAATTTAAAATCACCGTTACAATAAATATATATATATAAATTATAATTATATATTTATTTATTTTTTAAAATTTTTAATTAAAATTTATGTTAAAATTTTTTAAATATTTATTTTTTTCATTTAATTCTATATTTTATATTAATCTTTTCCTATTAAATAATAATAAAAGAAAAAATATACTAAAAAATTTGATATATATACATATATATTTAATTTTATAATTAAAATTATGTTAATTTTTTAAATGTGTATCTTTTTCATCATTTAATTTTATATTTTATATTAATTTCTATATATTAAATAATAATAAAAAAAATACACAAAAACTATATATATATAAAATTAATAATAATAACAATATATATATATATATATATAAAATAACAACATTATGTTTATAATAACATTTTTTTATTGAACATTTTCTTACTCTTATGAAATGTGTAAACTATATACAGAAAATTTTCCAAATAAATACTTGTTCAATTATTTATCTTAATGCAATAAGTAAACTATATACAGAAAATTTTCCCAACAAGTACTTTTTAAATTATTTATCTTATTGCAATGAGTAAACTATATATAAATTTGTTTCCCAACAAATATTTTTTTAATTATTTATCTTAACCCAATGAGTAAATTATATATCGAATTTTTTCTCAACAAATACTTTTTTAATTGTTTATTATGACATATTGATTTAATTATTTATCAACATAGATAATCTTAACCATTATCTAATATGGGTTCAGAAGGATCAAATTATATAACATGTGCATTGAGCCATTTTATCAATTGGTTTTTTTGTTATTAATATACTTTTAAGTATATGTCAATATTAATTAATATTAAAATATTTTATTCATAACCCACATTGGACATTTTTTTCTATACAACATTAAACTATTTTGTTTTAACATTTTTTTCTATATATAAATATATATGAAGTTAATATCAAGTGTTAAAATATTTTTGAAAAATATAAGGTTTAAACAACCTACTTATAAGTTTTTTCTTTTTTATTATAGCTGACTTCACTTTTATATTTAGAGAATATTTTGTATTTATTTTAAGATTTCTATTTAGAGAATATTTTATTTTTATTTTAAGAGGGGCAAATATACTTACACATAGCCTTCACATTAGGTTGTAGAATGAGCCTCTCCGCTCAATCATAATGTCTGACATATTGATTTACTAGTAGGTATTTGCAATAAATTTATCATAGTAGTTCTTTTAAGTAAGATGATTATATATGTATACAAAGAAAGGGATGAGGATGATATCTCACAGCATGTTAGTGGCAATGCAATAATCTACTAACTTGGAGGGATGAATGGAAGTACTTAATGATTGGAAGTACTTATACAATGAATTTAAATGTAGTGTAAAAGATGCAATGTAGGAAAATTAATTAGCTTTCCTAAAAATGAATTTTACCTATAGAAATGATGTAAAACTGTGTGAATTTTGAGCTTTTCTAATAGTGTATGATATTTGTCATGCGAAATATAATGCATATGTTTTCATTAGTGCTAAATTGAAGTACTTAAATAGTGAAATTTCACTACAAAAAATTGTAGAATTGTAAAGACATATTGTTCTTATCAATATATATTTTTTCAAAATTACACTTTATCCCAAACCTATATCAGAAGCAACCAAAACATCATGCACATAAGCTTCCCACCTGGGAAAATTTTAAATTCAAAAAATATGTGCACATTCTTAGAGCTCGGAACATATGCATGTTCCTAGCTCTAAAAATGTGCACACATTTCTGGCTCTAGAAACACTTGTACATTTTTAACTCCAAGAACGTACACATGTTTCTAGAGATAACAAATAGGGAAAGGGTTAAGGTTGAGGTGGGGGGATGGAAGGATTAAAGAGAGCAAGGGGGACATGGGAGAGCGAGGGAAAGAAGGGGCATGAGAGAGAGAGAGAGAGAGAGAGAGAGAGAGAGAGGAAAAGAGGGGCTAGAGGGAGACAGAGGGGGAAATAGTGAGAAAGGAAGAGGCAAAGAGGGGATAGAGGGAGAGAGAGGGGGAAAGAGGGAGAGGGGGAGAGAGAGGAAAAGAGGGTGGGATAGTGGGTAAGCGAGAGAGGGGGAAAGTGAAGGGGTGCGTGGTGGGAAAGAGGCAGGGATAAAATGAGAGAGGGGGAGGGGAAAAGTGAGAAAGAGGTGTTGAAGAATGTAATTAGTGTCGGTCTTCATAATTTTATTTAAGTCATGATGTAATGTATTTGTCAAAAGAAAGAAAATTAATTTTTATTATAAAAGAAATTGATTTATTAAAGTATGGGTTTCATGCTTGGGCCAATGGTTTATAGGTAAAATCCTCCATTGTAGGCTTCTAGGGTTTATGTCAAGTGTCTTTTTCTATGTCATAATGTAAAAGGCACTTCTTGGGCTTCATTTGTCAAGAAATAAATTTATTTTGATGTAAATTAGGTCTTCTAGGCCTCCTGCACCAAGTCGGCCTCAAATTGGACAAGTCAGCCTAATTGAGGGGAAAAATCTCCTATATAAAGAAACAACTCAATCTCATTTGGAGTACTCTTCCATCAAGTTCGATCTGCAATTTCCGCTTCAAGAAAAAGTGTGAAATCTAAGGGACAAGAAGGAAAGGGTTAGCGAAGGATAAGGAGGTCTTCATCAAGCACAAGAAGTTGAAATGATCTCTCTCTCTCTCTCTCTCTCTCTCTCTCTCTCTCTCTCTCTCACCCGTTTGAAGCTGATGAGCTGCTGGAAGGGCTGAAATTGTAGTCTTGAAGTTGGGCCGAAATTCTGAAGCTGAGGGTTGAAGTTCTGAAGCTGGAGTCAAAATTCTAGGTTGAAGTTGCTTTTGAGAAGCTGAAACTTGGTGATTTTGGGAGAAATCATCTATTGGAAGGAAGAGATGACTTGGTGGAGGAGGAAGGTATTTGGTCTAGGGTCTTTTTCTATCTCAACTTGATTTTGATAGTGGAAGAGTTTGACTGGATTTTCCCTTATAGAAGGGTTTTAGCCCTATTTGAGTGTCTGCATTTGGTGCCATTGATCTTCGTATTTTTGTTTTGATGATTTCTTGATGAAAAAAAGATAAAAGAAAAACATAAGAAAGTTAATAAAGAAAACAAAGATATCACAAGTAATTATCAACATAAGAAAATATTTTTGTCTTTCTAATTTTCTAACATGGTATCAGAGCTAAGGTGAAGAAGAAGGAAAAAGGTTGATTGGAGATCTATTGAAAAGAGAGATATAAGAAAAGGGTTTCAAGAAAGGTCACAAGGAGTAGAATATATCAATACGAAAAACTTAATGAAGTTAGAAAGAAAGCTAGAAGGAGCCTCCAACTACAGGTCATGGAAGAAGAGAATGGATCTTATTCTTGTAAGAAAAATGTTGGATTTTGTTTAAGTTGTAAGAAAAATGTTGGATTTTGTTTAAGGAAAAGTCAAGGGACCAACAGATGAGGCAGGAAAAGAAAAATACAAAGAAACCGATATCTTGGCTATGAACTTAATTGTGGATGGAGTGAAGGAAAATCTCATCCCTTACATATATAGTATATAATATGCAAAATAAATGTATGAATCCCACTTCAAGTTATTCACCATCAAGAATATTGATCAGATAGCTCGTCTTAAGAATGAACTAAGGACAATAAGGATGACAAGATATGATACTGTATCATGAGATTTTGTAAGGATATCTAGAATAAGAGATTAACTCCAAGAAATAGATGAGGTTGTACTAGAAAAGGAATTCGTAATTGTTGCTCTTCTAGGTCTACTAGAATCTTGGAGTGCTTTTGCACAAGGAATTAGCAGTTGGAAGGATACTCCAACCTTTGAACAAGTGTGGAATGCATGCAGTCAAGAAGAAGCCCAAATATCATTAGTAAACAACAAGGAGGATGAATACGACAACAAATTTAATGCCTATTCTGCTCATCACAAGAAGAAGGGAACCTTCAAGAAGTTCAAAGGACCAAAGAAGAAATTTGACCTATCTAAGGTTGAATGTTACAACTGCCATAAGATGGGTCACTAGAAAAACCAATGTTTTAAGAATCTAAGGAATAAGAAGATAAAAAGAGAACATGTGAATGTTTCTAATAATGATCCACCTAAGAGAAACAAGATTGAAGAATCTGAAATAAAATATCTATTTGCCAAATACTCTTAGGGAATACTATCCCTTGCATATCCTTCAATCTTAAGTTTTGCATTGTTTTCTTTTATGTTTTGATTTCTAAAGTTTTTAGGTCTAACATGTCTTGTTAGAACATTTTTGCAGGTATCCCTCAGAAAGATTTGGATTAAGAGGGAGGCTTCACCAATTTACCAAAAGATAAGTATCTTGTTCTTTGTTTCCTCTTTTATGTTTGGTTTCCCTCTCATATCAACATTTGTTTGTATTATATGCTAATAACCTTTTCTTTATATTTTCCTTGGTAGGAAAGACTGAAAAATACAAAAAGGTTATGGAAGATGCTTCAAAGGATAGAATTGAAGCATGAAATAAGTTCTGTTGAAAAGGAATCCATTCAATAATTGATGTCGTACACGGTTTTTTAGGGAACAACTCAAGGTATGTCTTAGACTATAACTTTTGTTATAAAGTTCTCTTCATGAAAAAGGTATGTTCATTCTTCTTTTGAAATTTTCTTTACATTACTCACATCGTTATGTCTAGGGTTTTGAATCACATATATTCTTGTTAGGGCGATTAATCATTAGATTAAATCTACCCTCGTTATTCTATCATTTGATCATTCTTGTGAAACCCTAACCCTTAGGGTACACTGTAAAACGATAGCCTCTTATTGCTAAGGGTATGCCAATGTTGATTAATGAAACCTTAATCTACTTAGGGGTTGTTGATAAAGTATATAAATCCTATTCTTTTGAAGTTTATGGTTTTGAAAATGCTATGATAAAAACCGTATATTTTTAGGATTTGGTGATTTAGAGTTTGTGAACAAAACCTTTATAGTAAGATTGTGTTGGGTCCCTATAATACTAGTGATTACCCCATTACTATTGTAGTTATACCCCTTATTTATATTGTTGTGCCCCTATTACCCCCATGTTGTTATTTCTGTGCCCCATAGAATCCCTCTATTGTTATTTTTGTGGCTTTATATTATTATTGTTAGGTCGGCTGGATTCTTCACATGACTCCTTAGACTCCTATATATAGAAAGGAGGTTTTGTCATTTGTATCATCCAAGAATTGTTCATTTATGTAATGTAAAGGAGTTTTCCCCCTCGAAGAGGCTGAATTCTAAGGCGTTGATCTATCTTTTCTATCTTTTCTTGAGCTGGTTTCATAACATTTGGTATCAGAGCTTTGGATTCTAGGGTTTCGCTGCTCCAAACAGGTCATCGTGGCATTTTCGCTATAACTTTTTTTCTGTAACGATTCAGAAGTCGCAAAAAAAACCCATTTGAGTAGAAATCACGCTGAACCTTGGGTCCAAATTTCAGAGCTTTTCGCGTGATATTTGCGGAGATATGATCTGAGGAAGTTGGTCTTTTTGCAGACTCCTGAATTACATTAAAAGCAGGTGACCTGGGGAAAATCGTCATAACTTTCTCTCTAGGGATCGGATTGAAATTTCGTAAGAAGGTACAGAAAGAGGACATATTTTAGTTTCTTGTATGCGAGTTTCAGATCCAAAGGTTGAAACAGTGACTCGCAGCACGTCGTACAAGTTCGCTCTACTGAACTAGTCTAAAAGCAAGTCACTGTGGGAGATTTCACATAACTCTTCCTTGGAGAATCCAATTTGGGTCAGACTTGTGGCATTGGAAAGAGGATGCAGAAGGCTACTACAAGTTGCAATTTTAGAACTGGATGATTCGAAATTACAGAGATACATCAGATTCAATATCAGACTTCTATAAAGTGAAAAAAGGTGTGTAGTTTTTTTTAAATTTTTGTGTAAGCTTGGTTTAACGGAATTCAAAGGGCATAGTAAAGCATTATTATCGGTAACTGATGCCTCGAGGAAAGAAAATGCAAACACCTAGTAAGGAACCTGAAAGCTCTAGCATGACTCATGAAGAAGAGGAAGAAATGCTACATGATATATCTAAATTACAAGAACAAGTGCAACAAATGTCACGCTCACAAAAGCTAACAGAAGCTAAGATAAATGGCGTGGAATCTAAGATAAAGGGCATGGAAGCTAAGATGGATGATTTGAAGACAGATTTGAAGACAGACATGGCAGATTTGAAGACAGTTTTGACAAATTTTCTACAAGAAATACTTACTAATGGTGAAAAGGTTGTAAAGGAAACTCATGATGTGAACAAAAGTAATGTTAATCATGATTCCATAGACTCTAATGTTGGATCGAAGACCCACCATATTCCAAAAATCGATATGAGGAAGTTTGATGGCAAGGATCCCGCCACATAGATATTACAGATGGAGCAGTTCTTCGATCTCAATAATGTGAAAAACACACAAAAGGTACGTATGGAAACTGTATATTTGGAACCAAATCAGTTTGTATGGTATCAATGGCTTTTCTCTCGTAAACAATTTATCACTTGGGCAATTTTTACGGAAGAATTGATAGCACATTATGAAGATACAAAAAGCAACACTTTTTTTAGCCAATTGATAAGTCTCAAACAAAAGGGTTCAGTAATGGAGCAAATTGAGGAGTTCCAAAAATTGAACATAAGGGTAAAAGATATTCCAGAGGAGCATAGGATTGATGTGTTCATAGGGTCTTTAAAGGATAATATCCAACATGATGTTCGCCTTTGGGAACCTGATTCATTAGAGAAGGCATTCAGGTTAGCAAGAAAAATGGAAAGCAAAATTATGGCAACCAGGAAGCATACCACTCACAACTATAAAGACGGAAGTGTTGTTGCCCCTAGTCTTCCACAACCTATAAGGTTGACACCACAACAATTGGAAGAAAAAAGAGCAAAAGGGCTTTGTTACAGTTGTGATAGCAAATACACTAAAGGTCATAAGTGTGCTGAGAAGAAATTATTCTACATAGATTGTGAAGAGGAAGAAGAAAAGGAGCAAGAAAGGTCAAAAGAAGAAGATATACTCTAGGAACAAAGCCTAGATGAAGAACAAATAAATCCGACCATATCTTGTAATGCATTGGCGGGAATTACCACTCCTCGAACCATCAAGATAGAAGGACAAATCAAGAAGAAAAAGGTAATAGTGTTGATTGATTCAGGAAGCACCCACAATTTTATTCATTGTAGGGTAGCAAAAGAATTGAATTGCTTCCTATATCCAGCACCAGAGTGTCAAGTGATGATTACAAATGGAGGAACAATAAATTGCTCTGGAAGGTGCCATAATATCAAGCTATCCATGGGAGAATATGTATTGACTAGCCCAATGCTTTCCATTCCAATGGGAGGTGCTGATGTTGTACTAGGAGTCCAATGGCTACAATCCTTGGGTACAATAGCTTTTAATTTTCAAGAACTTTTCATCAAATTTTCTACGGAAGGAAAGGAAGTTGAATTAAGGGGTATTGCAGGGAAACCAGGAAAGATAATCAGCTCTAATGGTATGACAAAGCTTCTAAAAAAGGAGCAAAGAGGTGTAATTGCACAATTATGTTCGCTAGATGTTTCCACATCGGAATCATCTATTTCTCCAGATCTCCAAAAAGTCCTGGACAATCATTCCAAGGTATTTGAGACTCCCAAAGGTCTCCCACCTATGCGTGATCATGATCATGCTATTCATCTGATTCCAGGAAGTGTTCCTCCAAACATCAGGCCGTACAGATATCCCTATGTCCAAAACAGTGAAATTGAACGTATGGTTGCAGAAATGCTAGAGGCTGGTATAATTCAACCAAGTCAAAGTTCTTTCTCTGCTCCAGTAGTATTGGTGCACAAGAAGGATGGATCATGGCGCATGTGTCCGGATTATAGGGAGCTCAACAAGCTCACTATTAAAGATAAGTTCCCCATTCCTATCATTGATGAATTACTGGATGAATTGCATGGATCAATTTACTTCACCAAGTTGGATCTTCGTTCGGGATATCATCAAATCAGAATGAAGATTGAAGACATTCCGAAAACGGCATTTAGAACTCATGAGGGTCATTATGAATTTTTGGTCATGCCTTTTGGCCTTACCAATGCACCTTCAACATTTCAAGGTTTGATGAATTCAATTTTCAAACCATTCCTTAGAAAATTTGTGTTAGTATTTTTTGATGATATACTAATCTACAACAAGTCTTGGAAGGATCATGTTGAACATGTTGACAGGGTGCTACAACTATTGGAGGAGAAACAATTATATGCAAAAAGATCCAAATGTTTCTTTGGAGTCCAGGAGGTGGAATATTTGGGTCATATTGTATCTCATGAAGGAGTTAAGGTAGACCCTAGCAAAATTAAAGCCATTAAGGAATGGAAAATCCCCACATCCATAAAGCATCTGCGAGGATTTCTTGGGTTGACAGGGTATTATCGCAAGTTTGTTAAGAATTATGGGAGAATAGCAGCACCTCTAACAACATTATTGAAGAAAGATGCATTTTCATGGACTCCGGAAGCAACAAAGGCCTTTGAACATCTTAAAGAGGCAATGTGCCAAGCACCGGTCTTAGCTACACCGGACTTCACAAAAACCTTTATTGTGGAATGTGATGCTTCAGGAAATGGAATTGGTGTTGTTCTAATGCAAGATGAAAGACCCATTGCTTTTGAAAGTCGTCCAATCAAGGGAAAGTTTTTAAGCAAAGCTATTTATGAGAAGGAAATGTTGGCAATACTCCATGCACTTAAGAAATGGCGACCCTACCTAATGGGAAGACACTTCAAGGTAAAAACGGATCATGATAGCCTTAAATACTTTTTAGAACAAAGATTATCCTCTGAAGAGCAACAAAAGTGGGTCACAAAGATGTTGGGTTATGACTTTGAAATCATCTACAAAAAAGGGAAGCAAAATGTGGTGGCAGATGCACTCTCAAGAAAGGATGAGGATGTGGAAGCATTGTTGTTCGCCATTTCTATTATCCAACCAGATTGGATAAACGAAGCAAGGGAGGAATGGAAGAATGATGAAGAAGTGTGGGCACTTATTCGAAAGCTACAACAAGATTCCAGTACGTCTGATACATTTAGCTGGCAAAATGATTCATTATGGTACAAAGATCGCTTATACCTCTGTAAGAATTCCCAGCTAAAACAAAAGATTCTTATGGAATTGCACACTTCTCCCTTAGGAGGGCACTCAGGATTTTTAAAAACTTACCACAGGGTTAAGAAGGAATTTTTTTGGGATGGCCTTAAATCAGATATTCAAAAGTTTGTGGCGGAATGTTTGGTTTTCCAACAAAATAAAGTTGAAACAATTAAGAAACCGGGTCTATTACAACCTTTATCCATTCCAAGCCAACGTTGGGAGGAGGTTTCAATGGATTTTATCACAGGTTTACCCAAGTCTGAGGGAAAGAGTGTCATCATGGTGGTAGTTGACAGACTTACCAAGTATGCACACTTTTGTGCATTATCACATCCATTTAAAGCCAGTACAGTTTCTACTGCATTTATGGAAACAATTCAAAAGCTACATGGAAACCCAAAGATTATTGTAAGTGACAGAGATCCCATTTTCACTGGAAATTTTTGGACAGAATTATTTTCTTGTCTTGGTACTCAGTTAGCTCATAGCTCATCTTATCATCCTCAATCTGATGGGAAAACTGAGATAGTAAACAAATGTTTGGAAGGATATCTTCGTTGCTTTGTATCTGATAAACAGACACAATGGGTCAAATGGTTGCCTCTGGCTGAATGGTGGTATAACACTTCCTTCCATACAGCAACAAAAATGACCCCATTTATGGCACTTTATGGGTATCAACCACCATCCATCACATCATATTTAAGAGAAAATTCTAAGGTTCAGGCAGTGGAACATCACATCGAACATCAACAACAAGTCCTCCAACTCTTAAAGGATAACCTCGTGTTGGCACAAAATAGAATGAAACAACAGGCAGATCAACATCGCAGTGAAAGAAGTTTTGATGTAGGTGATTGGGTATTCCTACGGCTACAACCATATAAGCAAATGTCCCTAAAGCAAGCTAAGAAGGATAATAAATTATCACCAAAGTATTATGGTCCGTACAAGGTGTTGCAAAAGATTGGTACTATGGCATACAAATTGGAGCTTCCTGTAGCTTCTCGATTGCACCCAGTTTTCCATGTTTCATGTTTAAAGAAGGTTATAGGCGACAAGCTCCCAGTTCAAACAATATTGCCAGAACTTGACGAGGAAGGAAAAATTATATTTGAACCGGAAGCAGTCACAGAAACAAGAACTTAACAGCTACGAAATCGACCAATTTCAGAGTATCTTATCAAGTGGAAGAACTTATCCGCTGAGGATTCCACATGGGAGGATGAGAATTTTATGCAGAAGTATCTAGAACTACTCAAGCGTTGAGGACAACACTTTTTTGAAGGAGAGGGGCATGTTGGGTCCCTATAATACTAGTGATTACCCCATTACTATTGTAGTTGTACCCCTTATGTATATTGTTGTGCCCCTATTACCCCCATGTTGTTATTTCTGTGCCCCATAGAATCCCTCTATTGTTATTTTGTGGCTTTATATTATTATTGTTAGGTCGGCTGGATTATATTGTGACTCCTTAGACTCCTATATATAGGAAGGAGGTTTTGTCATTTGTATCATCCAAGAATTGTTCATTTATGTAATGTAAAGGAGGTTGCCCCCTCGAAGAGGCTGAATTCTAAGGCGTTGATCTATCTTTTCTATCTTTTCTTGAGCTGGTTTCATAACAGATTGTAGGACTGAAACCCTACGTATATATTCATATGTATGATTGAAACCCTAGTATGAATAAAATTATTTCATATCTAACTTTGATGTATTAATGCTTGTGTCTTGGGCTTACTTGTAGATATTGATGTGAAATGAATCCTAGATATGTATATGTGAGTATGCTAACTTAATTGTTGATGTTCATGTTTTAATTTGGGTTTATAACAAAATCCTAGTAGAGATTGATATTCTAGGATATGATGATATTGTTTTCAATATGATTTAGTTTCAATGAGAAAATATAGAGTCTAACATGTAATTCTAAAAGAATATTGTTGAAACCTTAGATGTATAGTAATATGATTGGATTGTTATTTGATTGAATGATTGATATCTAAGGATTTGTGTCCCAAAGATGGAGTCGAGGGTTTAAGACACAACCCTAGCAAGAAGTTGAAGTCTAGAATATAAATAATATGACCCTTGCTGATTTTGAACCTAACTAGGTTTAGGTATTTGATGTCTAAAGCATGAATGATTTGATGCTTCCATTATAATGACATGATTTTGATATAGTTGACTTCATGCTTATATATATTTATATTGGTTATGCTTGCTATAAAGTTTTGCAAGTACATAATCTTCAAGATGTTGGAGATGTTCGTAATGAAGATGATGATAAAGATAACCTTGATGCCATGAATGAAGCTTCGAATGGATGAAGTTTCTCCGATGTTATGAAGCTGTTTATATCCCTAAGTTGAGAGAGAGCCTGGATAGAAGAAAGGGTATATCTCCCTAATTGAGAGGGAGGGCATATTATGATAATCATAATGAAGACGTCGAAGTAAGAATGATACCGAATAATGAAAGTACTACAAATAGATGTTCATAAAGACTTGAGAATTATTGAGGCTATATTTGGTGCTACTAAAGAAATGAAAGAAAAATAAAGATTTCGATAAAGCTGTATTTGGATAGCTTGATTATGATACAAGTAGCATAAGAACATTTGAAGCATGTTGTCATGTTACTATGCTATCATGTGGTTATGTTACCATGATGTTATGATGTCACATGGTTTGGCACCCAACATGATGATCATTGTAAATACCGTAATGAGCGATGTTATAAAGCTCCACTATGCGGTAGTTGTCATGTTGTTTTTCTTTTGAGCATTTTTTACATTGTAAATACTGCAACGAGTTGTGTTATAAAGGTCCATGAGAAGTATGTCTTCTTTCACTGGGTTGCTGAGGTATATGCGTGATTCAAGATCAAGGACAGTGTCTACCAAGGGGGAGGGTTCTGTAACAGGCTTGGTGAAAATCCCATGTAATAAAAGTAAAAAATCAATAAGCACGGTTGTTGGGACACTTATTCCAAGATAAATGTGTGGCAAGACATCCTAGAGGGTGTTCATTTGGTTATTTATGGCTAAGGAAATTTTCAAAGGAAACGAATAAGGCTTTGGAAAGGCAAAATGACATCTTTGGCACATTTATTTATGAAAATAATGGAAATTAGGAGAAAAGGAAGGTGAAAGGTCATAGGTTTGATGTGAGGAGGAAATTGAAGGAAAATAATGAAAAATGAAGAAAATAGAGGCCTCATTCATAAGAAGGCTTATGAGGACCAGTTGGTAACCTTTTGTTAGTTGAGTTTTGGAGCTCTCTCATTATTCTCCCTCTCTCTCTCATACTCTTGGACACTTAGAGTTCTCTTGGAGCATTTTGGCATTGGAGAAAGAAAGGAAAATAAGGTGAGAAGAAGCAAAGATCATGAAGGAAAAGGTAGGATCTAGTAGTTACAACATGCTTCATTGCAGGTATTGACTTGAATGTGTATTTTCCTTGCTAGATTTGGCATGCATGTATTGCATGTGGTTCTCTTCTATCATGGTATGGGTTTTTCTAGGTGTAACAATGTTTTCGGCCTAGCCTTGCCATTTTTGGATAGCCATGGTGTGATGGGGTTCTCATGTTTTGGTTGAGTTGGATTGCCAAATGGAATCAAAACTGAGTGGGGTGGATCTTTGAATGATAAAGCAAATGGCCTAGTGGTCCTTGAACTAGACCGTGGATCACGATAAATCCACTGGCCTAGTGACCCCTAAGCTAGACTGTGGGTTGTGGTAAATCCAAGATTGTGTTGCCTCGGTGGGCCTATGAATCCTTGTCAGTGAATAGTATGATATATGGTAAATCCAAGAGGTTGTTTGCTCTCTGTTGGGCTTAGTAATCCTGATTTTGGGATATGTGGTAAAGCCTGGAGGGGGGGTCTTGGTTTAGGGCCTAGTGATCTGAGTTTGGATTACAGTAAAGCTTGTGAGACTAGCAGACAAAAAATTCCTCACGGTGTAGGTGGAGAAATTTGGTGGCATCCATGATTGTTTGGCCTAGTGATCTGGTGGAGATCACGGTAAATCCTGTTATGATGTGTTCATTGTGTTTGCCTAGTGATTCGGGATGGATTATAGTAAAGCCTGATATCTTTTGATGAGGGTGAGGTGGTTTAGCCTCAGTATTGCCTAGTTGGTTCTTTTGGTTAGAGTCCCACATTCATGCTTGGAATATGGAACGAGGGTGATTGGCTGAAGAGAGACTTGGCTCAACTAGTCTATGGTCAAGTGGAATGTGGTAGTCCCATCTCCGGTTGGTTCATTACATTCGTTAATGAGAAATTCATTCCCTTGATTTTCATTGGTAAATATAATGATGTATATGTGGATTTTGATGGCTTATATGTTTTTGGTTTTTATCTTCCTATTATGCTAGTTATATGTGTATTTTATAACAGAAACTATGTATAGCTCTAAACATGTTTTGACTTGGATATGAATGGATAATGTGTCTATGACCTAATATATGATAATGCAACAATTGACATGAGGGAATAATGGTTCATAGCAATTCTCAGGTAAGTATGAGATCCCTACACTTAATTCTTTTGTTCACACATGTAGGAGTGAAAAAGTGGCTTAAATCCTAGGTTGTTAGCAATGAACTAGCAATTTTTGTCTTTGGTTGCCGGCAAGCAAGCTTGTGAGAGAGAATTTAGGTTTATGGTCACTCCCTTACCCATAACATGAGATCGACTATGGCCTAAGAGACCTAGAACAATAGTGGGACCTAGGGGGACTTAAGAGGCAATTCGACTTATTTGGTTGCTAGTGGAATGTGGGGGCCACCAACATGGGAGTTCGAATTGGCCCAGTCAAATAGCTTGGAGGGAAAGTCGAATAGGTGGATGCAGGGGCCCACATGAGGCTAGGGAGGCCCAAGGAGTTATAAGGAGGGAGAAACTCTCAACTGTTTAGCCATGAATATCTTAAGTCAGAGATTCAACCAACAACTAGAGGAGCTAAGGGGAATTTGGGCCAAAATTTCGAGGTCAACATTTGGCCAATTACTTCGTGGGTTTTTCTGGGTTTAGGCCAAGGGGCAAGGAGTTGAAATCTCCTAATTTTCTGAGCACGGGAAGTAGTGATTCCAACCCTTCGAATTAAATAGACATAACAGTTTTCTAGGGCAACACAGTTTAGTTTGGTGCAATAGTTGTAGCAGCCTTCAAGTCAGCATTTTCTCACCTAGGTTTTGTCATGCTTGTCCATATAGACAAGCCCAGGTGCACCATTCTATTTTACTATTGTATTTGTTCTTGAATAAGTAATAAAATGACTCAGGAGTTCTCTATTTCCAGTGTTTCTATGGGTGCTTAATGTATATTTAGTTTTTTCTGGTTGCTGGATTGTTTGCATGCTTTATATATCACTTACATTCTTGTTTAGGAACATTATAGTGGTATCAAAGCCATAATTTTGGCTCAGCCTATTGGAAATATTAGAATCAAATAACATGGTGGTCGCCTAGAATGAGGTGGTGAGGATACAACAAATGATGATTGATGTGGGGAAGAAGTTGATTCATTCCTCAGTTGGGAATTCAGACATGATTGCAATTGATGTAGACTTACTGGAGGAAACCTAGAGGGCATACCAATCATTGGGTCATGGAATTCAGACATCCCTCTCTTTTTGGGAATTCTGTGAACTAAGGGGTATGCACAAACCAATGGAGATTCAGTGGGATTTTGTAGGGATGATGAGAAGTATTTAGAAATAATGTGAAAGAGTAGTTGAAGGGGCCATGGTTGAAAAAGAGATAGTTGAGCATACACCCATTGATGAGGTATTCGGGGTTGTGACCGAGTTCTTAGGTGATAACAATGCACCACAGGTTGGTGAGGTGTCAGAAGACAACTCCCTTGTTGTTGAGGAGCCGATAGCTACAAAGGCCTCCAGATCTATGATAGAGTTTCTAGGCGACAGTCGCCTACAGCTCACTAGTGAGCATATTGTGCATTTGGGTTGTCTATGGAGGAGCAGTCGAAGGCTCATTTTGAGCTCGTGATGGAGGAGGATGTGCAACCATCCCTTGGGCTAGCCATTGATGAGGGGCATCATAGAGGTCACACATTGGGTTTTCAACACAGTTCAGTTCATAGGCCCACTGGCGGGTTTTATGACGTTATCAACCCATCCTTATGCATTGGATTGAGGGAGGTTGCATTGTCTAGATGTACCAGAGGGGGTGGAAATGTTAGCAGGACTGAGTTGAGCATGATACCACATAAGCTTGGAGGGTTTTTTCCTTCCACAAAAGATTACACATTCGATTTGTCCTTTGGGATTGGATGATGAAAGGTATTGAGTTGGTACTCGATGGAGTGGGTTAAGCGGTTGGAAACATCCATGGCCACATGTCAGTAAAGGCCAAGGATTACTAGAGGGACTCAAGGGTAGGACTATTTTTTGGATCCAGGTGGGATTTTTCATCACATAATAGAGATGGTAGGTGATGGTAGTAGCTACGGGATGGGTTTGACAATTGAGCACACCCACATTTTCAGATCTCCTTCAAAGCCCCAGTCAACCCTAGTGACAGGATGGTTTGACAAGTGACCAAATAGATTTCATGAGTTGTCTTGGCATATTGTCGGTGCATGGAGTCACAGGGTGATTAACTTACTCTCGCAGGAGCTGGTAGGAGGAGGTGGCAAAAACAGGTTATCAGACATGGCATTGTATGGAGAGAGTGATCTCTTACTATCAAATGGGACGCAGGGACTATTGAGGATAGGAGCAGTAGTGTCATTTCCGTTAGCATGTAGGGAGTCGGGCCGCTCGAGTCTTCCTGAGTAGATGGGGGGATGTAGCCCACATCATAGAGGGCGTACTAGCAGAGAGGTCGATATTTTGGCCCATGCAAGATACTGTATGTTAAAACGTGGTACGACAGTGGGTAGTGGTACACAAGACTACACAGAGTTATGTCATAGTGTCTAGTGTTATGTAGAGGGATGTAGTCTGATGCATAAAGACCCAACGTCAAGTCAAAGCATCCAACGGTGTGCGGGGCTATGGAGTGAGGAGAAGGGGCCTGTAGAGGAGCATGGAGATGTAGGGTGGTGTGTCATAGTATGTTGGATTGTTATGTAGAGTGGGAGTGCCTCACATCATATTGAGTACATGCAGGGAGTGACAGGTACAGTGACACATGCAGGACCTAGGCCAGTATAGGATGTCATAACCATAGCCGAGGGTATCCAGTAGTGTATAGGGGTAGGCCATGGTGTACAGTGGCATGTCCAGGAATACTGGGATGATCGGTTGCATGTAGGGGTATATAGTGCTGCACAACGAGGTCATGGAGTGTTGCCTCCAAGGAGACCCTTGGATGGAAGCACCGGTCATACCTTCGGCATATTTCACCCAAGATCGATGGGGACACAAATGAGTGATACTTGATGGTATCTGCGGGGACTCACATGCCTCACCCTATTCTACATCCCCCACAGGCGCAATCGATTTTGCTGTTGACTTTCTGCACTCTTCGCATGATCCGCGAGGGACGAGGATCTCACTCGAGATATTTGGGTGAGACTCAACACACTAGAGGTGAGACTTTTCAACAATTGCATTGGGTTGGTGCATCAGTTGACAACCACAGGTTGGGGGATGAGGTGATCATATATAGGGGTGGCATATCGTTTATCACCAAGCATATGTCTAGGGATCTAGTCCCAAGGGAAACATGTGTCACTCTTTTCTTAGGGCATGTTAGGAGCGAGCATGAGTAGAAGATAGCGGTTACAACTGAGGTAGTTTGCCAATATGTGTCCGGGCTCCAGACCTTATATTGACACATTATAAAGAGGGTGGATGGTAGGCCTAAGGGATATGGTTGGCAGGGACAGGAGGGATCCACATACCCTGAGTCGATTACGAGTATCAGATACCCATATTTTGGTTGCATTCAGGGGGTATGTCTTTGGCAGAAATGGCTTCCAATGATCATCGGTACTACACAGTGGCACGCACAAGGCAGATTAACATGCATAAGATTAGCCCAAGATATATGGAACCTATATAGTGATCACATGCAAGACTAGAGACGAGGGCCAGAGGGATTCCATCAGTTTATAGGGCTATGCCACAACAGGTCTGGCTATGGGATGCAGGGAATCAGTTGATCGATATATCACTCACGATGAGTGGAGTCGTGGTAGAGAGTGATATAGTTCGCTCTTGGGATGACACATTGGGTTTCAAAAAGGGTTCATCATATGGGGATGTAGACATTCTCTGTTGCTGCACAGGTTCAGAGTTAGATTTGGATGGGTAGGCCTGGGTACCATGGAGATGCCCAAGCAGGATGTGTCTCACCTCTTTCAGTATTCCACCTTCAAGTTCCAAGAGAGGAGGATACTGACTGCAGACGATGGGAAGTATGACAAAAGTCAGAGTAGCGCAGCGTTAGCATGGTGGCACCACTCTAGGACTAGCAGGGAACTGGGGCATCACAACTCTTCACAGCTCAATAACATTTAGGGATGCACTGACTACTGCAGGAGGAGATCATACAAATCTTCCATTGGGATTTAGCGAGTCAGTGATGGAGTAGGGGACTCTGGTACTTTCACTGGGCAAGAAAGTGAGTGGAGTGAGGGGAGCTTCATGTTGGATAAGATTTCCTGGGATCTTGGTATTGAAGGATTCTTCCATATAGGGATAGTGCATAGGTCAGGCATGATCTAGTGGCACATCTCGGACCCTGGAAAATTTTGCAGTGACAATGGGAGCAACAATTAGAGAGGTTGCTTGCTCAGGCATTGCTTGAGGACAAGTGATTTTTGGTGCATTGGAAGAGCTTTCCGGATGAGGATGCCACCTGGGAGGGTGAGCACATTTTGGAACACCTAGCTGTGAGGTTTCTTGATGGCAAGCAACATTTGGGAGGAGAGGACTATCATGTCCCTTATCAAACACATTTGTAACGGGGTGCTGCTACACAATTTTGCACAATTTTTAGCTAAGGAAGAGAACCCATCATTTTCAACATAGGGAATTATGAGGCAATTCGACTTTATTTGGTTGCTAGTGGAATGTGTGGGCCACCCACATGCGAGTTATAATTGGCTGATTCAAATAACTTGGAGGGAAAGTCGAATAGGTGGATGGAGGGGCCCACATGAGGCTAGGGAGGCCCAAGGAGTTATAAGGAGGGATCGACTCTCATTTTGGATTCATTCTTACACCTTGCAATCAAAATTACTTGAATGTTCACTCTATTTAGCTTAGTCAATGAACTGTTTAGCCACAAATATCTCAAGTGGGAGATTCAACCTCTACTTCGGGGACCATCTGTGGCCACCCTAGAGAGCAGTTTTGTAAGTATTTCAGGAGTTCCGGGAGTGCGTTACAACACTACCATTCAACCACAATAGGGAGTGCGTATTTATAGCTAGCTGGAGAATACACAAGGGGAGTTTGGAGCTATCAATGATCAAGCATTTTCTGGGAGAGTTAGAGGATTGGGAGAGCTACAAAGGACCAAACTTTCTTGCAATTTTGAAGCTAGCAGAACCAGCATCCCAGTAGTTCAATTTACAGTTACCTGGGCCTGTGCAGAGAGCCATCACTAGGCTCACGTGGGAGTTGGAGGAAGGAATTGTAGAACTGGAGTTGGCCGAGAGAAGTAGGAGATCACTTGGAGGTCCATTTGAGGAGGATTTCTGGTGTTGGGAGAGCAGAGTTTGATAGGATCAATCACAACAACAATTCGAAATTGGAGGAGGGCCAAGTTGTGATGGGTCAATTTTTGAAGATTGGAACCAAGGGAAACCATTTCTGGGGTTTTATGGGTTTTGGGCAAGGATCACACTCCTTAATTTATAGAATTTTTTTGGCAGATATAAGGGGTCAAACAGGGGTCCCAACTCAACCAGCAGTTAGAGGAGCTAAGGGGAATTTGGGCCAAAATTCCGAGGTCAACATTTGGCCAAATCCTTCATGGGTTTTTCTGGGTTTAGGCCAAGGAGCAAGGAGATGAAATTTTAGAATTTTCTGAGGACAGGAAGTAGTGATTCAAGCCCTCGAAGTCAATACACATAGCAGTCTTCTTAGACAACGTAGTTTAGTTTGGTGCAACAGTCATAGCAGCTTTCAGTTCAACATTTTCTCACCAGGGTTTTGTCATGCTTGTCCATCGAGACAAGCCTAGGTGCACTATTCTATTTTACTATTGTATTTTCTCCTGAAGAAGTACTAAAATGACTTAACAGTTCCCTATTTCCAGTGTTTCCATGGGTGCTTAATATATATTTCGTCTTTATGACTACTGAATTGTTTACATGATTTGTATATCACTTACATTCCTATTTAGGAACATTACATAGGGACAGGCTGTCTGAGTGGCTGACATGTCTCCTGAGGGTTCTAAAGTTGATGTTGGATGATTGTGTGTGATATTTCCGTCGATTCCACTTCCTTAAGGTCACATAGGAGGTCGAATTTGATCATAATAGCCTATCGTCTCATTTTTACCTTGGTTGGAATGGTCACATGGGTAGATGTGGGTGGAGGGTGTTATAGAGTGGTATCATAGCATGGTTCAACCCTTGGACAAGATGGGCGGTGTGTGTTGGTCATGCATGCATGTCAGTTACATGTGTGTCTCTTACACTTGAATTTCACGTGCTTGATTATGGTTACAGTATGGTTGTCATGGAGAATTTGATGTTGATTTTTGGAATGAATTTGTCATGAGTATGTGAATAGTTTCATATGGATTATATGTTGTTTACATGTTGATTATATGTCTCCTACTTACATCCTTTATGTTAAGTTACATTCTTGTATGTTTTGATTACATGTATCAGCCTTGTAGTTTGATTACAAGAATTGTTCGCTTATGTTCGACTGCATGTGTTTGTGCGTAGGTGTAGTTGATTAGGCATTTCTTATGCATGTTGATGGTTGCATGTGGCAATGTGTACAATGGAATAATGGTTGTTGTCATGCATGAGGTCATAACATGCATTGTTGATGTGGCCTTGCATTGATGACTGAACCCTAAATAGAGTGATGTTTATATGTTGATACATTTATTTGTGAATGTATATATACTGCTATGCTTATGTTATATATGTATCATGATGACTTATTGATCTGGCAGGAAAGGTATCCTCCTCGAGCTATACTAAGGTACATTGATTTATTGTGATTTGGTTTATCTGACATTTAAGAATTGTAGGAAAGAGATCAAATGGCTAGCAAGATGGTTGACTACAAAGACTCTCCCTATGAATCCAAAGAGCAGTATGGTGTTGGGATCTCTTTCTGTTTGGAAATTAGACTAAGAAGTTTGAAGGAAGAGATAAGGAATTGTAAGGCAGATAATGACTGGATCATATAGGCACAAGAGAAGCAAGTGGAAGTTAATGCTATACTTCTTTAGAGTTTAGCAAACTTGCAGGGACAATGGTTGCTTCGGATCAGCCATGGACATGAGGATATAATTAATGGGGCATATGGCAATAGGTCTCCTGGTAGACACAAGTCACATAGATCTAACATAGTGAGAGATGGAAATTTGACAGACACTCTGGATAGGAGGGGTGAAGAGTACAGGTACTATTCTAGTTCTGGTTATGATAGACATCATGATTGTCATCACTATCATCCTTATAGGAGGAATGATAGGGGATACTTCCCAGATGAATTCAAGAAAGAAAAACCACCTATGTTTGATGGAGATGTGAAGAAGCTGGAAGATTCAGAGGCTTGGATACTTGGGATGAACAATTTTTTTGAGTTGCATGATTACACAGATAACATGAAGGCCAGAGTAGCGATCTTAAACTTGAAAGGTAATCATACGTATGGTGGGAAGATGTTAAGTGGGTTAGAGACATTAGGATAAATGACTTGAGTTAGAGGGAGTTTAAGAGGATTTTTAGGAAGAATTACTTGTCAAAGAGGTACTACAACAATAAGGCTAAGGAATTCTATGAGCTAAAGATGGGATCAATGAAAGATGAAGCATACACGACAAAGTTTCTGGAGTTATTGAGGTATGTATCATATCTTACTGATGAGAAGGATAAAGTTTAGAGATTTGTCAGTGGTTTTCCATTAGCATTTAGATATTAGATTGAGTATGATGAGCCTCAGTCAGTTGAGGAAGTTATTGAAAACTGAAGCATTGCTATGAACAATCAAAATGTAGGAATGAATCTCAGCAAAGACAGGAGGGAAAAGACAAAGGTAAAGGTAAATGAAAGCCTGAGAGGACAAGGCCTTTGCATGCAAATGAAAAAGAGAGCGTGGCACCGAAAAAGAAGTTTAATGCAACTAGACATGGACATGAGTCACAACAACATCATAGAAGTATGGGTACTATTCAATTGGAGTGTTGGACATGTGGCAAGGAACACCTTAAGAGAGATTGTCCACAGAATCAAGGTGGTAGGCCTCAAATATACAATGCACATGAAGCGTAGATTGCTAGAGATGTTGGTCAAAGTATTCCACGTATTTATGCACCAGTGAACAATAGGCAGGGAGAACACCAGACATATATCATTGAGATGGATGGTAAGCTTTGTGATCGAGTTATTTCTATTTTGGTTGATCCTGGATAAAATTATAGCTATGTTAGTCTTGACTTGGTGGATAAGTGTGGTTTGAGTAAAGAATTGCATGCAAAATCTTGGTTAATGAAGTTGGCTACAACTCACCACTCTCGGCTTCATCATCTTAGTCAAGTGAAGCGGGGCTCCCTTGTATCTCATCGTCGAAATTTGCATGTAATCAACAATAGCATGTGCGTTCGATAAGATACGTGCTCTTCTAGCACATTGTTGCTATCATCCATTGAGATGGATGACTGCCTTAGGCATGATACCAAACTTGGAATACAATGCCCGTATAACTGTGTCAAGGGACAGTACTTCATCTAGTTCTATGTTCTTCAGTTCTGCTCACACAGATTCTGTCACCAACTCTCCTCCTTGCTTGGCCGTCTGTAGCTCCTTAGCCATTCACTCATTCTCAGCTATCAGAAAGTGAACACTTGAGCTAGTGGATTCAGCATATGCTCTAGTGGAATCGGCCAAGGCTGCTAGATGTTTGCGCATGTCAGACACGATCACTCATTCCTCATATTGCACAAGAGATGTATGATCTTCTAGAGTTGACACTCTGCGAGATTGCAAAACTCTATGTTGAGACTCGTCGAATGAGATGTTGTGCATCTCTCCTTCTGGCTGATCTCCAAGGATCTCAATGTCTCCTTGGTCACTTGGGACTTGCTCATCTTCTAGATGTGGTGAAGCTGGTTGGTCGACCCCTTGGTTGTGAGGCATGAGGTCGATGTCCTGCTCTAACTCCTGCTGCTCCATGTCCGTGTCCATCTATTCAAGTGCTTGCTCTATCTCCTGAGTGAAGTCCTGCTCCTGCGATGGTTCATCCTGTTCGCCTGATGCCAGCTATTCTGATGAGTCCACTACTTGTACAAGTGATGTTTCATCTGTCTGCACATGTTGCGCCTCGTGCTGTACCTATTTCTGCTGCACTTCCCTCCTTTTTGCACAACTCCTGTTCCTTTTGGAGTTGCTCCTTCAACTCATGCAACTCCTTCTCTATTTCCTACATTCTCCATTTCTCTCTCTACCTTTGCACATTTCGCTTGTCGCGTTGTTGCCTCTTTGTCTCCATGGAAAAAGCTGCTTTCTCCACAAGTGGATGTGCTCGAGACTTGCAGATTTTCTCTTCCTTCATGTGATCGACAATATTTCTCTTACCCTTGTCGCGCACTACTATGTTCACCTTTACGGCTGCTGTTGCTTCAAGTGCTGTTCGGGATGATGCTTCACATTGCTTCGCTAGCCATTCCACAGTGAAGCTGACCTGTTCATTGGGTCTGGAGAAACTGTAGCAATATCTCCATGGGTCCTCCTTTGCCCAACGAAATGCCCCGTGGATCCAGTTGAACTGCACTCTCGTGCAGTGATCTTTCACAAGACAATGCAGGTCATACAAATTGTAACTTCAGAGGTCGAATGGATACTTCTTCATTTGCTCTACTTTGACATCCACATGCTTGAAACTCCAGATCTCGTATAACCTAATGCGCAGCAGATGATCGGGCCAAGGTGCCTTCTTCCAGTGCAACCTAGCTATCAATCCTACCGAGATGTGATATGCTACTTCCTACATGGCGAGCACGTTAAAGGAAAACTTCGGTAGAACATGTGAAGGCTTCTCAGTGTTGTACATCCGTATGAAGGTGTTGGATAGTGAAGCATACCAATCAGATATGTCTATCAGTGCATCCATTGTTGCCATTGACATGTAGGGTGGGTCCTGTTCGAATATCATCTTTTAAACCAGGGTGAAAAAATTATCAGACAGCCATGTGATAACTCCTCTGAAGCTGCATTCGCACAACATATTCACAATAAGTGTTCACAGCAGTCTCCGCCAGTGACCATGCCCAATTCAAGCCCGGAAACTCCTATTGGGAACATGCTACATCCAAGAGTAGGCGGACAAGTAGATTTATTCTTGCATACCTTTGGGTGATTATCAAGCCCTCGTTACCTGTTCCTTCAGTTGATGAGAAAACATGCTAGACCAATTGCATGGTTTGCCCTCTCTAGCCAGTTGGTCTAGCGCGATCACCCAGCTCTGTGGGAAGGTTTCCTTGCTTTCTTGGCCATAAAATTGACATGCAAAGATGACCTAGTATTGATATGCCTTCTGCAGTATCTTCATCTTGTAGATTTAGTTAGGTGTCATCCTGAATCTAGCCGATTCCTTTAGCCAGTTCTTCAGAATGTCCTTGGAGTTGGCATTGTTGTTGGGTAAGCTGAAGGGAGTCACCATGATAGTTACGGGCTCTGACATCTGATACATCTCATCATAATCCTATCCCATGAAGGTTGAAATCTTCGTCCCACTAACACTACTCAAGGTCATCGTCTCGGGGTTAGTATGCGAGACAATCCAGTGTATCATGTACGCACATGGGAACATGGGGTATCTTCATGCAATCTAGTACAAGCCGGACTTGTGGATGTTCAAGTATATCAGAAGATCTTCGAGGTCTTCCCCAAATGTGCCTGCAAATGCATCATTGACCTCTTGCCATTTCAGCTTGATGTCCTTGTCTAGAATCAACTTGGTATCTTCATATATTTTTAGACTTGCAGAAACTCGCTCAACTGTTGCTCGAGTTGCACTTCCATCAGAGTCCTTTAATCCTGCTCTCTTGGAGGCCATTGATCCTAAACTGTCAAGAGGTGGACAAACACCTACTAGATCTGGAGACAAAGCAACATGCATGGCAAGAAATCTGTCAACGAAAACCAAAGCAAATTCAGGAATGACATAACACATACCTGGGGATTCATAGACAAGGATTGCGCAATTTCTTCTGGGAGGATGGCTGACTGGTTGCCAGAACTGCACAAAAGGTAGTCTGGGATGTCTAGGAGGCATGATTGGATTTTGGAATTGTGCAATGGGAATCTAGGTTGACTGTTGACTGCTAAAATTGCACAATGTGCAATTTCAGCTAGCAATGGTTGTAGGCTCAGTGACTGCATTGCACAATTTTCTAGGCCAACACTCACTGTCCCTCAGAATTGTGCAAAGCAAGCCTGGGGAAAAACTATTGGGTAGAAATGCACATTTACTGAGGGGAAGACAGAGCCTTCCCTCTCAGGATTGTGTAATGCTATCTTGGTGAGGCAGAGTCCGGGCGAAGGCTGGCTAGACCCGCCGATGGGAAATTGAAAGAAAATGTGAAAGTGAATGCATGGTGATACTGAGTGCACGAAGAAGCAAATTATCGTGCATGAAAACATTTAATGAAAGATTCAAAAAATGGAACAACATGCATGTGGGTGAAGCGAGTCGCCGAATCAGCCATTGTTCATGCAAAATAGTTTCATGCATGCGACAATAGTGAGATAGTAAAAAAAATGAAACGGTGCTAGTACAGGTTAGTATGCATGTGAATGAAAACAAGCGTTCAAAGAAATCAAGCAAACAACACTCACACAAGCAAAAACAAAAAAAGCGACAAAAATACTGCAAAAGACAAGTTGACACCACTTACCTGTGAATAGTTGAGTTGGATGTGTCAAAAAGTCCTAGATGTGCTATGGGATGTCAAAGCTCCAAGATCGATGTGAAGAAATGAGCTATGAACCATTGAATAAATAAGTTTGAAGCTCATGACGCACATGCCACAAATCAAGGAAAAAGTGACACTTGGAGGAAAGATTCTAAAACGATCTTTGCATGTAACCTCCAGCTGCTAAAAATAGCTCCCTAAAATCTAGGGATGCTTTTTGCATGTTGCTTTTTCTATTCTAGGAAAAGGAAACCCATGCATGCAAGTCAAGTTTCCTTGTTCTTGAGTGGAACTGGTCAAACCAACTGCACATGCAAGAGCATGCTCAAATGCTAGGAGAAAATGCGCATTTCTGGAAGGGAGTTAGGCTCACTGCCCAGGAGATATGCGCAATTTCTTGGTAGAGCATCTGACTGCTACCCAAGATTGTTTAATTCCTAGGTTGAGCAGCCCAGCTAGGAGGAATTGTACAATTTTATGGATGAAGCTTGACTGGAAAAATTGCACAAGTCTGGAGCCTAGTAGGCTGCCATACTGAATTGCGTAATTTCTGGAGGGAAGGCTGGTTGCCCTCCAGAATTGCGCAATTTATTGAGGGAGCTGCTCAACCTGCAGCTAGACATAGTCTCGAGAAACAACCTATGAGAGGAATGCATCAAGCTTTGATAGACATGCTTTCTTTTTGTAAGAAAATCACTGAATCTTGTGTACTTAACGAAGCAAGACATGCTGCTATGAAAGGTTGGTAGGGAGGCTCCAAAACAAAGCTAAGGAAAATTTTTGGAGGGTGTTTGTAGCCGCTACAACACTTGGCGACACAGTGGTAGAACTCCAGTTCTCTGAATGGACCTTGTTCATGAAAACCAAGTCTAACACCTCCAGAGGTATTGTTGAGTTCTTAGTTCGTCTTGGTTTCACACTAGCCTAATTGTAAGATGTAGCATCTGCCAAGCTCTTGGTCGATTGACACACATTCCAAGCCAAGTCAACACAGTTGTTTCAATTCGGGTTGAGGGGTATATTGGTGCACAAGCAGTATAATCGTCAGAGCCTTAGTTTCATCTCTAGTGTTGCTCCATTACTAGCAGGCCTGGATAGTACCTTGACGGAGTCACGTAGGAACACAAGCATCGCTTCGCTACCAGCAAGCCTAGTCAATACCCCGACGGAGTTACTTGCATCACCTCTCTGCACAGGAAGCCTTTCTCTTCTTTCGCCTTATTCATTTTTCATTTTTTTCATTTTCACTTTTCATTTTTTTTCATAACTGTGCATATCACTTATTCATTTCAGAGGTGGAAGAGGGATCCTGAATTATTGAGATCAGAAGAGTTTGTTCCTTCAGATAAGTAGTTTATTATATACCTTTGACGTGCTTGTTAAGGTTTTTCCCCTCACCTTACTCTACTTGACTAAGCTGACAAGGGTTAACCCAAAAATAATTGACTACAGTAGGTTACACTATTTAGCGCATAGACATTGTGTTTTCACCAAGGTTCACTTCGAACAGTGCGTATTTTCCTTCTAAATATCATGGAATAAAGGTAACAAGTTCATGATACAGAGGCAGGATGACAGATAACCAAGTAGTGATAGCAGTACAAGATCTCTTGTACTTTACCTAGCTTGTCTCAAGAGTCATACATGGTTTCATGCGAAACTAACCTATGAACAACAAGAAAATAACAAAAAACCAAAGAAGAAGCAGAAGCAAATGTGTAAGAAAAGTAAGAAAACAAGAAGAAAACAAAAAACGAACAAATAAAGTAAGCAAACAACATGCAAGCAAACAATACTCCTACTCCTAAGCTAACGATGCATGGGCTTGATCACGTGAAGTGATACTTCCAATGCGTCCGCCGGTGCATTGGTTGACCCATGTTGGTGAAGTCTCGGTTTGTGAGCAACCCGGTTGTACGAACGAGCAACCAAGAAAGATATAACAATGAAGACAAACACACTTCATGTTTAAAAGTGTCCATGGGACATAAGTGAGTGCAAGTGCATGACATGTGGTCCATGGAATTGTCACGACGTTGTGCGACACTGTGTGCAGCTTTGAAGCATACACATACTCTTGAATGTGACATACAAGCAAATGAAAGGAACAAAGACAACTTGCGTCATGCACACATGCTTTCAATGTAAGATTCCTCCAATGTTTGAGCAATGGGATTGTGAAGTTTGAGTGGAGGAAGCATGATCTATGTGTGAGATTGATCTTCAATGAATACATATGAGTGGTGAGGAGCCTCAGGTGATTGAACATTTTCTTGATCCGAAGTGAAACTAACCCCAAGAGAGTGAGGGCCTGACATAACCATCAACTTAGGCTGAAGTGCCTCAATAGTCTTGGGTGTTTCAACCTCATCGTTAGATAGATCATCATAAATCGATGGCTTCAAAAAATTGACTATGATAGAATCATGATCGTGATCGAATATGGGAGTAAATGGATCATGACAGTCACAATCATAAAAATCAATGATTTCATTGGCATCCTCATGATCTGATGAATCAAACAGAGGGGTAGATGAGAAGTGAAAAAATTCATCCCGTGTGTTTCCAAAAAAGGTAGATGAAAGATAAAGTGGATTTTCAATGAATGACTTATCCTCTCTGTTGTTGGATGATGGACTGATGTCTGGTGTAATCTACGAGTGATCAACAATGGGTGCATCCATGGATGAAGATACACATGCAAAATTATGGATGGTAGTTTCACCAAAAATGTTAGGAAAGAGCGAAGGAGGCTCAGACGGAAGGGAGTCATCCTTCGTTGAGTGTTGATGCTCAAGCTCCTAGTCATACTCTTCATCAATGATAGTGCATTTTGGTTGTGAAACACCAACTCCATTAGTGGCTTATTTCTCGTTCACAACAATGTAGAGTCCGGAATGGAAGAACACAAGACAGTATCATCCAGAGGATGAGCCGAGTATGAAGACAGAGATTGTGGAACAAAATGCATATGACAACTCGATGGACTCACAACCAAATTTGCATGAAAATTAAGCGAAGTGATGTTGGGAGGATGTGACAGCTGAAAAAATGTGTGAGCATGATCTCCCACATCACTCTGTAGTGGTGGAGTTGTTTGATAAGGGGATGAAGGACAATCACTTGTGACAGTGACCGCATCCATATGTGATTGTGTAGCTCCATCCCTAAAGAATACTCAGTGAGGCTTGATTTCAAACTTCTTCTTGAGACGAGTATATTTCTTAATGAAATACTTGTATCGGTCCCAAAGATAGAAAAATTTCATCTGGCTCTTCAGAGCTTGAAACTGCAAATCTCAGAAGGACTACCAAAAATCCATAGGCGATTCATGCGGAGCCTTCTGTTGTTGTAACAGTTTTTGGTCAAGATGGTCTAGATCAAAATGATAGAAAGTGTCTTCAATGAGATCATTAAAGTGCTTATGTGAGGGCACACTATCAGCTAGCAGGCTACACAACCATTGATGTGGAGATTTGTGAAGTGTGTATGCAAGGAGAAAACTGGCTTGTTCGTCAGAACATCCATATTCCTCATGCAACATGGAAAGAAAGTCATGCAAAAGCTCAGGCCAGGCCACTTTGCCTTCACCATCATAGGTGTAAGTAGAAAAGTGATCGAAAAAATCCCATGTGATGGTAACATATTTGGCATTCAAAAAACATCGCGGAGGGAGAAGAGTGTAAGAATCCATGATAGATATGCAAAGGTTCAAAATAGGATGAGAGGACACAACTTGTCATCTTCCCTCCTTTTAGTGCCAGAAATGTTGGTGGTGCTGGACCCGGCAACATGTTAGGGGATATCCCCGGTAAGAAGTCCCAATGAGACCTCAGACCATTTGGTGTAGGAGTCCCAACAGTGGGTCGTACAGTAATGCCTTGACCGTGATTTCGCATAGAGGCAAGTAAGATAACTCTTTTGGTAGCAAGGGTGTGACATATGAAGTGAGCCAAGGAAGGTGCATGAGAGGTTCTAACACACGGGGTTTGATATGAGTGCGCCCCTTGGAAACCAGTGATAGCACAGAGTTAAGAAGGGAATACACAACGAAGGATGCCTCACAACATGGAAGGAAGGATAGCTAGCAATCCAAAGTGATGGTTAAACCAACAACACATTTTAGAAAGATTCATACATACATACACAGAAATAGATATACATGCATGTGTAAGAAAACAAATACATATATCATTTAGAGTAAACAGATAGATGAAATGCGATACAACATATGCATGAAACATGTTGTCTCTTGTTATGATAAGAAGTGTAAGTTCTAGGCATATAACACATCCATGTCCAACCACTAGTTCTGAAAAGAGAACGTTACAACCACAACCGTTTGCTCCTCCAAAGAGATGTACTAGCTCTGCGTAGTGGAGAAGCCGAGGCTCGTTACAATATTGTCCAAGCTCTCTCTAAGATAGTCCTATCGGAAGCTTGGCTAACTAAAATCCTTTACAATGATTTATGAGGGACTATTTATAGAAAAGGGTGGGATGACCCTTGACATTCTCCTTTGTGAATTCATATACCCTCATGACTCTTCATCTACTCTATGGCTGTTACTTCCAACTATCGAGACTTGAACTTAAACTTGACAAGATGTTACATTACAATGCACATGTACCCATGTGAGACAAAACAACTTGAGCAAGCCATGCAAGACATCACTATGACTCAGACAACCACGGGAAGTCTGACTCTTCAACATCCTCGCGATGATCAATAACAGCGTACTGATGCCAAGATTGGTAGTCCACGATGGTTACCGTGCACTCTGAGGTGACATCTTTCTGGAACCTGACTCTTGCCTCCATAGCATCCGGGTACATTGATCGGGATCCTCTGTCCAACTCATTTGAAAGTATGCGCATCATTGTATTCAATGTGGCCGGACCAACAACGTACTTGTGCATGGTGTCTACACTGATTGGCAAGTCTGGGCTAGTGGCTATGTGCATCAACTTGTTAAAGTACGAGTCAAGCTCTAGTCAGACTTGTGAATTTGTCTTCGCCTTGGTGAGAGTCCCAATAGATGGTATCACATTTTTGTGCACCACAACATCCATACTCTTGAATACACGTACACGGAAAGCCTGTAGACTAGTGATGAGCTGCGGGAGCTCTTCATAGTTTCGGATCCGACACCGGATGCGTGCCTTCAGCTCGATTGCTATGGGATTCATCATCTTACACAAGTGAAGAGGGGCTCCCTTGTATGTCATCATCCACATTTTCATGTAATCAATAGTAGCATGTATGTTCGACAAGGTACGTGCTCGTCTAGCACATCACTGTTGTCATCTGTTGAGATGGACAACTCCCTTATGCACGGTACCAAACTTGGAGTACCACGCCCGCATAACTATGTCAAGGGATAATAATTCATCTAGTACTGCCACCTTTGGTTCTGCTTGGGTGGATGTTGTCACCAACACTTCTCCTTGCTTGGTCGTCTATAGCTCCCTAGCCATTCACTCATTCTTAGCTATTAGAAAGTGAACACTTGAGCTAGTGGCTTCGGCATATTCTCTAGTGGCATCGGCTATGGCTGTTGGATGTTTGTGCGCATTAGACACAATCACTCGTTCCTCATACTACGCAAGATATGTATGATCTTCCGGATTTGACACTCTCCGAGATTGTACAACTCTATGTTGAGAATCTTCGAATGAGATGTTGTGCATCTCTCCTTCTAGTTGATCTCCAAGGATCTCAATGTCTCCTTGGTCACTTAGGACTTGCTCATCTTCTGGATGCGGTAAAGCTGGTGGATCAACCCCTTGGTGGTGGGGCATGAGGTCGATGTCTCTCTCTAAATCCTGCTACTCCATATCTGTATCCATCTATTCAAGCGCTTGCTCTATCTACTGAGCAAAGTCTTTCTCCTGCGATCGTTCACACTTATCACTAGATACTAGCTATTCTGATGAGTCCACTACCTGTATGGGAGTTGTTTCATCGATATACACATGTTGCGTCCCCTACTGTACCTATTGCTATTGCACTTCCCTCTTCTATTTGCGCAGTTCCTGTTCCTTTCAAAGTTGCTCCTTTAACTCATGCAAATCCTTCTCTGTTTCCTCCATTCTCCATTTCTCTCTTTGCCTTTACGTGTTTTGCTTGTTGCACTATTACCTCTTTGCCTCTATGGCCAAAGCTACTTTCTCAACAAGTGGATCTACTTAGAACTTGCAACTTTTCTCTTCCTCCATGTGATCGACAATCTTTCTCTTTCCCTTGTCGCGCACTAGTATGTTCACCACTACCGTTGTTGCTGCTTCTGGTGCTCTCTAGTAACCATTCCATAGTGAAGCTGACCTATTCATTGGGTCTGGAGAAACTGTAGCAATATCTCCATGGGTCCTCCTCCACCCAATGAAATGCTCCATGGATCCAATTGAACTGTACTCTCATGTAGTGAGCTTTCACAAGACAATGCGGGTCATACAGATTGTAACTTCAGAGGTCGAAAGGATACTTCTTCATCTGCTTTGCTTCGACATCCACATGATTAAAACTCTGGATCTTGTATAACTTGATGCACAACGGAAGAGTGGGCCAAGGTCCCTTCTTCTTTCGGTGCAACCTAGCTGTCAATCCTACCGAGATGTGATAAGCTACTTCCTGCATGATGAGCATGTCCAAGGCAAACTTCGGTAGAACATGCAGAGGCTTCTCTGCACTGTACATCCGTATGAAGGTGCCGGATGGTCAGGCATACCAATTAGCTATGTCTATCAGTGCCTCCATTGCTGCCATCAACATGTAGGGTAGATCTTGTTCAAATGTCCTATTTTAAACTGGGGTGACAAAATGATCGAACAACCGTGTGATAACTCCTCCACAACTGCATTCAGACAACATCTTACAATAAGTGTTCACAACAGTCTCCGCTGGTAACCATGCCCACTTCAAGCTCGGAAACTCCTATGGGGCACAGACTGAATTCAAGATGTAGGGGGACATGTAGATTTCTTCTTGCATACCTTTGGGCAGATGTCGAGCCCTCGCTACCTGTTCCTTCAGCTGATGAGCCAACATTGCAGACCAGTTGCATGGTTTTCTCTCTCTGGCTAGTTGGTCTAGTGCGATCACCCAACTCTGTGGGATTCAGTTTTCGTGCTTTCTTGGCCATACAGTTGACATGCAAAGATGACCCAATATTGATACGCCTTCCATAGTATCTTCATCTTGTAGATCTGGTTGGGTGTCATCTTGAATCTAGCCAGCTACTTTAGCCAGTTCTTCAGAATGTCCCTAGAGTTAGCATTGTTGCTAGGTAAGTTGAAGGGAGTCTCCATGATAGTTATGGGCTCCGACATCTGATACATCTCATCATAATCCTATGCCTTGAAGGTTGCAATCTTTGTCACATTGACACTACTCAAGGTCATCATCGTCTCGGGGTCAGTGTGTGAGATGATCTAGTGTATCATGTTCGTGCATGGGAACATGAGGTATTTACATGAAAACCGGTATAAGTCGGACTTGTGGATGTTCAGGTATACCTGGCGGTCTTCGAGGTCTTCCCCAAATGTGTCTGCAAATGCATCATTGACCTCTTAACATTTCAGCTTGATGTCCTTTTCTATAATCAACTTGGTATCTTCATAGATTGGTAGACTTGCAGACGCTCGCTCAACCGCTGCTCGAGTTTCACTTCCATCAATGTCCTTTGATCTCGCTCTCTTGGAGGCCATTGATCCTGAACTGTCAAGAGGCAGATGAACACCTTCTAGATCTGGAGACAAAGCGACATGCATGGCAAGAAATTTGTCAGCGAAAACCAAAGCAAATTCGTGAACAATATAACACATACCTGGAGATTGATAGGCAACGATTGAGGAATTTCTTCTGGGAGGATGGCTGACTGGATGCCAGAACTTTGCAAAAGGCAGTTTGGCCTGTGTGGGAGGCATGAATGGCTGCTTTAATTGCGCAATGAGTAATCCAAGATGAATGTTGGCTACTAGAATTACACAATGTGCAATTTCAGTTGGCAATAGCTGCAAGCTCAGTGACTTCATTGCATAGTTTTCTAGGCCAACAGCCAATACCCCTCAGAATTACACAAATCAGGCTTGTGGAACAACTTCTGGGAAGAAATGCACATTTCCTGAGGGGAAGACAAAGCCTTCCCTTTCAAGATTGCACAATGCTATCTTGGAGAGGCAGAGTCTGGGCGAAGGCTGCCTAGACTTGCCAATGGGCAACTAAAAGAATTTGTGAAAGTGAATGCATGGCGATACTGAGTGTAAGAAGAAGAAAATGACCGTGCATGCAAATAGTAAATGATAGGTTCAGAAAATGGAACAACATGCATGTGGGTGAAGCGAGTTGCTGAATCAACGACCGTTCATGCAAAACAGTTTCATGCATGCGACAATAGTGAGATAGTAATGAGAAATAAAATGGTGCTAGTACAAGCTAGTATGCATGTAAATGATAGCAAGCATTCAAAGAAATAAAGTAAACAACACTCACACAAGCGAAAAGACAAAAAGCGACAAAAATGTTGCAAAAGACAACTTGAGCCCACTTACCCATGAATAACTCAGCTGGATGTGTTGAAAAGCCCTGGATGTGTTGTGGGAGGTCAGAGCTCCATGATCTATGTGAAGGAATGAGTTCTGAAGTGTCGAATAAATAAGTTTGAAGCTCATGACGTGCATGCCAAAAATCTAGGAAAAAAATACACTTGGAGGAAATATTCTAAAATGATCTTCGCATGTAACCTCCAAATGCTAAAAATGGCTCCCTAAAATCTAGGGATGCTTTTTGCATGTTTCTTTTTCTATTCCAAGAAAAGTCAGCCCATGCATGCAAGTCAAGTTTCCTTGGTCCCAGGTGGAACTGGTCAAACCAACAACACATGTAAGAGGCTGCTCAACTGTTGGGAGAAAATGCACATTTTTGGAAGGGAGCTGGGCTAACTGCCCAAGAGATTTGCGTAATTTCTGGGCAGATTAGCTTACTGTTTCCCAGGATTGCATAATCACTGGGCTGAGCAGCCCTGCTAGGAGGAATTGCGCAATTTTCTGGATGAATCTTGACTGGCAAGATTGCACAATTATGGAGCCTATCAGGTTGCCTGGCTGAATTGCATAATTTTTGGAAGGAAGGTTGGTTGCCCTCCAGAATTGCATAATTTCTTGAGGGAGTTGCTCAACCTGTAGCTAGCCCAAGTCCGGAGAAGCATCTTGTGAGGGGAATGCATTAAGCTTTAATAGATAGGCTGTCTTTTTGCAAGAAAATCACTGAAGCTTGTGTACTTGACGAAGCAAGACATGCTGCTGTGAAAGTTTGGTAGGGAGGCTCCAAAACGAAGCTAAGGAAAAATTTTGGAGGGTGGTTGTAGTTGCTACAACACTTGGAGACACACTAGTAGAACTCCAGTTCTCTGAATGGACCTTGTTCATGAAAACTAAGTCTAACACCTTTAGAACTATTGTTCAGTTCTTAGTTCGTCTTGGGTTTACACTAGCTTGATTGTAAGATGTAGCATCTGCCAAGCTCTAGGTCGATTGACACACATTCCAAGCCAAGTCAACACAATTGTTTCGATTGGGGTTGAGGGGAATATTGGTGCACAAGGAGTATAATCATCAGAGTCTTAGTTTCATCTCTGGTGTTGCTCTGCTACTAGTAGGCCTAGACAGAACCCCGAGGGAGTCACATAGGAACACAATCATCACTCCACTGCCAGGGAGCCCAGTGAGTACTCCAATGGAGTTACTTGCATCAGCTCTCTATGCATGAAGCCTTTCTCTTCTTTTGCCTTAGTCATTTTTCATTTTTTTCATTTTCACTTTTCATTTTTTCATAATTGTGCATAACACTTATTCATTTCAGAGGCAGAAGAGGGATCTCGACTTATTGAGAGAAGAAGAGGTTTTTCATTCAGAGAAGTAGTTTATTATATATCTCTGATGTGCTTGTTAAGTTTTTCCCCCTCACCTTACTCTACTTGACTGAGCTGACAAGGGTTAACCCAAAAACAACCGACTAGAGGAGGTGACACTAGTTAGTGCGCAGGCGTTGTGTTTTCACCAAGGTTCACTTCAAACAATACATATTTTCCTTCAACGTATCATGGACTAAAGGTAACAAGTTCATCATACAGAGGCATAATGACAAATAACCAAGTAGTGATAGCGGTACAAGACCTCTTGTACTTTACCCAACTTGTGTCAAGGTCATACATGGTTTCATGTGAAACTAACCTATGAACAACAAGAAAATAAAAACAAAGAAAAGTAGAAGCAAAAGCAAATGCTAAAGAAAATTAAGCAAACAAGCAAGCAAACAAACAAACGAACAAAGAAAGTAAGAAAACAACTTGCAAGAAAACAAATTGAAAGCAAACACTACTCCTACTCCTGAGTTAATGGTGCATGGGCCTGATCACGTGAAGTGATATTTCCAATGCAGCCACCGATGCATTGGTTGACCAATGTTGGTGAAGGCTTGGTCCGCAAGTAAACCAGTTGTGTGAACCAAAAAACAAGAAAGATATAACAATGAAGACAAACACACTTCATGTTTAAAAGTGTCCACAGGACATAAGTGAGTCCAAGTGCATGACATGTGGTCCGTGGACTTGTCACGGTGTTGTGCGACACAACGTGCAGCTTTGAAGCATGCGCATAATCTTGACTATGCCATGCAAGAAAACGAAAGGAACAAAGACAACTTGCGTCGTGCATGCATGCTTGCAATGTAAGATTCCTCCAATGCTTGAGTTATGGGATCGCACAGTTGGAGTGGACGAAGCATGATCTTTGCGTGAGATTGATCTTCAATGCATACAGATGAGTGATGAGGAGCTTCAGGTGATTGAACAATTTCCTGATACTAACCCCAAGAGAGCGAGCGCCTGACATAACTATTAGCTTGGGCTGAGGTGCCTCGACAATCTTGGGTGTTTCGACTTCATCGTTAGATAGATCATCATAAATCGGTGGCTTCAAAAAATTGATTTCGATAGAATCATGATCGTGATTGAATATGGGAGTAAATGGATCATGATAGTCATGATCAGAAAAATAAATGATTTCATCGACATCCTCATGAACTGATGAATCAAACAAGATACATGCTCTTCCATCAACCACTCCTCGACTAGTTGCACTTCCATCAGTGTCCTTTGATCCTTCTCCCTTGGAGGCCATTGATCCTGAATTGTCAAGAGGTGAATGAACACCTGCTAGATCAGGAGAGAAAGTGACATGCATGGAAAGAAATATGTTAGTGAAAACCAAAGCAAATTCGGGAATGACATAACACATACCTAGGGAATCATAGGCAAGGTTTGTGTAATCTCTTCTGGGAGGATGGCTGATTGGCTACCATAACTGCGCAAAAGGAAATATGGGTTGTCTGGGAGGCATGACTGGCTGTTGGAATTACGCAATGGGAAATCCAAGCTGACTGCTGACTGTTGGAATTGTGAAATGCACAATTTCAGCTAGCAATGGCTGCAGGCTCATTGACTGCATTGCGCAATTTTCTGGGCCAACAACCACTGCCCTTAGAATTGTGCAAAGTAGGCTTGGGGAACAACTGCTAGGTAGAAATTCACATTTCCTGAGGGGAAGACAAAGCCTTCCATCTCAGGATTGCACAATGTTGTCTTGGTGAGGCAGAGTTCGGATGAAGGCTGCCTAGACCCGCCGACGGGCAACTAAAAGCAAATGTGAAAGTGAATGCATGGCGATACTGAGTGTAAGAAGAAGTAAATGATCGTCCATGCAAATACTGAATTAAATATTTAGAAATCGGAACAACATGCATGTGGGTGAAGCGAGTTGTCGAATCGGCAACCTTTCGTGCAAAACAGTTTCATGCATGTGACAACTGTGAGATAGTAACAAAAACTGAAATGGTGCTAATACAAGTTGGTATGAATGTAAATGACAACAAGCGTTCAAAGAAATCAAGAAAACAACACTCACACAATCGATAACACAAAAAGCGACAGAAATGCTGCAAAAGACAAGTTGAGACCACTTACCTGTGAATAGCTGAGCTGGATATGTCGAAAAGTCCTGGATGTGTTGTGGGATGTCAGAGATCTAATATCGATGTGAAGAAATGAGCTTTGAAGCATCGAATAAATAAGTTTGAAGCTCATGACGCACATGCCACAAATCTAGGAAAAAGAGACACTTTGAGGAAAATTTTTTAAACGATCATAGCATGTAACCTCCAACTGCTAAAAATAGGTCCCTAAAATCTAGTGATGATTTTTGCATGTTTCTTTTTCTATTCTAGGAAAAGGCATCCCATGCATGAAAGAAAGTTTCCTTGGTCCTGGGTGGAACTGGTCAAACCCACTGCACATGCAAGAGCCTGCTCAACAGCTCGGAGAAAATGCATATTTCTGGAAGGGAGCTGGGTTGATTGCCCAAGATATTTGCGCAATTTCTGGGCAGAGCAGCTGACTACTGCCTAGGATTGCTTAATTCCTAAGTTGACTAGCCCTCCTGGGAGGTATTGCGTAATTTTCTGGATGAAGATTGATTCGCAGATTTGCACAATTCTAGAGCCCATCAGGCTGTCAGACTGAATTGCGCAATTTCTGGAGGGAAGGATGGTTTCCCTCTAGAATTGTGCAATTTCTTGAGGGAGTTGCTCAACTTGCAGCTAGACCAAGTCCAGAGAAACAACATGTGAGGGGAATGCATCAAACTTTGATAAACATGCTACCTTTCTGCAAGAAAATTATTGAAGCTTGTGTACTTGACGAAGCAAGACATGCTGTTGCAAAAGGTTGGCAGGGAGGCTCCAAAATGAAGCTAAGGAAAAATTTTGGAGGGTGGTTGTAGCTACTACAACACCTTGTTATTTACATTATTGATTTACATTGTGTAAAGGTTACATTATATGATGTAGTAGTTGATTTTGATTAAAAAAAATTCCTTCTTTCACCTATATTGCACTCAGCTTATTACAAGTTCAAATAGATTTGGGGTAATAAAATGAATGATTATGTAAAATGACTTGACCCTATTAATAAGAAAACACATATCAACATTGCCAAATGTACTCTAAAAAACATCATTTACATAAATGTATCTTCTAAAATTAAAAGAAAAAAATTATGCAAAATTTTAGAATTGATAAATGATAATAAATATAATCTTCCAAAATAAATAAAACTTACTATAATTTTTAATGTCTCTATATATATGTAAATCAAACACATTGTAGAGCCAATATGATATCACACACAATCAACTAATAAAACTCATTACATTGAGGCGACTTAGAGAAATACTTATTGAAAAAGCAATAATAATAAGATTAATGAATTATTAACCCTACCCTATCAATTGCGTTATAGAAAATGATAACATATTTAATCAATGCAAAAATTTGGTAAATGTTCATAATATTTATAAATAAAAGGGACTTATGAAATATGCTTTTGGAAAAATATAATTTGATTAGGATCAAGATTAAAAAATGACACACATATATATAGAGCAAGCAAGAAGATAATGGCGATATACACCTATGCATTTAGGATTAGAATCATAAGACCTGGAGCGAGGTGGTGTTTGAGAAAAGGGATGTAAAGGAATAAGGGATAACTAGGATAAGAAAGAAGGGGATATCAAAGATGTTAGAATGTGGAGGAAATGGGAAATGCAGGGGAAATAGATGTAGAGGAAAGAGGGTAAGCAGAGAAAATGAATATGAAATTAAGATAGAAGGAAAATTGACCATAGAGGAATAAGGGATAAGGAGGATGAAAAAGAAGGGAATGTGGGAGATGGATGAATATGGAGGAAATGAAAAAAGTAGCAATAAATGTGGAGGAAAGAGGTTAAGTGGAGAAAATGAATGTGGAATTAAGATAGAAATAAATTTGTTTTCATGTGTATAAGTGGTTTCTACATGAAAATGATTACAAAGTTGAAAATATAACATAATAATTATATCATATTATTTATGGATAAACACTCTTGCTAATGATATTAGATTATTAAAAAATTATCTTATTACTATATAATAATTATTTGAAACTCTATGATAAATCCATGTGGATGGATAAAAAATAAAATTACTTGAAAGTAATATATTAACAATTTTTTGAAAATATTGCAGTTTTTTTTTTTAATTTAATATATGAACTTAAATAAATTGAATTTTATTTTTATTAAAGTATCATATTTCCCATGTTTATAAAGAATGAAATTAACGTTTTAAAATTTGAATACATTTTACTTGGATTTTAATTTAATCAAATTAATCTTAATTTATCTTAAAAAATTAAATATATTAAATTGATTTTTAATTTATTAAAAAAATATACATATTTCAACTAATTTTAGTAAATAAAATATAAATTTTAAAAATGTATTTCATTTTCAACTAATTATAAAAAATAAAATATTTCTCTCTATTACACACATATTAATTAATTAGTAAATTTAGAAAATTAATTTAAAGAAAGACCAAAATTCAAATCACACTAATTAATACTATTTTAAGAGATTTACAAATTTCTGCCTTTTTAGGTCCTTATAGATGATTCTCTTATATAAAAAAAAACACACCCATATTAATTAATTAGTAAATTTAGAATATTAATTTGGTTAAAAACCCCAAATTCAAATCACACCCATTGCTACTATTCATCTCAATTTCAAGATATTTACAGATTTATGCCTTTTTAGGTTCTTATAAGAATTTTCTCAAAACTAATGAACAGGAATACTCAACACTCAACATTGTTTCTTATTATTTCACGCCGATATTCTATCACCATCTCCCCTCTTCGAATGGGTTCGATAGTAAAACGACCATGTCCATGAACTCCAAATTTCCCAAAGCGAAATCGTTTTTTTTTTTTTTTTTCATTTTTCTGGAAGTAAGAAAGACGGTCTCTGTATGAAGAGAACTGTGGCGGATCTGCTTCTCGTTCTGTTTTTAATCTCTTGTTTATAGGTTCTCTGGAATGGTGGGCGTATCCCACAGGTCGGTGAATTATGGAACTTATGCCGGATTTTGCTTTCAGACGATTATGCACAGAGGTTCTAGATGCATATGGTTCTTCTATTTTGCAAAGTCCAACTTCTTCTAGATTATTACCATCCTTTGAAGATGAACTCTCATCTGATGAACCTTCTGAACGTGTTACTGCAGCAACTTCCTTTTGGATTCCCATAAGTATAGAATTTAGATCAGGGATTCTTACACCCACGTTTGGATCTGGAACCCGATGAGAGGCGCAATAGGAAATGTAGGTGCACACATCCTTTCCTTTATTGTTCCAGTAGGACAGCTCCATGTGATACCCTTCAATTAATGCACAGGTGGGGTGGTAAAAAGTTTCACATTCCATACACTTGACGCAAGATCCCTGCATTTTGTTACAGACTATGCATGACTTCCGAAAAGAGTCTGGATTGATTTTCAATATACCATCAATAGGTTCCATAGTTTTATCATTCACAAAAGTTACTTCATTAGTAAAACAAGCACAAGTAACATGCACCCAAAATCCAGATGTTGTTGTAGGTTTCAGGGCGCCACCCATCACAGGGCAGAGACAGCAGCGTTGTGGAGTAGTGTCTGTCTTTAAACTCTGGCAAGCTGTGCAAAGCCAGTCTTCCCCTGATTCACTTGCACCATAACAATTTTCATGAACTCCAATATTACATCTATTGCAGATGATGAATTTATTATCATGCCAATCTTCAGCTCGGCGGCATATTGCACACCTTTTTGGTATCCAGGTTTCTTGGATTGGTTTGTATGGTTCTAGCAGCCATCCTCTTAATTCTCTTTCTCTATTTGCTGAATGGTGTATTCCCTCCCTGGGTAAAGAATCAAGGCCACCTGGCCACGAACCCCAGCTTCATAGGCATTGTTAAGCCCCAATCAATGAGATGCTGATTGGAACCGTTGAGTCTAACACTTTGCTTCCATTTCTTCATCTTGGAGCCCACGTGCTTTTCCCATTGCGACAGGCTCATCGACTTACCCTTTTCACATTCATTGCCTTCACAGAGGATTAAGTGGCTATTAGTCACATAATTTGCCTCCTTGCCATTACAAATAACAGTAACGTGCTCTGGAACACTGAAAGGTTTTTCTCCTTCAGAGAGGTTCCCAGGGCCGGTTGCTTCAGTGTGCATTGAGGACAGGAATATTCAATAAGGTTTTCTAGTTGTTCACTACTTATATTATCACAATTATAATGAACCCAAATATTGCTTTTTTGACATTGAAGCCAACCTGTTTTGAAAGTGGGAGTCCGTACCTTCATGCAAATGCCACAGTACTGATTGATCTTGTACAACTTGTAGCAAGGTCGACAGATCAACAAAACCTTCGCAGATGAAGTACGCAGCTACTTCACCTGAACAGATGGTAATAATCCTGAAGCGGGAAACTTCTCGTTACAGCTGCTGCACGTTGTTTCTTCTTCTTGATCTTGCATAACCCTGTATCCAGACCAAAAATCTGCTTTTGTGGCTTCGTCAATTTCCTCAGAAAACTCATCCTTAAGGTCCTTAGAAGAGCTTTTCAAGAATTTCCATAGATCAACAAGCCCTTCTCAGATGAATTACCCAGCTGCTTCACCTGAACATATGGTAATAATCCTGAAGCTGGAAACTTCTCGTTACAGCTGTTGCACGTTGTTTCTTCTTCTTGATCTTGCATAACCCTGCATCTAGAAAAGAAATCTGCTATTTTGGCTTCCTCAATTGCCTCAGAAAACTCATCCTTAAGGTCCTTAGAAGGTCTTTTCAAGAATTTCTGATTCTTGTATTCTAATGTTCTGAAGTATTCCCAAAAAGGGAATACCCTTTTTTCTTTAACCCATCTTTATGCCCAATCCGAGTTATTTTTAATGTCGAAAAACTTAACACAAAGTCTTCCAGGAACACAAACGCTCTGCATAGATTTTGGGGCATCTTTCACCGGGTGGTTAACTTTAGCGGCCCAAACAGGTCTCTCCTTTCTCCTCTTAGACTTCACCCAAACGATATCACCCACGTCAAACTGTTCCCGATGCGGGCCCTCTGAGCATTCAAACCCCACCAGAGAAGATGGCTTGGAAACCCTAAAATCATCATATTGCTGCTCCTTCTGATTTTCCCCAGTCACCTGCTTCTTATTGGGTTCGTTAGTATAGATGCTTCCACCAACCTCTACCGTAGCATTTTGACCCTTCAATTTTATGCCTTGCTCGGTGTCCGTACTTTTCATGTGCTTAGTTGGTCTATTTCTGAATTTCCCTAATTCATCTTTAACATCGCAAAACAGAGCTTGAAGCCTCCCATTTGCAGGCATCCCGTCATCATCCCCGCTATTATGGCGACGAAATACGTACCCCAATGTTTCCGCATCGCCCATGTGGCGTCTCACATCTCTAATTCCCTTCCTAGAATTCCCCATGTTAAAGTAAAACCTCGATGAAACCCTATCTCATTCGCCCATAGGAGTTATATTGAAAAGGAATGAGCTATTATTTTGGCATTCATTCAATGGCAAGATTGACTGGTGATGATCAGAGCCACAATAGGCTAGATGGGTGGTAGATAACGATAACTGCTAGTCAAGAAAATCACTTCGTATGGGTGGTAGATAACCATATGGACGCAATTTTTCGGGTGCTAATGTTCAGCATAGTGAGGCCTCCTGATATTCTTGTCAGCCGTCTGATGGGGTTCTTCGTCCTCCGCCGTCCATCATTTAAACTTGCACTCGAGCCAGCATTTAAAATTTGCGTGGAGTAAAAACGAGTTTGTGTTGACCGCTGATAATACTGTAATTAATGTGCCCGTAGAAAGTAGATAAGAGTTTTTTGTTTTAATGTTTTTTATGCACGAAGGTATGGTGGATATTAATGACAGGTATGGTCATTATATCATTTTATATACGCAATGTAAAATTCATATGTATGTAGAGCTCGTGTGTAATTTTAAGTAGTGGACCATTGTAAAAGGAGAGTGCGTCGGAGTTGAAGAGACTTGAAAATGTATGCACAACAGTGCATAAAAACCAGTTCCTCATTGTAATGAAATGCGAGTAGTGTGAGAGTGAAAATGTGGAGCGCATGTATTTTCTTGGTGTTGACTTTTGGTGTTTTTTTTTGCAAGAGGAAAGTGCATGTGCACAGAGGTTTTTAATGGTATTGTAAAGAACACACAGCAGTGCGAGAAACAAAAACAGAGGAGGCATGTAATGTTTGTTTTGCCACTGTAAATCACAGTGAAGTGTTGCGCGCTGGGGTTGAATGAAGAATAGGGAGATGAACGCACAACAGTGCGGGAAAAATAACAGAGGTGGATTGTAATGGTGCTTGCCATTGTAAAACCAAGAAACAGCAAGGAACCCATTTGTAATATCCACAGCAGTGGAGAACAAGAAGAAATAGAGACAGAGTTTGTTTTGTAAATCCCTCTCTGCGCAGAGGATGAAGTTTGTAACAGTTTTTGTTTTTAAGCAATAGAAATGTTTTTATGGCTGTGCAATGGACTGTTATGAGTATATTTTTTTAATAGCTTCCCTGTGCAAAGGTCCTGGAAGAAATGAAACAGAGCATTGGCTCTGTGGTGTTTGTTTGTTTGGTTTTGGTATTTTCCCATGAAAAATACCCAACAGTGGTATCAGAGCCAGTCCAGGCTCTTTGATGGTGACAGAGCTGGTTTAGGCTCTTTAAAAGTGTCAAGGAAGCTGAAGGAAAGACTCCTGTTGCAGCAGCAGTAAAGCTTCTCCAGCAGTGTGAAGTTTCAGCCAAAGGGATTCAGGTATTTCTCAAGTTTTTGTGTTGCTGTTGAAGAAACAGTGAGTCATTTTAAAAACACAGTCAAGGATTTTAAAAATAGTTAAGAATGGCAAGGTCAAAGAAGAAATCCTCCAATCCTCGTAAGGTTGTGTCTCCCGCTTCTATTAAAATAGAAAACAATCTATTTGAAAGCATTCTATTTGAGGCTTCAAAGTTTAATGGAAATTTTGATATGTGGGAAATAAAAATGAGGGCTGTCTTACAGTCTCAAGGGATTGAGATCTGGGAATCAGTGATTGATGATAGCAAGATGGATAAAGAATCCATGGAGTATGATGCACAAGCAACAAAGACTATCCTGGATGGACTCCCTGATTCTATAAAGAAGAATCTAGGAAAATATTCATCAGCAAAGGAGATATGGGACAGACTTCATGACCGTCATGCAAAGGGAGCACTGACCATGACCATCAGTGAAGAAGAAAATTCTAAACCCATCATAGAAGCTGAAAATGAGAAGGTTGACCTCATCAAACTTCAAGTACAAGAAAGGGATGAAGAGCTCGTCAAGCTTAAGAAGGAGCTTGATCAATGCAAGAGGAAACATCATGAAGAAGTCATATCCATGACAAATCAGCTGAATGAAGCAAAGAAGCAGGAAGACGCCTTGTCAAGTCAACTTGAACAAAGGCAAAAGAGAGTGAACAAGCTTGTAGAAGAGATTGGACAGTACAAGGTAGAGGTCTCCTCCATTAAGTCTGAATTACAAGAAGCCAGGAAGCAGGCACAAGGAGCTGAAAAGAAAATGGAGAGCAGTCAAGCAGAAATCTCCAAAATGAAGTCAGATATTATCTCCCTCAAAATAGTAGCAGCTGAAGCTACTCGTAGCAAGGAAGAAACTGAGGAACAACTTACAAAGAAGAATAATGAGTGTGAAAGATTGGAAGAAGAGATTGTCCTCCTCAAGAAAAAGGTTGAAGGGATGAACAAAATCATGAAGAGATCTCAAGCCTTGGATGACATGCTCAGCTATCACAGATCTCCATCTGATAAATCAGGACTTGGGTATGTAGGTGAACCCTCAAACAAGAATGAAGATGCTTTAAGCAAAGGAGATGTGAAGAAGCCAGAAAGAAGTTGTGATGCTTCTTGTTCCAGCAAGGCTTCAGAAGTACATCAAGGAAACCTCCATCTCCCAGGTACCAAAGTTCATTTTTTGGTTATTGTTATGCTTGCTCAAACTTTGGTCATATGGCAAAAGACTGTAGAGCATTTCATAGAGATAGATGTTATGGTCTTCGACAACCTCCAAGAAACAATTTTGCAAGAAGAAATCATGAATTCTTATTCATGAGCAATGTAGAATGTTTCAAGTGTCATAACATTGGGCATATGGCACGTGATTGTAACTTAACATGGGGTCTTACACAAGCTAGACCCATGCAAAAGAAGAAAGTTACACAAGTATGGAGAAAGAAGGAAATATAGCCTGAAAGTCCCTTGAGCTCCCTAGCTGATCTAAGTTTCTTTTGAGAAAACTTTGCTAAAAAAAAGGACAATGCATACAGTTAAGGGGAGCTTGTAATTATTGATCATTATTGCTGAACTGTTTTAACCATCATTCTTTGATGAAGATCTTGTTATAGGGGAGAGATATGGAATTAAATCTTCCATAAAAGCAGAGAAGAAAAGTCTGCAGGGCATGGAGACTGCGTGGAGGATGTATTGCAGCGCAGCAGAGCGCAAATGAATTTTTTTGTTGTTAATTCCTCTGAAATGTAATATGCAACAGTGTTGAAAAATGAATTTTTTTATCACATATGCAATGCAATATGCACAGAAGTGCGGAGAAGGAAAAGGGGCAGCGTTGAAATGAGAAGTGCAGCAGCGCGATAAGAAAAATGAGAAGCAGTAGAACGCACAACAGTGTGTGAGTGAAAATGAAGATGAATTAGATGTGAATTATATGCATTGTAATGCAAAGCAAGGAGACCCGCACAGCAGTGCGAAGCCAAAACATAGAACAGGGGCAGCGTGGAAACTTTTGTGTGAGGAGCACATGGATTAGAATGAACAGCAGTTTGAATTTTTTTTGTTGTGCACATGCATTAAAATGCATAGCAATGGAATGTAGTTTTCCTTTTATGTAATGTGAGAGAATATACTCACAGCAGAGTGAGTGTAATACACAATAGATGGAAATGTTTTGTATTGGCAATGAAAATGGAAAGCAGTGAGAGGAAAATGAGAAGAGGGCAAAACGTAGCAGAGCGTAAATACCCAATGTTTGAGAATGCAATGAAATTTTTCACACAGTAGTGTGAATATGAAAAATGCAGCAGCATGAAGATTTTTTTTTGTTAAAAAAACGAAAACGAAAGGTAATGGGCAGCAGCACATGTAAAAGAAATTTTTATTTACAGCAGCAAATGTAAGTGCAGTGAGTGTGTTGTTTGCATCTGAAATGCAAGTGGGACACAACAGAAGTACGATTGTAATCAATGAAGGGGAGTAGGCAGCAGCGTGAAGTTTTGGTTGTTGTTCATTATGAAAACAATAGGAAGGGAATGCATAGTAGCGCAAGTGAAATGTAATGCAGAGTAAAGAGTTAGTGTATGGGCACAGCAGTGTGATGAAATGAAATACGCACAGCAGAAAAATAAATTGCAGAGGCAACGCAACAGTGAGTAAAAACTCAGGGGAGATAGACTCTATGGTTATGGGTATGGACAACAGTGAATAAGAAAAAGGCAGCAGCGTGATGGCAAGAAGGAGAAGCACAGCAGTGCGAAGAAAATGAAACTAGAGAAGTGAGAATGAAGAAATGTGTTTTTACACATCAGTGAACAGGTGAATGAAGCAAGAGGATTTTTATTTACAGCAGTAAATGTAAGTAAATATTTTTATTACAGCAGTATAAGCAAAACTCTGTTTTACAGCAGTTAATGTAAATGAGATTTTTACACACCAGCAATGTAAAATCTCATGAGGAAAACAGAGTAATATTTTCGGTTGTTTTGAAACTGCATCTAAAGCAGTGTTTGGCAGTAATCCCTCCGTGAGAGGAAGTGAAGTTCTTGGTGAATCCCTCTGTTAAAGAGGAAGGTGCTTTTCAGCACAGTGTCATGGTGAATCCCTCAGTCAAGAGGAAGATGCTTTTCAGCATAGTGTGGTAAATCCCTCTGTCAAGAGGAAGATGCTTTTTAGCATACACAGGTAAATCCCTCTGTCATGAGGAAGGTGCTCTTCAGCACAATCACAGGTAAATCCCTCTGTCATGAGGAAGGTGCTCTTAAGCACAGTCTCAGGTAAATCCCTCTATTAAGAGGAAGACAACTTTGATTGTTTGTGGAACTGCATCAGAAGAAGTTGGTGAATCCCTCTATGCGAGGAAGATTGGTGAACCCCTCTATGTGAGGAAGATATTCTTGTAACAGCAGTTAGTGAATCCCTCTATGTGAGGAAGTGTTTGGGTAAGATTGAATGCCCAGCAGTTGAAATTAAAGGGGAGTGTTGGAATGATAATTCCAACTGCAGGTTGCAGGGTACAGGCGGACGTGGGCAGCGATGGATGCCAACTCAGTAAGCGCAGTGATCGTGAGTTTTCCGGCCGCCCGAAACTTTTCGCACCAGCTTTCCGGCGAAGGAATATCCCGGCGATCGACTCCGATACGATATGGTGGCGGCACGTGTCTCTCACCTGACGTCAGCCGACGCAATTTTTTGGGTGCTAATGTTCAGCATAGTGAGGCCTCCTGATATTCTTGTCAGCCGTCCGATGGGGTTCTTCGTCCTCCGCCGTCCATCATTTAAACTTGCACTCGAGCCAGCATTTAAAATTTGCGTGGAGTAAAAACGAGTTTGTGTTGACTGCTGATAATACTGTAATTAATGTGCCCGTAGAAAGTAGATAAGAGTTTTTTGTTTTAATGTTTTTTATGCACGAAGGTATGGTGGATATTAATGATAGGTATGGTCATTATATCATTTTATATACGCAATGTAAAATTCATATGTATGTAGAGCTCGCGTGTAATTTTAAGTAGTGGACCATTGTAAAAGGAGAGCGCGTCGGAGCTGAAGAGACTTGAAAATGTATGCACAGCAGTGCATAAAAACCAGTTCCTCATTGTAATGAAACGCGAGTAGTGTGAGAGTGAAAATGTGGAGCGCATGTATTTTCTTGGTGTTGACTTTTGGTGTTTTTTTTTGCAAGAGGAAAGTGCTTGCGCACAGAGGTTTTTAATGGTATTGTAAAGAACGCACAGAAGTGCGAGAAACAAAAACAGAGGAGGCATGTAATGTTTGTTTTGCCACTGTAAATCACAATGAAGTGTTGCGCGTTGGGGTTGAATGAAGAATAGGGAGATGAACGCATAGCAGTGCGGGAAAAATAACAGAGGTGGATTGTAATGGTGCTTCCCATCGTAAAACCAAGAAACAGCAAGGAACCCATTTGTAATATCCACAGCAGTGGAGAACAAGAAGAAATAGAGACAAAGTTTCTTTTGTAAATCCCTCTCTGCGCAGAGGATGAAGTTTGTAACAGTTTTTGTTTTTAAGCAATAGAAATGTTTTTATGGCTGTGCAATGGACTGTTATGAGTATATTTTTTTAATAGCTTCCCTGTGCAAAGTTCCTGGAAGAAATGAAACAGAGCATTGGCTCTGTGGTGTTTGTTTGTTTGGTTTTGGTATTTTCCCATGAAAAATACCCAACATAAGAAAGACGGTCTCTGTATGAAGAGAACTGTGGTGGATCTGCTTCTCGTTCTGTTTTTAATCTCTTGTTTATAGCTTCTCTGGAATGGTGGGAGTATCCCACAGGTTGGTGAATTATGGAACTTATGCCGGATTTTGCTTTCAGACGATTATGCACAGAGGTTCTAGATGCATATGGTTCTTCTATTTTGCAGAGTCCAACTTCTTCTAGATTATTACCATCCTTTGAAGATGAACTCTCATCTGATGAGCCTTTTGAACGTGTTACTGCAACAACTTCCTTTTGGATTCCCATAAGTATAGAATTTAGATCAGGGATTCTTACACCCACGTTTGGATCTGGAACCCTATGAGAGGCGCAATAGGAAATGTAGGTGCACACATCCTTTCCTTTATTGTTCCAGTAGGACATCTCCATGTGATACCCTTCAATTAATGCACAGGTGGGGTGGTAAAAAGTTTCACATTCCATACACTTGACGCAAGATCCCTGCATTTTGTTACAGACTATGCATGACTTCTGAAAAGAGTCTGGATTGATTTTCAATATGCCATCTACAGGTTCCATAGTTTTATCATTCACAAACGTTACTTCATTAGTAAAACAAGCACAGGTAACATGCACCCAAAATCCACATGTTGTGGTAGGTTTCAGGGCACCACCCATTACAGGGCAGAGGCAGTAGCGTTGTGGAGTAGTCTCTGTCTTTGCACTCTGGCAAGCTGTGCAAAGCCAGTCGTCCAGCGATTCAATTGCACCATAACAATTTTCATGAACTCCAATATTGCATCCATTGCAGATGAAGATTTTATTATAATGCCAATCTTCAGCTCCACGGCATATTGCACACCTTTCTGCTATCCAGGTTTCTTTGATTGGCTCGAATGGTTCTAGCAGCCACCCTATTAATTCTTTCTCCCTAATGTTGAGTGGTGTCTGCCCTTCAAGGTTAAAGAATCCAAGGCCACGAACCCCAGCTTCATAGGCCTTGTTAAGCCAATCAATGAGATACTGATTGGAACCGCTGACTCTAATACTTTGCTTCCATTTCTTCCTCTTAGAGCCTACGTGCTTTTCCCATTGCGACAGGCTCATGGACTTACCCTTTTCACATTCATTGCATTCACAGAGGATTAAGTGGCTATTAGTCACATAATTCGCCTCCTTGCCATTACAGATAACAGTAAGGTGCTTTGGAATACTGAAAGACTTATTGTTTTTCTCCTTTAGAGAGGTTCCCAGGGCCGGTTGCTTCGGCGTGCATTGAGGACAAGAATATTCATCTAGGTTTTCTAGTTGCTCACTACTTATATTATCACAATTACAATGAACCCAAACATTGCATTTTTGACATTGAAGCCAACCTGTTTTGAACGTGGGAGTCCGTACCTTCATGGAAATGCTACAATACTGATTGAACTTGTACAACTTGTAGCAAGGTCGACAGATCAACAAAACCTTCGCAGATGAAGTACGCCGCTACTTCACCTGAACATATGGTAATAATCCTGAAGCGGGAAACTTCTCGTTACAACTGCTGCACGTTGTTTCTTCTTCTTGATCTTGCATAACCCTGTATCCAGACCAAAAATCTGCTTTTGTGGCTTCGTCAATTGCCTCAGAGAACTCATCCTTAAGGTCCTTAGAAGAGCTTTTCAAGAATTTCTAACTCTTGTATTTTAATGTCCTAAAGTCCCAAAATGGGAATACCCTTTTTTCTTTAACCAATCTATATGCGCAGTCCAAGTTATTTTTAATGTGTAAAAACTTAACACAAAGTCTTCCAGGAACACAAACGCTCTGCATAGATTCTGGGGCATCTTTCACCAAGTGGATAACTTCAGCGGGCCAAACAGGTCTGTCCTTTCTCCTCTTAGACTTCACCCAAACGACATCACCCACCTCAAACTGTTCAAGACGTGGGCCCTCTGAACATTCAAACCCCACCAGAGAAGATGGGTTGGAAATCCTAAAATCATCATACTGCTGCACCTTCTGATTTGCCTCCGTCACCTGCTTCTTCCTTAACAGCGCAAAGCAGATCCTGAAGCCTCCCATTTGCAGGCGTCATGTCCTCATCCTCGCTATTATGGCGGCGAAATCGATACCCCAATGATTCCCCATCGCCGCTGTGGCATCTCACATCTCTAATTCTCTTCCTAGAATTCTCCATGCTAAAGTAAAACCTCGATGAAACCCAACCTGAACTTTGCCTTGCCTGGAATTTGTATTGCAAACCCTAGTTCGAATCCATTGAGACAGTTGGCTGGAGGATAGTGCGAGCCTTTAAAAGCTTTGCGCTAACTGATCATTGTTTCATTTGTTGCCGGAGCCGTTGGAGATGAAAGGCTGCACGACAAAACCTCCCAAGGGGCGGGAACTGCTATTCTAACTTTTCTCGGAGGATTCCAGAAAAACACAAATTAAGCTTAATTTAGCCAATCATAAAAAGTCGAGAACTAATGACATGGAGTCCAAACTGGAACTAAACTTACTAACGACGTGGAGTCCAAACTGGAACTAAACTTACTAACGACGTGGAGTCCAAACTGGAACTAAACTTACTAAAAAAGGAGGCAGGAATGAGCTCACAGCTGTAGCCAGGGCTGAAGCGGTCACTTGGGATCAAAGTATATTCATACATTCGTAAAACAATTTACAATAATGCTATCCATATGTTAATAAATCTATTATATAAAATGATTCTTTATTCCACCAAGACAACGTCTCATATGTGAATTGTTTGTATTACCCTAACATGAAATTATTTATTATTATTATTAATATTTAATCAAAATTTAAAATCACCGTTACACATAAATTATAATTATATATTTATTTATTTTTTAAAATTTTTAATTAAAATTTATGTTAAATTTTTAAATACTTATTTTTTTCATTTAATTCTATATTTTATATTAATCTTTTCCTATTAAATAATAATAAAAGAAAAAATATACTAAAAAATTTGTTATATATATAAAAAAATATACTAAAATGAGTAACATAGACGATCATAGACTTCCTAAGCTAGCTTTAAATTCTAGCCAAAACCACCTAAGGCTGAATCGAGGGTGGCATAAAGACACAAGGGCCTGGTTAAACTATTGGGAGATCAACGAAAATGATGCATTGCAAAACATAAATAACATTAAAGATATTGTTACTTCTAAGTTCAAAGAAAAAATGTGGTGTGAGAAAGACTTAGCGACTAAAAGAAAATTAAGTTATTATAAGAAGGTCATCAACCCCACCTTAGAAGATCAAAAGTATCTCTCTATTTTAACTAGCTCAAAGAAGAAAATTAATATAGCAAAGATTAGAACGAATTCTCATGAGCTCCATAGTGAAACAGGTCGTTGGGCAGTTCCTAAAACACCATGGACGGAAAGGATCTTCCGTATATGTGAGAATAGGAACATCGAGGATGAAAACCACTTCCTCTTAGAGTGCCCCGCATATAACCACATTAGATCTCAGTTTCACAATCTTTGTTACAATACTGACTGTCCTAGCCTTTTACAATGTCAAAATTATAGTGAGCTCGGGAGGCTTCTCTCCAAGCTTTTTCCCAACAAATATTTTGTAATTATTTATTGTAACGCAATGAGTAAATTATATATATAATTTTTTCTCAACAAATACTTTTTTAATTATTTATTATGACATACTGATTTAATTATTTACCAACATAGATAATCTTAACCATGATCTAATATGAGCCTAGAAGGATCAAATTATATAACATGTGCATTGAGCCATTTTATCAATTGGTTTTTTTGGTTATTAATATACTTTTAAGTATATGTCAATATTAATTAATATTAAAATATTTTATTCATAACCCACATTGGACATTTTATTCTATACAACATTAAAATATTTTGTTTTAACATTTTTTTCTATATATAAATATATATGAAGTTAATATCAAGTGTTAAAATATTTTTGAAAAATATAAGGTTTAAACATCCTAATTATAAGTTTTTTCTTTTTTATTATAGCTGACATCACTTTTATATTTAGAGAATATTTTGTATTTATTTTAAGATTTCTATTTAGAGAATATTTTATTTTTATTTTAAGAGGGACAAATATACTTACACATAGCCTTCACATTAGGTTGTAGAATGAGCCTCTCCGCTCAATCATAATGTCATATGACATATTGATTTACTAGTAGGTATTTACAATAAATTTATCATAGTATTTATTTGAAGTAAGATGATTATATATGTATACAAAGAAAGGGATGAGGATGATATCTCACAGCATGTTAGTGGCAATGCAATAATCTACTAACTTGGAGGGATGAACGGAAGTACTTAATGATTGGAAGTACTTATACAATGAATTTAAATGTGGTGTAAAAGATGCAATGTAGGAAAATTAATTAGCTTTCCTAAAAATGAATTTTACCTATAGAAATGATGTAAAACTGTGTGAATTTTGAGCTTTTCTAATAGTGTATGATATTTGTCATGCGAAATATAATGCATATGTTTTCATTAGTGCTAAATTGGAGTACTTAAATAATGGAATTTCACTACAAAAAATTGTAGAATTGTAAAGACATATTGTTCTTATCAATATATATTTTTTCAAAATTACACTTTATCCCAAATCTATATCAGAAGCAATCAAAACATCATGCACATAAGCTTCCCACCTGGGAAAATTTTAAATTCAAAAAAGATGTGCACATTCTTAGAGCTCGGAACATATGCATGTTCCTAGCTCTAAAAATGTGCACACATTTCTGGCTCTAGAAACACTTGTACATTTTTAACTCCAAGAATGTACACATGTTTCTAGAGATAACCAATAGGGAAAGGGTTAAGGTTGAGGTGGGGGGATGGAAGGATTAGAGAGAGCAAGGGGGACATGGGAGAGCGAGGGAAAGAAGGGGCATGAGAGAGAGAGAGAGAGAGAGAGAGAGAGAGAGAGAGAGAGAGGAAAAGAGGGGCTAGAGGGAGATAGAGGGGAAAATAGTGAGAAAGGAAGAGGCAAAGAGGGGATAGAGGGAGAGAGAGGGGGAAAGAGGGAGAGGGGGGAGAGAGAGGAAAAGTGGGTGGGATAGTGGGTAAGCGAGAGAGGGGGAAAGTGAACGGGTGCGGGGTGGGAAAGAGGCAGGGATAGAATGAGAGAGGGGGAGGGGAAAAGTGAGAAAGAGGTGTTGAAGAATGTAATTAGTGTTGGTCTTCATAATTGTATTTAAGTCATGATGTAATGTATTTGTCAAAAGAAAGAAAATTAATTTCTATTATAAAAGAAATTGATTTATTAAAGTATGGGTTTCATGCTTGGGCCAATGGTTTATAGGTAAAATCCTCCATTGTAGGCTTCTAGGGTTTATGTCAAGTGTCTTTTTCTATGTCATAATGTAAAAGACACTTCTTGGGCTTCATTTGTCAAGAAATAAATTTATTTTGATGTAAATTAGGTCTTCTAGGCCTCCTGCACCAAGTCGGCCTCAAATTGGACAAGTCAGCCTAATTGAGGGGAAAAATCTCCTATATAAAGAAACAACTCAATCTCATTTGGAGTACTCTTTCATCAAGTTCGATCTCCAATTTCCGTGTCAAGAAAAATTGTGAAATCTAAGGGACAAGGAGGAAAGGGTTAGCGAAGGATAAGGAGGTCTTCATCAAGCACAAGGAGTTGAAATTATCTCTCTCTCTCTCACACACACGTTTGAAGCTGATGAGCTGCTGGAAGGGCTGAAATTGTAGTCTTGAAGTTGGGCCGAAATTCTGAAGCTTAGGGTTGAAGTTCTGAAGTTGGAGTCAAAATTCTAGGTTGAAGTTTCTTTTGAGAAGCTGAAACTTGGTGGCTTTGGGAGAAATCATCTATTGGAAGGAAGAGATGACTTGGTGGAGGAGGAAGGTATTTGGTCTAGGGTCTTTTTCTATCTCAACTTGATTTTGATAGTGGAAGAGTTTGACTGGATTTTCCCTTATAGAAGGGTTTTAGCCCTATTTGAGTGTCTGCATTTGGTGCCATTGATCTTCGTATTTTTGTTTTGATGATTTCTTGATGAAACAAAGATAAAAGAAAAACATAAGAAAGTTAATAAAGAAAACAAAGATATCACAAATAATTATCAACATAAGAAAATATTTTTGTCTTTCTAATTTTCTAACATGGTATCAGAGCTAAGGTGAAGAAGAAGGAAAAAGGTTGATTGGAGATCTATTGAAAAGAGAGATATAAGAAAAGGGTTTCAAGAAAGGTCACAAGGAGTAGAATATATCAATACGAAAAACTTAATGAAGTTAGAAAGACAGCTAGAAGGAGCCTCCAACTACAGGGCATGGAAGAAAAGAATGGATCTTATTCTTGTAAGAAAAATGTTGGATTTTGTTTAAGGAAAAGTCAAGGAACCAACAGATGAGGCAGGAAAAGAAAAATACAAAGAAACCGATATCTTGGCTATGAACTTAATTGTGGATGGAGTGAAGGAAAATCTCATCCCTTACATATATAGTATATAATATGCAAAAGCAATGTATGAATCCCACTCCAAGTTATTCACCATCAAGAATATTGATCAGATAGCTCATCTTAAGAATGAACTAAGGACAATAAGGATGACAAGATATGATACTGTATCATGAGATTTTGTAAGGATATCTAGAATAAGAGATGAACTCCAAGAAATAGATGAGGTTGTACTAGAAAAAGAACTCGTAATTGTTGCTCTTCTAGGTCTACTAGAATCTTGGAGTGCTTTTGCACAAGGAATTAGTAGTTGGAAGGATACTCCAACTTTTGAACAAGTGTGGAATGCATGCAGTCAAGAAGAAGCCCAAATATCATTAGTAAACAACAAGGAGGATGAATATGACAACACATTTAATGCCTATTCTGCTCATCACAAGAAGAAGGGAACCTTTAAGAAGTTCAAAGGACCAAAGAAGAAATTTGACCTATCTAAGGTTGAATGCTACAACTGTCATAAGATGGGTCACTAGAAAAACCAATGTTTTAAGAATCTAAGGAATAAGAAGATAAAAAGAGAACATGTGAATGTTTCTAATAATGATCCACCTAAGAGAAACAAGATTGAAGAATCTGAAATAAAATATCTATTTGCCAAATACTCTTAGGGAATACTATCCCTTGCATATCCTTCAATCTTACGTTTTGCATTGTTTTCTTTTATGTTTTGATTTCTAAACTTTTTAAGTCTAACATGTCTTGTTAGAACATTTTTGCAGGTATCCCTCAGAAATATTTGGATTAAGAGGGGGGCTTCACCAATTTACCAAAAGATAAGTATCTTGTTCTTTGTTTCCTCTTTTATGTTTGGTTTCCCTCTCATATCAACATTTGTTTGTATTATATGCTAATAACCTTTTCTTTATATTTTCCTTGGTAGGAAAGACTGAAAAATACAAAAAGGTTATGGAAGATGCTTCAAAGGATAGAATTGAAGCATGAAATAAGTTCTGTTGAAAATGAATCCATTCAATAATTGATGTCGTACACGGTTTTTTAGGGAACAACTCAAGGTATGTCTTAGACTATAACTTTTGTTATAAAGTTCTCTTCATGAAAAAGGTATGTTCATTCTTCTTTTGAAATTTTCTTTACATTACTCACATCGTTATGTCTAGGGTTTTGAATCACATATATTCTTGTTAGGGCAATTAATCATTAGATTAAATCTACCCTCGTCATTCTATCATTTGATCATTCTTGTGAAACCCTAACCCTTAGGGTACACTGTAAAACGATAGCCTCTTATTGCTAAGGGTATGCCAATGTTGATTAATGAAACCTTAATCTACTTAAGGGTTGTTGATAAAGTATATAAATCCTATTCTTTTGAAGTTTATGGTTTTGAAAATGCTATGATAAAAACCGTATATTTTTAGGGTTTGGTGATTTAGAGTTTGTGAACAAAACCTTTATAGTAAGATTGTGTTGGGTCCCTATAATACTAGTGATTACCCCATTACTATTGTAGTTATACCCCTTATTTATATTGTTGTGCCCCTATTACCCCCATGTTGTTATTTCTGTGCCCCATAGAATCCCTATATTGTTATTTTTGTGGCTTTATATTATTATTGTTAGGTCGGCTGGATTCTTCACATGACTCCTTAGACTCCTATATATATAAAGGAGGTTTTTTCATTTGTATCATCCAAGAATTGTTCATTTATGTAATGTAAAAGGAGGTTGCCCCCTCGAAGAGGCTGAATTCTAAGGCTTTTATCTATCTTTTCTATCTTTTCTTGAGCTAGTTTCATAACATTTGGTATCAAAGCTTTGGATTCTAGGGTTTCGCTGCTCCAAAAAGGTCATCGTGGAATTTTCGCTATAACTTTTTTTTCTGTGATGGTTTAGAAGTCGCAAAAAAAACCCATTTGAGTAGAAGTCACGCTGAACCTTGGGTCCGAATTTCAGAGCTTTTTGCGCGATATTTGCGGAGATATGATCTGAGGAAGTTAGTCTTTTTGCAGACTCCTGAATTACATTCAAAGCAGGTGACCTGGGGAAATCGTCATAAATTTCTCTCTGGGGATTAGATTGAAATTTCTTAAGAAGGTACAGAAAGAGGACGGATTTTAGTTTCTTGTATGAGAGTTTCAGATCTAAAGGTTGAAACAGTGACTCGCAACACGTCGTACAAGTTCGCTCTACTGAACTAGTCTAAAAGCAAGTCACTGTGGGAGATTTCACATAACTCTTGCTTCGAGAATCCAATTTGGGTCAGACTTGTGGCATTGGAAAGAGGATGTAGAAGGCTACTACAATTCGCAATTTCAGAACTACACAATTCAAAATTACAGAGATACATCAGATTCAATATCAGGCTTCTATAAAGTGAAAAAAGGTGTGTAGTTTTTTTAAAATTTTTGTGTAAGCTTGGTTTAACAGAATTCAAAGGGCATAGTAAAGCATTATTATCGGTAACTGATGCCCCGAGGAAAGAAAATGCAAACACCTAGTAAGGAACCTGAAAGCTCTAGCATGACTCATGAAGAAGAGGAAGAAATGCTACATGATATATCTAAATTACAAGAACAAGTGCAACAAATGTCACGCTCACAAAAGCTAACAGAAGCTAAGATAAATGGCGTGGAATCTAAGATAAAGGGCATGGAAGCTAAGATGGATGATTCGAAGACAGATTTGAAGAGAGACATGGCAGATTTGAAGATAGACATGGCAGATTTGAAGACACATTTGACAAATTTTCTACAAGAAATACTTACTAATGGTGAAAAGGTTGTAAAGGAAACTCATGATGTGAACAAAAGTAATGTTAATCATGATTCCATAGACTCTAATGTTGTATCGAAGACCCACCATATTCCAAAAATCGATATGAGGAAGTTTGATGGCAAGGATCCCGCCACATAGATATTACAGATGGAGTAGTTCTTCGATCTCAATAATGTGAAAAACACACAAAAGGTACGTATGGCAACTGTATATTTGGAACCAAATCAGTTTGTATGGTATCAATGGCTTTGCTCTCATAAACAATTTATCACTTGGGCAATTTTTACGGAAGAATTGATAAAACATTATGAAGATACAAAAAGCAACACTTTTTTTAGCCAATTGATAAGTCTCAAACAAAAGGGTTCAGTAATGGAGCAAATTGAGGAGTTCCAAAAATTGAACATAAGGGTAAAAGATATTCCAGAGGAGCATAGGATTGATGTGTTCATAGGGTCTTTAAAGGATAATATCCAACATGATGTTCGCCTTTGGGAACCTGATTCATTAGAGACGGCATTCAGGTTAGCAAGAAAAATGGAAATCAAAATTATGGCAACCAGGAAGCATACCACTCACAAATATAAAGACGGAAGTATTGTTTCCCCTAGTCTTCCACAACCTATAAGGTTGACACCACAAAAATTGGAAGAAAAAAGAGCAAAAGGGCTTTGTTACAGTTGTGATAGCAAATACACTAAAGGTCATAAGTGTGCGGAGAAGAAATTATTCTTGATCCAAGTGGATATTGGTGGCCACCTACCAAGTCCACCTGGACCCCCACCATTGTTCTTCTCAGCATTTTCAGTTTCCTTAATTGTAGCACAACTTACTATTTTTAGCAGTTTTTCGGGTCCTGAACTTCTGGAGCCGTTTTGAGGCCCTAAACGACGTTTTTTGGGGAATCCGGGGGAAACATGGGTCCATGGAATGGATCGATGTTGCCCATTCCAAAAATAATAGTGCTCAGATAGATCTTTCTAACGAGCTATTGTATGCGTCAAACGGAGATTGTATGCCAAAGTTACGACCCCGGGAAGTTGATGTACCAACTTACCCCAAACGGGGCCCATAGTTTGGCGTTTCATCTTCTAGGGTTAGGTTTTGGAATGTTAAGGGTTTTTCCACTGTTTCTCAACAATAAATAGGCCTTCGAGCCTCATTGTAAGACAGTTCAGAGGCATGTAGCCATCACATCTCTTCTCAGAGATAAGCTACCATCGCCCTAGCTGGTTTATTTCTATTTCTGGTTGTAAGCATATTTCAGTATTTTCCATTAATGAAATGAAGTATTATTTCCGCTGCATCTTTGTGTATATGGTTATCTCTGTAATTTGTTGCGTTCCTGTTTAAATACGGATCAGTGGTATCAGAGCGGTCTGCTTTTTCTCTATTTTTCTTTGCATGTCCCCAACAAGGTCGGGATATAAGGAGTTAGGGCTTGAACTGGTTGAACCTTTGCAAGACCAGCCTCGCAAATCCCGACGGCCTCCCATGGCGGATGAGAAGAAAGACGAGGGGGCAGGAGATCCCATCAAATCTTGCTCGAAGAAGCCCTTGAGTGACAACGAAACACGATGATGGACAGCTTTGCCCAGATCCTTCAGTGGCTACCCAGAAGCAACGCATCGGCTTCCAGCAGCTACTCTGGAAATGCCACACCCTTTAAGGTACAAGTTAATTTTGAAATCCCCATATTCGAGGGTCAGATAGACGCAGATGCCATAGATAAATGGTTAAATCTGCTAGAGGGTTATTTTTCTGTTCATGAATTTTCGAGTCGGGAAAAGATTGTTTTTTCTCTTCTCAAAGCAGCCCCCCACGTCAAGGACTGGTGGGAAACCTACTGCGAGCAGAAGGATGAAAGTAGTGGCTCACTATTTTCAGCCGCACCCACCTGGGATTCATTCCAGGATGGCATCAAGGAGCAGTACTACCCTGTTGGAAGCTATGAGGATGAATACATAAAGTGGACCACGCTGCGGCAGGGAAGGGACCAAGACGTGCCGGAGTTCACCAATCTTTTCCATACCCTTCGCACAAAGTTGGGTATCAAGGATTCAGAGCAACATTTGATACTCAAATACCGTGGCTGCCTGCACAAGTACATCCAGGAAGAAATACAATTCCTAAACATCTCCTCGCTCGGCGCAGCATACCGATATGCCGTCAAGGTCGAGAAGAAGTTTAAACAAAAGAAGCGAGACTTTGGATTTGCGAATCCAAAGCAAGGGAAAGGTGCCCCTAAACCACAGAACAAAGGACAAAGCCAAGGCGGGACAGCCCAAGACAACCAGCCGAAGCTGCAAGCAAAGAACAGTGCCGCGAAGCCAAGAAAGGACACTGGAAAATGGTGCGAGTTCCATAAGAGCTCCACTCACAACACAAGTGAGTGTCGGGCCAAGCAGTCACTAGTGGCTGAGCTAAGGGTTTCAGAATCAGATGCATGTTCTGACTCTGAGTCAGAACCCGATAAGGGGAATGAAAAAGGGAAGCAGATCATTGATGTGGATCCCAGTGCCACTGTTGCTACCGCAAAGATCCAGAAAAATGAACCCGAAGATCCAGAGGAGGAGGAGCGTCTCTTCCACTCCTAGATGTGGGTAAAGGGCTCCCCGATACAGTTCATTGTTGATAGCGGGAGTCAAAAGAACCTCATTTCGGCAGAGGTCGTGAAGAGGTTGGGCTTACCGACCACAGCACATCCACAACCATACACCATTGGGTGGCTTCACCAAGGACGAGATCTTCGCGTGAGCCAGCAGTGTCGCCTTCCATACAACATCAAGCCCTTCACGGATGAGGTATTGTGTGACATCACTCCCCTTGAAGTTTGTGATGAATTACTAGGACAACCATACTTGTGGAAGCGACATGTTGTGTATGAATCAAGGCCCCGTGCTGTTATTATTACATTGGGAAATAAGTTGTACAGGATACCAGAGGTAGCACCACCTACCGCCATCTCTTTGATTACTGCAAAACAATGCAGTAAGATCATTTCCAAAACCAGGAAATTTGTTTTCCTGATGATACGCCCTCAAGGGAAGAAGAAGACAGTGGCCGCGGCCTCCAGACAAGGTCCCTCTGCACGACAACTACAGGTGGACAAGGTTGTGGAGGAGTACGAGGACATCTTCACCTCCCCGGCAGGGGTTCCTCTGCACTGTCAAGTCAAGCACTCCATCGATCTAACCCCAGGTGCGCCGCTACCAATGGACCAATTTATCGGCGCTCCGTTCTGGAGAACGATGAAATCAAGAGGCAGATTCAGGAGCTCCTGCAGAAAGGTCACATCCATCCGAGTTCATCGTCCTGTGGGAGCCCGATTGTGTTGGTACAGAAGAAGGATGGGACGTGGAGACTCTGTATTGACTATCGGGCACTGAACAAGATCACTGTCCGTAATAGGTACCCGATCCCGCGGATTTATGACCTCCTAGACCAACTAAAGGGGCCAAAATATTTCAGCAAGATCGATCTGAAGTCAAGATATCACCAGGTACCAATCGAACCCTCTGATGTGTGGAAGACTGCCTTCAAATCCAAGGAGGGCCTCTTCGAATCGTTGGTTATGCCTTTCGGATTGACGAATGCTCCTGCAACCTTCATGAGGCTAATGGATGACATCTTGCGGCCATTCACCAACTCCTTTGTAGTAATATACTTGGATGACATTCTGATCTTCAGCCAGAGTTGGGAAGAGCACCTCCACCACATCCGACAGGTTCTCCAAACACTGCGGCAACACAAGCTATGTGCCAATTTGGAGAAATGCACTTTTGGCATGACCCAGGTTCAGTATCTGGGATACATCATTGATGAACAGGGGGTGCATGTCGATCCAGCCAAGATCCAAGTCATTCGGGATTGGCCCTCTCCAACCACTCTAACAGAGCTCCGCAGCTTTCTAGGTCTTGCCAACTTCTACCGCAAGTTTGTGTTGGGGTTTTCGCATATTTCTTGGCCCTTGAGTCAAGTCACCAAGGGAGGGGCGAAAGCAAAATTCTTTTGGTATGAATCTCAATAGAAGGCATTCATGGAGTTGAAGGATCGCCTCTGCACGACACCAGTGCTCGCGTTACCAGATTTACAACAACCATTTGAGGTCGAGACAGATGCCTCTGACTATGCTATTGGGGCAGTCCTTACTCAACATGGACATCCAGTGGCATATCATAGTGAAACACTTTCAGAAACCATCCGGAAGTACCCCACTTATGATAAAGAGATGTATTCCATTGTACAGGCATGCTGACAATGGAAGAATTACATTTTGGGGAAGGAAACGGTCATCCACACAGACCACCGACCCCTGCAGTTCATACAGACCCAAGGGAAGTTGCAGAATGATCGCCATCAGAAGTGGTCTACATACCTGCAACAGTTCCACTTGAATATCAAGTATAAGAAGGGCAGCACCAATAATGTTGCAGATTGCCTCAGTCGACCACTGATCATGGCGTTAACCACCGTGCTCAACTCTTGTGGGCACGAGACTTCTGATTGGCCACTTCTCTACAAAAGCGACCCAGAATTCGGCTACACATACCAGACACTCTTGGAGGGTCGCATGTTCCAGATTTTCACCTTCAGGATGCCCTATTATGCCACCTCGGTCACCTTTGTGTTCCTTCAAGCGAGCGTGCCAAGATGATTTGGGAAGCCCACTACAGTCGGGCTGCTGGGCATTTCGGGGTCGAGAAAACAGTGGCAGTTCTGCAAAATTATTTCTATTGGCCGAATCTTCGACAGGATGTTGGAAAGTACATCAGATCATGTGCCATTGCCAAACCGACCATTAAGAAGCACGGCCTCTATACCCCGCTGCCTACCCCAAATCGACCTTGGGAATCCATCTCCATGGATTACATGTCAGGCCTTCCTTCCACTAAGCATGGAAATGACTGTGTTTTTGTGGTCGTCGACAGGTTCTCGAAGATGGCCATTATGGTGGCCTGCAAGAAGAATATCACAGCAGAAGCCACTGATAAACTCTTCTTTGAACGAGTGTGGGTGCACTTTGGGATCCCATAGTCTATCATATCAGATCGGGACAGTCGGTTTCTCAGCACATTTTGGTCCAGTCTCTGGTCAATGCTGGACACCAAACTCACGAAGTCCACAGCCTTCCATCCTCAAACTGATGGCCAGACAGAGGTTGTCAATAGGATGATTGTGCACATTCTGCGCATGTATAACTCAAAGCATCCACGCACATGGGATGAGAGCCTCCCCTATGTTCAGCACAGCTACAACCGAGCTCTTCACAGCTCCACTGGCCATAGCCCTTTTCAGGTGGGTTTGGGATTCCAGCCACTATGCCCCATTGATGTGGCCATGCCACTTGCAGCTACTCACATAAATTCAGCTCATGTCCAGTCCGAAACAGATAAGGCCACCAGCTTCATTGAGCGCATCCAACACATTCGCCAGCAGGTCCATGACATTCTTGAGAAATCAAATGCCAAGTACAAGCAGCGACATGATCAACATCGGGTGCCACACAAGTTTCAGGTGGGCGACAAAGTATGGTTGCATTTGCAAAAGGAACGCCTTACTGGAGCGTATCGAAAATTGAGACCACTACGATATGGTCCTTACACCATTACTAAGGCTATGGGAGACAATGCATTTGAGCTCAGCATTTCTCCATTCCTTGGCCTGCACCCAGTGTTCAATGTGGACCGCCTTCGTCCATACTTTCCACCATTGCTAGACACATCCGAAATTGCAGAACAGCTCAAACCCACAGAATTAATCCAGATTGCATGGAACAAGCTGCAACTGATCGGATCATGGACACACAGATCAAGAACACTCGCCAACAGAATATCCAACTGTATCGAGTTGTCAAAGCAGGCCAACTCCTTCAGCAGGGCAAGTGGCTCACCAGGGAACAAGTTCAACAAAAGTTTCCTCATCTCATGGAGGAGCTCAATGCAATGGGGACCATTGCTTCCTAAGGGGGGAGGAATGATCCAGGTGGATATTGGTGGCCACCTGCCAAGTCCACCTGGACCCCCACCATTGTTCTTCTCAGCATTTTCAGTTTCCTTAATTGTAGCACAACTTACTATTTTTAGTAGTTTTTCGGGTCCTGAACTTCCGGAGCTGTTTTGAGGCCCTAAACGACGTTTTTTGGGGAATCTAGGGGCAACATCGGTCCATGGAATGGACTGATGTTGCCCTTTCCAACAATAATAGTGCTCGGATAGATCTTTCTAACGAGCTATTGTATGCGTCAAACGGAGATCGTATGCCAAAGTTACGACCCTGGGAAGTTGATGTACCAACTTACCCCAAACGGGGCCCATAGTTTGGCGTTTCATCTTCTAGGGTTAGGTTTTGGAATGTTAAGGGTTTTTCCACTGTTTCTCAACAATAAATAGGCCTTCGAGCCTCATTGTAAGACAGTTCAGAGGCATGTAGCCATCACATCTCTTCTCAGAGATAAGCTACCATCGCCCTAGCTGGTTTATTTCCATTTCTGGTTGTAAGTATATTTCAGTATTTTCCATTAATGAAATGAAGTATTATTTCCGCTGCATCTTTGTGTATATGGTTATCTCTGTAATTTGTTGCGTTCCTGTTTAAATCTGGATCAATTCTACATAGATTGTGAAGAGGAAGAAGAAAAGGAGCAAGAAAGGTCAAAAGAAGAAGATATACTCTAGGAATAAAGCCTAGATGAAGAACAAATAAATCCTACCATATCTTGTAATGCATTGGTGGGAATTACCACTCCTCAAACCATCAAGATAGAAGGACAAATCAAGAAGAAAAAGGTAATAGTGTTGATTGATTCAGGAAGCACCCATAATTTTATTCATTGTAGGGTAGCAAAAGAATTGAATTGCTTCCTATATCCAGCACCAAAGTGTCAAGTGATGATTACAAATGGAGGAAAAATAAATTGCTTTGGAAGGTGCCATAATATCAATCTATCCATGGGAGAATATGTATTGACTAGCCCAATGCTTTCCATTCCAATGGGAGGTGCTGATGTTGTACTAGGAGTCCAATGGCTACAATCCTTGGGTACAATAGCTTTTAATTTTCAAGACTTTTCATCAAATTTTCTACGGAAGGAAAGGAAGTTGAATTAAGGGGTATTGCAGGGAAACCAGGAAATATAATAAGCTCTAATGGTATGACAAAGCTTCTAAAAAAGGAGCAAAGAGGTGTAATTGCACAATTATGTTCGCTAGATGTTTCCACATCGGAATCATCTATTTCTCCAGATCTCCAAAAAGTCCTGGACAATCATTCCAAGGTATTTGAGACTCCGAAAGGTCTCCCACCTATGCGTGATCATGGTCATGCTATTCATCTGATTCCAGGAAGTGTTCCTCCAAACATCAGGCCGTACAGATATCCCTATGTCCAAAACAGTGAAATTGAATGTATGGTTGCAGAAATGCTAGAGGCTGGTATAATTCAACCAAGTCAAAGTTCTTTCTCTGCTCCAGTAGTATTGGTGAACAAGAAGGATGGATCATGGCACATGTGTCCAGATTATAGGGAGCTCAACAAGCTCACTATTAAAGATAAGTACCCCATTCCTGTCATTGATGAATTACTGGATGAATTGCATGGATCAATTTACTTCACCAAGTTGGATCTTCGTTCGGGATATCATCAAATCAGAATGAAGATTGAAGACATTCCGAAAACAACATTTAGAACTCATGAGGGTCATTATGAATTTTTGGTCATGCCTTTTGGCCTTACTAATGCACCTTCAACATTTCAAGGTTTGATGAATTCAATTTTCAAACCATTCCTTAGAAAATTTGTGTTAGTATTTTTTGATGATATACTAATCTACAACAAGTCTTGGAAGGATCATGTTGAACATGTTGACAGGGTGCTACAACTATTGGAGGAGAAACAATTATATGCAAAAAGATCCAAATGTTTCTTTGGAGTCCAGGAGGTGGAATATTTGGGTCATATTGTATCTCATGAAGGAGTTAAGGTAGACCCTAGCAAAATTAAAGCCATTAAGGAATGGAAAATCCCCACATCCATAAAGCATCTGCGAGGATTTCTTGGGTTGACAGGGTATTATCGCAAGTTTGTTAAGAATTATGGGAGAATAGCAGCACCTCTAACAACATTATTGAAGAAAGATGCATTTTCATGGACTCCGGAAGCAACAAAGGCCTTTGAACATCTTAAAGAGGCAATGTGCCAAGCACCGGTCTTAGCTACACCGAACTTCACAAAAACCTTTATTGTGGAATGTGATGCTTCAGGAAATGGAATTGGTGTTGTTCTAATGCAAGATGAAAGACCCATTGCTTTTGAAAGTCGTCCAATCAAGGGAAAGTTTTTAAGCAAAGCTATTTATGAGAAGGAAATGTTGGCAATACTCCATGCACTTAAGAAATGGCGACCCTACCTAATGGGAAGACACTTCAAGGTAAAAACGGATCATGATAGCCTTAAATACTTTTTAGAACAAAGATTATCCTCTGAAGAGCAACAAAAGTGGGTCACAAAGATGTTGGGTTATGACTTTGAAATCATCTACAAAAAAGGGAAGCAAAATGTGGTGGTAGATGCACTCTCAAGAAAGGATGAGGATGTGGAAGCATTGTTGTGTGCCATTTCTATTATCCAACCAGATTGGATAAACGAAGCAAGGGAGGAATGGAAGAATGATGAAGAAGTGTGGGCACTTATTCGAAAGCTACAACAAGATTCCAGTACGTCTGATACATTTAGCTGGAAAAATGATTCATTATGGTACAAAGATCGCTTATACCTCTGTAAGAATTCCCAGCTAAAACAAAAGATTCTTATGGAATTGCACACTTCTCCCTTAGGAGGGCACTCAGGATTTTTAAAAACTTACCACAGGGTTAAGAAGGAATTTTTTTGGGATGGCCTTAAATCAGATATTCAAAAGTTTGTGGCGGAATGTTTGGTTTGCCAACAAAAGTTGAAACAATTAAGACACCGGGTCTATTACAACCTTTATCCATTCCAAGCCAACGTTGGGAGGAGGTTTCAATGGATTTTATCACAGGTTTACCCAAGTCTGAGGGAAAGAGTGTCATCATGGTGGTAGTTGACAGACTTACCAAGTATGCACACTTTTGTGCATTATCACATCCATTTAAAGCCAGTACAGTTTCTACTGCATTTATGGAAACAATTCAAAAGCTACATGGAAACCCAAAGATTATTGTAAGTGACAGAGATCCCATTTTCACTGGAAATTTTTGGACAGAATTATTTTCTTGTCTTGGTACTCAGTTAGCTCATAGCTCATCTTATCATCCTCAATCTGATGGGCAAACTGAGATAGTAAACAAATTTTTGGAAGGATATCTTCGTTGCTTTGTATCTGATAAACAGACACAATGGGTCAAATGGTTGCCTCTGGCTGAATGGTGGTATAAAACTTCCTTCCATACAACAACAAAAATGACCCCATTTATGGCACTTTATGGGTATCAACCACCATCCATCACATCATATTTAAGAGAAAATTCTAAGGTTTAGGCAGTGGAACATCACATCGAACATCAACAACAAGTCCTCCAACTCTTAAAGGATAACCTTGTGTTGGCACAAAATAGAATGAAACAACAGGCAGATCAACATCGCAGTGAAAGAAGTTTTGATGTAGGTGATTGGGTATTCCTACGGCTACAACCATATAAGCAAATGTCCCTAAAGCAAGCTAAGAAGGATAATAAATTATCACCAAAGTATTATGGTCCGTACAAGGTGTTGCAAAAGATTGGTACTATGGCATACAAATTGGAGCTTCCTGCAGCTTCTCGATTGCACCCAGTTTTCCATGTTTCATGTTTAAAGAAGGTTATAGGCGACAAGCTCCCAGTTCAAACAATATTGCCAGAACTTGACGAGGAAGGAAAAATTATATTTGAACCAGAAGCAGTCACAGAAACAAGAACTCAACAGCTACGAAATCGACCAATTTCAGAGTATCTTATCAAGTGGAAGAACTTATCCGCTGAGGATTCCACATGGGAGGATGAGAATTTTATGCAAAAGTATCTAGAACTACTCAAGTGTTGAAGACAACAATTTTTTGAAGGAGAGGGGCATGTTGGGTCCCTATAATACTAGTGATTACCCCATTACTATTGTAGTTATACCCCTTATTTATATTGTTGTGCCCCTATTACCCCCATGTTGTTATTTCTGTTTCCCATAGAATCCCTCTATTGTTATTTTTGTGGCTTTATATTATTATTGTTAGGTCAGCTGGATTATATTGTGACTCCTTAGACTCCTATATATAGAAATTAGGTTTTGTCATTTGTATCATCCAAGAATTGTTCATTTATGTAATGTAAAGGAGGTTGCCCCCTCTAAGAGGCTGAATTCTAAGGCGTTGATCTATCTTTTCTATCTTTTCTTGAGCTGGTTTCATAACAGATTGTAGGAATGAAACCCTACGTATATATTCATCTGTATGATTGAAACCCTATTATGAATAAAATTATTGCATATCTAACTTTGATGTATTAATGCTTGTGTCTTGGGCTTACTTGTAGATATTGATGTGAAATGCATCCTAGATATGTATATATGAGTATGCTAACTTAATTGTTGATGTTCATGTTTTAATTTGGGTTTATAACAAAATCCTAGTAGAGATTGATATTCTAGGATATGATGATATTGTTTTCAATATGATTTAGTTTCAATGATAAAATATAGAGTCTAACATGTAATTCTAAAAGAATATTGTTGAAACCTTAGATGTATAGTAATATGATTGGATTGTTATTTGATTGAATGATTGATATATAAGGATTTGTGTCCTAAAGATGGAGTCGAGGGTTTAAGACACAACCCTAGCAAGAAGTTGAAGTCTAGAATATAAATAATATGACCCTTGTTGATTTTGAACCTAACTAGGTTTAGGTATTTGATGTCTAAAGCATGAATGATTTGATGTTTCCATTATAATGACATGATTTTGATATAGTTGACTTCATGCTTATATATATTTATATTGGTTATGCTTGCTATAAAGTTTTGCAAGTACATAATCTTCAAGATGTTGGAGATGTTCGTAATGAAGATGATGATAAAGATAACCTTGATGCCATGAATGAAGCTTCGAAAGGATGAAGTTTCTCCGATGTTATGAAGCTGTTTATATCCCTAAGTTGAGAGAGAGCCTGGATAGAAGAAAGGGTATATCTCCCTAATTGAGAGGGAGGGCATATTATGATAATCATAATGAAGACGTCGAAGTAAGAATGATACCGAATAATGAAAGTACTACAAATAGATGTTCATAAAGACTTGAGAATTATTGAGGCTATATTTGGTGCTACTGAAGAAATGAAAGAAAAATAAAGATTTCGATAAAGTTGTATTTGGATAGCTTGATTATGATACAAGTAGCATAAGAACGTTTGAAGCATGTTGTCATGTTACTATGCTATCATGTGGTTATGTTACCATGATGTTATGATGTCACATGGTTTGGCACCCAACATGATGATCATTGTAAATACCGTAATGAGCGATGTTATAAAGCTCCACTATGCAGTAGTTGTCATGTTGTTTTTCTTTTGAGCATTTCTTTCATTGTAAATACTGCAACGAGTTGTGTTATAAAGGTCCATGAGAAGTATGTCTTCTTTCACTGGGTTGCTGAGGTATATGCGTGATTCAAGATCAAGGACAATGTCTACCAAGGGGGAGGGTTCTGTAACAGCCCTGGTGAAAATCCCATGTAATAAAAGTAAAAAATCAATAAGCACGGTTGTTGGGACACTTATTCCAAGATAAATGTGTGGCAAGACATCCTAGAGGGTGTTCATTTGGTTATTTATGGCTAAGGAAATTTTCAAAGGAAACGAATAAGGCTTTGGAAAGGCAAAATAACATCTTTGGCACATTTATTTATGAAAATAATGGAAATTAGGAGAAAAGGAAGGTGAAAGGTCATAGGTTTGATGTGAGGACGAAATTGAAGGAAAATAATGGAAAATGAAGAAAATAGAGGCCTCATTCATAAGAAGGCTTATGAGGACCAGTTGGTAACCTTTTGTTAGTTGAGTTTTGGAGCTCTCTCATTATTCTCTCTCTCTCTCATACTCTTGGACACTTAGAGTTCTCTTGGAGCATTTTGGCATTGGAGAAAGGAAGGCAAAGAAGGTGAGAAGAAGCAAAGATCATGAAGGAAAAGGTAGGATCTAGTAGTTACAACATGCTTCATTGCACGTATTGACTTGAATGTGTATTTTCCTTGCTAGATTTGGCATGCATGTATTGAATTTGGTTCTCTTCTATCATGGTATGGGTTTTTCTAGGTGTAACAATGTTTTCAACCTAGCCTTGCCATTTTTGGATAACCATGGTGTGATGGGGTTCTCATGTTTTGGTTGAGTTGGATTTCCAGATGGAGTCAAAACTGAGTGGGGTGGATCTTTGAATGGTAAAGAAAATGGCCTAGTGGTCCCTGAGCTAGACCGTGGATCACGATAAATCCACTGGCCTAGTGACCCCTAAGCTAGGCTGTGGGTTGTGGTAAAGCCAAGATTGTGTTGCCTCGGTGGGCCTATGAATCCTTGTCAGTGAATAGTATGATATATGGTAAATCCAAGAGGTTGTTTCCTCTCTGTTGGGCTTAGTAATCTTGAGTTTGGGATATGTGGTAAAGCCTGGAGGGGGGGTCTTGGTTTAGGGCCTAGTGATCTGAGTTTGGATTACAGTAAAGCTTGTGAGAGTAGCAGACGGAAAATTCCTCACGGTGTAGGTGGAGAAATTTGGTGGCATCCATGATTGTTTGGCCTAGTGATCTGGTGGAGATCACTGTAAATCCTGTTATGATGTGTTCATTGTGTTTGCCTAGTGATTCGGCATGGATTATAGTAAAGCCTGATATATTTTGATGAGGGTGAGGTGGTTTAGCCTCAATATTGCCTAGTTGGTTCTTTTGGTTAGAGTCCCACATTCATGCTTGGAATATGGAACGAGGGTGATTGGCTGAAGAGAGACTTGGCTCAACTAATCTATGGTCAAGTGGAATGTGGTAGTCCCATCTCCGGTTGGTTCATTACATTCGTTAATGAGAAATTCATTCCCTTGATTTTCATTGGTAAATGTACTGATGTATATGTGGATTTTGATGGCTTATATGTTTTTGGTTTTCTTGTTCCTATTATGCTAGTTATATGTGTATTTTATAACAGAAACTATGTATAGCTCTAAACATGTTTTGACTTGTATATGAATGGATAATGTGTTTATGACCTAATATATGATAATGCAACAATTGACATGAGGGAATAATGGTTCATATCAATTCTCAGGTAAATATGAGATCCCTACACTTAATTCTTTTGTTCACACATGTAGGTTATATGTTGATGATATGTTTGACGAAATTCCTGTCATGGCTGGTAGGGGTCTGGCTATGGTATTGCTCAAATTATTGCTTTTGCATCATTATTTCCCTATACTTTTACTAATTTTAAGCTATCACTCCATTTTGGGTAGTGACCCAGTCTCTAGGAGTGAAAAAGTGGCTTAAATCCTAGGTTGTTAGCAATGAACTAGCAATTTTGGTCTTTGGTTGCCAGCAAGCAAGCTCGTGAGAGCGAATTTAGGTTTATGGTCACTCCCTTGCCCATAACATGAGATCAACTATGGCCTAAGAGACCTAGAACAATAGTGGGACCTAGGGGGACTTAAAAGGCAATTCGACTTATTTGGTTGCTAGTGGAATGTGGGGGCCACCAACATGGGAGTTCGAATTGGCCCATTCAAATAGCTTGGAGGGAAGGTCGAATAGGTGGATGCAGGGGCCCACATGAGGCTAGGGAGGCCCAAGGAGTTATAAGGAGGGAGAAACTCTCAACTGTTTAGCCATGAATATCTTAAGTCAGAGATTCAACCTCTACTTCGGGGGACCATCTGTGCCCGCCCTAGAGAGGCAGTTCCATAAGTATTTTAGGAGTTCTGGGAGTGTGTTACAACACTATGATTCAGCCATAATAGGGAGTGCACATTTCTAGCTATCTGGAGAATACGCAACGGGATTTTGGAGCTACCAGTGATCAATCATTTGCTAGGAGAGTTAGAGGATTGGGAGAGCTGCAAAGGGCCAACCTTTCTTGCGAGTTGGAGCCAACAGAACCAACATCCCAATAGTTTGATTTACAGTTACCTGGGCCTGTGCAGAGAGCCATTACTAGGCTCATGTGGGAGCTGGAGGAAGGAATTGTAGAGATAGAACTGGCCAAGAGAAGTAGGAGATCACGTGGAGGGCCATTTGAGGAGGATTTATAGTGTTGGGAGAGTAGAGATTGACAGGATCAGTAACAAGAACAAAATTTGAAATTGGAGGAGGACCAAGCTTGGAAGGGTCAACTTTTGAAGGTTGGAACCAAGGGAAACCCTTTTTTGGTTTTGTTGGTTTTTGGAAAGGATCACACTACTAATTTTATAGAAGTTTTGGGTAGATCTAAGGGGTCAAACAGGGGTCCCAATTCAACAACCAACTAGAGGAGCTAAGGGGAATTTGGGCCAAAATTCCGAGGTCAACATTTGGTCAATTCCTTCATGGGTTTTTCTGGGTTTAGGCCAAGGAGCAAGGAGTTGAAATCTCCTAATTTTCTGAGCACGGGAAGTAGTGATTCCAACCCTTCGAATTAAACAGACATAACAGTTTTCTAGGGCAACACATTTTAGTTTGGTGCAACAGTTGTAGCAGCCTTCAGGTGCACCATTCTATTTTACTATTGTATTTGTTCTTGAATAAGTAATAAAATGACTCAGGAGTTCTCTATTTCCAGTGTTTCCATGGGTGCTTAATGTATATTTCGTTTTTTCTGGTTGCTGGATTGTTTGCATGCTTTATATATCACTTACATTCTTGTTTAGGAACATTATAGTGGTATCAAAGCCATAATCTTGGCTCATCCTATTGGATATATTAGAATCAAATAACATGGCGGTCGCCTGGAATGAGGTGGTGAGGATACAACAAATGATGATTGATGTGGGGAAGAAGTTGTTTCATTCCTCAGTTGGGAATTCAAACATGATTGCAATTGATGTAGAGTTACTGGAGGAAATCTAGAGGGCATACCAATCATTGGGTCATGGAATTCAAACATCCCTCTCTTTTTGGGAATTCTGTGAACTAAGGGGTATGCACAAACCAATGGAGATTCAGTGGGATTTTGTAGGGATGATGAGAAGTATTTAGAAATAATGTGAAAGAGTAGTTGAAGGGGGCATGGTTGGAAAAGAGATAGTTGAGCATACACCCATTGATGAGGCATCATCCATTGATGAGGTATTCAGGGTTGTGACCGAGTTCTTAGGTGATAACAATGCACCACAGGTTGGTGAGGTGTCAGAATACAACTCCCTCGTTGTTGGGGAGCCGGTAGGTACAAAGGCCTCCAGATCTATGATAGAGTTTCTAGGCGAAAATCGCCTACAACTCACTAGTGATCATATTGTGCATTTGGGTTGTCTATGGAGGAGCAGTCGAAGGCTCATTTTGAGCCCGTGATGGAGGAGGATGTGCAACCATCCCTTGGGCTAGCCATTGATGAGGGGCATCATAGAGGTCACACATTGGGTTTTCAACACAGTTCAGTTCATAGGCCCACTGGCGGGTTTTATGACGTTATCAACCCATCCTTATGCATTGGATTGAGGGAGGTTGCATTGTCTAGATGTACCAGAGGGGGTGGAAAGGTTATCAGGACTGAGTTGAGCATGATACCACATAAGCTTGGAGGGTTTTTTCCTTCCACAAAATATTACACATTCGATCTGTCCTTTGGGATTGGATGATGAAAGGTATTGAGTTGGTACTCGATGGAGTGGGTTAAGCGGTTGGAAACATCCATGGCCACATGTCAGTAAAGGCCAAGGATTACTAGAGGGACTCAAGGGCAGGACTATTTTTTGGATCCAGGTGGGATTTTTCATCACATAATAGAGCTGGTAGGTGATGGTAGTAGCTATGGGATGGGTTTGACAATTGAGCACACCCACATTTTCAGATCTCCTTCAAAGCCCCAATCAACCCTAGTGACAGGATGGTTTGACAAGTGACCAAACAGATTTCATGAGTTGTCTTGGCATATTGTCGGTGCATGGAGTCACAAGGTGATTAACTTACTCTCGCAGGAGCTGGTAGGAGGAGGTGGCAACAATAGGTTATCAGACATGGCATTGTATGGAGAGAGTGATCTCTTACTATCAAATGGGACGTAGGGACTATTGAGGATAGGAGCAGTAGTGTCATTTCCGTTAGCATGTAGGGAGTCGGGCCGCTCGAGTCTTCCAGAGTAGGTGGGGGGATGTAGCCCACATCATAGAGGGCGTACTAGCAGAGAGGTCGATATTTTGGCCCATGGAAGATACTGTATGTTAAAACACGGTACGACAGTGGGTAGTGGTACACAAGACTACACAGAGTTATGTCATAGTGTCTAGTGTTATGTAGAGGGATGCAGTCTGATGCATATAGACCCAACGTCAAGTCAAAGCATCCAAAGGTGTGCCGGGCTATGGAGTGAGGAGAAGGGGCTTGTAGAGGAGCATGGAGATGTAGGGTGGAGTGTCATAGTATGTTGGATTGTTATGTAGAGTGGGAGTGCCTCACATCGTATTGAGTACATGCAGGGAGTGATAGGTACAATGACACATGCAGGACCCAGGTCAGTACAGGATGTCATAACCATAGCCGAGGGTATCCAGCAGTGTATAGGGGTAGGCCATGGTGTACAGTGGCATGTCCAGGAATACTGGGATGATCGGTTGCATGTAGGGGTATATAGTGCTGCACAACGAGGTCATGGAGTGTTGCCTCCAAGGAGACCCTTGGATGGAAGCACCGGTCATACCTTCGGCATATTTCACCCAAGATCGATGGGGACACAAATGAGTGATACTTGATGGTATCTGCGGGGACTCACACGCCTCACCCTATTCTACATCCCCCACAGGCGCAATCGATTTTTCTGTTGACTTTCTGCACTCTTCGCATGATCCGCGGGGGATGAGGATCTCACTCGAGATATTTGGGTGAGACTCAACACACTAGAGGTGAGACTTTTCAACAATTGCATTGGGTTGGTGCATTAGTTGACAACCACAGGTTGGGGGATGAGGTGATCATATATAGGGGTGGCATATCATTTATCACCAAGCATATGTCTAGGGATCTAGTCCCAAGGGAAACATGTGTCACTATTTTCTTAGGGCATGTTAGGAGCGAGCATGAGTAGAAGATAGCGGTTACAACTGAGGTAGTTTGCCAATATATGTCCGGGCTCCAGACCTTATATTGACACATTATAAAGAGGGTGGATGGTAGGCCTAAGGGATATGGTTGGCAGGGACAGGAGGGATCCACATACCTTGAGTCGATTACGAGTATCAGATACCCATATTTTGGTTGCATTCAGGGGGTATGTCTTTGGCAGAAATGGCTTCCAATGATCATCGGTACTACACAGTGGCACGCACAAGGCAGATTGACATGCATAAGATTAGCCCAAGATATATGGAACCTATATAGTGATCACATGCAAGACTAGAGACGAGGGCCAGAGGGATTCCATCAGTTTATAGGGCTATGCCACAGCAGGTCTGGCTATGGGATGCAGGGAATCAGTTGATCGATATATCACTCACGATGAGTGGAGTCGTTGTAGAGAGTGATATAGTTCGCTCTTGGGATGACACATTGGGTTTCACAAAGGGTTCATCATATGGGGATGTAGACATTCTCTGTTGCTGCACAGGTTCAGAGTTAGATTTGGATGGGTAGGCCTGGGTACCATGGAGATGCCCAAGCAGGATGTGTCTCACCTCTTTCAGTATTCCACCTTCAAGTTCCAAGAGAGGAGGATACTGACTGTACGATGGGGAGTATGGCAAAAGTCAGAGTAGCGCAGCGTTAGCATGGTGGCACCACTCTAGGACTAGCAGGGAACTGGGGCATCACAACTATTCAAAGCTCAATAACGTTTAGGGATGCACTGACTACTGTAGGAGGAGATCATACAAATCTTCCATAGGGATTTAGCGAGTCAGTGATGGAGTAGGGGACTCTGGTACTTTCACTGGGCAAGAAAGTGAGTGGAGTGAGGGGAGCTTCATGTTGGATAAGATTTCCTGGGATCTTGGTATTGAAGGATTCTTCCATATAGGGACAGTGCATAGGTCAGGCATGATCTAGTGGCACATCTCGGACCCTGGAAAATTTTGCAGTGACAATGGGAGCAACAATTAGAGAGGTTGCTTGCTCAGGCATTGCTTGAGGACATGTGATTTTTGGTGCATTGGAAGAGCTTGCTGGATGAGGATGCCACCTGGGAGGGTGAGCACATTTTGGAACACCTAGCTGTGAGGTTGCTTGATGGCAAGCAACATTTGGGAGGAGAGGACTATCATGTCCCTTATCAAACACATTTGTAACGGGGTGCTGCTACACAATTTTGCACAATTTTTGGCTAAGGAAGAGAACCCATCATTTTCAACATAGGGAATTATGAGGCAATTCGACTTTATTTGGTTGCCAGTGGAATGTGGCGGCCACCCACATGCGAGTTATAATTGGCTGATTCAAATAACTTGGAGGGAAAGTCGAATAGGTGGATGGAGGGGCCCACATGAGGCTAGGGAGGCCCAAGGAGTTATAAGGAGGGATCGACTCTCATTTTGGATTCATTCTTACACCTTGCAATCAAAATTACTTGAATGTCCACTCTATTTAGTTTAGTCAATGAACTGTTTAGCCACAAATATCTCAAGTGGGAGATTCAACCTCTACTTCGGGGACCATCTGTGGCCACCCTAGAGAGCAGTTTGTAAGTATTTCAGGAGTTCCGGGAGTGCGTTACAACACTACCATTCAACCACAATAGGGAGTGCGTATTTATAGCTAGCTGGAGAATACACAAGGGGAGTTTGGAGCTATCAATGATCAAGCATTTTCTGGGAGAGTTAGAGGATTGGGAGAGCTACAAAGGACCAAACTTTCTTGCAATTTTGGAGCTAGTAGAACCAGCATCCCAGTAGTTCAATTTACAGTTACCTGGGCCTGTGCAGAGAGCCATCACTAGGCTCACGTGGGAGTTGGAGGAAGGAATTGTAGAACTGGAGTTGGCTGGGAGAAGTAGGAGATCACTTGGAGGTCCAATTGAGGAGGATTTCTGGTGTTGGGAGAGCAGAGTTTGATAGGATCAATCACAACAACAATTCGAAATTGGAGGAGGGCCAAGTTGTGATGGGTCAATTTTTGAAGATTGGAACCAAGGGAAACCATTTTTGGGGTTTTATGGGTTTTGGGCGAGGATCACACTCCTTAATTTATAGAATTTTTTTGGCAGATATAAGGGGTCAAACAGGGGTCCCAACTCAACTAGCAGTTAGAGGAGCTAAGGGGAATTTGGGCCAAAATTCCAAGGTCAACATTTGGCCAAATCCTTCATGGGTTTTTCTGGGTTTAGGCCAAGGAGCAAGGAGATGAAATTTTAGAATTTTATGAGGACAGGAAGTAGTGATTCAAGCCCTCGAAGTCAATACACATAGCAGTCTTCTAGGACAATGTAGTTCAGTTTGGTGCAACAGTCATAACAACTTTCAGTTCAACATTTTCTCACTAGGGTTTTTTCATGCTTGTCCATCGAGACAAGCCTAGGTGCACTATTCTATTTTACTATTGTATTTTCTCCTGAAGAAGTACTAAAATGACTCAATAGTTCCCTATTTCCAGTGTTTCCATGGGTGCTTAATATATATTTCGTCTTTATGACTACTGGATTGTTTACATGATTTGTATATCACTTACATTCCTATTTAAAAACATTACATAGGGACAGGCTGTCTGAGTGGCTGACATGTCTCCTGAGGGTTCTAAAGTTGATGTTGGATGATTGTGTGTGATATTTCCGTCGATTCCACTTCCTTAAGGTCACATAGGAGGTCGAATTTGATCATAATAGCCTATCGTCTCATTTTTACCTTGGTTAGAATGGTCACATGGGTAGATGTGGGTGGAGGGTGTTATAGGATGGTATCATAGCATGGTTCAACCCTTGGACAAGATGGACGGTGTGTGTTGGTCATGCATGCATGTCAGTTACATGTGTGTCTCTTACACTTGAATTTCACGTGCTTGATTATGGTTATAGTATGGTTGTCATGGAGAATTTGATGTTGATTTTTGGAATGAATTTGTCATGAATATGTGAATAGTTTCATATGGATTATATGTTGTTTACATGTTGATTATATGTCTCCTACTTACATCCTTTATGTTAAGTTACATTCTTGTATGTTTTGATTACATGTATCAGCCTTGTAGTTTGATTACAAGAATTGTTCGCTTATGTTCGACTGCATGTGTTTGTGCGTAGGTGTAGTTGATTAGGCATTTCTTATGCATGTTGATGGTTGCATGTGGCAATGTGTACAATGGAATAATGGTTGTTGTCATGCATGAGGTCATAACATGCATTGTTGATGTGGCCTTGCATTGATGACTGAACCCTAAATAGAGTGATGTTTATATGTTGATACATTTATTTGTGAATGTATATATACTGCTATGCTTATGTTATATATGTATCATGATGACTTATTGATCTGGCAGGAAAGGTATCCTCCTCGAGCTATACTAAGGTACATTGATTTATTGTGATTTGGTTTATCTGACATTTAAGAATTGTAGGAAAGAGATCAAATGGCTAGCAAGATGGTTGACTACAAAGACTCTCCCTATGAATCCGAAGAGCAGTATGGTGTTGGGATCTCTTTTTGTTTGGCAATTAGACTAAGAAGTTTGAAGGAAGAGATAAGGAATTGTAAGGCAGATAATGACTGGATCATATAGGCACAAGAGAAGCAAGTGGAAGTTAATGCTATACTTCTTTAGAGTTTAGCAAACTTGCAAGGACAATGGTTGCTTCGGATCAGCCATGGAAATGAGGATATAATTAATGGGGCATATGGCAATAGGTCTCCTGGTAGACACAAGTCACATAGATCTAACATAGTGAGAGATGGAAAGTTGACAGACACTTTGGATAGGAGGGGTGAAGAGTACATGTACTATTCTAGTTCTGGTTATGATAGACATCATGATTGTCATCACTATCATCCTTATAGGAGGAATGATAGGGGATACTTCCCAGATGAATTCAAGAAAGCAAAACCACCTATGTTTGATGGAGATGTGAAGAAGCTGGAAGATTCAGAGGCTTGGATACTTGGGATGAATTTTTTTTTTGAGTTGCATGATTACAGAAATAACATGAAGGCCAGAGTAGCGATCTTAAACTTGAAAGGTAATCATACGTATGGTGGGAAGATGTTAAGTGGGTTAGATACATTAGGACAAATGACTTGAGTTAGAGGGAGTTTAAGAGGATTTTTAGGAAGAATTACTTGTCAAAGAGGTACTACAACAATAAGGCTAAGGAATTCTATGAGCTAAAGATGGGATCAATGAAAGATGAAGCATACACGACAAAGTTTCTGGAGTTATTGAGGTATGTATCATATCTTACTGATGAGAAGGATAAAGTTTAGAGATTTGTCAGTGGTTTTCCATTAGCATTTAGATATTAGATTGAGTATGATGAGCCTCAGTCAGTTGAGGAAGTTATTGAAAACTGAAGCGTTGCTATGAACAATCAAAATGTAGGAATGAATCTCAGCAAAGACGGAGGGAAAAGACAAAGGTAAAGGTAAATGAAAGCCTGAGAGGACAAGGCCTTTGCATGCAAATGAAAAAGAGAGCGTGGCACCGAAAAAGAAGTTTAATGCAACTAGACATGGACATGAGTCACAACAACATCATAGAAGTATGGGTACTATTCAATTGGAGTGTTGGACATGTGGCAAGGAACACCTTAAGAGAGATTGTCCACAGAATCAAGGTGGTAGGCCTCAAATATACAATGCACATGAAGCGTAGATTGCTAGAGATGTTGGTCAAAGTATTCCACGTATTTATGCACCAGTGAACAATAGGCAGGGAGAACACCAGACATATATCATTGAGATGGATGGTAAGCTTTGTGATCGAGTTATTTCTATTTTGGTTGATCCTGGATAAAATTATAGCTATGTTAGTCTTGACTTGGTGGATAAGTGTGGTTTGAGTAAAGAATTGCATGCAAAATCTTGGTTAATGAAGTTGGCTACAGCTCACCACTCTCGGCTTCATCATCTTAGTCAAGTGAAGCGGGGCTCCCTTGTATCTCATCGTCGAAATTTGCATGTAATCAACAATAGCATGTGTGTTCGATAAGATACGTGCTCTTCTAGCACATTGTTTCTATCATCCATTGAGATGGATGACTGCCTTAGGCATGATACCAAACTTGGAATACAATGCCTGTATAACTGTGTCAAGGGACAATACTTCATCTAGTTCTATGTTCTTCAGTTCTGCTCACACAGATTCTGTCACCAACTCTCCTCCTTGCTTGGCCGTCTGTAGCTCCTTAGCCATTCACTCATTCTCAACTATCAGAAAGTGAACACTTGAGCTAGTGGATTCAGCATATGCTCTAGTGGAATCAGCCAAGGCTGCTAGATGTTTGCGCATGTGAGACACGATCACTCATTCCTCATATTGCACAAGAGATGTATGATCTTCTAGAGTTGACACTCTGCGAGATTGCAAAACTCTATGTTGAGACTCGTCGAATGAGATGTTGTGCATCTCTCCTTTCGGCTGATCTCCAAGGATCTCAATGTCTCCTTGGTCACTTGGGACTTGCTCATCTTCTAGATGTGGTGAAGCTGGTTGGTCGACCCCTTGGTTGTGAGGCATGAGGTCGATGTCCTACTCTAACTCCTGCTGCTCCATGTCCGTGTCCATCTATTCAAGTGCTTGCTCTATCTCCTGAGTGAAGTCCTGCTCCTGCGATGGTTCATCCTGTTCGCCTGATGCTAGCTATTCTGATGAGTCCACTACTTGTACAAGTGATGTTTCATCTGTCTGCACATGTTGCGCCTCGTGCTATACCTATTTCTGCTGCACTTCCCTCCTTTTTGCGCAACTCCTGTTCCTTTTGGAGTTGCTCCTTCAACTCATGCAACTCCTTCTCTATTTCCTACATTCTCCATTTCTCTCTCTACCTTTGCACATTTCGCTTGTCACGTTTTTGCCTCTTTGCCTCCATGGAAAAAGCTGCTTTCTCCACAAGTGGATCTGCTCGAGACTTGCAAATTTTCTCTTCCTTCATGTGATCGACAATATTTCTCTTACCCTTTTTGCGCACTACTATGTTCACCTTTACGGCTGTTGTTGCTTCAAGTGTTGTTCGGGATGATGCTTCACATTGCTTCGCTAGCCATTCCACAGTGAAGCTGACCTGTTCATTGGGTCTGGAGAAACTGTAGCAATATCTCCATGGGTCCTCCTTTGCCCAATGAAATGCCCCGTGGATCCAGTTGAACTGCACTCTCGTGCAGTGATCTTTCACAAGACAATGCAGGTCATACAAATTGTAACTTCAGAGGTCGAATGGATACTTCTTCATTTGCTATACTTTGACATCCGCATTCTTGAAATTCCGGATCTCGTATAACCTAATGCGCAGCAGATGATCGGGCCAAGGTGCCTTCTTCCAGTGCAACCTAGCTATCAATCCTACCGAGATGTGATATGCTACTTCCTACATGGCGAGCACGTTAAAGGAAAACTTCGGTAGAACATTTGAAGGCTTCTCAGTGTTGTACATCTATATGAAGGTGTCGGATAATGAAGCATACCAATCAGATATGTCTATCAGTGCCTCCATTGTTGCCATTGACATGCAGGGTGGGTCCTGTTCGAATATCATCTTTTAAACCAGGGTGAAAAAATTATCAGACAGCCATGTGATAACTCCTCTGAAGCTGCATTCACACAACATATTTACAATAAGTGTTCACAACAGTCTCCGCCAGTGACCATGCCCAATTCAAGCCTGGAAACTCCTATTGGGAACATGCTACATCCAAGAGTAGGCGGACAAGTAGATTTATTCTTGCATACCTTTGGGTGATTATCAAGCCCTCGTTACCTGTTCCTTCAGTTGATGAGAAAACATGCTAGACCAATTGCATGGTTTGCCCTCTCTAGCCAGTCGGTCTAGCGTGATCACCCAGCTCCGTGGGAAGGTTTCCTTGCTTTCTTGGCCATACATTTGACATGCAAAGATGACCTAGTATTGATATGCCTTTTGCAGTATCTTCATCTTGTAGATTTAGTTAGGTGTCATCCTGAATCTAGCCGATTCCTTTAGCCAGTTCTTTAGAATGTCCTTGGAGTTGGCATTGTTGTTGGGTAAGCTGAAGGGAGTCACCATGATAGTTACGGGCTCTGACATCTGATACATCTCATCATAATCCTATCCCATGAAGGTTGAAATCTTCGTCCCATTAACACTACTCAAGGTCATTGTCTCGGGGTTAGTATGCGAGACAATCCAGTGTATCATGTACGCACATGGGAACATGGGGTACCTTCATGCAATCTAGTACAAGCCGGACTTGTGGATGTTCAAGTATATCAGAAGATCTTCGAGGTCTTCCCCAGATGTTCCTACAAATGCATCATTGACCTCTTGCCATTTCAGCTTGATGTCCTTGTCTAGAATCAACTTGGTATCTTCATATATTTTTAGACTTGCAGAAACTCGCTCAACTGTTGCTCGAGTTGCACTTCCATCAGAGTCCTTTAATCCTGCTCTCTTGGAGGCCATTGATCCTAAACTGTCAAGAGGTGGACAAACACCTACTAGATCTGGAGACAAAGCAACATGCATGGCAAGAAATCTGTCAACGAAAACCAAAGCAAATTCAGGAATGACATAACACATACCTGGGGATTCATAGACAAGGATTGCACAATTTCTTCTGGGAGGATGGCTGACTGGTTGCTAGAACTGCACAGAAGGTAGTCTGGGATGTCTAGGAGGCATGATTGGATTTTGGAATTGTGCAATGGGAATCTAGGTTGACTGTTGACTGCTAAAATTGCACAATGTGCAATTTCAGCTAGCAATGGTTGTAGGTTTAGTGACTGCATTGCACAATTTTCTAGGCCAACACTCACTGTCCCTCAGAATTGTGCAAAGCAAGCCTGGGGAAAAACTATTGGGTAGAAATGCACATTTACTGAGGGGAAGACAGAGCCTTCCCTCTCAGGATTGTGTAATGCTATCTTGGTGAGGCAGAGTCTGGGCGAAGGCTGGCCAGACCCGCCGATGGGAAATTGAAAGAAAATGTGAAAGTGAATGCATGGTGATACTGAGTGCACGAAGAAGCAAATTATCGTGCAAGAAAAAATTTAATGAAAGATTCAAAAAATGGAACAACATGCATGTGGGGGAAGCGAGTCGTCGAATCACCCATTGTTCATGCAAAATAGTTTCATGCATGCGACAATAGTGAGATAGTAAAAAAAATGAAACGGTGCTAGTACAGGTTAGTATGCATGTGAATGAAAACAAGTGTTCAAAGAAATCAAGCAAACAACACTCACACAAGCAAAAACAAAAAAAGCGACAAAAATACTGCAAAAGACAAGTTGACACCACTTACCTGTGAATAGTTGAGTTGGATGTGTCAAAAAGTCCTAGATGTGCTATGGGATGTCAAAGCTCCAAGATCGATGTGAAGAAATGAGCTATGAACCATTGAATAAATAAGTTTGAAGCTCATGATGCACATGCCACAAATCAAGGAAAAAGTGACACTTGGAGGAAAGATTCTAAAACGATCTTTGCATGTAACCTCCAGCTGCTAAAAATAGCTCCCTAAAATCTAGGGATGCTTTTTTCATGTTGCTTTTTCTATTCTAGGAAAAGGAAACCCATGCATGCAAGTCAAGTTTCCTTGTTCTTGAGTGGAACTGGTCAAACCAACTGCACATGCAAGAGCATGCTCAAATGCTAGGAGAAAATGCGCATTTCTGGAAGGGAGTTAGGCTCACTGCCCAGGAGATATGCGCAATTTCTTGGTAGAGCATCTGACTGCTACCCAAGATTGTTTAATTCCTAGGTTGAGCAGCCCAGCTAGGAGGAATTGTACAATTTTATGGATGAAGCTTGACTGGAAAAATTGCACAAGTCTGGAGCCTAGTAGGCTGCCATACTGAATTGTGTAATTTCTGGAGGGAAGGCTGGTTGCCCTCCAAAATTGCACAATTTATTGAGGGAGCTGCTCAACCTGTAGCTAGACATAGTCTCGAGAAACAACCTATGAGAGGAATGCATCAAGCTTTGATAGACAGGCTTTATTTTTGTAAGAAAATCACTGAAGCTTGTGTACTTAACGAAGCAAGACATGCTGCTATGAAAGGTTGGTAGGGAGGCTCCAAAACAAAGCTAAGGAAAATTTTTGGAGGGTGTTTGTAGCCGCTACAACACTTGGCGACACAGTGGTAGAACTCCAGTTCTCTGAATGGACCTTGTTCATGAAAACCAAGTCTAACACCTCCAGAGGTATTGTTGAGTTCTTAGTTCGTCTTGGTTTCACACTAGCCTAATTGTAAGATGTAGCATCTGCCAAGCTCTTGGTCGATTGACACACATTCCAAGCCAAGTCAACACAGTTGTTTCAATTCGGGTTGAGGGGTATATTGGTGCACAAGCAATATAAACGTCAGAGCCTTAGTTTCATCTATAGTGTTGCTCTATTACTAGCAGGCCTGGATAGTACCTTGAAGGAGTCACGTAGGAACACAAGCATCGCTTCTCTGCCAGCAAGCCTAGTCAATACCCCGACGGAGTTACTTGCATCACCTCTCTGCACTGGAAGCCTTTCTCTTCTTTCGCCTTATTCATTTTTCATTTTTTTCATTTTCACTTTTCATTTTTTTTCATAACTGTGCATATCACTTATTCATTTCAGAGGTGGAAGAGGGATCCTGAATTATTGAGATCAGAAGAGTTTGTTCCTTCAGATAAGTAGTTTATTATATACCTTTGACGTGCTTGTTAAGGTTTTTCCCCTCACCTTACTCTACTTGATTAAGCTGACAAGGGTTAACCCAAAAATAATTGACCACAGTAGGTTACACTATTTAGCGCATAGACATTGTGTTTTCACCATGGTTCACTTCGAACAGTGCGTATTTTCCTTCTAAATATCATGGAATAAAGGTAACAAGTTCATGATACAGAGGCAGGATGACAGATAACCAAGTAGTGATAGCAGTACAAGATCTCTTGTACTTTACCTAGCTTTTCTCAAGAGTCATACATGGTTTCATGTGAAACTAACCTATGAACAACAAGAAAATAATAAAAAACCAAAGAAGAAGCAGAAGAAAATGCGTAAGAAAAGTAAGAAAACAAGAAGAAAACAAACAAACGAACAAATAAAGTAAGCAAACAACATGCAAGCAAACAATACTCCTACTCCTAAGCTAACGATGCATGGGCTTGATCATGTGAAGTGATACTTCCAAGGCGTCCGCCGGTGCATTGGTTGACCCATGTTGGTGAAGTCTCGGTCTGTGAGCAACCCGGTTGTACAAACGAGAAACCAAGAAAGATATAACAATGAAGACAAACACACTTCATGTTTAAAAGTGTCCATGGGACATAAGTGAGTGCAAGTGCATGACATGTGGTCCATGGAATTGTCACGACGTTGTGTGACACTGTGTGCAGCTTTGAAGCATACACATACTCTTGAATGTGACATACAAGCAAATGAAAGGAACAAAGACAACTTGCGTCATGCACAGATGATTTCAATGTAAGATTCCTCCAATGTTTGAGCAATGGGATTGTCAAGTTTGAGTGGAGGAAGCATGATCTATGTGTGAGATTGATCTTCAATGAATACATATGAGTGGTGAGGAGCCTCAGGTGATTGAAAATTTTCTTGATCCGAAGTGAAACTAACCCCAAGAGAGCGAGGGACTGACATAACCATCAACTTAGGCTGAAGTGCCTCAATAGTCTTGGGTGTTTCAACCTCATCGTTAGAGAGATCATCATAAATCGATGGCTTCAAAAAATTGACTATGATAGAATCATGATCGTGATCGAATATGGGAGTAAATGGATCATGACAGTCACAATCATAAAAATCAATGATTTCATTGGCTTCCTCATGATCTGATGAATCAAACAGAGGGGTAGATGAGAAGTGAAAAAATTCATCCTCTATGTTTCCAAAAAAGGTAGATGAAAGATAAAGTGGATTTTCAATGAATGACTTATCCTCTCTGTTGTTGGATGATGGACTGATGTCTGGTGTAATCTACGAGTGATCAACAATGGGTGCATCCATGGATGAAGATACAAATGCAAAAATATGGATGGTAGTTTCACCAAAAATGTTAGGAAAGAGCAGAGGAGGCTCAGACAGAAGGGAGTCATCCTTCGTTGAGTGTTGATGCTCAAGCTCCTAGTCATACTCTTCATCAATGATAGTGCATTTTGGTTGTGAAAGACCAACTCCATTAGTGGCTTGCTCCTCGTTCACAACAAGTGTAGAGTCCGGAATGGAAGAACACAAGACAGTATCATCCAGAGGATGAGCCGAGTATGAAGACAGAGGTTGTGGAACAAAATGCATATGACAACTCGATGGACTCACAACCAAATCTGCATGAAAATTAAGCGAAGTGATGTTGGGAGGATGTGATAGCTGAAAAAATGTGTGAGCATGATCTCCCACATCATTCTACAGTGGTGGAGTTGTTTGATAAGGGGATGAAGGACAATCACTTGTGACAGTGACCGCATCCATATGTGATTGTGTAGCTCCATCCCTAAAGAATACTCAGTGAGGCTTGATTTCAAACTTCTTCTTGAGACGAGTATATTTCTTAATGAAATACTTGTATCGGTCCCAAAGATAGAAAAATTTCATCTGGCTCTTCAGAGCTTGAAACTGCAAATCATAGAAGGACTACCAAAAATCCATAGGTGATTCATGCGGAGCCTTCTGTTGTTGTAACATTTTTTGGTCAAGATGGTCTATATCAAAATGATAGAAAGTGTCTTCAGTGAGATCATAAAAGTGCTCATGTGAGTGCACGCTATCAGCTAGCAGGCTACACAACCATTGATGTGGAGATTCGTGAAGTGTGTATGCAAGGAGAAAAATTGCTTGTTCGTCAGAACATCCATATTACTCATGCAACATGGAAAGAAAGTCATGCAAAAGCTCAGGCCAGGCCACTTTGCCTTCACCATCATAGGTGTAAGTGGAAAAGTGATCGAAAAAATCCCATGTGATGGTAACATATTTGGCATTCAAAAAACATCGCGGAGGGAGAAGAGTGTAAGAATCCATGATAGATATGCAAAGGTTCAAAATAGGATGAGAGGACACAGCTTGTCATCTTCCCTCCTTTTAGTGCCAGAAATGTTGATGGTGCTGGACCCGGCAACATGTCAGGGGATATCCCCCGTAAGAAGTCCCAATGAGACCTCAGACCATTTGGTGTAGGAGTCCCAACAGTGGGTCGTACAGTAATGCCTTGACCGTGATTTCGCATAGAGGCAAGTAAGATAACTCTTTTGGTAGCAAGGGTTTGACATATGAAGTGAGCCAAGGAAGGTGCATGAGAGGTTCTAACACACGGGGTTTCATATGAGTGCGCCCCTTGGAAACTAGTGATAGCACGGAGTTAAGAAGGGAATACACAACTAAGGATGCCTCACAACATGGAAGGAAAGATAGCTAGCAATCCAAAGTGATGGTTAAACCAACAACACATTTCAGAAAGATTCATACATACATACACAGAAATAGATATACATGCATGTGTAAGAAAACAAATACATATATCATTTAGAGTAAACAGATAGATGAAATACGATACAACATATGCATGAAACGTGCTGTCTCTTGTTATAATAAGAAGTGTAAGTTCCAGCCATGTAATACATCCATGTCCAACCACTAGTTCCGACAACAGAACGTTACAACCACAACAGTTTGCTCCTCCAAAGAGATGTACTAGCTCTGTGTAGTGGAGAAGCCGAGGCTCGTTACAATATTATCCAAGCTCTCTCTAAGATAGTCCTATCGGAAGCTTGGCTAGCCAAAATCCTTTACAATGATTTATGAGGGACTATTTATAGAAAAGGGTGGGATGACCCTTGACATTCTCCTTTGTGACAGTTCTTATACCCGCATGACTCTTCATCTACTCTATGGCTGTTACTTCCAACTATCGACACTTGAACTTAAACTTGACAAGATGTTACATTACAATGCACATGTACCCATGTGAGACAAAACAACTTGAGCAAGCCATGCAAGACATCATGATGACTCAGACAACCACGGGAATTCCGACTCTTCAACATCCTCGTGATGATCAATAACAGCGTACTGATGCCAAGATTGGTAGTCCAAGATGGTTACCGTGCACTCCGAGGTGACATCTTTCTGGAACCTGACTCTTGCCTCCATAGCATCCGGGTACATTGATCGGGATCCTCTGTCCAAGTCATTTGAAAGTATGCGCATCATTGTATTCTGGGCTAGTGGCTATGTGCATCAACTTGTTAAAGTATGAGTCAAGCTCTAGTTAGACTTGTGAATTTGTCTTCACCTTGGTGAGAGTCCCAATAGATGGTATCACATTTTTTTGCACCACAACATCCATACTCTTGAATACACGTACACGGAAAGCCTGTAGACTAGTGATGAGCTGCGGGAGCTCTTCATAGTTTCGGATCCGACACCGGATGCATGCCTTCAGCTCGATTGCTATGGGCTTCATCATCTTACACAAGTGAAGAGGGGCTCCCTTGTATGTCATCATCCACATTTTCATGTAATCAATAGTAGCATGTATGTTCGACAAGGAACGTGCTCGTCTAGCACATCGCTGTTGTCATCTGTTGAGATGGACGACTCCCTTATGCACGATACCAAACTTGGAGTACCACGCCCGCATAACTATGTCAAGGGATAATAATTCATCTAGTATTGCCACCTTTGGTTCTGCTCAGGTGGATGTTGTCACCAACACTTCTCCTTGCTTGGTCGTCTATAGCTCCCTAGCCATTCACTCATTCTTAGCTATTAGAAAGTGAACACTTGAGCTAGTGGCTTCGGCATATTCTCTAGTGGCATCAGCTATGGCTGCTGGATGTTTGTGCGCATTAGAAACAATCTCTCGTTCCTCATACTACGCAAGATATGTATGATCTTCCGGATTTGACACTCTCCGAGATTGCACAACTCTATGTTGAGAATCTTCGAATGAGATGTTGTGCATCTCTCTTTCTAGTTGATCTCCAAGGATCTCAATGTCTCCTTGGTCACTTAGGACTTGCTCATCTTCTAGATGCGGTGAAGCTGGTGGATCAACCCCTTGGTGGTGGGGCATGAGGTCGATGTCTCTCTCTAAATCCTGCTACTCCATATCTGTATCCATCTATTCAAGCGCTTGCTCTATCTACTGAGCAAAGTCTTTCTCCTACGATGGTTCACACTTATCGCTAGATACTAGCTATTATGATGAGTCCACTACCTATATGGGAGTTGTTTCATCCATCTGCACATGTTGCGTCCCCTACTGTACCTATTGCTATTGCGCTTCCCTCTTCTGTTTGCGCAGTTCCTGTTCCTTTCAATGTTGCTCCTTTAACTCATGCAACTCCTTCTCTGTTTCCTCCATTCTCCATTTCTCTCTTTGCCTTTACGTGTTTTGCTTGTTGCACTATTACCTTTTTGCCTCTATGGCCAAAGCTACTTTCTCAACAAGTGGATCTACTTAGAACTTGCAACTTTTCTCTTCCTCCATGTGATCGACAATCTTTCTCTTGCCCTTGTCGCGCACTAGTATGTTCACCACTACTGTTGTTGCTGCTTCTGATGCTCTCTGGTAACCATTCCATAGTGAAGCTGACCTATTCATTGGGTCTGGAGAAACTGTAGCAATATCTCCATGGGTCCTCCTCCACCCAATGAAATTCCCCATGGATCCAATTGAACTGTACTCTCATGTAGTGAGCTTTCACAAGACAATGCGGGTCATACAGATTGTAACTTCAGAGGTCGAAAGGATACTTCTTCATCTGATTTGCTTCGACATCCACATGATTAAAACTCTGGATCTTGTATAACCTGATGCACAGCGGAAGAGCGGGCCAAGGTGCCTTCTTCTTTCGGTGCAACCTAGCTGTCAATCCTACCGAGATGTGATAAGCTACTTCCTGCATGATGAGCATGTCCAAGGCAAACTTTAGTAGAACATGCAGAGGTTTCTCTGCACTGTACATCCGTATGAAGGTGTCGGATGGTCAGGCATACTAATTAGCTATGTCTATCAGTGCCTCCATTGCTGCCATCAACATGTAGGGTGGATCTTGTTCAAATGTCCTATTTTAAACTGGGGTGACAAAATGATCGGACAACCGTGTGATAACTCCTCCACAACTGCATTCAGACAACATCTTACAATAAGTGTTCACAACAGTCTCCGCTGGTGACCATGCCCACTTAAAGCTCGGAAACTCCTATGGGGCACAGACTGCATTCAAGATGTAGGTGGACATGTATATTTCTTCTTGCATACCTTTGGGCAGATGTCGAGCCCTTGCTACCTGTTCCTTCAGCTGATGAGCCAACATTGCAGACCAGTTGCATTGTTTTCTCTCTCTGGCTAGTTGGTCTAGTGCGATCACCCAACTCTGTGGGAAGTTTTCATGCTTTCTTGGCCATACAGTTGACATGCAAAGATGACCCAATATTGATACGCCTTCCATAGTATCTTCATCTTGTAGATCTGGTTGGGTGTCATCTTGAATCTAGCCAGCTACTTTAGCCAATTCTTCAGAATGTCCCTAGAGTTAGCATTGTTGCTAGGTAAGTTGAAGGGAGTCTCCATGATAGTTATGGGCTCTGACATCTGATACATCTCATCATAATCCTATGCCTTGAAGGTTGCAATCTTTGTCACATTGACACTACTCAAGGTCATCATCGTCTCGGGGTCAGTGTGCGAGATGATCTAGTGTATCATGTTCGTGCATGGGAACATGAGGTATTTACATGCAAACCGGTATAAGTCGGACTTGTGGATGTTCACGTATACCTGGCAGTCTTCGAGGTCTTCCCCAAATGTGTCTGCAAATGCATCATTGACCTCTTGACATTTCAGCTTGATGTCCTTTTCTATAATCAACTTGGTATCTTCATAGATTGGTAGACTTGCAGATGCTCACTCAACCGCTGCTCGAGTTTCACTTCCATCAATGTCCTTTGATCTCGCTCTCTTGGAGGCCATTGATCCTGAACTGTCAAGAGGCGGATGAACACCTTCTAGATCTGGAGAAAAAGTGACATGCATGGCAAGAAATTTGTCAGCGAAAACCAAAGCAAATTCGTGAACAATATAACACATACCTGGAGATTAATAGGCAAGGATTGAGGAATTTCTTTTGGGAGGATGGCTGACTGGATGCCAGAACTTTGCAAAAGGTAGTTTGGACTGTGTGGGAGGCATGAATGGTTGCTTTAATTACGCAATGAGTAATCCAAGATGAATGTTGGCTGTTAGAATTACACAATGTGCAATTTCAGTTGGCAATAGCTGCAAGCTCAGTGACTTCATTGCATAGTTTTCTAGGCCAACAGCCATTACCCCTCAGAATTACAAAAATCAGGCTTGTGGAACAACTTCTGGGAAGAAATGCACATTTCCTGAGGGGAAGACAAAGCCTTCCCTTTCAAGATTGCACAATGCTATCTTGGTGAGGCAGAGTCTGGACGAAGGCTGCCTAGACTTGCCAATGGGCAACTAAAAGCATTTGTGAAAGTGAATGCATGGCGATACTGAGTGTAAGAAGAAGAAAATGACCGTGCATGCCAATAGTGAATGATAGGTTCAGAAAATGGAACAACATGCATGTGGGTGAAGCGAGTTGCCGAATCAACGACCGTTCATGCAAAATAGTTTCATGCATGCGACAATAGTGAGATAGTAATGAAAAATAAAATGGTGCTAGTACAAGCTAGTATGCATGTAAATGATAGCAAGCATTCAAAGAAATAAAGTAAACAACACTCACACAAGTGAAAATACAAAAAGCGACAAAAATGTTGCAAAAGACAACTTGAGCCCACTTACCCATGAATAAGTCAGCTGGATGTGTTGTGGGATGTTAGAGCTCCATGATCTATGTGAAGGAATGAGTTCTGAAGTGTTGAATAAATAAGTTTGAAGCTCATGACGTGCATGCCACAAATCTAAGAAAAAAATACACTTGGAGGAAATATTCTAAAATAATATTCGCATGTAACCTCCAAATGCTAAAAATGGCTCCCTAAAATCTAGGGATGCTATTTGCATGTTTCTTTTTCTATTCCAAGAAAAGTCAGCCCATGCATGCAAGTCAAGTTTCCTTGGTCCCAGGTGGAATTGGTCAAACCAACAGCACATGCAAGAGCCTGCTCAATTGCTGGGGGAAAATGCACATTTTTGGAAGGGAGCTGGGCTAACTGCCCAAGAGATTTGCGTAATTTCTGGGCAAATTAGCTTACTGTTGCCCAGGATTGCATAATCGCTAGGCTGAGCAGCCCTGCTAGGAGGAATTGCGCAATTTTCTAGATGAATCTTGACTGGCAGGATTGCACAATTATGGAGCCTATCAGGTTGCCTGGCTGAATTGCACAATTTTTGGAAGGAAGGTTGGTTTCCCTCCAGAATTGCATAATTTCTTGAGGGAGTTGCTCAACCTGTAGCTAGCCCAAGTCTGGAGAAGCATCTTGTGAGGGGAATGCATTAAGCTTTAATAGACAGGCTGTCTTTTTGCAAGAAAACCACTGAAGCTTGTGTACTTGACGAAGCAAGACATGATGCTATGAAAGGTTGGTAAGGAGGCTTCATAACGAAGCTAAGGAAAAATTTTGGAGGGTGGTTGTAGTTGCTACAGCACTTGGAGACACACTAGTAGAACTCCAGTTCTCTGAATGGACCTTGTTCATGAAAGCTAAGTCTAACACCTTTAGAACTATTGTTCAGTTCTTAGTTCGTCTTGGGTTTACACTAGCCTGATTGTAAGATGTAGCATCTGCCAAGCTCTAGGTCGATTGACACACATTCCAAGCCAAGTCAACACAATTGTTTCGATTGGGGTTGAGGGGAATATTGGTGCACAAGGAGTATAATCGTCAGAGTCTTAGTTTCATCTCTGGTGTTGCTCCGCTACTAGTAGGCCTAGACAGAACCCCGAGGGAGTCACATAGGAACACAATCATCAGTCAATTGCCAGGGAGCCCAGTGAGTACTGCAACGGAGTTACTTGCATCAGCTCTCTATGCATGAAGCCTTTCTCTTCTTTTGCCTTAGTCATTTTTCATTGTTTTCATTTTCACTTTTCATTTTTTCATAATTGTGCATAACACTTATTCATTTTAGAGGCAGAAGAGGGATCTCGACTTATTGAGAGAAGAAGAGGTTTTTCATTCAGAGAAGTAGTTTATTATATATCTCTGATGTGCTTGCTAAGTTTTTCCCCCTCACCTTACTCTACTTGACTGAGTTGACAAGGGTTAACCCAAAAACAACCGACTAGAGGAGGTGACACTAGTTAGTGCGCAGGCGTTGTGTTTTCACCAAGGTTCACTTCAAACAATACATATTTTCCTTCAACGTATCATGGACTAAAGGTAACAAGTTCATCATACAAAGGCATAATGACAAATAACCAAGTAGTGATAGCGGTACAAGACCTCTTGTACTTTACCCAACTTGTGTCAAGAGTCATACATGGTTTCATGTGAAACTAACCTATGAACAACAAGAAAATAAAAACAAAGAAAAGTAGAAGCAAAATAAAATGCCAAAGAAAATTAAGCAAACAAACAAACGAACAAAGAAAGTAAGAAAACAACTTGCAAGAAAACAAATTGAAAGCAAACACTACTCCTACTCCTGAGTTAACGGTGCATGGGCCTGATCACGTGAAGTGATATTTCCAATGCAGCCACTGATGCATTGGTTGACCCATGTTGGTGAAGGCTTGGTCCGCAAGTAAACCAGTTGTGTGAACCAAAAAACAAGAAAGATATAACAATGAAGACAAACACACTTCATGTTTAAAAGTGTCCACAGGACATAAGTGAGTCCAAGTGGATGACATGTGGTCCGTGGACTTGTCACGGTGCTGTGTGACACTACATGTAGCTTTGAAGCATGCGCATAATCTTGACTATGCCATGAAAGAAAACTAAAGGAACAAAGACAACTTGCGTCGTGCATGCATGCTTGCAATGTAAGATTCCTCCAATGCTTGAGTGATGGGATCGCACAGTTGGAGTGGACGAAGCATGATCTCTGCGTGAGATTGATCTTCAATGCATACAGATGAGTGATGAGGAGCTTCAGGTGATTGAACAATTTCCTGATACTAACCCCAAGAGAGCGAGCGCCTGACATAACTATTAGCTTGGGCTGAGGTGCCTCGACAATCTTGGGTGTTTCGACTTCATCGTCAGATAGATCATCATAAATCGGTGGCTTCAAAAAATTGGTTTCGATAGAATCATGATTGTGATTGAATATGGGAGTAAATGAATCACGATAGTCATGATCAGAAAAATAAATGATTTCATCGACATCCTCATGAATTGATGAATCAAACAAGGTACATGCTCTTCCATCAACCACTCCTCGACTAGTTGCACTTCCATCAGTGTCCTTCGATCCTTCTCCCTTGGAGGCCATTGATCCTGAATTGTCAAGAGGTGAATGAACACCTGCTAGATCAGGAGAGAAAGTGACATGCATGGAAATAAATATGTTAGTGAAAACCAAAGCAAATTTGGGAATGACATAACACATACCTAGGGAATCATAGGCAAGGATTGTGTAATTTCTTCTAGGAGGATGGCTGATTGGCTACCAGAACTGCGCAAAAGGAAATCTGGGTTGTCTGGGAGGCATGACTGGCTGTTGGAATTACACAATGGGAAATCCAATCTAACTGTTGACTGCTGGAATTGTGAAATGCACAATTTCAGCTAGCAATGGCTGCAGGCTCATTGACTGCATTGCGCAATTTTCTGGGCCAACAACCACTGTCCCTTAGAATTGTGCAAAGTAGGCTTGGGGAACAACTGCTAGGTAGAAATGCACATTTCCTGAGGGGAAGACAAACCCTTCCATCTCAGGATTGCACAATGTTGTCTTGGTGAGGCAGAGTCCGGATGAAGGCTGCCTAGACCCGCCGACGGGCAACTAAAAGAAAATGTGAAAGTGAATGCATGGCGATACTGAGTGTAAGAAGAAGTAAATGATCGTCCATGCAAATACTGAATTAAATATTTAGAAATCGGAACAACATGCATGTGGGTGAAGCGAGTTGTCGAATCGGCAACCTTTCGTGCAAAACAGTTTCATGCATGCGACAACTGTGAGATAGTAACAAAAACTGAAATGGTGCTAATACAAGTTGGTATGAATGTAAATGACAACAAGCGTTCAAAGAAATCAAGAAAACAATGCTCACACAAGCGATAACACAAAAAGCGACAGAAATGCTGCAAAAGACAAGTTGAGACCACTTACCTGTGAATAGCTGAGCTGGATATGTCGAAAAGTACTGGATGTGCTGTGGGATGTCAGAGATCTAATATCGATGTGAAGAAATGAGCTTTGAAGCATCGAATAAATAAGTTTGAAGCTCATGACGCACATGCCACAAATCTAGAAAAAAGCGACACTTTGAGGAAAATTTTTTTAAACGATCATAGCATGTAACCTCCAACTGCTAAAAATAGGTCCCTAAAATCTAGTGATGATTTTTGCATGTTTCTTTTTCTATTCTAGGAAAAGGCATCCCATGCATGCAAGAAAGTTTCCTTGGTCTTGGGTGGAACTGGTCAAACCCATTGCACATGCAAGAACCTGCTCAACTGCTCGGAGAAAATGCATATTTCTAGAAGGGGGCTGGGTTGATTGCCCAAGATATTTGTGCAATTTCTGGGTAGAGCAGCTGACTGCTGCCTAGGATTGCGTAATTCCTAAGTTGACCAGCCCTCCTGGGAGGTATTGCACAATTTTCTGGATGAAGCTTGATTTGCAGATTTGCACAATTCTAGAGCCCATCAGGCTGTCAGACTGAATTGCGCAATTTCTGGAGGGAAGGATGGTTTCCCTCCAGAATTGTGCAATTTCTTGAGGGAGTTGTTCAACTTGCAGCTAGACCAAGTCCGGAGAAACAACATGTGAGGGGAATGCATCAAACTTTGATAAACATGCTACCTTTCTGCAAGAAAATTATTGAAGCTTGTGTACTTGATGAAGCAAGACATGCTATTGCAAAAGGTTGGAAGGGAGGCTCCAAAATGAAGCTAAGGAAAAATTTTGGAGGGTGGTTGTAGCTACTACAACACCTTGTTATTTACATTATTAATTTACATTGTGTAAAGGTTACATTATATGATGTAGTAGTTGATTTTGATTAAAAAAAATTCCTTCTTTCACCTATATTGCACTCAGCTTATTACAAGTTCAAATAGATTTGGGGTAATAAAATGAATGATTATGTAAAATGACTTGACCCTACTAATAAGAAAACACATATCAACATTGCCAAATGTACTCTAAAAAACATCATTTACATAAATGTATCTTCTAAAATTAAAAGCAAAAAAATTATGCAAAATTATAGAATTGATAAATGATAATAAATATAATCTTCCAAAATAAATAAAACTTACTATAATTTTTAATGTCTCTATATATATGTAAATCAAACACATTGTAGAGCCAATATGATATCACACACAATCAACTAATAAAACTCATTACATTGAGGCGACTTAGAGAAATACTTATTGAAAAAGAAATAATAATAAGATTAATGAATTATTAACCCTACCCTATCAATTGTGTTATAGAAAATGATAACATATTTAATCAATGCAAAAATTTGCTAAATGTTCATAATATTTATAAATAAAAGAGACTTATGAAATATGCTTTTGGAAAAATATAATTTGACTAGGATCAAGATTAAAAAATGACACACATATATATAGAGGAAGCAAGAAGATAATGGCGATATACACCTATGCATTTAGGATTAGAATCAGAAGACCTGGAGCGAGGTGGTGTTTGAGAAAAGGGATGTAAAGGAATAAGGGATAACTAGGATAAGAAAGAAGGGGATATCAAAGATGTTAGAATGTGGAGGAAATGGGAAATGTAGGGGAAATAGATGTAGAGGAAAGAGGGTAAGCAGAGAAAATGAATATGAAATTAAGATAGAAGGAAAATTGACCATAGAGGAATAAGGGATAAGGAGGATGAGAAAGAAGGGAATGTGGGAGATGGATGAATATGGAGGAAATGAAAAAAGTAGAAATAAATGTGGAGGAAAGAGGGTAAGTGGAGAAAACGAATGTGGAATTAAGATAGAAATAAATTCATTTTCATGTGTATAAGTGGTTTCTACATGAAAATGATTACAAAGTTGAAAAGATAACATAATAATTATATCATATTATTTATGGATAAACACTCTTGCTAATGATATTAGATTATTAAATAATTATCTTATTACTATATAATAATTATTTGAAACTCTATAATAAATCCATGTGGATGGATAAAAAATAAAATTACTTGAAAGTAATATATTAACAATTTTTTGAAAATATTGCATTTTTTTTTTAATTTAATATATGAACTTAAATAAATTGAATTTTATTTTTATTAAAGTATCATATTTCCCATGTTTATAAAGAATGAATTTAACGTTTTAAAATTTGAATACATTTTACTTGGACTTTAATTTAATCAAATTAATCTTAATTTATCTTAAAAAAATTAAATATATTAAATTGATTTTTAATTTATTAAAAAAATATACATATTTCAACTAAAATTAAATATTAGTAAATAAAATATAAATTTTAAAAATGTATTTCATTTTCAACTAATTATAAAAAATAAAGATATTTCTCTCTATTACACACATATTAATTAATTAGTAAATTTAGAAAATTAATTTAAAGAAAGACCAAAATTCAAATCACACTAATTAATACTATTTTAAGAGATTTACAAATTTCTGCCCTTTTTAGGTCCTTATAGATGATTCTCTTATATAAAAAAAACACACCCATATTAATTAATTAGTAAATTTAGAAGATTAATTTGGTTAAAAAACCCAAATTCAAATCACACCCATTGCTACTATTCATCTCAATTTCAAGATATTTACAGATTTATGCCTTTTTAGGTTCTTATAAGATTTTTCTCAAAACTAATGAACAGGAATACTCAACACTCAACACTCAACACTGTTTCTTATTATTTCACGCCGATATTCTATCACCATCTCCCCTCTTAGAATGGGTTCGATAGTAAAAAGACCATGTCCATGAACTCCAGATTTCCCAAAGCGAAATCGTTTTTTTTTTCATTTTTCTGGAAGTAAGAAAGACGGTCTCTGTATGAAGAGAACTGTGGCGGATCTGCTTCTCGTTCTGTTTTTAATCTCTTGTTTATAGGTTCTCTGGAATGGTGGGCGTATCCCACAGGTCGGTGAATTATGGAACTTATGTCGGATTTTGCTTTCAGACGATTATGCACAGAGGTTCTAGATGCATATGTTTCTTTTATTTTGCAGAATCCAACTTCTTCTAGGTTATTATCATCATTTGAAAAAGAACTCTCATCTGATGAATCTTCTGAATGTGTCACTGCAACAACTTCCTTTTGGATTCCCATTTGTATAGAATGTAGATCAGGGATTCTTACACCCACGTTTGGATCTGGAACCCTATGAGAGGCGCAATAGGAAATGTAGGTGCATACATCCTTTCCTTTATTGTTCCAGTAGGACAGCTCCATGTGATACCCTTCAATTAATGCACAGGTGGGGTGGTAAAAAGTTTCACATTCCATACACTTGATGCAAAATCCCTTCATTTTGTTACAGACTATGCATGACTTCCGAAAAGAGCCTGGATTGATTTTCAATATGCCATCAACAGGTTACATAATTTTATCATTCACAAAAGTTACTTCGTTAGTAAAACAAGCACAATAACATGCACCCAAAATCCAGATGTTGTTGTAGGTTTCAGGGCGCCACCCATCACAGGGCAGAGACAGCAGCGTTGTGGAGTAGTGTCTGTCTTTAAACTCTGGCAAGCTGTGCAAAGCCAGTCTTCCCCTGATTCACTTGCACCATAACAATTTTCATGAACTCCAATATTATATCTATTGCAGATGATGAATTTATTATCATGCCAATCTTCAGCTCGGCGGCATATTGCACACCTTTTTGGTATCCAGGTTTCTTGGATTGGTTTGTATGGTTCTAGCAGCCATCCTCTTAATTCTCTTTCTCTATTTGCTGAATGGCGTATTCCCTCCCTGGGTAAAGAATCCAAGGCCACCTGGCCATGAACCCCAGCTTCATAGGCCTTGTTAAGCCCCAATCAATGAGATGCTGATTGGAACCGTTGAGTCTAAAACTTTGCTTCCGTTTCTTCATCTTAGAGCCCACGTGCTTTTCCCATTGCGACAGGCTCATCGACTTACCCTTTTCACATTCATTGCCTTCACAGAGGATTAAGTGGCTATTAGTCACATAATTCGCCTCGCCATTACAAATAACAGTAACGTGCTCTGGAACACTGAAAGGTTTTTCTCCTTCATACGAATGGTTGATCATACGCGCTGCATTTCCCTTCTTAGTGGCATCAATCACTGTTTCTTTGTCGATTGCAAAGAAGTACGTTGATTGTTTACCCTCTGATTGATATCTCTTTTCTCTTACATTGGCAACACTGTTTCTTATTATTTCGCCCCGATATTCTATCACCATCTCCCCTCTTCGAATGGGTTCGATAGTAAAAAGACCATATCCATGAACTCTAGATTTCCCAAAGCGAAATCAGTTTTTTTCATTTTTCTGGAAGTAAGAAAGACGGTCTCTGTATGAAGAGAACTGTGGCGGATCTGCTTCTCGTTCTGTTTTTAATCTCTTGTTTATAGCTTCTCTGGAATGGTGGGAGTATCCCACAGGTTGGTGAATTATGGAACTTATGCCGGATTTTGCTTTCAGACGATTATGCACAGAGGTTCTAGATGCATATGGTTCTTCTATTTTGCAGAGTCCAACTTCTTCTAGATTATTACCATCCTTTGAAGATGAACTCTCATCTGATGAACCTTCTGAACGTGTTACTGCAACAACTTCCTTTTGGATTCCCATAAGTATAGAATTTAGATCAGGGATTCTTACACCCACGTTTGGATCTGGAACCCTATGAGAGGCGCAATAGGAAATGTAGGTGCACACATCCTTTCCTTTATTGTTCCAGTAGGACAGCTCCATGTGATACCCTTCAATTAATGCACAGGTGGGGTGGTAAAAAGTTTCACATTCCATACACTTGACGCAAGATCCCTGCATTTTGTTACAGACTATGCATGACTTCCGAAAAGAGTCTGGATTGATTTTCAATATACCATCAACAGGTTCCATAGTTTTATCATTCACAAAAGTTACTTCATTAGTAAAACAAGCACAAGTAACATGCACCCAAAATCCAGATGTTGTTGTAGGTTTCAGGGCGCCACCCATCACAGGGCAGAGGCAGTAGCGTGTTGGGTATTTTTGATGGGAAAATACCAAAACCAAACAAATTACGCACCACAGAGGCAATGCTCTGTTTCCTTTGCTCCAGGATCCTTTTGTGCACAAGGAGGCTTAAATTTTTTTACTGAGAAACAGAGTATTTCACCACCATAAAAACATTTCTATTCATTTAAGACAAAAATCACTGATACATATTCATCCTCTTTTACTGAGAGGGATTTACCAAGAACAACATTCAACCAAAACTCTGTTTTCACCCTCAGAATTTACTGAGCTGGGTTTACTGCTGTAAAACCCTTTTACATTCACTGCTGTGAAAAACACTTTACTGCTGTAATAAAAATTTACATATGCATACAAAAATTATATGTTGCTCACCCGACACATGAGATTCATGCTCGTTTCATTACATAATGCATTGCTGTGCAAAAACACCATAGTTTTTCGCTGCTCTTCCATTTTACGATGCCCCACAAAATCATTACAACACACGAGCTCTTTTTCATTTGGCTCGTTATATTTTTTTTAATCCACGCGTGTGTTCTACACCTCATTACAAAAACATGGTCAACACCAAAAAAAAAATATAACATTACAAAGTACTTCGTATGCCATACTTAACATTCATATGCGCCCATACCTTCAATACCAAAAAAAACATTAAAATTTAAAACTTCCATCTACTTTCTACGGGCATATTAAATTCATTAATTATTTTACCGCGGTCAACCAAAACTTTACTCCACACAATGTTTTAATGTTGGTTTGTATGCAACTTCGGACAATCAACGGACGAGAGTGCTGGAGACAATCGAACGACAGACAAAGATATCGGGAGGCATTTTGCTGCAGATCTTTAGCTCCCGAAAAGTAACTTTTGCTTACGTATGGTGAGAGCCAGCGTCTGCACCATATCGTATCGGATTCAAATATACGGAAACAAATTTACGCTGGAAGGCAGTGCGAAATTGAAAGGCGGTTTTGCTGAGTGGTTTGGGTGAGGTACGGCCGCTTAGTTGGAATTACATATTCAACACTCCCCTTTAATTTCAACTGCTGGGCATTCAGTCATACTGAGACACTTCCTCAAAAATTCAAAGCTTTTCTAATCCAATGGCTTTGTCAAAATGTCTGCAACCTGTTCGTGAGTCCTGCAATGTTCTAGGATAATTTCTCCATTGTTCACCAATTCTCTGATGTAGTGAAACCTTGTATCAATGTGTTTCGTTCTCTTATGAAACACTGAATTCTTTGACAATGCAATAGCTGAGCTATTGTCACAAAAGATCACTGTCGCTTTTGCCTGCTCTTGGCCTAAGCTTCTCAACATTCTTCTCATCCACACTGCTTGACATGCTGCTGCTGTAGCTGCCACATATTCAGCCTCTGCTGTAGACAATGCTACAATGGACTGCTTCTTAGAAGCCCATGAAATGGCTCCTGAACCCATATGAAAAACATAACCGGAAGTGCTTTTCCGATCATCTACACTTCCAGCCTAATCACTGTCAGTGTATCCAACCAAATCTAAATGTTCTGAGACATTATATAAAATGCCAAACATTTTGGTACCTTTGACATACCTTAAAATTCTTTTTGCTGCCTGCCAATGTGCCTCCTTTGGCCTCTCCATGAATATGGAAATTAAACTAACAACATACATAATGTCAGGCCTAGTAGCTGTTAAATACATAAGGCTGCCTACAATACTCTTGTACAAACTAGGATCAAAATACTTGCTGCTGTCCTCTCTGCTGAGTTTTAATCCCATTACTGTGGGAGTGATCGCTGCCTTGCACTCTTGCATGTTAAATCTGATCAATACTTGATTTACATATCTAGCTTGTGAGATAAAAATTCCTTTTTCATTTTGATCTACTTCTATGCCTAAGAAGTATCTCAAGAAATACATGTTAGTCATTTCAAATTCCTCTTTCATGACTGATTTAAAATTCTCAATAAGCTGATCATCATTACCTGTGAAAATAACATCATCAACATATAAGACAACGATTAAAATTTTACCATCCTTTTCTTTGATGTAGACGGTGGGTTCTCCCTCACACTTGTCGAATTCATTATCCAATAGATATGAATCTATTCTACTGTACCATGCTCTTGGCGCTTGCTTCAGCCCATAAAGAGATTTCTTCAATCTGCACACTTTGTGCTCTTCACCTTTCTTCTCATAGCCTAGAGGTTGTTCAACATAAACCTCTTCCATTAACACTCCATTTAGGAATGCTGACTTCACGTCCATTTGGTAGACTTTCCATTTGTTTTGTGCTGCTATGGACAACACTGCTCTCACGGTTTCCATTCTTGCAACCGGTGCGAAAGTCTCCTCATAATCTCTCCCATACTGTTGCTTGTACCCTTTGACAACCAGCCTTGCCTTGTGCCTTTCTATCTTGCCTTTAGCATTACTCTTGGTCTTGTAAACCCATTTAACTCCAATGACTTCTTTGCCTTTTGGTAGCTCAACCAAATCCCATGTTTTGTTTCTCTCTATGGCATTCATCTCCTCATCCATAGCTTCTATCCATTTCCTATCTTTAATTGCATCCTCGAAATGAATAGGATCATCAACATGACAATACAAGGAAAATAAGGAATTCATTCCTTCATCATAAATATCACTTAGATTTCTAAATTTCTTACCTCTTTCACTTGGTGTGCAAGTGCTTGAAGATGCACTTGAATTTCCTCCTTGTGGTGTGCTTGGAGAAGCACTCTCATTTATCCTCAATGGTGTCCCTTGCTGTCCTTGTGTTGGCACTGTTGTTTGGGGATGTATTTCAGCCACCTCCTCTTCATCTTCATCATGCGACAAACAGTTTTTGACATTCACTGTTTTCTCTATGCTTCCATCCCAAGCTTCCTCCTCAATGAATTGAACATCTCTGCTGACGAAAAACTTCTTGGTAGATGGGATATACAACCTGTAGGCTTTGGATTCCTCACTGTATCCAATGAAAAGACATTTCTCCCCTTTGCTGTCCAACTTCCTCCTTAGCTGATCTGGAATGTGTGCATAGGCCACACATCCAAAAAATCTCATGTGGGTGACTCCTTGCTTTCTCCCACTCCATGCCTCTTCCGGCACTTTGTTCATCACTGCTTTTGTAGGACACCTGTTCAAAATATACACTGCACAATTTACAGCTTCAGCCCAATAGTCATTTGGAAAATGCTTTGCCTTCAGCATGCTCCTCGCCATATCCATGATGGTCCTGTTCTTCCTTTCAGCAACTCCATTTTGCTGTGGGGTGTACCTTGCTGTAAACTGTTTATGTATACCATTTTCTCTACAAAATATTAGGAATTCCTTGGAGATATACTCACCTCCTCTATCGGTTCTCAAAACTTTTATATGCAGCCCGCTTTGGTTTTCCACAAATACCTTGAAGTTTTGGAATTTCTCAAACACTTCACTTTTGTTTTTAAGGAAATATACCCAAGTCTTTGTTGTAAAGTCATCAATGAATGTTAGGAAATATTGGCTGCCTGCTAATGATGGAGCTTGCATCAGTCCACATAAATCTGAGTGGATGATCTCTAAGGTTGCCTTTGCCCTTATGCTTTTACCTGATGGAAAACTTTCTCTATGTTGTTTTCCCAATATGCAACCTTCACATAGGCTATCCGGTTTCTCTATCAATGGTAATCCTCTTAACATTCCTTTCCTACTCAACAAATTTAGACCTCCAAAATTGAGAAGTCCAAATCTCAAGTGCCACAACCAATTTTCATCCTTTGGCAGGCTTTGGAAAGCCTCTTGGGTGACTGCTGCAATTTCATTTTTGTTTCTCAAATCTGCCCTGATCCTAAGAGGGAACATCCTGTTCCTTGTCATCTTCACTTCAGCGATGCATCTTTTGCTGGGTGCTATATCCATGATGGTGCATACATCATTTTTAAAGAAAACATTGTACCCCTTATGGACAAGCTATCCAATACTCAAGAGGTTACATCTCATTCCGGGGACATAGTAGACATCTGCTATGGTTTTCCTTTCTCCCTGCTTTGTAAATATTTTTACCTCTCCTTTTCCCATAACAGAGACTTTACTATCAGTTCCAAGTGTAACTTCTGATTTCATATTTTTATCTAGGGCAGAAAAGAAGGCTATGTTTCCTGTCATATGGTTGCTGAAACCTGAGTCTAAAAACCATATGTCTTCACTATTTGTTTCAGCCATGTTACAAGCTAACAACACATTATTTTGTCTGCTGTTTTCTCTAGTGACATTTGCATTTTCTCTATTTTTCATATCATGCTGCTTCTTCCTACATTCACTGGCATAATGCCCATACTTTTTACAGTAATAACATTGGACATTGGATTTTTCATACCTTTGTCCTTGAGCATGATGTTGTCCTCCTTGTTGGCTGCTGCCTTGGCCTTGGTTCTGATTTGGATTGCTGCCTCTTCCTTGTGCATTTGCTGGGTTGTTCCTTCCACCTCTGTTCTGGCTTCTGCCTCTTCCTCTTTTGTTTCCTCTGCCTTGACCTCTTCCTCTTCCAAAGGACATCTGGGTCTTGAAGGCTTGCTCAAGAGATGAGTTTTCATTCCTACTCAACCTCTGCTCATGTGTTATCAGTGATGCATGTAGCTCATCAACTGAATAGTTTGAGAGATCCTTTGTCTCTTCAATGGTGGTGACTATGGCATCAAACTTTGAGGGTAAGACCCTCAATATTTTCTCCACAATCCTCCTATCTTCAAGGGTTTCTCCATGAGTCCTTATCTGTGTGACCAAACCAATTACATGTGTGAAGAATGAGTCAATGTTGTCTGACTCCTTCATGCACAGATTCTCAAAATCCTTCCTCAGCAATTGTAGTTTTGTTGTCTTCACTCTCTCCATGCCTTGATAGGTTGTCTTGAGGGTTTGCCATGCTTCATTTGCTGTCTTAGCTGCTGCTAACCTTGGAAACACACTCTGGTCTACTGCTAGATACAACAACATACGGGCTTTCGAATCCTTCTTCCTATTGCTCTTCAGGAGATCTCTCTCTCCTTGAGTTAATGCATTGAACTCAGTTTCATCTGCTGGTTCTTCAAAACCATCTTCAACTATTTCCCATAAATCTTGAGAGGCAAACAAGGCTGTCATAGTTATTGACCAGTAGTCATAGTTTTTCCCATTAAACTGTGGGAGCTGGGTGTTAAACATACCCATACCAGTGCTTGTGCTGGCCATTCCTTGCATTCTGATCTATGCCTCTAAATCCTTGACTGTATGTTTAAAACAACTCACTGCTTCTTCAGCAACACATAAAAAACTTTTGGAATACCTGAATCCTTTGCCTGAGACTTTACTTTGCTGGAGAAGATCTACTGCTGCAACAAAAGACTCCTCCTTTCAGCTTCTTTGTCACCTTCAAAGAGCCTAAGCCTGCTCTGATACCACTGTTGGGTATTTTTGATGGGAAAATACCAAAAACAAACAAATTACACACCACAGAGGCAATGCTCTGTTTCCTTTGCTCCAGGATCCTTTTGTGCACAAGGAGGCTTACATTTTTTTACTGAGAAACAGAGTATTTCACCACCATAAAAACATTTCTATTCATTTAAGACAAAAATCACTGATACATATTCATCCTCTTTTACTGAGAGGGATTTACCAAGAACAACATTCAACCAAAACTCTGTTTTCACCCTCAGAATTTACTGAGCTGGGTTTACTGCTGTAAAACCCTTTTACATTCACTGCTGTGAAAAACACTTTACTGCTGTAATAAAAATTTACATATGCATACAAAAATTATATGTTGCTCACCCGACACATGAGATTCATGCTCGTTTCATTACATAATGCACTACTGTGCAAAAACACCATAGTTTTTCGCTTCTCTTCCGTTTTACGATGCCCCACAAAAACATTACAACACACGAGCTCTTTTTCATTTGGCTCGTTATATTTTTTTTAATCCATTTGTGTGTTCTACACCTCATTACAAAAACATGGTCAACACCAAAAAAAATATATAACATTACAAAGTACTTCGTATGCCATACTTAACATTCATATGCGCCCATACCTTCAATACCAAAAAAAACATTAAAATTTAAAACTTCCATCTACTTTCTACGGGCATATTAAATTCATTAATTATTTTACCGCGGTCAACCAAAACTTTACTCTACGCAATGTTTTAATGTTGGTTTGTATGCAGCTTCGGACAATCAACGGACAAGAGTGCTGGATACAATCGAACAACGGACAGAGATATCGGGAGGCATTTTGCTGCAGATCTTTAGCTCCCGAAAAGTAGCTTTTGCTTACGTATGGTGAGAGCCACGCGTCTGCACCATATCATATCAGAGTCAAATATACAGAAACAACTTTACGCTGGAAAGCGGTGCGAAATTGAAAGGCAGTTTTGCTGAGTGGTTTGGGTGAGGTATGGCCGCTCAGTTGGAATTACATATTCAACACAGCGTTGTGGAGTAGTGTCTGTCTTTAAACTCTGGCAAGCTGTGCAAAGCCAGTCTTCCCCTGATTCACTTGCACCATAACAATTTTCATGAACTCCAATATTACATCCATTGCAGATGATGAATTTATTATAATGCCAATCTTCATCTCGGCGGCATATTGCACACCTTTCTGGTATCCAGGTTTCTTGGATTGGCTCGTATGGTTCTAGCAGCCATCCTCTTAATTCTCTTTCCCTATTGCTGAATGGCGTCTGCCCTTCCTGGGTAAAGAATCCAAGGCCACGAACCCCAGCTTCACAGGCCTTGTTAAGCCAATCAATGAGATGCTGATTGGAACCGCTGAGTCTAACACTTTGCTTCCATTTCTTCATCTTAGAGCCCACGTGATTTTCCCATTGCGACAGGCTCATCGACTTACCTTTTTCACATTCATTACATTCACAGAGAATTAAGTGGCTATTAGTCACATAATTCGCCTCCTTGCCATTACAAATAATAGTAAGGTGCTCTGGAACACTGAAAGGCTTATTGTTTTTCTCCTTCAGAGAGGTTCCTAGGGCCGGTTGCTTCGGCGTGCATTGAGGATAGGAATATTCATCTAGGTTTTCTAGTTGCTCACTACTTATATTATCACAATTGTAATGAACCCAAACATTGCATTTTTGACATTGAAGCCAACCTGTTTTGAACGTGGGAGTCCGTACCTTCATGGAAATGCCACAGTACTGATTGAACTTGTACAACTTGTAGCAAGGTCGACAGATCAACAAAACCTTCGCAGATGAAGTACGCCGCTGCTTCACCTGAACAGATGGTAATAATCCTGAAGCGGTAAACTTCTCGTTACAGCTGCTGCACGTTGTTTCTTCTTCTTGATCTTGCATAACCCTGTATCCAGACCAAAAATCTGCTTTTGTGGCTTCGTCAATTGCCTCAGAAAATTCATCCTTAAGGTCCTTAGAAGAGCTTTTCAAGAATTTCCGACTCTTGTATTTTAATGTCCTAAAGTCCCAAAATGGGAATACAATTTTTTCTTTAACCAATCTATATGTGCAGTCCAAGTTATTTTTAATGTGTAAAAACTTAACACAAAGTCTTCCAGGAACACAAACGCTCTGCATAGATTCTGGGGCATCTTTCACCAGGTGGATAACTTCAGCGGGCCAAACAGGTCTGTCCTTTCTCCTCTTAGACTTCACCCAAACGACATCACCCACCTCAAACTGTTCAAGACGTGGGCCCTCTGAACATTCAAACCCCACCAGAGAAGATGGGTTAGAAACCCTAAAATCATCATACTACTGCTCCTTCTGATTTGCCTCTGTCACCTGCTTCTTATTGGGTTCGTTAGTACAGATGCTTCCACCAACCTCTACTGTAGCGTTTTGACCTTTCAATTTTATGCCTTTCCCGGTGTCCGTACTTTTCATGCGCTTAGTTGGTCTATTTTTGAATTTCGCTGATTCATCCTTAACAACGCAAAGCAAATCCTGAAGCCTCCCATTTGCAGGCATCCTGTCCTCATCCGCGCTATTATGGCGGCAAAATCCATACCCCAATGATTCCCCATCGCGGCTGTGGCTCTCACATCTCTAATTCTCTTCCTAGAATTCTCCATGCTAAAGTAAAACCTCGATGAAACCCAACCTGAACTTTGCCTTGCCTGGAATTTGTATTGCAAACCCTAGTTCGAATCCATTGAGACAGTTGGCTGGAGGATAGTGCGAGCCTTTAAAAGCTTTGCGCTAACTGATCATTGTTTCATCTGTTGCCGGAGCCGTTGGAGATGAAAGGCTGCACGACAAAACCTCCCAAGGGGCGGGAACTGCTATTATAACTTTTCTCGGAGGATTCCAGAAAAACACAAATTAAGCTTAATTTAGCCAATCATAAAAAGTCGAGAACTAACGACGTGGAGTCCAAACTGGAACTAAACTTACTAACGACGTGGAGTCCAAACTGGAACTAAACTTACTAAAAAAGGAGGCAGGAATGAGCTCACAGCTGTAGCCAGGGCTGAAGCGGTCACTTGGGATCAAAGTATATTCATACATTCGTAAAACAATTTACAATAATGCTATCCATATGTTAATAAATCTATTATATAAAATGATTCTTTATTCCAACAAGACAACGTCTCATATGTGAATTGTTTGTATTACCCTAACATGAAATTATTTATTATTATTATTAATATTTAATCAAAATTTAAAATCACCATTACACATATAAATTATAATTATAAATTTATTTATTTTTATAAATTATAATTATATATTATTTATTTTTTAAAATTTTTAATTAAAATTTATGTTAAATTTTTAAATACTTATTTTTTTCATTTAATTCTATATTTTATATTAATCTTTTCCTATTAAATAATAATAAAAGAAAAAATATACTAAAAAATTTGTTATATATATATATTTAATTTTATTATTAAAGTTATGTTAAATTTTTAAATGTGTATCTTTTTCATCAATTAATTTTATATTTTATATTAATTTCTTTATATTAAGTAATAAAAAAAATACACTAAAAACCATATATATATAAATATATATATATATATATATATATATATATATATATATATATATATATATATATATATATATATATAATAACAACATTAGGTTTATAATAACATTTTTTATTGAACATTTTCTTACGCTTGATGCAATGTGTAAACTATATATAGAAAATTTTCCAAATAAATACTTTTTCAATTAGTTATCTTAATGCAATAAGTAAACTATATACAGAAAATTTTCTCAACAAATACTTTTTAAATTATTTATCTTATTGCAATGAGTAAACTATATATAAATTTGTTTCTCAACAAATATTTTTTTAATTATTTATCTTAACGCAATGAATAAATTATATATCGAATTTTTTCTCAACAAATACTACTGATTTAATTATTTACCAACATAGATAATCTTAACCATGATCTAATATGAGCCCAGAAAGATCAAATTATATAACATGTGCATTGAGCCATTTTATCAATTGGCTTTTTTGGTATTAATATACTTTTAAGTATATGTCAAAATTAATTAATATTAAAATATTTTATTCATAACCCACATTGGACATTTTATTCTATACAACATTAAAATATTTTGTTTTAACATTTTTTTCTATATATAAATATATATGAAGTTAATATCAAGTGTTAAAATATTTTTGAAAAATATAAGGTTTAAACATCCTACTTATAAGTTTTTTCTTTATTATTATAGCTGACATCACTTTTATATTTAGAGAATATTTTGTATTTATTTTAAGATTTTTATTTAGAGAATATTTTATTTTTATTTTAAGAGGGACAAATATACTTACACATAGCCTTCACATTAGGTTGTAGAATGAGCCTCTACGCTCAATCATAATGTCATATGACATATTGATTTACTAGTAGGTATTTACAATAAATTTATCATAGTATTTCTTTTAAGTAAGATGATTATATATGTATACAAAGAAAGGGATGAGGATGATATCTCACAGCATGTTAGTGGCAATGCAATAATCTACTAACTTGGAGGGATGAATGGAAGTACTTATACAATGAATTTAAATGTGGTGTAAAAGATGCAACGTAGGAAAATTAATTAGCTTTCCTAAAAATGAATTTTACCTATAGAAATGATGTAAAACTGTGTGAATTTTGAGCCTTTCTAATAGTGTATGATATTTGTCATGTGAAATATAATGCATATGTTTTCATTAGTGCTAAATTGGAGTACTTAAATAATGAAATTTCACTACAAAAAATTGTAGAATTGTAAAGACATATTGTTCTTATCAATATATATTTTTTCAAAATTACACTTTATCCCAAACCTATATCAGAAGCAACCAAAACATCATGCACATAAGCTTCCCACCTGGGAAAATTTTAAATTCAAAAAAGATGTGCACATTCTTAGAGCTCGGAACATATGCATGTTCCTGGCTCTAAAAATGTGCACACATTTCTAACTCTAGAAACACTTGTACGTTTTTAACTCCAAGAACGTACACATGTTTCTAGAGATAACAAATAGGGAAAGGGTTAAGGTTGAGGTGGGGGGATGGAAGGATTAAAGAGAGCAAGGGGGACATGGGAGATCAAGGAGAGAGAGAGAGAGAGAGAGAGAGAGAGAGAGAGAGAGAGAGGAAAAGAGGGGCTAGAGGGAGACAGAGGGGGAAATAGTGAGAAAGGAAGAGGCAAAGAGGGGATAGAGGGAGAGAGAGGGGGAAAGAGGGAGAGGGGGGAGAGAGAAGAAACGAGGGTGGGATAGTGGGTAAGTGAGAGAGGGGGAAAGTGAAGGGGTGCGGGGTGGGAAAGAGGCAGGGATAAAATGAGAGAGGGGGAGGGGAAAAGTGAGAAAGAGGTGTTGAAGAATGTAATTAGTGTCGGTCTTCATAATTGTATTTAAGTCATGATGTAATGTATTTGTCAAAAGAAGAAAATTAATTTTTATTATAAAAGAAATTGATTTATTAAAGTATGGGTTTCATGCTTGGGCCAATGGTTTATAGGTAAAATCCTCCATTGTAGGCTTCTAGGGTTTATGTCAAGTGTCTTTTTCTATGTCATAAAGTAAAAGACACTTCTTGGGCTTCATTTGTCAAGAAATAAATTTATTTTGATGTAAATTAGGTCTTCTAGGCCTCCTGCACCAAGTCGGCCTCAAATTGGACAAGTCAGCCTAATTGAGGGGAAAAATCTCCTATATAAAGAAACAACTCAATCTCATTTGGAGTACTCTTCCATCAAGTTCGATCTACAATTTCCGCGTCAAGAAAAAGTGTGAAATCTAAGGGACAAGAAGGAAAGGGTTAGCGAAGGATAAGGAGGTATTCATCAAGCACAAGAAGTTGAAATTATCTCTCTCTCTCTCTCACACACACGTTTGAAGCTGATGAGCTACTGGAAGGGCTGAAATTGTAGTCTTGAAGTTGGGCCGAAATTCTGAAGCTGAGGGTTGAATTTCTGATGTTGGAGTCAAAATTCTAGGTTGAAGTTGCTTTTGAGAAGCTGAAACTTGGTGACTTTGGGAGAAATCATCTATTGGAAGGAAGAGCTGACTTGGTGGAGGAGGAAGGTATTTGGTCTAGGGTCTTTTTCTATCTCAACTTGATTTTGATAGTGGAAGAGTTTGACTGGATTTTCCCTTATAGAAAGGTTTTAGCCCTATTTGAGTGTCTGCATTTGGTCCCATTGATCTTCGTATTTTTGTTTTGATGATTTCTTGATGAAACAAAGATAAAAGAAAAACATAAGAAAGTTCATAAAGAAAACAAAGATATCACAAATAATTATCAACATAAGAAAATATTTTTGTCTTTCTAATTTTCTAACATGGTATCAGAGCTAAGGTGAAGAAGAAGGAAAAAGGTTGATTGGAGATCTATTGAAAAGAGAGATATAAGAAAATGGTTTCAAGAAAGGTCACAAGGAGTAGAATATATCAATACGAAAAACTTAATGAAGTTAGAAAGAAAGCTAGAAGGAGCCTCCAACTACAGGGCATGGAAGAAGAGAATGGATCTTATTCTTGTAAGAAAAATGTTGGATTTTGTTTAAGTTGTAAGAAAAATGTTGGATTTTGTTTAAGGAAAAGTCAAGGAACCAACAGATGAGGCAGGAAAAGAAAAATACAAAGAAACCGATATCTTGGCTATGAACTTAATTGTGGATGGAGTGAAGGAAAATCTCATCCCTTACATATATAGTATATAATATGCAAAAGAAATGTATGAATTCCACTCCAAGTTATTCACCATCAAGAATATTGATCAGATAGCTCGTCTTAAGAATGAACTAAGGACAATAAGGATGACAAGATATGATGTTGTATCATGAGATTTTGTAAGGATATCTAGAATAAGAGATGAACTCCAAGAAATATATGAGGTTGTACTAGAAAAAGAACTCGTAATTGTTGCTCTTCTAGGTCTACTAGAATCTTGGAGTGCTTTTGCAGAAGGAATTAGCAGTTGGAAGGATACTCCAACCTTTGAACAAGTGTGGAATGCATGCAGTCAAGAAGAAGCCCAAATATCATTAGTAAACAACAAGGAGGATGAATACGACAACACATTTAATGCCTATTCTGCTCATCACAAGAAGAAGGGAACCTTCAAGAAGTTCAAAGGACCAAAGAAGAAATTTGACCTATCTAAGGTTGAATGCTACAACTGTCATAAGATGGGTCACTAGAAAAACCAATGTTTTAAGAATCTAAGGAATAAGAAGATAAAAAGAGAACATGTGAATGTTTCTAATAATGATCCACCTAAGAGAAACAAGATTGAAGAATCTGAAATAAAATATCTATTTGCCAAATACTCTTAGGGAATACTATCCCTTGCATATCCTTCAATCTTAAGTTTTGCATTGTTTTCTTTTATGTTTTGATTTCTAAAGTTTTTAGGTCTAACATGTCTTGTTAGAAATTTTTTGCAGGTATCCCTCAGAAAGATTTGGATTAAGAGGGAGGCTTCACCAATTTACCAAAAGATAAGTATCTTGTTCTTTGTTTCCTCTTTTATGTTTGGTTTCCCTCTCATATCAACATTTGTTTGTATTATATGCTAATAACCTTTTCTTTATATTTTCCTTGGTAGGAAAGACTGAAAAATACAAAAGGGTTATGGAAGATGCTTCAAAGGATAGAATTGAAGCATGAAATAAGTTCTGTTGAAAAGGAATCCATTATATAATTGATGTCGTACACGGTTTTTTAGGGAACAACTCAAGGTATGTCTTAGACTATAACTTTTGTTATAAAGTTCTCTTCATGAAAAAGGTATGTTCATTCTACTTTTGAAATTTTCTTGACATTACTCACATCGTTATGTCTAGGGTTTTGAATCACATATATTCTTGTTAGGGCGATTAATCATTAGATTAAATCTACCCTCGTTATTCTATCATTTCATCATTCTTGTGAAACCCTAACCCTTAGGGTACACTATAAAACGATAGCCTCTTATTGCTAAGGGTATGCCAATGTTGATTAATGAAACTTTAATCTACTTAGGGGTTGTTGATAAAGTATATAAATCCTATTCTTTTGAAGTTTATGGTTTTGAAAATGCTATGATAAAAACCGTATATTTTTAGGATTTGGTGATTTGTTTGTGAACAAAACCTTTATAGTAAGATTGTGTTGGGTCCCTATAATACTAGTGATTACCCCATTAATATTGTAGTTATACCCCTTATTTATATTGTCGTTCCCCTATTACCCCCATGTTGTTATTTCTGTGCCCCATAGAATCCCTCTATTGTTATTTTTGTGGCTTTATATTATTATTGTTAGGTCAGCTGGATTATTCACATGACTCCTTAGACTCCTATATATAGAAAGGAGGTTTTGTCATTTGTGTTGTTACACAGTAATTTGTCACCATTGGTCACTGTCCCTATCGCCCCGTTTCCATACATTGGAGGACGCATTCGGGACCTGTGAGCAGTTACATAACCCAAAAACACTTGCATTATGTTCCCCTGAGTATGTACTTCATGATTCCTGAAGACACCTTCTGCAAATTATCCCTGGAAAGTACTCTTGTTCCATTGGCGCAGTCCCACAGTATCTTACCCGCGCCAATCACTGAGATCCTCAAAAGAGGGCGCGACCATTGGCGCTCTGTCACAGAACAACACCCGCACCAGCCCAGTTTGGTAATGATTTTTGCCAAAGCACGCCCTTCTGCTTTTTCCATTCAGAGCACGAAGTCTTTTGAGGGAAAAATCCACCGGATAAAGGTCGAGAGTCATCATCTATCCTTGACAACTATCCATAGTAGCTTTTCCGAGATAATGCCAATCCACAATGGGTGTCCTGGTTCATCGAATCTTTCCACCTTCTCCATCTATAAATATTTGTCCTCATGCATTAGACAAGCTAGTGCTAGTTGTTGAGTTCTGGAGTTCTTGGAGGAATGCTAGTTGTGATTATGTTTGTCATGAGTGATAGTGAAGCATAGAGAGGTTATGCTGCCGGAGAGGAGGTACATTGCAAGACACATATAGTTGCTCGCCCAGCCAGAGGAGAGGTTCAACGTCAGAACCTTGGTTGTAACTTTTCCTGTCTATTATTAATTAATGAATGACTTCTATTATAGTTCCAATCTCATCGTCTATTATAGTGATGTTTGATTTATTTCATTTCTGACTGAAATATAGTTGTGCCTTGGTGGATTTTATGCTTGTATCTGTTCCCTCCTTTGCATGTGCAGGTGTCCGTAATCAAGGAGCGCAAGGATTGTGACCTGCTGGAGCGAGGGAGCGGGAATATCAACTCTGCTTCGACTATAGCGTTGGATTCCAGGTTGGTCTTCTTAATTCACCTTTGATGTACAACTAGGAACTTGCGTGGCAGCGTGGTTTGATTGTGGCTAGTTCTGTTTTAGGCTAGTGGGATCGCCTCTGTCCGCAGAGGGGATTTACCTACCCAACAATTTGGCGACTCCGCTGGGGAGAAGCTATTTGGAGTTTGTCTTGCATGTTAATTTTCTCTTGCTTGCTTGAGTGAATGAGCTTTCTGGGTCAGTTTTGAGATTATTCTTTACTGTTTGATCCATCTGAGCACTGTCAGCCTGACCTGGGGTCATGTTATTTATTTTTTAGCCGGCAAGATTAAATTGGCGCGGTTTTTACTCTGACAGTCGTGCCAGTTGGCGCATGTTGCTCAAAAGAAACTCGCGCCAATCCTTTGGTAGCGCAAGTTGCAGGCTGACAGTCGCGCCAGCCCTGTAAATTTTGCCTGTGTATGGGTGGGAAGCTCTTTCAGCCTCTTTTTATATCTCTTACAGCCTTTGGAAGTGTGTTGAACCTCTGTTTGACTGGTTTTAGCCTTTATCCTTCAGTTGTTTGCTTATTTCTATTGATTTTCGTCTCAGCCCTAGAACATCTAGTGGCTTTGCATGTCTAGCCTTCTGTGGGAAGTTTCGGTCTCTTGATTTTCCCGTCAACTTGTTGGTTGTGTTCTACACCTATCTAGTGGTTTGCTAAAGCTTGGTCTTCTATGCTCTGGGTGATTCACTTCTAGCCTCTTTGGATTTTACTCGACTTCATTTGAACTTAGATTACATGGTTCATTGAAAGTCTTAGTGTTTTTCCTTGCTTGCATAGTTCATTTTGGTGTTTCAGAATTGGTTCTATTTCATTGAGTGAACTTGGATTGTGCATATCTCTTAAGATTTGTTTAAATGCATCATGCCATCTTAAAGGAAAGAAAAACAAAATATCTTTTGCATCATATTAGTTAGCGTTTATTGTTATTTGTTGCTATTAAAAAGAAAAAGACAAAATTTCATTTCTTGTTATTAGCTGCATTAGGATCTTTGTTGTTTGCTGAGTGATCATTTCGTTTGTGTAAAGATCTCAACCCTCCTGTAGATAGAATTCATCGAATGAAATGGTATAGTTGTGGCATATAGTTTGCATTTAAGAAGTTTTCGAGATATCACATACGGTAGGACCAAAAAACTAAAACATAATTGAAGATAAACTTTAAAATAAACTCAATGAACATAACAACGCATTGGAACATAACGCAAATATTCTAGAGGTCTAGGTTAGAGACGTGTTCCGGCGTCTTTAAACCTGGTAGTTTATCGTCGAGTGGTTGGGTGATTCCTCCACGGGGAAACGATAGGTGCCAATACGGACTGAGCTCCCACGTACCGTCGCGTATATACGGGAGACCCCACTAGGCTATCATCCTTTATCCATAGGAAGCCGAGTCTGCCGCCTTACAAGCCGTAATGCACTGAACACAGCATTCGGGAAGATTGACTGCAGTACGGGAAGTCCTTGGTTTTCATCTGATTGCCAAGGTGTATAAGTAGTTTTACGGATTGTTTGGTAAACCTTTTACCTAGAGTCTCCAGAGTAGTCACTTTTGATCCTTTTCGGACTCCCTAAAAGAAAAGGTGCCTGTGAGCGTCTTGTCACTTCGTGCTCATTAAATATTCGAAGGATACTAGAGTCATCTTTTATCCTTTTCTCGACTCTTAAAATATGAAAAGGTTAAGTTCAGTGTCTTAAAATTTATTGGCCACGATAACATTTACCTAATTAGATTTTGTTTGCGTCAGTTTAGGTAGGGGTTGTCTCAGTAGATTCCTTAGGTTTGTGAAATTTCATCCTGGTGGAATTACCAGTTTCGTCTTCTACCGAGACACCGGTTGTGAGTCTTCCTGTGGTTCTGAGTATACAACCACTTAGTTCTCGTGCCCCAGGTGATGAGACTTACCAGTTTCATTGGAACCCTACGTGGGAACCTTTTGAGGACGGTGTCCCTTTTTGGGACTATACTTCTCCTCGTGTGTCAGTCCCACCTGGTTCATCTGACATGGATGATTTGTCCCCTACAACGACTGATGAGTCCGTTGCGACGAGCGGTGAAATTCCCACCTCAACGGACCCTATACATGTTAGTAGTACACCTACTACTACAAATTTACCACCAGGCTATAAAGCTTTAAGAGATACTATGCCTTCTGGAACTCCATTCACGGGTACCATTTGGTCACCACACACTTTTCCTACTACGGAGCCTTTTACTCCGCAAAGTCGCAGTCCATCTGTTACCTCAGTCACAACCGCTCCAACGGTCTGTGCAGCCTCTTCGACTCCTATTTTTAGTCGTCCCTCGGCTTCCTTGTTCAGAGTCTTTGATCCCATGACAAATGTCCCGATACAGGGGCCATTCGATCCACATTTTTCATCTCAACCGGTTGTTGAGGTATCAGTTTCATTGTCAATTGATTGGACCTCCACCTCTTTCCATGGTGGCCAAGTTTCATCTACGCAGTCTCCACGACAACCCCCCCAAGACCAACCAGGGAAATCCTTTCATGGAAACCCTTTCGCTACTGGTGCTCCCTTTTCCTCTTCTTATATGCAACCTTCTGGTAACTCAGGTCAGTCGTCTTTTCAACAAGCCCAACCTGGTTATCCCGTTGGACAAATTGGTCAACAAACTATTAACCCAAACCAATCCATTGTCCAGTATGGTCCAATATCTGGACAAGTTACTCAACCACTTGGTCAGCCTACTGTCCAGTATTCACAACCTTCTGGGCAAGCTGGTCAGCCTCAAACACAGTTGGGCCAACCAACTGCCCAGACCTCTCAGCCATCTAGTCTGTTAGGACAACCTTCAGCGGCGCAACAACAATTCCAATCCCAACAGGTAGGCCAATCTCCGTATCAGCAGGTACAACCTTCTGGACAGGTCGGTCAACCTTAGTATCAACAAGGTTTTCCTTCTGGCCAGATAGCCCAACCTACAGGGCAGCCTTTTGGCACTGCTCAATCCGGTCCATGGCCCCAAACGGGACCCCAAAACCCATCTGGTCTTCAAATGCAGGCTGGTGCTCAATCGCAAACTTTTTATCCAACCCAGCCTGGTGCTCAAACTCAATTTGGAGCCCCACCATCGTATGGCTACCAGCAACCTCAAGGGCAACCTTCGTTCGCCCCATACCAGAACTACCAACAACTGCAGGCGAATCCTTCGCAGACTTATCACCAGCCATATGGCGCATCTGCAGCATCGTTTGGTAATCCTTATGTTGGGGGGAAAAATACAAATCCCTATGGCCAATACACTATGGGGCCAAATCCGTCCGGACAAACCCCATGGGGGCAACCACCACCTGGTTGGAACCCTGGTGCTCCATCCTACCAGCAGCCCCATATGTCTTTCAATCCTCAATTACCATTCTTAGTGACTTTAGAATTACCGGATGTGTCCAAATTAACCAATGATCCTATTCTTCATAATCCTTATTGGCCTCCAGTTCCAACTAAAATACCTGGTGACTGTCCAAAATTCGATGGTAAAGCCAATGAAGACCCACAAGCCCATGTCATGACTTATCATTTGTGGTGTTCATCTAATTCATGGCTTGATGATTCAATTCGGCTTCGCCTTTTTCAACGGACTCTCACTGGCTCTGCCGCTAAGTGGTATATCGAACTTAATCGTGGGTCCTTTCAGGATTTCAATTCTTTGGCTATGGCATTTCTCACTCATTTCCAGTTACCCATTCGATACGAAACGGGTACACACCTCCTCACTTCTTTAAGACAAACGACGGCTACGCATATCTCTGATCATATCCATGAATGGAGATGGCGTAGACGTATGATCAAATTTTGGATTCCCGACCAGCTTCTTACCGATTGGTTTATGACTTCGTTCGTGCCTCCAATAGCTCGGGATATCGCCATGGGAGCGTGTGTCACTGAAGAGCAAGCTATTGCGCGAGCTCAGTACCTTGACTTGGTTTATTCTCAGTCAGGTACATTATATGATTATTTACCTGATGTCCCTAGACCAGGAACATCCAAAGCCCCGCCAACACCAACTGTTGACGGTATCATTGGTACTGTTAGTTCAAACTCAAAGAAAAATTCCGCGAACCCTGGGAAGCAAAAACCATTTGCTTCGAATGAACAACCTTCCCAGGCACCACCTGGTTCAAATGTTACTTCCGAGGTTAATGCCGTCCAATCCAATACGGCAAACAAGGACTCGAAAGAGAAAAAGAAAGAGAAAGCGAAGAATAAGCCAGAACAACCCAAACCGGAAGCCCCAAAACCTCAACCCCAGGACGGCACTAAATGCAAACCCAAGTATCCTTGTCTTATCTGTGATGAGGATCACGATACCAAGGACTGCCCGAAGCGGTCCGAAGTTAGTCGTTTGTTAAAAGGTGCCCCTGGGACTCCTGTGGTGCTCAAAGAGCCCTTTCCCACCCAACACACTCAAAAAACTCAAATGGTGGCTGACCCTTCTCAGCCTCCCTCTTCCTTTGGTTCTCAAGTGTTTATGGCTGGTACAGTACCTATTAATATCAGTACTCGAATGAAAGATTATCCATCATCTCCCGGTAAGGAGCCTGAGGTTCCCTCGAGTGCTCCTCTGTTCAGTTCAGGTCCACTCCACATTGAGAGACCTACCACTGAGACGCCTCTTCGACCCCTCCAAAAGGAGTACTCCGGAAATCCTCGTACAATCCGAATGCTCGTGCTACACAGCACTACAACATCGTTGAGGACTTAGCACAGACTCCGTCGGCTATGTCCGCTTTAGAGGTTCTCCAGAGCTGCCCTTCTCAGAGGAAGTCCATGCTATCTGCCATTGGTGGCATAGACCCGGCTGATTCGGATTTAATAACTTTTGACTTAGAACGCTATACTCAGATACTGCCTCCCCAAATCGCCTTCCTCATACAGGTGATTATTGATTCCAAGACGATTCATCGTACAGTCATTGATGAAGGTGCGTCAACTTGCATCATGTATGTTGCCTATTGGAAAGCTATTGGATCTCCAACGTTGAGCCAGTCTCCCACTACCTTGGAAGCTTTTGATGGAAGAGCGTCCCGTCCTTACGGTATACTCCAACGTTTACCAATCTCTTTGGAAGGGAAGATGGTCGAGATGGAAGTTGAAGTTGTTGATGCTACTCTAACCTACAACCTCCTTCTCGGACGTAGTTGGATATACGCGATGCAAGCTGTTGCTTCATCTTTCTTCCGAATCATTCGTTTCCCTCATCAAGGGAAGATCGTTACCGTTGACCAACTCTCCTTTTTTGCTTCTTCTTTCGAAGGCACCATCCCGTTTGTGGAGCATACCTCCAAATTACCTAAGAGTCTGGGACCTGGACTTTTCAAAGATCCCGATCTTATGGGTCTTTTTCCACTCCCTCCTCTAAATATCGCCTCTGTCAATATGATCACTACTGGTTCTGATCCATGGATCATACCTCCCATGGACCAAGTAGATTCCTGGGGCGATCGGATGCCGTTGAGTCCTGCCGAGCTTAATTATGTTGAAATCATTGCTGCCTCGGCTCCCTCTTCCACGCTTACTCCATCCTCAGGGCTTCTAGACGAGGCTTCTGAGGATTCCTTAGGAGAAACATTCCTCTCCGACGAAGCCATTATTGAAACCATGTCTCTGGAGGAACCTCCTTGGCATGATTCTCACCATCGTTCCTCATTTCTCTCTGCCCTGTAGAATTTTCTGATATGCCTTGAGCGGTTTGCTCCTTGTCTCCCATCACAAATCCTTCAAATGCCTATTCAAATTGATCAGGTGTTTTCTGAAGGGAATATGGCGAACATTACGCAAACCCAACCCATCGACATCTCTGTCAAACTAGGGATTGTCGAGCATCTTCACATTGGAGTCACTTGTACTCCAGAGGAGATTCAACTTTATTCCAAACTTTTTCGCGAATTTCGCGATTTTTTCGCATGGTCCTATGAAGAAATGCCCGGCATTGATTCTAGTATAATGGTGCATGAAATAATCGCGTACCCAGATGCTAAGCCTGTTCGTCAACGGTTACGCCCTGTACACCCTCGAAAGGCTGCAACAATTAAGGCCAAGGTAGAAAAGCTTCTTAACGCCGGTTTTATTTATCCTATTCCTCTTACAGATTGGGTTTCTAATATTGTACCTGTCACCAAAAAACAGGGTACAATCCGGGTTTGTGTCAACTATCGTGATATAAACAAAGCCTGTCCTAAAGATAATTTTCCCACACCATTCATTGATCAAATCATTGACGAGTGTGCCGGCAGTGAAATGTATTCTTTTATGGACGGTTTCTCTGGTTATAACCAGATCAATATTGCTCCCGCTGATCAACACAAAACTGCCTTTATTTGCCCATGGGGGACTTTTGCCTATAAGAAGCTCCCTTTCGGTCTTAAAAATGCCGGTGCTACCTTCCAGCGTGCAATGTCTTATGCATTTCATGACATTCGGCATATTGTACAACCTTATCTGGATGATCTCCCTGCTCATTCAGCTAAACGTCAAGACCACCCTAAACACCTTCGCGAAATCTTTCTTCGCTGTCGATACTACCGAATCAGGTTAAATCCTCACAAATGTGTCTTCTGCGTCGAATCTGGCAGACTTCTCGGGTTTATCGTTTCTCGAGAGGGCATCCGTTTGGATCCCCTTAAAGTCGAGGCTATCGTGAATCTCCCTCCCCCTGCTTCTTTGCATCAGTTGCAGAGTCTACAGGGAAAAGCCAATTTTTTACGTCGTTTTGTTCCCAACTATGCCGAGGTGGCCAAAGGTTTTACACAGTTACTGAAGCGTGATGTCCCTTTTCATTGGGATGCCACAGCTCAGGAATCTTTTGAGCGTCTCAAGGGTCTCCTTGTTTCTGCTCCATTGCTCCGTCCTCCGAATTATTATCGCGACTACACCTTGTATTTGGCTGCCGCCGATACCACTATCGGCATGGTTCTTGTCCAACCTGATGATGATAACACTGAGCATGTTATTTATTATCTCAGCCGCAACCTATTAGACACGGAAACTCGATATGCTTATGTCGAGAAGTTGGCATTAGCCGTAGTTTGTGCTGTACAACGCTTCCGTCATTATATTCTTTTGCGTACTACTACTGTGATTTCTGATTGCAACCCCATGATGTATATATTGTCACGCCAGTTGCTGGGGGGCAAATACTCAAAGTGGATTGTTATCCTCCAAGAGTTTGACTTGGAATTTACCACTGCCAAGTCTAAGAAATCCCTTGTGTTTGCTGAGTTAATTTGCTCTTTGCCATCTTCTTCCTCGACCTCGCCTATAGAGGATCAAATTCCGGATGAGACCCTGTTCCTCATTAGCACCCTCGATCCATGGTATGGAGATATAATCACATATCTGCAAACGTCCTCCTTTCGCCCGGGTGTGTCTAAAGACGCTCGACGAAGGATTCGTCATCAATCTCAACCATACCGTATCATTGGAGATACATTATATCGTCTCGGTGTAGACTCTGTTCTCCGACATTGTCTTACTCTCAAGGAAGCTGAACGGGTTCTAAATGACTGCCACTTCGGTGCCTGTGGCGGACATATGTCCGGATACGCTACAGCCCAAAAAATCCTTCGTGCTGGCTATTTTTGGCCCTCTATTTTCAAGGATTGCATCCTTGCCGTCCGCTCTTGTCATGAGTGCCAGATATACCAGCGGAAAATGCGAGCGCCTCCTGCTCCGTTGCACCCTGTTGTTTCCGTCGGCCCTTTTGCAAAATGGGGCATTGATTATATGACCTGTAACCCTCGCTCGGCCGGGAGGCATGGGTTTATCGTCGTTGCCGTCGATTACTTTACTAAATGGGCCGAGGCGATGCCTACATTAACTGAAGACGGTCACACAGTGGCGCAATTTTTATTCAATCATGTTATTTCGCGATTCGGCGTCCCTCAGGCCATTGTCACTGATCACGGAAAACATTTCCGTAATCATATGATGTTGGAATTAACAACCCAGCTAGGCTTGCAACACGATAGTTCAACTCCATACTACCCGCAGTCCAATGGTCAAGTTGAAGCTGTCAATAAGATCTTGGTTACAATGCTTCAACGTATCGTTGGTGTGCATAAGTCTAACTGGCATTTGATGTTATTCCCTGCCTTGTGGGCTTACCGAACCTCTGTGAAGGATGCCACTGGTTTCACTCCATTTCAACTAGTTTATGGACTAGAGGTTACCCTTCCAATTGAATGTGAGATCCCTTCATTGAAATTAGCTGTCGAGCTACTTCCCAACACCACTCTGTTAGAAGAACGCCTTCTTTACTTGGAACGGTTAGATGAGACTCGTCGCCTAGCCTCTTTGGCCATCGAAACGCAAAAGAAGCGAGTCAAGACTCACTTTGATTAGACCGTCCGTCCACGTTCTTTCGTTGAGGGAGACTTAGTCCTGCTCTATGATCAAGCAAAAGATAAGCTAGGCGCAGGAAAGCTCGAGTCTATGTGGCTAGGCCCTTACATTGTCAAGAAAGTTCTGCAGAAAGGGGCCTACGAGCTGATCGATTATGAAGGAAACCCTCTTGGCAAGCCCCGAAATGGGCTTTATTTGAAAAAGTACTATGCGTGATGCTGGTACATTTTATTGTGTACATACATGTACTTTAGTGTGTTGTGTGTGTGTGTGTCAGTTTTCAAGACATAGCTACCACTTATTGTGTTTTTCGCTTCTTGTGCAGATGCCGGATGCACCTTATGTCGGTTTCGCTGATGGTGCCTGCCGCAGTACCCGCGATTTGTCTTCTGCGGCATGGGTGATCTACGATCCTCATAGCGAGCTAATAGATTGCCAGGGTGTGTGTTTAGGCCGTACTACTAACAATGTCGCCGAATACTGTGCTGTAATCGAGCTACTTGCTAGAGCAATTAATTTCGGTATTCGCGCATTGGTAGTGAACCTGGACTCTCAACTTGTTGTCCACCAGCTCAACGGGCAATATTCCGTCAGAAACCATCATATTCTAAGGTTGTATTTACGTGTAAGATTGTTAGAAAGGCATTTTGATTTTATCACATATCAACATGTTCCAAGACAATTAAACACATTATCTGATGCATTGGCCAATCATGTATTAGATAGACATTTGCATAATTTGTAATTAAAACAGTATATAAGCAAGCACATGAAAACACAATAATGAACCATAAACATATATATATATATATGTGTGTGTCATAATGTTTGCACCGCGTGCATTACATAACTCAAAAATAATACATGTCCAAGTCCCATACAGCCGCAGACAACATGTCTCTCAAAATATACAAAAATGAAACCTAGGCGTCTAAGCACGGTGATGCTCATGATAGCATGTCACCGCCCGCACCAAACGTCTCAACAGACGATGGACGCGAGTAGATACTCCCACCGTGTGCCTCTGATACGCTCTCGGCACGTCGGCCAATCTGCCATAATCTGGTATTCCTCGAGTAAGGGCCTCAAGGTTCTGAACTAGGTCATCCTCACCCTCTACCTGAGGGTCTGCTGCAGGTTGTGCTCTCCGCACGTTATGAGGCAAGTCGGCTGGTCGCTCTGCACCAACATCTGCATACATATAGATGTTGTAAGAAACAGACATGTATTACAAAAACTTGAATATATAAAAACATTAAAAGCATAAAGAGTTCTTACCTAGCTCCTCATCCCAATCCTCTCCCTCAGGCAATGGGAGGTCTAGATCTCCAGTAAAATCAGTGCCCGCATAGGGCCAGTCCTCCACGACAATCATCTGGTGTTGGAGCCAAATGAAGAACTCGGGCCTCCAGGCCATCTGCTGGCCCCCACCCCCTCTGGGCATAAGTGGTGCCCATCGAGCCAACCTCGGCTCCCGTGGCACTGGATCTGCCACTATACCTCCCAGGATCCGGAATATCGGTAGCCGCTCCAGAAAAAACGACACTATGATGGATCCATATCCAAACTGTTTATTTCCATCACGCTTACACTTGGTAAGCTGCCTCTTTATATTTGTTGTCACTGCCGATGCCCAATCAAATAGTGTCGGTTGCAGACACTCAGTTGCCAGCAGTAAGAGATTCTTGCCGGCCTCGTGGGGTGCCTGTATCCCAGCCGTCCGGGTGATAGTAAATAGTACCACTCGTAGCACCAAATCTGGGATAGTGACAATGTCTACCTTGGTGACGTTGGATCCAAAATGGGCCCCAGGACAAACCCTTTCCATTACCTCACCCATCTTTTCCCCGGAAGGCCTGCTACCGGACAAGATGGGCCGTACACCCCGCCGAGATAATCCAGTAATAAAATAGACATCTGAGACATCCAACTCCAATGTCTAGTCCTTCAGGCGGAATACCTGATCCTCAATATCCCAAGCATCCACAATAAACCTTAGTAACTCGGGCTGTGCACGTAGGTATGAGGTAAGAAAGAATTTTTTCAAACCGCAGTCTCGCAAAGCATCCATGCATGCATCATCTTCCATTGCCATGGCATCTATGGCCTCGTGTTCCCTTTCTCTCCATTCTATTGCCATTTTGACCAATACCTGCAACCAAAAACCGAAGATGTCATCAATAAATCAATGATGAAACCAAATATCAAGGAAAATTGAAGGTTTAACGGTGGAAAGAGGGTAAAAATTTGGTTCGCGCAATTGGCGCGACTCCCTTAGAGAAAATTGCCCATTGGCGTGGACCCGCGCGGGAAACTCGTGCCAATGGGTGCAACCCTAATTTTTGCAATCCCCCTTGCAGAGGATCATTCTGTGGAAGGAAAACTAAATAAAGGGAATAGAAATGGAGCTAAGGATGAGGCCTCTTACCTGTTTCAGACGGCGGCTCGAATAGTCTCCTGGATTGATCGCAATCAGCAGTTGAAATTTGCACCCAAAACCCTCGAACGGTAAACTCACAAGGTAAAAAGTGAAAAGTAATTTTATTTTTTACCATTTCACTATTTATAACTTCTTTTGGCTTAAAAATACATTAAAATAATGTTTTGTGGAATATTTTTATGTCAAAGTGGGTTTTACGCTGTTTTTTGAATGTTGACAGGGTTTAGTGCCACTCAAGCAACATAACGAGCTTCTTTTTTGACTTTTTCAAGCTCGGTAAAACATGAGAAAAGGTTACTTTAAGGTCTACTTTCAGCTCTTTTCTGACCATTTAAAGAGGAAAAGATTGCCGAGTCACTCCTCTTGACTCGTTAAACGTTAATAAGGGGCGGTCGTTTTAAGTTCTTTTTGTCGACCGTTAAAACATAAAAAGATTTCCGGGTTTTTGTCGTTTCAAACTCGTTAATGGTTACGAAACGACATGGTTTTGACCGCTTTTTTACTTTTTCAGGTCGAAATCACTAATTATGAAAAGTACTCCTCGATCGTAATGATCGGGCGGTTCTTTCGGGCATTATTTTATACTTTTTCGGGCTCGAGAGACACAACTTTACGAAAAAGGACACCCCTAGAGTTTCCTTTTCTGCTGTCTTTTCAAACTCTCTAAACATGAAAAGACGCCGAGTTCTTCCTTTGTCAGACTCGTTAAAACCTGATGGCATCGGATTTTGTCGAAATGACACACCACAAGCATATGCTATCCCCATCAAGCTTGTTAAAAATAACTGGGGTACTCGCCAGAAATGGCGGGGGGAAAAGAAAATTTTTGAACCCTAATTATTATCGTGTCGGCAGTATGTCGCTCTTGAACATGGAACTTTTCTGCTTTCGTGTCCAGGGTGGGGATATCTCATCTCATATTTTTCACTTGCTTCCATGGACTTGGGTACCTTATTTGACCTCTCATCCACTCATTGCCTCGTCATCATGACCTTTGATACATTGATGTCAAATACTGCCAATTCCATTAATGTGCCGCCGATATGTTCAAGAGAAGTTGACCTCTGCAAAGAAACAACCTCCCTCTGATAGTTCGTACAATCTTGATTCACAACATTATCTCTCTGTCTCATGTCGATGATGTGGGAAACATTATGGCCCACCTTCGATCAAGGTCACTTCCTGGTGACTTCAGCTCATTATCCATGAAGCTGATCTAGAGACTCCTTTCCGGTGCCCTGGAGCCTGCATGCCTCAATGGCAGGTTCTTCGTGTTCGACGTGAGGTTTTCATCATTGGCCTCCGATCGAATGACTCTACGGGTGTTCGACTTCAGATCATTAATTCGCACGCCGTAGATTGTACCTATAGTACCTTGAGGGCCATTGTCATTATTGGTGGTACCTCTCGCGTCTATTAACAGTTTCCACTATTGACTGGTAATCAGACGATGTTCATGCATGTTCGACTTCAGCTCATATATTCATATGCTTGAACTTGTACTCTTGTTCGGGTCGAAATGGAGCGCAAGACCCTGGATTGTGTCTGTTGTAATCCAGGCGTGATTCTTGATACATGACTCATTCACTGGATGGCTGCGACCATACCTGAGTCAATTCATTGATCCTAACCAGATGGCTGTGTCCATGCTATGGATCTAGATTATTTATGTACTCTCTTATGGATGGCTGCGACCATACCACGTACATCATGTAATTGAACTTTCAGTCGTGTCTCTTAATGCAGATCCTCGGCGGCAGCTATATATGTGTTCTTGTGTGTTCTTGTAAAGCATTTCACCCCTCTCTCTACCTCTCGGACTTCATGCTTTAGGGGGCATTTGTTACACAGTAATTTGTCACCATTGGTCACCGTCCCTATCGCCCCGTTTCCATACATTGGAGGACACATTCCGGGACCTGTGAGCAGTGACATAACCCAAAAACACTTGCATTATGTTCCCCTGAGTATGTACTTCATGATTCCTGAAGACACCTTCTGCAAATTATCCCTGGAAAGTACTCTTGTTCCATTGGCGCAGTCCCACAGTATCTTACCCGCACCAATCACTGAGATCCTCAAAAGAGGGCGCGACCATTGGCGCTCTGTCATAGAACAACACCCGTGCCAGCCCAGTTTGGTAATGATTTTTGCCAAAAGCACGCCCTTCTGCTTTTTCCATTCAGAGCACGAAGTCTTTTGAGGGAAAAATCCACCGGATAGAGGTCAAGAGTCATCATCTATCCTTGACAAATATCAACAGTAGCTTTTCCGAGATAATGCCAATCCACAATGGGTGTCCTAGTTCATCGAATCTTTCCACCTTCTCCATCTATAAATATTTGTCCTCATGCATTAGACAAGCTAGTGCTAGTTGTTGAGTTCTGGAGTTCTTGGAGGAATGCTAGTTGTGATTATGTTTGTCATGAGTGATAGTGAAGCATAGAGAGGTTATGCTGCCGGAGAGGAGGTACATTGCAAGACACATATAGTTGCTCGCCCAGCCAGAGGAGAGGTTCAACGTCAGAACCTTGGTTGTAACTTTTCCTGTCTATTATTAATTAATGAACGACTGCTATTATAGTTCCAATCTCATCGTCTATTATAGTGATGTTTGATTTATTTCCTTTCTGACTGAAATATAGTTGTGCCTTGGTGGATTTTATGCTTGTATCTGTTTCTTCCTTTGCATGTGCAGGTGTCCGTAATCAAGGAGCGCAAGGATTGTGACCTGCTGGAGCGAGGGAGCGGGAATACCAACTCTGCTTCGACTATAGCGTTGGATTCCAGGTTGGTCTTCTTAATTCACCTTTGATGTACAACTAGGAACTTGCGTGGTAGCGTGGTTTGATTGTGGCTAGTTCTGTTTTAGGCTAGTGGGATCGCCTCTGTCCGCAGAGGGGATTTACCTACCCAACATGTATCATCCAAGAATTCTTCATTTATGTAATGTAAAGGAGTTTTCCCCCTCGAAGAGGCTGAATTATAAGGCGTTGATCTATCTTTTCTATCTTTTCTTGAGCTGGTTTCATAACATTTGGTATCAGAGCTTTGGATTCTAGGGTTTCGCTGCTCCAAACCGGTCATCGTGGAATTTTCGCTATAATTTTTTTTCTGTAACGGTTTAGAAGTCTCAAAAAAAACCCATTTGAGTAGAAATCATGCTGAACCTTGGGTCCAAATTTCAGAGCTTTTAGCGCGATATTTGCGGAGATATGATCTGAGGAAGTTGGTATTTTTGCAGACTCTTGAATTACATTCAAAGCAGGTGACCCGGGGAAAATCGTCATAACTTTCTCTCTGGGGATCAGATTAAAATTTCGTAAGAAGGTACAGAAAGAGGACAGATTGTAGTTTCTTGTATGTGAGTTTTAGATCCAAAGGTTGAAACAATGACTCGCAGCACGTCGTACAAGTTCGCTCTACTGAACTAGTCTAAAAGCAAGTCACTGTGGGAGATTTCACATAACGCTTCCTTGGAGAATCCAATTTGGGTCATACTTGTGGCATTGGAAAGAGGATGCAGAAGGATACTACAAGTTTCAATTTCAGAACTGGATGATTCGAAATTACAGAGATACATCAGGTTCAATATCAGACTTCTATAAAGTGAAAAAAGGTGTGTAGTTTTTTTAAATTTTTGTGTAAGCTTAGTTTAACGGAATTCAAAGGGCATAGTAAAGCATTATTATCGGTAACTGATGCCCCGAGGAAAGAAAATGCAAACACCTAGTAAGGAACCTGAAAGCTCTAGCATGACTCATGAAGAAGAGGAAGAAATGCTACATGATATATCTAAATTACAAGAACAAGTGCAACAAATGTCACGCTCACAAAAGCTAACAGAAGCTAAGATAAATGGCGTGGAATCTAAGATAAAGGGCATGGAAGCTAAGATGGATGATTCGAAGACAGATTTGAAGAGAGACATGGCAAATTTGAAGACAGATTTGAAGACAGTTTTGACAAATGTTCTACAAGAAATACTTACTAATGGTGAAAAGGTTGTAAAGGAAACTCATGATGTGAACAAAATTAATGTTAATCATGATTCCATAGACTCTAATGTTGGATCGAAGACCCACCATATTCCAAAAATCGATATGAGGAAGTTTGATGGCAAGGATCCCGCCACATAGATATTACAGATGGAGCAGTTCTTCGATCTCAATAATGTGAAAAACACACAAAAGGTACGTATGGAAACTGTATATTTGGAACCAAATCAGTTTGTATGGTATCAATGGCTTTTCTCTCGTAAACAATTTATCACTTGGGAAATTTTTACGGAAGAATTGATAGCACATTATGAAGATACAAAAAGCAACACTTTTTTTAGCCAATTGATAAGTCTCAAACAAAAGGGTTCAGTAATGGAGCAAATTGAGGAGTTCCAAAAATTGAACATAAGGGTAAAAGATATTCCAGAGGAGCATAGGATTGATGTGTTCATAGGGTCTTTAAAGGATAATATCCAACATGATGTTCGCCTTTGGGAACCTGATTCATTAGAGAAGGCATTCAGGTTAGCAAGAAAAATGGAAAGCAAAATTATGGCAACCCACAACTATAAAGACGGAAGTGTTGTTGCCCCTAGTCTTCCACAACCTATAAGGTTGACACCACAAAAATTTGAAGAAAAAAGAGCAAAAGGGCTTTGTTACAGTTGTGATAGCAAATACACTAAAGGTCATAAGTGTGCGGAGAAGAAATTATTCTACATAGATTGTGAAGAGGAAGAAGAAAAGGAGCAAGAAAGGTCAAAAGAAGAAGATATACTCTAGGAACAAAGCCTAGATGAAGAACAAATAAATCCGACCATATCTTGTAATGCATTGGTGGGAATTACCACTCCTCAAACCATCAAGATAGAAGGACAAATCAAGAAGAAAAAGGTAATAGTGTTGATTGATTCAGGAAGCACCCACAATTTTATTCATTGTAATGTAGCAAAATAATTGAATTGCTTCCTATATCCAGCACCAGAGTGTCAAGTGATGATTACAAATGGAGGAACAATAAATTTCTCTGGAAGGTGCCATAATATCAAGCTATCCATGGGAGAATATGTATTGACTAGCCCAATGCTTTCCATTCCAATGGGAGGTGCTGATGTTGTACTAGGAGTCCAATGGCTACAATCCTTGGGTACAATAGCTTTTAATTTTCAAGAACTTTTCATCAAATTTTCTACGAAAGGAAAAGAAGTTGAATTAAGGGGTATTGCAGGGAAACCAAGAAAGATAATCAGCTCTAATGGTATGACAAAGCTTCTAAAAAAGGAGCAAAGAGGTGTAATTGCACAATTATGTTCACTAGATGTTTCCACATCGGAATCATCTATTTCTCCAGATCTCCAAAAAGTCCTGGACAATCATTCCAAGGTATTTGAGACTCCCAAAGGTCTCCCACCTATGCGTGATCATGGTCATGCTATTCATCTGATTCCAGGAAGTGTTCCTCCAAACATCAGGCCGTATAGATATCCCTATGTCCAAAACAGTGAAATTGAACGTATGGTTGCAGGAATGCTAAAGGTTGGTATAATTCAACCAAGTCAAAGTTCTTTCTCTACTCCAGTAGTATTGGTGAACAAGAAGGATGGATCATGGCACATGTGTCCGGATTATAGGGAGCTCAACAAGCTCACTATTAAAGATAAGTACCCCATTCCTATCATTGATGAATTACTGGATGAATTGCATGGATCAATTTACTTCACCAAGTTGGATCTTCGTTCGGGATATCATCAAATCAGAATGAAGATTGAAGACATTCCGAAAACGGCATTTAGAACTCATGAGGGTCATTATGAATTTTTGGTCATGCCTTTTGGCCTTACTAATGCACCTTCAACATTTCAAGGTTTGATGAATTCAATTTTCAAACCATTCCTTAGAAAATTTGTGTTAGTATTTTTTGATGATATACTAATCTACAACAAGACTTGGAAGGATCATGTTGAACATGTTGACAGGGTGCTACAACTATTGGAGGAGAAACAATTATATGCAAAAAGATCCAAATGTTTCTTTGGAGTCCAGGAGGTGGAATATTTGGGTCATATTGTATCTCATGAAGGAGTTAAGGTAGACCCTAGCAAAATTAAAGCCATTAAGGAATGGAAAATCCCCACATCCATAAAGCATCTGCGAGGATTTCTTGGGTTGACAAGGTATTATCGCAAGTTTGTTAAGAATTATGGGAGAATAGCAGCACCTCTAACAACATTATTGAAGAAAGATGCATTTTCATGGACTCCGAAAGAAACAAATGCCTTTGGACATCTTAAAGAGGCAATGTGCCAAGCACCGGTCTTAGCTACACCGAACTTCACAAAAACCTTTATTGTGGAATGTGATGCTTCAGGAAATGGAATTGGTGTTGTTCTAATGCAAGATGAAAGACCCATTGCTTTTGAAAGTCATCCAATCAAGGGAAAGTTTTTAAGCAAAGCTATTTATGAGAAGGAAATGTTGGCAATACTCCATGCACTTAAGAAATGGCGACCCTACCTAATGGGAAGACACTTCAAGGTAAAAATGGATCATGATAGCCTTAAATACTTTTTAGAACAAAGATTATCCTCTAAAGAGCAACAAAAGTGGGTCACAAAGATGTTGGGTTATGACTTTGAAATCATCTACAAAAAAGGGAAGCAAAATGTGGTGGTAGATGCACTCTCAAGAAAGGATGAGGATGTGGAAGCATTGTTGTTCACCATTTCTATTATCCAACCAGATTGGATAAACGAAGCAAGGGAGGAATGGAAGAATGATGAAGAAGTGTGGGCACTTATTCAAAAGCTACAACAAGATTCCAGTACATCTGATACATTTAGCTGGCAAAATGATTCATTATGGTACAAAGATCGCTTATACCTCTGTAAGAATTCCCAACTAAAACAAAAGATTCTTATGGAATTGCACACTTCTCCCTTAGGAGGGCACTCAAGATTTTTAAAAACTTACCACAGGGTTAAGAAGGAATTTTTTTGGGATGGCCTTAAATCAGATATTCAAAAGTTTGTGGCGGAATGTTTGGTTTGCCAACAAAATAAAGTTGAAACAATTAAGAAACCGGGTCTATTACAACCTTTATCCATTCCAAGCCAATGTTGGGAGGAGGTTTCAATGGATTTTATCACAGGTTTACCCAAGTCTGAGGGAAAGAGTGTCATCATGGTGGTAGTTGACAGACTTACCAAGTATGCACACTTTTGTGCATTATCACATCCATTTAAAGCCAGTACAGTTTCTACTGCATTTATGGAAACAATTCAAAAGCTACATGGAAACCCAAAGATTATTGTAAGTGACAGAGATCCCATTTTCACTGGAAATTTTTGGACATAATTATTTTCTTGTCTTGGTACTCAGTTAGCTCATAGCTCATCTTATCATCCTCAATCTGATGGGAAAACTGAGATAGTAAACAAATGTTTGGAAGGATATCTTCGTTGCTTTGTATCTGATAAACAGACACAATGGGTCAAATGGTTGCCTCTGGCTGAATGGTGGTATAACACTTCCTTCCATACAGAAACAAAAATGACCCCATTTATGGCACTTTATGGGTATCAACCACCATCCATCACATCATATTTAAGAGAAAATTCTAAGGTTCAGGCAGTGGAACATCACATTGAACATCAACAACAAGTCCTCCAAATCTTAAAGGATAACCTCGTGTTGGCACAAAATAGAATGAAACAACAGGCAGATCAACATCACAGTGAAAGAAGTTTTGATGTAGGTGATTGGGTATTCCTACGGCTACAACCATATAAGCAAATGTCCCTAAAGCAAGCTAAGAAGGATAATAAATTATCACCAAAGTATTATGGTCCGTACAAGGTGTTGCAAAAGATTGGTACTATGGCATACAAATTGGAGCTTCCTGCAGCTTCTCGATTGCACCCAGTTTTCCATGTTTCATGTTTAAAGAAGGTTATAGGTGACAAGCTCCCAGTTCAAACAATATTGCCAGAACTTGACGAGGAAGGAAAAATTATATTTGAACCGGAAGCAGTCACAGAAACAAGAACTTAACAGCTACGAAATCGACCAATTTCAGAGTATCTTATCAAGTGGAAGAACTTATCCGCTGAGGATTCCACATGGGAGGATGAGAATTTTATGCAGAAGTATCTAGAACTACTCAAGCGTTGAGGACAACACTTTTTTGAAGGAGAGGGGCATGTTGGGTCCTCATAATACTAGTGATTACCCCATTACTATTGTAGTTGTACCCCTTATTTATATTGTTGTGCCCCTATTACCCCCATGTTGTTATTTCTGTGCCCCATAGAATCCCTCTATTGTTATTTTGTGGCTTTATATTATCATTGTTAGGTCAGCTGGATTATATTGTGACTCCTTAGACTCCTATATATAGGAAGGAGGTTTTGTCATTTGTATCATCCAAGAATTGTTCATTTATGTAATGTAAAGGAGGTTGCCCCCTCGAAGAGGTTGAATTCTAAGGCGTTGATCTATCTTTTCTATCTTTTCTTGAGCTGGTTTCATAACATATTGTAGGAATGAAACCCTATGTATATATTCATCTGTATGATTGAAACCCTAGTATGAATAAAATTATTGCATATCTAACTTTGATGTATTAATGCTTGTGTCTTGGGCTTACTTGTAGATATTGATGTGAAATGCATCCTAGATATGTATATGTGAGTATGCTAACTTAATTGTTGATGTTGATGTTTTAATTTGGGTTTATAACAAAATCCTAGTAGAGATTGATATTCTAGGATATGATGATATTGTTTTCAATATGATTTAGTTTCAATGATAAAATATAGAGTCTAACATGTAATTCTAAAAGAATATTTTTGAAACCTTAGATGTATAGTAATATGATTGGATTGTTATTTGATTGAATGATTGATATCTAAGGATTTGTGTCCCAAAGATGGGGTCGAGGGTTTAAGACACAACCCTAGCAAGAAGTTGAAGTCTAGAATATAAATAATATGACCCTTGCTGATTTTGAACCTATCTAGGTTTAGGTATTTGATTTCTAAAGCATGAATGATTTGATGCTTCCATTATAATGACATGATTTTGATATAGTTGACTTCATGCTTATATATATTTATATTGGTTATGCTTGCTATAAAGTTTTACAAGTACATAATCTTCAAGATGTTGGAGATGTTCGTAATGAAGATGATGATAAAGATAACCTTGATGCCATGAATGAAGCTTCAAAAGGATGAAGTTTCTCTGATGTTATGAAGCTGTTTATATCCCTAAGTTGAGAGAGAGTCTGGATAGAAGAAAGGGTATATCTCCCTAATTGAGAGGGAGGGCATATTATGATAATCATAATGAAGACGTCGAAGTAAGAATGATACCGAATAACGAAAGTACTACAAATAGATGTTCATAAAGACTTGAGAATTATTGAAGCTATATTTGGTGCTACTGAAGAAATGAAAGAAAAATAAAGATTTTGATAAAGCTGTATTTGGATAGTTTGATTATGATACAAGTAGCATAAGAACATTTGAAGCATGTTGTCATGTTTCTATGCTATCATGTGGTTATGTTACCATGATGTTATGACGTCACATGGTTTGGCACCCAACATGATGATCATTGTAAATACCGTAATGAGCGATGTTATAAAGCTCCACTATGCGGTAGTTGTCATGTTGTTTTTCTTTTGAGCATTTCTTTCATTGTAAATACTGCAACGAGTTGTGTTATAAAGGTCCATGAGAAGTATGTCTTCTTTCACTGGGTTGTTGAGGTATATGCGTGATTCAAGATCAAGGACAATGTCTACCAAGGGGGAGGGTTCTGTAACAGCCCTGGTGAAAATCCCATGTAATAAAAGTAAAGAATCAATAAGCACGGTTGTTGGGAGACTTATTCCAAGATAAATGTGTGGCAAGACATCCTAGAGGGTGTTCATTTGGTTATTTATGGCTAAGGAATTTTTTAAAGGAAACGAATAAGGCTTTGGAAAGGCAAAATGACATCTTTGGCACATTTATTTATGAAAATAATGGAAATTAGGAGAAAAGGAAGGTGAAAGGTCATAGGTTTGATGTGAGGACGAAATTGAAGGAAAATAATGGAAAATGAAGAAAATAGAGGCCTCATTCATAAGAAGGCTTATGAGGACCAGTTGGTAACCTTTTGTTAGTTGAGTTTTGGAGCTCTCTCATTATTCTCTCTCTCTCTCTCTCATACTCTTTGACACTTAGAGTTCTCTTGGAGCATTTTGGCATTGGAGAAAGAAAGGAAAAGAAGGTGAGAAGAAGCAAAGATCATGAAGGAAAAGGTAGGATCTAGTAGTTACAACATGCTTCATTGTAGGTATTGACTTGAGTGTGTATTTTCCTTGCTAGATTTGGCATGCATGTATTGCATGTGGTTCTCTTCTATCATGGTACGGGTTTTTTTAGGTGTAACAATGTTTTTGGCCTAGCCTTGCCATTTTTGGATAGCCATGGTGTGATGGGGTTCTCATGTTTTGGTTGAGTTGGATTGCCAGATGGAATCAAAACTGAGTGGGGTGGATCTTTGAATGATAAAGCAAATGGCCTAGTGGTCCCTGAACTAGACCGTGGATCACGATAAATCCACTGGCCTAGTGACCCCTAAGCTAGACTGTGGGTTGTGGTAAAGCCAAGATTGTGTTGCCTCGGTGGGCCTATGAATCCTTGTCAGTGAATAGTATGATATATGGTAAATCCAAGAGGTTGTTTACTCTCTGTTGGGCTTAGTAATCCTGAGTTTGGGATATGTGGTAAAGCCTGGAGGGGGGGTCTTGGTTTAGGGCCTAGTGATATGAGTTTGGATTACAGTAAAGCTTGTGAGACTAGCAGGAGGAAAATTCATCACGGTGTAGGTGGAGAAATTTGGTGGCATCCATGATTGTTTGGCCTAGTGATCTGGTGGAGATCACGGTAAATCCTGTTATGATGTGTTCATTGTGTTTGCCTAGTTATTCAGGATGGTTTATAGTAAAGCCTGATATCTTTTGATGAGGGTGGTGGTTTAGCCTCAGTATTGCCTAGTTGGTTCTTTTGGTTAGAGTCCCACATTCATGCTTGGAATATGGAACGAGGGTGATTGGCTGAAGAGAGACTTGGCTCAACTAGTCTATGGTCAAGTGGAATGTGGTAGTCCCATCTTCGGTTGGTTCATTATATTCATTAATGAGAAATTCATTCCCTTGATTTTCATTGGTAAATATAATGATGTATATGTGGATTTTGATGGCTTATATGTTTTTGGTTTTTCTATTCCTATTATGCTAGTTATATGTGTATTTTATAACAGACACTATGTATAGCTCTAAACATGTGTTGACTTGGATATGAATGGATAATGTGTCTATGACCTAATATATGATAATGCAACAATTGACATGAGGGAATAATGGTTCATAGCAATTCTCAGGTAAGTATGAGATCCCTACACTTAATTCTTTTTTTCACACATGTAGGTTACATGTTGATGATATGTTTGACGAAATTCATGTCATGGCTAGTAGGGGTCTGGCTATGGTCTTGCTCAAATTATTGCTTTTGCATCATTGTTTCCCTATACTTTTACTAATTTCAAGCTATCACTCCATTTTGGATAGTGACCTAGTCTCTAGGAGTGAAAAAGTGGCTTAAATCCTAGGTTGTTAGCAATGAACTAGCAATTTTGGTCTTTGGTTGCCGGCAAGCAAGCTCGTGAGAGCGAATTTAGGTTTATGGTCACTCCCTTGCCCATAACATGAGATCGACTATGGCCTAAGAGACCTAGAACAATAGTGGGACCTAGGGGGACTTAAAAGGCAATTCGACTTATTTGGTTGCTATTGGAATGTGGGGGCCGCCAACATGGGAGTTCGAATTGGCCCATTCAAATAGCTTGGAGGGAAAGTCGAATAGGTGGATGCAGGGGCCCACATGAGGCTAGAGAGGCCCAAGGAGTTATAAGGAGGGAGAAACTCTCAACTGTTTAGCCATGAATATCTTAAGTCAGAGATTCAACCTCTACTTTGGGGGACCATCTGTGCCCGCCCTAGAGAGGCAGTTCCATAAGTATTTTAGGAGTTCTGGGAGTGTGTTACAACACTACGATTCAGCCACAATAGGGAGTGCACATTTCTAGCTAGCTGGAGAATACGCAACGGGATTTTGGAGCTACCAGTGATCAATCATTTTCTAGGAGAGTTAGAGGATTTGGAGAGCTGCAAAGGGCCAACCTTTCTTGCGAGTTGGAGCCAATAGAACCAACATCCCAATAGTTTGATTTATAGTTACTTGGGCCTGTGCAGAGAGCCATCACTAGGCTCATGTGGGAGTTGGAGGAAGGATATGTAGAGATGGAACTAGCCAAGAGAAGTAGGAGATCACGTGGAGGGCCATTTGCAGAGGATTTATAGTGTTGGGAGAGTAGAGATTGACAGGATAAGTCATAAGAAAAAAATTTGAAATTGGAGGAGGACCAAGCTTGGAAGGGTCAACTTTGAAGGTTGGAACCAAGGGAAACCCTTTTTGGGTTTTGTTGGTTTTTGGAAAGGATCACACTACTAATTTTATAGAAGTTTTGGGTAGATCTATGGGGTCAAACAGGGGTCCCAATTCAACCAACAACTAGAGGAGCTAAGGGGAATTTGGGCCAAAATTCTGAGGTCAACATTTGGCCAATTCCTTCATGGGTTTTTCAGGGTTTAGGCCAAGGAGCAAGGAGTTGAAATCTCCTAATTTTCTGAGCACGGGAAGTAGTGATTCCAGCCCTTCGAATTAAACAGACATAACAATTTTCTAGGGAAACACAGTTTAGTTTGGTGCAACAGTTGTAGCAGCCTTCAAGTTAGAATTTTCTCACCTAGGTTTTGTCATGCTTGTCCATATAGACAAGCCCAGGTGCACCATTCTATTTTACTATTGTATTTGTTCTTGAATAAGTAATAAAATGACTCAGGAGTTCTCTATTTCCAGTGTTTCCATGGGTGCTTAATGTATATTTCGTTTTTTCTGGTTACTGGATTGTTTGCATGCTTTATATATCACTTACATTCTTGTTTAGGAACATTATAGTGGTATCAAAGCCATAATCTTGGCTCAGCCTATTGGAAATATTAGAATCAAATAACATGGCGGTCGCCTGGAATGAGGTGGTGAGGATACAACAAATGATGATTGATGTGGGGAAGAAGTTGATTCATTCCTCAGTTGGGAATTCAGACATGATTGCAATTGATGTAGAGTTACTGGAGGAAATCTAGAGGGCATACCAATCATTGGGTCATGGAATTCAGACATCCCTCTCTTTTTGGGAATTCTGTGAACTAAGGGGTATGCACAAACCAATGGAGATTCAGTGGGATTCTGTAGGGATGATGAGAAGTATTTAGAAATAATGTGAAAGAGTAGTTGAAGGGGCCATGGTTGGAAAAGAGATAGTTGAGCATACACCCATTGATGAGGCATCATCCATTGATGAGGTATTTGGGGTTGTGACCGAGTTCTTAGGTGATAACAATGCACCACAGGTTGGTGAGGTGTCAGAAGACAAGTCCCTTGTTGTTGAGGAGCCGATAGGTACAAAGGCCTCCAGATCTATGTTAGCGTTTCTAGGCGACAGTCGCCTACAGCTCACTAGTGAGCATATTGTGCATTTGGGTTGTCTATGGAGGAGAAGTCGAAGGCTCATTTTGAGATCGTGATGGAGGAGGATGTGCAACCATCCCTTGGGCTAGCCATTGATGAGGGGCATCATAGAGGTCACACATTGGGTTTTCAACACAGTTCAGTTCATAGGCCCACTGGTGGGTTTTATGACGTTATCAACCCATCCTTATGCATTGGATTGAGGGAGGTTGCATTGTCTAGATGTACCAGAGGGGGTGGAAAGGTTAGCAGGACTGAGTTGAGCATGATACCACATAAGCTTGGAGGGTTTTTTCCTTCCACAAAATATTACACATTCGATCTGTCCTTTGGGATTGGATGATGAAAGGTATTGAGTTGGTACTCGATGGAGTGGGTTAAGCGGTTGGAAACATCCATGGCCACATGTCAGTAAAGGCCAAGGATTACTAGAGGGACTCAAGGGCGGGGCTATTTTTTGGATCCAGGTGGGATTTTTCATCACATAATAGAGCTGGTAGGTGATGGTAGTAGCTACGGGATGGGTTTGACAATTGAGCACACCCACATTTTCAGATCTCCTTCAAAGCCCCAGTCAACCCTAGTGACAGGATGGTTTGACAAGTGACCAAACAGATTTCATGAGTTGTCTTGGCATATTGTCGGTGCATGGAGTCACAAGGTGATTAACTTACTCTCGTAGGAGCTGGTAGGAGGAGGTGGCAACAACAGGTTATCAGACATGGCATTGTATGGAGAGAGTGATCTCTTACTATCAAATGGGACGTAGGGACTATTGAGGATAGGAGCAGTAGTGTCATTTCCGTTAGCATGTAGGGAGTTGGGCCGCTCGAGTCTTCCAGAGTAGATGGGGGGATGTAGCCCACATCATAGAGGGCGTACTAGCAGAGAGGTCGATATTTTGGCCCATGCAAGATACTGTATGTTAAAACGTGGTACGACAGTGGGTAGTGGTACACAAGACTACACAGAGTTATGTCATAGTGTCTAGTGTTATGTAGAGGGATGCAGTCTGATGCATATAGACCCAACGTCAAGTCAAAGCATCCAACGGTGTGCGGGGCTATGGAGTGAGGAGAAGGGGCCTGTAGAGGAGCATGGAGATATAGGGTGGAGTTTCATAGTATGTTGGACTGTTATGTAGAGTGGGAGTGCCTCACGTCGTATTGAGTACATGCAGGGAGTGACAGGTACAATGACACATGCAGGACCCAGGTCAGTACAGGATGTCATAACCATAGCCAAGGGTATCCAGCAGTGTATAGGGGTAGGCCGTGGTGTACAATGGCATGTCCAGGAATACTGGGATGATCGATTGCATGTAGGGGTATATAGTGCTGCACAACGAGGTCATGGAGTGTTGCCTCTAAGGAGACCCTTGGATGGAAGCACCGGTCATACCTTCAGCATATTTCACCCAAGATCGATGGGGACACAAATGAGTGATACTTGATGGTATCTGCGGGGACTCACACGCCTCACCCTATTCTACATCCCCCACAGGCGCAATCGATTTTTCTGTTGACTTTCTGCACTCTTCGCATGATCCGCGGGGGACGAGGATCTCACTCGAGATATTTGGGTGAGACTCAACACACTAGAGGTGAGAATTTTCAACAATTGCATTGGGTTGGTGCATCAGTTGACAACCACAGGTTGGGGGATGAGGTGATCATATATAGGGGTGGCATATCGTTTATCACCAAGCATATGTCTAGGGATCTAGTCCCAAGGGAAACATGTGTCACTCTTTTCTTAGGGCATGTTAGGAGCGAGCATGAGTAGAAGATAGCGGTTACAACTGAGGTAGTTTCCCAATATGTGTCTGGGCTCCAGACCTTATATTGACACATTATAAAGAGGGTGGATGGTAGGTCTAAGGGATATGGTTGGCAGGGACAGGAGGGATCCACATACCTTGAGTCGATTACGAGTATCAAATACCCATATTTTGGTTGCATTCAGGGGGTATGTCTTTGGCAGAAATGGCTTCCAATGATCATTGGCACTACACAGTGGCACGCACAAGGCATATTGACATGCATAAGATTAGCCCAAGATATATGGAACCTATATAGTGATCACATGCAAGACTAGAGACGAGGGCCAGAGGGATTCCATTAGTTTATAGGGCTATGCCACAACAGGTCTGGCTATGGGATGCAGGGAATCAGTTGATCAATATATCACTCACGATGAGTGGAGTCGTGGTAGAGAGTGATATAGTTCGCTCTTGGGATGACACATTGGGCTTCACAAAGGGTTCATCATATGGGGATGTAGACATTCTCTGTTGCTGCACAGGTTCAGAGTTAGATTTGGATGGGTAGGCCTGGGTACCATGGAGATGCCCAAGCAGGATGTGTCTCACCTCTTTCAGTATTCCACCTTCAAGTTCCAAGAGAGGAGGATACTGACTGTAGACGATGGGGAGTATGGCAAAAGTCAGAGTAGCGCAGCGTTAGCATGGTGGCACCACTCTAGGACTAGCAGGGAACTGGGGCATCACAACTCTTCACAGCTCAATAACGTTTAGGGATGCGCTGACTACTGCAGGAGGAGATCATACAAATCTTCCATTGGGATTTAGCGAGTCAGTGATGGAGTAGGGGACTCTGGTACTTTCACTGGGCAAGAAAGTGAGTGGAGTGAGGGGAGCTTCATGTTGGATAAGATTTCCTGGGATCTTGGTATTGAAGGATTCTTCCATATAGGGATAGTGCATAGGTCAGGCATGATCTAGTGGCACATCTCGGACCCTGGAAATTTTTGCAGTGACAATGGGAGAAACAATTAGAGAGGTTGCTTGCTCAGGCATTGCTTGAGGACAAGTGATTTTTGGTGCATTGGAAGAGCTTGCCGGATGAGGATGCCACCTGGGAGGGTGAGCACATTTTGGAACACCTAGCTGTGAGGTTGCTTGATGGCAAGCAACATTTGGGAGGAGAGGACTATCATGTCCCTTATCAAACACATTTGTAACGGGGTGCTGCTACACAATTTTGCACAATTTTTGGCTAAGGAAGAGAACCCATCATTTTCAACATAGGGAATTATGAGGCAATTCGACTTTATTTGGTTGCTAGTGGAATGTGGGGGCCACCCACATGCAAGTTATAATTGTCCGATTCAAATAACTTGGAGGGAAAGTCGAATAGGTGGATGGAGGGGCCCACATGAGGCTAGGGAGGCCCAAGGAGTTATAAGGAGGGATCGTCTCTCATTTTGGATTCATTCTTACACCTTGCAATCAAAATTACTTGAATGTTCACTCTATTTAGCTTAGTCAATGAACTGTTTAGCCACAAATATCTCAAGTGGGAGATTCAACCTCTACTTCGGGGACCATCTGTGGCCACCCTAGAGAGCAGTTTCGTAAGTATTTCAGGAGTTCCGGGAGTGCGTTACAACACTACCATTCAACCACAATAGGAAGTGCATATTTATAGCTAGCTGGAGAATACACAAGGGGAGTTTGGAGCTATGAATGATCAAGCATTTTCTGGGAGAGTTAGAGGATTGGGAGAGCTACAAAGGACCAAACTTTCTTGCAATTTTGGAGCTAGCAGAACCAACATCCTAGTAGTTCAATTTACAGTTACCTGGGCCTATGCAGAGAGCCATCACTAGGCTCACGTGGGAGTTGGAGGAAGGAATTGTAGAACTGGAGCTGGCCGGGAGAAGTAGGAGATCACTTGGAGGTCCAATTGAGGAGGATTTATGGTGTTGGGAGAGCAGAGTTTGATAGGATCAATCACAACAACAATTCGAAATTGGAGGAGGGCCAAGTTGTGATGGGTCAATTTTTGAAGATTGGAACCAAGGGAAACCATTTCTGGGGTTTTATGGGTTTTGGGCAAGGATCACACTCCTTAATTTATAGAATTTTTTTGGAAGATATAAGGGGTCAAACAGGGGTCCCAACTCAACTAGCAGTTAGAGGAGCTAAGGGGAATTTGGGCCAAAATTCCGAGGTCAACATTTGGCCAAATCCTTCATGGGTTTTTCTGGGTTTAGGCCAAGGAGCAAGGAGATGAAATTTTAGAATTTTCTGAGGACAGGAAGTAGTGATTCAAGACCTCGAAGTCAATACACATAGCAGTCTTCTGGGACAACGTAGTTCAGTTTGGTGCAACAGTCATAACAACTTTTAGTTCAACATTTTCTCACCAGGGTTTTTTCATGCTTGTCCATCGAGACAGGACTAGGTGCACTATTCTATTTTACTATTGTATTTTCTCCTGAAGAAGTACTAAAATGACTCAACAGTTCCCTATTTCCAGTGTTTCCATGGGTGCTTAATATATATTTCGTCTTTATGACTACTGGATTGTTTACATGATTTGTATATCACTTACATTCCTATTTAGGAACATTACATAGGGACAGGCTGTCTGAGTGGCTGACATGTCTCCTGAGGGTTCTAAAGTTGATGTTGGATGATTGTGTGTGATATTTCCGTCGATTCCACTTCCTTAAGGTCACATAGGAGGTCGAATTTGATCATAATAGCCTATCGTCTCATTTTTACCTTGGTTGGAATGGTCACATGGGTAGATGTGGGTGGAGGGTGTTATAGAGTGGTATCATAGCATGGTTCAACCCTTGGACAAGATGGGCGGTATGTGTTGGTCATGCATGCATGTCAGTTACATGTGTGTCTCTTACACTTGAATTTCACGTGCTTGATTATGGTTATAGTATGGTTGTCATGGAGAATTTGATGTTGATTTTTGGAATGAATTTGTCATGAATATGTGCATAGTTTCATATGGATTATATGTTGTTTACATGTTGATTATATGTCTCCTACTTACATCCTTTATGTTAAGTTACATTCTTGTATGTTTTGATTACATGTATCAACCTTGTAGTTTGATTACAAGAATTGTTCGCTTATGTTCGACTGCATGTGTTTGTGCGTAGGTGTAGTTGATTAGGCATTTCTTATGCATGTTGATGGTTGCATGTGGCAATGTGTACAATGGAATAATGGTTGTTGTCATGCATGAGGTCATAACATGCATTGTTGATGTGGCCTTGCATTGATGACTGAACCCTAAATAGAGTGATGTTTATATGTTGATACATTTATTTGTGAATGTATATATACTACTATGCTTATGTTATATATGTATAATGATGACTTATTGATCTGGCAGGAAAGGTATCCTCCTCGAGCTATACTAAGGTACATTGATTTATTGTGATTTGGTTTATCTGACATTTAAGAATTGTAGGAAAGAGATCAAATGGCTAGCAAGATGGTTGACTACAAATACTCTCCCTATGAATCTGAAGAGCAGTATGGTGTTGGGATCTCTTTCTGTTTGGCAATTAGACTAAGAAGTTTGAAGGAAGAGATAAGGAATTGTAAGGCAGATAATGACTGGATCATATAGGCACAAGAGAAGCAAGTGGAAGTTAATGCTATACTTCTTTAGAGTTTAGCAAACTTGCAGGGAAAATGGTTGCTTCGGATTAGCCATGGAAATGAGGATATAATTAATGGGGCATATGGCAATAGGTCTCCTGGTAGACACAAGTCACATAGATCTAACATAGTGAGAGATGGAAAGTTGACAGACACTCTGGATAGGAGCGGTGAAGAGTACAGGTACTATTCTAGTTCTGGTTATGATAGACATCATGATTGTCATCACTATCATCCTTATAGGAGGAATGATAGGGGATACTTCCCAGATGAATTCAAGAAAGCAAAACCACCTATGTTTGATGGAGATGTGAAGAAGCTGGAAGATTCAGAGGCTTGGATACTTGGGATGAACAATTGTTTTGAGTTGCATGATTACACAGATAACATGAAGGCCAGAGTAGCGATCTTAAACTTGAAAGGTAATCATACGTATGGTGGGAAGACGTTAAGTGGGTTAGATACATTAGGATAAATGACTTGAGTTAGAGGGAGTTTAAGAGGATTTTTAGGAAGAATTACTTGTCAAAGAGGTACTACAACAATAAGGCTAAGGAATTCTATGAGCTAAAGATGGGATCAATGAAAGATGAAGCATACACGACAAAGTTTCTGGAGTTATTGAGGTATGTATCATATCTTACTGATGAGAAGGATAAAGTTTAGAGATTTGTCAGTGGTTTTCCATTAGCATTTAGATATTAGATTGAGTATGATGAGCCTCAATCAGTTGAGGAAGTTATTGAAAACTGAAGCGTTGCTATGAACAATCAAAATGTAGGAATGAATCTCAGCAAAGACGGGAGGGAAAAGACAAAGGTAAAGGTAAATGAAAGCCTCAGAGGACAAGGCCTTTGCATGCAAATGAAAAAGAGAGCGTGGCACCGAAAAAGAAGTTTACTGCAACTAGACATGGACATGAGTCACAACAACATCATAGAAGTATGGGTACTATTCAGTTGGAGTGTTGGACATGTGGCAAGGAACACCTTAAGAGAGATTGTCCATTGAATCAAGGTGGTAGGCCTCAAATATACAATGCACATGAAGCGTAAATTTCTAGAGATGTTGGTCAAAGTATTCCACGTATTTATGCACCAGTGAACAATAGGTAGGGAGAACACCAGACATATATCATTGAGATGGATGGTAAGCTTTGTGATCGAGTTATTTCTATTTTGGTTGATCCTGGATAAAATTATAGCTATGTTAGTCTTGAATTGGTGGATAAGTGTGTTTTGAGTAAAGAATTGCATGCAAAATCTTGGTTAATGAAGTTGGCTACAACTCACCACTCTCAGCTTCATCATCTTAGTCAAGTGAAGCGGGGCTCCCTTGTATCTCATCGTCGAAATTTGCATGTAATCAACAATAGCATGTGCGTTCGATAAGATACGTGCTCTTCTAGCACATTGTTGCTATCATCCATTGAGATGGATGACTGCCTTAGGCATGATACCAAACTTGGAATACAATGCCCGTATAACTGTGTCAAGGGACAATACTTCATCTAGTTCTATGTTCTTCAGTTCTGCTCACACAGATTCTTTCACCAACTCTCCTCCTTGCTTGGCCGTCTGTAGCTCCTTAGCCATTCACTCATTCTCAGCTATCAGAAAGTGAACACTTGAGCTAGTGGATTCAGCATATGCTCTAGTGGAATTGGCCAAGGCTGCTAGATGTTTGCGCATGTCAGACACGATCACTCATTCCTCATATTGCACAAGAGATGTATGATCTTCTAGAGTTGACACTCTGCAAGATTGCAAAACTCTATGTTGAGACTCGTCGAATGAGATGTTGTGCATCTCTCCTTTCGACTGATCTCCAAGGATCTCAATGTCTCCTTGGTCACTTGGGACTTGCTCATCTTCTAGATGTGGTGAAGCTGGTTAGTCGACCCCTTGGTTGTGAGGCATGAGGTCGATGTCCTGCTATAACTCCTGCTGCTCCATGTCCGTGTCCATCTATTCAAGTGCTTGCTCTATCTCCTGAGTGAAGTCCTGCTCCTGCGATGGTTCATCCTGTTCGCCTGATGCTAGCTATTCTGATGAGTCCACTACTTGTTCCTTTTGGAGTTGCTCCTTCAACTCATGCAACTCCTTCTCTATTTCCTACATTCTCCATTTCTCTCTCTACCTTTGCACATTTCACTTGTCGCGTTGTTGCCTCTTTGCCTCCATGGAAAAAGCTGCTTTCTCCACAAGTGGATCTGCTTGAGACTTGCAAAGTTTCTCTTCCTTCATGTGATCAACAATATTTCTCTTACCCTTGTCGCGCACTACTATGTTCACCTTTACGGCTGTTGTTGCTTCAAGTGTTGTTCAGGATGATGCTTCACATTGCTTCGCTAGCCATTCCACAGTGAAGCTGACCTGTTCATTGGGTCTGGAGAAACTGTAGCAATATCTCCATCGGTCCTCCTTTGCCCAATGAAATGCCCCGTGGATCCAATTGAACTGCACTCTTGTGCAGTGATCTTTCACAAGACAATGTAGGTCATACAAATTGTAACTTCAGAGGTCAAATGGATACTTCTTCATTTTCTATACTTTGACATCCGCATTCTTGAAATTCCGGATCTCGTATAACCTAATGCGCAGCAGATGAGCAGGCCAAGGTGCCTTCTTCCAGTGCAACCTAGCTATCAATCCTACCGAGATGTGATATGCTACTTCCTACATGGCGAGCACGTTAAAGGAAAACTTCGGTAGAACATTTGAAGGCTTCTCAGCGTTGTACATCCGTATGAAGGTGTTGGATAGTGAAGCATACCAATCATATATGTCTATCAGTGCCTCCATTGTTGCCATTGACATGCAGGGTGGGTCATGTTCGAATATCATCTTTTAAACCAGGGTGAAAAAATTATCAGACAGCCATGTGATAACTCCTCTGAAGCTGCATTCACACAACATATTTACAATAAGTGTTCACAGCAGTCTCCACCAGTGACCATGCCCAATTCAAGCCTGGAAACTCCTATTGGGAACATGCTACATCCATGAGTAGGCGGACAAGTAGATTTATTCTTGCATACCTTTGGGTGATTATCAAGCCCTCGTTACCTGTTCCTTCAGTTGATGAGAAAACATGCTAGACCAATTGCATGGTTTTCCCTCTCTAGCCAGTCGGTCTAGCGCAATCACCCAGCTCCGTGGGAAGGTTTCCTTGCTTTCTTGGCCATACAATTGACATGAAAAGATGACCTAGTATTGATATGCCTTCTGCAATATCTTCATCTTGTAGATTTAGTTAGGTGTCATCCTGAATCTAGCTGATTCCTATAGCCAGTTCTTCTGAATGTCCTTGGAGTTGGCATTGTTGTTGGGTAAGCTGAAGGGAGTCACCATGATAGTTACAGGCTCTGACATCTGATACATCTCATCATAATCCTATCCCATGAAGGTTGAAATCTTCGTCCCACTAACACTACTCAAGGTCATTGTCTCGGGGTTAGTATGCGAGACAATCCGGTGTATCATGTACGCACATGGGAACATGGGGTATCTTCATGCAATCTAGTACAAGCCGGACTTGTGGATGTTCAAGTATATCAGAAGATCTTCGAGGTCTTCACGAGATGTGCCTGCAAATGCATCATTGACCTCTTGCCATTTCAGCTTGATGTCCTTGTCTAGAATCAACTTGGTATCTTCATATATTTTTAGACTTGCAGAAACTCGCTCAACTGTTGCTCGAGTTGCACTTCCATCAGAGTCCTTTAATCCTGCTCTCTTAGAGGCCATTGATCCTAAACTGTCAAGAGGTGGACAAACACCTACTAGATCTGGAGACAAAGCAACATGCATGGCAAGAAATCTGTCAACGAAAACCAAAGCAAATTCAGGAATGACATAACACATACCTGGGGATTCATAGACAAGGATTGCGCAATTTCTTCTGGGAGGATGCCTAACTAGTTTCCAGAACTGCACAAAAGGTAGTCTGGGATGTCTAGGAGGCATGATTGGATTTTGGAATTGTGCAATGGGAATCTAGGTTGACTATTGACTGCTAAAATTGCACAATGTGCAATTTCAGCTAGCAACGGTTGTAGGCTCAGTGACTGCATTGCACAATTTTCTAGGCCAACACTCAATGTCCCTCAGAATTGTGCAAAGCAAGCCCGGGGAAAAACTATTGGGTAGAAATGCACACTTACTGAGGGGAAGACAGAGCCTTCCCTCTTAGGATTGTGTAATTCTATCTTGGTGAGGCAGAGTCCGGGCGAAGGCTGGCCAGACCCGCCGATGGGAAATTGAAAGAAAATGTGAAAGTGAATGCATGGTGATACTGAGTGCACGAAGAAGCAAATTATCGTGCATGAAAACATTTAATGAAAGATTCAAAAAATGGAACAACATGCATGTGGGTGAAGCGAGTCGTCGAATCAGCCATTGTTCATGCAAAATAGTTTCATGCATGCGACAATAGTGAGATAGTAAAAAAAATGAAACGGTGCTAGTACAGGTTAGTATGCATGTGAATGAAAAAAAGCGTTCAAATAAATCAAGCAAACAACACTCACACAAGCAAAACAAAAAAAGCGACAAAAATACTGCAAAAGACAAGTTGACACCACTTACCTGTGAATAGTTGAGTTGGATGTGTCAAAAAGTCCTAGATGTGCTATGGGATGTCAAAGCTCCAAGATCGATGTGAAGAAATGAGCTATGAACCATTGAATAAATAAGTTTGAAGCTCATGACGCACATGCCACAAATCAAGGAAAAAGTGACACTTGGAGGAAAGATTCTAAAACGATCTTTGCATGTAACCTCCAACTGCTAAAAATAGCTCCCTAAAATTTAGGGATGCTTTTTGCATGTTGCTTTTTCTATTCTAGGAAAAGGAAACCCATGCATGCAAGTCAAGTTTCCTTGTTCTTGAGTGGAACTGGTCAAACCAACTGCACATGCAAGAGCATGCTCAAATGCTAGGAGAAAATGCGCATTTCTCGAAGGGAGTTAGGCTCACTGCCCAGGAGATATGCGCAATTTCTTGGTAGAGCATCTGACTGCTACCCAAGATTGTTTAATTCCTAGGTTGAGCAGCCCAGCTAGGAGGAATTGTACAATTTTATGGATGAAGCTTGAATGGAAAAATTGCACAAGTCTGGAGCCTAGTAGGCTGCCATACTGAATTGCGTAATTTCTGGAGGGAAGGTTGGTTGCCCTCCAGAATTGCGCAATTTATTTAGGGAGCTGCTCAACCTGCAGCTAGACATAGTCTCGAGAAACAACCTATGAGAGGAATGCATCAAGCTTTGATAGACAGGTTTTCTTTTTGTAAGAAAATCACTGAAGCTTGTGTACTTAACGAAGCAAGACATGCTGCTATGAAAGGTTGGTAGGGAGGCTCCAAAACAAAGCTAAGGAAAATTTTTGGAGGGTGTTTGTAGCCGCTACAACACTTGGCGACACAGTGGTAGAACTCCATTTCTCTGAATGGACCTTGTTCATGAAAACCAAGTCTAACACATTCAGAGGTATTGTTGAGTTCTTAGTTTGTCTTGGTTTCACACTAGCCTAATTGTAAGATGTAGCATCTACCAAGCTCTTGGTCGATTGACACACATTCCAAGCCAAGTCAACACAGTTGTTTCAATTCGGGTTGAGGGGTATATTGGTGCACAAGCAGTATAATCGTCAGAGCCTTAGTTTCATCTCTAGTGTTGCTCCATTACTAGCAGGCCTGGATAGTACCTTGACGGAGTCACGTAGGAACACAAGCATCGCTTCGCTGCCAGCAAGCCTAGTCAATACCCCGACGGAGTTACTTGCATCACCTCTCTGCACAGGAAGCCTTTCTCTTCTTTCGCTTTATTCATTTTTCATTTTTTTCATTTTCACTTTTCATTTTTTTTCACAACTGTGCATATCACTTATTCATTTCAGAGGTGGAAGAGGGATCCTGAATTATTGAGATCAGAAGAGTTTGTTCCTTCAGATAAGTAGTTTATTATATACCTTTGATGTGCTTGTTAAGGTTTTTCCCCTCACCTTACTCTACTTGATTAAGCTGACAAGGGTTAACCCAAAAATAATTGACTACAATAGGTTACACTATTTAGCACATAGATATTGTGTTTTCACCAGGGTTTACTTTGAACAATGCGTATTTTCCTTCTAAATATCATGGAATAAAGGTAACAAGTTCATGATATAGAGGCAGGATGACAGATAACCAAGTAGTGATAGCAGTACAAGATCTCTTGTACTTTACCTAGCTTGTCTCAAGAGTCATACATGGTTTCATGCGAAACTAACCTATGAACAACAAGAAAAAAAAAAAAAATCAAAGAAGAAGCAGAAGCAAATGCGTAAGAAAAGTAAGAAAACAAGAAGAAAACAAACAAACGAACAAATAAAGTAAGCAAACAACATGCAAGCAAACAATACTCCTACTCCTAAGATAACGATGTATGGGATTGATCACGTGAAGTGATACTTCCAATGCGTCCGCCGATGCATTGGTTGACCCATGTTGGTGAAGTCTCGGTTTGTGAGCAACCTGGTTGTACGAACGAGCAACCAAGAAAGATATAAAAATGAAGACAAACACACTTCATGTTTAAAAGTGTCCATGGGACATAAGTGAGTGCAAGTGCATGACATGTGGTCCATGGAATTGTCACAACGTTGTGCGACACTGTGTGCAGCTTTGAAGCATACACATACCCTTGAATGTGACATACAAGCAAATGAAAGGAACAAAGACAACTTGCGTCATGCACACATGATTTCAATGTAAGATTCCTCCAATGTTTGAGCAATGGGATTGTGAAGTTTGAGTGGAGGAAGCATGATCTATGTGTGAGATTGATCTTCAATGAATACATATGAGTGGTGAGGAGCCTCGGGTGATTGAACATTTTCTTGATCCGAAGTGAAACTAACCCCAAGAGAGTGAGGGCCTGACATAACCATCAACTTAGGCTGAAGTGCCTCAATAGTCTTGGGTGTTTCAACCTCATCGTTAGATAGATCATCATAAATCGATGGCTTCAAAAAATTGATTATGATAGAATCATCATCGTGATCGAATATGGGAGTAAATAGATCATGACAGTCACAATCATAAAAATCAATGATTTCATTGGCATCCTCATGATCTGATGAATCAAACAGAGGGGTAGATGAGAAGCGAAAAAATTCATCCTCTGTGTTTCCAAAAAAGGTAGATGAAAGATAAAGTGGATTTTCAATGAATGACTTATCCTCTCTGTTGTTGGATGATGGACTGATGTCTGGTGTAATCTACGAGTGATCAACAATGGGTGCATCCATGGATGAAGATACAAATGCAAAATTATGGATGGTAGTTTCACCAAAAATGTTAGGAAAGAGCGGAGGAGGCTCATATGGAAGGGAGTCATCCTTCGTTGAGTGTTGATGCTCAAGCTCCTAGTCATACTCTTCATCAATGATAGTGCATTTTGGTTGTGAAACACCAACTCCATTAGTGGCTTGTTCCTCGTTCACAACAAGTGTAGAGTCCGGAATGGAGGAACACAAGACAGTATCATCCAGAGGATGATCCGAGTATTAAGACAGAGGTTGTGGAACGAAATGCATATGAAAACTCGATGGACTCACAACCACTTTGCCTTCACCATCATAGGTGTAAGTGGAAAAGTGATCGAAAAAATCCCATGTGATGGTAACATCTTTGGCATTCAAAAAACATCGCGGAGGGAGAAGAGTGTAAGAATCCATGATAGATATGCAAAGGTTCAAAATAGGATGAGAGGACATGGCTTGTCATCTTCCCTCCTTTTAGTGCCAGAAATGTTGATGGTGTTGGACCCAGCAACATGTCAGGGGATATCCCCGGTAAGAAGTCCCAATGAAACCTCAGACCATTTGGTGTAGGAGTCCCAACAGTGGGTCATACAGTAATGCCTTGACCGTGATTTCGCATAGAGGCAAGTAAGATAACTCTTTTGGTAGCAAGGGTGTGACATATGAAGTGAGCCAAGGTAGGTGCATGAGAGGTTATAACACACGGGTTTCATATGAGTGCGCCCCTTGGAAACCAGTGATAGCACGGAGTTAAGAAGGGAATACACAACTAAGGATGCCTCACAACATGGAAGGAAAGATAGCTAGCAATCCAAAGTGATGGTTAAACCAACAACACATTTCAAAAAGATTCATACATACATACACAGAAATAGATATACATGCATGTGTAAGAAAACAAATACATATATCATTTAGAGTAAACAGATAGATGAAATACGATACAACATATGCATGAAATGTGTTGTCTCTTGTTATAATAAGAAGTGTAAGTTCCAGCCATATAATACATCCATGTCCAACTACTAGTTCCGACAATAGAACGTTACAACCACAACCGTTTGCTCCTCTAAAGAGATGTACTAGCTCTGCGTAGTGGAGAAGCCGAGGCTCGTTACAATATTGTCCAAGCTCTCTCTAAGATAGTCCTATCGGAAGCTTGGCTAGCCAAAATCCTTTACAATGATTTATGAGGGACTATTTATAGAAAAGGGTGGGATGACCCTTGACATTCTCCTTTGTGACAGTTCTTATACCCTCATGACTCTTCATCTACTCTATGGCTATTTGTTGTGGGGGAAAGTATCCAACTCGGAATGACCCTAACCCACTCTAAGGGTGACAGTTCCTTAGCAACAGCTGAAAGCAAAGCTATCTAAAGTTTCTTCTTTATGACATGCAAGAGATAGAAGGAAGAGATCCACTTACCGATGTCTTGCGCAAATGGTCGATCCAATCTCCTCTATTCGCCGCTTGCTCCCAGCTCCAAGTCTTTTCACGGGCCCAGCTACACGAGATCCTGCAAACAAGACAAAGAAAGGAAACTACAAGAGGCATGCATTCATAACTGATTCAAGGATTAGCATAAATCAAATACGCAAGTAAGACAATACATCATTGAAACACATGCGAATAGAAGAACCTCAAATGCTTTATTAATATATGGAAGTAAGGTTCAGGCGGTGATACAACCATGAGAGGTCCAATCCAGCATCACCTTCCCGACGGAGAGAAATCTCTTCTTCACCTCCCTCAAGCAATCACCCAATGCTCACAACTGTAAACCAACAGCAATTCTTTGCACAAAATTCCCAGCCTCCAGATCCCATGGGATGAGATCCTTATATAGAGTTTTGGAGTGAAGATAAGTCAGCTTGATGTGTGACTTGTTGTCCTCTTCAACTCCAGTTGTTCTTCAGTTCTTCACTCGGAGTTTCTGCCTTCCACTTGGAGTTTTAGAAGCTCTTAACTCATCATTAGGCGAATCTTATGATCAAGTGCCTTTTTGGAAGCTTCCTGGGTACTGGCACATTGGGAAAAAGATTCCTCCACATGTCAAAGTACGCCCAGCGCAGGTAGCCTTTGTTGTACCTGCTATGCAGCGCAGGTAGCCTTTGTTGCACTTGCTATGCAACGCAGGTAGCCTTTGGAGCAGCTGCTTTGATCCAAAATTGACCTGTTTTTGAGTGTTTTTTAGTGGAGAACTGATTTGCAGTGCTGTGGTTTGCTGACCTTGTTCCTCTAAGGGTAAGAACAACTTGTTTAGGGACTTTGGATCCCTTAGATTATTGACATTTCATGCTCTATGCTGTAAGGCACAAAAATTTCTATAACAGTTGCCCCCTAAAGTATGAGGTCGTTTATCGGGTGAAATGCTTTATTAGGAGGATCCGAAGTTCATTCAATCGCCGGGAGGTGACCTGTAACAAAATACAATACAATACATTATATTTTCATACTTTCTTTTCATGATCTAGCTGATGCGGGCATTTCCCATGCTCAGCTTTATAAATACATTTGTTGTACATAAACAGACGATCGTCTGATAATAGACTGATAATTCTCTGCTTTTTAATTATCATCCTTTTAGTAGGATGATCATCTGCTGCACATGTCTATGTTTTTATCTCCTGAATATATATCGCAGCCCGGATGGATGAAACTAGATCAGGGGTCTTCAAACTTGTCCGATTTTCACTTTAGTACAAGTTGATCCATGTGAGAATTTCCTGAAGTCGAACATGGAAAGACATCGCTTGATTACCAGTCAATAATGTAAACTGTCAACAAGCGCGAGAGGAATCATCGATAATGATGATGACCCTCAAGGTACTGCAGCACAATTCACGTGGTGTGAATATAGGATCTGACATCAAACACCACGCAAAGTCTCCTGGTCGACGGTCATTAATGTATACCTATCGCCGGGAGTGAGAAACTTGCCATTGAGGCATGCAAGCTTCAAAGTACTGAGGGGGTGTCCTTAGATCAACTTCTTGGATAATGAGCTGATGTCGACAAGAAGTGATCCGTCAAAGGAGGGCCTTAATGAATCCCACATCAGTGACACGGAACGGAGCTAGTGATGATGGTGAAAACGATCTGTGAAATATGATTTAGGGTGGCGGTCATGGAAGGATGAAAGATGATGTACGGTAGTGGATGGGACCCGGTTGAAACTTTCTAAATGACATCTCTTGAACATATAACGACACTGATGTGATGGATCAGTAGCATTACCCCATGTATGGATGGTATGGCGAGACCATGGTGAAGGGACCGGTGAATGATAATAACCCAACCCGATATTTACGGAGGCAAAAGTGTCATGTTCAAGAGCGACTTGCTACCATTAAGCTTTGAGGTTCTTCCCAATTTTTCCCCAGTCATTTCTGACCAGTACCTCTTTATTTTTGTCAAGCTTGAGGAGGATAACATATGCTTGTTCTATAACCTGCCCTTCGGGCAAGCCCATCGCTATGTTTTAATGAACCTAGCGATAGGAAAACTCGTTCTCGTCTAAAGACAAGTTTGTCGCTATCTAATATTTTTAACGAGCCCAGCGACAACGACAACTCGGTCCTTTTCATTTTTAGAGAGTCTGAAAAGTGGACTCCAGGGGTCCTTTTTCGTCATCTAATCCCTTAAGTCCGAAAAAGTATAAAACAATACAGAAGGGATGAATGTTCGATATCTTTATCGAGCCGAACTAGACAAGCGCTCGATCTTTTTGTGCAATAATCCCTCAGGTCCAAAAAGATTAAAATCTAGAGGAGGGATAGCTCTTCCGGTCCTTTTAACGAGCTGGAAGGCCAAAACTCGGCAAACTTTTCATTTTTTACGAGTCAGTGAAAAGAGCTCAAAGAAGACTCGTATTTTGAGGAACAAGTGATAAACAGGGATAGCAACAGATTCCAGGTACAGGTTGGAATTTTCCAATCACGGTAGTATTACAAGGATGGCTAAGTGGGATCACTCTTCGCAGCTGTTCCTCAAAACAGGTAAACAATCAAGTGGATGTGAATGATCGGCCAAATGAAAAGTGGAGGTGACGGTGCACAAACACGACCAAGGCTCTTATGGCTGATGAATTTATGGTCTCAAATGGTTATTTACCGGTTCATTTTTCTGAATGAGCTTGAACTCTGGGGGAAAGCCTGCTCACAAGTGCATTTATTTTTTAACGAGCATGAACTCTTGCTAAAACTGCTCGGTTTTGCGTTTATTTTTTAACGAGCATGAACTTTGCCAAAACTGCTTGTTAAGTTTGCATGCCCCCAGCATCATAATAACGCATGTAGTTTGCATGCCCCCAGCATCATAATAACGCATGTCAAAGGAGGGTGCCCCCCAAGCTTCATTGCATTCAACTTGGTGGTTGGAATGAAGGTTTACCTTTGAATTTTGAAAAGGGGATTTGTTTCATTTTTTAATGAGGTTGACATAGTAAAAGAACTATCCTCGTGACTCCTTGTTTCATTTTTTAACGAGGTTGACACGAGATAAGAACCGTCCTCGGAGCCCACTGTTTTTACAGTATTTCCATTAGGGTGATGATCCATGCTGACAAAATGTTTAGGAATCTTCTGAATCCGTTAGATATAGAAGATTTCATATTGTAGGTTTCCCCTGTGGCTACTTCCGCCAGATTACTCGTCGGCGGTAGGGCAAAAGTACCCATTAAGGCAGGGTCTTTTAGGAGACCTACTCCGATATTTTGGAGTGATTGATTACTTTCATGGATCATTGTGCTGCTTCCCGTAACTTGAGAACTGTTGGGGAGAAATGTTTGTTGGTCGACGATTGTAATTTTTCCTTGAAAAGGAAATACAATCCTCCTGAAGTAGGTCGACACAACTGCAACCATGGCATATATCCAAGGCCTTCCCAGTAGGATGTTGTAATCGAGGTTTCCGTCGATTACTTCAACATCAACTTCTACTGTTTTGCCCCCCAGTTCAACTTGCAAGTTATTTAAAATCCCGTATGGAGTGTATGATCGTCCATCAAATGCTTTTAACGTCGTTGACGATTTCGACAAGGGTGGTGAGCCTAAATTTTTCCAGCAACTCATCGACATAAGACATGTAGATGCCCCCTCATCAATAATTGTTCGATGAACAGTTTTGTTGAGGGCTTTCACTTGAATAAGGAAAGCTTGTTGAGCTGGTTAACTGAGGGTCATATCCTTTATGATCAAAGGCCACAAGATTGGAATCCATTGGGCCAATCCCACCTATAGCTGATAATAAAGCTTGCTCTTGGGAGGTGCAATTTTGCGCTACCTCAGGCGTCGACATAGCGGACGACGATTGAGCCAGGTCCTCTATTATATTATAATTCTGTGCTATTTTTGCACGAGGATTAAATGTCGATTTGTGTACTACTCCCTTTGGCGACTTTATGATTGGTTCAGGAATGATGGGTGGCACAACTTTGGTCAAAGTTGTTGTTGAACTACTAGGTTGTTTATTCGCCTTGTTGTTCAACTGCTTTGGATTCTTGTGATCTTTATTCCTTGTCAAAGCATTATTCTGTTGCTTTGAGGTGGACAACATAAGCACTTGGGATCGGGAAGCATTTTGATTAGCAACCAGATTTTGTCTTGGATTAGGAAATGGATCAGTCAATACTGCTGGGGTTTTTGAACTCTTGAAGAGTTTCTTAACTTCAGCTATATGTGGACAATCTTTCGTCCAATGATCCTCATCGCATATATGACACCCTTTCGGGGGTTTCCCTTTCCTTTTCTTTTTCTTCTTGCCCCCTGGTTGCTTCAGTTGTTTGCTCTTGTCGGTCGACATGGCATTTACTTCTGAGGCAAGAAGTTCCTCATTTTCATTTTGACTAGAGATTTTGCGTTTGCCAGTCACGCCATTACTGGCGTGAGAGTTAGTATTCGATTTAGGAGGGGGAGGAATTGAAAATTCAGGTCTAGGGGCATCAGGTATTTTGTCGTAGAGCGTGCCCGACTGAGTATATACTAAGTCTAAGTATTGAGCACGAGCAATGACTTGCTCCTCTGTTACGACTCCTCCCTTGGCCACATCTTCCGTTATAGCTGGAAGTAACGACTTTATAAACCATTCAGCTAACAGCTGATCGGGAACGTAAGTTTTCACCATCCTACGACGACGTCGCCACTCATGTATATGATCAGATATGTGAGTGGCCGTTGTCTGTTTGAAGTTGGTAAGGAGTTCTGTTCCCATTTCATACCTTATCGGTAATTGGAAATGGGTTAAGAAAATCGTGGCTAAGGAGCTGAAATTGTCGAAAGAGGCTCTTGGCAATTCAATATACCATTTAGCCGCTGGACCTGTCAATGTCCTCTGGAAGAGGCGAAGTCTTATCGAATCATCGTTTAGAGTGTTCGCTGAACACCACAGATGAAAAGTCATGATGTGATTCGATGGGTCTTCACCTGGATTTCCATTGAATTTAGGAATGTCCGATGGAAGTTTATGCGGAATTGCTGGCCACCAAGGGGCATAAGCAATTGGATCATTCGTCAGCCGGTTTAGATCTGGTAATTCTAGAGTTGCTACAAAGGGCAACTGTTGGTTCAGGTTAGGCGAAGCATATCCAGGATAAGATGGTATCGCCTGAGCAATGGGTCTTTGCAGACTGGCATAATGCTGACAACTTTGACAAAGTTGATGGGCATAACCATTATAGCATGGTTGCCCATTACTTACAAAGACTTGTTGCTCAGGTCCTTGATATGATTGCTGGAATGGCGGTTGTTGAGATTGAACCAGCTCTGGTTGTTGGACCATTTGCTGTTGACCAATACTGGATGATTGACCAAGATGAGGAGTCACAGTACTTGTTTGAGCCTGAGTCGCTCCAGATAAGGAGGCACTACCCTGAGATTGTGATTGAGCCGCTGAGACAAGAGGTTGTTGTATTACAACAGGTAGCGCTTGTACTTGCGACGCATTCGCCATAGCAGGTGTGGTGGTAATATTTGACGCAGGGTGTACTGGTTGAATTGAATATACAACTCCTGGTTGTTGGGGCAGTATTGGTACCCAACCGCTGGATGTAATTCCAGTTTGACCTGAACCTTGTTGTAAACTCCCATATGGTTGTTCTCCGGGAGGGAACAATGAAAGAGCATACTGCCCTCCATATGGTGGAAATCCAGTACTTAAAGGGTAAATTGGCCTTTGAAGACACATTGGATCAGTTTGTTGAGTTTCAACATAAGAAGTACCAGATGATAATCCGGATGAAGAAATAGGAACTAACCATATTGTCGCCCCCGATTGGACTCCGACTTGTTGTTGACAATTTGCCGGGACATATGCTATACCAGCGAACATCGTTGGAGTAGCAGCAGGAGGTTCTGCTGCTGCCGTGTCAGACGACACAGTCCTAGATGTCGACGGTTGTTCAGACATATCTAGTCTATCCAAAAGATTTCTTAGCGATTCTACAAGAACTTACGATGCCAAAAGACTAACTTCGAAGATCAACGCAGGAATAGGAGGTGATTATGTTCCGTTTAAAAATGAATTTTATATGACGACGCTTTTAGAAACAACTTGCTTTTTCACTTTTTAAGAGTCGAGAAAAAGCTAAAGATGACTCTAGTCTCCTTCGATGTATTAACGAGCCCGAAGTGACAAATGCTCGGATGGAATTTTTCAGTTATAGAGTTTGAAAAAGGCCAAAAGAAACTACTCTGGAGTTCTAGGCAAGGGTGTGCCAAACCTTTCGCGAAACCACAGAATACGTTTTACGGTACGAGTGGTCGATCTTCGTGAATGCTGTGTTCACTGCATCGCGATCAGTAGGGCGGCCGACACGGCTTCCTATGGATAAAGGCTTTGTTCCTATAGGGGTCCCCCAATATACGCGACGGTACGCGGGGGCACAAGTCCGTATTAGTGCTATCGTCCCTCAGGAGGAATCACCCACCTTCGTAGAGATCGACAGTCACTATGTTTAAAGACGCCGGTTCACGTCTCTACCTAGACCTCTACTGTGTTTCGTTATGTTTCAAAGCGTTGTTAGATAAATTTAGTTCTTTTTAGGTTGATCTTGCTTAGCAGTTTTCCTTTATGGATCACCACGTGATGTATGATACAACTCCTAAATGCAGTCTAAGAATGATAAGCAAGCTTTTTCAATTCTTTCAACTTATGAAAACCTTAACTACTGAAGGAAAAGAAAGACATCATCTTTTCAAACAGATCATAGAGCACACACTGATGCAATTTCCTAAATCGACATGCAAACTGTCAAAATGCACATGCACAATGCAAGTATTTCTTTTCTTCTTTCTTAATGTTGATGTATTACAAAAAGAAAGCTGTTGTATAATTTTGAATTCAATTTCAAGTGAAAGAAAACAAGATTTTGTCCAATAATCAAAAGAACACCTTAAGATTCACTCGTTTCAACACAAGAAATACTGAAATTCGAACCATATAACGAAAGCAAATGCTCAAGCGGCTATGAACAGCAATAAACTAGCTCTTAGAATCACAACGACACTTTCTCATAGGTCTAGATCCAAGAGGTCATAGCAAGACTAGTTCACTTTCGCTATGGGAAACTGTGAATGACGGCAAGAAATACAATAAGAACAATCACGGTTTCTTCATACAACTGAGGTGGAATGAAGGCAAAGAGAAGTGGTTTCAGCTGGGTATACAGGTTGACAACAGGCTGCAAAAACAATACTGAAAATTGGGCAACAGACAGTGGGGAATCCCAGTTGCACAAGGCAAAACTGGATCAGCGCAGGTGCTGCACTGTCAAACTGCGATGCAGCGCAGGTAGCCCCTTCGGGACCTGCGTTGTAGTGCAGGTAGCCTTTGTTGCAGCTGCACTGATGAGACAACTCTCGTCTCTCTCAGATTCCGGGTCACAGTTTGCTCAAAAATCAACTGTTTTTGGCCAAATCAGAGGCTATCAATCAAGTATACTCTAGAGGACGATTAAGGAAGATGAACACTATCACAAAGAGCTAAAAAGAGTCCTTGTGGATCAGCTCTTCAAATCATAAACATGCCCAGCACTGGGCTAGAGTAGCTACCCTCTACTTTGCATTCGAAGGATTCAGATGCAGTTCGATTCGGTACTCCCTTTGTTTAGGAAATGAATAGCAAGAAACACAAGCTACCAACAAGACACGATCCCCAGCGGAGTCGCCAGTCTATTGTGGGGGAAAGTATTCAACTCGGAATGACCCTAACCCACTCTAAGGGTGACAGTTCCTTAGCAACAGCTGAAAGCAAAGCTATCTAAAGTTTCTTCTTTATGACATGCAAGAGATAGAAGGAAGAGATCCACTTACCGATGTCTTGCGCAAATGGTCGATCCAATCTCCTCTATTCGCCGCTTGATCCCAGCTCCAAGTCTTTTCACGGGCCCAGCTACACGAGATCCTGCAAACAAGACAAAGAAAGGAAACTACAAGAGGCATGCATTCATAACTGATTCAAGGATTAGCATAAATCAAATACGCAAGTAAGACAATACATCATTGAAACACATGCGAATAGAAGAACCTCAAATGCTTTATTAATATATGGAAGTAAGGTTCAGGCGGTGATACAACCATGAGAGGTCCAATCCAGCATCACCTTCCCGACGGAGAGAAATCTCTTCTTCACCTCCCTCAAGCAATCACCCAATGCTCACAACTGTAAACCAACAACAATTCTTTGCACAAAATTCCCGGCCTCCAGATCCCATGGGATGAGATCCTTATATAGAGTTTTGGAGTGAAGATAAGTCAGCTTGATGTGTGACTTGTTGTCCTCTTCAACTCCAGTTGTTCTTCAGTTCTTCACTCGGAGTTTCTGCCTTCCACTTGGAGTTTTAGAAGCTCTTAACTCATCATTAGGCGAATCTTATGATCAAGTGCCTTTTTGGAAGCTTCCTGGGTACTGGCACATTGGGAAAAAGATTCCTCCACATGTCAAAGTACGCCCAGCGCAGGTAGCCTTTGTTGTACCTGCTATGCAGCGCAGGTAGCCTTTGTTGCACTTGCTATGCAACGCAGGTAGCCTTTGGAGCAGCTGCTTTGATCCAAAATTGACTTGTTTTTGAGTGTTTTTCAGTGGAGAACTGATTTGCAGTGCTGTGGTTTGCTGACCTTGTTCCTCTAAGGGTAAGAACAAATTGTTTAGGGACTTTGGATCCCTTATATTATTGACATTTCATGCTCTATGCTGTAAGGCACAAAAATGTCTATAACACTATTACTTCCAACTATCGACACTTGAACTTAAACTTGACAAGATGTTACATTACAATGCACATGTACCCATGTGAGACAAAACAACTTGAGCAAGCCATGCAAGACATCACTATGACTCAGACAACCACGGGAAGTCCGACTCTTCAACATCCTTGCGATGATCAATAACAGCGTACTGATGCCAAGATTGGTAGTCCACGATGGTTACCGTGCACTCCGAGGTGACATCTTTCTGGAACCTGACTCTTGCCTCCATAGCATCCGGGTACATTGATTGGGATCCTCTGTCCAACTCATTTGAAAGTATGCGCATCATTGTATTCAATGTGGTCGGACCAACAACATACTTGTGCATGGTGTCTGCACTGATTGGCAAGTCTGGGCTAGTGGCTATGTGCATCAACTTGTTAAAGTACGAGTCAAGCTCTAGTTAGACTTGTGAATTTGTCTTTGCCTTGGTGAGAGTCCCAATAGATGGTATCACATTTTTGTGCACCACAACATCCATACTCTTGAATACATGTACACGGAAAGCCTATAGACTAGTGATGAGCTGCGGGAGCTCTTCATAGTTTCGGATCCGACACCGAATGTGTGCCTTCAGCTCGATTGCTATGGGCTTCATCATCTTACACAAGTGAAGAGGGGATCCCTTGTATGTCATCATCCACATTTTCATGTAATCAATAGTAGCATGTATGTTCGACAAGGTACGTGCTCGTCTAGCACATCGCTGCTGTCATCTGTTGAGATGGTCGACTCACTTATGCACGGTACCAAACTTGGAGTACCACGCTCGCATAACTATGTCAAGGGATAATAATTCGTCTAGTATTGCCACCTTTGGTTCTGCTCAGGTGGATGTTGTCACCAACACTTCTCCTTGCTTGGTCGTCTATAGCTCCCTAGCCATTCACTCATTCTTAGCTATTAGAAAGTGAACACTTGAGCTAGTGGCTTCAGCATATTCTCTAGTGGAATCGGCTATGGCTGCTGGATGTTTGTGCGCATTAGACATAATCACTCGTTCCTCATACTGCGCAAGATATGTATGATCTTCTGGATTTGACACTCTCCGAGATTGCACAACTCTATGTTGAGAATCTTCGAATGAGATGTTGTGCATCTCTCCTTCTAGTTGATCTCCAAGGATCTCAATGTCTCCTTGGTCACTTAGGACTTGCTCATCTTCTGGATGCGGTGAAGCTGGTGGATCAACCCCTTTGTGGTGGGGCATGAGGTCGATGTCTCTCTCTAAATCCTGCTACTCCATATCTGTATCCATCTATTCAAGCGCTTGCTCTATCTACTGAGCAAAGTCTTTCTCCTGCGATGGTTCACACTTATCGCTAGATACTAGCTATTCTGATGAGTCCACTACCTGTATGGGAGTTGTTTCATCCATCTGCACATGTTGCGTCCCCTACTGTACCTATTGCTATTGTGCTTCCCTCTTCTGTTTGCGCAGTTCCTGTTCCTTTCAAAGTTGCTCCTTTAACTCATGTAACTCCTTCTCTGTTTCCTCCATTCTCCATTTCTCTCTTTGCCTTTACGTGTTTTGCTTGTTGCACTATTACCTCTTTGCCTCTATGGCCAAAGCTACTTTCTCAACAAGTGGATCTACTTAGAACTTGCAACTTTTCTCTTCCTCCATGTGATCGACAATCTTTCTCTTGCCCTTGTCGCGCACTAGTATGTTCACCACTACCGTTGTTGCTGCTTCTGGTGCTCTCTGGTAACCATTCCATAGTGAAGCTGACCTATTCATTGGGTCTGGAGAAACTGTAGCAATATCTCCATGGGTCCTCCTCCACCCAATGAAATACCCCATGGATCCAATTGAACTATACTCTCATGTAGTGAGCTTTCACAAGACAATGCGGGTCATACAGATTGTAACTTCAGAGGTCGAAAGGATACTTCTTCATCTGCTTTGCTTCGACATCCACATGATTAAAACTCTGGATCTTGTATAACCTGATGCACAGCGGAAGAGCGGGCCAAGGTGCCTTCTTCTTTCGGTGCAACCTAGCTATCAATCCTACTGAGATGTGATAAGCTACTTCCTGCATGATGAGCATGTCCAAGGAAAACTTTGGTAGAACATGCAGAGGCTTCTCTACACTGTACATTCGTATGAAGGTGCCGGATGGTCAGGCATACCAATTAGCTATGTCTATCAGTGCCTCCATTGCTGCCATCGACATGTAGGGTGGATCTTGTTCAAATGTCCTATTTTAAACTGGGGTGACAAAATGATTGGACAATCGTGTGATAACTCCTCGACAACTGCATTCAGACAACATCTTACAATAAGTGTTCACAACAGTCTCCGCTGGTGACCATGCCCACTTCAAGCTCGGAAACTCCTATGGGGCACAGACTGCATTCAAGATGTAGGTGGACATGTAGATTTTTTCTTGCATACCTTTGGGCAGATGTTGAGCCCTCGCTACCTGTTCCTTCAGCCGATGAGCCAACATTGCAGACCAGTTGCATGGTTTTCTCTCTTTGGCTAGTTGGTCTAGTGCGATCACCCAACTCTGTGGGAAGTTTTCATGCTTTCTTGGCCATACAGTTGACATGCAAAGATGACCCAATATTGATACGCCTTCCATAGTATCTTCATCTTGTAGATCTGGTTGGGTGTCATCTTGAATCTAGCCAGCTACTTTAGCCAATTCTTCAGAATGTCCCTAGAGTTAGCATTGTTGCTAGGTAAGTTGAAGGGAGTCTCCATGATAGTTATGGGCTCCGACATCTGATACATCTCATCATAATCCTATGCCTTGAAGGTTGCAATCTTTGTCACATTGACACTACTCAAGGTCATCATCATCTCGGGGTCAGTGTGTGAGATGATCTAGTGTATCATGTTCGTGCATGGGAACATGAGGTATTTACATGCAAACCGGTATAAGTCGGACTTGTGGATGTTCACGTATACCTGGCAGTCTTCGAGGTCTTCCCCAAATGTGTCTGCAAATGCATCATTGACGTCTTGACATTTCAGCTTGATTTCCTTTTCTATAATCAACTTGGTATCTTCATAGATTGGTAGACTTGCAGACGCTCGCTCAACCGCTGCTCGAGTTTCACTTCCATCAATGTCCTTTGATCTCGCTCTCTTGGAGGCCATTGATCCTGAACTGTCAAGAGGCGGATGAACACCTTCTAGATCTGGAGACAAAGTGACATGCATGGCAAGAAATTTGTCAGCGAAAACCAAAGCAAATTCGTGAACAATATAACACATACCTGGAGATTGATAGGCAAGGATTGAGGAATTTCCTTTCGGAGGATGGCTGACTAGATGCCAAAATTTTGCAAAAGGTAGTTTGGCCTGTTTGGGAGGCATGAATGGCTACTTTAATTTTGCAATGAGTAATCCAAGATGAATGTTGGCTGCTAGAATTACACAATGTGCAATTTCAGTGGGCGAAAGCTGCAAGTTGAGTGACTTCATTGCATAGTTTTCTAGGCCAACAGCCAATATCCCTCAGAATTACACAAATCAGGCTTGTGGAACAACTTCTGGGAAGAAATTCACATTTCCTGAGGGGAAGACAAAGCCTTCCCTTTCAAGATTGCACAATGCTATCTTGGTGAGGCAGAGTCTGGGCGAAGGCTGCCTAGACTTGCCAATGAGCAACTAAAAGCATTTGTGAAAGTGAATGCATGGCGATACTGAGTGTAAGAAGAAGAAAATGACCGTGCATGCAAATAGTGAATGATAGGTTCAGAAAATGGAACAACATGCATGTGGGTGAAGCGAGTTTCCGAATCAACGACCGTTCATGCAAAACAGTTTCATGCATGCGACAATAGTGAGATAGTAATGAAAAACAAAATGGTGCTAGTACAAGCTAGTATGCATGTAAATGATAGCAGGCATTCAAAAAAAAAGTAAACAACACTCACACAAGCGAAAAGACAAAAAGCGACAAAAATGTTGCAAAAGACAACTTGAGCCCACTTACCCATGAATAACTCAGCTGGATGTGTTGAAAAGCCCTGGATGTGTTGTGGGATGTCAGAACTCCATGATCTATGTGAAGGAATGAGTTCTGAAGTGTCGAAAAAATGAGTTTGAAGCTCATGACGTGCATGCCACAAATCTAGGAAAAAAATACACTTGGAGGAAATATTCTAAAATGATCTTCGCATGTAACCTCCAAATGCTAAAAATGGCTCCCTAAAATCTAGGGATGCTTTTTGCATGTTTCTTTTTTTATTCCAAGAAAAGTCAGCCCATGCATGCAAGTCAAGTTTCCTTGGTCCCAGGTGGAACTGGTCAAACCAACAGCACATGCAAGAGCCTGCTCAACTGCTGGGAGAAAATGCACATTTTTGGAAGGGAGCTGGGCTAACTGCCCAAGAGATTTGCGTAATTTCTGGCAGATTAGCTTACTGTTGCCTAGGATTGCATAATCGCTGGGCTGAGCAGCCCTGATAGGAGGAATTGCGCAATTTTCTGGATGAATCTTGACTGGCAGGATTGCACAATTATGGAGCCTATCAGGTTGCCTGGATGAATTACACAATTTTTGGAAGGAAGGTTGGTTGCCCTCCAGAATTGCATAATTTCTTGAGGGAGTTGCTCAACCTGTAGCTAGCCCAAGTCTAGAGAAGCATCTTGTGAGGGGAATGCATTAAGCTTTAATAGACAGGCTGTCTTTTTGCAAGAAAATCACTGAAGCTTGTGTACTTGACGAAGCAAGACATGCTGCTGTGAAAGGTTGGTAGGGAGGCTCCAAAACGAAGCTAAGGAAAAATTTTGGAGGGTGGTTGTAGTTGCTACAACACTTGGAGACACACTAGTAGAACTCCAGTTCTCTGAATGGACCTTGTTCATGAAAACTAAGTCTAACACCTTTAGAACTATTGTTCAGTTCTTAGTTCGTCTTGGGTTTACACTAGCCTGATTGTAAGATGTAGCATCTGCCAAGCTCTAGGTCGATTGACACACATTCCAAGCCAAGTCAACACAATTGTTTCGATTGGGGTTGAGGGGAATATTGTTGCACAAGGAGTATAATCGTCAGAGTCTTAGTTTCATCTCTGGTGTTGCTCCGCTACTAGTAGGCCTAGACAGAACCTCGAGGGAGTCACATAGGAACACAATCATCACTCCACTTCCAGGGAGCCCAGTGAGTACTGCAACGGAGTTACTTGCATCAGCTCTCTATGCATGAACCCTTTCTTCATTTTTTTCATTTTCACTTTTCATTTTTTCATAATTGTGCATAACACTTATTCATTTCAGAGGCAGAAGAAGGATCTCGACTTATTGAGAGAAGAAGAGGTTTTTCATTCAGAGAAGTAGTTTATTATATATCTCTGATGTGCTTGTTAAGTTTTTCCCCCTCACCTTACTCTACTTGAATGAGATGACAAGGGTTAACCCAAAAATAACCGACTAGAGGAGGTGACACTAGTTAGTGCGCAGGCGTTGTGTTTTCACCAAGGTTCACTTCAAACAATACATATTTTCCTTCAACGTATCATGGACTAAAGGTAACAAGTTCATCATACAGAGGCATAATGACAAATAACCAAGTAGTGATAGCGGTACAAGACCTCTTGTACTTTACCCAACTTGTGTCAAGAGTCATACATGGTTTCATGTGAAACTAACCTATGAACAACAAGAAAATAAAAACAAAGAAAAGTAGAAGCAAAAGAAAATGCCAAAGAAAATTAAGCAAACAAGCAAGCAAACAAACAAACGAACAAAGAAAGTAAGAAAACAACTTGCAAGAAAACAAATTGAAAGCAAACACTACTCCTACTCCTGAGTTAACGGTGCATGGGCCTGATCACGTGAAGTGATATTTCCAATGCAGCCACCGATGCATTGGTTGACCCATGTTGGTGAAGGCTTGGTCCGCAAGTAAACTAGTTGTGTGAACCAAAAAACAAGAAAGATATAACAATGAAGACAAACACACTTCATGTTTAAAAGTGTCCATAGGACATAAGTGAGTCCAAGTGCATGACATGTGGTCCGTGGACTTGTCACGGTGCTGTGCGACACTACATGCAGCTTTGAAGCATGCGCATAATCTTGACTATGCCATGCAAGAAAACTAAAGGAACAAAGACAACTTGCGTCATGCATGCATGCTTGCAATGTGAGATTCCTCCAATGCTTGAGTGATGGGATCGCACAGTTGGGGTGGACGAAGCATGATCTCTGCGTGAGATTGATCTTCAAAGCATACAGATGAGTGATGAGGAGCTTTAGGTGATTGAACAATTTCCTGATACTAACCCCAAGAGAGCGAGCGCCTGACATAACTATTAGCTTGGGCTGAGGTGCCTCGACAATCTTTGGTGTTTCGACTTCATCGTCAGATAGATCATCATAAATTGGTGGCTTCGAAAAATTGATTTCGATAGAATCATGATCGTGATTGAATATGGGAGTAAATGGATCACGATAGTCATGATCAGAAAAATAAATGATTTCATCAACATCCTCATGAACTGATGAATCAAACAAGATACATGCTCTTCCATCAACCACTCCTCGACAAGTTGCACTTCCATCAGTGTCCTTTGATCCTTTTCCCTTGGAGGCCATTGATCCTGAATTGTCAAGAGGTGAATGAACACGTGCTAGATCAGGAGAGAAAGTGACATGCATGGAAAGAAATATGTTAGTGAAAACCAAAGCAAATTCGGGAATGACATAACACATACCTAGGGAATCATAGGCAAGGATTGTGTAATTTCTTCTGGGAGGATGGCTGATTGGCTACCAGAACTGCGCAAAAGGAAATCTGGGTTGTTTGGGAGGCATGACTGGCTGTTGGAATTACGTAATGGGAAATCCAAGCTGACTGCTGACTGCTGGAATTGTGAAATGCACAATTTCAGCTAGCAATGGCTGCAGGCTCATTGACTGCATTGCGCAATTTTCTAGGCCAACAGCCACTGTCCCTTAGAATTATGCAAAGTAGGCTTGGGGAACAACTTCTAGGTAGAAATGCACATTTCCTGAGGGGAAGACAAAGCCTTCCATCTCAGGATTGCACAATGTTGTCTTGGTGAGGCAGAGTCCGGATGAAGGATGCCTAGACCCGCCGACGGGCAACTAAAAGCAAATGTGAAAGTGAATGCATGGCGATACTGAGTGTAAGAAGAAGTAAATGATCGTCCATGCAAATACTGAATTAAAGATTTAGAAATTGGAATAACATGCATGTGGGTGAAGCGATTTGTCGAATCGGCAACCTTTCGTGCAAAATAGTTTCATGCATGCGACAACTGTGAGATAGTAACAAAAAATGAAATGATGCTAATACAAGTTGGTATGAATGTAAATGACAACAAGCATTCAAAGAAATCAAGAAAACAATGCTCACACAAGCGATAACACAAAAAGCGACAGAAATGCTGCAAAAGACAAGTTGAGACCACTTACCTGTGAATAGCTGAGCTGGATATGTCGAAAAGTCCTGGATGTGCTGTGGGATGTCAGAGATCTAATATCGATGTGAAGAAATGAGCTTTGAAGCATCGAATAAATAAGTTTGAAGCTCATGATGCACATGCCACAAATCTAGGAAAAAGCGACACTTTGAGGAAAAAATTTTAAACGATCATAGCATGTAACCTCCAACTGCTAAAAATAGGTCCTTAAAATCTAGTGATGATTTTTGCATGTTTATTTTTCTATTCTAGGAAAAGGCATCCCATGTATGCAAGAAAGTTTCCTTGGTCCTGGGTGGAACTGGTCAAACCCACTGCACATGCAAGAGCCTGCTCAACTGCTCGGAGAAAATGCACATTTCTGGAAGGGAGCTGGGTTGATTGCCCAAGATATTTGTGCAATTTCTTGGCAGAGCAGCTGACTACTGCCTAGAATTGCGTAATTCCTAAGTTGACCAGCCCTCCTGGGAGGTATTGCGTAATTTTCTGGATGAAGCTTGATTTGCAGATTTGCACAATTCTAGAGCCCATCAGGCTGTCAGACTGAATTGCGCAATTTCTGGAGGGAAGGATGGTTTCCCTCCAGAATTGTGCAATTTCTTGAGGGAGTTGCTCAACTTGCAGCTAGACCAAGTCCGGAGAAACAACATGTGAGGGGAATGCATCAAACTTTGATAAACATGCTACCTTTCTGCAAGAAAATTATTGAAGCTTGTGTACTTGACGAAGCAAGACATGCTATTGCGAAAGGTTGGTAGGGAGGCTCCAAAATGAAGCTAAGGAAAATTTTTGGAGGGTGGTTGTAGCTACTACAACACCTTGTTATTTACATTATTAATTTACATTGTGTAAAGGTTACATTATATGATGTAGTAGTTGATTTTGATTAAAAAAAATTCCTTCTTTCACCTATATTGCACTCAGCTTATTACAAGTTCAAATAGATTTGGGGTAATAAAATGAATGATTATGTCAAATGACTTGACCCTACTAATAATAAAACAAATATCAACATTGCCAAATGTACTCTAAAAAACATCATTTACATAAATGTATCTTCTAAAATTAAAAGAAAAAAATTATGCAAAATTTTAGAATTGATAAATGATAATAAATATAATCTTCCAAAATAAATAAAACTTACTATAATTTTTAATGTCTCTATATATATGTAAATCAAACACATTGTAGAGCCAATATGATATCACACACAATCAACTAATAAAACTCATTACATTGAGGCGACTTAGAGAAATACTTATTGAAAAAGCAATAATGATAAGATTAATGAATTATTAACCCTACCCTATCAATTGCGTTATAGAAAATGATAACATATTTAATCAATGCAAAAATTTGCTAAATGTTCATAATATTTATAAATAAAAGAGACTTGTGAAATATGCTTTTGGAAAAATATAATTTGACTAGGATCAAGATTAAAAAATGACACACATATATATAGAGCAAGCAAGAAGATAATGGCGATATACACCTATGCATTTAGGATTAGAATCATAAGACCTGGAGCGAGGTGGTGTTTGAGAAAAGGGATGTAAAGGAATAAGGGATATCTAGGATAAGAAAGAAGGGGATATCAAAGATGTTAGAATGTGGAGGAAATGGGAAATGCAGGGGAAATAGATGTAGAGGAAAGCGGGTAAGCAGAGAAAATGAATATGAAATTAAGATAGAAGGAAAATTGACCATAGAGGAATAAGGGATAAGGAGGATGAAAAAGAAGGGAATGTGGGAGATGGATGAATATGGAGGAAATGAAAAAAGTAGAAATAAATGTGGAGGAAAGAGGGTAAGTGGAGAAAACGAATGTGGAATTAAGATAGAAATAAATTCATTTTCATGTGTATAAGTGGTTTCTACATGAAAATGATTACAAATTTGAAAAGATAACATAATAGTTATATCATATTATTTATGGATAAACACTCTTGCTAATGATATTAGATTATTAAATAATTATCTTATTACTATATAATAATTATTTGAAACTCTATAATAAATCCATGTGGATGGATAAAAAATAAAATTACTTGAAAGTAATATATTAACAATTTTTTGAAATATTGCAGTTTTTTTTTTTTAATTTAATATATGAACTTAAATAAATTGAATTTTATTTTTATTAAAGTATCATATTTCCCATGTTTATAAAGAATGAAATTAACGTTTTAAAATTTGAATACATTTTACTTGATTTTAAATTAATCAAATTAATCTTAATTTATCTTAAAAAAATTAAATATATTAAATTGATTTTTAATTTATTAAAAAAATATACATATTTCAACTAAAATTAAATATTAGTAAATAAAATATAAATTTTAAAAATGTATTTCATTTTCAACTAATTATAAAAAATAAAGATATTTCTCTCTATTACAGACATATTAATTAATTAGTAAATTTAGAAAATTAATTTAAAGAAAGACCAAAATTCAAATCACACTAATTACGCGACGTGCATGACATAGTGGCTGGGGCAGATGGCTTTCGCTCCCCCCAGCCGCGATCGAATCCTGCGACGGTTGGTTGTGGACCCCCCGATTTGGTATCTGCAGGCTTTGGCCTATGATTTGTAATGGCTATGCCGTAAATATTCTGCGTTGGTTATCTGCTGGCTTCGGCCTATGATTTGTAATGGCTATTCTGAATTCCGCTGGCTTCGGCCATATATTGTAAATATCTGCTGGCCTAGGCCATATGTTGATTTTCCCTCTGAAAAAAAAATACTAATGGCTATTCTGAATTGTGCTGGCTTCGGCCATATATTGTAAATATCTGCTGGCCTATGCCATATGTTGATTTTCCCTCTGAAAAAAAAATACTATTTTAAGAGATTTACAAATTTATACCCTTTTTAGGTCCTTATAGATGATTCTCTTATATAAAAAAAACACACCCATATTAATTGATTAGTAAATTTAGAAGATTAATTTGGTTAAAAAACCCAAATTCAAATCACACCCATTGCTACTATTCATCTCAATTTCAAGATATTTACAGATTTATGCCTTATAAGATTTTTCTCAAAACTAATGAACAGTAATACTCAACACTCAACACTGTTTCTTATTATTTCACGCCGATATTCTATCACCATCTCCCCTCTAAGAATGGGTTCGATAGTAAAACGACCATGTCCATGAACTCCAGATTTCCCAAAGCAAAATCGTTTTTTTTTCATCTTTCTGGAAGTAAGAAAGACGGTCTCTGTATGAAGAGAACTGTGGTGGATCTGCTTCTCGTTCTGTTTTTAATCTCTTGTTTATAGCTTCTCTGGAATGGTGGGCGTATCCCACAGGTCGGTGAATTATGGAACTTATGCCGGATTTTGCTTTCAGACGATTATGCACAGAGGTTCTAGATGCATATGTTTCTTTTATTTTGCAGAATCCAACTTCTTCTAGGTTATTATCATCGTTTGAAAAAGAACTCTCATATGATGAATCTTCTGAATGTGTCATTGCAACAACTTCCTTTTGGATTCCCATTTTTATAGAATCTAGATCATGGATTCTTACACCCACGTTTGGATCTGGAACCCTATGAGAGGCGCAATAGGAAATGTAGGTGCATACATCCTTTCCTTTATTGTTCCAGTAGGACAGCTCCATGTGATACCCTTCAATTAATGCACAGGTGGGGTGGTAAAAAGTTTCACATTCCATACACTTGACGCAAAATCCCTTCATTTTGTTACAGACTATGCGTGACTTCCGAAAAGAGCCTGGATTGATTTTCAATATGCCATCAACAGGTTCCATAATTTTATCATTCACAAAAGTTACTTCATTAGTAAAACAAGCACAAGTAACATGCACCCAAAATCTAGATGTTGTTGTAGGTTTCAGGGCGCCACCCATCACAGGGCAGAGACAGCAGCGTTGTGGAGTAGTGTCTGTCTTTAAACTCTGGCAAGCTGTGCAAAGCCAGTCTTCCCCTGATTCACTTGCACCATAACAATTTTCATGAACTCCAATATTACATCTATTGCAGATGATGAGTTTATTATCATGCCAATCTTCAGCTCGGCGGCATATTGCACACCTTTTTGGTATCCAGGTTTCTTGGATTGGTTTGTATGGTTCTAGCAGCCATCCTCTTAATTATCTTTCTCTATTTGCTGAATGGTGTCTTCCCTCCCTGGGTAAAGAATCCAAGGCCACCTGGCCACGAACCCCAGCTTCATAGGCCTTGTTAAGCCCCAATCAATGAGATGCTGATTGGAACCGTTGAGTCTAACACTTTGCTTCCATTTCTTCATCTTAGAGCCCACGTGCTTTTCCCATTGCGACAGGCTCATCGACTTACCCTTTTCACATTCATTGCCTTCACAGAGGATTAAGTGGCTATTAGTCACATAATTCGCCTCCTTGCCATTACAAATAACAGTAACGTGCTCTGGAACACTGAAAGGTTTTTCTCCTTCAGAGAGGTTCCCAGGGCCGGTTGCTTCGGTGTGCATTGAGGACAGGAATATTCAATAAGGTTTTCTAGTTGTTCACTACTTATATTATCACAATTATAATGAACCCAAATATTGCATTTTTGACATTGAAGCCAACCTATTTTGAAAGTGGGAGTCCGTACCTTCATGCAAATGCCACAGTACTGATTGATCTTGTACAACTTGTAGCAAGGTCGACAGATCAACAAAGCCTTCGCAGATGAAGTACGCAGCTGCTTCACCTGAACAGATGGTAATAATCCTGAAGCGGGAAACTTCTCGTTACAGCTGCTGCACGTTGTTTCTTCTTCTTGATCTTGCATAACCCTGTATCTAGACCAAAAATCTGCTTTTGTGGCTTCGTCAATTGCCTCAGAAAACTCATCCTTAAGGTCCTTAGCTTTTCAAGAATTTCCATAGATCAACAAGCCCTTCTAAGATGAATTACCCAGCTGCTTCGCCTGAACATATGGTAATAATCCTGAAGCTGGAAACTTCTCGTTACAGCTGCTGCACGTTGTTTCTTCTTCTTGATCTTGCATAACCCTGCATCTAGAAAAGAAATCTGCTATTTTGGCTTCCTCAATTGCCTCAGAAAACTCATCCTTAAGGTCCTTAGAAGAGCTTTTCAAGAATTTCTGATTCTTGTATTCTAATGTTCTGAAGTATTCCCAAAAAGGGAATACCCTTTTTTCTTTAACCATCTTTATGCCCAATCCGAGTTATTTTTAATGTGGAAAAACTTAACACAAAGTCTTCCAGGAACACAAACGCTCTGCATAGATTTTGGGGCATCTTTCACCGGGCGGTTAACTTTAGCGGGCCAAACAGGTCTCTCCTTTCTCCTCTTAGACTTCACCCAAACGATATCACCCACGTCAAACTGTTCCCGACGCGGGCCCTCTGAACATTCAAACCCCACCAGAGAAGATGGGTTGGAAACCCTAAAATCATCATACTGCTGCTCCTGATTTGCCTCCGTCACCTGCTTCTTATTGGGTTCGTTAGGATAGATGCTTCCACCAACCTCTACCGTAGCGTTTTGACCCTTCAATTTTATGCCTTGCTCGGTGTCCGTACTTTTCATGCGCTTAGTTGGTCTATTTCTGAATTTCCCTGATTCATCTTTAACATCGCAAAACAGAGCCTGAAGCCTCCCATTTGCAGGCACCCCGTAATCATCCCCACTATTATGGCGACGAAATACATACCCCAATGATCCCGCATCGCCCCTCTGGCGTCTCACATCTCTAATTCTGTTCCTAGAATTCCCCATGTTAAAGTAAAACCTCGATGAAACCCTATCTCATTCGCCCACAGGAGTTATATTGAAAATCAATGAGCCATCTTTTTGGCATTCATTCAATGGCAAGATTGACTGGTGATGATCAGAGCCACAATAGGCTAGATGGGTGGTAGATAACGATAACTCCTAGTCAAGAAAATCACTTCCTCCTAGAAAAATGATCTAGCCTAGTTGCTATGTGCCCTCGCTCGATTTATTTGTTGCTCAAAGTATATTTTGATAGTTTTGGTTTTACATCAAAGAGATATAACTCAGAAATAAAATCCTCCTTTTCTTGGAATTGATTTTTGACTAGGCTAAGATTCCTCCGATTCTTCTCCCACCGGTGGATAGTAACCTTAAAGTCCCGCCTAATATATGACTGGAATTCTAAAGATGATCTTTCTTTCCTAAGAGGTATGTAGCTTGAAAGAAAGGGATATCAAAGATGTTGAAATGTGCAGGAAATGGGAAATGTAGGAGAAATAGATGTAGAGGAAAGAGGCTAAGTGGAGAAAATGAATATGAAATTAAGATAGAAGGAAAATTGACCATAGAGGAATAAGGGATAAGGAGGATGAAAAAGAAGGGAATGTGGGAGATGGATGAATATGGAGGAAATGAAAAAAGTAGAAATAAATGTGGAGGGAAGAGGGTAAGTGGAGAAAATGAATGTGGAATTAAAATAGAAAGAAAATTCATTTTCATGTGTATAAGTGGTTTTTGCATGAAAATGATTACAAAGTTGAAAAAATAACATAATAATTATATAAAATTATTTATGGATAAACACTCTAGTGATATTTTTTTATTAAATTATTATCTTATTACTATATAATAATTATTTGAAACTCTATTACAGTTCTTTTGAGATTTAATATACTAAATTAAATAAATTGAATTTTATTTTTATTTTTATTTTTATCGAAGTATCATATTTCCAATGTTTATAAAATTGAAATTACAACTCACTATAATGTTTTAAAATTTGAAAACATTTTACTTGGATTTTAATTTAATCAAATTAGTTTTAATTTATATTAAAAAAATAATTATATTAAGTTAATTTTTAATTTATTAAAAAAATGAAATAAATATACATATTTCAACTAAAATTAAAGGTTAGTGAATAAAATATAAATTTTAAAGATATATTTTATTTTCAACTAATTATAAAAAATAAAGATATTTCTATCTCTTACACACATATTAATTAATTGGTAAATTTAGAGGATTAATTGCAAGAAAGACCCAAGGTCAAATCACACCAATTGATACTATTCATCTTAATTTTAAGAGATTTATAGATTTCTGCCCTTTTTAGGTCCTTATAAATGATTATCTCACTCATACACAAAAACACACACACATATTAATTAATTAGTAAATTTAAAGGATTAATTTCGTAAAAAATCCAAGATCAAATCACACCAATTGCTAATGTTCATCTTAATTTCAAGAGATTTACAGATTTATGCCTTGTAGATTTTTATAAGATTTTTACCAAAACTAATGAACAAGAATACTCAACTTGTACAATTTCTTTTTCACAATAGCCACCATGTCTCCAGAGAATAGAAATTGCGTAAAGAGAAATTAAACCTACTTACTTTCACTAGAACCATTATCCCTTTACTATATTATAAATATTTACAGATTATGAATATATTTAATAACAAATATAAATATATAATTATATGAATTATTAAATATAAAAATCTGATTATTAAATAATTTTGTAATCGCACGTTATCTCTTCGCCAGCTTCAATGTCTTTCTTCGCAAACAATGCAATCCGGTTCTCAGCACTGACTGGCAATATCCTCGAAAAACAATTGGGTGCACACGAATGGTTGATCATACGCGTTGCATTTTGTTGGAATGGTAATTTCAACTTGTAGATTTTTTTCTCTGCGATGCGATCGCAGATCGCATATCGCACTTTCCCTCGTCACCCTTCGTTGCATGCTTGTATTATCTGCGATGCGATGGTGTGATAAGCCATGCATTAAATTCAAATAGGATATTTTGAGCTGTGTAATAAATGATATTTACTAGGGTCGGTAAATGTAGGTGAAATCTTAAATTTTATTATTCTTTATTTTCACGGAAGTAGGGTAAAGCAACATGTATTGTAAAAGATAATTTTGTGTTGTTCGATATAAAAAGGAATGCAAGAGCAAGAGACGAGTGTAGAGAGTATTAGCGTGAAGAGCTTTTTCTTCTCTTTCTTCTCTGCAACGCACAACAGTGCTGACGATAATTTTCTGAGATAGTGGAATCAGATTCTGGAACTGAAGTTCCTGTTGTAAATCCCTCTGAGTCGAGGAAGGCAATTCTGTAACAGTTTTTATTTTTATTTTATATGATTAAAGATCCTGTAGAAAACCAGAGCGTTGTTCTCTGTGTGTTATTTTTGTGTGTGTTTGAAATGAACAGAAATTTCCATCATGGTATTAGAGCTAGTCTAGGCACTCAGTGAGTTAAAAAAAACAGAGCTTGTTTTTCACTGTAGGAGCTGTAAGAAGTTTGTTGAGCAGATTTTTCCAGTAGAGAAAGTTTTTGCTTGTTTTTCAAAACACAGTCAGTATCTCTTCTTTACAAGTACAGGTTAAGATGGCAGATGCTAGAACAGGTTTGACAAATCCCCAACTGCCACAGTTTAATGGGAAAAACTACAATTATTGGTCCATAACAATGAAGGCATTGTTTGCTTCTCAAGGAATATGGGAGCTGGTTGAAACTGGCTATGCTGAACCTGCAGATGCAACAGCACTGGCTGCTTTGACAGTAACAGAAAGAGACTAGTTGAAGGGCGACAAGAAGAAGGATGCTAAAGCCCTCTTTTTCCTCTTCCAATCAGTACATGAAAGTGCTTTTCCACGGATTGCAGCAGCAACAAAATCCAAAGAGGCATGGGATATTCTCAAAACTGCCTATCAAGGCATGGAGAAGGTGAAGACTGCAAAGCTGCAGATGTTGAGGAAAGACTTTGAAAATCTTAGCATGAAGGAATTTGATACAATAGATTCATTCTTCACTCAGGTTATTGGCTTGATAACCCAGATAAGATCTCATGGTGAGGTTCTTGAAGATAGAAGGATTGTAGAGAAAATCTTGAGATGTTTACCCTCAAGGTTTGAATCTATTGTGGTAGCAATAGAAGAAACAAAAGATCTCTCACAGTTCACGGTAGATGAACTGAGTGCTTCTCTGTTGTCTCATGAACACAGACTGAGTAGAGGAACAGATTCCTCTTTTGAGCAAGCATTCAAGACTCAGATGTCTTTTGGCCAAAGAAGAGGTCGAGGCAGAGCAAACAACAGAGGTCGTGGAAGAAGCCAAAACAGAGGCAGAAATTATCCTGCAAGCACAAGCGGAAGGAGCTGCAATCAGAACCAAGATGAAGGTTCAAGCAAACAACAAGCTCATGGACAAAGGTATGTTAAATCCCAAGTCCAATGTCATTATTGTAAGAAATATGGGCACTATGCCAATGAATGTAGGAAAAAGCAAAGTGACATGAATAATAGGCATAATGCTAATTTCGCAAATGAAGAAGATAAGAACCCAAAGAACGTGCTGTTAACATGTAACATAGCACAAGACAAACAAGAAGATTTTTGGTTCTTAGACTCAGGTTGTAGTAATCACATGACTGGAAATATTGAAATGTTTGCCAATCTGGATGAAAATGTGAAATCTGAGGTAACAACAGGGACTGATGGTACGATATCTGTCAAGGGTAAGGGCAGAGTCAGTATCCGAGCAACAAATGGAGAACAGATGATTGTGCCAGATGTATACTATGTACCTGGTCTGAAATGTAATCTTTTGAGCATTGGATAGCTCATTAACAAAGGTTACAACGTGTTCTTCAAAGATGATTTGCGTACAATCAGAGACATACCTCCAAGTAAGAAGATCATTGCACAGGTGCAAATGACCAGCAATAGAATGTTTCCTCTCAAACTCAGGGCAGATTTGAAAGAAGGCAGAACTATTGCAGCTGTAACACAAGAAGTCTTTCAGGAACAACTGAAAGATGTGAATTGGTTGTGGCATTTGAGATTTGGACATCTCAATTTCGGAGGCCTGAATTTGTTGCACAGAAAGGGAATGGTAAAGGGATTACCATTGATCGAGAAACCAGACAGCCTTTGTGAAGGCTGCATCTTGGGAAAGCAACACAAAGAAAGCTTTCCAGCAGGAAAGAGTATAAGGGAAAAAGCACCATTGGAAATTGTTCAATCCGATGTGTGTGGACCAATGCAAACACTATCATTTGCCGGAAATAAATATGTTTTAACTTTCATTGATGATTACACCAGAAAGACATGGGTGTATATGCTGAAAGAGAAGAGTGAAGTGTTTGAGAAATTCCGCCACTTCAAAACTCTTGTTGAGAAGCAGTGTGGGCATTATATCAAAGTGCTCAGAACAGATAGAGGAGGAGAGTACATCTCCCAAGACTTCCTGCGTTTTTGCAGAGAGAATGGCATACAAAAGCAGTTCACCGCTAGGTATACACCTCAGAAAAACGGAGTTGCTAAAAGAAAGAATAGGACCATTCTTGACATGGTCAGAAGTATGCTGAAGGCAAAACACTTGCCGCATGAGTATTGGGCAGAAGCTGTTACTTGCGCAGTTTACATCTTGAATAGATGCCCAACTAAAGCTGTCATGAACAGAATACCAGAAGAAGCATGGAGTGGTCAAAAGCAAACTGTCACTCACATGAGAGTATTCGGTTGTGTGGCATATGCACATGTACCGGATCAGCTAAGGAAGAAGCTTGATAGTAAGGGGGAGAAGTGTGTCTTTATTGGCTATTGTGATGAGTCAAAAGCATACAAACTCTATAATCCATCCACCAAGAAATTGATAGTAAGCAGAGATGTGCAGTTCATTGAAGATGAAGCTTGGGATGGAAGCTTAGAGAAGACAGTGAATGTGAAGACAATTGTGTCTCACGAAGAAGAAGAGGAAGGGACAGCAGCAAATAATCCTTCCTTGGTGGCTCCTCCTCCACCACAGCAAGTACAACAAACCACACCACAATCTGGAATTCGAACAACCTTAAGAAGTCAAGGAAGTGCTTCTCCAAGCACACCACAGGGATCAGATATACCCTCAAGTTCGGATGGAACTCCAAGTACACCAAGAAGACCAAGATTCAGAAATCTGAATGAGATTTATGAACAAGGAGAGGTAAGTAACAATACCGGTCTGAATTCATTATTCGCTTTATATTGTCATGTTGATGACCCAGTCCATTTTGAAGATGCTGTAAATGAAGATAAATGGATTGAAGCAATGAATGAAGAAATTGGTGCAATTGAGAAAAGTAAAACATGGGAGTTAGTGGACCTCCCTGTAGGCAAAGCTGCCATTGGTGTTAAGTGGGTCTATAAGACCAAAAGCAATGCTGAAGGCAAGATTGACAGGCACAAAGCAAGACTTGTTGTGAAAGGCTACAAGCAGCAACAAGGCAAAGACTATGATGAAACCTTTGCACCAGTAGCAAGGATGGAAACAGTCAGAACAGTGTTGTCTATTGCGGCACAACACAAGTGGAAGATTTATCAGATGGATGTTAAATCTGCATTCCTGAATGGAGTGTTAAAAGAAGAGGTTTATGTGGATCAACCTCCGGGCTATGAAGTTGAAGGCCAAGAGCATAAAGTTTGTAAACTGAAGAAGGCTCTTTATGGGCTGAAGCAAGCTCCAAGAGCATGGTACATCAGATTAGATGCTTATCTGATTGAGAATGGGTTTGACAAGTGTGATGGTGAACCTACACTCTACATAAAGGAGAATGACGGTAAGATTCTTATCGTTGTTCTATATGTAGACGATTTGATTTTTACAAGCAATGATGCTTCTCTCATTGCTGATTTTAAAGCAGCCATGAAAAGTGAATTTGAAATGACTGACTTAGGCTTCTTAAGATATTTTCTTGGAATTGAAGTAGACCAAAGTGAAAATGGCATTTTCATTTCTCAAGATAAATATGTAGAAGCAGTGTTAAAGAGATTTAACATGCAGAACAGCAAGGCAGCTGTGACTCCAACTGTAATGGGGTTGAAATTGACCAAAGAAGACAGCAGCAAGGATTTTGATCCAAAATTGTACAAGAGCATAGTTGGCAGCCTTATGTACTTGACTGCAACTAGGCCGGACATTATGCATGTTGTGAGTTTAATCTCCAGATTTATGGAAAGACCGAAAGAGACTCATTGGCAGGCAGCCAAGAGGATTCTAAGGTATGTGAATGGAACGAAGGGGTTTGGTATTTTATACTCCTCTTCTGAAAGTTTCATGTTGACAGGTTACACTGACAGTGATTGGGCTGGAAGTGTTGATGATAGGAAAAGCACATCAGGATATGTGTTTCATATGGGATCGGGAGCCATCTCATGGGATTCCAAGAAGCAACCAGTTGTGGCTTTGTCAACAGCAGAGGCAGAGTATGTGGCAGCAACAACAACAGCATGCCAAGCAGTATGGCTGAGAAGAGTTCTCAGAGACTTGTGTCATGAACAAGGAAAGGGCACAACCATTTACTGTGACAATAGCTCAGCAATAGCATTGTCTAAAAATTCTGTTTTTCATAAAACAACAAAGCACATAGACACCAAATTTCACTTCATACGTGAATTGGTTAACAATAGTGAGATTGTTTTGCAGCACTGCAGAACAGAGGATCAGCTAGTTGATATCTTGACAAAACCTTTGGCAAAGAAAAGCTTTGATCATTTCAGGAAATGCCTGGGTATGCAGGAAAAACCCAGCAGTTAAAATTAAAGGGGAGCGTTGGAATGGTAATTTCAACTTGCAGATTTTTTTCTTTGCGATGCGATCGCAGATCGCATATCGCACTTTCCCTCGTCACCCTTCGTTGCATGCTTGTATTATCTGCGATGCGATGGTGTGATAAGCCATGCATTAAATTCAAATAGGATATTTTGAGCTGTGTAATAAATGATATTTACTAGGGTCGGTAAATGTAGGTGAAATCTTAAATTTTATTATTCTTTATTTTCACGGAAGTAGGGTAAAGCAACATGTATTGTAAAAGATATTTTTGTGTTGTTCGATATAAAAAGGAATGCAAGAGCAAGAGACGAGTGTAGAGAGTATTAGCATGAAGAGCTTTTTCTTCTCTTTCTTCTCTGCAACGCACAGCAGTGCTGAAGATAATTTTCTAAGATAGTGGAATCAGATTCTGGAACTGAAGTTCCTGTTGTAAATCCCTCTGAGTCGAGGAAGGCAATTCTGTAATAGTTTTTATTTTTATTTTATATGATTAAGATCCTGTAGAAAACCAGAGCGTTGTTCTCTCTGTGTTATTTTCGTGTGTGTTTGAAATGAACAGAAATTTCCATCACATTTCCCTTCTTAGTGGCATCAATCACTGTTTCTTTGTCGATTGCAAAGAAGTACGTTGATTGTTTACCCTCTGATTGATATCTCTTTTCTCTTACATTGGCAACACTGTTTCTTATTATTTCGCCCCGATATTCTATCACCATATCCCCTCTTCGAATGGGTTCGATAGTAAAAAGACCATATCCATGAACTCCAGATTTCCCAAAGCGAAATCGGTTTTTTTCATTTTCCTGGCAGTAAGAAAGACGGTTTCTGTATGAAGAGAACTGTGGTGGATCTTCTTCTCGTTCTGTTTTTAATCTCTTGTTTATAGCTTCTCTGGAATGGTGGGAGTATCCCACAGGTTGGTGAATTATGGAACTTATGCCGGATTTTGCTTTCAGACGATTATGCACAGAGGTTCTAGATGCATATGGTTCTTCTATTTTGCAGAGTCCAACTTCTTCTAGATTATTACCATCCTTTGAAGATGAACTCTCATCTGATGAACCTTCTGAACGTGTTACTGCAGCAACTTCCTTTTGGATTCCCATAAGTATAGAATTTAGATCAGGGATTCTTACACCCATGTTTGGATCTGGAACCCTATGAGAGGCGCAATAGGAAATGTAGGTGCACACATCCTTTCCTTTATTGTTCCACTAGGACAACTCCATGTGATACCCTTCAATTAATGCACAGGTGGGGTGGTAAAAAGTTTCACATTCCATACACTTGACGCAAGATCCCTGCATTTTGTTACAGACTATGCATGACTTCCGAAAAGAGTCTGGATTGATTTTCAATATACCATCAACAGGTTCCATAGTTTTATCATTCACAAAAGTTACTTCATTAGTAAAACAAGCACAAGTAACATGCACCCAAAATCCAGATGTTGTTGTAGGTTTCAGGGCGCCACCCATCACAGGGCAGAGACAGCAGCGTTGTGGAGTAGTGTCTGTCTTTAAACTCTGGCAAGCTGTGCAAAGCCAGTCTTCCCCTGATTCACTTGCACCATAACAATTTTCATGAAATCCAATATTACATCCATTGCAGATGATGAATTTATTATAATGCCAATCTTCATCTCGGCGGCATATTGCACACGTTTCTAGTATCGAGGTTTCTTGGATTGGCTCGTATGGTTCCAGCAGCCATCCTCTTAATTCTCTTTCCCTATTGCTGAATGGCATCTGCCCTTCCTGGGTAAAGAATCCAAGGCCATGAACCCCAGATTCACAGGCCTTGTTAAGCCAATCAATGAGATGCTGATTGGAACCGCTGAGTCTAACACTTTGCTTCCATTTCTTCATCTTAGAGCCCACGTGCTTTTCCCATTGCGACAAGCTCATTGACTTACCTTTTTCACATTCATTGCATTCACAGAGAATTAAGTGGCTATTAGTCACATAATTCGCCTCCTTGCCATTACAAATAACAGTAAGGTGCTCTGGAACACTGAAAGGCTTATTGTTTTTCTCCTTAATTAGAGAGGTTCCCAGGGCCGGTTGCTTCGGCGTGCATTGAGGACAGGAATATTTATCTAGGTTTTCTAGTTGCTCACTACTTATATTATCACAATTATAATGAACCCAAACATTGCATTTTTGACATTGAAGCCAACCTGTTTTGAACGTGGGATTCCGTACCTTCATGGAAATGCCACAGTACTGATTGAACTTGTACAACTTGTAGCAAGGTCGACAGATCAACAAAACCTTCGCAGATGAAGTACGCCGCTGCTTCACCTGAACAGATGGTAATAATCCTGAAGCGGGAAACTTCTCGTTACAGCTACTGCACGTTGTTTCTTCTTCTTGATCTTGCATAACCCTGTATCCAGACCAAAAATATGCTTTTGTGGCTTCGTCAATTGCCTCAGAAAACTCATCCTTAAGGTCCTTAGAAGAGCTTTTCAAGAATTTCCGACTCTTGTATTTTAATGTCCTAAAGTCCCAAAATGGGAATACCCTTTTTTCTTTAACCAATCTATATGCGCAGTCCAAGTTATTTTTAATGTGTAAAAACTTAACACAAAGTCTTCCAGGAACACAAACGCTCTGCATAGATTCTGGGGCATCTTTCACCAGGTGGATAACTTCAGCGGGCCAAACAGGTCTGTCCTTTCTCCTCTTAGACTTCACCCAAATGACATCACGTACCTCAAACTGTTCAAGACGTGGGCCCTCTGAACATTCAAACCCCACTAGAGAAGATGGGTTGGAAACCCTAAAATCATCATACTGCTGCTCCTTCTGATTTTCCTCCGTCACCTGCTTCTTATTGGGTTCATTAGGATAGATGCTTCCACCAACCTCTACTGTAGCGTTTTGACCTTTCAATTTTATGCCTTTCCCGGTGTCCGTACTTTTCATGCGCTTAGTTGGTCTATTTCTGAATTTCGCTGATTCATCCTTAACAGCGCAAAGCAGATCCTGAAGCCTCCCATTTGCAGGCGTCCTGTCCTCATCCGCGCTATTATGGCGGCAAAATCCATACCCCAATGATTCCCCATCGCGGCTGTGGCGTCTCACATCTCTAATTCTCTTCCTAGAATTCTCCATGCTAAAGTAAAACCTCAATGAAACCCAACCTGAACTTTGCCTTGCCTGGAATTTGTATTGCAAACCTTAGTTCGAATTCATTGAGACAGTTGGCTGGAGGATAGTGCGAGCCTTTAAAAGCTTTGCACTAACTGATCATTGTTTCATCTGTTGCCGGAGCCGTTGGAGATGAAAGGTTGCACGACAAAACCTCCCAAGGGGCGGGAACTGCTATTCTAACTTTTCTCGGAGGATTACAGAAAAACACAAATTAAGCTTAATTTAGCCAATCATAAAAAGTCGAGAACTAACGACGTGGAGTCCAAACTGGAACTAAACTTACTAACGACGTGGAGTCCAAACTGGAACTAAACTTACTAAAAAAGGAGGCAGGAATGAGCTCACAGCTGTAGCCAGGGCTGAAGCGGTCACTTGGGATCAAAGTATATTCATACATTCGTAAAACAATTTACAATAATGCTATCCATATGTTAATAAATCTATTATATAAAATGATTCTTTATTCCAGCAAGACAACGTCTCATATGTGAATTGTTTGTATTACCCTAACATGAAATTATTTATTATTATTATTAATATTTAATCAAAATTTAAAATCACTGTTACACATATAAATTATAATTATATATTTATTTATTTTTATAAATTATAATTATATATTATTTATTTTTTAAAATTTTTAATTAAAATTTATGTTAAATTTTTAAATACTTATTTTTTTCATTTAATTCTATATTTTATATTAATCTTTTCCTATTAAATAATAATAAAAGAAAAAATATACTAAAAAATTTGTTATATATATATATTTTTAATTTTATAATTAAAGTTATGTTAAATTCTTAAATGTGTATCTTTTTCATCAATTAATTTTATATTTTATATTAATTTCTTTATATTAAGTAATAAAAAAAAATACACTAAAAACCATATATATATATATATATATATATATATATATATATATATAACAATATTAGGTTATATAATAACATTTTTTTTATTGAACATTTTCTTACTCTTGATGCAATGTGTAAACTATATATAGAAAATTTTCCAAATAAATACTTTTTCAATTAGTTATCTTAATGCAATAAGTAAACTATATACAGAAAATTTTCTCAACAAATACTTTTTAAATTATTTATCTTATTGCAATGAGTAAACTATATATAAATTTGTTTCCCAACAAATATTTTTTTAATAATTTATCTTAAAGCAATGAATAAATTATATATCGAATTTTTTCTCAACAAATACTACTGATTTAATTATTTACCAACATAGATAATCTTAACCATGATCTAATATGAGCCCAGAAAGATCAAATTATATAACATGTGCATTGAGCCATTTTATCAATTGGTTTTTTTGGTATTAATATACTTTTAAGTATATGTCAATATTAATTAATATTAAAATATTTTATTCATAACCCACATTGGACATTTTATTCTATAGAACATTAAAATATTTTGTTTTAACATTTTTTTTCTATATATAAATATATATGAAGTTAATATCAAGTGTTAAAATATTTTTGAAAAATATAAGGTTTAAACATCCTACTTATAAGTTTTTTCTTTTTTATTATAGCTGACATCACTTTTATATTTAGAGAATATTTTGTATTTATTTTAAGATTTCTATTTAGAGAATATTTTATTTTTATTTTAAGAGGGACAAATATACTTACACATAGCCTTCACATTAGGTTGTAGAATGAGCCTCTCCGCTCAATCATAATGTCATATGACATATTGATTTACTAGTAGGTATTTACAATAAATTTATCATAGTATTTCTTTTAAGTAAGATGATTATATATGTATACAAAGAAAGGGATGAGGATGATATCTCACAGCATGTTAGTGGCAATGCAATAATCTACTAACTTGGAGGGATGAATGGAAGTACTTAATGATTGGAAGTACTTATACAATGAATTTAAATGTGGTGTAAAAGATGCAATGTAGGAAAATTAATTAGCTTTCCTAAAAATGAATTTTACCTATAGAAATGATGTAAAACTGTGTGAATTTTGAGCTTTTCTAATAGTGTATGATATTTGTCATGCGAAATATAATGCATATGTTTTCATTAGTGCTAAATTGGAGTACTTAAATAATGAAATTTCACTACAAAAAATTGTAGAATTGTAAAGACATATTGTTCTTATCAATATATATTTTTTCAAAATTACACTTTATCCCAAACCTATATCAGAAGCAACCAAAACATCATGCACATAAGCTTCCCACCTGGGAAAATTTTAAATTCAAAAAAGATGTGCACATTCTTAGAGCTCGGAACATATGCATGTTCGTAGCTCTAAAAATGTGCACACATTTCTAGCTCTAGAAACACTTGTACATTTTTAACTCCAAGAACGTACACATGTTTCTAGAGATAACAAATAGGGAAAGGGTTAAGGTTGAGGTGGGGGGATGGAAGGATTAAAGAGAGCAAGGGGGACATGGGAGAGCGAGGGAAAGAAGGGGCATGAGAGAGAGAGAGAGAGAGAGAGAGAGAGAGAGAGAGAGAGAGAGAGAGAGAGAGGCTAGAGGGAGACAGAGGGGGAAATAATGAGAAAGGAAGAGGCAAAGAGGGGATAGAGGGAGAGAGAGGGGGAAAGAGGGAGAGGGGGGAGAGAGAGGAAAAGAGGGTGGGATAGTGGGTAAGCGAGAGAGGGGGAAAGTGAAGGGGTGCGGGGTGGGAAAGAGGCAGGGATAAAATGAGAGAGGGGGGGGGGGAGTGAGAAAGAGGTGTTGAAGAATGTAATTAGTGTCGGTCTTCATAATTGTATTTAAGTCATGATGTAATGTATTTGTCAAAAGAAAGAAAATTAATTTTTATTATAAAAGAAATTGATTTATTAAAGTATGAGTTTCATGCTTGGACCAATGGTTTATAGGTAAAATCCTCCATTGTAGGCTTCTAGGGTTTATGTCAAGTGTCTTTTTCTATTTCATAATGTAAAAGACACTTCTTGGGCTTCATTTGTCAAGAAATAAATTTATTTTGATGTAAATTAGGTCTTCTAGGCCTCCTGCACCAAGTCGGCCTCAAATTGGACAAGTCAGCCTAATTGAGGGGAAAAATCTCCTATATAAAGAAACAACTCAATCTCATTTGGAGTACTCTTCCATCAAGTTCGATCTGCAATTTCCGCGTCAAGAAAAAGTGTGAAATCTAAGGGACAAGAAGGAAAGGGTTAGCGAAGGATAAGGAGGTCTTCATCAAGCACAAGAAGTTGAAATTATCTCTCTCTCTCTCACACACACATTTGAAGCTGATGAGCTACTAGAAGGGCTGAAATTGTATTCTTGAAGTTGGGTCGAAATTCTGAAGCTAAGGGTTGAAGTTCTGAAGCTGGAGTCAAAATTCTAGGTTGAAGTTTCTTTTGAGAAGCTGAAACTTGGTGACTTTGGGAGAAATCATCTATTGGAAGGAAGAGCTGACTTGGTGGAGGAGGAAGGTATTTGGTCTAGGGTCATTTTCTATCTCAACTTGATTTTGATAGTGGAAGAGTTTGACTGGATTTTCCCTTATAGAAAGGTTTTAGCCCTATTTGAGTGTCTACATTTGGTGCCATTGATCTTCATATTTTTGTTTTGATGATTTCTTGATGAAACAAAGATGAAAGAAAAACATAAGAAAGTTAATAAAGAAAACAAATATATCACAAATAATTATCAACATAAGAAGATATTTTTGTCTTTCTAATTTTCTAACATGGTATCAGAGCTAAGGTGAAGAAGAAGGAAAAAGGTTGATTGGAGATCTATTGAAAAGAGAGATATAAGAAAAGGGTTTCAAGAAAGGTCACAAGGAGTAGAATATATCAATACGAAAAACTTAATGAAGTTAGAAAGAAAGCTAGAAGGAGCCTCCAACTACAGGGCATGGAAGAAGAGAATGGATCTTATTCTTGTAAGAAAAATGTTGGATTTTGTTTAAGTTGTAAGAAAAATGTTGGATTTTGTTTAAGGATCCAACTAAGAGAAACAAGATTGAAGAATCTGAAATAAAATATCTATTTGCCAAATACTCTTAGGGAATACTATCCCTTGCATATCCTTCAATCTTAAGTTTTGCATTGTTTTCTTTTATGTTTTGATTTCTAAAGTTTTTAGGTCTAACATGTCTTGTTAGAAATTTTTTGCAGGTATCCCTCAGAAAGATTTGGATTAAGAGGGAGGCTTCACCAATTTATCAAAAGATACGTATCTTGTTCTTTGTTTCCTCTTTTATGTTTGGTTTCCCTCTCATATCAACATTTGTTTGTATTATATGCTAATAACCTTTTCTTTATATTTTCCTTGGTAGGAAAGACTGAAAAATACAAAAAGGTTATGGAAGATGCTTCAAAGGATAGAATTGAAGCATGAAATAAGTTCTGTTGAAAAGGAATCCATTATATTATTGATGTCGTAAACGGTTTTTTAGGGAACAACTCAAGGTATGTCTTAGACTATAACTTTTGTTATAAAGTTCTCTTCATGAAAAAGGTATGTTCATTCTTCTTTTGAAATTTTCTTTACATTACTCACATCGTTATGTCTAGGGTTTTGAATCACATATATTCTTGTTAGGGCGATTAATCATTAGATTAAATCTACCCTCGTTATTCTATCATTTGATCATTCTTGTGAAACCCTAACCCTTAGGGTACACTGTAAAATGATAACCTCTTATTGCTAAGGGTATGCCAATTGTTAGGATATTTCGACACATAGGAAATAGTTAAGTTCAACTTGGTCTAGTATAGAGTTAGGTATAGAGTTAGGTAAAGTGTGTTTCTTTACCGTTGTACATTTTGTAACTTACAATCCAACGGTCACGATATGTAGTGATCCGACGGTTCACTCTCTCCTCGGTATTACCGACACTTGATCCGTGGCTTGACACCTGATTGGTCCATGAGTTCTATTTAAAGCGCATGGAGGGTCATTGTTCGGGTAATCCGTGCATGAGAGAAGCTTATGTAAATTTTCATTCTTTGATTAATAAATTGCCTGTAGTACCCACGTTGGGACATGCCGTGGACTGTTTCCCTCTTTGAGGGTTTTAACCACGTCAAAAATACCGGTGTATTGATCTGTGATCTGGTTGTGAGCGGTGTCCTTTTGGTATTCTTTCTGAGGAACTTACCCTGTAAATTCCTACATGGTATCAGAGCTATTTGAGGGCCGCGTCCGTTGGTGATCCAAATCTGAAGCCGGTAGAACTGCATGCGGCTGTCGTTTCCTAGATATGCTGTTTCCGACTGCTTTCGGGCCGAGAGGACTGCTCTGTTACATTCGGAGCATCTGTTCCAGTGAGGAACCCCTTTCGTTTCACGCGAAAAGGTTTCTGGTAGCCCTAGCTGCGTCATTTTTCAGATCGGGAGGTATGCAGTGTTTTTGCAGTTTACTGTTATTTTCTCTCTGCTTATTTCGGTTTCGGTTTATTTAGCCATTTTTTTTAACTAGATCTATACCTTTCATTTCTGCGTATGCTCTTTGCCCTGCGACTCTGTGCGATCTGGGCAAATCAGAAACAGAACGGAAGGATTTTTCTCATGCGTATGCTCTTTTCCCTGCACCTTAGTGTGATCTCGGAAAATCAGAAACATTGAGAAAAATATCTAGTTTTTCGGCTAAAGCTAACTTTGAGCCGCAAGGTTCATTTTTTAAAAAATATCTAGTTTTTTTTGGCTAAAGCTAACTTCGAGCTGCAAGGTTCGTTTTTCTTTGCATATTCGTGTTGGGTTTTGTGTTTTGTGTTTTGTAGGGAAAAAGAGCTTTCTCTAGGCAAGCACGCAAACCAAGGCCCCCCCCCCCCTGCTCTCTCTCTCTCTCTCTCTCTCTCTCCCTCTCTCAAATTTTTTGTATAGATCAATTGGTTCAAAGCTATTTTAAGAGAGTAGAGGTCTTGGGTTCAAGTCTCCATTTTGTGGGGGCGGATTTTTTCATTCCTGCACATTCGCGCACTTTGCCGGCAACTTCAACAATTTTTTTCAAAAAGCCATAACTTCTTCATCCGGAAGCCTTTCTCAGAGCCGTTTTTTTTTTAAAACAGCCTAATTTTTTGAGATCTATCCATTGGAACACTTACTTTAAGCATCTTCAGCTTTAGTTTCTTAAAAAAAAAAATGGAAATTCCATGCCAAGTCATTCTTGACAGCACTAACTACTTCCAATGGGTAGCCTACATGGAAGATTTACTTAGAAGTAAAGGTCTCTACAGAATAGCCACAGACCAAGAGAAGAAACCAAAAGATGAAGACAAGGCTGCAAAATGGGAAAATAGACAAGATCAAGCACGTGGTTTGATAGGGATGTCTATTTCTCCTGATCTTAGATTCCATATTGCAGAACTTGAGACTCCTCATGAAGCATTGGAAAAAATCGCTAAAGTTTTTGGGATTAAAAATCAAATTAGAGCCCATCAACTTGAAAATGAGTTGCTTACTTTGGATCCTAATAATTTTTCTTGCATTGAAGATTTCTTGTCCAAATTCAAGACCCTTAGATATCTCTTGGAAGGTGTTAAGGTTAAGAAAGAAGATGGTAACCTTATTTATTCCATCCTTACTAAGTTGGGACCAGCCTACTCTGTATTTGTTTCCACTTTCCATTCTACAAGGGAAGCTTTCATTTGTCAAGGAAAAGACTACAAGGCCCCTTCCTTTGACTCCTTTTGTGATTCCTTAATAAGAGAACAAGAAAAACTCTTACACCTTGGTCTTCTTAATCTTGGAAACTCTTCCAAGAAAGCGTTAGCCGCCCAGCAGCAACCAAATTCAAAGAATCCTAAGAAGTCATATCCTAAAAAGAATGGTCCTAAACCAAACAAGGGTCCTAAGCAATCTCAGCCTCAAAATGAAAGATCATTTCAGCAAAATGATAAGACCAATAAAAACAAATGGAAGAAGACTGATAGACATTTTAACTTTTGTAATCGAGATGGCCACTTAGAATCTAAATGCTTTAAGAAGATGGAAGCCTTGGAAGCCGCAATGAAGAAACATAACATCCATGTGGAGCATACTTCAACTTCAACTTCTGGAATGGCACTTTCTGCATTTCGTTGTCAATCATCTCAGTCTGGTTATGCATTAAATGTATCTTCTTCTTCTCCTTCTCGTGAGTGGCTCATTGATTCTGGAGCCTCTTATCACATGGCCAAAAACCAAGCCATGTTTTCTTCTTTAAATGATTGTAACACCAAAAATATATATGTTGGTGATGATAGATCTCTTAATGTTGTAGGGACTGGAACTGTTCATCTAGACAATGGTCAGTTTAATGATGTATTATGTGTTCCAACCTTATCCTACAACCTTCTATCTGTATATCAGATAACTCATTTAGGTGAAGGTAAAATTGTTGAATTTTCACCTCATGATGTTGTAATCAAGGATCTAAGAGATCCTAAACAGATTCTAGCTATTGGTATTGCTGATGATTCCACAAGGTTGTATAAGTTTCACAACTTTGGGTCATCAAATCTTCCCTCAGTATTTGTTGCTCATAATGATGAAGTGAGCAAACTTTGGCATGAGCGATTTGGTCACTTAAACTATCGCTCCCTTCAGCATCTATGTAAAGAAAATATGGTGACAGGTCTTCCTATGGTATCTTGTAGAGATGGTGTTTGTTCCGGATGTGTACTCGGAAAACATCATCGGGACAGTTTTGAAAAACGTGCCTCTTGGCACGCCTCAGCCCCTTTACAGCTTGTGCACAGTGATTTATGTGGTCCACTTCCTGTTGCTTCATTCTCTGGCTGCAAGTATTTCTTAACTTTCATTGATGATTTCTCCAGACGCACTTGGGTATACTTCTTAAAACTCAAGAGCGAAGTATTTAACACATTTTTGGCCTTCAAAGCCTTTGTTGAAAAACAATCTGGACATCAAATTCTTAAGCTAAGAACTGATAATGGTGGAGAATATGTTAAAAACACATTCATCAACTTTTGCACCGAAAATGGAATTCAAATGCAACATACTGTTCCATACACTCCACAACAAAATGGTGTAGCTGAAAGGAAAAATCGCACCTTAAAGGAAATGGCTAATTGTATGCTGCAATCTAAAGGACTCAGTCTTAGTTTTTGGGCCGAAGCAATTAATTGTGCAAATTATATAATCAATCGCACTCCTACTAAGGTTCTAAAGAATATCACTCCAGAAGAAGCTTGGAGTTCCATTAAACCAGATGTAAGTCACTTTCGTGTTTTTGGAAGTGAAGCATGGGCCCATATTCCAGATGAAAAGCATAAAGCTTTAGAACCTAAGAGTGAGAAATGTACTTTTGTTGGATATTCTGAAGATGTAAAAGGTTATAGACTTATTCCATTTAAGTCCAAAAATGTTATCATTAGAAGAGATGTAAAATTTGATGAAAATATATCGGCCTGCGAGCCTAGTCCGGCGGATGTGCCACCTCTTCCTATCTCTTCTACTTTTGAAAACATTTCTTCTTCAGATGATGAAAGTGAGGATGATAATCCTTCCCCACCTTCTCAGGATCCTCAACTTCCAAGATGGGTCCGTGCTACTCGGGATGCAGCAGGTGATCTTGCCGGTGATCCTACAGATCAACGACGTACACGTTCTCAGTTTGAAAGAGCCTCTTCTTTACTGGCTCAAGCTCCAGTAAATCATGATCCTGACACTTTTGTAGAAGCTTCAGGCCATCCACATTGGGAAGCAGCTATGAATGAAGAATATCATTCATTGTTGACAAATGATACATGGGATCTTGTTCCTCTACCAAAGGGACGCAAACTTGTTAGATGTAAATGGGTTTACAGAACCAAGTATGGACCAGATGGGAAAGTTGATAAACATAAAGCTCGTCTTGTTGCTAAGGGCTTTTCACAGGTTGAAGGCATTGACTACACTGAAACCTTCTCCCATGTTGCCAAAATGAACTCTATCCGCCTTGTTCTTTCCCTTGCTGCCTCTTTAAAATGGGAAGTTCATCAGATGGATGTTAAATCTGCCTTCTTGCATGGGGACTTGCAGGAAGAAATCTATATGGAACAACCCATTGGCTTCATACAAACAGACTCCAGCCTTGTTTTTCGACTTAAGAAATCCCTTTATGGTCTCAAGCAAGCTCCTCGGGCTTGGTATGCCAAAATGGATAGCTTTCTTTTAGAATCTGGCTTTTCTAGGTGTCATTCTGACAATACTGTCTACACCAAGAAAGTGGGCAACTCTCTTATCATCCTTGTTCTTTATGTTGATGATCTTATTCTTACTGGTAGTGATCCCAACCTTTTCAACCATGTGAAGTCCAGCCTTAAAAAGAAATTTGAAATGACAGACTTAGGACACTTAAACTATTTTCTCGGTCTTCAAGTCTTGCAATCCAAGGAGGGTATTTCCCTTTCCCAGTCCAAGTATGCTTGTGATATTCTTCGTCATTTTCACATGGAAGACTATAAGCCAGCCCCTTCTCCCTTTCAGTCTGGAGTCAAACTTTCAGTCTCTTGTACTTCTCCTGAAGTTGATGCTACCTTATACCGTCAACTTGTAGGAAAACTCTTGTATTTAACCCATACTCGTCCTGATCTTTCCTTTGTTGTTGGCCTTGTTGCTTGTTTTATGCAAAACCCCCGTGAAAGTCATTGGAAAGCAGCCAAAAGAATACTTCGTTATGTTCGAGGTACAGTACAGTTTGGGATTCATTACAGTGCCAAAGCAGCTCCTCTATTAGTTGGTTTGACTGATTCTGATTGGGCTGGTGACCCTGATGATCAGAAGTCTACTGCCGGTTATGTCTTCACTCTTGGTTCAGGACCTATTACATGGGCTTGTAAGAAACAGGCTGCCATTTCTCTTTCGTCAGTAGAAGCAGAGTATCGTGGTGCCGTGGAAGCTAGTAAGGAAGCCTTATGGCTTCGTCAGATCCTATCAGAGTTTGGCCTTGAGTAGCAGCATCCAACCACACTTTGGTGTGATAATCAAAGTGCCATTCAGCTATGCAAAGATCCAGTCCAGCATCAGCGCAGCAAACACATTGAACTACACATGCACTTCATCAGAAAGCTCATTCATGACCATGTTCTTGAAGTGCAATATTGTTCAACAGATGATCAGGTTGCAGACATCTTCACAAAGGCTCTCACAGAGGCGAACTTCACTAAACTTCGATACATGCTTGGAGTTCAGGAAGTTGTCACTAAGGGGGGATAGGCTCTAGTGCCTCCTTCCTTCTCCTATTGTGTCATATTTGTAAATCCTTCAATCCTATCCCAAGTTGTTCTTAAGGGGGGATGTTAGGATATTCCGACACATAGGAAATAGTTAAGTTCAACTTGGTCTGGTATAGAGTTAGGTATAGAGTTAGGTAAAGTGTGTTTCTTTACCGTTGTACATTTTGTAACTTACAATCCGACGGTCACGATATGTAGTGATCCTACGGTTCACTCTCTCCTCGGTATTACCGACACTTGATCCGTGGCTTGACACCCGATTGGTCCATGAGTTCTATTTAAAGCGCATGGAGGGTCATTGTTCGGGTAATCCGTGCATGAGAGAAGCTTATGTAAATTTTCATTCTTTGATTAATAAATTGCCTGTAGTAGCCACGTTGGGACCGGCCGTGGACTGCTTCCCTCTTTGAGGGTTTTAACCACGTCAAAAATATCGGTGTATTGATCTGTGATCTGGTTGTGAGCGGTGTCCTTTTGGTATTCTTTCAGAGGAACTTACCCTGTAAATTCCTACGTTGATTAATGAAACCTTAATCTACTTAGGGGTTGTTGATAATGTATATAAATCCTATTCTTTTAAATTTTATGGTTTTGAAAATGCTATGATAAAAACCGTATATTTTTAGGATTTGGTGATTTAGAGTTTGTGAACAAAACCTTTATAGTAAGATTGTGTTGGGTCCCTATAATGCTAGTGATTACCCCATTACTATTGTAGTTATACCCCTTATTTATATTGTTGTTCCCCTATTACCTCCATGTTGTTATTTCTGTGCCCCATAGAATCCCTCTATTGTTATTTTTGTGGCTTTATATTATTATTGTTAGGTCGGCTGGATTCTTCACATGACTCCTTAGACTCCTATATATAGAAACGAGGTTTTGTCATTTGAATCATCCAAGAATTCTTCATTTATGTAATGTAAAGGAGTTTAACCCCTCGAAGAGGCTGAATTCTAAGGCGTTGATCTATCTTTTCTATCTTTTCTTGAGCTGGTTTCATAACATTTGGTATCAGAGCTTTGGATTCTAGGGTTTCGCTGCTCTAAACAGGTCATCGTGGCATTTTCGCTATAACTTTATTTCTGTAACGGTTTAGAAATCTCAAAAAAACCCATTTGAGTAGAAATCACGTTGAACCTTGGGTCCAAATTTCAGAGCTTTTAGCACGATATTTGCGGAGATATGATCTGAGGAAGTTGGTATTTTTGCAGACTTCTGAATTACATTCAAAGCAGGTGACCCGGGGAAAATCGTCATAACTTTCTCTCTGGGGATCGGATTAAAATTTCGTAAGAAGGTATAGAAAGAGGACAGATTTTACTTTCTTGTATGTGAGTTTCAGATCCAAAGGTTGAAACAGTGACTCGCAGCACGTCGTACAAGTTCGCTCTACTGAACTAGTCTAAAAGCAAGTCACTGTGGGAGATTTCACATAACTCTTCCTTGGAGAATCCAATTTGGGTCATACTTGTGGCATTGGAAAGAGGATGTAGAAGGCTACTACATGTTGCAATTTCAGAACTGGATGATTCGAAATTACAGAGATACATCAGATTCAATATCAGACTTCTATAAAGTGAAAAAAGGTGTGTAGTTTTTTAAAATTTTTGTGTAAGCTTAGTTTAACGGAATCCAAAGGGCATAGTAAAGCATTATTATCGGTAACTGATGCCCCGAGGAAAGAAAATGAAAACACCTAGTAAGGAACCTGAAAGCTCTAGCATGACTCATGAAGAAGAGGAAGAAATGCTACATGATATATCTAAATTACAAGAACAAGTGCAAAAAATGTCACGCTCACAAAAGCTAACAGAAGCTAAGATAAATGGCGTGGAATCTAAGATAAAGGGCATGGAAGCTAAGATGGATGATTCGAAGACAGATTTGAAGAGAGACATGGCAAATTTGAAGACAGATTTGAAGACAGACATGGCAGATTTGAAGACAGTTTTGACAAATGTTCTACAAGAAATACTTACTAATGGTGAAAAGGTTGTAAAGGAAACTCATGATGTGAACAAAATTAATGTTAATCATGATTCCATAGACTCTAATGTTGGATCGAAGACCCACCATATTCCAAAAATCGATATGAGGAAGTTTGATGGCAAGGATCCCGCCACATAGATATTACAGATGGAGCAGTTCTTCGATCTCAATAATGTGAAAAACACACAAAAGGTACGTATGGAAACTGTATATTTGGAACCAAATCAGTTTGTATGGTATCAATGGCTTTTCTCTCGTAAACAATTTATCACTTGGGCAATTTTTACGGAAGAATTGATAGCACATTATGAAGATACAAAAAGCAACACTTTTTTTAGCCAATTGATAAGTCTCAAACAAAAGGGTTCAGTAATGGAGCAAATTGAGGAGTTCCAAAAATTGAACATAAGGGTAAAAGATATTCCAGAGGAGCATAGGATTGATGTGTTCATAGGGTCTTTAAAGGATAATATCCAACATGATGTTCGCCTTTGGGAACCTGATTCATTAGAGAAGGCATTCAGGTTAGCAAGAAAAATGGAAAGCAAAATTATGGCAACCAGGAAGCATACCACTCACAACTATAAAGACGGAAGTGTTGTTGCCCCTAGTCTTCCACAACCTATAAGGTTGACACCACAAAAATTTGAAGAAAAAAGAGCAAAAGGGCTTTGTTACAGTTGTGATAGCAAATACACTAAAGGTCATAAGTGTGCTGAGAAGAAATTATTCTACATAGATTGTGAAGAGGAAGAAGAAAAGGAGCAAGAAAGGTCAAAAGAAGAAGATATACTATAGGAACAAAGCCTAGATGAAGAACAAATAAATCCGACCATATCTTGTAATGCATTGGCGGGAATTACCACTCCTCGAACCATCAAGATAGAAGGACAAATCAAGAAGAAAAAGGTAATAGTGTTGATTGATTCAGGAAGCACCCACAATTTTATTCATTGTAATGTAGCAAAAGAATTGAATTGCTTCCTATATCCAGCACCAGAGTGTCAAGTGATGATTGCAAATGGAGGAACAATAAATTTCTCTGGAAGGTGCCATAATATCAAGCTATCCATGGGAGAATATGTATTGACTAGCCCAATGCTTTCCATTCCAATGGGAGGTGTTGATGTTGTACTAGGAGTCCAATGGCTACAATCCTTGGGTACAATAGCTTTTAATTTTCAAGAACTTTTCATCAAATTTTCTACGGAAGGAAAGGAAGTTGAATTAAGGGGTATTGCAGGGAAACCAGGAAAGATAATCAGCTCTAATGGTATGACAAAGCTTCTAAAAAAGGAGCAAAGAGGTGTAATTGCACAATTATGTTCGCTAGATGTTTCCACATCGGAATCATCTATTTCTCCAGATCTCCAAAAAGTCCTGGACAATCATTCCAAGGTATTTGAGACTCCCAAAGGTCTCCCACCTATGCGTGATCATGATCATGCTATTCATCTGATTCCAGGAAGTGTTCCTCCAAACATCAGGCCGTACAGATATCCCTATGTCCAAAACAGTGAAATTGAACGTATGGTTGCAGAAATGCTAGAGGCTGGTATAATTCAACCAAGTCAAAGTTCTTTCTCTGCTCCAGTAGTATTGGTGCACAAGAAGGATGGATCATGGCACATGTGTCCGGATTATAGGGAGCTCAACAAGCTCACTATTAAAGATAAGTTCCCCATTCCTATCATTGATGAATTACTGGATGAATTGCATGGATCAATTTACTTCACCAAGTTGGATCTTCGTTTGGGATATCATCAAATCAGAATGAAGATTGAAGACATTCTGAAAACGGCATTTAGAACTCATGAGGGTCATTATGAATTTTTGGTCATGCCTTTTGGCCTTACTAATGCACCTTCAACATTTCAAGGTTTGATGAATTCAATTTTCAAACCATTCCTTAGAAAATTTGTGTTAGTATTTTTTGATGATATACTAATCTACAACAAGTCTTGGAAGGATCATGTTGAACATGTTGACAGGGTGCTACAACTATTGGAGGAGAAACAATTATATGCAAAAAGATCCAAATGTTTCTTTGGAGTCCAGGAGGTGGAATATTTGGGTCATATTGTATCTCATGAAGGAGTTAAGGTAGACCCTAGCAAAATTAAAGCCATTAAGGAATGGAAAATCCCCACATCCATAAAGCATCTGCGAGGATTTCTTGGGTTGACAGGGTATTATCGCAAGTTTGTTAAGAATTATGGGAGAATAGCAGCACCTCTAACAACATTATTGAAGAAAGATGCATTTTCATGGACTCCGGAAGCAACAAAGGCCTTTGGACATCTTAAAGAGGCAATGTGCCAAGCACCGGTCTTAGCTACACCGAACTTCACAAAAACCTTTATTGTGGAATGTGATGCTTCAGGAAATGGAATTGGTGTTGTTCTAATGCAAGATGAAAGACCCATTGCTTTTGAAAGTCGTCCAATCAAGGGAAAGTTTTTAAGCAAAGCTATTTATGAGAAGGAAATGTTGGCAATACTCCATGCACTTAAGAAATGGCGACCCTACCTAATGGGAAGACACTTCAAGGTAAAAACGGATCATGATAGCCTTAAATACTTTTTAGAACAAAGATTATCCTCTGAAGAGCAACAAAAGTGGGTCACAAAGATGTTGGGTTATGACTTTGAAATCATCTACAAAAAAGGGAAGCAAAATGTGGTGGTAGATGCACTCTCAAGAAAGGATGAGGATGTGGAAGCATTGTTGTTCGCCATTTCTATTATCCAACCAGATTGGATAAACGAAGCAAGGGAGGAATGGAAGAATGATGAAGAAGTGTGGGCACTTATTCGAAAGCTACAACAAGATTCCAGTACGTCTGATACATTTAGCTGGCAAAATGATTCATTATGGTACAAAGATCGCTTATACCTCTGTAAGAATTCCCAACTAAAACAAAAGATTCTTATGGAATTGCACACTTCTCCCTTAGGAGGGCACTCAAGATTTTTAAAAACTTACCACAGGGTTAAGAAGGAATTTTTTTGGGATGGCCTTAAATCAGATATTCAAAAGTTTGTGGCGGAATGTTTGGTTTGCCAACAAAATAAAGTTGAAACAATTAAGAAACCGGGTCTATTACAACCTTTATCCATTCCAAGCCAACGTTGGGAGGAGGTTTCAATGGATTTTATCACAGGTTTACCCAAGTCTGAGGGAAAGAGTGTCATCATGGTGGTAGTTGACAGACTTACCAAGTATGCACACTTTTGTGCATTATCACATCCATTTAAAGCCAGTACAGTTTCTACTGCATTTATGGAAACAATTCAAAAGCTACATGGAAACCCAAAGATTATTGTAAGTGACAGAGATCCCATTTTCACTGGAAATTTTTGGACAGAATTATTTTCTTGTCTTGGTACTCAGTTAGCTCATAGCTCATCTTATCATCCTCAATCTGATGGGAAAACTGAGATAGTAAACAAATGTTTGGAAGGATATCTTCGTTGCTTTGTATCTGATAAACAGACACAATGGGTCAAATGGTTGCCTTTGGCTGAATGGTGGTATAACACTTCCTTCCATACAGCAACAAAAATGACCCCATTTATGGCACTTTATGGGTATCAACCACCATCCATCACATCATATTTAAGATAAAATTCTAAGGTTCAGGCAGTGGAACATCACATCGAACATCAAAAACAAGTCCTCCAACTCTTAAAGGATAACCTCGTGTTGGCACAAAATAGAATGAAACAATAGGCAGATCAACATCGCAGTGAAAGAAGTTTTGATGTAGGTGATTGGGTATTCCTACGGCTACAACCATATAAGCAAATGTCCCTAAAGCAAGCTAAGAAGGATAATAAATTATTACCAAAGTATTATGGTCCGTACAAGGTGTTGCAAAAGATTGGTACTATGGCATACAAATTGGAGCTTCCTGCAGCTTCTCGATTGCACCCAGTTTTCCATGTTTCATGTTTAAAGAAGGTTATAGGCGACAAGCTCCCAGTTCAAACAATATTGCCAGAACTTGACGAGGAAGGAAAAATTATATTTGAACCGGAAGCAGTCATAGAAACAAGAACTTAACAGCTACGAAATCGACCAATTTCAGAGTATCTTATCAAGTGGAAGAACTTATCCGCTGAGGATTCCACATGGGAGGATGAGAATTTTATGCAGAAGTATCTAGAACTACTCAAGCGTTGAGGAAAACACTTTTTTGAAGGAGAGGAGCATGTTGGGTCCCTATAATACTAGTGATTACCCCATTACTATTGTAGTTGTACCCCTTATTTATATTGTTGTGCCCCTATTACCCCCATGTTGTTATTTTTGTGCCCCATAGAATCCCTCTATTGTTATTTTGTGGCTTTATATTATTATTGTTAGGTCGGCTGGATTATATTGTGACTCCTTAGACTCCTATATATAGGAAGGAGGTTTTGTCATTTGTATCATCCAAGAATTGTTCATTTATGTAATGTAAAGGAGGTTTCCCCCTCGAAGAGGCTGAATTCTAAGGCGTTGATCTATCTTTTCTATCTTTTCTTGAGCTGGTTTCATAACAGATTGTAAGAATGAAACCCTACGTATATATTCATCTATATGATTGAAACCCTAGTATGAATAAAATTATTGCATATCTAACTTTGATGTATTAATGCTTGTGTCTTGGGCTTACTTGTAGATATTGATGTGAAATGCATCCTAGATATGTATATGTGAGTATGCTAACTTAATTGTTGATGTTCATGTTTTAATTTGGGTTTATAACAAAATCCTAGTAGAGATTGATATTCTAGGATATGATGATATTGTTTTCAATATGATTTAGTTTCAATGATAAAATATAGAGTCTAACATGTAATTCTAAAAGAATATTGTTGAAACCTTAGATGTATAGTAATATGATTGGATTGTTATTTGATTGAATGATTGATATCTAAGGATTTGTGTCCCAAAGATGGAGTCGAGGGTTTAATACACAACCCTAGCAAGAAGTTGAAGTCTAGAATATAAATAATATGACCCTTGCTGATTTTGAACCTAACTAGGTTTAGGTATTTTATGTCTAAAGCATGAATGATTTGATGCTTCCATTATAATGACATGATTTTGATATAGTTGACTTCATGCTTATATATATATTTATATTGGTTATGCTTGCTATAAAGTTTTGCAAGTACATAATCTTCAAGATGTTGGAGATGTTTGTAATGAAGATGATGATAAAGATAACCTTGATGCCATGAATGAAGTTTCTCCGATGTTATGAAGCTGTTTATATCCCTAAGTTGAGAGAGAGCCTGGATAGAAGAAAGGGTATATCTCCCTAATTGAGAGGGAGGGCATATTATGATAATCATAATGAAGACGTCGAAGTAAGAATGATACCGAATAACGAAAGTACTACAAATAGATGTTCATAAAGACTTGAGAATTATTGAGGCTATATTTGGTGCTACTGAAGAAATGAAAGAAAAATAAAGATTTTGATAAAGATGTATTTGGATAGTTTGATTATGATACAAGTAGCATAAGAACATTTGAAGCATGTTGTCATGTTACTATGCTATCATGTGGTTATGTTACCATGATGTTATGACGTCACATGGTTTGGCACCCAACATGATGATCATTGTAAATACCGTAATGAGCGATGTTATAAAGCTCCACTATGCGGTAGTTGTCATGTTGTTTCTCTTTTCAGCATTTCTTTCATTGTAAATACTACAACGAGTTGTGTTATAAAGGTCCATGAGAAGTATGTCTTCTTTCACTGGGTTGCTGAGGTATATGCGTGATTGAAGATCAAGGACAATGTCTACCAAGGGGGAGGGTTCTGTAACAACCCTGGTGAAAATCCCATGTAATAAAAGTAAAGAATCAATAAGCACGGTTGTTGGGAGACTTATTCCAAGATAAATGTGTGGCAAGACATCCTAGAGGGTGTTCATTTGGTTATTTATGGCTAAGGAATTTTTTAAAGGAAACGAATAAGGCTTTGGAAAGGCAAAATGACATCTTTGGCACATTTATTTATGAAAATAATGGAAATTAGGAGAAAAGGAAGGTGAAAGGTCATAGGTTTGATGTGAGGAGGAAATTGAAGGAAAATAATGGAAAATGAAGAAAATAGAGGCCTCATTCATAAGAAGGCTTATGAGGACCAGTTGGTAACCTTTTGTTAGTTGAGTTTTGGAGCTCTCTCATTATTCTCTCTCTCTCTCTCTCATACTCTTGGACACTTAGAGTTCTCTTGGAGCATTTTGGCATTGGAGAAAGAAAGGAAAAGAAGGTGAGAAGAAGTAAAGATCATGAAGGAAAAGGTAGGATCTAGTAGTTACAACATGCTTCATTGTAGGTATTGACTTGAATGTGTATTTTCCTTGCTAGATTTGGCATGCATGTATTGCATGTGGTTCTCTTCTATCATGGTATGGGTTTTTTTAGGTGTAACAATGTTTTTGGCCTAGCCTTGCCATTTTTGGATAGCCATGGTGTGATGGGGTTCTCATGTTTTGGTTGAGTTGGATTGCCAGATGGAATCAAAACTGAGTGGGGTGGATCTTTGAATGATAAAGCAAATGGCCCAGTGGTCCCTGAACTAGACCGTGGATCACGATAAATCCATTGGCCTAGTGACCCCTAAGCTAGACTGTGGGTTGTGGTAAAGCCAAGATTGTGTTGCCTCGGTGGGCCTATGAATCATTGTCAGTGAATAGTATGATATATGGTAAATCCAAGAGGTTGTTTGCTCTCTGTTGGGCTTAGTAATCCTGAGTTTGGGATATGTGGTAAAGCCTGGAGGGGGGGTCTTGGTTTAGGGCCTAGTGATCTGAGTTTGGATTACAGTAAAGCTTGTGAGACTAGCAGAAGGAAAATTCATCATGGTGTAGGTGGAGAAATTTGGTGGCATCCATGATTGTTTGGCCTAGTGATCTGGTGGAGATCACGGTAAATCCTGTTATGATGTGTTCATTGTGTTTGCCTAGTGATTCGGGATGGTTTATAGTAAAGCCTGATATCTTTTGATGAGGGTGAGGTGGTTTAGCCTCAGTATTTCCTAGTTGGTTCTTTTGGTTAGAGTCCCACATTCATGCTTGCAATATGGAACGAGGGTGATTGGCTGAAGAGAGACTTGGCTCAACTAGTCTATGGTCAAATGGAATGTGGTAGTCCCATCTCCGGTTGGTTCATTACATTCATTAATGAGAAATTCATTCCCTTGATTTTCATTGGTAAATATAATGATGTATATGTGGATTTTGATGGCTTATATGTTTTTGGTTTTTCTATTCCTATTATGCTAGTTATATGTGTATTTTATAACAGAAACTATGTATAGCTCTAAACATGTGTTGACTTGGACATGAATGGATAATGTGTCTATGACCTAATATATGATAATGCAACAATTGACATGAGGGAATAATGGTTCATAGCAATTCTCAGGTAAGTATGAGATCCCTACACTTAATTCTTTTGTTCACACATGTAGGTTACATGTTGATGATATGTTTGACGAAATTCATGTCATGGCTAGTAGGGGTCTGGCTATGGTCTTGCTCAAATTATTGCTTTTGCATCATTTTTTCCCTATACTTTTACTAATTTTAAGCTATCACTCCATTTTGGGTAGTGACCTAGTCTCTAGGAGTGAAAAAGTGGCTTAAATCCTAGGTTGTTAGTAATGAACTAGCAATTTTGGTCTTTGGTTGCCGGCAAGCAAGCTCGTGAGAGCGAATTTAGGTTTATGGTCACTCCCTTGCCCATAACATGAGATCGACTATGGCCTAAGAGACCTAGAACAATAGTGGGACCTAGGGGGACTTAAAAGGCAATTCGACTTATTTGGTTGCTAGTGGAATGTGGGGGCCGCCAACATGGGAGTTCGAATTGGCCCATTCAAATAGCTTGGAGGGAAATTCGAATAGGTGGATGCAGGGGCCCACATGAGGGTAGGGAGGCCCAAGGAGTTATAAGGAGGGAGAAACTCTCAACTGTTTAGCCATGAATATCTTAAGTCAGAGATTCAACCTCTACTTCGGGGGACCATCTGTGCCCGCCCTAGAGAGGCAGTTCCATAAGTATTTTAGGAGTTCTGGGAGTGTGTTACAACACTACGATTCAACCACAATAGGGAGTACACATTTCTAGCTAGCTGGAGAATACGCAACAGGATTTTGGAGCTACCAGTGATCAATCATTTTCTAGGAGAGTTAGAGGATTGGGAGAGCTACAAAGGGCTAACCTTTCTTGCTTGGAGCTAATAGAACCAACATCACAATAGTTTGATTTACAGTTACCTGGGCCTGTGCAGAGAGCCATCACTAGGCTCATGTGGGAGTTGGAGGAAGGATATGTAGAGATGGAACTGGCCAAGAGAAGTAGGAGATCACGTGGAGGGCCATTTGCAGAGGATTTATAGTGTTGGGAGAGTAGAGATTGACAAGATCAGTCACAAGAACAAAATTTGAAATTGGAGGAGGACCAAGCTTGGAAGGGTCAACTTTGAAGGTTGGAACCAAGGGAAACCCTTTTTGGGTTTTGTTGCTTTTTGGAAAGGATCACACTACTAATTTTATAGAAGTTTTGGGTAGATCTAAGGGGTCAAACAGGGGTCCCAATTCAACCAACAACTAGAGGAGCTAAGGGGAATTTGGGCCAAAATTCTGAGGTCAACATTTGGCCAATTCCTTCATGGGTTTTTCAGGGTTTAGGCCAAGGAGCAAGGAGTTGAAATCTCCTAATTTTCTGAGCACGGGAAGTAGTGATTCCAACCCTTCGAATTAAACAGACATAACAGTTTTCTAGGGCAACACAGTTTAGTTTGGTGCAACAGTTGTAGCAGCCTTCAAGTCAGTATTTTCTCACCTAGGTTTTGTCATGCTTGTCCATATAGACAAGCCCAGGTGCATCATTCTATTTTACTATTGTATTTTTTCTTGAATAAGTAATAAAATGACTCAGGAGTTCTCTATTTCCAGTGTTTCCATGGGTGCTTAATGTATATTTCGTTTTTTCTGGTTGCTGGATTGTTTGCATGCTTTATATATCACTTACATTCTTGTTTAGGAACATTATAGTGGTATCAAAGCCATAATCTTGGCTCAACCTATTGGAAATATTAGAATCAAATAACATGGCGGTCGCCTGGAATGAGGTGGTGAGGATACAACAAATGATGATTGATGTGGGGAAGAAGTTGATTCATTCCTCAGTTGGGAATTCAGACATGATTGCAATTGATGTAGAGTTACTGGAGGAAATCTAGAGGGAATACCAATCATTGGGTCATGGAATTCAGACATCCCTCTCTTTTTGGGAATTCTTTGAACTAAGGGGTATGCACAAACCAATGGAGATTCAGTGGGATTCTGTAGGGATGATGAGAAGTATTTAGAAATAATGTGAAAGAGTAGTTGAAGGGGCCATGGTTGGAAAAGAGATAGTTGAGCATACACCCATTGATGAGGCATCATCCATTGATGAGGTATTCAGGGTTGTGACCGAGTTCTTAGGTGATAAAAATGCACCACAGGTTGGTGAGGTGTCAGAAGACAAGTCCCTTGTTGTTGAGGAGCCGATAGGTACAAAGGCCTCCAGATCTATGATAGAGTTTCTAGGCGACAGTCGCCTACAGCTCACTAGTGAGCATATTGTGCATTTGGGTTGTCTATGGAGGAGTAGTCGAAGGCTCATTTTGAGATCGTGATGGAGGAGGATGTGCAACCATCCCTTGGGCTAGCCATTGATGAGGGGCATCATAGAGGTCACACATTGGGTTTTCAACATAGTTCAGTTCATAGGCCCACTGGTGGGTTTTATGACGTTATCAACCCATCCTTATGCATTGGATTGAGGGAGGTTGCATTGTCTAGATGTACCAGAGGGGGTGGAAAGGTTAGCAGGACTGAGTTGAGCATGATACCAGATAAGCTTGGAGGGTTTTTTCCTTCCACAAAAGATTACACATTCGATCTGTCCTTTGGGATTGGATGATGAAAGGTATTGAGTTGGTACTCGATGGAGTGGGTTAAGCGGTTGGAAACATCCATGGCCACATGTCAGTAAAGGCCAAGGATTACTAGAGGGACTCAAGGGTAGGGCTATTTTTTGGATCCAGGTGGGAATTTTCATCACATAATAGAGCTGGTAGGTGATGGTAGTAGCTACGGGATGGGTTTGACAATTGAGCACACCCACATTTTCAGATCTCCTTCAAAGCCCCAGTCAACCCTAGTGACAGGATGGTTTGACAAGTGACTAAACAGATTTCATGAGTTGTCTTGGCATATTGTCGGTGCATGGAGTCACAGGGTGATTAACTTACTCTCGCAGGAGCTGGTAGGAGGAGGTGGCAACAACAGGTTATCAGACATGGCATTGTATGGAGAGAGTGATCTCTTACTATCAAATGGGACGTAGGGACTATTAAGGATAGGAGCAGTAGTGTCATTTCCGTTAGCATGTAGGGAGTCGGGCCGCTCGAGTCTTCCAGAGTAGATGGGGGGATGTAGCCCACATCATAGAGGGCGTACTAGCAGAGAGGTCGATATTTTGGCCCATGCAAGATATTGTATTTTAAAACGTGGTACGATAGTGGGTAGTGGTACACAAGACTACACAGAGTTATGTCATAGTGTCTAGTGTTATGTAGAGGGATGCAGTCTGATGCATATAGACCCAACGTCAAGTCAAAGCATCCAACGGTGTGTGGGGCTATGGAGTGAGGAGAAGGGGCCTGTAGAGGAGCATGGAGATGTAGGGTGGAGTTTCATAGTATGTTGGACTGTTATGTAGAGTGGGAGTGCCTCACATCGTATTGAGTACATGCAGGGAGTGACAAGTACAATGACACATGCAGGACCCAGGTCAGTACAGGATGTGATAACCATAGCCGAGGGTATCCAGCAGTGTATAGGGGTAGGCCATGGTGTACAATGGCATGTCCAGGAATACTGGGATGATCGATTGCATGTAGGGGTATATAGTGCTGCACAACGAGGTCATGGAGTGTTGCCTCAAAGGAGACCCTTGGATGGAAGCACCGGTCATACCTTCGACATATTTCACCCAAGATCGATGGGGCACAAATGAGTGATACTTGATGGTATCTGCAGGGACTCACATGCCTCACCCTATTCTACATCCCCCACAGGCGCAATCGATTTTGCTGTTGACTTTCTGCACTCTTCGCATGATCCGCGGGGGACGAGGATCTCACTCGAGATATTTGGGTGAGACTCAACACACTAGAGGTGAGACTTTTCAACAATTGCATTGGGTTGGTGCATCAGTTGACAACCACAGGTTGGGGGATGAGGTGATCATATATAGGGGTGGCATATCGTTTATCACCAAGCATATGTCTAGGGATCTAGTCCCAAGGGAAACATGTGTCACTCTTTTCTTAGGGCATGTTAGGAGCGAGCATGAGTAGAAGATAGCGGTTACAACTGAGGTAGTTTCCCAATATGTGTCCAGGCTCCAGACCTTATATTGATACATTATAAAGAGGGTGGATGGTAGGCCTAAGGGATATGGTTGGCAGGGTCAGGAGGGATCCACATACCTTGAGTCGATTACGAGTATCAAATACCCATATTTTGGTTGCATTCAGGGGGTATGTCTTTGGCAGAAATGGCTTCCAATGATCATCGGTACTACACAGTGGCACGCACAAGGCAGATTGACATGCATAAGATTAGCCCAAGATATATGGAACCTATATAGTGATCACATGCAAGACTAGAGATGAGGGCCAGAGGGATTCCATCAGTTTATAGGGCTATGCCACAGCAGGTCTGGCTATGGGATGCAGGGAATCAGTTGATCGATATATCACTCACGATGAGTGGAGTCATGGTAGAGAGTGATATAGTTCGCTCTTGGGATGACACATTGGGTTTCACAAAGGGTTCATCATATGGGGATGTAGGCATTCTCTGTTGCTGCACAGGTTCAGAGTTAGATTTGGATGGGTAGGCCTGGGTACCATGGAGATGCCCAAGCAGGATGTGTCTCACCTCTTTCAGTATTCCACCTTCAAGTTCCAAGAGAGGAGGATACTGACTGTAGACGATGGGGAGTATGGCAAAAGTCAGAGTAGCGCAGCGTTAGCATGGTGGCACCACTCTAGGACTAGCAGGGAACTGGGGCATCACAACTCTTCACAGCTCAATAACATTTAGGGATGCGCTGACTACTGCAGGAGGAGATCATACAAATCTCCATTGGGATTTAGCGAGTCAGTGATGGAGTAGGGGACTCTGGTACTTTCACTGGGCAAGAAAGTGAGTGGAGTGAGGGGAGCTTCATGTTGGATAAGATTTCCTGGGATCTTGGTATTGAAGGATTCTTCCATATAGGGATAGTGCATAGGTCAGGCATGATCAAGTGGCACATCTCGGACCCTGGAAATTTTTGCAGTGACAATGGGAGCAACAATTAGAGAGGTTGCTTGCTCAGGCATTTCTTGAGGACAAGTGATTTTTGGTGCATTGGAAGAGCTTGCCGGATGAGGATGCCACCTGGGAGGGTGAGCACATTTTGGAACACTTAGCTGTGAGGTTGCTTGATGGCAAGCAACATTTGGGAGGAGAGGACTATCATGTCCCTTATCAAACACATTTGTAACGGGGTGCTGCTACACAATTTTGCACAATTTTTGGCTAAGGAAGAGAACCCATCATTTTCAACATAGGGAATTATGAGGCAATTCGACTTTATTTGGTTGCTAGTGGAATGTGGGGGCCACCCACATGCGAGTTATAATTGGCCGATTCAAATAACTTGGAGGGAAAGTCGAATAGGTGGATGGAGGGGCCCACATGAGGCTAGGGAGGCCCAAGGAGTTATAAGGAGGGATCGACTCTCATTTTGGATTCATTCTTACACCTTGCAATCAAAATTACTTGAATGTTCACTCTATTTAGCTTAGTCAATGAACTGTTTAGCCACAAATATCTCAAGTGGGAGATTCAACCTCTAATTCGGGGACCATCTGTGGCCACCCTAGAGAGCAGTTTCGTAAGTATTTCAGGAGTTCCGGGAGTGCGTTACAACAATACCATTCAACCACAATAGGGAGTGCGTATTTATAGCTAGCTGGAGAATACACAAGGGGAGTTTGGAGCTATCAATGATCAAGCATTTTCTGGGAGAGTTAGAGGATTGGGAGAGCTACAAAGGACCAAACTTTCTTGCAATTTTGGAGCTAGCAGAACCAACATCCCAGTAGTTCAATTTACAGTTACCTGGGCCTGTGCAGAGAGCCATCACTAGGCTCACGTGGGAGTTGGAGGAAGGAATTGTAGAAATGGAGCTGGCCGGGAGAAGTAGGAGATCACTTGGAGGTCCAATTGAGGAGGATTTATGGTGTTGGGAGAGCAGAGTTTGATAGGATCAATCACAACAACAATTCGAAATTGGAGGAGGGCCAAGTTGTGATGGGTCAATTTTTGAAGATTGGAACCAAGGGAAACCATTTCTGGGGTTTTATGGGTTTTGGGCAAGGATCACACTCCTTAATTTATAGAATTTTTTTGGCAGATATAAGGGGTCAAACAGGGGTCCCAACTCAACTAGTAGTTAGAGGAGCTAAGGGGAATTTGGGCCAAAATTCTGAGGTCAACATTTGGCCAAATCGTTCATGGGTTTTTCTGGGTTTAGGCCAAGGAGCAAGGAGATGAAATTTTAGAATTTTCTGAGGACAGGAAGTAGTGATTCAAGCCCTCGAAGTCAATACACATAGCAGTATTCTAGGACAACGTAGTTTAGTTTGGTGCAACAGTCATAGCAACTTTCAGTTCAACATTTTCTCACCAGGGTTTTTTCATGCTTGTCCATCGAGACAAGCCTAGGTGCACTATTCTATTTTACTATTGTATTTTCTCTTGAAGAAGTACTAAAATGACTCAACAGTTCCCTATTTCCAGTGTTTCCATGGGTGCTTAATATATATTTCGTCTTTATGACTACTGGATTGTTTACATGATTTGTATATCACTTACATTCCTATTTAGGAACATTACATAGGGACAGGCTGTCTGAGTGGCTGACATGTCTCCTGAGGGTTCTAAAGTTGATGTTGGATGATTGTGTGTGACATTTCCATCGATTCCACTTCCTTAAGGTCACATAGGATGTCGAATTTGATCATAATAGCCTATCGTCTCATTTTTACCTTGGTTGGAATGGTCACATGGGTAGATGTGGGCGGAGGGTGTTATAGAGTGGTAGCATAGCATGGTTCAACCCTTGGAAAAGATGGGCGGTGTGTGTTGGTCATGCATGCATGTCAGTTACATGTGTGTCTCTTACAGTTGAATTTCAAGTGCTTGATTATGGTTATAGTATGGTTGTCATGGAGAATTTGATGTTGATTTTTGGAATGAATTTGTCATGAATATGTGAATAGTTTCATATGGATTATATGTTGTTTACATGTTGATTATATGTCTCCTACTTACATCCTTTATGTTAAGTTACATTCTTGTATGTTTTGATTACATGTATCAGCCTTGTATTGATTACAAGAATTGTTCGCTTATGTTCGACTGCATGTGTTTGTGCGTAGGTGTAGTTGATTAGGCATTTCTTATGCATGTTGATGGTTGCATGTGGCAATGTGTACAATGGAATAATGGTTGTTGTCATGCATGAGGTCATAACATGCATTGTTGATGTGGCCTTGTATTGATGACTGAACCCTAAATAGAGTGATGTTTATATGTTGATACATTTATTTGTGAATGTATATATACTGCTATGCTTATGTTATATATGTATCATGATGACTTATTGATCTGGCAGGAAAGGTATCCTCCTCGAGCTATACTAAGGTACATTGATTTATTATGATTTGGTTTATCTGACATTTAAGAATTGTAGGAAAGAGATCAAATGGCTAGCAAGATGGTTGACTACAAAGACTCTCCCTATGAATCCGAAGAGCAGTATGGTGTTGGGATCTCTTTCTGTTTGGCAATTAGACTAAGAAGTTTGAAGGAAGAGATAAGGAATTGTAAGGCAGATAATGACTGGATCACATAGGCACAAGAGAATCAAGTGGAAGTTAATGCTATACTTCTTTAGAGTTTAGCAAACTTGCAGGTAAAATGGTTGCTTCGGATCAGCCATGGAAATGAGGATATAATTAATGGGGCATATGGCAATAGGTCTCCTGGTAGACACAAGTCACATAGATCTAACATAGTGAGAGATGGAAAGTTGACAGACACTCTGGATAGGAGGGGTGAAGAGTACAGGTACTATTCTAGTTCTGGTTATGATAGACATCATGATTGTCATCACTATCATCCTTATAGGAGGAATGATAGGGGATACTTCCCAGATGAATTCAAGAAAGCAAAACCACCTATGTTTGATGGAGATGTGAAGAAGCTGGAAGATTCAGAGGCTTGGATACTTGGGATGAACAATTTTTTTGAGTTTCATGATTACACAGATAACATGAAGGCCAGAGTAGCGATCTTAAACTTGAAAGGTAATCATACGTATGGTGGGAAGACGTTAAGTGGGTTAGACACATTAGGACAAATGACTTGAGTTAGAGGGAGTTTAAGAGGATTTTGAGGAAGAATTACTTGTCAAAGAGGTACTACAACAATAAGGCTAAGGAATTCTATGAGCTAAAGATGGGATCAATGAAAGATGAAGCATACATGACAAATTTTCTGGAGTTATTGAGGTATGTATCATATCTTACTGATGAGAAGGATAAAGTTTAGAGATTTGTCAGTGGTTTTCCATTAGCATTTAGATATTAGATTGATTATGATGAGCCTCAATCAGTTGAGGAAGTTATTGAAAACTGAAGCGTTGCTATGAACAATCAAAATGTAGGAATGAATCTCAGCAAAGACGGGAGAGAAAAGACAAAGGTAAAGGTAAATGAAAGCCTGAGAGGACAAGGCCTTTGCATGCAAATGAAAAAGAGAGTGTGGCACCGAAAAAGAAGTTTAATGCAACTAGACATGGACATGAGTCACAACAACATCATAGAAGTATGGGTACTATTCAGTTGGAGTGTTGGACATGTGGCAAGGAACACCTTAAGAGAGATTGTCCACAGAATCAAGGTGGTAGGCCTCAAATATACAATGCACATGAAGCGTAGATTGCTAGAGATGTTGGTCAAAGTATTCCACGTATTTATGCACCAGTGAACAATAGGCAGGGAGAACACCAGACATATATCATTGAGATGGATGGTAAGCTTTGTGATCGAGTTATTTCTATTTTGGTTGATCTTGGATAAAATTATAGCTATGTTAGTCTTGACTTGGTGGATAAGTGTGTTTTGAGTAAAGAATTGCATGCAAAATCTTGGTTAATGAAGTTGGCTATAGCTCACCACTCTCGGCTTCATCATCTTAGTCAAGTGAAGCGGGGCTCCCTTGTATCTCATCGTCGAAATTTTCATGTAATCAAGAATAGCATGTGCGTTCGATAAGATACGTGCTCTTCTAGCACATTGTTGCTATCATCCATTGAGATGGATGACTGCCTTAGGCATGATACCAAACTTGGAATACAATGCCCGTATAACTGTGTCAAGGGACAATACTTCATCTAGTTCTATTTTCTTCAGTTCTGCTCACACAAATTCTGTCACCAACTCTCCTCTTTGCTTGGCCGTCTGTAGCTCCTTAGCCATTCACTCATTCTCAGCTATCAGAAAGTGAACACTTGAGCTAGTGGATTCAGCATATGCTCTAGTGGAATTGGCCAAGGCTGCTAGATGTTTGCACATGTCAGACACGATCACTCATTCCTCATATTGCACAAGAGATGTATGATCTTCTAGAGTTGACACTTTGCGAGATTGCAAAACTCTATGTTGAGACTCGTCGAATGAGATGTTGTGCATCTCTCCTTTCGGCTGATCTCCAAGGATCTCAATGTCTCCTTGGTCACTTGGGACTTGCTCATCTTCTAGATGTGGTGAAGCTGGTTGGTCGACCCCTTGGTTGTGAGGCATGAGGTCGATGTCCTGCTCTAACTCCTGCTGCTCCATGTTCGTGTCCATCTATTCAAGTGCTCGCTCTATCTCCTGAGTGAAGTCCTGCTCCTGCGATGGTTCATCCTGTTTGCCTGATGCTAGCTATTCTGATGAGTCCACTACTTGTACAAGTGATGTTTCATCTGTCTGCACATGTTGCACCTCGTGCTATACCTATTTCTGCTTCACTTCCCTCCTTTTTGCGCAACTCCTGTTCCTTTTGGAGTTGCTCCTTCAACTCATGCAACTCCTTCTCTATTTCCTACATTCTCCATTTCTCTCTCTACCTTTGCACATTTTTCTTGTCGCGTTGTTGTCTCTTTGCCTCCATGGAAAAAGCTGCTTTCTCCACAAGTGGATCTGCTTGAGACTTGCAAATTTTCTCTTCCTTCATGTGATCGACAATATTTCTCTTACCCTTGCTGCGCACTACTATGTTCACCTTTACGGCTGATGTTGCTTCAAGTGTTGTTTAGGATGATGCTTCACATTGCTTCGCTAGCCATTCCACAGTGAAGTTGACCTGTTCATTGGGTCTGGAGAAACTGTAGCAATATCTCCATCGGTCCTCCTTTGCCCAATGAAATGCCCCGTGGATCCAGTTGAACTGCACTCTCGTGCAGTGATCTTTCACAAGACAATGCAGGTCATACAAATTGTAACTTCAGAGGTCAAATGGATACTTCTTCATTTTCTATACTTTGACATCCGCATTCTTGAAATTCCGGATCTCGTATAACCTAATGCGCAGCAGATGATCGGGCCAAGGTGCCTTCTTCCAGTGCAACCTAGCTATCAATCCTACCGAGATGTGATATGCTACTTCCTACATGGTGAGCACGTTAAAGGAAAACTTCGGTAGAACATTTGAAGGCTTCTTAGTGTTGTACATCCGTATGAAGGTGTCGGATAGTGAAGCATACCAATCAGATATGTCTATCAGTGCCTCCATTGTTGCCATTGACATGCAGGGTGGGTCCTGTTCGAATGTCATCTTTTAAACCAGGGTGAAAAAATTATCAGACAGCCATGTGATAACTCCTCTGAAGCTGCATTCACACAACATATTTACAATAAGTGTTCACAGCAGTCTCCACCAGTGACCATGCCCAATTCAAGCCTAGAAACTCCTATTGGGAACATGCTACATCCATGAGTAGGCGGACAAGTAGATTTATTCTTGCATACCTTTGGGTGATTATCAAGCCCTCGTTACCTGTTCCTTCAGTTGATGAGAAAACATTCTAGACCAATTGCATGGTTTTCCCTCTCTAGCCAGTTGGTCTAGCGCGATCACCCAGCTCCGTGGGAAGGTTTCCTTGCTTTCTTGGCCATACAATTGACATGCAAAGATGACCTAGTATTGATATGCCTTCTGCAATATCTTCATCTTGTAGATTTAGTTAGGTTTCATCCTGAATCTAGCTGATTCCTATAGGCAGTTCTTCAGAATGTCCTTGGAGTTGGCATTGTTGTTGGGTAAGCTGAAGGGAGTCACCATGATAGTTACGGGCTCTGACATCTGATACATCTCATCATAATCCTATCCCATGAAGGTTGAAATCTTCGTCCCACTAACACTACTCAAGGTCATTGTCTCGGGGTTAGTATGCGAGACAATCCAGTGTATCATGTACGCACATGGGAACATGGGGTATCTTCATGCAATCTAGTACAAGCCGGACTTGTGGATGTTCAAGTATATCAGAAGATCTTCGAGGTCTTCCCCAGATGTGCTTGGAAATGCATCATTGACCTCTTGCCATTTCAGCTTGATGTCCTTGTCTAGAATCAACTTGGTATCTTCATATATTTTTAGACTTGCAGAAACTCGCTCAACTGTTGCTCGAGTTGCACTTCCATCAGAGTCCTTTAATCCTGCTCTCTTGGAGGCCATTGATCCTAAACTGTCAAGAGGTGGACAAACACCTACTAGATCTGGAGACAAAGCAACATGCATGGCAAGAAATCTGTCAACGAAAACCAAAGCAAATTCAGGAATGACATAACACATACCTGGGGATTCATAGACAAGGATTGCACAATTTCTTCTGGGAGGATGCCTAACTGGTTGCCAGAACTGCACAAAAGGTAGTCTGGGATGTCTAGGAGGCATGATTGGATTTTGGAATTGTGCAATGGGAATCTAGGTTGACTATTGACTGCTAAAATTGCACAATGTACAATTTCAGCTAGCAATGGTTGTAGGCTCAGTGACTGCATTGCACAATTTTCTAGGCCAACACTCACTGTCCCTCAGAATTGTGCAAAGCAAGTCGGGGGAAAAACTATTGGGTAGAAATGCACATTTACTGAGGGGAAGACAGAGCCTTCCCTCTCAGGATTGTGTAATTCTATCTTGGTGAGCCAGAGTCCAGGCGAAGGCTGGCCAGACCCGCCGATGGGAAATTGAAAGAAAATGTGAAAGTGAATGCGTGGTGATACTGAGTGCACGAAGAAGCAAATTATCGTGCATGAAAACATTTAATGAAAGATTCAAAAAATGGAACAACATGCATGTGGGTGAAGCGAGTCGTCGAATCAGCCATTGTTCATGCAAAATAGTTTCATGCATGCGACAATAATGAGATAGTAAAAAAAATGAAACGGTGCTCGTACAGGTTAGTATGCATGTGAATGAAAAAAAGTGTTCAAAGAAATCAAGCAAACAACACTCGCACAAGCAAAAACAAAAAAAGCGACAAAAATACTGCAAAAGACAAGCTGACACCACTTACCTGTGAATAGTTGAGTTGGATGTGTCAAAAAGTCCTAGATGTGCTATGGGATGTCAAAGCTCCAAGATCAATGTGAAGAAATGAGCTATGAACCAATGAATAAATAAGTTTGAAGCTCATGACACACATGCCACAAATCAAGGAAAAAGTGACACTTGGAGGAAAGATTCTAAAACGATCTTTGCATGTAACCTCCAGCTACTAAAAATAGCTCCCTAAAATCTAGGGATGCCTTTTTCATGTTGCTTTTTCTATTCTAGGAAAAGGAAACCCATGCATGCAAGTCAAGTTTCCTTGTTCTTGAGTGGAACTGGTCAAACCAACTGCACATGCAAGAGCATGCTCAAATGCTAGGAGAAAATGCGCATTTCTGGAAGGGAGTTAGGCTCACTGCCCAGGAGATATGCGCAGTTTCTTGGTAGAGCATCTGACTGCTACCCAAGATTGTTTAATTCCTAGGTTGAGCAGCCCAGCTAGGAGGAATTGTACAATTTTATGGATGAAGCTTGACTGGAAAAATTGCACGAGTCTAGAGCTTAGTAGGCTGCCATACTGAATTGCGTAATTTCTGGAGGGAAGGCTGGTTGCCCTCCAGAATTGCGCAATTTATTGAGGGAGTTGCTCAACCTGCAACTAGACATAGTCTCGAGAAACAACCTATGAGAGGAATGCATCAAGCTTTGATAGACAGGCTTTCTTTTTGTAAGAAAATCACTGAAGCTTATGTATTTAACGAAGCCAGACATGCTGCTATGAAAGGTTGGTAGGGAGGCTCCAAAATGAAGCTAAGGAAAATTTTTGGAGGGTGTTTGTAGCCGCTACAACACTTGGCGACACAGTGGTAGAACTCCAGTTCTCTGAATGGACCTTGTTCATGAAAACCAAGTCTAACACCTCCACAGGTATTGTTGAGTTCTTAGTTTGTCTTGGTTTCACACTAGCCTAATTGTAAGATGTAGCATCTGCCAAGCTCTTGGTCGATTGACACACATTCCAAGCCAAGTCAACACAGTTGTCTCAATTCGGGTTGAGGGGTATATTGGTGCACAAGTAGTATAATCGTCAGAGCCTTAGTTTCATCTCTAGTGTTGCTCCATTACTAGCATGCCTGGATAGTACCTTGACGGAGTCACGTAGGAACACAAGCATCGCTTCGCTGCCAACAAGCCTAGTCAATACCCCGACGGAGTTACTTGCATCACCTCTCTGCACAGGAAGCCCTTCTCTTCTTTCGCCTTATTCATTTTTCATTTTTTTGATTTTCACTTTTCATTTTTTTTCATAACTGTGCATATCACTTATTCATTTCAGAGGTGGAAGAGGGATCCTGAATTATTGAGATCAGAAGGGTTTGTTCCTTCAGATAAGTAGTTTATTATATACCTTTGACGTGCTTGTTAAGGCTTTTCCCCTCACCTTACTCTACTTGATTAAGCTGACAAGGGTTAACCCAAAAATAATTGACTACAGTAGGTTACACTATTTAGCACATAGACATTGTGTTTTCACCAGGGTTCACTTCGAATAATGCGTATTTTCCTTCTAAATATCATGGAATAAAGGTAACAAGTTCATGATACAGAGGCAGGATGACAGATAACCAAGTAGTGATAGCAGTACACGATCTCTTGTACTTTACCTATCTTGTCTCAAGAGTCATACATGGTTTCATGCGAAACTAACCTATGAACAACAAGAAAATAACAAAAAATCAAAGAAGAAGCAGAAGAAAATGCGTAAGAAAAGTAAGAAAACAAGAAGAAAACAAACAAATGAACAAATAAAGTAAGCAAACAACATGCAAGCAAACAATACTCCTACTCCTAAGCTAACGATGCATGGGATTGATCACGTGAAGTGATACTTCCAATGCGTCTGCTGGTGCATTGGTTGACCCATGTTGGTGAAGTCTCGGTTTGTGAGCAACCCGGTTGTATGAACGAGCAACCAAGAAAGATATAACAATGAAGACAAACACACTTCATGTTTAAAAGTGTCCATGGGACATAAGTGAGTGCAAGTGCATGACATGTGGTCCATGGAATTGTCACGACGTTGTGCGACACTGTGTGCAGCTTTGAAGCATACACATACTCTTGAATGTGACATACAAGCAAATGAAAGGAACAAAGACAACTTGCGTCATGCACACATTATTTCAATGTAAGATTCCTCCAATGTTTGAGCAATGGGATTGTGAAGTTTGAGTGGAGGAAGCATGATCTATGTGTGAGATTGATCTTCAATGAATACATATGAGTGGTGAGGAGCCTCAGGTGATTGAACATTTTCTTGATCCGAAGTGAAACTAACCCCAAGAGAGTGAGGGCCTGACATAACCATCAACTTAGGCTGAAGTGCCTCAATAGTCTTGGGTGTTTCAACCTCATCGTTAGATAGATCATCATAAATCGATGGCTTCAAAAAATTGACTATGATAGAATCATGATCGTGATCGAATATGGGAGTAAATAGATCATGACAGTCACAATCATAAAAATCAATGATTTCATTGGCATCCTCATGATCTGATGAATCAAATAGAGGGGTAGATGAGAAGCGAAAAAATTCATCCTTTGTGTTTCCAAAAAAGGTAGATGAAAGATAAAGTGGATTTTCAATGAATGACTTATCCTCTCTGTTGTTGGATGATGGACTGATGTCTGGTGTAATCTACGAGTGATCAACAATGGGTGCATCCATGGATGAAGATACAAATGCAAAATTATGGATGGTAGTTTCACCAAAAATGTTAGGAAAGAGCGGAGGAGGCTCATACGGAAGGGAGTCATCCTTCGTTGAGTGTTGATGCTCAAGCTCCTAGTCATACTCTTCATCAATGATAGTGCATTTTGGTTGTGAAACACCAACTCCATTAGTGGCTTGTTCCTCGTTCACAACAAGTGTAGAGTCCGGAATGGAAGAACACAAGACAGTATCATCCAGAGGATGAGCCGAGTATGAAGACAGAGGTTGTGGAACAAAATGCATATGACAACTCGATGGACTCACAACCAAATCTGCATGAAAATTAAGCGAAGTGATGTTGGGAGGATGTGATAGCTGAAAAAATGTGTGAGCATGATCTCCCACATCACTCTGCAGTGGTGGAGTTGTTTGATAAGGGGATGAAGGACAATCACTTGTGACAGTGACCGCATTCATATGTGATTGTGTAGCTCCATCCCTAAAGAATACTCAGTGAGGCTTGATTTCAAACTTCTTCTTGAGACGAGTATATTTCTTAATGAAATACTTGTATCGGTCCCAAAGATACAAAAATTTCATCTGGCTCTTCAGAGCTTGAAACTGCAAATCACAGAAGGACTACCAAAAATCCATAGGCGATTCATGCGGAGCCTTCTGTTGTTGTCACAGTTTTTGGTCAAGATGGTCTATATCAAAATGATAGAAAGTGTCTTCAATGAGATCATAAAAGTGCTCATGTGAGTGCACGCTATCAGCTAGCAGGCTACACAACCATTGATGTGGAGATTCGTGAAGTGTGTATGAAAGGAGAAAACTGGCTTGTTCGTCAGAACATCCATATTCCTCATGCAACATGGAAAGAAAGTCATGCAAAAGCTCAGGCCAGGCCACTTTTCCTTCACCATCATAGGTGTAAGTGGAAAAGTGATTGAAAAAATCCCATGTGATGGTAACATATTTGGCATTCAAAAAACATCGTGGAGGGAGAAGAGTGTAAGAATCCATGATAGATATGCAAAGGTTCAAAATAGGATGAGAGGACATGGCTTGTCATCTTCCCTCCTTTTAGTGCCAGAAATGTTGATGGTGCTGGACCCGGCAACATGTCAGGGGATATCCCCGGTAAGAAGTCCCAATGAGACCTCAGACCATTTGGTGTAGGAGTCCCAACAGTGGGTCGTACAGTAATCCCTTGACCGTGATTTCGCATAGAGGCAAGTAAGATAACTCTTTTGGTAGCAAGGGTGTGACATATGAAGTGAGCCAAGGAAGGTGCATGAGAGGTTATAACACACGGGGTTTCATATGAGTGCGCCCCTTGGAAACCAGTGATAGCACGGAGTTAAGAAGGGAATACACAACTAAGGATGCCTCACAACATGGAAGGAAAGATAGCTAGCAATCCAAAGTGATGGTTAAACCAACAACACATTTAAGAAAGATTCATACATACATACACAGAAATAGATATACATGCATGTGTAAGAAAACAAATACATATATCATTTAGAGTAAACAGATAGATGAAATACGATACAACATATGCATGAAATGTGTTGTCTCTTGTTATAATAAGACGTGTAAGTTCCAGCCATATAATACATCCATGTCCAACCACTAGTTCTGACAACAGAACATTACAACCACAACCGTTTGCTCCTCCAAAGAGATGTACTAGCTCTGCGTAGTGGAGAAGCCGAGGCTCGTTACAATATTGTCCAAGCTCTCTCTAAGATAGTCCTATCGGAAGCTTGGCTAGCCAAAATCCTTTACAATGATTTATGAGGGACTATTTATAGAAAAGGGTGGGATGAACCTTGACATTCTCCTTTGTGACAGTTCTTATACCCTCATGACTCTTCATCTACTCTATGGCTGTTACTTCCAACTATCGACACTTGAACTTAAACTTGGAAAGATGTTACATTACAATGCACATGTACCCATGTGAGACAAAACAACTTGAGCAAGCCATGCAAGACATCACTATGACTCAGACAACCACGGGAAGTCCGACTCTTCAACATCCTCGCGATGATCAATAACAGCGTACTGATGCCAAGATTGGTAGTCCACGATGGTTACCGTGCACTCCGAGGTGACATCTTTCTAGAACCTGACTCTTGCCTCCATAGCATCCGCGTACATTGATCGGGATCCTCTATCCAACTCATTTGAAAGTATGCGCATAATTGTATTCAATGTGGTTGGACCAACAACGTACTTGTGCATGGTGTCTGCACTGATTGGCAAGTCTGGGCTAGTGGCTATGTGCATCAACTTGTTAAAGTGCGAGTCAAGCTCTAGTTAGACTTGTGAATTTGTCTTCGCCTTGGTGAGAGTCCCAATAGATGGTATCACATTTTTGTGCACCACAACATCCATACTCTTGAATACATGTACACGGAAAGCCTGTAGACTAGTGATGAGCTGCGGGAGCTCTTCATAGTTTCGGATCCGACACCGGATGCGTGCCTTCAGCTCAATTGCTATGGGCTTCATCATCTTACACAAGTGAGGAGGGGCTCCCTTGTATGTCATCATCCACATTTTCATGTAATCAATAGTAGCATGTATGTTCGACAAGGTACGTGCTCGTCTAGCACATCGCCGCTGTCATCTGTTGAGATGGACGACTCCCTTATGCACGGTACCAAACTTGGAGTACCACGCTCGCATAACTATGTCAAGGGATAATAATTCATCTAGTATTACCACCTTTGCTTCTGCTCGGGTGGATGTTGTCACCAACACTTCTCCTTGCTTGGTCGTCTATAGCTCCCTAGCCATTCACTCATTCTTAGCTATTAGAAAGTGAACACTTGAGCTAGTAGCTTCGGCATATTCTCTAGTGGCATCGGCTATGGCTGCTGGATGTTTGTGCGCATTAGACACAATCACTCGTTCCTCATACTGCGCAAGATATGTATGATCTTCCGGATTTGACACTCTCTGAGATTTCACAACTCTATGTTGAGAATCTTCGAATTAGATGTTGTGCATCTCTCCTTCTAGTTGATCTCCAAGGATCTCAATGTCTCCTTGGTCACTTAGGACTTGCTCATCTTCTAGATGCGGTGAAGCTGGTGGATCAACCCCTTGGTGGTGGTGCATGAGGTCGATGTCTCTCTCTAAATCCTGCTACTCCATATCTGTATCCATCTATTCAAGCGCTTGCTCTATCTACTGAGCAAAGTCTTTCTCCTGCGATGGTTCACACTTATCGCTAGATACTAGCTATTCTGATGAGTCCACTACCTGTATGGGAGTTGTTTCATCCATTTGCACATGTTGCGTCCCCTACTGTACCTATTGCTATTGTGCTTCCCTCTTCTGTTTGCGCAGTTCCTGTTCCTTTCAAAGTTGCTCCTTTAACTCATGCAACTCCTTCTCTGTTTCCTCCATTCTCCATTTCTCTCTTTGCCTTTACGTGTTTTGCTTGTTGCACTATTACCTCTTTGCCTCTATGGCCAAAGCTACTTTCTCAACAAGTGGATCTACTTAGAACTTGCAACTTTTCTCTTCCTCCATGTGATCGACAATCTTTCTCTTGCCCTTGTCGCGCACTAGTATGTTCACCACTACCGTTGTTGCTGCTTCTGGTGCTCTCTGGTAACCATTCCATAGTGAAGCTGACCTATTCATTGGGTCTGGAGAAACTGTAGCAATATCTCCATGGGTCCTCCTCCACCCAATGAAATACCCCATGGATCCAATTGAACTGTACTATCATGTAGTGAGCTTTCACAAGACAATGCGGGTCATACAGATTGTAACTTCAGAAGTTGAAAGGATACTTCTTCATCTGCTTTTCTTCGACATCCACATGATTAAAACTCTGGATCTTGTATAACCTGATGCACAACGGAAGAGTGGGCCAAGGTGCCTTCTTCTTTCGGTGCAACCTAGCTGTCAATCCTACCGAGATGTGATAAGCTACTTCCTGCATGATGAGCATATCCAAGGCAAACTTCGGTAGAGCATGCAGAGGCTTCTCTGCACTGTACATCTGTATGAAGGTGTCGGATGGTCAGGCATACCAATTAGCTATGTCTATCAGTGCCTCCATTGCTGCCATCGACATGTAGGGTGGATCTTGTTCAAATGTCCTATTTTAAACTGGGGTGACAAAATGATCGGACAACCGTGTGATAACTCCTCCACAACTGCATTCAGACAACATCTTACAATAAGTGTTCACAACAGTCTCCACTAGTGACCATGCCCACTTCAAGCTCGGAAACTCCTATGGGGCACAGACTACATTCAAGATGTAGGTGGACATGTAGATTTCTTCTTGCATACCTTTGGGCAGATGTCGAGCCCTCGGTACCTGTTCCTTCAGCTGATGAGCCAACATTGCAGACCAGTTGCATGGTTTTCTCTCTCTGGCTAGTTGGTCTAGTGCGATCACCCAACTCTGTGGGAAGTTTTCATGCTTTCTTGGCCATACAGTTGACATGCAAAGATGACCCAATATTGATATGCCTTCCATAGTATCTTCATCTTGTAGATCTGGTTGGGTGTCATCTTGAATCTACCCAGCTACTTTAGCCAATTCTTCAGAATGTCCCTAGAGTTAGCATTGTTGCTAGGTATTTGAAGGGAGTCTCCATGATAGTTATGGGCTCCGACATCTGATACATCTCATCATAATCCTATGCCTTGAAGGTTGCAATCTTTGTCACATTGACACTACTCAAGGTCATCATCGTCTCGGGGTCAGTGTGCGAGATGTTCTAGTGTATCATGTTCGTGCATGGGAACATGAGGTATTTACATGCAAACCGGTATAAGTCGGACTTTTGGATGTTCACGTATACCTGGCGGTCTTCGAGGTCTTCCCCAAATGTGTCTGCAAATGCATCATTGACCTCTTGACATTTCAGCTTGATTTCCTTTTCTATAATCAACTTGGTATCTTCATAGATTGGTAGACTTGCAGACGCTCGCTCAACCGCTGCTCGAGTTTCACTTCCATCAATGTCCTTTGATCTCGCTCTCTTGGAGGCCATTGATCCTGAACTGTCAAGAGGTGGATGAACACCTTCTAGATCTGGAGACAAAGTGACATGCATGGCAAGAAATTTGTCAGCGAAAACCAAAGCAAATTCGTGAACAATATAACACATACCTGGAGATTGATAGGCAAGGATTGAGGAATTTCCTTTGGGAGGATGGCTAACTGGATGCCAAAACTTTGCAAAAGGTAGTTTGGCCTGTTTGGGAGGCATGAATGGCTGCTTTAATTGCGCAATGAGTAATCCAAGATGAATGTTGGCTGCTAGAATTACACAATGTACAATTTCAGTTGGCAATAGCTGCAAGCTGAGTGACTTCATTGCATAGTTTTCTAGGCCAACAACCAATACCCCTCAGAATTACACAAATCAGGCTTGTGGAACAACTTCGGAAGAAATGCACATTTCCTGAGGGGAAGACAAAGCCTTCCCTTTCAAGATTGCCCAATGCTATCTTGGTGAGGCAGAGTCTGGGCGAAGGCTGCCTAGACTTGCCAATGGGCAACTAAAAGCATTTGTGAAAGTGAATGCATGGCGATACTGAGTGTAAGAAGAAGAAAATGACCATGCATGCAAATAGTGAATGATAGGTTCAGAAAATGGAACAACATGCATGTGGGTGAAGTGAGTTGCCGAATCAACGACCGTTCATGCAAAACAGTTTCATGCATGCGACAATAGTGAGATAGTAATGAAAAATAAAATGGTGCTAGTACAAGCTAGTATGCATGTAAATGATAGCAAGCATTCAAAAAAATAAAGTAAACAACACTCACACAAGCGAAAAGACAAAAAGCGACAAAAATGTTGCAAAAGACAACTTGAGCCCACTTACCCATGAATAACTCAGCTGGATGTGTTGAAAAGCCCTGGATGTGTTGTGGGATGTCAGAACTCCATGATCTATGTGAAGGAATGAGTTCTGAAGTGTCGAATAAAGAAGTTTGAAGCTCATGACGTGCATGCCACAAATCTAGGAAAAAAATACACTTGGAGGAAATATTCTAAAATGATCTTCGCATGTAACCTCCAAATGCTAAAAATGGCTCCCTAAAATCTAGGGATGCTTTTTGCATGTTTCTTTTTTTATTCCAAGAAAATTCAGCCCATGCATGCAAGTCAAGTTTCCTTGGTCCCAGGTGGAACTGGTCAAACCAATAGCACATGCAAGAGCCTGCTCAACTGCTGGGAGAAAATGCACATTTTTGGAAGGGAGTTGGGCTAACTGCCCAAGAGATTTGCGTAATTTCTCGGCAGATTAGCTTACTGTTGCCTAGGATTGCATAATCGCTGGGCTAAGCAGCCCTGCTAGGAGGAATTGCGCAATTTTCTGGATGAATCTTGACTGGCAGGATTGCACAATTATGGAGCCTATCAGGTTGCCTGGCCGAATTGCACAATTTTTGGAAGGAAGGTTGGTTGCCCTCTAGAATTGCATAATTTCTTGAGGGAGTTGCTCAACCTGTAGCTAGCCCAAGTCTGGAGAAGCATCTTGTGAGGGGAATCCATTAAGCTTTAATAAACAGGCTGTCTTTTTGCAAGAAAATCACTGAAGCTTGTGTACTTGAAGAAGCAAGACATGCTGTTGTGAAAGGTTGGTAGGGAGGCTCCAAAATGAAGCTAAGGAAAAATTTTGGAGGGTGGTTGTAGTTGCTACAACACTTGGAGACACACCAGTAGAACTCCAGTTCTCTGAATGGACCTTGTTCATGAAAACTAAGTCTAACACCTTTAGAACTATTGTTCAGTTCTTAGTTCGTCTTGGGTTTACACTAGCCTGATTGTAAGATGTAGCATCTGCCAAGCTCTAGGTCGATTGACACACATTCCAAGCCAAGTCAACACAATTGTTTCGATTGGGGTTGAGGGGAATATTGGTGCACAAGGAGTATAATCGTCAGAGTCTTAGTTTCATCTCTGGTGTTGCTCCACTACTAGTAGGCCTAGACAGAACCCTGAGGGAGTCACATAGGAACACAATCATCACTCCACAGCCAGGGAGCCCAGTGAGTACTGCAACGGAGTTACTTGCATCAGCTCTCTATGCATGAAGCCTTTCTCTTCTTTTGACTTAGTCATTTTTCATTTTTTTCATTTTCACTTTTCATTTTTTCATAATTGTGCATAACACTTATTCATTTCAGAGGCAGAAGAGGGATCTCGACTTATTGAGAGAAGAAGAGGTTTTTCATTCAGAGAAGTAGTTTATTATATATCTCTGATGTGCTTGTTAAGTTTTTCCCCCTCACCTTACTCTACTTGACTGAGCTGACAAGGGTTAACCCAAAAATAACCGACTAGAGGAGGTGACACTAGTTAGTGTGCAGGCGTTGTGTTTTCACCAAGGTTGACTTCAAACAATACATATTGTCCTTCAACGTATCATGGACTAAAGGTAACAAGTTCATCATATAGAGGCATAATGACAAATAACCAAGTAGTGATAGCGGTACAAGACCTCTTGTACTTTACCCAACTTGTGTCAAGAGTCATACATGGTTTCATGTGAAACTAACCTATGAACAAAAACAAAATAAAAACAAATAAAAGTAGAAGAAAAAGCAAATGTCAAAGAAAATTAAGCAAACAAGCAAGCAAACAAACAAATGAACAAATAAAGTAAGAAAACAACTTGCAAGAAAACAAATTGAAAGCAAACACTACTCCTACTCCTGAGTTAATGGTGCATGGGCCTGATCACGTGAAGTGATATTTCCAATGCAGCCACCGATGCATTGGTTGACCCATGTTGGTGAAGGCTTGGTCCGCAAGTAAACTAGTTGTGTGAACCAAAAAACAAGAAAGATATAACAATGAAGACAAACACACTTCATGTTTAAAAGTGTCCATAGGACATAAGTGAGTCCAAGTGCATGAGATGTGGTCCGTGGACTTGTCACGGTGCTGTGCGACACTACATGCAGCTTTGAAGCATGCGCATAATCTTGACTATGCCATGCAAGAAAACTAAAGGAACAAAGACAACTTGCGTCATGCATGCATGCTTGCAATGTAAGATTCCTCCAATGCTTGAGTGATGGGATCGCACAGTTGGAGTGGACGAAGCATGATCTCTGCGTGAGATTGATCTTCAATGCATACATATGAGTGATGAGGAGCTTTAGGTGATTGAACAATTTCCTGATACTAACCCGAAGAGAGCGAGCGCCTGACATAACTATTAGCTTGGGCTGAGGTGCCTCGACAATCTTGGGTGTTTCGACTTCATCGTCAGATAGATCATCATAAATCGGTGGCTTCGAAAAATTGATTTCGATAGAATCATGATCGTGATTGAATATGGGAGTAAATGGATCACGATAGTCCTGATCAGAAAAATAAATGATTTCATCGACATCCTCATGAACTGATGAATCAAACAAGATACATGCTCTTCCATCAACCACTCCTCGACTAGTTGCACTTCCATCAGTGTCCTTGGATCCTTCTCCCTTGGAGACCATTGATCCTGAATTGTCAAGAGGTGAATGAACACGTGCTAGATCAGGAGAGAAAGTGACATGCATGGAAAGAAATATGTTAGTGAAAACCAAAGCAAATTCGGGAATGACATAACACATACCTAGGGAATCATAGGCAAGGATTGTGTAATTTCTTCTGGGAGGATGACTGATTGGCTACCAGAACTGCGCAAAAGGAAATCTGGGTTATCTGGGAGGCATGAATGGCTGTTGGAATTACGTAATGGGAAATCCAAGCTGACTGCTGACTGCTGGAATTGTGAAATGCACAATTTCAGCTAGCAATGGCTGCAGGCTCATTGACTGCATTGCGCAATTTTCTGGGCCAACAGCCACTGTCCCTTAGAATTATGCAAAGTAGGCTTGGGGAACAACTGCTAGGTAGAAATGCACATTTCCTGAGGGGAAGACAAAGCCTTCCATCTCAGGATTGCACAATGTTGTCTTGGTGAGGCAGAGTCCGGATGAAGGCTGCCTAGACCCGCCGACGGGCAACTAAAAGCAAATGTGAAAGTGAATGCATGGCGATAATGAGTGTAAGAAGAAGTAAATGATCGTCCATGCAAATACTGAATTAAAGATTTAGAAATTAGAACAACATGCATGTGGGTGAAGCGAGTTGTCGAATCGGCAACCTTTCGTGCAAAACAATTTCATGCATGCGACAACTGTGAGATAGTAACAAAAAATGAAACGGTGCTAATACAAGTTGGTATGAATGTAAATGACAACAAGCGTTCAAAGAAATCAAGAAAACAATGCTCACACAAGCGATAACACAAAAAGCGACAGAAATGCTGCAAAAGACAAGTTGAGACCACTTACCTGTGAATAGCTGAGTTGGATATGTCGAAAAGTCCTGGATGTGCTGTGGGATGTCAGAGATCTAATATCGATGTGAAGAAATGAGCTTTGAAGCATCGAATAAATAAGTTTGAAGCTCATGACGCACATGCCACAAATCTAGGAAAAAGCGACACTTTGAGGAAAATTTTTTAAACGATCATAGCATGTAACCTCCAATTGCTAAAAATAGGTCCTTAAAATCTAGTGATGATTTTTGCATGTTTCTTTTTCTATTCTAGGGAAAGGCATCCCATGCATGCAAGAAAGTTTCCTTGGTCCTGGGTGGAACTGGTCAAACCCACTGCACATGCAAGAGCCTGCTCAACTGCTCGGAGAAAATGCATATTTCTGGAAGGGAGTTGGGTTGATTGCCCAAGATATTTGTGCAATTTCTGGGCAGAGTAGCTGACTGCTGCCTAGGATTGCGTAATTCCTAAGTTGACCAGCCCTCCTGGGAGGTATTGCGTAATTTTCTGGATGAAGCTTGATTTGCAGATTTGCACAATTCTAGAGCCCATCAGGCTGTCAGACTGAATTGCGCAATTTCTGGAGGGAAGGATGGTTTCCCTCCAGAATTGTGCAATTTCTTGAGGGAGTTGCTCAACTTGAAGCTAGACCAAGTCCGGAGAAACAACATGTGAGGGGAATGCATCAAAATTTGATAAACATGCTACCTTTCTGCAAGAAAATCATTGAAGCTTGTGTACTTGACGAAGCAAGACATGCTATTGCGAAAGGTTGGTAGGGAGGCTCCAAAATGAAGCTAAGGAAAAATTTTGGAGGGTGGTTGTAGCTACTACAACACCTTGTTATTTAGATTATTAATTTACATTGTGTAAAGGTTACATTATATGATGTAGTAGTTGATTTTGATTAAAAAAAATTCCTTCTTTCACCTATATTGCACTCAGCTTATTACAAGTTCAAATAGATTTGGGGTAATAAAATGAATGATTATGTCAAATGACTTGACCCTACTAATAATAAAACACATATCAACATTGCCAAATGTACTCTAAAAAACATCATTTACATAAATGTATCTTCTAAAATTAAAAGAAAAAAAATTATGCAAAATTTTAGAATTGATAAATGATAATAAATATAATCTTCCAAAATAAATAAAACTTACTATAATTTTTAATGTCTCTATATATATGTAAATCAAACACATTGTAGAGCCAATATGATATCACACACAATCAACTAATAAAACTCATTACATTGAGGCGACTTAGAGAAATACTTATTGAAAAAGCAATAATGATAAGATTAATGAATTATTAACCCTACCCTATCAATTGCGTTATAGAAAATGATAACATATTTAATCAATGCAAAAATTTGCTAAATGTTCATAATATTTATAAATAAAAGAGACTTGTGAAATATGCTTTTGGAAAAATATAATTTGACTAGGATCAAGATTAAAAAATGACACACATATATATAGAGCAAGCAAGAAGATAATGGCGATATACACCTATGCATTTAGGATTAGAATCATAAGACCTGGAGCGAGGTGGTGTTTGAGAAAAGGGATGTAAAGGAATAAGGGATAACTAGGATAAGAAAGAAGGGGATATCAAAGATGTTAGAATGTGGAGGAAATGGGAAATGCAGGGGAAATAGATGTAGAGGAAAGAGGGTAAGCAGAGAAAATGAATATGAAATTAAGATAGAAGGAAAATTGACCATAGAGGAATAAGGGATAAGGAGGATGAATGTGGGAGATGGATGAATATGGAGGAAATGAAAAAAGTAGAAATAAATGTGGAGGAAAGAGGGTAAGTGGAGAAAACGAATGTGGAATTAAGATAGAAATAAATTCATTTTCATGTGTATAAGTGGTTTCTACATGAAAATGATTACAAAGTTGAAAAGATAACATAATAATTATATCATATTATTTATGGATAAACACTCTTGCTAATGATATTAGATTATTAAATAATTATCTTATTACTATATAATAATTATTTGAAACTCTATAATAAATCCATGTGGATGGATAAAAAATAAAATTACTTGAAAGTAATATATTAACAATTTTTTGAAATATTGCAGTTTTTTTTTTTTTAATTTAATATATGAACTTAAATAAATTGAATTTTATTTTTATTAAGGTATCATATTTCCCATGTTTATAAAGAATGAAATTAACGTTTTAAAATTTGAATACATTTTACTTGATTTTAATTTAATCAAATTAATCTTAATTTATCTTAAAAAAATTAAATATATTAAATTGATTTTTAATTTATTAAAAAAATATACATATTTCAACTAAAATTAAATATTAGTAAATAAAATATAAAATTTAAAAATGTATTTCATTTTCAACTCATTATAAAAAATAAAGATATTTCTCTCTATTACACACATATTAATTAATTAGTAAATTTAGAAAATTAATTTAAAGAAAGACCAAAATTCAAATCACACTAATTAATACTATTTTAAGAGATTTACAAATTTCTGCCCTTTTTAGGTCCTTATAGATGATTCTCTTATATAAAAAAAACACACCCATATTAATTAATTAGTAAATTTAGAAGATTAATTTGGTTAAAAAACCCAAATTCAAATCACACCCATTGCTACTATTCATCTCAATTTCAAGATATTTACAGATTTATGCCTTATAAGATTTTTCTCAAAACTAATGAACAGTAATACTCAACAGTCAACACTATTTCTTATTATTTCACGCCGATATTCTATCACCATCTCCCCTCTTCGAATGGGTTCGATAATAAAACGACCATGTCCATGAACTCGAGATTTCCCAAAGCAAAATCGTTTTTTTTTTCATTTTTCTGGAAGTAAGAAAGACGGTCTCTGTATGAAGAGAACTGTGGCGGATCTGCTTCTCGTTCTGTTTTTAATCTCTTGTTTATAGGTTCTTTGGAATGGTGGGTGTATCCCCAGGTCGGTGAATTATGGAACTTATGCCGGATTTTGCTTTCAGACGATTATGCACAGAGGTTCTAGATGCATATGTTTCTTTTATTTTGCAGAATCCAACTTCTTCTAGGTTATTATCATCGTTTGAAAAAGAACTCTCATCTGATGAATCTTCTGAATGTGTCACTGCAACAACTTCCTTTTGGATTCCCATTTTTATAGAATCTAGATCAGGGATTCTTACACCCACGTTTGGATCTGGAACCCTATGAGAGGCGCAATAGGAAATGTAGGTGCATACATCCTTTCCTTTATTGTTCCAGTAGGACAGCTCCATGTGATACCCTTCAATTAATGCACAGGTGGGGTGGTAAAAAGTTTCACATTCCATACACTTGACGCAAAATCCCTTCATTTTGTTACAGACTATGCATGACTTCCGAAAAGAGCCTGGATTGATTTTCAATATGCCATCAACAGGTTCCATAATTTTATCATTCACAAAAGTTACTTCGTTAGTAAAACAAGCACAAGTAACATGCACCCAAAATCCAGATGTTGTTGTAGGTTTCAGGGCGCCACCCATCACAGGGCAGAGATAGCAGCGTTGTGGAGTAGTGTCTGTCTTTAAACTCTGGCAAGTTGTGAAAAGCTAGTCTTCCCCTGATTCACTTGCACCATAACAATTTTCATGAACTCCAATATTACATCTATTGCAGATGATGAATTTATTATCATGCCAATCTTCAGCTCGGTGGCATATTGCACACCTTTTTGGTATCCAGGTTTCTTGGATTGGTTTGTATGGTTCTAGCAACCATCCTCTTAATTATCTTTCTCTATTTGCTGAATGGTGTCTTCCCTCCCTGGGTAAAGAATCCAAGGCCACCTGGCCACAAACCCCAGCTTCATAGGCCTTGTTAAGCCCCAATCAATGAGATGCTGATTGGAACCGTTGAGTCTAACACTTTGCTTCCATTTCTTCATCTTAGAGCCCACGTGCTTTTCCCATTGCGACAGGATCATCGACTTACCCTTTTCACATTCATTGCCTTCACAGAGGATTAAGTGGCTATTAGTCACATAATTCGCCTCCTTGCCATTACAAATAATAGTAACGTGCTCTGGAACACTGAAAGGTTTTTCTCCTTCAGAGAGGTTCCCAGGGCCGGTTGCTTCGGTGTGCATTGAGGACAGGAATATTCAATAAGGTTTTCTAATTGTTCACTACTTATATTATCACAATTATAATGAACCCAAATATTGCATTTTTGACATTGAAGCCAACCTGTTTTGAAAGTGGGAGTCCGTACCTTCATGCAAATGCCACAGTACTGATTGATCTTGTACAATTTGTAGCAAGGTCGACAGATCAACAAAACCTTCGCAGATGAAGTACGCAGCTACTTCACCTGAACAGATGATAATAATCCTGAAGCGGGAAACTTCTCGTTACAGCTGCTGCACGTTGTTTCTTCTTCTTGATCTTGCATAACCCTGTATCCAGACCAAAAATCTGCTTTTGTGCCTTCGTCAATTGCCTCAGAAAACTCATCCTTAAGGTCCTTAGAAGAGCTTTTCAAGAATTTCCATAGATCAACAAGCCCTTCTCAGATGAATTACCCAGCTGCTTCACCTGAACATATGGTAATAATCCTGAAGCTGGAAACTTCTCGTTACAGCTGCTGCACGTTGTTTCTTCTTCTTGATCTTGCATAACCCTGCATCTAGAAAAGAAATCTGCTATTTTGGCTTCCTCAATTGCCTCAGAAAACTCATCCTTAAGGTCCTTAGAAGAGCTTTTCAAGAATTTCTGATTCTTGTATTCTAATGTTCTGAAGTATTCCCAAAAAGGGAATACCCTTTTTTCTTTAACCCATCTTTATGCCCAATCCGAGTTATTTTTAATGTGGAAAATCTTAACACAAAGTCTTCCAGGAACACAAATGCTCTGCATAGATTTTGGGGCATCTTTCACCGGGTGGTTAACTTTAGCGGGCCAAACATGTCTCTCCTTTCTCCTCTTAGACTTCACCCAAACGATATCACCCATGTAAGGCCTCCGAGCTGCGGTGCAACGGGCACCGGGTGGGCGATCGTGCAAGAGGGCGTGGGCGGGCACACAGTCGCGCGGGCAAACGGGAGTGCGACGAGCTGCGACGTTGGTGCGACGATCATACGCGTTAAATATGACGAAATGCGACGAAAGGGAAAAAACACTTAAAATGGTTAAGTGTTGAAACCTCTTTCATAATGTGACTAAGTATTATGTACGCACATTATATATAACATGGAGGTTATATATACGTATGGAATTATAAAACATATGAAGTTTATATGTGGAATAATAAAATATAATATAACCAAGCCACATGTAAAGGGGATATGTGCACATAAGACAAAAAACCTATGTAATACGAAAGATAATGGAGTGGACATAATAATATAATATTATTATGTGAAAAGGACTTCATGACATAAGTCGGCTTTAAAGGAGATTAAAAGCATGGTATTGAGAGTATATATACGTGAGCATGAGAGCTCATTAAGACAAGAATCTTCGTTCATCTTCATTCGTACAAGGGGTAAAACAACATAAGGGTAAAGAAGACTACGCATATCTCATGCGTAGTACTTCTAAGGTGTAGTTTGGACTTAAGTACGGTTTGAGATGTGAAGGTGAAGGTTGTGTGCGGTTTTATGCAGAGTTTTGGTGTAGGACTTGGCAGAGGATTTTAGGTGGCTCGGGTGAGCACCATCCTTTGTGCAAGAGGTGCACAAGACTATTGTAAAAGGCAGGTGGCCTACCTTTGTAAAAATTGGTTAAGTGTGAGACTTGGTTCGGCCAAGACACACTTGTTGTAAAATCTGATATTCTGATATAATATTATTGTTGGGCAGACTGTTCGGGGAGTTTCCCCTCCCTTCATATTGTGTATTGTTCTCGGTTTATTGTTGATGATTGATGAATGAGAATGTTCTTTGATGAAGTATAAAAGATAACATTTATTCGGTTATAAGAACGCAAGTTAACTAAGTTTATGTTGAAGTAGGCGTAGTCCATAAACGTGAGTATTGTTAAAAAGAAAGCGTTCGGTGGTGCCACGCCGGCACGGTTGAAAGACTACCGTAGGCTTGGGGGCGTGACAGTTGGTATCAGAGCTCGGTCGGAGCTGGTGAGCAAAGGTTGCTCATACATGGCAGATATGGAACTCAAGGAACTTGATGATCTTCAAGAGCTCTTTGATGAAAGAGCCCGGTTGAAAGCTAAAATCAAGCAAGTTGAGGAAGAGATAAAGAAGAATCTTCTTGATAAGAAGGTTGAGCTTCTTCAACCTGGTTGGATAATGGGGCAAGGTGAAGTTGCAGATTGTGCCATCAAGGAAGAGGAAGCCGTGATGATTGAAGATGTTGCAGACATGACTACGATAGAGGATGAACTTGAAGCTGATCAAGTTGAACCGGGATCGTGCAGTTTGTCAACATGTATGGATGAGGTCACTCACATGGAGGAGCCTCATGATGATGAAGTAAGTGGTGATACTTGTGTTTCATTTAGACATTTGGTAGGTGGACCGTGTGCAGTGAAGGGCAAAGTCAGTTTGCCAAGGCGAGAGGACATCTTACCATGGATGACTATGATGGAACCTTGTATGGAAGAGCAAGGATTGTTAGTTGTTGGGAAGCTTGTTGGGGTTACTTGTGACCTTATGATGAAAGGTGCAAGGACCCGGGACAAGGGTGGAACTTGATGATCGTTGTGAAGAGATGAGTCATGCTTTAGCCACATGGAGGATTGGCTAAGTGCCTGGCATGACTCATGGACAGATTGAGGAGGGCACACACTTGTGATGTTTTGGGTGGACTTCTCATGGTCGAGACCAAGAGGTAGTCTTGGTGGACACTTTGGTGGAGGAGCTATGGTGAAGGGACTCATGACATGATGATGATGTGATGATGGGATGGTTGGGTGACCGAGTTCACTAAACCAAAGATAGTAGCTTGAGTGAGGATGATCGATTGTTGTGGTAGGTCTACTTGGTTGGAAAACCTGGACAACATAGTCATGGACATCAAGTTGGAGACTTGAAGACATGGAGACTTGAGGATGGCACATTGCAGATGATGAAGAGGGCTTCATGGACCTGAATGGGGCACATCGAAAGTTGATTATTTGGATGGAGTTGTGAGCAGCTATGGAGCATTCCTACTACATGGGGAGCTGAGGCATATTGTATGCTTGCTGAGGTGTGGTTGAGGGATGGCTTATGGAGCTCATGATGACATGAGATTGTTGTGACTTTTAGGGACTTCATGTATGGTGGACTTAGAAGATCTGATGCATTGAGGAGCTGAAGTCAGGTGACTTTGATGCAGTATGGGATGCATACTTTCAAAGTACATGCATGGACATGGCTTGGAAGAGTGACTTGATGTGGAGGATCGATGAGGCACTTTGGAGTGATGGAGTTACAATGATGATGCTTTGGTGATACACCTGAGCATGGATTATGGATGATGAGCTTGGTGGCAGTGGTCACTAGGTCGAGACATAGTGGAGAAAGAGTCTCTACATATGTTGCAAGGATGTTTTCCTTGTGTAGAAAGGTCGACATCCTGAATGATGATGATCTTGGTGGAGAGCTACCGAGATGGTATGTTGTCGAGGACGACAACGATTTCAGGTGGAGGAGAATGTAAGGCCTCCGAGTTGCAGTGCGATGGGCGCCGGGCGGGCGATCGTGCACGAGGGCGCGGGCGGGCACACGGGCGCGCGGGCAAACGGGAGTGCGACGAGCTGCGACGTTGGTGCGACGATCATACGCGTTAAATGTGACGAAATGCGACGAAAGGGAAAAAACACTTAAAATGGTTAAGTGTTGAATCCTCTTTCATAATGCGACTAAGTATTATGTACGCACATATTATATAACATGGAGGTTATATATACGTATGGAATTATAAAACATATGAAGTTTATATGTGGAATAATAAAATATAATATAACCAAGCCACATGTAAAGGGGATATGTGCACATAAGACAAAAAACCTATGTAATACGAAAGATAATGGAGTGGACATAATAATATAATATTATTATGTGAAAAGGACTTCATGACATAAGTCGGCTTTAAAGGAGATTAAAAGCATGGTATGGAGAGTATATATACGTGAGCATGAGAGCTCATTAAGACAAGAATCTTCGCTCATCTTCATTCGTACAAGGGGTAAAACAACATAAGTGTAAAGAAGACTACACATATCTCATGCGTAGTACTTCTAAGGTGTAGTTTGGACTTAAGTACGGTTTGAGGTGTGAAGGTGAAGGTTGTGTGCGGTTTTATTCAGAGTTTTGGTGTAGGACTTGGCAGAGGATTTTAGGTGGCTCGGGTGAGCACCATCCTTTGTGCAAGAGGTGCACAAGACTATTGTAAAAGGCAGGTGGCCTACCTTTGTAAAAATTGGTTAAGTGTGAGACTTGGTTCGGCCAAGACACACTTGTTGTAAAATCTAATATTCTGATATAATATTATTGTTGGGCAGACTGTTCGGGGAGTTGCCCCTCCCTTCATATTGTGTATTGTTCTCGGTTTATTGTTGATGATTGATGAATGAGAATGTTCTTTGATGAAGTATAAAAGATAACATTTATTCGGTTATAAGAACACAAGTTAACTAAGTTTATGTTGAAGTAGGCGTAGTCCATAAACGTGAGTATTGTTAAAAAGAAAGCGTTCGGTGGTGCCGCACCTCGCCGGCACGGTTGAAAGACTACCGTAGGCTTGGGGGCATGACAACCCACGTCAAACTGTTCCCGACGCGGGCCCTCTAAACATTCAAACCCCACCAGAGAAGATGGGTTGGAAACCCTAAAATCATCATACTGCTGCTCTTGATTTGCCTCCGTCACCTGGTTCTTATTGGGTTCGTTAGGATAGATGCTTCCACCAACCTCTACCGTAGCGTTTTGACCCTTCAATTTTATGCCTTGCTCGGTGTCCGTACTTTTCATGTGCTTAGTTGGTCTATTTCTGAATTTCCCTGATTCATCTTTAACATTGCAGAACAGAGCCTGAAGCCTCCCATTTGCAGGCACCCCGTAATCATCCCCGCTATTATGGCGACGAAATACATACCCCAATGATCCCGCATCGCCCCTGTGGCGTCTCACATCTCTAATTCTCTTCCTAGAATTCCCCATGTTAAAGTAAAACCTCGATGAAACCCTATCTCATTCGCCCACATGAGTTATATTGAAAAGGAATGAGCCATCTTTTTGGCATTCATTCAATGGCAAGATTGACTGGTGATGATCAGAGCCACAATAGGCTAGATGGGTGGTAGATAACGATAACTCCTAGTCAAGAAAATCACTTCCTCCTAGAAAAATGATCTAGCCTAGTTGCTATGTGCCCTCGCTGGATTTATTTGTTGCTCAAAGTATATTTTGATAGTTTTGGTTTTACATCAAAGAGATATAACTCAGAAATAAAATCCTCCTTTTCTTGGAATTGATTTTTGACTAGGCTAAGATTCCTCCGATTCTTCTCCCACCGGTGGATAGTAACCTTAAAATCCCCCCTAATATATGACTGGAATTCTAAAGATGATCTTTCTTTCCTAAGAGGTATGCCAAACATTTAGTGGTAGCTTGAAAGAAGGGGATATCAAAGATGTTGAAATGTGCAGGAAATGGGAAATGTAGGAGAAATAGATGTAGAGGAAAGAGGCTAAGTGGAGAAAATGAATATGAAATTAAGATAGAAGGAAAATTGACCATAGAGGAATAAGGGATAAGGAGGATGAAAAAGAAGGGAATGTGGGAGATGGATGAATATGGAGGAAATGAAAAAAGTAGAAATAAATGTGGAGGGAAGAGGGTAAGTGGAGAAAATGAATGTGGAATTAAAATAGAAAGAAAATTCATCTTCATGTGTATAAGTGGTTTTTGCATGAAAATGATTACAAAGTTGAAAAAATAACATAATACTTATATAAAATTATTTATGGATAAACACTCTAGTGATATTTTTTTATTAAATTATTATCTTATTACTATATAATAATTATTTGAAACTCTATTACAGTTCCTTTGAGATTTAATATACTAAATTAAATAAATTGAATTTTATTTTTATTTTTATTTTTATAGAAGTATCATATTTCCAATGTTTATAAAATTGAAATTACAACTCACTATAATGTTTTAAAATTTGAAAACATTTTACTTGGATTTTAATTTAATCAAATTAGTTTTAATTTATATTAAAAAAATAATTATATTAAGTTAATTTTTAATTTATTAAAAAAATGAAATAAATATACATATTTCAACTAAAATTAAAGGTTAGTGAATAAAATATAAATTTTAAAGATATATTTTATTTTCAACGAATTATAAAAAATAAAGATATTTCTATCTCTTACACACATATTAATTAATTGGTAAATTTAGAGGATTAATTACAAGAAAGACCCAAGGTCAAATCACACCAATTGATACTATTCATCTTAATTTTAAGAGATTTATAGATTTCTGCCCTTTTTAGGTCCTTATAAATGATTATCTCACTCATACACAAAAACACACACACATATTAATTAATTAGTAAATTTAAAAGATTAATTTCGTAAAAAATCCAAGATCAAGTCACACCAATTGCTAATGTTCATCTTAATTTCAAGAGATTTACAGATTTATGCCTTGTAGATTTTTATAAGATTTTTCCCAAAACTAATGAACAAGAATACTCAACTTGTACAATTTCTTTTTCGCAATAGCGACCATGTCTCCAGAGAATAGAAATTGGGTAAAGAGAAATTAAACCTACTTATTTTCACTAGAACCATTATCCCTTTACTATATTATAAATATTTACAGATTATGAATATATTTAATAACAAATATAAATATATAATTATATGAATTATTAAATATAAAAATCTGATTATTAAATAATTTTGTAATATATTTACAAATTATATAAACAATCATAATCCATTAAACTTTTAAAATATAAACATAAAAACATAATACGAAGAAGCATAAATGTTAGACAAAAATAATCTGATAAATAAGCCGATGCTATCTCTTTCCATCTTACTCAAGTAATCGGCCTCAGACCATACATGAAGTGGATGAATGGGAGCTAACAGCTAGCAGGTCACAATTAATTACAGTTGCCTGAGTCTGAGCAACAGGAAAACTGGCTCAAACTTCACAGAAATTAGACAATCCATACAATTTTTTTGTAAAAGAGTAAAATAATAAGAATGTATATTTGAATGCTTTCTTAAAATACATCCATCAATAATAACCCTTGAATTCAAAGAAAGATAGGGAATCCTTTCCAATGGAAATTATCAAAATTCTTGCATTACCTTACGACATGTTGCTGCACCGCAAAAGCATAGTTCTTTAATGCCCTCTTTGGATAATCTGTAATCGCACGTTATCTCTTCGCCAGCTTCAATGTCTTTCTTAGCAAACAATGCAATCCGGCTCTCAGCACCGACTGGCAATATCCTCGAAAAACAATTGGGTGCACACGAATGGTTGATCATACGCGCTGCATTTCCCTTCTTAGTGGCATCAATCACTGTTTCTTTGTCGATTGCAAAGAAGTACGTTGATTGTTTACCCTCTGATTGATATCTCTTTTCTCTTACATTGGAAACACTGTTTCTTATTATTTCGCCCCGATATTCTATCACCATCTCCCCTCTTCGAATGGGTTCGATAGTAAAAAGACCATATCCATGACTCCAGATTTCCCAAAGCGAAATCGGTTTTTTTCATTTTTCTGGCAGTAAGAAAGACGGTCTCTGTATGAAGAGAACTGTGGTGGATCTGCTTCTCGTTCTGTTTTTAATCTCTTGTTTATAGCTTCTCTGGAATGGTGGGAGTATCCCACAGGTTGGTGAATTATGGAACTTATGCCGGATTTTGCTTTCAGATGATTATGCACAGAGGTTCTAGATGCATATGGTTCTTCTATTTTGCAGAGTCCAACTTCTTCTAGATTATTACCATCCTTTGAAGATGAACTCTCATCTGATGAACCTTCTGAACGTGTTACTGCAGCAACTTCCTTTTGGATTCCCATAAGTATAGAATTTAAATCAGGGATTCTTACACCCACGTTTGGATCTGGAACCCTATGAGAGGCGCAATAGGAAATGTAGGTGCACACATCCTTTCCTTTATTGTTCCAGTAGGACAGCTCCATGTGATACCCTTCAATTAATGCACAGGTGGGGTGGTAAAAAGTTTCACATTCCATACACTTGACGCAAGATCCCTGCATTTTGTTACAGACTATGCGTGACTTCCGAAAAGAGTCTGGATTGATTTTCAATATACCATCAACAGGTTCCATAGTTTTATCATTCACAAAAGTTACTTCATTAGTAAAACAAGCACAAGTAACATGCACCCAAAATCCAGATGTTGTTGTAGGTTTCAGGGCGCCACCCATCACAGGGCAGAGACAGCAGCGTTGTGGAGTAGTGTCTGTCTTTAAACTCTGGCAAGCTGTGCAAAGCCAGTCTTCCCCTGATTCACTTGCACCATAACAATTTTCATGAACTCCAATATTACATCCATTGCAGATGATGAATTTATTATAATGCCAATCTTCATCTCGGCGGCATATTGCACACCTTTCTGGTATCCAAGTTTCTTGGATTGGCTCGTATGGTTCTAGCAGCCATCCTCTTAATTCTCTTTCCCTATTGCTGAATGGCGTCTGCCCTTCCTGGGTAAAGAATCCAAGGCCACGAACCTCAGCTTCACAGGCCTTGTTAAGCCAATCAATGAGATGCTGATTGGAACCGCTGAGTCTAACACTTTGCTTCCATTTCTTCATCTTAGAGCCCACCTGCTTTTCCCATTGCGACAGGCTCATCGACTTACCTTTTTCACATTCATTGCATTCACAGAGAATTAAGTGGCTATTAGTCACATAATTGGCCTCCTTGCCATTACAAATAACAGTGAGGTGCTCTGGAACACTGAAAGACTTATTGTTTTTCTCCTTCAGAGAGGTTCCCAGGGCCGGTTGCTTCGGCGTGCATTGAGGACAGGAATATTCATCTAGGTTTTCTAGTTGCTCACTACTTATATTATCACAATTATAATGAACCCAAACATTGCATTTTTGACATTGAAGCCAACCTGTTTTGAACGTGGGAGTCCGTACCTTCATGGAAATGCCACAGTACTGATTGAACTTGTACAACTTGTAGCAAGGTCGACAGATCAACAAAACCTTCGCAGATAAAGTAAGCCGCTGCTTCACCTGAACAGATGGTAATAATCCTGAAGCCGGAAACTTCTCGTTACAGCTGCTGCACGTTGTTTCTTCTTCTTGATCTTGCATAACCCTGTATCCAGACCAAAAATCTGCTTTTGTGGCTTCGTCAATTGCGTCAGAAAACTCATCCTTAAGGTCCTTAGAAGAGCTTTTCAAGAATTTCCGACTCTTGTATTTTAATGTCCTAAATTCCCAAAATGGGAATACCCTTTTTTCTTTAACCAATCTATATGCGCAGTCCAAGTTATTTTTAATGTGTAAAAACTTAACACAAAGTCTTCCAGGAACACAAACGCTCTGCATAGATTCTGGGGCATCTTTCACCAGGTGGATAACTTCAGCGGGCCAAACAGGTCTGTCCTTTCTCCTCTTAGACTTCACCCAAACCTTTCTCCTCTTAGACTTCACCCAAACGACATCAACCACCTCAAACTGTTCAAGACGTGGGCCCTCTGAACATTCAAACCCCACCAGAGAAGATGGGTTGGAAACCCTAAAATCATCATACTGCTGCTCCTTCTGATTTGCCTCCGTCACCTGCTTCTTATTGGGTTCGTTAGTATAGATGCTTCCACCAACCTCTGCTGCAGCGTTTTGAGCTTTCAATTTTATGCCTTTCCCGGTGTCCGTACTTTTCATGCGCTTAGTTGGTCTATTTCTGAATTTCGCTGATTCATCCTTAACAGCGCAAAGCAGATCCTGAAGCCTCCCATTTGCAGGCGTCCTGTCCTCATCCGCGCTATTATGGCGGCGAAATCCATACCCCAATGATTCCCCATCGCCGCTGTGGCGTCTCACATCTCTAATTCTCTTCCTAGAATTCTCCATGCTAAAGTAAAACCTCAATGAAACCCAACCTGAACTTTGCCTTGCCTGGAATTTGTATTGCAAACCCTAGTTCGAATCCATTGAGACAGTTGGCTGGAGGATAGTGCGAGCCTTTAAAAGCTTTGCGCTAACTGATCATTGTTTCATCTGTTGCTGGAGCAGTTGGAGATGAAAGGCTGCACGACAAAACCTCCCAAGGGGCGGGAACTGCTATTCTAACTTTTCTCAGAGGATTCCAGAAAAACAGAAATTAAGCTTAATTTAGCCAATCATAAAAAGTCGAGAACTAAGGACGTGGAGTCCAAACTGGAACTAAATTTACTAACGACGTGGAGTCCAAACTGGAACTAAACTTACTAAAAAAAGGAGGCAGGAATGAGCTCACAGGTGTAGCGAGGGCTGAAGCGGTCACTTGGGATCAAAGTATATTCATACATTCTTAAAACAATTTACACGGTTACACATATAAATTATAATTATATATTTATTTATTTTTTATAAATTATAATTATATATTTATTTATTTTTTAAAATTTTTAATTAAAATTTATGTTAAATTTTTAAATACTTATTTTTTTCATTTAATTCTATATTTTATATTAATCTTTCTCTATTAAATAATAATAAAAGAAAAAATATACTAAAAAATTTGTTATATATATAAAAAAATATACTAAAATCAGTAACATAGACTATCATAGACTTCCTAAGCTAGCATTAAATTCTAGCCAAAACCACCTAAGGCTCAATCCAGGGTGGCATAAAGACACAAGGACCTGGTTAAACTATTGGGAGATCAACGAAAATGATGCATTGCAAAACATAAATAACATTAAAGATATTGTTACTTCTAAGTTCAAAGAAAAAATGTGGTGTGAGAAAGACTTAGCGACTAAAAGAAAATTAAGTTATTATAAAAAGGTCATCAACCCCACCCTAGAAGATCAAAAGTATCTCTCTATTTTAACTAGCTCAAAGAAGAAAATTAATATAGCAAAGATTAGAACGAATTCTCATGAGCTCCATAGTGAAACAGGTCGTTGGGCAGTTCCTAAAACGCCATGGACGGAAAGGATCTGCGGTATATGTGAGAATAGGAACATCGAGGATGAAAACCACTTCCTCTTAGAGTGCCCCGCATATAACCACATTAGATCTCAGTTTCACAATCTTTGTTACAATACTGACCTTCCTAGCCTTTTACAATGTCAAAATTATAGTGAGCTCGGGAGGCTTCTCTCCAAGCTTTTTGAGCATAGAAATAAAATCTTAAATCGAAATAGATAATTTGTTTCTTTAGGTCCGATAAACCATTATTTGGTCTCAGTGGACGTTAACCACCACCATCATCATCATTATATATATATATATATGTTTAATTTTATAATTAAAGCTATGTTAAATTTTTAAATGTGTATCTTTTTCATCATTTAATTTTATATTTTATATTAATTTCTTTATATAAAATAATAATAAAAAAAATACACTAAAAACCATATATATATATAATTAATAATAACTATATATATATATATATATATATATAAAATAACAACACTATGTTTATAATAACATTTTTTTATTGAACATTTTCTTACTCTTGATGCCATGTGTAAACTATATATATATAAAATTTTCCAAATAAATACTTTTTCAATTATTTATCTTAATGCAATAAGTAAACTATATACAAAAAATTTTCCCAACAAATTTTTTTTAAATTATTTATCTTATTGCAATGAGTAAACTATATATAAATTTGTTTCCCGACAAATATTTTTTTAATTATTTATCTTAACGCAATGAGTAAATTATATATCGAATTTTTTCTCAACAAATACTTTTATAGTTGTTTATTATGACATACTTATTTAATTATTTACCAACATAGATAATCTTAACCATGATCTAATATGAGCCCAGAAGGATCAAATTATATAACATGTGCATTGAGACATTTTATCAATTGGTTTTTTTTGTTATTAATATACTTTTAAGTATATGTCAATATTAATTAATATTAAAATATTTTATTCATAACCCACATTTGACATTTTATTCTATACAACATTAAAATATTTTGTTTTAACATTTTTTTCTATATATAAATATATATGAAGTTAATATCAAGTGTTAAAATATTTTTGAAAAATATAAGGTTTAAACATCCTACTTATAAGTTTTTTCTTTTTTATTATAGCTGACATCACTTTTATATTTAGAGAATATTTTATTTTTATTTTAAGAGGGACAAATATACTTACACATAGCCTTCACATTAGGTTGTAGAATGAGCCTCTCCGCTCAATCATAATGTCATATGACATATTGATTTACTAGTAGGTATTTATAATAAATTTATCATAGTATTTCTTTTAAGTAAGATGATTATATATGTATACAAAGAAAGGGATGAGGATGATATCTCACAGCCTGTTAGTGGCAATGAAATAATCTAGTAACTTGGAGGGATGAATGGAAGTACTTAATGATTGGAAGTACTTATACAATGAATTTAAATGTGGTGTAAAAGATGCAATGTAGGAAAATTAATTAGCTTTCCTAAAAATGAATTTTACCTATAGAAATGATGTAAAACTGTGTGAATTTTGAGCTTTTCTAAAAGTGTATGATATTTGTCATGCGAAATATAATGCATATGTTTTCATTAGTGCCAAATTGGAGTACTTAAATAATGAAATTTCACTACAAAAAATTGTAGAATTGTAAAGACATATTGTTCTTATCAATATATATTTTGTCAAAATTACACTTTATCCCAAACCTATATCAGAAGCAACCAAAACATCATGCACATAAGCTTCCCACCTGGGAAAATTTTAAATTCAAAAAAGATGTGCACATTCTTAGAGCTCGGAACATATGCATGTTCCTGGCTCTAAAAATGTGCACACATTTCTGGCTCTAGAAACACTTGTACATTTTTAACTCCAAGAACGTACACATGTTTCTAGAGATAACAAATAGGGAAAGGGTTAAGGTTGAGGTAGGGGGATGGAAGGATTAAAGAGAGCAAGGGGGACATGGGAGAGCGAGGGAAAGAAGGGGCATGAGAGAGAGAGAGAGAGAGAGAGGGGCTAGAGGGAGACAGAGGGGGAAATAGTGAGAAAGGAAGAGGCAAAGAGGGGATAGAGGGAGAGAGAGGGGGAAAGAGGGAGAGGGGGGAGAGAGAAGAAAAGAGGGTGGGATAGTGGGTAAGCGACAGAGGGGGAAAGTGAAGGGGTGCGGGGTGGGAAAGAGGCAGGGATAAAATGAGAGAGGGGGAGGGGAAAAGTGAGAAAGATGTGTTGAAGAATGTAATTAGTGTCGTTCTTCATAATTGTATTTAAGTCATGATGTAATGTATTTGTCAAAAGAAAGAAAATTAATTTTTATTATAAAAGAAATTGATTTATTAAAGTATGGGTTTCATGCTTGGGCCAATGGTTTATAGGTAAAATCCTCCATTGTAGGCTTCTAGGGTTTATGTCAAGTGTCTTTTTCTATGTCATAATGTAAAAGACACTTCTTGGGCTTCATTTGTCAAGAAATAAATTTATTTTGATGTAAATTAGGTCTTCTAGGCCTCCTGCACCAAGTCGGCCTCAAATTGGACAAGTCAGCCTAATTGAGGGGAAAAATCTCCTATATAAAGAAACAACTCAATCTCATTTGGAGTACTCTTCCATCAAGTTCGATCTGCAATTTCCGCGTCAAGAAAAAGTGTGAAATCTAAGGGACAAGAAGGAAAGGGTTAGCGAAGGATAAGGAGGTCTTCATCAAGCACAAGAAGTTGAAAATATCTCTCTCTCTCTCACACACACACACGTTTGAAGCTGATGAGCTGCTGGAAGGGCTGAAATTGTAGTCTTGAAGTTGGGCCGAAATTCTGAAGTTGAGGGTTGAAGTTCTAAAGCTGGAGTCAAAATTCTAGGTTGAAGTTGCTTTTGAGAAGCTGAAACTTGGTGACTTTGGGAGAAATCATCTATTGGAAGGAAGAGCTGACTTGGTGGAGGAGGAAGGTATTTGGTCTAGGGTCTTTTTCTATCTCAACTTGATTTTGATAGTGGAAGAGTTTGACTGGATTTTCCCTTATAGAAGGGTTTTAGCCCTATTTGAGTGTCTGCATTTGTTGCCATTGATCTTCATATTTTTGTTTTGATGATTTCTTGATGAAACAAAGATAAAAGAAAAACATAAGAAAGTTAATAAAGAAAACAAAGATATCACAAATAATTATCAACATAAGAAAATATTTTTGTCTTTCTAATTTTCTAACATGGTATCAGAGCTAAGGTGAAGAAGAAGGAAAAAGGTTGATTGGAGATCTATTGAAAAGAGAGATATAAGAAAAGGGTTTCAAGAAAGGTCACAAGGAGTAGAATATATCAACACGAAAAACTTAATGAAGTTAGAAAGAAAGCTAGAAGGAGCCTCCAACTACAGAGCATGGAAGAAGAGAATGGATCTTATTCTTGTAAGAAAAATGTTGGATTTTGTTTAAGTTGTAAGAAAAATGTTGGATTTTGTTTAAGGAAAAGTCAAGGAACCAACAGATGAGGCAGGAAAAGAAAAATACAAAGAAACCGATATCTTGGCTATGAACTTAATTGTGGATGGAGTGAAGGAAAATCTCATCCCTTACATATATAGTATATAATATGCAAAAGAAATGTATGAATTCCACTCCAAGTTATTCACCATCAAGAACATTGATCAGATAGCTCGTCTTAAGAATGAACTAAGGACAATAAGGATGACAAGATATGATACTGTATCATGAGATTTTGTAAGGATATCTAGAATAAGAGATGAACTCCAAGAAATAGATGAGGTTGTACTAGAAAAATAACTCGTAATTGTTGCTCTTCTAGGTCTACTAGAATCTTGGAGTGCTTTTGCACAAGGAATTAGCAGTTGGAAGGATACTCCAACCTTTGAACAAGTGTGGAATGCATGCAGTCAAGAAGAAGCCCAAATATCATTAGTAAACAACAAGGAGGATGAATACGACAACACATTTAATGCCTATTCTGCTCATCACAAGAAGAAGGGAACCTTCAAGAAGTTCAAAGGACCAAAGAAGAAATTTGACCTATCTAAGGTTGAATGCTACAACTGTCATAAGATGGGTCACTAGAAAAACCAATGTTTTAAGAATCTAAGGAATAAGAAGATAAAAAGAGAACATGTGAATGTTTCTAATAATGATCCACCTAAGAGAAACAAGATTGAAGAATCTGAAATAAAATATCTATTTGCCAAATACTCTTAGGGAATACTATCCCTTGCATATCCTTCAATCTTAAGTTTTGCATTGTTTTCTTTTATGTTTTGATTTCTAAAGTTTTTAGTTCTAACATGTCTTGTTAGAATTTTTTTGCAGGTATCCCTCAGAAAGATTTGGATTAAGACGGAGGCTTCACCAATTTACCAAAAGATAAGTATCTTGTTCTTTGTTTCCTCTTTTATGTTTGGTTTCCATCTCATATCAACATTTGTTTGTATTATATGCTAATAACCTTTTCTTTATATTTTCCTTGGTAGGAAAGACTGAAAAATACAAAAAGGTTATGGAAGATGCTTCAAAGGATAGAATTGAAGCATGAAATAAGTTCTGTTGAAAAGGAATCCATTCAATAATTGATGTCATACACGGTTTCTTAAGGAACAACTCAAGGTATGTCTTAGACTATAACTTTTGTTATAAAGTTCTCTTCATGAAAAAGGTATGTTCATTCTTCTTTTGAAATTTTCTTTACATTACTCACATCGTTATGTCTAGGGTTTTGAATCACATATATTCTTGTTAGGGCGATTAATCATTAGATTAAATCTACCCTCGTTATTCTATCATTTAATCATTCTTGTGAAACCCTAACCCTTAGGGTACACTGTAAAACGATAGCCTCTTATTGCTAAGGGTATGCCAATGTTGATTAATGAAACCTTAATCTACTTAGGGGTTGTTGATAAAGTATATAAATCCTATTCTTTTGAAGTTTATGGTTTTGAAAATGTTATGATAAAAACCGTATATTTTTAGGATTTGGTGATTTAGAGTTTGTGAACAAAACCTTTATAGTAAAATTGTGTTCGGTCCCTATAATACTAGTGATTACCCCATTACTATTGTAGTTATACCCCTTATTTATATTGTTGTGCCCCTATTACCCCCATGTTTTTATTTCTGTGCCCCATAAAATCCCTCTATTGTTATTTTTGTGGCTTTATATTATTATTGTTAGGTCGGATGGATTCTTCACATGACTCCTTAGACTCCTATATATAGAAAGGAGGTTTTGTCATTTGTATCATCCAAGAATTGTTCATTTATGTAATGTAAAGGAGTTTTCCCCCTCGAAGAGGCTGAATTCTAAGGCATTGATCTATCTTTTCTATCTTTTCTTGAGCTGGTTTCATAACATTTGGTATCAGAGCTTTGGATTCTAGGGTTTTGCTGCTCCAAACAGGTCATCGTGGCATTTTCGCTATAACTTTTTTTCTGTAATGGTTCAGAAGTCTCAAAAAAAACCCATTTGAGTAGAAATCACGCTGAACCTTGGGTCCAAATTGCAGAGCTTTTCGCATGATATTTGTGGAGATATGATCTGAGGAAGTTGGTATTTTTGTAGACTCCTGAATTACATTCAAAGCAGGTGACCCGGGGAAAATCGTCATAACTTTCTCTCTGGGGATCGGATTGAAATTTCGTAATAAGGTACAGAAAGAGGACATATTTTAGTTTCTTGTATGCGAGTTTCATATCCAAAGGTTGAAACAGTGACTCATAGCACGTCGTACAAGTTCGCTCTAGGGAACTAGTCTAAAAGCAAGTCACTGTGGGAGATTTCACATAACTCTTCCTTGGAGAATCCAATTTGGGTCAGACTTGTGGCATTGGAAAGAGGATGAAGAAGGCTACTACAAGTTGCAATTTCATAACTGGATGATTCGAAATTACAGAGATACATCAGATTCAATATCAGACTTATATAAAGTGAAAAAAGGTGTGTAGTTTTTTTAAATTTTTTTGTAAGCTTGGTTTAACGAAATTCAAAGGGCATAGTAAAGCATTATTATCAATAACTGATGCCTCGAGGAAATAAAATGAAAACACCTAGTAAGGAACCTGAAAGCTCTAGCATGACTCATGAAGAAGAGGAAGAAATGCTACATGATATATCTAAATTACATGAACAAGTGCAACAAATGTCACGCTCACAAAAGCTAACAGAAGCTAAGATAAATGGCATGGAATCTAAGATAAAGGGAATGGAAGCTAAGCTGGATGATTCAAAGACAGATTTGAAGAGAGACATGGCAGATTTGAAGACAGATTTGAAGACTGACATGGCAGATTTGAAGACAGTTTTGACAAATGTTCTACAAGAAATACTTACTAATGGTGAAAAGGTTGTAAAGGAAACTCATGATGTGAACAAAATTAATGTTAATCATGATTCCATAGACTCTAATGTTGGATCGAAGACCCACCATATTCCAAAAATCGATATGAGGAAGTTTGATGGCAAGGATCCCGCCACATAGATATTACAGATGGAGCAGTTCTTCGATCTCAATAATGTGAAAAACACACAAAAGGTACGTATGGAAACTGTATATTTGGAACCAAATCAGTTTGTATGGTATCAATGGCTTTTCTCTCGTAAACAATTTATCACTTGGGCAATTTTTACGGAAGAATTGATAGCACATTATGAAGATACAAAAAGCAACACTTTTTTTAGCCAATTGATAAGTCTCAAACAAAAGGGTTCAGTAATGGAGCAAATTGAGGAGTTCCAAAAATTGAACATAAGGGTAAAAGATATTCCAGAGGAGCATAGGATTGATGTGTTCATAGGGTCTTTAAAGGATAATATCCAACATGATGTTCGCCTTTGGGAACCTGATTCATTAGAGAAGGCATTCAGGTTAGCAAGAAAAATGGAAAGCAAAATTATGGCAACCAGGAAGCATACCACTCACAACTATAAAGACGGAAGTGTTGTTGCCCCTAGTCTTCCACAACCTATAAGGTTGACACCACAACAATTGGAAGAAAAAAGAGCAAAAGGGCTTTGTTACAGTTGTGATAGCAAATACACTAAAGGTCATAAGTGTGCTGAGAAGAAATTATTCTACATAGATTGTGAAGAGGAAGAAGAAAAGGAGCAAGAAAGGTCAAAAGAAGAAGATATACTCTAGGAACAAAGCCTAGATGAAGAACAAATAAATCCGACCATATCTTGTAATGCATTGATGGGAATTACCACTCCTCGAACCATCAAGATAGAAGGAAAAATCAAGAAGAAAAAGGTAATAGTGTTGATTGATTCAGGAAGCACCCACAATTTTATTCATTGTAGGGTAGCAAAAGAATTGAATTGCTTCCTATATCCAGCACCAGAGTGTCAAGTGATGATTACAAATGGAGGAACAATAAATTGCTCTGGAAGGTGCCATAATATCAAGCTATCCATGGGAGAATATGTATTGACTAGCCCAATGCTTTCCATTCCAATGGGAGGTGCTGATGTTGTACTAGGAGTCCAATGGCTACAATCCTTGGGTACAATAGCTTTTAATTTTCAAGAAATTTTCATCAAATTTTCTATGGAAGGAAAGGAAGTTGAATTAAGGGGTATTGCAGGGAAACCAGGAAAGATAATCAGCTCTAATGGTATGACAAAGCTTCTAAAAAAGGAGCAAAGAGGTGTAATTGCACAATTATGTTCGCTAGATGTTTCCACATCGGAATCATCTATTTCTCCAGATCTCCAAAAAGTCCTGGACAATCATTCCAAGGTATTTGAGACTCCCAAAGGTCTCCCACCTATGCGTGATCATGGTCATGCTATTCATCTGATTCCAGGAAGTGTTCCTCCAAACATCAGGCCGTACAGATATCCCTATGTCCAAAACAGTGAAATTGAACGTATGGTTGCAGAAATGCTAGAGGCTGGTATAATTCAACCAAGTCAAAGTTCTTTCTCTGCTCCAGTAGTATTGGTGAACAAGAAGGATGGATCATGGCACATGTGTCCAGATTATAGGGAGCTCAACAAGCTCACTATTAAAGATAAGTACCCCATTCCTATCATTGATGAATTACTGGATGAATTGCATGGATCAATTTACTTCACCAAGTTGGATCTTCGTTCGGGATATCATCAAATCAGAATGAAGATTGAAGACATTCCGAAAACGGCATTTAGAACTCATGAGGGTCATTATGAATTTTTGGTCATGCCTTTTGGCCTTACTAATGCACCTTCAACATTTCAAGGTTTGATGAATTCAATTTTCAAACCATTCCTTAGAAAATTTGTGTTAGTATTTTTTGATGATATACTAATCTACAACAAGACTTGGAAGGATCATGTTGAACATGTTGACAGGGTGCTACAACTATTGGAGGAGAAACAATTATATGCAAAAAGATCCAAATGTTTCTTTGGAGTCCAGGAGGTGGAATATTTGGGTCATATTGTATCTCATGAAGGAGTTAAGGTAGACCCTAGCAAAATTAAAGCCATTAAGGAATGGAAAATCCCCACATCCATAAAGCATCTGCGAGGATTTCTTGGGTTGACAGGGTATTATCGCAAGTTTGTTAAGAATTATGGGAGAATAGCAGCACCTCTAACAACATTATTGAAGAAAGATGCATTTTCATGGACTCCGGAAGAAACAAAGGCCTTTGGACATCTTAAAGAGGCAATGTGCCAAGCACCGGTCTTAGCTACACCGAACTTCACAAAAACCTTTATTGTGGAATGTGATGCTTCAGGAAATGGAATTGGTGCTGTTCTAATGCAAGATGAAAGACCCATTGCTTTTGAAAGTCGTCCAATCAAGGGAAAGTTTTTAAGCAAAGCTATTTATGAGAAGGAAATGTTGGCAATACTCCATGCACTTAAGAAATGGCGACCCTACCTAATGGGAAGACACTTCAAGGTAAAAACGGATCATGATAGCCTTAAATACTTTTTAGAACAAAGATTATCCTCTGAAGAGCAACAAAAGTGGGTCACAAAGATGTTGGGTTATGACTTTGAAATCATCTACAAAAAAGGGAAGCAAAATGTGGTGGTAGATGCACTCTCAAGAAAGGATGAGGATGTGGAAGCATTGTTGTTCGCCATTTCTATTATCCAACCAGATTAGATAAACGAAGCAAGGGAGGAATGGAAGAATGATGAAGAAGTGTGGGCACTTATTCGAAAGCTACAACAAGATTCCAGTACGTCTGATACATTTAGCTGGCAAAATGATTCATTATGGTACAAAGATCGCTTATACCTCTGTAAGAATTCCCAACTAAAACAAAAGATTCTTATGGAATTGCACACTTCTCCCTTAGGAGGGCACTCAGGATTTTTAAAAACTTACCACAGGGTTAAGAAGGAATTTTTTTGGGATGGCCTTAAATCAGATATTCAAAAGTTTGTGGCGGAATGTTTGGTTTGTCAACAAAATAAAGTTGAAACAATTAAGAAACCGGGTCTATTACAACCTTTATCCATTCCAAGCCAACGTTGGGAGGAGGTTTCAATGGATTTTATCACAGGTTTACCCAAGTCTGAGGGAAAGAGTGTCATCATGGTGGTAGTTGACAGACTTACCAAGTATGCACACTTTTGTGCATTATCACATCCATTTAAAGCCAGTACAGTTTCTACTGCATTTATGGAAACAATTCAAAAGCTACATGGAAACCCAAAGATTATTGTAAGTGACAGAGATCCCATTTTCACTGGAAATTTTTGGACAGAATTATTTTCTTGTCTTGGTACTCAGTTAGCTCATAGCTCATCTTATCATCCTCAATCTGATGGGAAAACTGAGATAGTAAACAAATGTTTGGAAGGATATCTTCGTTGCTTTGTATCTGATAAACAGACACAATGGGTCAAATGGTTGCCTCTGGCTGAATGGTGGTATAACACTTCCTTCCATACAGCAACAAAAATGACCCCATTTATGGCACTTTATGGGTATCAACCACCATCCATCACATCATATTTAAGATAAAATTCTAAGGTTCAGGCAGTGGAACATCACATCGAACATCAAAAACAAGTCCTCCAACTCTTAAAGGATAACCTCGTGTTGGCACAAAATAGAATGAAACAACAGGCAGATCAACATCGCAGTGAAAGAAGTTTTGATGTAGGTGATTGGGTATTCCTACGGCTACAACCATATAAGCAAATGTCCCTAAAGCAAGCTAAGAAGGATAATAAATTATCACCAAAGTATTATGGTCCGTACAAGGTGTTGCAAAAGATTGGTACTATGGCATACAAATTGGAGCTTCCTGCAGCTTCTCGATTGCACCCAGTTTTCCATGTTTCATGTTTAAAGAAGGTTATAGGCGACAAGCTCCCAGTTCAAACAATATTGCCAGAACTTGACGAGGAAGGAAAAATTATATTTGAACCGGAAGCAGTCATAGAAACAAGAACTTAACAGCTACGAAATCGACCAATTTCAGAGTATCTTATCAAGTGGAAGAACTTATCCGCTGAGGATTCCACATGGGAGGATGAGAATTTTATGCAGAAGTATCTAGAACTACTCAAGCGTTGAGGACAACACTTTTTTGAAGGAGAGGGGCATGTTTGGTCCCTATAATACTAGTGATTACCCCATTACTATTGTAGTTGTACCCCTTATTTATATTGTTGTGCCCCTATTACCCCCATGTTGTTATTTCTGTGCCCCATAGAATCCCTCTATTGTTATTTTGTGGCTTTATATTATTATTGTTAGGTCGGCTGGATTATATTGTGACTCCTTAGACTCCTATATATAGGAAGGAGGTTTTGTCATTTGTATCATCCAAGAATTGTTCATTTATGTAATGTAAAGGAGGTTGCCCCCTCGAAGAGGCTGAATTCTAAGGCGTTGATCTATCTTTTCTATCTTTTCTTGAGCTGGTTTCATAACAGATTGTAAGAATGAAACCCTACGTATATATTCATCTGTATGATTGAAACCCTAGTATGAATAAAATTATTGCATATCTAACTTTGATGTATTAATGCTTGTGTCTTGGGCTTACTTGTAGATATTGATGTGAAATGCATCCTAGATATGTATATGTGAGTATGCTAACTTAATTGTTGATGTTCATGTTTTAATTTGGGTTTATAACAAAATCCTAGTAGAGATTGATATTCTAGGATATGATGATATTGTTTTCAATATGATTTAGTTTCAATGATAAAATATAGAGTCTAACATGTAATTCTAAAAGAATATTGTTGAAACCTTAGATGTATAGTAATATGATTGGATTGTTATTTGATTGAATGATTGATATCTAAGGATTTGTGTCCCAAAGATGGAGTCGAGGGTTTAAGACACAACCCTAGCAAGAAGTTGAAGTCTAGAATATAAATAATATGACCCTTGCTGATTTTGAACCTAACTAGGTTTAGGTATTTGATGTCTAAAGCATGAATGATTTGATGCTTCCATTATAATGACATGATTTTGATATAGTTGACTTCATGCTTATATATATTTATATTGGTTATGCTTGCTATAAAGTTTTGCAAGTACATAATCTTAAAGATGTTGGAGATGTTCGTAATGAAGATGATGATAAAGATAACCTTGATGCCATGAATGAAGCTTCGAAAGGATGAAGTTTCTCCGATGTTATGAAGCTGTTTATATCCCTAAGTTGAGAGAGAGCCTGGATAGAAGAAAGGGTATATCTCCCTAATTGAGAGGGAGGGCATATTATGATAATCATAATGAAGACGTCGAAGTAAGAATGATACCGAATAACGAAAGTACTACAAATAGATGTTCATAAAGACTTGAGAATTATTGAGGCTATATTTGGTGCTACTGAAGAAATGAAAGAAAAATAAAGATTTTGATAAAGCTGTATTTGGATAGCTTGATTATGATACAAGTAGCATAAGAACATTTGAAGCATGTTGTCATGTTACTATGCTATCATGTGGTTATGTTACCATGATGTTATGATGTCACATGGTTTGGCACCCAACATGATGATCATTGTAAATACCGTAATGAGCGATGTTATAAAGCTCCACTATGCGGTAGTTGTCATGTTGTTTTTCTTTTGAGCATTTCTTTCATTGTAAATACTGCAACGAGTTGTGTTATAAAGGTCCATGAGAAGTATGTCTTCTTTCACTGGGTTGCTGAGGTATATGCGTGATTCAAGATCAAGGACAGTGTCTACCAAGGGGGAGGGTTCTGTAACAGCCCTGGTGAAAATCCCATGTAATAAAAATAAAAAATCAATAAGCACAGTTGTTGGGACACTTATTCCAAGATAAATGTGTGGCAAGACATCCTAGAGGGTGTTCATTTGGTTATTTATGGCTAAGGAAATTTTCGAAGGAAACGAATAAGGCTTTGGAAAGGCAAAATGACATCTTTGGCACATTTATTTATGAAAATAATGGAAATTAGGAGAAAAGGAAGGTGAAAGGTCATAGGTTTGATGTGAGGAGGGAATTGAAGGAAAATAATTGAAAATGAAGAAAATAGAGGCCTCATTCATAAGAAGGCTTATGAGGACCAGTTGGTAACCTTTTGTTAGTTGAGTTTTGGAGCTCTCTCATTATTCTCTCTCTCTCTCTCTCATACTCTTGGACACTTAGAGTTCTCTTGGAGCATTTTGGCATTGGAGAAAGAAAGGCAAAGAAGGTGAGAAGAAGCAAAGATCATGAAGGAAAAGGTAGGATCTAGTAGTTACAACATGCTTCATTGCAGGTATTGACTTGAATGTGTATTTTCCTTGCTAGATTTGGCATGCATGTATTGCATGTGGTTCTCTTCTATCATGGTATGGGTGTTTTTAGGTGTAACAATGTTTTCGGCCTAGCCTTGCCATTTTTGGATAGCCATGGTGTGATGGGGTTCTCATGTTTTGGTTGAGTTGGATTGCCAGATGGAATCAAAACTGAGTGGGGTGGATCTTTGAATGATAAAGAAAATGGCCTAGTGGTCCCTGAACTAGACCGTGGATCACGATAAATCCATTGGCCTAGTGACCCCTAAGCTAGACTGTGGGTTGTGTTAAAGCCAGATTGTGTTGCCTCGGTGGGCCTATGAATCCTTGTCAGTGAATAGTATGATATATGGTAAATCCAAGAGTTTGTTTGCTCTCTGTTGGGCTTAGTAATCCTGAGTTTGGGATATGTGGTAAAGCCTGGAGGAGGGGTCTTGGTTTAGGGCCTAGTGATCTGAGTTTGGATTACAGTAAAGCTTGTGAGATTAGCAGACAGAAAATTCCTCACCGTGTAGGTGGAGAAATTTGGTGGCATCCATGATTGTTTGGCCTAGTGATCTGGTGGAGATCACGGTAAATCCTGTTATGATGTGTTCATTGTGTTTGCCTAGTGATTCAGAATGGATTATAGTAAAGCCTGATATCTTTTGATGAGGGTGAGGTGGTTTAGCCTCAGTATTGCCTAGTTGGTTCTTTTGGTTAGAGTCCCACATTCATGCTTGGAATATGGAACGAGGGTGATTGGCTGAAGAGAGACTTGGCTCAACTAGTCTATGGTCAAGTGGAATGTGGTAGTCCCATCTCAGGTTGGTTCATTACATTCATTAATGAGAAATTCATTCCCTTGATTTTCATTGGTAAATATAATGATGTATATGTGGATTTTTATGGCTTATATGTTTTTGGTCACTCCCTTGCCCATAACATGAGATCGACTATGGCGTAAGAGACCTAGAACAATAGTGGGACCTACGGGGACTTAAGAGGCAATTCGACTTATTTGGTTGCTAGTGGAATGTGGGGGCCACTAACATGGGAGTTCGAATTGGCCCATTCAAATAGCTTGGAGGGAAAGTCAAATAGGTGAATGTAGGGGCCCACATGAGGCTAGGGAGGCCCAAGGAGTTATAAGGAGGGAGAAAATCTCAACTGTTTAGCCATGAATATCTTAAGTCAGAGATTCAACCTCTACTTCGGGGGACCATCTGTGCCCGCCCTAGAGAGGCAGTTCCATAAGTATTTGAGGAGTTCTGGGAGTGTGTTACAACACTACGATTCAACCACAATAGGGAGTGCACATTTCTAGCTAGCTGGAGAATACGCAACGGGATTTTGGAGCTACCAGTGATCAATAATTTGCTATGAGAGTTAGAGGATTGGGAGAGCTGCAAAGGGCCAACCTTTCTTGCGAGTTGGAGCCAACAGAACCAACATCCCAATAGTTTGATTTACAGTTACCTGGGCCTGTGCAGAGAGCCATCGCTAGGCTCATGTGGGAGTTGGAGGAAGGAATTGTAGAGATGGAACTGGACAAGAGAAGTAGGAGATCACGTGGAGGGCCATTTGCAGAGGATTTATAGTGTTGGGAGAATAGAGATTGACAGGATCAGTCACAAGAACAAAATTTGAAATTGGAGGAGGACCAATCTTGGAAGGGTCAACTTTTGAAGGTTGGAACCAAGAGAAACCATTTTTGGGTTTTGTTGGTTTTTGGAAAGGATCACACTAGTAATTTTATAGAAGTTTTGGGTAGATCTAAGGGGTCAAACAGGGGTCCCAATTCAACCAACAACTAGAGGAGCTAAGGGGAATTTGGGCCAAAATTCCGAGGTCAACATTTGGCCAATTCCTTCATGGGTTTTTCTGGGTTTAGGCCAAGGAGCAAGGAGTTGAAATCTCCTAATTTTTTGAGCACGGGAAGTAGTGATTCCAACCCTTCGAATTAAACAGACATAACAGTTTTTTGGGGCAACACAGTTTAGTTTGGTGCAACAGTTGCAGCAGCCTTCAAGTCAGCATTTTCTCACCTAGGTTTTGTCATGCTTGTCCATATAGACAAGCCTAGGTGCACCATTCTATTTTACTATTGTATTTGTTCTTGAATAAGTAATAAAATGACTCAGGAGTTCTCTATTTCCAGTGTTTCCATGGGTGGTTAATGTATATTTCGTTTTTTCTGGTTGCTGGATTGTTTGCATGCTTTATATATCACTTACATTCTTGTTTAGGAACATTATAGTGGTATCAAAGCCATAATCTTGGCTCAGCCTATTGGAAATATTAGAATCAAATAACATGGCGGTCGCCTAGAATGAGGTGGTGAGAATACAACAAATGATGATTGATGTGGGGAAGAAGTTGATTCATTCCTCAGTTGGGAATTCAGACATGATTGCAATTGATGTAGAGTTACTGGAGGAAATCTAGAGGGCATACCAATCATTGGGTCATGGAATTCAGACATCCCTCTCTTTTTGGGAATTCTGTGAACTAAGGGGTATGCACAAACCAATGGAGATTCAGTGGGATTTTGTAGGGATGATGAGAAGTATTTAGAAATAATGTGAAAGAGTAGTTGAAGGGGCCATGATTGGAAAAGAGATAGTTGAGCATACACCCATTGATGAGGCATCATCCATTGATGAGGTATTCGGGGTTGTGACCGAGTTATTAGGTGATAACAATGCACCACAGGTTGGTGAGGTGTCAGAAGACAACTCCCTTGTTGTTGAGGAGCCGATAGGTACAAAGGCCTCCAGATCTATGATAGAGTTTCTAGGCGACAGTCGCCTACAGCTCACTAGTGAGCATATTGTGCATTTGGGTTGTCTATGGAGGAGCAGTCGAAGGCTCATTTTGAGCTCGTGATGAAGGAGGATGTGCAACCATCCCTTGGGCTAGCCATTGATGAGGGGCATCATAGAGGTCACACATTGGGTTTTCAACACAGTTCAGTTCATAGGCCCACTGGCGGGTTTTATGACGTTATCAACCCATCCTTATGCATTGGATTGAGGGAGGTTGCATTGTCTAGATGTACCAGAGGGGGTGGAAAGGTTAGCAGGACTGAGTTGAGCATGATACCACATAAGCTTGGAGGGTTTTTTCCTTCCACAAAAGATTACACATTCGATCTGTCCTTTGGGATTGGATGATGAAAGGTATTGAGGTGGTACTCGATGGAGTGGGTTAAACGGTTGGAAACATCCATGGCCACATGTCAGTAAAGGCCAAGGATTACTAGATGGACTCAAGGGCAGGACTATTTTTTGGATCCAGGTGGGATTTTTCATCACATAATATATCTGGTAGGTGATGGTAGTAGCTATGGGATGGGTTTGACAATTGAGCACACCCACATTTTTAGATCTCCTTCAAAGCCCCAGTCAACCCTAGTGACAGGATGGTTTGACAAGTGACCAAAAAGATTTCATGAGTTGTCTTGGCATATTGTCGGTGCATGGAGTCACAGGGTGATTAACTTACTCTCACAGGAGCTGGTAGGAGGAGGTGGCAAAAACAGGTTATCGAACATGGCATTGTATGGAGAGATTGATCTCTTACTATCAAATGGGATGCAGGGACTATTGAGGATAGGAGCAGTAGTGTCATTTCCGTTAGCATGTAGGGAGTCGGGCCGCTCGAGTCTTCCAGAGTAGATGGGGGGATGTAGCCCACATCATAGAGGGCGTACTAGCAGAGAGGTCGATATTTTGGCCCATGCAAGATACTGTATGTTAAAATGTGGTACGACAGTGGGTAGTGGTACACAAGACTACATAGAGTTATGTCATAGTGTCTAGTGTTATGTAGAGGGATGCAGTCTGATGCATATAGACCCAACATCAAGTCAAAGCATCCAATGGTGTGCGGGGCTATGGAGTGAGGAGAAGGGGCCTGTAGAGGAGCATGGAGATGTAGGGTGCAGTGTCATAGTATGTTGGACTGTTATGTAGAGTCGGAGTGCCTCACATCGTATTGAGTACATGCAGGGAGTGACAGGTACAATGACACATGCAGGGCCCAGGTCAGTACAGGATGTGATAACCATAGCCGAGGGTATCCAGCAGTGTAAAGGGGTAGGCCATGGTGTACAGTGGCATGTCGAGGAATACTGGGATGATCGGTTGCATGTAGGGGTATATAGTGCTGCACAACGAGGTCATGGAGTGTTGCCTCCAAGGAGACCCTTGGATGGAAGAACCGATCATACCTTAGGCATATTTCACCCAAGATCGATGGGGACACAAATGAGTGATACTTGATGGTATCTGCGGGGACTCGCACGCCTCACCCTATTCTACATCCCCCACAGGCGCAATCGATTTTGCTGTTGACTTTCTGCACTCTTCGCATGATCCGCGGGGACGAGGATCTCACTCGAGATATTTTGGTGAGACTCAACACACTAGAGGTGAGACTTTTCAACAATTGCATTGGGTTGGTGCATCAGTTGATAACCACAGGTTGGGGGATGAGGTGATCATATATAGGGGTGGCATATCGTTTATCACCAAGCATATGTCTAGGGATCTAGTCCCAAGGGAAACATGTGTCACTCTTTTCTTAGGGCATGTTAGGAGCGAGCATGAGTAGAAGATAGCAGTTACAACTGAGGTAGTTTGCCAATATGTGTCCGGGCTCCAGAGCTTATATTGACACATTATAAAGAGGGTGGATGGTAGGCCTAAGGGATATGGTTGGCAGGGACAGGAGGGATCCACATACCTTGAGTCGATTACGAGTATCAGATATCCATATTTTGGTTGCATTCAGGGGGTATGTCTTTGACAGAAATGGCTTCCAATGATCATCGGTACTACACAGTGGCACGCACAAGGCATATTAACATGCATAAGATTAGCCCAAGATATATGGAACCTATATAGTGATCACATGCAAGACTAGAGACGAGGGTCAAAGGGATTCCATCAGTTTATAGGGCTATGCCACAGCAGGTTTGGCTATGGGATGCAGGGAATCAGTTGATCGATATATCACTCACGATGAGTGGAGTCATGGTAGAGAGTGATATAGTTCGCTCTTGGGATGACACATTGGGTTTCAGAAAGGGTTCACCATATGGGGATGTAGACATTCTCTGTTGCTGCACAGGTTCAGAGTTAGATTTGGATGGGTAGGCCTGGGTACCATGGAGATGCCCAAGCAGGATGTGTCTCACCTCTTTCAGTATTCCACCTTCAAGTTCCAAAAGAGGAGGATACTGATTGTAGACGATGGCGAGTATGACAAAAGTCAGAGTAGCGCAACGTTAGCATGGTGGCACCACTCTAGGACTAGCAGGGAACTGGGGCATCACAACTCTTCACAGCTCAATAACGTTTAGGGATGTGCTGACTACTGCAGGAGGAGATCATACAAATCTTCCATTGGGATTTAGCGAGTCAGTGATGGAGTAGGGGACTGTGGTACTTTCACTGGGCAAGAAAGTGAGTGGAGTGAGGGGAGCTTCATGTTGGATAAGATTTCCTGGGATCTTGGTATTGAAGGATTCTTCCATATAGGGATAGTGCATAGGTCAGGCATGATCTAGTGGCACATCTCGGACCCTGGAAAATTTTGCAGTGACAATGGGAGCAACAATTAGAGAGGTTGCTTGCTCAGGCATTGCTTGAGGACAAGTGATTTTTGGTGCATTGGAAGAGTTTGCCGGATGAGGATGCCACCTGGGAGGGTGAGCACATTTTGGAACACCTAGCTGTGAGGTTGCTTGATGGCAAGCAACATTTGGGAGGAGAGGACTATCATGTCCCTTATCAAACACATTTGTAACGGGGTGCTGCTACACAATTTTGCACAATTTTTGGCTAAGGAAGAGAACCCATCATTTTCAACATAGGGAATTATGAGGCAATTCGACTTTATTTGGTTGCTAGTGGAATGTGGGGGCCACCCACATGCGAGTTATAATTGGCCGATTCAAATAACTTGGAGGGAAAGTCGAATAGGTGGATGGAGGGGCCCACATGAGGCTAGGGAGGCCCAAGGAGTTATAAGGAGGGATCGACTCTCATTTTGGATTCATTCTTACACCTTGCAATCAAAATTACTTGAATGTTCACTCTATTTAGCTTAGTCAACGAACTGTTTAGCCACAAATCTCTCAAGTGGGAGATTCAACCTCTACTTCGGGGACCATCTGTGGCCACCCTAGAGAGCAGTTTCGTAAGTATTTCAGGAGTTCCGGGAGTGCGTTACAACACTACCATTCAACCACAATAGGGAGTGCGTATTTATAGCTAGCTGGAGAATACACAAGGGGAGTTTGGAGCTATCAATGATCAAGCATTTTCTGGGAGAGTTAGAGGATTGGGAGAGCTACAAAGGACCAAACTTTCTTGCAATTTGAAGCTAGCAGAACTAGCATCCTGGTAGTTCAATTTACAGTTACCTGGGCCTGTGCAAAGAGCCATCACTAGGCTCACGTGGGAGTTGGAGGAAGGAATTGTAGAACTGGAGCTGGTCGGGAGAAGTAGGAGATCACTTGGAGGTCCAATTGAGGAGGATTTCTGGTGTTGGGAGAGCAGAGTTTGATAGGATCAATCACAACAACAATTCGAAATTGGAGGAGGGCCAAGTTGTGATGGGTCAATTTTTGAAGATTGGAACCAAGGGAAACCATTTCTGGGGTTTTATGGGTTTTGGGCAAGGATCACACTCCTTAATTTATAGAATTTGTTTGGCAGATATAAGGGGTCAAACAGGGGTCCCAACTCAACTAGCAGTTAGAGGAGCTAAGGGGAATTTGGGCCAAAATTCCGAGGTCAACATTTGGCCAAATCCTTCATGGGTTTTTCTGGGTTTAGGCCAAGGAGCAAGGAGATGAAATTTTAGAATTTTCTGAGGACAGGAAGTAGTGATTCAAGCCCTCGAAGTCAATACACATAGCAGTCTTCTAGGACAACGTAGTTCAGTTTGGTGCAACAGTCATAGAAACTTTCAGTTCAACATTTTCTCACCAGGGTTTTGTCATGCTTGTCCATCGAGACAAGCCTAGGTGCACTATTCTATTTTACTATTGTATTTTCTCCTGAAGAAGTACTAAAATGACTCAACAGTTCCCTATTTCCAGTGTTTCCATGGGTGCTTAATATATATTTCGTCTTTATGACTACTGGATTGTTTACATGATTTGTATATCACTTACATTCCTATTTAGGAACATTACATAGGGACAGGCTGTCTGAGTGGCTGACATGTCTCCTGAGGGTTCTAAAGTTGATGTTGGATGATTGTGTGTGATATTTCCGTCGATTCCACTTCCTTAAAGTCACATAGGAGGTCGAATTTGATCATAATAGCCTATCGTCTCATTTTTACCTTGGTTGGAATGGTCACATGGGTAGATGTGGGTGGAGGGTGTTATAGAGTGGTATCATAGCATGGTTCAACCCTTGGACAAGATGGGCGGTGTGTGTTGGTCATGCATGCATGTCAGTTACATGTGTGTCTCTTACACTTGAATTTCACGTGCTTGATTATGGTTACAGTATGGTTGTCATGGAGAATTTGATGTTGATTTTTGGAATGAATTTGTCATGAGTATGTGAATAGTTTCATATGGATTATATGTTGTTTACATGTTGATTATATGTCTCCTACTTACATCCTTTATGTTAAGTTACATTCTTATATGTTTTGATTACATGTATCAGCCTTGTAGTTTGATTACAATAATTGTTCGCTTATGTTCGACTGCATGTGTTTGTGCGTAGGTGTAGTTGATTAGGCATTTCTTATGCATGTTGATGGTTGCATGTGGCAATGTGTACAATGGAATAATGGTTGTTGTCATGCATGAGGTCATAACATGCATTGTTGATGTGGCCTTGCATTGATGATTGAACCCTAAATAGAGTGATGTTTATATGTTGATACATTTATTTGTGAATGTATATATACTGCTATGCTTATGTTATATATGTATCATGATGACTTATTGATCTGGCAGGAAAGGTATCCTCCTCGAGCTATACTAAGGTACATTGATTTATTGTGATTTGGTTTATCTGACATTTAAGAATTGTAGGAAAGAGATCAAATGGCTAGCAAGATGGTTGACTACAAAGACTCTCCCTATGAATCCGAAGAGCAGTATGGTGTTGGGATCTCTTTCTGTTTGGCAATTAGACTAAGAAGTTTGAAGGAAGAGATAAGGAATTGTAAGGCAGATAATGACTGGATCATATAGGCACAAGAGAAGCAAGTGGAAGTTAATGCTATACTTCTTTAGAGTTTAGCAAACTTGTAGGGACAATGGTTGCTTCGGATCAGCCATGGAAATGAGGATATAATTAATGGGGCATATGGAAATAGGTCTCCTGGTAGACACAAGTCACATAAATCTAACATAGTGAGAGATGGAAAGTTGACAGACACTCTGGATAGGAGGGGTGAAGAGTACAGGTACTATTCTAGTTCTGGTTATGATAGACATCATGATTGTCATCACTATCATCCTTATAGGAGGAATGATAGGGGATACTTCCCAGATGAATTCAAGAAAGCAAAACCACCTATGTTTGATGGAGATGTGAAGAAGCTGGAAGATTCAGAGGCTTGGATACTTGGGATGAACAATTTTTTTGAGTTGCATGATTACACAGATAACATGAAGGCCAGAGTAGCGATCTTAAACTTGAAAGGTAATCATACGTATGGTGGGAAGATGTTAAGTGGGTTAGAGACATTAGGATAAATGACTTGAGTTAGAGGGAGTTTAAGAGGATTTTTAGGAAGAATTACTTGTCAAAGAGGTACTACAACAATAAGGCTAAGGAATTCTATGAGCTAAAGATGGGATCAATGAAAGATGAAGCATACACGAAAAAGTTTCTGGAGTTATTGAGGTATGTATCATATCTTACTGATGAGAAGGATAAAGTTTAGAGATTTGTCAGTGGTTTTCCATTAGCATTTAGATATTAGATTGAGTATGATGAGCCTCAGTCAGTTGAGGAAGTTTTTGAAAACTGAAGTGTTGCTATGAACAATCAAAATGTAGGAATGAATCTCAGCAAAGATGGGAGGGAAAAGACAAAGGTAAAGGTAAATGAAAGCCTGAGAGGACAAGGCCTTTGCATGCAAATGAAAAAGAGAGCGTGGCACCGAAAAAGAAGTTTAATGCAACTAGACATGGACATGAGTCACAACAACATCATAGAAGTATGGGTACTATTCAATTGGAGTGTTGGACATGTGGCAAGGAACACCTTAAGAGAGATTGTCCACAGAATCAAGGTGGTAGGCCTCAAATATACAATGCACATGAAGCGTAGATTGCTAGAGATGTTGGTCAAAGTATTCCACGTATTTATGCACCAGTGAACAATAGGCAGGGAGAACACCAGACATATATCATTGAGATGGATGGTAAGCTTTGTGATCGAGTTATTTCTATTTTGGTTGATCCTGGATAAAATTATAGCTATGTTAGTCTTGACTTGGTGGATAAGTGTGGTTTGAGTAAAGAATTGCATGCAAAATCTTGGTTAATGAAGTTGGCTACAGCTCACCACTCTCGGCTTCATCATCTTAGTCAAGTGAAGCGGGGCTCCCTTGTATCTCATCGTCGAAATTTGCATGTAATCAACAATAGCATGTGCGTTCGATAAGATACGTGCTCTTCTAGCACATTGTTGCTATCATCCATTGAGATGGATGACTGCCTTAGGCATGATACCAAACTTGGAATACAATGCCCGTATAACTGTGTCAAGGGACAATACTTCATCTAGTTCTATGTTCTTCAATTCTGGTCACACAGATTCTGTCACAAACTCTCCTCCTTGCTTGGCCGTCTGTAGCTCCTTAGCCATTCACTCATTCTCAGCTATCAGAAAGTGAACACTTGAGCTAGTGGATTCAGCATATGCTCTAGTGGAATCGGCCAAGGCTGCTAGATGTTTGCGCATGTCAGACACGATCACTCATTCCTCATATTGCACAAGAGATGTATGATCTTCTAGAGTTGACACTCTGCGAGATTGCAAAACTCTATGTTGAGACTCGTCGAATGAGATGTTGTGCATCTCTCCTTCCGGCTGATCTCCAAGGATCTCAATGTCTCCTTGGTCACTTGGGACTTGCTCATCTTCTAGATGTGGTGAAGCTGGTTGGTCGACCTCTTGGTTGTGAGGCATGAGGTCGATGTCCTGCTCTAACTCCTGCTGCTCCATGTCCGTGTCCATCTATTCAAGTGCTTGCTCTATCTCTTGAGTGAAGTCCTGCTCCTGCGATGGTTCATCCTGTTCGCCTGATGCTAGCTATTCTGATGAGTCCACTACTTGTACAAGTGATGTTTCATCTATCTGCACATGTTGCGCCTCGTGCTATACCTATTTCTGCTGCACTTCCCTCCTTTTTGCGCAACTCCTGTTCCTTTTGGAGTTGCTCCTTCAACTCATGCAACTCCTTCTCTATTTCCTACATTCTCCATTTCTGTCTCTACCTTTGCACATTTCGCTTGTCGCGTTGTTGCCTCTCTGCCTCCATGGAAAAAGCTGCTTTCTCCACAAGTGGATCTGCTCGAGACTTGCAAATTTTCTCTTCCTTCATGTGATCGACAATATTTCTCTTACCCTTGTCGCGCACTACTATGTTCTCCTTTACGGCTGCTGTTGCTTCAAGTGTTGTTCGGGATGATGCTTCAATTGCTTCGCTAGCCATTCCACAGTGAAGCTGACCTGTTCATTGGGTCTGGAGAAACTGTAGCAAAATCTCCATGGGTCCTCCTTTGCCCAATGAAATGCCCCGTGGATCCAGTTGAACTGCGCTCTCGTGCAGTGATCTTTCACAAGGCAATGCAGGTCATACAAATTGTAACTTCAGAGGTCGAATGGATACTTCTTCATTTGCTATACTTTGACATCCGCATTCTTGAAATTCCAAATCTCGTATAACCTAATGCGCAGCAGATGATCGAGCCAAGGTGCCTTCTTCCAGTGCAACATAGCTATCAATCCTACCGTGATGTGATATGCTACTTCCTACATGGCGAGCACGTTAAAGGAAAACTTCGGTAGAACATGTGAAGGCTTCTTAGTGTTGTACATCCGTATGAAGGTGTCGGATAGTGAAGCATACCAATCAGATATGTCTATCAGTGCCTCCATTATTGCCATTGACATGCAGGGTGGGTCCTGTTCGAATATCATCTTTTAAACCAGGGTGAAAAAATTATCAGACAGCCATGTGATAACTCCTCTGAAGCTGCATTCACACAACATATTTACAATAAGTGTTCACAACAGTCTCTGCCAGTGACCATGCCCAATTCAAGCCCGGAAAATCCTATTGGGAACATGCTACATCCAAGAGTAGGCGGACAAGTAGATTTATTCTTGCATACCTTTGGGTGATTATCAAGCCCTCGTTACCTGTTCCTTCAGTTGATGAGAAAACATGCTAGACCAATTGCATGGTTTGCCCTCTCTAGCCAGTCGGTCTAGCGTGATCACCCAGCTCCGTGGGAAGGTTTCCTTGCTTTCTTGGCCATACAATTGACATGCAAAGATGACCTAGTATTGATATGCCTTCTGCAGTATCTTCATCTTGTAGATTTAGTTAGGTGTCATCCTGAATCTAGCCGATTCCTTTAGCTAGTTCTTCAGAATGTCCTTGGAGTTGGCATTGTTGTTGGGTAAGCTGAAGGGAGTCACCATGATAGTTACGGGCTCTGACATCTGATACATCTCATCATAATCCTATCCCATGAAGGTTGAAATCTTCGTCCCACTAACACTACTCAAGGTCATTGTCTCGGGGTTAGTATGCGAGACAATCCAGTGTATCATGTACGCACATGGGAACATGGGGTACCTTCATGCAATCTAGTACAAGCCGGACTTGTGGATGTTCAAGTATATCAGAAGATCTTCGAGGTCTTCCCCAGATGTGCCTGCAAATGCATCATTGACCTCTTGCCATTTCAACTTGATGTCCTTGTCTAGAATCAACTTGGTATCTTCATATATTTTTAGACATGCAGAAACTCGCTCAACTGTTGCTCGAGTTGCACTTCCATCAGAGTCCTTTAATCCTGCTCTCTTGGAGGCCATTGATCCTAAACTGTCAAGAGGTGGACAAACACCTACTAGATCTGGAGACAAAGCAACATGCATGGCAAGAAATCTGTCAACGAAAACCAAAGCAAATTCAGGAATGACATAACACATACCTGGGGATTCATAGACAAGGATTGCACAATTTCTTCTGGGAGGATGGCTGACTGGTTGCCAGAACTGCACAAAAAGGTAGTCTGGGATGTCTAGGAGGCATGATTGGATTTTGGAATTGTGCAATGGGAATCTAGGTTGACTGCTGACTGCTAAAATTGCACAATGTGCAATTTCAGCTAGCAATGGTTGTAGGCTCAGTGACTGCATTGCACAATTTTCTAGGCCAACACTCACTGTCCCTCAGAATTGTGCAAAGCAAGCCTGGGGAAAAACTATTGGGTAGAAATGCAAATTTACTGAGGGGAAGACATAGCCTTCCCTCTCAGAATTGTGTAATGCTATCTTGGTGAGGGAGAGTCCAGGCGAAGGCTGGCCAGACTTGTCAATGGGAAATTGAAAGAAAATGTGAAAGTGAATGCATGGTGATACTGAGTGCACGAAGAAGCAAATTATCGTGCATGAAAACATTTAATGAAAGATTCAAAAAATGGAACAACATGCATGTGGGTGAAGCGAGTCGCCGAATTAGCCATTGTTCATGCAAAATAGTTTCATGCATGCGACAATAGTGAGATAGTAAAAGGAATGAAACGGTGCTAGTACAGGTTAGTATGCATGTGAATGAAAACAAGCGTTCAAAAAAATCAAGCAAACAACACTCACACAAGCAAAAACAAAAAAAGCGACAAAAATACTGCAAAAGACAAGTTGACACCACTTACCTGTGAATAGTTGAGTTGGATGTGTCAAAAAGTCCTAGATGTGCTATGGGATGTCAAAGCTCCAAGATCGATGTGAAGAAATGAGCTATGAACCATTGAATAAATAAGTTTGAAGCTCATGACGCACATGCCACAAATCAAGGAAAAAGTGACACTTGGAGGAAAGATTCTAAAACGATATTTGCATGTAACCTCCAGCTGCTAAAAATAGCTCCCTAAAATCTAGGGATGCTTTTTGCATGTTGCTTTTTCTATTCTAGGAAAAGGAAACCCATGCATGCAAGTTAAGTTTCCTTGTTCTTGAGTGGAACTGGTCAAGCCAACTGCACATGCAAGAGCATGCTCAAATGCTAGGAGAAAATGCGCATTTCTGGAAGGGAGTTAGGCTCACTGCCCTAGAGATATGCGCAATTTCTTGGTAGAGCATCTGACTGCTACCCAAGATTGTTTAATTCCTAGGTTGAGCAGCCCAGCTAGGAGGAATTGTACAATTTTATGAATGAAGCTTGACTGGAAAAATTGCACAAGTCTGGAGCCTAGTAGGCTGCCATACTGAATTGTGTAATTTCTGGAGGGAAGGCTGGTTGCCCTCCAGAATTGCGCAAGTTATTGAGGGAGCTACTCAACCTGCAACTAGACATAGTCTCGAGAAACATCCTATGAGAGGAATGCATCAAGCTTTGATAGACATGCTTTCTTTTTGTAAGAAAATCACTGAAGCTTGTGTACTTAACGAAGCAAGACATGCTGCTATGAAAGGTTGGTAGGGAGGCTCCAAAACAAAGCTAAGGAAAATTTTTGGAGGGTGTTTGTAGCCGCTACAACACTTGGCGACACAGTGGTAGAACTCCAGTTCTCTGAATGGACCTTGTTCATGAAAACCAAGTCTAACACCTCCAGAGGTATTGTTGAGTTCTTAGTTCGTCTTGGTTTCACACTAGCCTAATTGTAAGATGTAGCATCTGCCAAGCTCTTGGTCGATTGACACACATTCCAAGCCAAGTCAACACAGTTGTTTCAATTCGGGTTGAGGGGTATATTGGTGCACAAGCAGTATAATCGTCAGAGCCTTAGTTTCATCTCTAGTGTTGCTCCATTACTAGCAGGCCTGGATAGTACCTTGACGGAGTCACGTAGGAACACAAGCATCGCTTCGCTGCCAGCAAGCCTAGTCAATACCCCGACGGAGTTACTTGCATCACCTCTCTACACAGGAAGCCTTTCTCTTCTTTTGCCTTATTCATTTTTCATTTTTTTCATTTTCACTTTTCATTTTTTTTCATAACTGTGCATATCACTTATTCATTTTAGAGGTGGAAGAGGGATCCTGAATTATTGAGATCAGAAGAGTTTGTTCCTTCAGATAAGTAGTTTATTATATACCTTTGACGTGCTTGTTAAGGTTTTTCCCCTCACCTTACTCTACTTGACTAAGCTGACAAGGGTTAACCCAAAAATAATTGACTACAATAGGTTACACTATTTAGCGCATAGACATTGTGTTTTCACCAAGGTTCACTTCGAACAGTGCGTATTTTCCTTCTAAATATCATGGAATAAAGGTAACAAGTTCATGATACAAAGGCAGGATGACAGATAACCAAGTAGTGATAGCAGTACAAGATCTCTTGTACTTTACCTAGCTTGTCTCAAGAGTCATACATGGTTTCATGCGAAACTAACCTATGAACAACAAGAAAATAACAAAAAACCAAAGAAGAAGCAGAAGCAAATGTGTAAGAAAAGTAAGAAAACAAGAAGAAAACAAACAAACGAACAAATAAAGTAAGCAAACAACATGCAAGCAAACAATACTCCTACTCCTAAGCTAACGATGCATGGGCTTGATCACATGAAGTGATACTTCCAATGCGTCCCCGCCGGTGCATTGGTTGACCCATGTTGGTGAAGTATCGGTCTGTGAGCAACCCGGTTTGTACGAAGAGCAAACAAGAGGAAGATATAACAATGAAGACAAACACACTTCATTGTTTAAAATGTCCATGGGACATAAGTGAGTGCAAGTGCATGACATGTGGTCCATGCAAGAGCCTGACATAACCATCAACTTAGGCTGAAGTGCCTCAATAGTCTTGGGTGTTTCAACCTCATCGTTAGATAGATCATCATAAATCGATGGCTTCAAAAAATTGACTATGATAGAATCATGATCGTGATCGAATATGGGAGTAAATGGATCATGACAGTCACAATCATAAAAATCAATGATTTCATTGGCATCCTCATGATCTGATGAATCAAACAGAGGGGTAGATGAGAAGCGAAAAAATTCATCCTCTGTGTTTCCAAAAAAGGTAGATGAAAGATAAAGTGGATTTTCAATGAATGACTTATCCTCTCTGTTGTTGGATGATGGACTGATGTCTGGTGTAATCTACGAGTGATCAACAATGGGTGCATCCATGGATGAAGATACACATGCAAAATTATGGATGGTAGTTTCACCAAAAATGTTAGGAAAGAGCGAAGGAGGCTCAGACGGAAGGGAGTCATCCTTCGTTGAGTGTTGATGCTCAAGCTCCTAGTCATACTCTTCATCAATGATAGTGCATTTTGGTTGTGAAACACCAACTCCATTAGTGGCTTATTCCTCGTTCACAACAAGTGTAGAGTCCGGAATGGAAGAACACAAGACAGTATCATCCAGAGGATGAGCCGAGTATGAAGACAGAGGTTGTGGAACAAAATGCATATGACAACTCGATGGACTCACAACCAAATCTGCATGAAAATTAAGCGAAGTGATGTTGGGAGGATGTGATAGCTGAAAAAATGTGTGAGCATGATCTCCCACATCACTCTGTAGTGGTGGAGTTGTTTGATAAGGGGATGAAGGACAATCACTTGTGACAGTGACCGCATCCATATGTGATTGTGTAGCTCCATCCCTAAAGAATACTCAGTGAGGCTTGATTTCAAACTTCTTCTTGAGACGAGTATATTTCTTAATGAAATACTTGTATCGGTCCCAAAGATAGAAAAATTTCATCTGGCTCTTCAGAGCTTGAAACTGCAAATCACAGAAGGACTACCAAAAATCCATAGGCGATTCATGCGGAGCCTTCTGTTGTTGTAACAGTTTTTGGTCAAGATGGTCTAGATCAAAATGATAGAAAGTGTCTTCAATGAGATCATAAAAGTGCTCAAGTGAGTGCACGCTATCAGCTAGCAGGCTACACAACCATTGATGTGGAGATTCGTGAAGTGTGTATGCAAGGAGAAAACTGGCTTGTTCATCAGAACATCCATATTCCTCATGCAACATGGAAAGAAAGTCATGCAAAAGCTCAGGCCAGGCCACTTTGCCTTCACCATCATAGGTGTAAGTGGAAAAGTGATCGAAAAAATCCCATGTGATGGTAACATATTTGGCATTCAAAAAACATCGCGGAGGGAGAAGAGTGTAAGAATCCATGATAGATATGCAAAGGTTCAAAATAGGATGAGAGGACACAACTTGTCATCTTCCCTCCTTTTAGTGCCAGAAATGTTGGTGGTGCTGGACCCGGCAACATGTTAGGGGATATCCCCAGTAAGAAGTCCCAATGAGACCTCATACCATTTGGTGTAGGAGTCCCAACAGTGGGTCGTACAGTAATGCCTTGACCGTGATTTCACATAGAGGCAAGTAAGATAACTCTTTTGGTAGCAAGGGTGTGACATATGAAGTGAGCCAAGGAAGGTGCATAAGAGGTTCTAACACACGGGGTTTGATATGAGTGCGCCCCTTGGAAACCAGTGATAGCACGGAGTTAAGAAGGGAATACACAACGAAGGATGCCTCACAAAATGGAAGGAAGGATAGCTAGCAATCCAAAGTGATGGTTAAACCAACAACACATTTTAGAAAGATTCATACATACATACACAGAAATAGATATACATGCATGTGTAAGAAAACAAATACATATATCATTTAGAGTAAATAGATAGATGAAATACGATACAACATATGCATGAAACGTGTTGTCTCTTGTTATAATAAGAAGTGTAAGTTCTAGCCATATAACACATCTATGTCCAACCACTAGTTCCGAAAACAGAACGTTACAACCACAACCGTTTGCTCCTCCAAAGAGATGTACTAGCTCTGCGTAGTGGAGAAGCCGAGGCTCGTTACAATATTGTCCAAGCTCTCTCTAAGATAGTCCTATCGGAAGCTTGGCTAGCCAAAATCCTTTACAATGATTTATGAGGGACTATTTATAGAAAAGGGTGGGATGACCCTTGACATTCTCCTTTGTGACAGTTCATATACCCTCATGACTCTTCATCTACTCTATGGCTGTTACTTCCAACTATCGACACTTGAACTTAAACTTGACAAGATGTTACATTACAATGCACATGTACCCATGTGAGACAAAACAACTTGAGCAAGCCATGCAAGACATCACTATGACTCAGACAACCACGAGAAGTCTAACTCTTCAACATCCTCGCGATGATCAATAACAGCGTACTGATGCCAAGATTGGTAGTCCACGATGGTTACCGTGCACTCCGAGGTGACATCTTTCTGGAACCTGACTCTTGCCTCCATAGCATCCAGGTACATTGATCGGGATCCTCTGTCCAACTCATTTGAAAGTATGCGCATCATTGTATTCAATGTGGCCGGACCAACAACGTACTTGTGCATGGTGTCTGCACTGATTGGCAAGTCTGGGCTAGTGGCTATGTGCATCAACTTGTTAAAGTACGAGTCAAGCTCTAGTTAGACTTGTGAATTTGTCTTCACCTTGGTGAGAGTCCCAATAGATGGTATCACATTTTTTGTGCACCACAACATCCATACTCTTGAATACACGTACACGGAAAGCCTGTAGACTAGTGATGAGCTGTGGGAGCTCTTCATAGTTTCGGATCCGACACCGGATGCGTGCCTTCAGCTCGATTGCTATGGGCTTCATCATCTTACACAAGTGAAGAGGGGCTCCCTTGTATGTCATCATCCACATTTTCATGTAATCAATAGTAGCATGTATGTTCGACAAGGTACGTGCTCGTCTAGCACATCGCTGCTGTCATCTGTTGAGATGGACGACTCCCTTATGCACGGTACCAAACTTGGAGTACCACGCCCGCATAACTATGTCAAGGGATAATAATTCATCTAGTATTGCCACCTTTGGTTCTGCTCGGGTGGATGTTGTCACCAACACTTCTCCTTGCTTGGTCGTCTATAGCTCCCTAGCCATTCACTCATTCTTAGCTATTAGAAAGTGAACACTTGAGCTAGTGGCTTCGGCATATTCTCTAGTGGCATCAGCTATGGCTGTTGGATGTTTGTGCGCATTAGACACAATCACTCATTCCTCATACTGCACAAGATATGTATGATCTTCCGGATTTGACACTCTCCGAGATTTTACAACTCTATGTTGAGAATCTTCGAATGAGATGTTGTGCATCTCTCCTTCTAGTTGATCTCCAAGGATCTCAATGTCTCCTTGGTCACTTAGGACTTGCTCATCTTCTGGATGCGGTGAAACTGGTGGATCAACCCCTTGGTGGTGGGGCATGAGGTCGATGTCTCTCTCTAAATCCTGCTACTCCATATCTGTATCCATCTATTCAAGCGCTTGCTCTATCTACTGAGCAAAGTCTTTCTCTTGTGATGGTTCACACTTATCGCGAGATACTAGCTATTCTGATGAGCCCACTACCTGTATGGGAGTTGTTTCATCCATCTACACATGTTGCGTCCCCTACTGTACCTATTGCTATTGCTCTTCCCTCTTCTGTTTGCGCAGTTCCTGTTCCTTTCAAAGTTGCTCCTTTAACTCATGCAACTCCTTCTCTGTTTCCTCCATTCTCCATTTCTCTCTTTGCCTTTACGTGTTTTGCTTGTTGCACTATTACCTCTTTGCCTCTATGGCCAAAGCTACTTTCTCAACAAGTGGATCTACTTAGAACTTGCAACTTTTCTCTTCCTCCATGTGATCGACAATCTTTCTCTTGCCCTTGTCGCGCACTAGTATGTTCACCACTACCGTTGTTGCTGCTTTTGGTGCTCTCTAGTAACCATTCCATAGTGAAGCTGACCTATTCATTGGGTCTGGAGAAACTGTAGCAATATCTCCATGGGTCCTCCTCCACCCAATGAAATTCCCCATGGATCCAATTGAACTGTACTCTCATGTAGTGAGCTTTCACAAGACAATGCGGGTCATACAGATTGTAACTTCAGAGGTCGAAAGGATACTTCTTCATCTGCTTTTCTTCGACATCCACATGATTAAAACTCTGGATCGTGTATAACCTGATGCACAGCGGAAGAGCGGGCCAAGGTCCCTTCTTCTTTCGGTGCAACCTAGCTATCAATCCTACCGAGATGTGATAAGCTACTTCCTGCATGATGAGCATGTCCAAGGAAAACTTCGGTAGAACATGCAGAGGCTTCTCTGCACTGTACATCCGTATGAAGGTGTCGGATGGTCAGGCATACCAATTAGCTATGTCTATCAGTGCCTCCATTGCTGCCATCGACATGTAGGGTGGATCTTGTTCAAATGTCCTATTTTAAACTGGGGTGACAAAATGATCGGACACCCGTGTGATAACTCCTCCACAACTGCATTCAAACAACATCTTACAATAAGTGTTCACAACAGTCTCCGCTGGTGACCATGCCCACTTCAAGCTCGGAAACTCCTATGGGGCACAGACTGCATTCAAGATGTAGGTGGACATGTAGATTTCTTCTTGCATACCTTTTGGTAGATGTCGAGCCCTCGCTACCTGTTCCTTCAGCTGATGAGCCAACATTGCAGACCAGTTGCATGGTTTTCTCTCTCTGGCTAGTTGGTCTAGTGCGATCACCCAACTCTGTGGGAAGTTTTCGTGCTTTCTTGGCCATACAGTTGACATGCAAAGATGACCCAATATTGATACGCCTTCCATAGTATCTTCATCTTGTAGATCTGGTTGGGTGTCATCTTGAATCTAGCCAGCTACTTTAGCCAGTTCTTCAGAATGTCCCTAGAGTTAGCATTGTTGCTAGGTAAGTTGAAGGGAGTCTCCATGATAGTTATGGGCTCTAACATCTGATACATCTCATCATAATCCTATGCCTTGAAGGTTGCAATCTTTGTCACATTGACACTACTCAAGGTCATCATCGTCTTGGGGTCAGTGTGCGAGATGATCTAGTGTATCATGTTCGTGCATGGGAACATGAGGTATTTACATGCAAACCGGTATAAGTCGGACTTGTGGATGTTCAGGTATACCTGGCGGTCTTCGAGGTCTTCCCCAAATGTGTCTGCAAATGCATCATTGACCTCTTGACATTTCAGCTTGATGTCCTTTTCTATAATCAACTTGGTATCTTCATAGATTGGTAGACTTGCAGACGCTCGCTCAACCGCTGCTCGAGTTTCACTTCCATCAATGTCCTTTGATCTCGCTCTCTTGGAGGCCATTGATCCTGAACTGTCAAGAGGCAAATGAACACCTTCTAGATCTGGAGACAAAGCGACATGCATGGCAAGAAATTTGTCAGCGAAAACCAAAGCAAATTCGTGAACAATATAACACATACCTGGAGATTGATAGGCAAGGATTGAGGAATTTCTTCTAGGAGGATGGCTGACTGGATGCCAGAACTTTGCAAAAGGCAGTTTGGCCTGTGTGGGAGGCATGAATGGCTGCTTTAATTGCGCAATGAGTAATCCAAGATGAATGTTGGCTGCTAGAATTACACAATGTGCAATTTCAGTTGGCAATAGCTGCAAGCTCAGTGACTTCATTGCATAGTTTTCTAGGCCAACAGCCAATACCCCTCAGAATTACACAAATCAGGCTTGTGGAACAACTTCTGGGAAGAAATGCACATTTCCTGAGGGGAAGACAAAGCCTTCCCTTTCAAGATTGCACAATGCTATCTTGGTGAGGCAGAGTCTGGGCGAAGGCTGCCTAGACTTGCCAATGGGCAACTAAAAGCATTTGTGAAAGTGAATGCATGGCGATACTGAGTGTAAGAAGAAGAAAATGACCGTGCATGCAAATAGTGAATGATAGGTTCAGAAAATGGAACAACATGCATGTGGGTGAAGCGAGTTGCTGAATCAACGACCGTTCATGCAAAACAGTTTCATGCATGCGACAATAGTGAGATAGTAATGAAAAATAAAATGGTGCTAGTACAAGCTAGTATGCATGTAAATGATAGCAAGCATTCAAAGAAATAAAGTAAACAACACTCACACAAGCGAAAAGACAAAAAGCGACAAAAATGTTGCAAAAGACAACTTGAGCCCACTTACCCATGAATAACTCAGCTGGATGTGTTGAAAAGCCCTGGATGTGTTGTGGGATGTCAGAGCTCCATGATCTATGTGAAGGAATGAGTTCTGAAGTGTCGAATAAATAATTTTGAAGCTCATGACGTGCATGCCAAAAATCTAGGAAAAAAATACACTTGGAGGAAATATTCTAAAATGATCTTCGCATGTAACCTCCAAATGCTAAAAATGGCTCCCTAAAATCTAGGGATGCTTTTTGCATGTTTCTTTTTGTATTCCAAGAAAAGTCAGCCCATGCATGCAAGTCAAGTTTCCTTGGTCCCAAGTGGAACTGGTCAAACCAACAACACATGCAAGAGCCTGCTCAATTGTTGGGAGAAAATGCACATTTTTGGAAGGGAGCTGGGCTAACTGCCCAAGAGATTTGCGTAATTTCTGGGCAGATTAGCTTACTGTTGCCCAGGATTGCATAATCGCTAGGCTGAGCAGCCCTGCTAGGAGGAATTGCGCAATTTTCTGGATGAATCTTGACTGGCAGGATTGCACAATTATGGAGCCTATCAGGTTGCCTGGCTGAATTGCACAATTTTTAGAAGGAATGTTGGTTGCCCTCTAGAATTGCATAATTTCTTGAGGGAGTTTCTCAACCTGTAGCTAACCCAAGTCCGGAGAAGCATCTTGTGAGGGGAATGCATTAAGCTTTAATAGATAGGCTGTCTTTTTGCATGAAAATCACTGAAGCTTGTGTACTTGACGAAGCAAGACATGCTGCTGTGAAAGGTTGGTAGGGAGGCTCCAAAACGAAGCTAAGGAAAAATTTTGGAGGGTGGTTGTAGTTGCTACAACACTTGAGACACACTAGTAGAACTCCAGTTCTCTGAATGGACCTTGTTCATGAAAACTAAGTCTAACACCTTTAGAACTATTGTTCAGTTCTTAGTTCGTCTTGGGTTTACACTAGCCTGATTGTAAGATGTAGCATCTGCCAAGCTCTAGGTCGATTGACACACATTCCCAAGGCCAAGTCAACACACAATTGTTTCGATTGGGGTTGAGGGGAATATTGGTGCACAAGGAGTATAATCATCAGAGTCTTAGTTTCATCTCTGTGTTGCTC